>JAQPPZ010003271.1:5146126-6432657 GCA_028583015.1 Wollemia nobilis
TATACATAATATACTAAGGTTTTTCGTTGAGTCAACCACACCTAGTGATCTTATCAAATTTTGAGGAAAACAACTTTGATTAGTAGAAGTTAAGGCCTAGCTATGATAAAGCCTTGGATATTCAAGATCTTTTCAGTAATTGAAACACTAAAATCCTAGCTAGTACAAGGAAAATATGAAAGCTGCAAAGCGGTCTAGGTTACCTTAAGCGAAAAGGACCTTTCTTGCTAATCCACCTATGCAACCGGTTTAAAGGTGTTGATAATTATCAAAAGTACAAGCTTTACCCTATCCAAATCCCTTGCTTAAATCAAAATAAGCAAAATTCCAAAGCAAATTACATATTCAAAAGGCCAAGCATACAGTCCACATCTCAAAGCAATAATACACAAATCATATATTCAAAATTTAAACAAAAAAAATCAAACTCAAAGAAAAAAATCAATCAAAATAAACAGTGATTTTCATCACTATGTATGAGAAAAATAAATAGTGATTATCATCACTACAAAAATCCTCACTCAAAGAAAGAAATCAATCAAAATAAACAGTGATTTTCATCACTACATATGAGCAAATATCCAAAACCAAAAAGAAGCCAAAAGAAGAGAATAAAGCTTGAATCCCTGGAATCCAAGGATAGTTCAATACCGCTTGGTCAAAATCAATTCAAAAAGGCGCCAATGGTAATTCAAACTGCTTGGTCAAATCCCATCAAATCAAAGGCTCCAAGGGCAATTCAAGCCACTTGGTCAAAATACAATCAAATGTTCCAAGGGTAATTCATACCGCTTGGTCTAAAAAAAAAAATCAAAAGCTCTAAGAGCAATTAAAACTGCTTGGTCAAAATCAATAACAAAAGCCCCAAAGGCATAATAAGCCCTTTGGTAAAAATTAATCAAAAATACAAAAACAACATAAATTAAAAATACAAAAACAATTGCATCTCACATCTTGCATCCACATCATTGCATTGCATTTTCATATCCACTACAATTGCATATGACATAAGCCTTAAAAGTGATACCACATTTTGTCGCACAAGTCATTCATATCCATACCTCCATCCACATGTGTGTAATTGTATTTTTCAACACAACCATTATTTGTTGCTATACATAATATACTAAGGTTTTTCGTTGAGTCAACCACACCTAGTGATCTTATCAAATTTTGAGGAAAACAACTTTGATTAGTAGAAGGTAAGGCCTAGCTGTGATAAAGCCTTGGATATTCAAGATCCTATCAGTAATTGAAACACTAAAATCCTAGCTAGTACAAGGAAAATATGAAAGCTGCAAAGCGGTCTAGGTTACCTTAAGCGAAAAGGACCTTTCTTGCTAATCCACCTATGCAACCGGTTTAAAGGTGTTGATAATTGTCAAAAGGACAAGCTTTACCCTATCCAAATCCCTTGCTTAAATCAAAATAAGCAAAATTCCAAAGCAAAGTACATATTCAAAAGGCCAAGCATACAGTCCACATCTCAAAGCAATAATACACAAATCATATATTCAAAATTTAAACAAAAAAAATCAAACTCAAAGAAAAAAATCAATCAAAATAAACAGTGATTTTCATCACTATGTATGAGCAAAATAAATAGTGATTATCATCACTACAAAAATCCTCGCTCAAAGAAATAAATCAATCAAAATAAACAGTGATTTTCATCACTACATATGATCAAATATCCAAAACCAAAAAGAAGCCAAAAGAAGAGAATAAAGCTTGAATCCCTGGAATTCTTAGCATTGTACAAAACTGGAAGGAGAAATTCTTATGCATGATGATATGTCTACTACAATTGCTTCATGCATTTGTATAGACCAATGTTTGAATGTGGAAGAGCTATCTTAGGTAACCCATATTGCCTAGTGGTATAGTCCAACTAAGTCCAACATAAGCATGAGATGAACACTTGAGGATCCTTGATCTTAGCAATGGGCTGAAAGAATCCCACCTGACATCGAAGGAAATTCTTGAGTTATATCTCAAAATATACAATCACTTACACACACAGAGATCATGAAAAACCATGTCCATGGCAAAAGCCTTACTTTTCAAAAGACTAAGTTATAAGTAGATAGTTGTTTATAGGGTAACTAGAGTGTTTGAATCTCTTAAAAGACCCAAAAATTCTTACATAGAAACAAATCTAGCATCATTCACACCATCACTTTCTTTATAAGATTCTATAAATTAGGGGGTATCAACATAGTAGGACAGATACCGCATATATATTATAAATAGTATATAGACGACCACTGACTACTTTATATATTTTAATTTACAGAAACTTATTAAGAAAATACATTACGCACCATTACATCTCATATATGAATACTTAATCAATTCTTATGATAAGAGTGATTATTTAAATTCATGATTATTTTTTTTATTTTTGTGGTATCACCCATTAATATTGTCAATGTAATATGCATTCCATATGTATTAAGTGATTAGAGCATACAATTTCATTTATACCATTCCATCACATAAGTTAGATGCACAAAATTAAAGCAAAGTTAAAACATGCATTTAGCAATAACATCACATCCATAAAAACAAGTCATTAATCATCCATAAAGCACATCATAAAACATATAGGCAATATCCATTTGCATACAAATCATAAATTCATAATTCATCATCAAAATACATCGCATCACATCATCAAATCATATAAACATGTACACATCTATCTAATCATCTTCAAATATCATCTATCATCTAACATATTCATCAAATCATCATAATACCATCATCACAGCATATCATAAAATAAAATAACAACAAAAACATGAGCAATAAAACGATACACATAATAAATCATAATGCAAAGTTATCATAAAAGTATGTGTGTCAAGTCCAATGGATGTACAAAAATTGTTGTAGGCTATAGTCATGTAGGTTAGTCGACCTCAAAAATGAATTAAGGACCAAGTAGGGCATCAGTCAAATGTTAGGCCTAAGCCCCCTACATCACCTCCTCCAGTGCTACCTCTCCGTGTGGTGGTATCACGAGTTGAGTGATGTGATCCTATAGGTCTCTATGTTTGATTCTAAGTCTTCTAGCTAGGATGGGTGAAAGACTACCCCGAGGTGGAGCGCCCACTGACCTGCGAACCACCTACACCTACTAGATCCTTAGGGATAATCCTGTGCCTCCTAAGCTACATCTGAAGAAGGGTAACATGATCCATAAGTCCTCAAATTTGTGCCTCATGCTCATACAATAGAGACTATATTTGTCCCACATCTACCCCTAAGACTACCATTGGAGCCTCTTGTGGTGTAGAAGGAGGAACAACAAACTGCATCCTAAAATCGCCACCCCCAATAGTAGCCTATAAAGCCTGTATCTGTGATGTGAGTTTCTCAAACATAGCATCTCATCATTGTACCTAAATTTGGTGGCCTAAAGCTCAGTCTTGACCTCATGTAGCTATGCTCTCAAAGGAGAGTCTCTCTCCTCAAGATATAACTCCTCCTCATGAACATCAGGATCCTCCACTACGACCTGCTCTATTGGCTAGCCCCATACCTCGATCTTGGCTCAAACTCTGTGTCCTATCAGATTTGTGCTATCACCCTTACCATCATCCTCATGCCCTAGGCTACCAACGCCATGCCACATCTGATCACCCCACCACTGCGTGTAGGCCTCTATAACTCCCCCAGCCACTATAGGGTCAACATCTTAGGCATCCTCCTCATCTGAGAGCTTGATAATCTATCATGGAGGTAGGTCCTCTACTGTGAGGTGCCTGTACAAGAATGGTATCAAGGACACATCCTGCTGTAATCCGTACTAATGAAGAACCTGAGATTAGAAGAAATAATCCCAGATAGCAATCTTATGACCAACGAGCCATCACTCGTGTCATGTCCTAGAAGTAAAGCTAGCTAGATCATCCTAAGTAGGACACTCATAGTAAGGCCGCCACATGACATCTTCGGCCAACAGTCTAGTGAAAGCATTAGTATAGTGGGATAACTCCCCTACAAAAGTGTGGCTCTTATGCTCCTCATGCTCTCGAGCCCATATAGCAGCATAGCACTTTGTTCGAGCATCAACTGCTATGATCTCAACTAAGAGCCCCTTAGGGCGATCTACTATAATGTGCTCCCATCCCCAAACCTGAAGGAGCAACCTGCAAGCAATGTCGACACGTCTCCATCAGTGGATGTGGTACAACACATCATAGCACTGAGCCAGTAGTGATCTACCTCATGCATAGATGATAGGTTGCTCGCTATCCAATAGGTCCTGCACCATCGCTAGAAGGTTCCACGAGAACCTCAAACTCAAGCAGTCTAGGATAAGAACATTGCTAATCACCATCAGTAATACGACATGCCTCGCCATGAAGATGCCCTCCCCATGCCAATGACTGATAGACACTCCTTCAGACTTGGTGTCCTTGAGAGCATCTATAGAGTGCCCTCTAAACACCCAAGTGAAGATAGCCACCTGATAATTAGTGTCCGAGGAGGTAATGGCCACCCTATCAAAAGGAATCCGAAAGATCCTATACACATCCTCCGATGTGATGATCATCTTGTTGGTCGAGAGGTGGAAGGTATTAGTATGTGGGTCCTAGCAGTGGGTCATAGCTATAAGGTAGGCCTGATCTACCATGATGTAGGGCAGCCTAATGACATACTACAACCTACGGTCCTTCAACCAGGCCCATTCCATGTCATCAAAGCTAGGAAGCAAGTCAAACAAGAGCTTCAGGTCTCGAGCCCAAGTAGTAAGGATCTAAGAAAAGCAGAAGAAATACAAAACATAACTACAGTGCATCTAAGGCATAATTCACAATAAACATGAAAATGGTGCAAAAGAGTATGAGTTACTCTAAATCTAAGCAAAAGAAGAATAAATTGCACCTAATCAAACAAAGAAAAATTCAAAAATTCAAAAAAAAGTCATAAAAAATTCAATAAAATACACAAAAAACAAAAAAATAAGGCTCAAGATTTATGCGTTGTCACCTAAAGCGACCGAAACTTGGCCACTGGAGGCAGTAGCGGCTAAGACCCAATGGTAAAATTTTGGACAGTTAGGATTCAAGCTTGGTCACTCTGAGCGACAACGACTTAGAGTCGACCGCTCTGAGCGACAGTGGCTAGGGGGCGGCATGGCAAACCCGTGAACCCTTGGCCAGAAAATCAAAAAATATTGCAAACTAAAAAAATAATTTAAAAAAAAAATAACAAAGGGAGGGAAAACAAATATAATGTAAAGCAAATGTTCCTAACCAAGCATCAAAACTAAGCTAATTTTAAAATACCCAAAATGGCAGCAATAGGTGAATAATTGGAAATTTTCAAAAACCCTGAGCTGAAGCCACTGATAGAAAGCAAAATTGGGGACTAACCCACCATAGCAAAGGGTATTCTAAGCCTAATTACGAATATTTGTTCGTTGCCAGTAGGTTTAGTGAGGTTCGTTTTGCTTATTACTTAGTGAGGTTCAATTTTATTTAGACAAAGAAAAGAGAGCTAGGGTTTTGAAGAGAGAAATATCTAAGAATATTCAGCTCCTCTAGCAACTGACCCTACACAGTCATATCCTTAGCACTAGAAAAATCTAAAGTTGCAACCATTGTTGTCACACCAGAGCTCTAAAAATGAATCTTCAACAGTGAAAATGATAGGTCAAACCCTAGAAAAACAAATTTTTATATTTCCTTAATTATGCCTTGGCCATCGCTAACGTCAACGGCCTAAACTTCTTGGCCACTCAAGGTGATAGTGGCCATAGGTAGAAACTCAGATGTCGTTGTACCTGACAGTGACCAGATCCACAAAGCATAATAAGGGATTTTCTCCTTGAGGTATCCCACAAAAAAAACATCAAATAAACACACTTTGGTGGTTTAGGATCATCAAAATGTTCAAATTTAACAAAAAAAATCACATAAAATCACAATCTCAAGCAAGCATCATATCTAGTTACCTACTCTATCCACTTGGTGAGTGCAGTGATTTGCACTTCATGTATTTCGGTGAGATGAGTAGATAACCATAAGTCCACTTGGGGCAAAAACAACTCATTTTGAAATTACGATATGCCATCCTTCAATCCCAAAGAAGACCAAGATGGTCGGACTGCTCCATGGGTGTGAAAGGATCATTCTAATTCCCTTATGACATTAAAAACATTAAGTCAAAGTGATACAATCTATACATAAATAGAATCACTCATCCTAACTCCCTAAGAAGGCTATTGATAGTCGGACCGCTCCTCGGGATAGGGATGGATGATTATCATAAGCAATTGGAATCACACTTGGATGTGGGATTGTCCATTAAAAGCAACAAATTCTAGAAAGGAACCAGCTTAGTCATATTGGTCAAGCGACATGTCCCTTCATTCATTGTCATTTCTTCACCAACTCTTTGTGTGAAGAGGTAGTTCAAAATTTCAACATAATCATAATCAAAATCAACAAAAGATCACTCAATCATAACAAAATCATGTTCGTCCTACGAATCATTGTATACAACAATCACAAATTTCTCTTATTTTCTAGGAACATAAGTAGACATGACATCTTCAATTGTAGCTGACCTACCAGTCAAAATTGTTGTAGTAGCTGAAGCTACCCGATTGACTGTGAGGAATGAGTGCAATTTAACATGCAAAATCCACTAAGCTAAGTCCTCAAAATTTTGAGGCAATGATTCAAGGTATGCGTGCCATCTTGCATGATTGGGCCATTCAGCATTGATCAGACCATTGATCACCATACACCCTACAAACAGATCAGTCTACATTTTTTCTCAGCATTGTGTTTTCCACACAGTGCATCACAAAAAGAGGCATCTATAGACACCTAAATTGTATCATGCTTAGGGGAGCTACTTACATAAACACACTCATGAGATCATAATACATAATATTTGACTTTTCAAGCATCAATAGTGGTTCTCACCACTCATTTGGGGACTTTTCAAGCCATCCAAGTCTAGCTGCTCAAGCCAAGAGTGGCCATATCCTAACTTCTCAAGCTTAGGGTGGCCAGACCTTAGCCACTACAGATGATAGTGGCCAAATATTAGCCGCTACAAATGATAGCGGCTAAGCCATAAGAAGCAGTTTGCCAACAAACAAGCCTAATCATAGGCAGAAGTGGTAGTCTGCATGCAATAAAGGTGAGCGGGAGTGACTTTACATTCCTTTTCATGACCAATTCACATGGGGGGTTTGAGTTTGCATTTATACTTAAGTTAACTGACCTCCAAGCATAAACAAAGGACAAAATCTTCTCATGCTAACAACTAGTTTGCATAGAAGACTCAAGTGGGCAGTTAGATTTTAATTAACTAGTCTTCAAACATAGACAATGGACAAAATCTTCTCATGCTAACTTGCACTACACATGATAAATTCATTCCTATGGCTTGGACATAGACCTAAGGTTTCACACTATAAAATGTGCAAGCCTAAGAGCACAAAAAAAATGGGGATATCCAGAGACCATTTATCCTTTATCATAAGAGGACAAGATATACAAGAGATCATATCATAGAGAGATAGACATCTTTTTGAGGAGATATTTTGAGACTTGGAGAGTTCTCTTTGAGATCATGTATACGGTGAAGCTCTAACGGATTGAAGAGCATAACACCTACTATTTCAATATCAGATTACAGTCTTTGACCCATAGCTTTGGGGCAAAGAGGGTAAGGTTTACTTTAGCAGCCGTTGTCTTGGATAGTGGCCCGTAGGCTTAGCTTAGGATAGACATAGCTTCTTTTATTTTGTTTCTTTATGTTTTCACATCATTAGCATAGATTTACATGATTTTATGGCATAGTTTTATCATATTTTCATTACACTCTTTGATTACTAACAACCTCATCCGAGGAGGCAATATCATACACCTAAATGTTTGTTATTGTTTCATTTCTTGCAGGGCCACGGGTACATCAGATGAATATTGTAACATACAAGAGCAAAAGGGATCCCTCTAGGAAAGATACCTAGAGAAGGAGGCATCTGTAATCCCTCATACATTTCTGTGTGTGAAACCGAGAATCTTTTATAAGTGCACCACCTCTTCACGGAATGGGCACTCCTTACCTATTTGTAATTTATAGTATCAAAATGGGTATCCCTAAGAGGGACCAACATGTAATCGAGATTCAATATCAATAAAGAGATCCGTATTTTTTTATTTTATGTTATATGTTTTTTCCTATTGTCTTTCCATTTTATCTTCGATATTTTAAATAGCATTGCAAGTAGGGTTACAAAAAGGGACCGGTGCATGTGTTCCTGGGGTCGCTACAGATAGGATATTTCCTATGAGGAATGTGAGACCTCCACCTAATATATGCTAACCTAACTTTGGTTAGACTTCAACCTAGGGTTAGTTTCCTTAACTCACCCACCTACACCTTGCCTTTTTCTATAAATAATGGATCTAAAACCCCTAATTACATCTCTCTCCATTGATGATCTAAGCATAAAAACTCTGCCCAAATGGATACCGACGCATGTAGGGATGACCAATACAAGACCTAATTAGACTATCCATAGAATTAGAGTGTAGGTATTTCCCATTTTATCCCTCTATTATTTAAATTTTGAAAGCATAAAGCATTCACTAGTTAAATGGCAATTTCTAGGTGTAAATTTGCTTTCATTTCGAGCTTGTAGGATCGTAATTTTTTTCTAAAACTACAGAACCTGCAACTTTCTAGCAACTTCATTTAATTTATTTTTCAAATAAAGTAAATTTTCCTTTTTTGTTTTGCATATAGTATAATCTTATATTTTTCCCCCCTTGTTTATAGCATCTCTTGCTAAAATAAGTACACATTCTAAAGTTTAAATTAGGGTTTCCTAATCCCCTTATCCATGTTATTTAATTTTCAAAATAATTTTGCATCCTAAAGTTGAAAATTAGGGTTTCCTAATCCCTTTACTCCACACACTAGGATTGCATGTTTCCACACTTTGTAAAATATATTAGTTAATTTCATAAATGCATTTAAGGCTAGACTATTTCTTTGCAAAGAATACAGTTATCTAATCATTTTCTTTTGAAAAGGTATTAGGTTAGTCTCTCTTTTGAAAAGGTAACTAGTTAGTTTCATACCTTGCATACACCGTTAGAAAAACACAAACCCACACACACTCATGTGGTATCTAAACAAGTGGTGAGATTGGACTTCATACCCAATCCATCACTCAAGACTTTTGTGGATCGAGTTGCACTCTCCATCAGCTCACCTCCCTAGACACATAGCAGCCCAACAAGAGCGGTTTTCTAGATTTCATCATCAAAAAATCCCCCATTTTTGTGACAGGGCCTTGGATTTCATCACCAACGATTACCTACGAAGTGGGATAGGATTAGTGCCTTCATCCACAAGGCTAGTATAATTAGTGGAATTGGTAACTATCATTCTTTACTAAGCCCACCCGAGGATGAAGTGAAAGCATGGGTATACTGGTAGCAAGTCTTAAATAGCACCACCTCTCTTCGTGAGAGGAATTTGTAAACTTGCTTCAGTATAGTGGGTTCCCCCCTTTAGGATATCATTTTACTGCACCTTCCATATAGGTCACCATTCGCATGTTGTGATACCATTCTATTATGTGCATCTTTGGGTGTTACAAGAGGTTTGATATTGATGATATTCCTAATTTTCTAGACTGGTCATTCCATTACCCGTGATTCTACATAGGGAGTATCAACTTTGTAACACACAAAAATGAACAAAACACTTTTATTTTTCAGTATTTAGACTTGATTTTGGTCTATCATTATTTGCATGATCACGGACCGGTCTCATCACATTACACTACATATTGTTTTGCCATACACAACATGTCACTTGCTTCACACTTACAATAGACACAGTTGAGTCTCTATCATACAGGGTTTATTTCTAAAACCCTTCCTACACATGCTACTATGCCTATAGTCACCTATAGTAGAGTGCACGAGTAAGCACACTTTATAGAGGAATGGCCTACCACTTCCTCTAGTCAGTCCACTCTTACTCCTTCAATCATGAAGGGGAAGACCATAGACATATCTGATTCGCACATAGAATCCGATGAAGAACACAAGATTATACTGAGAGGGGGGGGTGAAAAGTATAAGACCACTTTTTACTTTTTCTTATAATTCAATATTATGTTGTATAAAGATAACAGTATCAATATCAATAATCAAAGCAATGCACAGAAACCATACACAATAGAGACACCACAATTTATGTGGTTCACCCAATGTGGGCTACTCCACGAAGAAAATATTTTACTAAAAATTTCTCAATAAATCTCTTTGGGAATCACTTTGAATTACAATGTTTATGGATCTTTGTCCAAAGGAGATGTTGATCCCCTAATCTCAAGTTCGTGGATCTCTTCCATAGGAGAACTCTTTCCCCTTCTGCTCTGGCTATGTGATCTTCTATAAGACTTTGTCTCTTTGTTGCACTAACTGGTGGACCTTGTCTCCACTTGAAGACTCCTCACTCAGATCTGTATTCAACTATGTTGGTTTTTGGATCTCTATCCACTGATACTCTATCCTCTATACTATGTCACCTCAAAAACTCTTTCAATAGGCTCACTAAGAACCTGCTCAATTGGCTCACACATAACCTGCTTAAAAAACTCACATAGAACTTGTCCAATGTTGAATAACAAGCTCACAAATAACTTTTCCAATGCTTAATAACAATCTCACATAGAACCTATCCAAATATGAATAACAAGCTCATACAGAACTTGTCCAAATCTGCTCAAGAAAGCTCACCAAGAACTTGCCCAAATTTACTCTAGCAAGCTCACCAAAAACTTGCCCAATTCTGCTCTAGAAAGCTCACCAATAACTTGCCCAAATGTGCTCTAGCAAGCTCACCAAGAACTTACCCAAATATGCTCTAAAACAATTTCCCAACACTATCCTCAAATTTTTCTCAACATTGTCCTCAAATCTATCCCAAAGGCCTTCTCAAAGGCTCAATGAATCATTCTCAAGTAGTACTCAAAATGAAATCAAAAATGAATGTCAATCTCAACTCAAATCCACTTCATAGAAGCATAAAGGGAATTTTTATAGACTCAATATGTTCTAATATCACTCTCAACCCAAATCAATCTCAACTCAACTCATAGAAGCATAAAGAGAATTTGTTATAGACTCAATATGTTCTAAAATCACTCTCAACCCAAATCAATCTCAACTCAACTCAAATGTTTCCAACAATGTTCAACCGTAAATCTCACATAACAATGATACTCATGTTCTTTTCTAACTCAAGTTATTTTACAACCAATGGGCTTCAATAACAATGCTTATAAAACAAGGTTTAACCTCAACTCTCAAACTAGAAAACCTTGAAGCATTAAACCAATCACTTTCGAAAAGGAAACCACAATCAATCATTTTCTCTCCAATGATATTTCAAAAATCAACCACCATAAATAGTCAATAGGATAATGTGCCCATACCTTTTATGAAGATGAAAAAACTTCTTTGTAAATCTGCCACAATCACAATTTTTTTTTGCCAATCTTCACAAGGGTTAGTAGATCAAAAAATAATCAACATTACTCCACTTTTCAATAATCATCACCAAGGCCTTTAATTGCACAACTTCCTTATCTCTCCTAAAACCACTTGTACCATAAAATAAAATAAATAAATAAATTGCATAACCTTTTCACTCCTAAAACTACTTATACCATAAAATAAAATAAATCACAATATTGCATACATTGTCACCTCATGAAAGAATTAATCCTCTTGAAAAAGAACAAGGCAAACTTCACTTTTGAAACCCCTTTGCAAAATAAGAAATATCTCTTTACAAACACCTTATTTTTCCTTCTAAATAAGTTATTCAAATAGCCCTTGAAATAATATTTTCAATGATATATAATATGCCCCCTTTCCAAAATAAATTGAGACCTTTACATGTATATATATATGCCACCCTCCATTAATTGCACATAGGTCGGCCCTCCATTAAATTAAACTTAAACTTTAAACTTTAATATCTTCATCACCGGAGGTCCTTTTTTGATGAAACAAAATTCCACCTTGGCTTTTAAGAAAAGCCCTTTCCACATAAGCCCACCATGGTTTAAAATAAATTTTTTTTTTTTCCTACCTTGGTTTTCATAAAAACCCTATATATATCCATGCTCTCCAAAATATCATAGATGATTTTATATGAAGTTCTTTTGCAACCAAAACCAAATATGATCCATATGACATCAATGATCCATGTAACATCAATGACAACATAAAATACCTCAAATTAACTCAAATTTCCAATATCCGATGTATAGCTCACACACATGATGACTCATGATGAGACGTCAACCTTGAGTGAAGCCCTTGCTACTTCACTCACAGAGGATTATCTGCTCCTTTCATACCCATACTCACCTAATCCATTGACCACGTTCTACAACCATGTGATCTACACAGTTCCAGGACAACTTCATCTGTTCTTTACCATAGATGAGAAGGTCATACCTACTTCTCCCACCTTTGCACACCCCTTCTTCCAAAACTTATCTCAATCCCTTTTGAGAATAATTCTTCCCTCCTAAACCATACTTGTCCAGAGGTCACATCATTCACTCCTACCATAGGAATGGTGTCTAACCCATCCTCCTCTACTATAGAAAACTAGAAGCCATCCTTCCACACTACATAATAACTCCCTCCCCAATAAGAACCACAAGCATTTCATCAAACCTCACACTCGTACTCTTCATAGGAGTCTTAGTCATCGTCTTCCCAAGAGCCCTTTTTTACCATATCTGAAGGCATATCCTAGTAGCCCCTTTAGATGCAAGATGCACAAACCCAAGTGGGAGTATACACATACACCTTCCCCTTGATCCAAGCTCCTTTTTTTTTTGTTTTTTTTTTTTGGTAATTAAGGTACATAATCATTACAACCGGGTTTTTTAGGTTGACCCAAAACCTTTTACAAAATCAGCACAATACTGATACAGAACAAAACCTTAAAAGGGACAGTCTTTCCTTAGCAATTAGCCTCCTATTGAGGCCACACTACCAAAAAATAGCACCGTCCCTTACACAAAATTGCAAGTACCTTAGAACATAGGCAGTGGCCCAACGTATTGCTCGCTTGCTGCCCAAGCCACAAAAATATGACCTGTCACGAAAACATGACGTCCTGAAGTCATCTCCTTTACTTGCTCTGAGGAGTCACGAAACAGTAACATGTCACAAAAATGAGACATGTCACGAAATCATGACAGACATCACCCAATTTGCACTCTTTCTGCTTCCATCCACAAATATGCGACATGTCGCGAAATCATGACATCCTTAAGTCGTTTCCATCTTTTACTTTGGATATTCACGAAAATGCATCCTGTCACAAAAAAGGGACATGTCACGAAATGGCAAAATTCTGCCTACATTCTTCTCCTTTGTTACTGTATGTCACAAAAATGCGACATGTCGCGCCCATGATACATATCGTGAAATACTTTGGTAGCTTACCCTACATTTCGGTAGCTTTTTTTCCAATCTCCCAGGTATTCAAAGTGTATGATACCTAGCCTTTAGCACCACCTTTGTTTGTGGTGACTTTTAGGATACCGTCACCTCCTCCTATCCAAGCTCACACTACCAATATATTTCCCACTTATGGATCAATACTAACAGCTCATCCACCCACCCCGCCAAGCTATTCCACACAATTTAGTTTCCCTACTTCCTACCCTCCAAGACAGAGATAGATCCCATCCTTTGATACCTCATATCAACCACCCCTAGTACTGGTAGCCCTAACACCTACACAATCACCAGTTGCACCCAGCTTCTTTATGCCTCCTCCCTCTTGATCATCACCACCCATAGTACAACCATTACAACAAGCTCCAACCCAACAAGTAGTTTCACCACAACCACAATCCTCCTAGTCATAGTATTATTACCTACAACAGACACCTACCCCACAACCTAGTGTGCCTATAGATACAATAGCACATGTTTCCTAGTACCTTCCTTACCAGGATCAAGTGCAATAGTATTCTTCACAATACTAGAAAGATCAACAATACCAATATCCACCACATCCATAGACTCGGCCTATCATAGCCTAGTCTCCCACCCCTATGACACCTGAACTTCAACTCTTACGAGATAAAGTTAAAATGTTGAACCTGTGCACCTCTAGTTATGGGCCACAAAATCCCTATTATGATGAACTGTGCAACGAGCTAGTTCACCCATTAGTTTCCATTCCTCCCTACCCCTATCACTTTGAAATACCAAATTTTGACAAGTAAAAAGGTAAGGAATACCCTAGAGAGCATGTGAGAAACTACCGCTCATCCTGCTATCAGCTTCACATTAGTAATCCCCTCATGTTGCATACCTTTTCCCTTTCGCTCATGGGACCAGCATTGGACTGGTACAACATGCTCCCATGCCATAGACTATATACTTTTGAGTAGGTGTCTAATTCCTTCCTAGAACACTTTTCCATCAACATCAAGAAAAAGACCACATTTTTTAATGTGTACACCTTACGACAAGCTGATGACAAACCCATCACTGAGTTCATTTCCATATGAAGATAAATTATCCATGACCTCACCCATAGCCTTCCCACTACTAAGCTCGTGATACTCTTTTCCAAGAGTTACCACAAACACATTTCCACATCCCTCCAACTTCATCAAAGTTGCACTTTTTAATATGCCATTTCATAAGCAAAATTTATTGAAGACATTAAGGTCCAATCCAAGAAAATTAAGTTCAAAACCAAATCCAACTATAATCCCAACATTCGCTTCAATGGTACTGCACCAAATCAACCTTACCCTCGACAGCCTCAAGCCAACCAAGTCGCAACCACTACCCTAGTGCCAGCACCGACTCCACCCTATATGATGTAGCCAAAAGCATTCCAGGCTAATGCTCCTGCTCCACCTAGACCGCAACAATACCGAGGCATGCACCCATAAGTTCCACCGTGTAACCTCCAACTATTAACCAAACCATTACTAGCATTATTTCACAGATTGTATGAGGGTAACCATCTCCTTCTACCTGATATCTAGCCATTGGATCCAAATGCACCCACTTATCATGGATATAACGAGCAACTATTTTACCCTTTCCATAAGCAACATGGCCATGATATCGATTCATGTCACTCCTTATATGGGTAAGTTCAAGACCTAATAAATAGGGGCATCATCCAGGTAGCAAACCCTCTAGCCCCAAATAATCAAAACTTAGGGATCTTTCAAAACCCTCTACCAAATCACAAAGGACCCAATCCTCCTAGACCTCCAAATAATCCTTGAGTGCCACCTTGCCAAGTGAATAGTGTCCAACGTGATCCTCCATCACGTGGTGTAGTAGGTATGATCAACCTTACTACGAGGAACCAACGGTACCCATCATGCTAGACAACACCTATTGTTTCCCTGCCAGCTCAGTTCACATCATCATAAGTACCTCAAATACTTACTACTTGTAGTGACCCTAGGAATGCATGCACCAATCCCCTTTCTAACCCTACTTGCAATGTTATTAAAAAACCCAAGATGAAATGGAAGACAAGAAGGAAAAAGCATATAACATAAAATAACAAAGATAGATTTCTTTATTGATATTGAAACTTGGTTAGATGTCGGTCCCTCTTAGGGATACCTATTTTGATACTATAAATTACAAATAGGCAAAGAGTGCCTCTTCTGGGAAGAGGTGGTGTACTTATAAAAGCTTCCCGGTTCTACACATGGAAATGTATGAGGGTTTACATATGCCTCCTTCTCTAGGTCTGTTTCCTAGAGGGATCCCTTTTACTCTCGTATGTTGCAAACTTTGTTTGATGTACCTGTGGCCCTGAAAGCAATGAAACAACACACGTTTAGGTTTTTGAGATTGCCTCCCCAGATGAGGGTGTTAGTAATAAAATAATGTAATGGAAATATGATAGAACTATGCCATGAAATCATGTAAATATATGCTAATGATATGAAAACATAAAGAAACTGAATAAAATAAGCTATGTCTAAAACCTAAGCTAAGCCTGTGGGCCACTGTCCAAGACAGCGGCCACTAAATTAAGCCTTACCCTCTTTGCCCTAAAGCTATGGGTCAAAGCCTGTATCTGGTGTTGAAATAATAGGTGTTATGCTCTTCAATCCATCAGATCTTCATCATACATGTGATCTTAAATAGAACTCTTCAAGTCTCAAAAGATCTCCTCAAAAATATGTCTCTCTCTCTAATATGATAAAATATGGATCTTTGGTGCTCTTAGACTTACACCTTTTATAGTTTAAAACCCTAGGTCTATGTCCAATCCGTAGGAATGAATTTATCATGTGTAGTGTAAGTTAGCATGAGAATATTTTGTCCATTGTCCATGTTTGAAAGTTAGTTAATTGAAATCTAACTGCCCACTTGAGTCTTCAATGTGAACTGGTCATTAGCATGAGAATATTTTGTCCTTTGTTTATGCTTGGAGGTCATTTAACTTAAGTCTAAATGCAAACTCAAATATCCTAAGTGAACTGGTCGTGAAAAGGAATGCAAAGTCACTCCCACTCACCTTTATTGCATGCAGACTGCCACTTTTGCCTGTGATTAGGCATGTTTATCAACAAACTATTTCTTATGGCTTAGTAGCTATCATCTATAGCATCTAATATTTGGCTACTATCATCTGCAGTGGCTAAGGTCTGGCCGCTCTAAGCTTGAGCGGCTAAGATCTGGTCATTCTTGGCTTGAGAGGCTAAGCTTGGATGGCTTGAAAAGGCCCCAAATGAGTGGTGAGAACCACTTTTGATGCTTGTAAAGTCCAATATTATGTCTTATGATCTTATGAATGTGTCTATGTGAGCAGCTCCCCTAATCATGATATGATTTAGGTGTCTACAGATGCCCCTTTTTACGATGCATTATGTGGAAAACACAACGCTAAGAAAAAACGTAGACTGGTCTATTTTTAGGGTGTATGGTGATCAATGGTCTGATCAACACCGGATGGACCAATCATATAAGATGGTGTGCATCCCTTGAATCATTGCCTCAAATTTTGAAGGACTTAGCTCAGTGGCTTTTGCATGTTAAATTGCACTCGTTCCTCAAACTCAATCGGGTAGCTTCAGCTGCTACAACAATTTTGATCGGTAGGAGAGCTACAATTGAAGATGTCATGTCTACTTACATTCCCAGCAAACAAGGGAAATTTGTGATTGTTGTATGTAATTATTCATAGGACGAACACTATTTTGCTATGATCGAGTGATATTTTGTTGATTTTGATTATGATTATGTTGAAGTTTTGAACTACTTCCTCACACAATGAATTGGTGAATAAATGACAATGAATGAAGCGACAAGTCATTTGACCAATATGACTAATCTGGTTCCTTTCTAGGATTTTGTTGCTTTTAATGGGCAATCCCACATCCAAGTGTGATTCTAATTGTTTATGATAATCATCCATCCTTATCCCAAGGAGCAGTCTGTATATCAATACCCTTCTTAGGGAGTTAGGATGAGTGATTCTATTTATGCCTAGATTGTATCACTTTGACTTAATGTTTTTGGTATCATAGGGAATTAGGATGATCCTTTCACACCTGCAGAGCAGTCCAACCATCTTAGTCTTCTTTGGGATTCAAGGGTGGTACATCGTAATTCCAAAATGAGTTGTTTTTTCCCCAAGTGGCCTTATGGTTATCTACTCATCTCACTGAACTACATGGAGTGCAACTTGCTGCAATCATCGAGTGGACAGAGTAAGTAACTAGGTACTTGTTGAGTGGTATTTTCACCCAATTGTGAAAGTACACTCTTCCTTAGGATTTGGGTTCCAAATCCCCTCTTGCAAAGAAGTTAAAAAAATGACTTCTCCAAGGTCTCCGCTATATTAGCATTTGCATATGTGTATTAGTAATCTTAAATAAATATATTCACTTTAAATGCTTGGAACACCTTAGTGATTGCAAGTAACTGTAAACAAGGGGCAATGTTGGTTTATTTTACCATGAAACTTTAGTGATTGTTCATTGAACCAAAATAGAGAAAATGTGAGTTGGCCCTCATATGACCATGATGTAGTGCTCAACCTCTTTCGTAAAATTAGAATTTTTATGAAGAGGGTAATTTTAGGCTCAAAAAATGGAAATTTGTGAAATGCCATAAAACATAACTCCTTCAATGAAATTGGAATTTTCATGAAGGGAATGTCATCATAGGCTCATGAATGAAACATGAAACTAAAAAAAAATGAAATTCCGGCCCAAAATGGAAACTTTCTATTTTCGAATTTTTAAAATTTGTAATAAAACAACAACTTCGATGAATTTTTAAAAATACTAAACAACTCCAAAAATGAAATTTTAAACTGTGTATTGGAATTCTGTAGTATAACCTATGCAATGGTGAAATTATTTTTGGATTTTGAAATTTTTTAAATGTTTATTTTAATGCCTGAAAATTTAAAAAAAAAAAAAATTCTAAAAAATAAAATGCAGAAAATGGAACACAAGATACATTCAGTTTGATGCTATCCTATTCCGACAAAACCGAAGATGCGAGGTTTTCATGCATGCAACCTAACCTATTGGACTTGCAAAACAAGCACAATCTGGATAAGCTAAGTGCTGGCTCCTAGGGTTTTAAATGAGGTTTTTCAGATTTAAACATTCGCATGAAGCAACCAAGAAAACTTGCATAAACTCCATTTACAAGCCTAAAATCTAAAAAGTGGAAAAATAGACATTTAATATTGCATGCAGAAAATGACTCCTTTCTTGTCCATAAGATGCAACTTTCTGAAACTTTATGTATTAAAAATTTGTCATTTTACAATAACAGAAATTTTTGGTTTTCCCAAACCAGTCCATGGAAGAAAAACAGCCCAAACAGGTCCAGAATGGCCCTCTTGCCTTCAAACCTGCAACTCTGCTTGCAGCAGTTTCCAACCATAGGATCCTTTTAATATATGTTATGTAATAACCCTAAGAGGATTCGACACCTTTTCAATGATTGTATTTGAAATGTAGATGCAACTGAGATGAAATGTAGACACAATGTCGAATGTAACATGAGATATGGATGAATGCATTGCTCTTTTTGAAATGCGGATGGAGTATAACACCTACTTTTCCATAATTTGTAAAACTGACAACTTCATGCATCACAAGTTCCAAACAATATTCTTTAATGTGTTTGCGATACTCATGGAGCTTTCTACAATACAATTCCGATGTTTCATATTCTCTTAGTCTTAGTCAACATTCATAAGGACATAAGTTGACATCAGTTGACATAAGGACATAAGTTGACATAAGTTGGAGCTTTTTTTTTTTTTTTTTTTTTCAAGACAAACCCAAAAGTGTCCAAAGGACCAACACACAAAACTTAAAACCAAATCCAAAAAGCAATCCCAAAAACGAAACTTGAAAACACAAACCAAAACCAACAACCCAAAATCTATATACAAATGTACAATATAATACAAGATGGTGCAAAGTTTGGATTATCATTTCCTGAATCCCAAACCGGATTTGAGCATTTCAAAAGACATATAATGTGATACACATGCCAAATGTGGAAGGAATCAAACAAAAACAAGACTAGACCAAACAATGCAACCAACTTCAACTTTCCTCTCTCACCCCACCAATTAGATTTAGCTCCATTAGTATTCTCATAGGTGAGATTCAAATTACCTAATTGATTAGACAATGGTTGATTTTCAATTCTTTCTTGTCTATTCTTTAAGGTGTAAATTTCATCATTCCATTCATGATTTAGAACTAGGCTTTCTTTAGTCAAAATGAAATTTTGTAAGCAAGAACCTATTTCTAAAAATTTCAAGGCTAATTCATTTTTCATGTTCTTAGGCCAATCAAAATTGTGCAACAATTTGCAAGCATCTAGGATATTTACTAAATGGGGATCATTAGAAGTTTTTATCCTAGACTCAAGAATTAATTGTTGATGAATTTGATTTAGCAATTTAAGTGCATCAAGCTCCTTTTCATTCATTTAAGTAACGTTATCAAAGGTGTGGTTAGAAATTAATTCTTGTTCTTCATTCACCTTCAATGGCATTTCATCATAAATATCATTTGAATTATACAAATCTTGACCTAAATCTTGGATGTTTGGACACAAAGGTTTAGATTTTACCTTTTTTACATTTTCATTTACCAAAACTTGGTGAGGATTTGCAATTCCCTCTTTTACCTCGTGGTCTTCATATTCTTTATTGATTACTTGTTCATCAAACATACCAAAATTGGGCACCCAATTGAAAACATGCCCATCCTTTTCAACCCTCAAATATTTTTGGTCAAAGTGTATGTCAAGTAACTCATCTTCATGATCAATCACTTGCGTCTCATCCCATTCATCTTCACCTTCCTTAGATGGTTCAGTTATTTTCAAAAGTGCATTATCTCTTGAATTCAAATTGGTAAAGCTATCATAATCCAAATTTGTAACCCATGATTCAATTTTATCACAATTTGGAATCTGAAAAACCTCATTTAAAACCCTAGGAGCCAGCACTTAGCTTATCCGGATTGTGCTTGTTTTGCAAGTCCAATAGGTTAGGTTGCATGCATGAAAACCTCACATCTTTGGTTTTGTCGAAATAGGATAGCATCAAACTGAATGTATCTTGTGTTCCATTTTCTGCATTTCATTTTCATTTTCTGCATTTTATTTTTCAAAAATTTTAATTTTTTTTTAATTTTCAGGCATTAAAATAAACATTTAAAAATGTCAAAATCCAAAAATAATTTCACCATTGCATAGGTTATACTACAGAATTCCAATACGCAGTTTAAAATTTCATTTTCGAAGTTGTTTAGTATTTTTAAAAATTCATCGAAGTTGTTGTTTTATTATAGATTTTAAAAAATCTGAAAATAGAAAGTTTCCATTTTGGGCCGGAATTTCATTTTTTTTTAGTTTCATGTTTCATTCATGAGCCTATGATGACATTCCCTTCATGAAAATTCCAATTTCATTGAAGGAGTTATGTTTTATGGCATTTCATAAATTTCCATTTTTTGAGCCTAAAATTACCCTCTCTTCATAAAAATTCTAATTTTACAAAAGAGGGGTAATTTGAGAACTACATCGTTGTCATATGAGGGCCAACTCATATTTGCTCTATTTTGGTTCAATGAACAATCACTAAAGTTTCATGGTAAAATAAACCAACATTGCCCCTTGTTTACAGTTACTTGCAATCACTAAGGTGTTCCAAACATTTAAAGTGAATATCTTTATTTAAGATTACTAATACACATGCAAATGCTAATATAGCGGAGACCTTGGAGAATTCGTTTGTTTAACTTCTTTGCAAGAGGGGATTTGGAACCCAAATCCTAAGGAAGAGTGTACGTTCACAATTGGATGAAAATACCACTCAACATTTTGGCGCTAGAAGAAGGGACTGAATTGGTTTATTTCAGTGTGATTTAAATGCTATAGGGATTTAAATTTTGAATATTTCATGCCCTATTGATTATTATCTTTAGCCCTCTTTTAACAATATAACCTTGTAGTGTTAAAAGGAGGACATGAATTGCTATGCATTGTTCTAACGCTTTTGATTGTTCATACAGGAATAATGTGTTTTGATTTGATTTTGAAAAAATTTGGTCTTGACTAACAAGGTTGTCTCCATGCAATTACTTTCATTTGATTTTAATGGATACATCTCTTGGTTGATGCTAACATGATTATTCATACGTTACATGTTTGATATTTGCTAGTCATTTCATGCTTATTTTTAAGGAATTATTTTGTCTAAAATGTAGTTGTTGTCGATATTATGCTCTTCACTTGCGTGTAATGCGATCTTGTGAATCAGAAAGCCTACAACACTAGGAGTATGTTCTTCACTTGTGCATATGCGATCTGGTGAATCAGAAACTAATTTACATTTTTAGAATATTGCTTTGTCATGATTCCTTCTTTTATTCATGACTAACAAATTGGTTTTGAAGTTATTCTTTGAGTTTCATTAATGGCTACAACTATAGGAACGTGGTATGGGATACATGTTAATCCTTTGAATATTAGTGGAGATTCTCATGATTTACCCAATAACGTAGAAAAACATTTTCCCAAATTTAAACACAATGGTCCAACATTAGCCGAGGAACATATTCAAGCCTATGTGGATATCCTAGTTAAATGGAATGTCGAACATGAGGATGTGGCATGTAGAATGTTTCTTGGAACCCTAGATGAGGTGGTGTATGATTGGTACATCAATTTACCCACTGGTTCTATTACATCTTGGACTCAATAGAAAGATGATTTTATAAATCAATTTAGGTTGCTCATTGATCCTCTCACGATATATCAACAATTTACTTCTTGCAAAAGAGAACCTAATGAGCCGATGAGAAGTTTCAACATGAGGTTTCGAAAGCTTTATGCGAGATTAATTTCTCCCTATACTATTGAGGAAAGTGGTGCTCTTCAAATATACTTTTGAGCATTGGATCCATTGTTTGCCATATTTGTTAGGATGAATCCCTTGGTTATTGATCTTGCATCGACCTACACAGAAGCTATGATTGTAGATCAAAAATTGAGGCCACAAGGTTATGGAATAGAGCAATCAACTATGGTAGGACAACTAGGGGTTTGAAATCAAACCTTGATGGTAAATCAAGCGTGGGCGCAACAAAATTTGATATCAAATATTTTTCCCTACAGTCAAATTTATCCTACCATACCAACTTATGCTCCCACATGTGCTTATACAAGTACTTCCATCCATCCAACTATGCCTCAATTACAGAATCATGTGGTCACTCATGGAACCATTGCAACAAATGTCCAAGCTTTGTCCATGGATATCAATCCAACTAATCCTACTACTTCTACCACTCAAAGTAAAGAGTTTGTATCAGAATTAAAAGAGCAAAAGAAAGTGGTTAAGAAGGTATGTAGGCATGTTCCACCATAAAAATGAGCACGTCAATGTATGCATCCAAATCATCCTAGGAAGAAAATTCATAATGCCGATCTTAATGATGTTTCATGTTATGCTTCTTCAAGCGATACAACAGATTTTGAGGTAACTCACGTTGAAGTAAATACCTATTCAAAAAGTTTTGAAGAGCATGAAGTTTTTAGAGAATAAATTCTATGGATGGGTAACAAGAAGTTGGAATCAAATGATCACCATCTTGTTTTGGAAAAGAAATATCTAGAATCATTACACAAAAAGGAGGATTTAGATGAACGAACTTATGTGGATATGATTTGGTTAGATGTACTTGCAAAGGATTGAAGCAACTATAGGACATGGAATTCAAAAATTGATCCCATTATAGAAGCTCCTAAGCCATCACAAGTGGCTGAAAATGAATTTGAAAGAAAATCAACAAATGAAGTTGAAGACATAATCGAATTTCACCACTTGTTCTCGAAAGAAACTTTGGATGATGTTCTCGAAAGTGATGACCAAGAGGATCTATACCTTCCAAATTGTGATAAAATTGAATCATGGGTTACAAATTTGGATTATGATAGATTTACCAATTTGAATTCAAGAGATAACCCACTTTTGGAAATAACTGAACCATCTAAGGAAGGCGAAGATGAATTGGATGAGAAACATGCTGATGAATCAGAAGATGAAGAATAAGTACTTGAGCATCACAACTTGAAATTGGAATGTGATTACTATGATTTGTGGAAGAAATGGGAATAATATTATCAATCTAAATCTTCTAACAAACTTGTTGTGTCAATTAATATGCAGGATAACTCAATTGCTTCCTCACATGAGGATACTATAAATCCTATACAATTTGAGAAAGTTTTGGAAGAAGAATTCGAATCTCATCAAATTTTGGAAAATGATAAGGATTCTATAACCATGAATCAAGAAAGAGAGTCACTTGCTTTAGATTCCTTTGAAGGAAAAGAAATTGAAAATCTTGATCCACTTACTTGTGCTACAATGATTATGTCATTTCAAAATGAGAAAATTACAAAACCTAAATCATTTGGGTTTGATATCATTGATGATCCAATTGAAAATATCACGTTACCCAAAACAACCCAAGTGATTGATCATGGAAATGTGTTGGTTAACCCACCCCTAGATAGACAAGACTTATGGTTTGAAAGGGATGGACATGTGTTCAATTGGGTACCTAAGTTTGGTGCCTTTGATAAACAAATCATGGAGAAAGAACAAGTGCTACATGATGATGAATGTCATAAGAGAAAAGAAGAATTTTCAAATTCTCTTCAAGTAAGGTCAAATGAAAACATGCCAAAGGTAAAATCTCACCTTTTTGGTTTCACCATGCAAAATTCGAATGAAGGTTTTCCTAATGAATGGTTTGATTCAAATATTATTAATGTTATGGCTTTATTGAATGAAAATGAAAGCTTATTTCTACACCATGAATCAAAGTGCGGAATGGACATCTTAAAGAATAGACATAAAGGAATTGAATATCAATCATTGTCTAATCAATTTGAAAACTTGAGACTCCACCATAGGATTATTAATGAAACTAAATCAAATTGGTATGGTGAGAGGGGCAAGTGGAAGTTGGTGGCATTGTTTGGTCTAATATTGTTTTTGTTTGATTCCTTCCACATTTGGCATGTATATCACATTATATGTCTTTTGGAATGCTCAAATCATGTTTGGGATCTAGGGAAGTGACAGTTCAAACTGTGCATCGTCTTGTACCATATTGTATATTTGTATATATTCTTTGGTTTTTGGTTTTGGTTTGTGTTTTCAAGTTTTTTTTTTTTTTTTTTTGGATTGTATTTTTGGTTTGGTTTTAAGTTTTGTGTGTTGGTCCTTTGGACACTTTTGGTTTGTTTAAAAAAAAAAAAAAACTCCAACTTATGTCAACTTATGTCCTTATGAATGTTGACTAAGACTAAGAGAATATGAAACATCAAAATTGTATTGCAAAAAGCTCCACGAGTATTGCAAACACATTAAATAATATCGTTTGGAATGTGTGATGCATGAAGTTGTTAGTTTTACAAATTATGGCAAAGTAGGTGTTATACTCCATTCGCATTTCAAAAAGAGCAATGCATTCATCCATATCTCATGTTACAATCCACATTGCATATACGTTTCATCTCAGTTGCATCTATATTTCAAATACAATCATTAAAAAGGTGTCGAATCCTCTTAGGGTTATTATATAACATATATTTAAAATATCCTAAGGTTGGGAACTGATGCCTGAACTATCTTGAAACAAACACATTCTACACATATTAAAGAGGATCTTGAGCAAAATGGTCAAAACCATACTTGGAAGAAAAGGTGAGGCGAAAGGAGTATTTCGTGTCTGTCCTATCATGCAACATAATCCTTAAAACAGTGGTTTTTACCACTCATATAGTGCTTAAATCCTAAAATCAGAGTAGTAAGGATAGGGTTAAATCCCCATCAAACTTAGGTTGAGGATCTAATTCCCCAAAGCTCTGATTTGATCTTCATGGAGTAGTAAGGATAGGGTCTAATTCTCATCTCGCTTAGGTTGAGAATCTGATTCCCCAAAGCTTCTATTTTACCTCCATCACGCTTTAAGAAATTAAAAGCATGATCTACACTCAAGAACTTGAAGTTCCAAAGCAATTTTTTTGTTCATTCTACTTTTATTGCATCATTGATATTGAATTGGAAGGATCGTACTACATGTCCCTTGCAAGGATGGGTAGTCATCCCCAAGGTTCAAGAAATCAAAAGTAAAGGCAAATCTTGGATTATGGGGTTGATCTCCGTCGGGGCTATAGACGCTTGACTGGCAGTGGAGTATGCTCATGTGTGGCAACATGTCTTGTCTAAAAGCAAGACCACTGATCGCTCAAACGGACGAGGCTAGCTCGACAGTTTCATCCATAACAGGTTAAATCATTTTTTTCAAGATGAGGTAATGAACTCCAGATCAGAGTAGTAAGGATAGGGTTAAATTCCCATCTCGCTTAGGTTGGGAATCCTATTTCCCAAAGCTCTAATTTCACTTACACTTGCACATGGGTTCAAAATGGTAGTGACACATAACCAACTTTGGGATCTAGTAAATTAATTTAGTATACTCATATTTGGTCCTAAGAGGATTTGATAGTTTTAATATATTTATTCATGGTACTAGAAATTTTGAGCCTTTGCAAAGCTTGTTATATCTCTATCATCTTCACCATACGTTAAATCCTACAGGAATCATCCATAACTTCTCATACGCTCGAATCATAAGTGAAAATGACAATGGAAAGTTGAACGAGTTTCAAATGATAGGGAATGAAGCACATTGCACACACCGAGCTGATGCTTAATAATTCTAATGCTTCATGTATTTCTCATCTAGTTTCATTCTTGGGATATTTGCTGACGCTTGTGTTTGAGTTTTGAAGGTGTTCAGGTTGATTTCTCATCGAAATTCTCAAGAGCATTTCCTAGCAGAGTCGCCATTTGTTGTGGCTGCTCCACAACGTACCCCAAAATTGGGGACCCACATTTTTGCATATTTTCCAAGAAGACCGAAGTGGCCCATATGCTAAAGATCAAAGAAAAAGCAAAACACCGCAAGGAGAAAAAAGTGTCACGATATTGCGACATGTTGCATTTTCGCGGTCCAAAGCAAAGAGAAAAAGCAAGGAGAAAAAAGTGTCATGATATCGTGACATGTTGCATTTTCGTGGCCAAAGCAAAGAGAAAAAGTAAGGACAAAAAAGTGTCACGATATCGCGACATGTTGCATTTTCACGGCCAAAGCAAAGAGAAAAAGCAAGGAGAAAAAAGTGTCGCGATATCACATGTTGCATTGTCGCGGCCAAAAGAGAAAAAATGTCACGATATCGCAACATGTTGCATTGTCACGATCGAAAGAGAAAAAGTGTCGCGATATCGCGACATGTTGCATTGTCGCAGCCAAAAGAGAAAAAGTGTCACGATATCGTGACATGTTGCATTATCGCGGCCAAAAGAGAAAAAGTGTCGTGATATCGCGACATGTTGCATTGTCGCGGCCAAAAGAGAAAAAGTGTCGCGATATCGCGACATGTTGCATTGTCACGGCCAAAAGAGAAAAAGTGTTGTGATATCGCAACATGTTGCATTGTCGCGGCCAAAAGAGAAAAAGTGTCACGATATCGCAACATGTTGCATTTTCATGGCCAAAAGAGAAAAGTGTTGCGATATCGCGACATGTTGCATTTTCACGGCCAAAAGAGAAGAGAAAGAACAAGAAAGAAAAAGCATCGCGATATCGCGACATGTTGCATTTTCGTGGCCAAGAGCAAAGGAAAAAGTGTTGCGATATCGCAACATGTTGCATTTTCGCGACTCAAAATGGCAGGCAGGCAGAGAAACAAAAGTGTCGCGATATCACGACATGTTGTATTTTTGCGACTCAAAAGGGGTAGGCAAGCAGAGAAATTATTTTCGCAACTCAAAATGGGCAGGCCAGCAGAGAGGCAAGAGTGTCGCGATATCGCGACACGTCTGATTTTCACCAAGGGAATAAGTAGTGGATAGTGCGCCTGATACTAGTGATGAACACCAAGATAGTGAAACTGAAGACTGCATAATGACGTGGACCTATAAGGAATAAATCAGAGATTGAATAAGGTAATTTGTCACATAAGGACAAAATCCAATGAATAATACAAAACGTTACATAAGAAATCTTTAATGATTTGAAATCATTTAAGATGGTCGTTACACATGGAAGGAAGCGGACGCATGCCCATGTGGAGAAAAGGAGGCATTTTTTTTAAAATCAAACGAAAAGTGAAGAAAACCAAACAGAGGAAGCCAAACCATGGGAATAAAACGAAGGGCCACAAAATAGAAATGAAAAGCCTTTTTGGAAACCAAAACACATGCATGCACAAGGGAAGGTGAAACGAACAGCCATTCGAAAATGAAACGAAAAGCTTCCTGAAAATTTTAAATATGCCAAGCAAGGATGTTTTGAGGGGTTGGAAACTGCTGCAAGTAGAGTTGCAGGTTTGAAGGCAAGAGGGCCATTCTGGACCTGTTTGGGCTGTTTTTCTTCCATGGACTGGTTTGGGAAAACTAGAAATTTCTGTTATTGTAAAATGACAAATTTTTAATACATAAAATTTCAAAAAGTTGCATCTTATGGACAAGAAAGGAGGAGTCATTTTCTGCATGCAAGATTAAATGTCTATTTTTCCCCTTTTCAGATTTTAGGCTTGTAAATGGAGTTTATGCAAATTTCTTGGTTGCTTCATGCAAATGTTTAAATCTGAAAACCTCATTTAAAATCTTAGGAGCCAACACTTAGCTTATCCGGATTGTGCTTGTTTTGCAAGTCCAATAGGTTAGGTTGCATGCATGGAAACCTCACATCTTCGGTTTTGTCGAAATAGGATAGCATCATACTGAATGCATTTTATTTTCAGTTTTCTACATTTCATTTTCATTTTTTGCATTTTATTTTTCCAGAAATTTTAATTTTAATTTTTTTAATTTTTAGGCATTAAAATAAACATTTAAAATTTTTCAAAATCCAAAAATAATTTCACCATTGCGTAGGTTATACTTCAGACTTCCAATACGCACTTTGAAATTTCATTTTCGAAGTTGTTTAGTATTTTTAAAAATTCATTGAAGTTGTCATTTTGTTACAGATTTTAAAAATCCGAAAAAAGAAAATTTCCATTTTAAGGTCAAATTTCTTTTTTTTTTTCAGTTCTGTTTTGCACTGATGAGCCTATGATGACATTCTCTTCATGAAAATTCCAATTTCATCGAAGGAGTTATTTTTTATGGCATTTCACAAATTTTCATTTTTAGAGCCTAAAATTGCCCTCTCCATAAAAATTCTGATTTTACGAAAGAGGGTAATTTGAGCATCACATTGAAGGTCATATGAGGGCCAACTCACATTCATTTTATTTTGGTTCAATGAACAATCACTAAAGTTTCATGGTAAAATAAACCAACATTGCTCCTTGTTTATAGTTACTTGCAATCACTAAGGTGTTCCAAGCATTTAAATTGAATATCTTTATTTGAGATTACTAATACACATATGCAAATGCTAATATAGCGGAGACCTTGGAGAAGTTGTTTGTTTAACTTCTTTGCAAGAGGGGATTTGGAACCCAAATCCTAAAGGAGAGTGTACTTTCACAACTGGGTGAAACTACCACTCAATAGGTACGAGGCCTGCTTGAGATTATGATTTTATGTAATTTTTTTGTTATTTTAAACATTATGGTGATCCTAAACCACCAAAGTGTGTTTATTTTCTATTTTTGTGGGATCCCTCAAGGAGAAAATCCCTTATTTTGCTCTATGGATCTGGCCGCTATCAGGTCCAACGGATTCTGATTTTTTGCCTATGGCCACTGTCACCTTGGGCAGCCAAGAATTTTGGGTCGTTGACGTCAATAGCGGCCAAGGCATAATTAAGGAAATATAAAATTTGTATTTCTAGGGTTTGACCTATCACTTTCACTATTGAAGATTCACTTTGGGAGCTCTGGTGCGACGACGACGATTGCAACTTTGAAACTTTTTGGTGCTGAGGACATGGTTGCACAGGGTGAGACATCAGTTGCTGGAGAAGCCAAAGCTTCTCGAGTATTTCTCTTCTTCAAAATCCTAACTCCCCTTTCCTTATTTGCATAAAACTAAACCTCACTAAGTAATGGGTAAAACGAATCTCACTAAACCTGTTAGCAATGAATAAACTCCGTAATTAGGCTTAGTATCCCCTTTGTTATGGTAGGTTATTCCCCAATTTTGTTTTTTGTTAGTGGTTTCAGCCTAGGGGTTTTGAAATTCTTTAGTTATTCACCTGCTACCACCATTATGGGCATTTTGAAATTAGCCTAGTTTTGATGCTTGGGTGGGAAATTTTGCCTTCCAATTTGTTTGTTTTGCCTCCCTATGTTGTTTTATTGAATTTATTTTGTTATTTTTGTAATTTTTTTTATTTTCTGGCCAAGGGTTCATAGGTTTTCTGTGCCACCCCTTGGTTGTTATTGCTCAGAGCGACCGGCTCTGAGCCGCTATCACTCAAAGCGGCCAAGCTTGAATCCCAATGGTTAAAAATTTGACCGTTGGGTCTTGGCCGCTACTACCTCTAGCGGCCAGGTTCCGGCCACTATAGGTGACAATAGTTAAACCCTAAGCCTTGTTTTTTGCATTTTTGTGGATTTTTATGACATTTTTTATTTTTTTGGAATTTTTGAATTTTTATTTCTTTGATTAGGTGCAATCTTATCCTTCTTTGCTTAGACTTAGAATATTCCATACTCTTTTGCATCGTTGTCATGTTTATTATGCATTATGCCTTAGATGCACTGTAGTTATGCTTTGTCTTTCTTCTACTTTGCTTAGATCCTTACTACTCAAGCTCGGGATCCAATGCTCCTGCTTGACTTACTTCCTAGCTTTAATGATACGAACTGGGCATGGTTCAAAGCCCGTGGGTTGGAGTATGTCATCAGGATACATTATATCATGGTAGATCAGGCTTACCTTACAACTTTGGCCCATCACTGGGACCCGTAGACTAATACCTTCCACCTCTCGACTGGCGAGATGACCATTATGTAGAAGGATGTATATAGGATCTTTCAGATTCCATTCAATGGGGTGGCCATTGTCTCTTCGGACACTAATGATCAGGTGGTTGTATTCACTCGGGTGCTTAGAGAGCATTCTATGGATGCTCTAAAGGACACCAATTTTGAAGGAGTTTCCATTATTCACTGGCATGGGGAGGGCATCTTTATGATGAGGCATGCCGTATTATGGATGGTGATCAACAATATTATTATCCTGGACTACTCAAGTTTGAGGTTCCTGTGGATCCTTCTGGTGATGGTGTAGGATTTATTAGATAGCGAGGAGCCTATCATCTATTCATGGGGTAGATCGCTATTGGCTCAGTTCTATGATGAGTTGTACCACATCCATTGGTGAGGACATGTTAGCATTACCTGTAGCTTGCTCCTACAGGTTTGGGGATGGAAGCACATTATGGCAAATCACCCTAAGGGGCTCCCAACCGATATTATAGTGATTAACACTCGAACATAGTGCTATGCTGCCATATGGGCTCGAGAGCACGAGGAGTGTCAGAACCACACTTTCATAGGGGAGTTGTCCCACTACACTGATGCTTTTACCAGAATGTTGGTTGGATATGTCGTGTGGCAGCCTTACTATGAGTGTCCTACTTGGGATGATCCAGCTAGTTTTACTGCTAGGACACAACACGAGCGATGGCTCATTGGTCGTAAGATTGCCATTCGAGAGTATTTCTTCTACTCTCGAGTTCTTCATTAGTACAAATTATAGTAGGATGTGCCCTTGAAAATATTCTTGTATAGGCACCTCATAGCAAAGCAGGACCTACCTCCACGATAAATCATGAAGCTTTCATATGAGGAGTATGCCCTAGTTGTTGACCCTACAGCGGTTGGGGTAGTTACAAAGGCCTACACTCAATGGTGGGGTGATAGGATGTGGCATGGCATCGGTATCCTAGGGTGCAAGGGTGATGGCAGGGGTGATGGTGTAGATCTGACAGGATGCAGAGTCTGAGCCAAGATCGAGGTATGGGGCCAACCAAAAGGTGGTAGCATAGGATCTTGATGTTCTTGAGGATGAGGAGGAGTTAGAGCCCGAGGAGAGATACTCTCCTCTAAGAGCACAACTACATGAGGTTGATACTGAGCTTCAGGCCACTAAGATCCAGGTATAGTGGTGAGATGCTACAATTGAGCAGCTCTCAGCATAGATACAGGCTTTATAGGATATTATTAGGGGTGGCAATGTTAGGATGCAGTTTGTTGTTCCTCCTTCTACACCATAGGAGGCTCCAATGGTAGGTTCAGGAGTAGATGTGGGACATCTCCAGTCTCTATTGGATGAGCATGAGGTATGGATCTGGGGACTTGTGGACCATGTTACCCTTCTTCAAATGTAGCTCAAGAGGCACGATATTATCCCTAAGGATCCAACAGGTGTGTGGGTGGTTTGCAAGTCAGGGTGTTCCACCTCAGGGTATTCTTTCACCCATCCTAGCTAGAGGACCCGAACTTGGATAGAGAGACCAATAGGCTTGCATCACTCGACTTGCAACACTGCCACAAGAGGGGGTGGTACTAGAGGAGGTGGTGCAGGGGACTCAAGCCCAGTATTTTACTAATGATCTACTTGGCCCTTGATTTATTTTTGAGGTCGACTGACCTATATGACTGTAGCCCATGGGCATTTTTGCACATTCATTGGACTTGACACATTTACTTTTATGATAGCTTTGCATTATGACTTATTATGTGTATCGTGTATTGCTCATGTTTTTGTTGTTATTTTATTTTATGATATGATGCGATGATGGTATTATGATGATTTGATGAATATGTTAGATGATAGATGATATCAAAGATGCTAATATGGATGTGTAGATGCTTATATTATTTGATGATATGATGTGATGTATTTTGATGATGAATGATGAATTTATGATTTTGTATACAAATGGATATTTCCTGTGTATTATGATGTGCTTTATGGATTTAATGACTTGTTTTTGTGAATACGATGTTATTGCTAAATGCATGTTTTAACTTTGCTTTAATTTTATGCATCTAACTTATGTGATGGAATGGTATAAATGAACCTGTATGCTCTAATAATTCAAAACATACATAATGCATATGACATTGACAATCTTAATGGGTGATACCACAAAAAGTAAAAAAAAATAATCATGAATTTAAATAATCACTCTTATCATAAAAATTTATTAAGTATTCATATATGAGATGTGATGGTGTGTAATGTATTTTCTTAATAAGTTTCTTTAAATTAAAAGATATAAAGTAGTTAGTGGCTGTCTATATACTATTTCTAATATATATATATGGTATATGTCGTACTATGTTGATACCCTCTAATTTATAGAATCTTATAAAGAAAGTGACGGTGTGAATGAAGTTATGATTTTTTGCTATTTACCCTATCAACAACTTTCTATTGACCACTTAGACTTTTGAAAAGTAAGGCTTTTACCATGGACCAGGTTTTTCATGATCTCTGTGTGTGCAAGTGATTTTATATTTTGAGATAGAATTCAAGCATTTCCTTTGATGTCAAGCGATATTCTTTCAGCCCATTGCTAAGATCAGGGATCCTCAAGTGTTCATCTCATCCTTATGTTGGACTTAGTTGGACTATACCACTAAGCAATATTCGGTTACCTAAGCTAGCTCATCCACATTCAAACATTGGTCTACACAAATGCATAAAGCAATTGTGGTAGACATATCGTCATGCATAAGGATTTCTTCTTCCAGTTTTGTACAATGCTGAGAATTCTAGGGATTCAAGCTTTATTCCCTTCTTTTTGGCTTCTTTTTGGCTTTGGATTTTTGCTCATATGTAGTGATGAAAATCACTATTTATTTTGATTGATTTTTCTTTGGATGGGGATTTTTGTAGTGATGATAATCACTGTTTATTTTGCTCGTACGTAGTGATGAAAATCACTGTTTATTTTTTATTGATTTTTTTGAGCTATGATTTTTTTTTTAATTTTGAATTTTGAATATATGATTTGTTTATCGTATTATTGCTTTGAAATCTTGATTGTATGCTTGGCCTTTTGAATATGTACTTTGCTTTGGAATTTTGCTTATTTTGATTTAAGCAAGGTATTTGGATAGGGTAAATCTTGTCCTTTTGCCAATTCTCAACACCTTTAAACCGGTTGCACGGGGGGATAAGCAAGAAAAATCCTTTTCGCTTAAGGTAACCTAGACTGTTTTGCAACTTTCATATTTTTCTTGTACCATCTAGGATTTTTTTGTTTCAATTAGTGACGGGATCTTGAATATCCAAGGCATTATCACAACTAGACCTTACCTTCTACTAGTCAAAGTTGTTTTCCTCAAAATTTGATAAGATCACTAGGTGTGGTTGATTAACCGAAAAACATTAGTATATTTATGTATAGCAACAATGATGGTTGTGTTGAAAAACATAATTATACACATGTATTAATGGAGGTATGGATTTGAATGATTTGCACGACAAACTGTGGTATCACTTTTGAGGCTCTCATGACATATGCAATTGTAGTGGATATGAAAATGCAATGCAATGTTGTGGATGCAATTGTTTTTGTTATTTTTGATTTTATGTTGTTTTTGTATTTTTGATTTATTTGACCAAAGGGCTTATTATGCCTTTGGGGCTTTTTGAATTGATGTTTGACCAAGCGGTTTGAATTACCCTTGGAGCTCTTGATTTGATGGGATTTGACCAAGCAGTTTGAATTACCCTTGGAGCCTTTTTGAATTGATGTTTGACCAAGCGGTTTGAATGCCCTTGGAGCCTTTTTTATTTGATTTTTGACCAAGCGGTATGAATTACCCTTGGAGCCTTTGAATTGATGTTTGACCAAGTGGTATGAATGCCCTTGGAGCCTTTGAATTGATTTTTGACCAAGTGGTATGAATGCCCTTGGAGCCTTTGAATTGATTTTTGAAATTTTATGTTTTTATGATTTGTTTTTGTATTTTTGGCATATTTGAATGTTTTTGAATTTTATGGAATATTTGAATGTTTTTGAATTTTATGAAATATTTGATTTTTTTTAATTTTATGTGTAGAATGCCTTTAAGTGAATAATGTTGAGAGGTTCAAGCTCTTCAACACCATCTAATGATATAAGGCGATATGCTCCAGGCCCAACTCTCTGTGAAATCATGTATGGACCTATCCAGTTTACTACAAACTTATCTCGTAGATGCCACGATAGATTTGAATTATGTTGGTTTTCTTTGAGCACTAGATCTCCAACCTTGAATTCCCTTAGGTGGACTTTACTATTGTAAGCTCACGCAAGGTGATTTTGGTAAATGCAAAATTTCTCTAAAGCATTGACTCAAAATTCATCAAGAAGCAACAACTGATTAAGGCTGCCTTGCCGCACGACATCATCATCTATGAAGTCCTTTAATGTTATGCATAGAGTCATAATTTCTAACTCTAGTGGCATGATGGCCTTAGTGCCATATACTAGTGAAAACGATGTTGCCCCAGTGGGCATCCGTATACTAGTCTTGTATACCCATAGTGCAAGAGGTAACTGTATGTGCCAATCCTTGTGATTTTCTTGCACTGTCTTCCTCAAAATGGAGAATATTGTTTTGTTTGAGGCTTCTGCTTGCCTGTTTTCTTGCGAATAATAAGGCATTAAAAAAATGTGTTGAATATTGTATTTGTTCATTAAAGCACGCATATTTTTATTCTTGAAATATGGCCCATTATCCGATATTATCTTATAAGGGACCCCAAAACAACATATGATATTGTAGAGTATAAACTCCTCAATCCTTGTTCCAGTTGTTGATGTTAAGGAAATTGCTTCTACCCATTTAGTGAAGTATTATGTGGTAATTATGATGAATGTGTGTCGACCTGAGGATGGGGGTGAGATCTTACCAATCAAGTCTAGTCCCCATTGCGATAATGGCAATGCTGCCTGGATTGGCTGCAAAGCTTGCGATGGTAAGTGTGTTAGATTCACATGATGCTAGGAATTACTACATTTCTTGACATACTCGCATCAGTCCTTTTCCATTATGGGCCAATAGTAACCCATTCTCAAGATGTGCTTAACGATGGCCATGCCACTAAAATGTCCTCCACATGTTCTATCGTGAGCTTGCAAAATTACCCAAGATGCTTCCTAGGGCTCAAGACAATGAAGTAATACTCCATCATATCCTCGTCTGTAGAGGATTTCTCCTAGCAAGATGTATCTTGTTGATCTCTATTTGAACGTTCATCTTTCATTATGCGACAAACCTTGAGGTACTATCCCAAGCTTCAAGAAGTACCACAGTTGGGAAAGTCAATCCTGATAAGCCATAACTTCTATAGAATATACAGCTTGCTCTTCCTGCATTTTTGAGGTAGTGAACACAGATTGAGGAACAACTCTATGGTATATGGTTGCACCACACTCCATAGTTCCTTGGGAGATTAAAGACCCCCAAGAGGCTATTTTTAAGAAATATCTGGCTACGAAGGACCAATCCTGATTTGGCTCGATGTTGATCATGTTGACTGATTCTTGATTGTCAAAAGCCTCATGATGTATTGCCGAGTGTGAAAGCAATTTCACATGGACAGTTGTGAAATCAGTAGATGGATTCTGAGGGATTAAAGATTCTGTTGGCATTTTTGCCACATTATTTTGATTATTGATAATTCATGCATAAGATGTTGAAGTTCTCACTCCTTTACAGGTTTTGATGCAAAAAAGCCTAAGTCCAAAGACTGTCATGAAATCGCGACAAAAAATAGCATGGAGAGCCAAAGTTGAAAACCGTCGCGATATCGCGACATGTCGCGTTATCGCGGGTCTGATGAGGAGAGAGAAATCAAATGCAAAGTTGTCGCGATTTCGTGACATGTTCCAAAATCGCGGTCAACGCAGTAAATGGCAGCAGGGGGGTAAAGACGTAGCGATATCGTGACGTGTTGGATTTTCATGATCAAAGTGGTCAACGAGGGCAGCGTAGCAAAATTGTCACGAAATCGTGACATGTCGCGTTTTCGTGACATGCGATGATCAGGGAGCATAATGTTAGAAAAGGTCACGAAATCGCGACATAACCACGCAAAGGGTGATGACAATCAAATTCATCACGATTTCACGACAGAATAGTAAGCAAGGCACAAAAGGCAAAAGACGTCGCGAAATCGCGACATGTTGCGTGGTCACGGTTAAGGTGGAAAGAAAAGCTTAAGGCACAAAAGGCGTCGTGATTTCATGACACTTTTGAAAATGAGACCAAGCACGAAGCAGACGTCACGAAATCACGACAGGAAGTGGTAATAGTAGAGAACATAGAGAAACGTCATGATTTCACGACACATTGGGCAAGAAATACCAAGTGCAAGGAATTGTCGTGATTTCACGACATGACGATTTTCACGGTCGAAGAGCAGCAAAGTCCAAGGAGACAGAACTTGTCGTGATTTCACGACATGATGGAGATTAACGAACTACATGAGGAAGAATGTCACGTTTTCATGGGTTAGAAGCAGGACCGTATAGAATGGATGAAAATTGTAGCGAAATCGTGACATGTCGGATTTTCGCGACTTAGAAGAGAAGATTGAGTAGCGAGGAGATAGTGTAGCGATTTCGTGACTTGTCTGATTTTCATGACATATAAGGGAGACACAACCAAAGGAAAGAAAAGTGTAGCGAAATCGTGCCTTGTCATGTTTTTGTGATTCGAAGTAGCGAAGAGAACAACATGGATGAAGAACGTAGCGAAATCGCGCCTTGTCACATTTTCGTGGAAACAGAGCGGAGAAAGAGCAGAATGGTACGGAACGTCACGATTTCGCGACGCGTTGCATTTTCGCGAGCTAAGGTAGCGAAGGAGACAAAGGAGCCAAATACGTCATGATTTCGTGACATGGATGGTTTTCACGGTTCAAAGTGACAAAGCGTACGGAGCAGAGATACGTCACGATTTCGTGACATGTTGCATTTTTGCGACCTGTTACGATTTTGCGCCATAAAGCAGTTCAAACGGCCCGATGAGGTTTTGCGATTTCCAATGATTAAAAGCACTCCAGAATTAAATGTTTTGCTGCTTTCTAATGCGAGCAAGGTGGAAGAACGTGTCCAAGTCACAAGAATTAAATATTTCCATTATCCAAAGCTGTTGTTTGTATCTTTTCTAACGGTTCAAGCATGTTTCAAGAACGACCATTTAATGAAGACGACCGACTCCTCATTTCATTGAATTTTTGGTTTCTTCGAGGCTGGTTTAAGGGGATGATTTCCTTGTTTTCGTTGCACATGTTGTAGATCTCGAGGAAGTTCGTTGCAAGTTTTAAATGTTGTAAAGAAGCAAGACTTCTATATAAATCAATGTAGATCTCAGAAAAAGGGATCGGGAGTTTGAGAGACATTTTGCTGGAAACATTCAAGTTCTTTGCATAAATAAGAAATATTTGGCCTCTAATTTTGCAAGCGTCTTTCTAATGATTTCCTTCTATTCCATGTATTTCTTAGTTATGCTCGTCTTTCCAATCTGCTGTTAGATTCAAGTTCTGCATTTGAGTTTGAATATTGCTAAAAAGAAAGTGAGTTCTGGAATGCAATTCTGAAGGTTGTCTGTGCAAGGTCGTAAGTGGATTATGCTGTATTCTAAAATTATATGTTGTTTATACGCTTGAGGTTAAATTCTTGCTGAGTTTCTTTCCCGATCTAACAAATTCGGCCTACGGCTATATTTCCCATCTCTTTCCATGTATTTCTTGTTTCTTTCTGCACATTTATAATTCCTTTCCAGTAACTTTAGTCTTAATCAAGTTTAGAAATAGCAAGGGAACCAGCCCTCTCTGGAGATTGGTCTGGGAGACATCTCTTTCTCCCAGCCTTTCAATGTTGGCCGGGTCTAGGGTGCATAGACATAGAAAATCCTTTCCTGTGGCAGATTCGTGACCAACAGTTTTTGGCACGCCCGGTGGGACAGACTTCTTCTGTCTCAAAAGATCCATAATCGGTGAGATTGATTGTTTCATTGTTTAACACCCGGAGGTATCAAGATTTTGATGAGCTGTCTTGACCTCATAGCGAAGATTTGTAAGTTCATCTGGCGACTTTGCTGAGTTGAAGATCCAAATTTCTTGATCGTAGATGCCTTTTCAAGCTGAAAGAAGATACCCCGGAGGAATCAAGGTTTGGTGAGCAGCCTTGACCTTACAAGCGGAGGAAAGAATGTTCACTTGGCGACTCTGACTTGGCGACAGCCATGATCTCATAGACCACTGCTATAATGGCGAGGGTATGTCCTAGATGGGATGATCCTGGCCCTCTGAATCTCCAAATTCGGCACGAGATTCCCAAAAGTGCCTTGAAAGCCCTAACAAAATATAATGGCATCGAGGGAATGGCCCGAGAGCATATTGATGATGTTGCTGCTTTGGCGACCCTCCATGATATAATTCATGAAGATGTTATGATCAGACTTCTGGTTCAGTCTTTGGAAGGAAGGGTGTTGCAGTGGTACAGATTGCTCGGGTGTAAAAGTATCTGCTCATGGGATGATTTAGCGGGAGCACTCATTACAACATTTGATGGCTCTCAGGATCCCTACCAGCTTTTGATGCATCTCTCCACCATCACGAGAATACCTCAAGAGAGCATCACAGATTTCAACGTCCGATTTTGTAGAACTTGGAAGAGAATTCCAGGGGAGATCCAACCATCACCCGCCCAAGCCCACCTCTTCTATGTTCGAGCTTTCCATCCGGACATAAGCCTCCTCTTGCTGCAATCAGGTGAACGTAGATTCCCTCAAATCTTTGAGGAAGCATTACAAGCGGAGCACCTTCTGCTCCTATCAAGAAAATTACCATGGGGAGAAACTCCATTACTTTCTCCGGTAGTTCCTGCTCCTGTCTGTCCCGCACAGTATTCATCATGGCCGATCCCACATACTATGCAGAGACCTGAAATGCAGTTGTGTGGAACTCAAGAGGCAGGTTTCGTCCAAGGCCAACGATGGGCATATGCAAGCACTTTCCTAGCAATGAACAATATGGTTGCTTGCAGTTTTCATCAGGAGATGGGCCAAGTAGAAGAACAAGTTCTAGAACCTGAGCACAAAGAGGGCACAATTTTGCACAGCATGCAAGTATTCAGCTAGAACCCGTTGAGCATGCCTCACCAAAAGGTTGAACCTGAGGAGATCCCGAAAGCAAGTTTATCATCAAAAAGGTTTTGTGATCGCACCAAGGTATTGGAGGACCCTGTACTCAGTCCACAACCAGTGAAGTCTTCAAAGTGGTGGTATTGGTTCCAGCCACTACAACCGATACCTGAAGAAAGCCCCTATGTGGCAAACCTCTTTGCCACATTATTCATCAATAACACGGGTACTAGTAAGAATGATAACCTGCCGCATTGCACCCTGTTTGCAACATGGAGAACTTCAGGAAGAGGCCAACCAAACTTCAAAGATCGACTGAAGTATGATCAGATCTGGTCTGGACATTGCAGGTTCATCGGATAGACACCGAAAACTGGGTTTGTGGTGGCGGCATGCCAATCATGTCGCAAACTTTTGTAAATATTGTACATAGAGAAAAAACAAAAAGACAAAAAAAAAAAGGAAGAAAAAAAATAGACAAAAAAAAAAATTGTTTTTATTTTGGCTCTTTTTGCATGCGAGCCCGCAGGTACGTATTTCTTTCTTTTTTCTTCTTCCTTCCCAGCAGTTAGTGGCTTCCTCTTTATTTCTTCCCTTCCCCTCTTTATTCCCTTCTTCTCCTACTCCTTTTTCTTCTGCAAGTAATCAAGCCACTACTGTTGTTTCTTTTTCCCTTCCTACTATTCCCGTTTCTTCTTTTCCTTTTCTTCTAATTTCATTGTTGTTTTAGCATTTATCGGTTCCATTCCACCACTTCACTCCTTTCACTTCCATTCCATTATTCCATTCACCTCCATTTCCCTTTCATAGCAGCTGGTAGCACAGAAGCACTCTGTTACTGTATCTACCGCATCACTCCCTCCATTCCATTATTCCATCATTTATCATTTCCATTCCATGGTCAGCTAAGCCAAATACAGATTTACTTGAAGTTTTAGTAATTCAGCAAGAGTTGTTGCAGCAGTCCATCGAGATGTACCCCATCAGCCAGCTTTCTGTTCTCAGTTTTTCTTGACTCTGTTGCCCAATGGATTCAGGCCTGGGATTCGTGCATACAACAAAACTGTATACCCCACGAGCCACCAAGAATGTTGGCATTTTTGCCACATTATGTTGATTATTGATTATTCATGCATAAGATGTTGAAGTTCTCACTCCTTTACAGGTTTTGATGCAAAAAAGCCTAAGTCCGAAGACTGTCATGAAATCGCGACAAAAAATAGCATGGAGAGCCAAAGTTGAAAACCATCGCGATATCGCGACATGTCGCGTTATCGCGGGTCTGTTGAGGAGAGAGAAATCAAACGCAAAGTTGTCGCGATTTCGCGACGTGTTCCAAAATCGTGGTCAACGCAGTCAATGGCAGCAGGGGGTAAAGACGTAGCGATATCGCGACGTGTTGGATTTTTGTGGTCAAAGTGGTCAACGAGGGCAGCGTAGCAAAATTGTCGTGAAATCGTGACATGTCGCGTTTTTGTGACATGCGATGATCAGGGAGCATAATGTTAGAAAATGTCATGAAATCATGACATAACCACGCAAAGGGTGATGACAATCAAATTCATCGTGATTTCATGATAGAATAGTAAGCAAGGCATAGAAGGCGAAAGACGTCGTGAAATCGTGACGTGTTGCGTGGTCGCGGTTAAGGTGGAAAGAAAAGCTTAAGGCACGAAAGGCGTCGTGATTTCGTGACACTTTTGAAAATGAGACCAAGCACGAAGCAGACGTCGTGAAATCACGACAGGAAGTGGTAACAGTAGAGAACGTAGAGAAACATCATGATTTTGTGACACATTGGGCAAGAAAGACCAAGTGCAGGGAATTGTCGCGATTTCGTGACATGACGATTTTTGCGGTCGAAGAGCAGCAAAGTCCAAGGAGACAGAACTTGTCACGATTTCGCGACATGATGGAGATGAAAGAACTACAGAAGGAAGAATGTCACGTTTTCGCGGGTTAGAAGCAGGACCATACAGAATGGATGAAAATTGTAGCGAAATCGTGACATGTCGGATTTTTGCGACTTAGAAGAGAAGATTGAGCAGCGAGGAGAAAGTGTAGCGATTTCGCGACTTGTCTTGTTTTCGTGACATATAAGGGAGACACAACCAAAGGAAAGAAAAGTGTAGCGAAATCGTGCCTTGTCATGTTTTCGTGGTTCAAAGCAGCGAAGAGAACAACATGGATGAAGAACGTAGTGAAATCGCGCATTGTCACATTTTTGCAAAAACAGAGCGGAGAAAGAGCATAATGGTACGAAACGTCGCGATTTCGCGACGCGTCGCGTTTTCATGAGCGAAGGTAGCGAAGGAGACAAAGGAGCCAAATACGTCATGATTTCGTGACATGGATGATTTTCGCGGTTCCAAAGTGACAAAGTGTATGGAGCAGAGATACGTCACGATTTCGTGACATGTCACGTTTTCGCGACCTGTTACAGTTTTGTGCCAGAAAGCAGTTCAAACGGCCCGATGAAGTTTTGTGATTTCCAATGATTAAAAGCACTCCAGAATTAAATGTTTTGCTACTTTTCGATGCGAGCAAGGTGGAAGAACGTGTCCAAGTCACCAGAATTAAATATTTCCATTATCCAAAGTTGTTGTTCGTGATTTTTCTAACGGTTCAAGCATGTTTCAAGAACGACCATTTAATGAAGACGACCGACTCCTCATTTCATTGAATTTTTGGTTTCTCCGAGGTTGGTTTAAGGGGATGATTTCCTTGTTTTCGTTGCACATGTTGTAGATCTCGAGGAAGTTCGTTGCAAGTTTTAAATGTTGTAAAGAAGCAAGACTTCTATATAAATCAATGTAGATCTCAGAAAAAGGGATCGGGAGTTTGAGAGACATTTTGCTGGAAACATTCAAGTTCTTTGCATAAATAAGAAATATTTGGCCTCTGATTTTGCAAGCGTCTTTCCAATGATTTCTTTCTATTCCATGTATTTCTCAGTTATGCTCATCTTTCCAATCTGTTTTTAGATTCAAGTTTTGCATTTGAGTTTGAATATTGCTAAAAAGAAAGTGAGTTCTGGAATGCAATTCTGAAGGTTGTCTGTGCAAGGTCGTAAGTGGATTATGCTGTATTCTAAAATTATATGTTGTTTATACGCTTGAGGTTAAATTCTTGCTGAGTTTCTTTCTTGATCTAACAAATTCGGCCTACGGCTATATTTCCCATCTCTTTCCATGTATTTCCTGTTTCTTTCTGCACATTTATAATTCCTTTCTAGTAACTTTAGTCTTAATCAAGTTTAGAAATAGCAAGGGAACCAGCCCTCTCTGGAGATTGGTCTGGGAGACATCTCTTTCTCCCAGCCTTTCAATGTTGGCCGGGTCTAGGGTGCATAGACATAGAAAATCCTTTCTTGTGGCAGATTCGTGACCAACAGTTTTTGGCACGCCCGATGGGACAGACTTCTTCTGTCTCAAAAGATCCATAATCGGTGAGATTGATTGTTTCATTGTTTAACACCCGGAGGTATCAAGATTTTGATGAGCTGTCTTGACCTCATAGCGGAGATTTGTAAGTTCATCTGGCGACTCTGTTGAGCTGAAGATCCGAATTTCTTGATCGTAGATGCCTTTTCAAGCTGAAAGAAGATACCCCGAAGGAATCAAGGTTTGGTGAGCAGCCTTGACCTTACAAGCGGAGGAAAGAATGTTCACTTGGCGACAGTCGTGATCTCGTAGACCACTGCTAGAATGGCGAGGGTATGTCCTAGATGGGATGATCCTGGCCCTCTGAATCTCCAAATTCGGCACGAGATTCCCAAAAGTGCCCTGAAAGCCCTAACAAAATACAATGGCACCCAGGGAATGGCCCGAGAGCATATTGAAGATGTTGCTGCTTTAGCGACCCTCCATGATATAGTTCATGAAGATGTCATGATCAGACTTCTGGTTCAGTATTTGGAAGGAAGGGCGTTGCAGTGGTATAGATTGCTCGGGCGTAAAAGCATCTGCTCATGGGATGATTTAGCGAGAGCGCTCATTACAACATTTGATGGCTCTCAGGATCCCTTCCAACTTTTGATGCATCTCTCCACCATCACGAGAACACCTCAGGAGAGCATCACAGATTTCAACGTCCGATTCTATAGAACTTGGAAGAGAATTCCAGGGGAGATCCAACCATCACCCGCCCAAGCCCACCTCTTCTATGTTCGAGCTTTCCATCCGGATATTAGCCTCCTCTTGCTACAATCAGGCGAACATAGATTCCCTCAAATCTTTGAGGAAGCATTACAAGCGGAGCACCTTCTTCTCCTATCAGGAAAATTACCATGGGGAGAAACTCCATTACTTTCTCCGGTAGTTCCTGCTCTTATCTGTCCTACGCAGTATTCATCATGGCCGATCCCACATACTGTGCAGAGACCTGAAATGCAGTTGTGTGGAACTCAAGAGGCAGGTTTCGTCCAAGGCCAACGATGGGCATATGCAAGCACTTTCCCAGCAATGAACAATATGGTTGCTTGCAGTTTTCATCAAGAGATGGGCCAAGTAGAAGAACAAGTTCAAGTTCCAGAACCTGAGCACAAAGAGGGCACAATTTTGCACAACATGCAAGTATTCAACCAGAACCCGTTGAGCATGCCTCATCAAAAGGTTGAACCTGAGGAGATCCTGAAAGCAAATTTATCATCAAAAAGGTTCTGTGATCACACCAAGGGATTGGAGGAGCCTATCCTCAGTCCACAACTAGAGAACCCTTCAAAGTGGTGGTATTGGTTCCAACCACTACAATCGGTACCTAAAGAGAGCCCTCCATGTGGCAAACCTCTTTGCCACATTATTCATCAATAACATGGGTACTAGTAAGAATGATAACCTACCGCATTGCACTCTGTTTGCAACATGGAGAACTTTAGGAAGAGGTCATCCCAACTTCAAAGACCGACTCAAGTATGATCAGATCTGGTCTGGACATTGCAGGTTCACCGGATAGACACTCGAAGTTGGGTTTGTGGTGGCGGCATGCCAATCATGTCGTAAAATTTTGTAAATATTGTACATAGCAAAAAAACAAAAAGACAAAAAAAGAAAAAAAAAGAAAAAAAATAAAAAAATTGCATTTCGGCTCTTTTTGCATGCGAGCCCGTAGGTACGTATTTCTTTCTTTTTTCTTCTTCCTTCCTAGAATTTAGTGGCTTCCTCTTTATTTCTTCCCTTCCCCTCTTTATTCCCTTCTTCTCCTACTCCTTTTTCTTCTGCAAGTAATCAAGCCACTGTTGTTGTTTCTTTTTCCCTTCCTACTATTCCCGTTTCTTCTTTTCCTTTTCTTCTAATTTCATTGTTGTTTTAGCATTTATCCGGTTCCATTCCACCACTTCACTCCTTTCACTGGTCATCATTCCATTATTCCATTCACCTCCATTTCCCTTTCATAGCAGCTAGTAGCACAGAAGCACTCTGTTACTGTATCTACCGCATCACTCCCTCCATTCCATTATTCCATCATTTATCATTTCCATTCCATGGTCAGCTAAGCCAAATACAGATTTACTTGAAGTTTCAGTAATTCAACAAGAGTTGTTGCAGCAGTCCACCGAGATGTACCCCATCATCCAGCTTTCTGTTCTCAGTTTTTCTTGACTCTGTTGCCCAATGGATTCAGGCCTGGGATTCGTGCATACAGTAGAACTGTATACCCCGTGAGCCACCAAGAATGTTGGCATTTTTGCCACATTATTTTGATTATTGATTATTCATGCATAAGATGTTGAAGTTCTCACTCCTTTACAGGTTTTGATGCAAAAAAGCCTAAGTCCGAAGACTGTCACGAAATCACGACAAAAAATAGCATGGAGAGCCAAAGTTGAAAACCGTCGTGATATCGCGACATGTCGCGTTATCGTGGGTCTGATGAGGAGAGAGAAATAAAACGCAAAGTTGTCACGATTTCGTGACGTGTTCCAAAATCATGGTCAACGCAGTAAACGACAGTAGGGGGATAAATACGTAGCGATATCGCGACGTGTTGGATTTTTGCAATCAAAATGGTCAACGAGGGCAGCACAGCAAAATTGTCGCAAAATTGTGACATGTGATGATCAGGGAGCATAATGTTAGAAAAGGTCACGAAATCGTGACATAACCATGCAAAGGGTGATGACAATCAAATTCGTCGTGATTTCATGACAGAATAGTAAGCAAGGCACAGAAGGCGAAAGACGTCGCGAAATCGCGACGTGTTGCGTGGTCGCGGTTAAGGTGGAAAGAAAAGCTTAAGGCATGAAAGGCGTCGCGATTTTGCGACACTTTTGAAAATGAGACCAAGCACGAAGCAGACATCGCGAAATCATGACAGGAAGTGGTAACAGTAGAGAACACAGGGAAACGTCATGATTTTGTGACACATTGGGCAAGAAAGACCAAGTGCAGGGAATTGTCACGATTTCGTGACATGATGATTTTCGCGGTCGAAGAGCAGCAAAGTCCAAGGAGACAGAACTTGTCGCGATTTCGCGACATGATGGAGATTAAAGAACTACATGAGGAAGAATGTCGCGTTTTCATGGGTTAGAAGCAGGACCATACAGAATGGATGAAAATTGTAGCGAAATCGTGACATGTCAGATTTTTGTGACCTAGAAGAGAAGATTGAGCAGTGGCAAGATAGTGTAGCGATTTTGCGACTTGTCTGATTTTCGCGACATATAAGTGAGACACAACCAAAGGAAAGAAAAGTGTAGCAAAATCGTGCCTTGTCATGTTTTCGCGGTTCGAAGCAGCGAAGAGAACAACATGGATGAAGAACGTAGCAAAATCGCACCTTGTCGCATTTTCGCAAAAACAGAGCGGAGAAAGAGCAGAATGGTACGAAACGTCGCGATTTCGCGACGCGTCGCATTTTCGCGAGTGAAGGTAGCGAAGGAGACAAAGGAGCCAAATACGTCACGATTTCGAGACATGGATGGTTTTCGCGGGTTCGAAGTGACAAAGTGTACGGAGTAGAGATACATCGCAATTTCGCGACATGTCGCATTTTCGCGACCTATTACAGTTTCGTGCCAGAAAGCAGTTCAAACGGCCCGATGAGGTTTTGCGATTTCCAATGATTAAAAGCACTCCAAAATTAAATGTTTTGCTACTTTTCGATGCGAGCAAGGTGGAAGAACGTGTCCAAGTCACCAGAATTAAAGATTTCCATTATCCAAAGCTATTGTTCGTATCTTTTCTAACGGTTCAAGCATGTTTCAAGAACGACCATTTAATGAAGATGACCGACTCCTCATTTCATTGAATTTTTGGTTTCTCCGAGGCTGGTTTAAGGGGATGATTTCCTTGTTTTTGTTGCACATGTTGTAGATCTCGAGGAAGTTTGTTGCAAGTTTTAAATGTTGTAAAGAAGCAAGACTTCTATATAAATCAATGTAGATCTCAGAAAAAGGGATCGGGAGTTTGAGAGACATTTTGTTGGAAACATTCAAGTTCTTTGCATAAATAAGAAATATTTGGCCTCTGATTTTGCAAGCGTCTTTCTAATGATTTCCTTCTATTCCATGTATTTCTCAGTTATGCTCGTCTTTCCAATCTGCTGTTAGATTCAAGTTTTGCATTTGAGTTTGAATATTGCTAAAAAGAAAGTGAGTTCTAGAATGCAATTCTGAAGGTTGTCTGCGCAAGGTCGTAAGTGGATTATGTTGTATTCTAAAATTATATGTTGTTTATACGCTTGAGGTTAAATTCTTGCTGAGTTTCTTTCCTGATCTAACAAATTCGGCCTATGGCTATATTTCCCATCTCTTTCCATGTATTTCCTGTTTCTTTTTGCACATTTATAATTCCTTTCTAGTAACTTTAGTCTTAATCAAGTTTAGAAATAGCAAGGGAACCAGCCCTCTCTGGAGATTGGTCTGGGAGACATCTCTTTCTCCCGACCTTTCAATGTTGGCCGGGTCTAGGGTGCATAGACATAGAAAATCCTTTCCTGTGGCAGATTCGTGACCAACAATTTTTGGCACGCCCAGTGGGACAGACTTCTTCTGTCTCAAAAGATCCATAATCGGTGAGATTGATTGTTTCATTGTTTAACACCCGGAGGTATCAAGATTTTTGATGAGCTGTCTTGACCTCATAGCAGATATTTGTAAGTTCATCTGGCGACTCTACTGAGCTGAAGATCCGAATTTCTTGATCGTAGAGCCTTTTAAAGCTGAAAGAAGATACCCCAGAGGAATCAAGGTTTGGTGAGAAGCCTTGACCTTACAAGTGGAGGAAAGAATGTTCACTTGGTGACTCTGACTTGGCGACAACCATGATCTCGTAGACCACTGCTATAATGACAAGGGTATGTCCTAGATGGGATGATCTTGGCCCTCTGAATCTCCAAATTCGACACGAGATTCCCAAAAGTGCCCTAAAATCCCTAACAAAATATAATGGCACCGAGGGAATGGCCAAGAGCATATTGATGATGTTGCTGCTTTAGCGACCCTCCATGATATAATTCATGAAGATGTTATGATCAGACTTCTGGTTCAGTCTTTGGAAGGAAAGGCGTTGCAGTGGTATATACTGCTCGGGTGTAAAAGTATCTATTCATGGGATGATTTAGTGGGGCACTCATTACAAAATTTGATGGCTCTTAGGATCCCTACCAGCTTTTGATGCATCTCTCCACCATCACGAGAATACCTCAGGAGAGCATCACAGATTTCAACATCCAATTCTGTAGAACTTGGAAGAGAATTCCAGGGGAGATCCAACCATCACCCGCCCAAGCCCACCTCTTCTATGTTCGAGCTTTCCATCCGGATATTAGCCTCCTCTTGTTGCAATCAGGCGAACATAGATTCCCTCAAATCTTTGAGGAAGCATTACAAGCGAAGCACCTTCTGCTCCTATCAAGAAAATTACCATGGGGAGAAACTCCATTACTTTCTCCGATAGTTCTTGCTCCTATCTGTCCCACGTAGTATTCATCATGGCCGATCCCACATACTGTGTAGAGACCTAAAATGCAGTTGTGTGGAACTCAAGAGGTAGGTTTTGTCCAAGGCCAACGATGGGAATATGCAAGTACTTTCCTAGCAATGAACAATATGGTTGCTTGCAGTTTTCATCAGGAGATGGGCCAAGTAGAAGAACAAGTTCAAGTTCCAGAACCTGAGCACAAAGAGGGCACAATTTTGCATAGCATGCAAGTATTTAGCCCGAACCCGTTGAACATGCCTCATCAAAAGGTTGAACCTAAGGAGATCCTGGAAGCAATTTTATCATCAGAAAGGTTCTATGATCGCACCAAGGGATTGGAGGAGCCTGTACTCAGTCCACAGCCAGTGAAGTATTCAAAGTGGTGGTATTGGTTCGAGCCACTACAACCGGTACCTAAAGAAAGCCCCTATGTGGTAAACCTCTTTGCCACACTATTCATCAATAACATGGGTACTAGTAAGAATGATCACCTACCGCATTGCACCCTATTCACATCATGGAGAACTTTAGGAAGAGGCCAGCCGAACTTCAAAGATCGACTGAAGTATGATCAGATCTGGTCTGGACATTGCAGGTTCACCGGATAGACACTAGAAGCTGGGTTTGTGGTGGCGACATGCCAATCATGTCACAAAATTTTGTAAATATTGTACATAGCAAAAAAAAAAAAAAGACAAAAAAAAAAGGAAGAAAAAAAATAGACAAAAAAAAAAAAAATTGTTTTTATTTCGGCTCTTTTTGCATGCGAGCCCGTAGGTACGTATTTCTTTCTTTTTTTCTTCTTCCCAGCAGTTAGTGGCTTCCTCTTTATTTCTTCCCTTCCCCTCTTTATTCCCTTCTTCTCCTACTCCTTTTTCTTCTAAAAGTAATCAAGCCACTGCTATTGTTTCTTTTTCCCTTCCTACTATTCCCGATTCTTCTTTTCCTTTTCTTCTAATTTCATTGTTGTTTTAGCATTTATCGGTTCCATTCCACCACTTCACTCCTTTCACTTCCATTCCATTATTCCATTCACCTCCATTTCCATTTCATAGCAGCTAGTAGCACAGAAGCACTCTGTCACTATATCTACCGCCTCACTCCCTCCATTCCATTATTCCATCATTTATCATTTCCATTCCATGGTCAGCTAAGCCAAATACAGATTTACTTGAAGTTTCAGTAATTCAGCAAGAGTTGTTGCGACAGTCCATCGAGATGTACCCCATCAACCGACTTTTTGTTCTCGGTTTTTCTTGACTCTGTTGCCCAATGGATTCGGGCCTGGGATTCGTGCATACAGTAGAACTGTATATCCCACGAGCCACCAAGAATGTTGGCATTTTTGCCACATTATTTTGATTGTTGATTATTCATGCATAAGATGTTGAAGTTCTCACTCCTTTACAGGTTTTTATGCAAAAAATCCTAAGTCCGAAGACTGTCACAAAATCATGACAAAAAATAGCATGGAGAGCCAAAGTTGAAAACCGTCGCGATATCGCGACATGTCACGTTATCACGGGTCTGATGAGGAGAGAGAAATAAAACGCAAAGTTGTCACGATTTCGCAACGTGTTCCAAAATCGCGGTCAATGCAGTCAACGGCAGCAGGGGGATAAAGATGTAGCGATATCACGACGTGTTGGATTTTTGCGGTCAAAATGGTCAACGAGGGCAGCGCAGCAAAATTGTCGCAAAATCGCAACATGTCACGTTTTTGCAACATGCGATGATCAGGGAGCATAATGTTAGAAAAGGTCACGAAATCGCAACATAACCACACAAAGGGTGATGAAAATCAAATTCGTCACGATTTCGTGACAAAATAGTAAGCAAGGCATAGAAGGCGAAAGACGTCGTGAAATTGTGAGTGTTGCGTGGTCATGGTTAAGGTGGAAAGAAAAGCTTAAGGCATGAAAGGCGTCGCGATTTCACGACAATTTTGAAAATGAGACCAAGCACGAAGCAGACATCGTGAAATCATGACAGGAAGTGGTAACACTAGAGAACGCAGGGAAACGTCGTGATTTCATGACACATTGGGCAAGAAAGACCAAGTGCAGGGAATTGTTGCGATTTTAGGACATGACAATTTTCGCGATCGAAGAGCAGCAAAGTCCAAGGAGATAGAACTTGTCACGATTTCGCGACATGATGGAGATTAAAGAACTACATGAGGAAGAATGTCACGTTTTCGTAGGTTAGAAGTAGGACCGTACATAATGGATGAAAATTGTAGTGAAATCGTGACATGTCGGATTTTCATGACTTAGAAGAGAAGATTGAGCAGCGGGAAGATAGTGTAGCGATTTCGCGACTTGTCTGATTTTCGTGACATATAAGTGAGACACAGCCAAAGGAAAGAAAAGTGTAGCGAAATCATGCCTTGTCATGTTTTCACGATTCGAAGCAACGAAGAGAACAACATGGATGAAGAGCGTAGCAAAATCATGCCTTGTCGCATTTTTGCAAAAATAGAATGGAGAAAGAAAGAATGGTATGGAACGTCACGATTTCGTGACGCATCGCGTTTTCACGAGCAAAGGTAGCGAAGGAGAAAAAGGAGCCAAATACGTCATGATTTCGCGACATGGATGGTTTTCGTAGATTTGAAGTGACAAAGCGTATGGAGCAAAGATATGTCATGATTTTGCGATATGTCACGTTTTCGCAACCTGTTACAGTTTTGCACTAGAAAGCAGTTCAAACAGCCTGATGAGGTTTTGCGATTTCCAATGATTAAAAGCACTCCAAAATTAAATGTTTTGCTGCTTTTCGATGCGAGCAAGGTGGAAGAACGTGTCCAAGTCACCAGAATTAAATATTTCCATTATCCAAAGCTGTTGTTTGTATCTTTTCTAACGGTTCAAGCATGTTTCAAGAATGACCATTTAATGAAGACGACCGACTCCTCATTTCATTGAATTTCTGGTTTCTCTGAGGCTGGTTTAAGGGGATGATTTCATTATTTTTGTTGCATATATTGTAGATCTTGAGGAAGTTTTTTACAAGTTTTAAATGTTGTAAAGAAGCAAAACTTCTATATAAATCAATGTAGATCTCAGAAAAAGGGATCGGGAGTTTGAGAGACATTTTGTTGGAAACATTCAAGTTCTTTGCTTAAATAAGAAATATTTGGCCTTTGATTTTGCAAGCGTATTTCTAATTATTTCCTTCTATTCCATGTATTTCTTTGTTATGCTTGTCTTTCCAATCTGCTGTTAGATTCAAGTTTTGCATTTGAGTTTGAATATTGCTAAAAAGAAAGTGAGTTCTAGAATGCAATTTTGAAGGTTGTCTGCGCAAGGTCATAAGTGGATTATGCTGTATTCTAAAATTATATTTTGTTTATACGCTTGAGGTTAAATTCTTGCTGAGTTTCTTTCTCGATCTAACAAATTCGGCCTACGGCTATATTTCCCATCTCTTTCCATGTATTCCTTGTTTCTTTTTGCACATTTATAATTCCTTTCCAGTAACTTTAGTCTTATTCAAGTTTAGAAATAGCAAGGGAACAGGCCCTATCTAGAGATTGGTCTGAGAGACATCTCTTTCTCCTAGCCTTTCAATTTTGGCCGGGTCTAGGGTGCATAGACATAGAAAATCCTTTCCTGTGGCAAATTCGTGACCAACAGATCCCAAAGAGGCCATGGTATTTGCAAATCTATTTGACATACGAGGGATTGTCTCGATGTCATACCATTCTAGCCAGGCTAGGTATGTGTCAACAAGTTCCTTATAAGTCTTCAGGAGTGGGCACCTACATTGGAATAGTCCTTTGACCTAGTTTACTATGAGCAAGGAGTCACCAAAGATATTGAATCTTTTAATGCCCATTGCTATGGTTATTTGGAGTCCCAGGATCAATGCTTCATATTCTGTATTGTTGTTTGTGCATGGGAAGTCTAGTTTGAATGATAAGGGTAGTGGAGCACCTTGTGGTGTGATAAAGACAATATATGCTCTGCCTCCTTGTTCACACTTTGAACCATCGAAGAACAATGACATGTCTCTTTCTTTCTTAGGTTCTTCGAGTTCTAGCAAATATGATAATGCAAAGACCGCATCATCAAGCAATTCTATGGTGAGAGGCTTGCTATCCTAAAGAGGTGCCTTTGCTAATTGATCTGGTATGACTTGTCTCTTGATGGACTTTTGGCTTATGAACTCTAGATCAAATTCTATCAATAACATTATCCACTTTGTGGTACGTGTATTGTGATATGGCTTGCTCATCATGTACTACAAAGTATTTTGTTTTGATACGATGTAGGTCATATGGCTCAACATGTCATGTGGCAACTTTCAAGTTGCAAAGACCATTGCTAAACACAACTTTTTGACATACACATATCCTAGCTCATAACTCACCAATATGCGACTAATGTAATATATGGCTTGCTCTTTGTCTTGTGCATTCTTATGGGCTAACATGGTACCTAATGCAAAATTAGTAGCCGATATATATAGTAAAAATGATATTTTTGGCCATGGTGGAGCCAATATTGGTGGTGTTACCAGATAAGTTTTGATCTCTGCAAAGGCTTGATGGCATTCTTCGTCCCAATGAAAGAAGACTTCCTTGTGTAGAAACTGATTCATAGGTCTACATTTTTTTGATAATTACGTTATGAATCTTTTGATGGATGCTATCTTGCCTTGTAGGCTCCTCAACTCCTTAATGTTGGTAGGGGCGGCCATTTCCAGTATAGCCTTTACCTTTGCAGGATCTACTTCAATGCCTCTCTTGGATACGATGAATCCCAAAAGCTTGCCAGAAGTTACACCAAATACGCACTTCTTAGGATTCAATCGGATGTTATGTTCTATGAGGTGATCAAATACTTGTCTAAGGACTTCGGCATGCTCTTGCTGCAATAGGGACTTGGCCAGTAAGTCATCCATGTAATATTCCAATATCTTATGCATATAGTCATGGAATATGTATGTCATGGCCCACTGATATGTGGCACCAAAATTTTTGAGACCGAATGACATCACTTTGTAACAGAATGTTCCCCATGGAGTAATGAAAGCAATTTTATGTTGATCTTCGAGCCAATCCAGATCTAGTTGTATCCAGAAAAACCATCCATTAGGGAGAGCATCTCATGACCTATGGTTGCATCCACAAGAGCATCTATGTTTTACAAATGGAATGAATCCTTTGGTATTGCCCTATTCAAATTCCTAAACTCCACGCAGATACGGACTCTTCTATCAGGTTTTCCCATAGGTACCATGTTTGACACCCACTCAGGCTAGTCAATGGGAACTATAAATACTGCATCCAATAATTTTTGCAATTCGTTCTTCACCATCAAAGCGACGGTTGGATGCATTTTACTTAGTTTTTTCTTGATTGGCTTCTTCATGGGATCCAATGAAAGGTTGGAACAACTAAATTTGGATCTAAACCTGGCATGTCTTTGTAATTCCAAGCAAAAATGTTTGGCCTCTCTTTGAGGAGATGAATTAGAATGGCTTGTTCCTCTGGAGATAGACTTTCTCTGAACTTGACTCTCCATGGCTGGTTAGGATCATCGCTAATGTCCACCTTGAAATTCACTTCTATAGCCATATGTGACCCATCCTCTAGCTAATGAGGTGTGGGTATCAAATGAATGTCATCGGTGGGATTCACAGGACCTATTGACTCAGGTTCCAAACCAACATGGAAGACGTCATATGCACAACCTGATGCAAAATGGAATGGTTGTAACATCTCTTCATTGGGAAAGAGGTCTTCCAGATCTATGGGCAAATTAGTGTGATCCAAATTAATAGCCTCTACATCAAGATGCAATTATTTGGTAGGATCTACTGGATTATGAAGTGCATTGATCAAATCAATGGAGATCATATTGATGGATGGGATGAAATATCTAGGACCACATGGGTGCAATATTGTCTCAGGGGTTCCCCTTCCATACTCATGATGAGATTCTGGATGAATGGGAGTTTCTAGATCTGTCCCATGAGTAGGGTGTATAATAGGATCATTGGGCTCTAATTGATCTCTAAATGTAGGCAGAGGGGGATTTACCATCCGATGAATGATAGCTAGGTCAATAGGTATCCCCAAAAATTAGATATGAGGATCTATGGACTGGAGTGTTGCCTCTCTCTCTACTAGATTTTTGACTTGCTGCAAGTGGTGAGGTCCAAGATAAGCCATCTCGGTCTCATCCTCAAAGTCATCATCACTTATCCAGAAACCGTTAGCATTGATATGTGGTCCTATGAGAAGGGGCTCATGTCTTGATACCAAGTAGGCCATCTCTGTTTCATATTCATATTCTTCATCACTTATGAAGAATCCATTTGTATTTATATCTTGCCCCAAAGTCAAGGGTTGATGGCTTGGGCCTAAGTAGGCTCTTTCTATTGAGTCTTCTGATTCATAGTCACTTTAATATGATGTATATCCACTCTCATCATGGACAGACCATGTGAATCTTTGTAAATAGTGAGGACTCTGATAGGTTAAGCGGAGTTACACCTCATCATCACTTGTTTCATATCCATTCTCCTCATCCCACGAGTTGTACCCTATTGGGGTGGAATCAATTGAGGTGTTTGGATGATAAGTTTTTGGAGGTGGTATGTTTACCATGGCCACTTCTCTATTTCTCAAGTTTGTTGTTCTTAAGGGGTGATAAGGAATGAAATCAATGTCTTCTCCTAACCCTATGCTTAATCTTTCCAATGCTTCTACAAGAGAGTCATCTCGACCTCCGCTATAATAGCCTAAGCCAAATCTATCGGATGGAAGCTGATATAGTGGCTCATAGGGCCGCCTGCACCCCTACTCATATATGCCAAGGCCATAGCCATGCCAATGGTAATTCTCAAAGTATCTTAGAGAAAACTCAGATTTAGAGAGATAATGAACATTGACCATGAATAATTTGTCACCATCTTCTTCTATGTTTGAAGACTTATGAGCACAGTCCAGGTTGGCATAGACAAAATTGGTTTGGTTGGGAGGGATTCCAAGTGGAACCATTGTTCCCACAGGTGGCCTCAAGTCCTTAGGCCTTCATACATCTTGGATAGACTCAATGATAGGCGTAAATGTTATGTTTTGCATAAGGTACTCGCATATGCCTTTGCTTTCCAAGTGTATTGATGAATACGATGTGGACGACCCCACAAATGATACTGGAAAAGTAGGGTGATAATCACTATCTTCATCTTGTTCTTGAAGATCTTCCTCTTCCAACAGACTTGGCATTTTAGCAGTGGCTATAGTTGGAACTTCCTTGGGTCTTTCATCCTTAGCTAAGGGCACCTTTAGCTTCTGATTATCTTTTGATTTTGATGTTGATGGTACTTTAGAAGCATTGACAATCTTAAGTGCACCAAGAGGTTTTGATGTGCATGGGTCTTTTCTTACCCCTTTGTATTTGTTATCCACTTGTGTGGTCGGGGATGAAGGTTCTACGTACGGGTGAGTAGAAGGGATCATGAATTCTTTCGAAATGTCCACATGATTGACGTATTTAAAAGACTCTTCATCAGACATAACCACATAGACTTTGTTCTCGTGCACATACTTGACACACTAGTGCAATATTGAAGGCACGCACTTCATGGCCCTTATCCAAGGTCACCCTAAGAGGATGTTATACTGCATAGCTCCTTCTAAGACATGACACATCATAGGGATGGTCTTGTTCCCCACCTTTATGGGTAGGACTATCATTTCCATAGCATTGCATAAAGCATCATTAAAAACTCTCAATATGTAAGCTCCTAGAACGATATTAGACTTAGGGATTTTGAGGTGCTCTATTGCATTTGTTTTAATGATGTTTATCAATGAATCTGTATCGACCAAGACCCTCTTGAAAGGTAAGTCATTGATTTTTGCTACAATGTTCAGTGGAGGATCTGGTAAGGTAGCATAAATTGTCTTAATCTCATGATCATAGAATTGGATTACAGGCTCCTAGCATTCTTGTACTTGTCCCACAAAGTGAGTGAATGCATTCGCATCTTGCGGTTGGAGCTCAATTGATCTTAAAATCTCCATTAGATTCTCCCTATGCTTTTAGGACTATTGTATGATCTCATAGATTGATAACTTAGCTGGAGTCGTCTATAGGTTTTGCTCCAATATACTCCGAATAGTTACCACGGGTCTTGTTGGTGGACCTAGAAGGTTGTCTTTCCTTTCCCTAGGGGCAACTGGGATGTTCATGGGAGCTACAGGTGGTTGCGGTTGACCATACTGCCTAGTCCTTGTTGCTATGTTAACAATATCAACCATCCCAACGCATTCTTGGATAGGTATATCAGCTCAAACCTTATTGAATTGGGCCCCTTGCTCTCGATGGGCCTTATGATTGGGCAATGGGTTTTTGTATATGCCCATGTCTCTATTATTGGGAGCCAATGGGTTGTCAACTTTGAGTTCTCTCGCCTCAATCATGTTTTGCACTTGATGCTTAAACCCGACGCAAGCCTCAATGTCATGCCTCGGTATCCTGTGGTAGGGGCATAATTGATCTTCCCTATATCCTTTTGGCTTAGGATGGTTGGGATCTATAAGAGGTATATCAATAAATTTGATCCTCCTAGCCTCGCTCAACTGATTAAATATTGATTGCATTGATTCTGTCATAGGCATGAAATAACGAGGTGGCTTATGTTCTTAGTTTATTCCCTGATTGTTCTTTTGGTCGTAGTTGGCTAGCGGGAGATGTGCTTGATAGTTATGTGGTTGTTGTGTACCCCCATCCTTGGGTGTAGCCAATACAACTTTATTTACTGGAGTAGGGTTGGTCTGCTTTTTTTTATACTTTTCATTCTTACCATTCTTGTTCAACTCCTGTTTGTTTTGGAGCTTAATGGTTCCCTCATCTACTTTTATTTCTTCGATGAGCTTGGCTTGTTCCAAAGCTTTCTCAAACTAAGGATATTGTTGGAATTTTATCAAGAGGGAGATGTTTTTAGAGCAACTTTTTGTGAACATGTGAATGAACTCTTCTGTGGGGATGGAGAATGATAATTTTGCCATTATTTTTCTCCATCTATTCCCATAATCCATTATTGTCTCATCATCATACTGTTTCAAGTTGGCTAGGTCTGAAATTTTCACCTTTTTCTTAGCACTAAAGGAGAAATACTTCAAGAATGAGTTTACTAGTTGTTCAGAGTTGGTTATGCTATGCTTAGGTAGTTGGTTGAACCATTGAGTGGTAGCACCTAAAAATGTCATTATGAATGTTCTTAGCATGAGAGCGTCATTCTCTTCAAGATGAAAACAGGCATTGATAAATTTGGTGACATGCTCTTGTGCATCCTCTTCACCCTTAAACTTTTCTAACCTAGGCATCTCAAAGTGCTTAGGATATGGAAGGCTAGGGATTGATGGGCACAATAGTTGGTTATGTATCTTGCTCAATGGTGAGTTCCCAGCTACCTCTTGTTTCTCAAAGTTTTTCATATTTTTAGCAAGCTTTTGAAATACTTTTGATGCACGTATTTCCTTCTCTTATAAGCCTATTTTTTGTGGAAATGGAGGTAACTCTCTATCCATTTTATTTTTTATGTTTTTCTCCCTCCTACGAGGGGAATCAGGATTATGATCTTGGTTTGTTATGTTTACCCCACCCCCATTAGTTGGATTTTCTTCATGATTTGGTGGGGGATTTCATTGTGGGCTATCTTGTCTAGTGCACATCTCCTTAGGTGAGTCAGCGCATCTTGTTCTTTACTTGTCACCACCATTAGTCTATAAATTGTTAAGAGCTAACCGCTCAGCCTGCTCTCTTAAACGTCGCTCATGTTGGTGCAAGAGTCTTTCTATTTGTTTCTCTTGTTCAAGAGCTTCCACTAGCTCTCGCTCCTTACGTAATGCATTTTCTAATCACCTCATTCGATCAGTTTGTGCTATCATAGAAGACTCATGTTTATCTAACTCTATTCTTGTTGTCTTGACTCATAGATTCCTCAAGGAGGTTTCTACTGTATCTGTACTTTTGCTAGCTAATGTGACTTGTTTAGTGTATTGTTGAGTATCTCTATGATCAGAATCCATGCATCTACTATGGGGTCACTCTGAGGTACCCCCATATTGGGAGGTGTGTTTAGAAGTCACAGTTCAGCAATATGCACCCACATCTGCAATAACAAAATCTAAAGTATTCACATTCTATTAAAAATTCGGCAACATTCTGGCAGCACCTCGTTACGTACACAAAAAATCCATAGAAACAATGAAATTATAGAGCCAATATATATATAGGATAATGAAGAGGGAAACCACACATGGCTTCCAAAACCATGTGCAAAAATCACTCCAAAAACCACACACCTAGCTTAGGAAACTGCCAATTTCAACATTGGAATTCAAAATAACTTCCATATGGGCACTCCACACTCCACCAATCAGCTCTAACCTGCAATAACACTCCAAAAATGATATCCCATGACCACTACAAAAAATGGGACCAATATGGACACCACTTCCTTAAAACGTTCCAAAAATATGCATAAGATATCCCAAAAATTGTCGAAAATAGCTCCACACTACACCACATAATTCCAAAATGGGTCCCACCAAGATTGAACGACTTCTTCTCCAATTTTCCACATTATGCAACATAAAATTAAATTATATTCACTAGTAATATGACCTCTATCACCTATGTTGCATAAAAATATTAATTAAATGCATTTTTCCCTCCATTCCTAAGTCCCAAAACACATTCCAAGGAATTTGGAGATGACAAAGAGTGGGAAATATTAAAGTAAATACTTAAAAAAAAATTTATAGGGTAAATAATACATTACAACACATATGGGCAATAATCCATGCCACCAAAAATAAAAAATTAACTTTCTCACCAAAATTGCCTCTGAACTAGGTGTGTTGGAAAACACACTACGTTATGCAAACATGGACAAATTTGCAATATGACCACCAATATGAATGGAAACTCTGAATACCATGTAGGATGCCACATATAATTATTTTTAAAACAATGAAAACACTCCAAGAGTCCAACAATCTCCCCCTTTGGCATTGTTGGCAACATAACATTAACTGCAACAAACTGCACAATGCAACATCCTGAATAAAACCAACAACAAACCTCAAATTTATCCTGAGAAGCACCAACCAAAAAAAACAACTCATATCATACCTGAAACACCACATCTGAACTCCCCATTACTCCAACAAGGCATCACAGAAATATGGTTGCAGTTAGCTCACTGTCCCCCTTTGACAACAATGACAAAAGGGCACAACAATGCATTTTGTTTGACAATTTTGCATCAAAATCCCCTGAAACCAATCACAAACTCACATGATTCTATCATGGATATAAAATGTTAGTAATATATGCTCTAAAAAACATCTGATAATTTGTACAAGAAACTCCAAGACAATTCTACACAAAGCTTATTTCAAACAACCCATTCACTAGCACATTCGGGGAATGCCAAAGCACCATAACTTGATGTCCTTCACACAAACTGATATACAATAGAGACAAATAGAAAATACACTGATATAGTGATGAAAAACTAGATCCATTATCATCAAAGAGAAATCCAAAATATTTACCAAGAATTGCATCACCTTGCCAAGCAACACCACTACACACAATGAATCCAATCATTGAACTTTCTGCACACACCATCCTCAAGCAACTGTTAGAGAATAACAAAATAAAATAGCATATGTAGGAGCATAAAATAAAATAATTAGATTCTCCCCCTGAGGATGTGCCCTTAAAATATAAAATAATCTAGTGTGTAGGAAGAGGAACAACTCCTAGGATTAGCCTCAAGTGCTCAAATGTCTCCATTGGAAGAGGCTTTGTAAAGATATCTACAATATGATTTTTAGTAGGCACAAATTCCAACTTAACCACCTTATCAGCAACCTTATCCTTCAAAAAATGATACATTATATCTATGTTCTTAGTCCTTGAATGCATAACTGGATTCTTTGAAATATTGATAGCACTAGTTTTATCACAAAGAAGGGGAATAGGCTCATCATTTGCAATACCCAAGTCTTGAAGAGTTCTCTTCATCCATAACTCCTAAGTGCAGCAAGAAATATCAGCAATATACTCAGCCTCAATTGTAGATAGAGAAACTAAATATTGTTTCTTACTGTGACAAGAGACAAGCTTGTCACCAAGGAAGAAGGCACCACCACTTGTACTTCTGTGATCATCAACACAACCTGCCCAATCTGCATTAGTATAAGCCTTCAATGTGAAGTATTTGCCCTTTGGATACCATAATCCATACTCCATAGTACCCTTAAGATATCTAAAAATTCTTTTGATGGCATTCACATGAGTTTCTTTTGGAGCACTCTAAAATCTAGCAACCATGCACACAACTTGCAAAATTTTAGGTCTATAAGCAGTTAGATACAATAAACTACCAAAAATTGACCTATAGAGGGATTGATCAACAATAGGAGACTCATATTCGTTACTCAAATTACACCCTGTCACCATAGGAGTACTCAATGGTTTGTTGTCCTCCATGTTAAACTTCTTAAGCATTTCCTTAACATACTTAGATTGACAAATGAAAATACCTCTATTCAACTGATTAATTTGAAGACCCAAGAAGTATGACAACTCTTCTATCATGGACATATCAACTTCATATTGCATAGCAGCAGCAAACTCTTGACACAATTTATCTTTATTTCCTCCAAAAATTATATCATCAACATACACAACAATAACAAGTTGATCATCACCCAAAACCTTGTAATACAAATTGCTATCAACCTTACCTTTCTAGAAGCCCTGTTGTAATAGGTACTTGTACAACCTATCATACCATGCTCTTGGGGCTTGCTTCAGCCCATACAAATACTTTTTCAATTTGCACACATAGTTCTCATCACCAAGCTGAAATCCATCGAGTTGCTCTATGTAAACCTCCTCTTCTAGATTGCCATTCAAGAAGGCTGATTTCACATCCATTTGGTAGACCTTGAAATTCTTATGGACAATGAGAGCAAGAAAAATATAATGGCTTACAACCTTGCTAAAAGTGCAAATGTCTCATCAAAATCTATGCCCTCCACTTGAGCATACCCCTTGCACACCAATCTAGCCTTATTTCTCACAACTTGGCCATCTTCATTAAGTTTGTTTGTAAAGACCCACTTGGTTCCAATTACATTTTTATTAGTAGGTCTTGGAACAAGTTCCCAAGTTTTATTTTTCTCTATTTGATCAATTTATTCATTCATATCCTTAATCCAACATTCATGTTTTCTAGCCTCATAAAAGTTCTTAGGCTCAACTTGAGACAGCAAAGAAAAGTTTACCTGCTCATTTGTCCTTACAAGTCTTCTTCTTGTTTGCACACCTGTATTGGGGTCTCCTAAAATCTGATTTTGAGGATGATTATTCTTTAAATATTTTGAAGGAGTCTTTAGGGCAACAACCTCTTCATTATCTTCTTGAGCTTCTTAAACTTCATCTTCTTTATCAATGGTGTCATTCTGAATGGGTGGATCAACTTGTTCAATTACCTCACCAATACCTTCATACTGCATTCTTTGAGCTAATTTTGACAAGATTGTCAAAATTGATGTGACCAAGCCTCTTATGCCATAACCAATTTTCCTCTTCTTGTCAAATGAAGCAATATTTGTCAAATATATCATAAATATTATAAATATTACCTACTTTCCTTGTTGCATTAGCAATGAGAGAACCATCCTTTGCATCTCTAATCTCACAACCATGTGTTTTGAAAATCAGCTCACATCCCGAATCACACATTTGACTCACACTAAGCAAGTTATGCTTTAGGCCATCAACAAAAAGAACATTTCCAGATATGATATTTTCATTTCCAATGCTTACCTCTCCTTTACCAACTATCTTGGCACCATCATTGTTGCCAAACCTCACAAAAATGCCATCATACTTCTGCATATGCACAAACTGATTTTTATCTCCAGTCATGTGACTAGAGCACCCATTGTCAATGATCCAAGAAGTGGATTTATTCTGAGATTTGAATGCAGCCTGCACTATGAGAGAATCATTGACCTCTTTCTCCTTTCCCTTCTCAATCCACACCTTTTTGGGCTTTGGTTTTGGTTTCTTATCCTTCTCCAAATCAGCCTTCTAGGTGGCAGCTTGTTTTGCATTCTATGGGGCTGATTAGATCTGCTCTTATGCATTGGATTTGTGGAATAAAAAATAGTTCTACAATCCCTTGCAATATGCCTAAAATTATTACATCTGAAACATTCTAAATTGTGCTCAATTAGAGGTACAAAAGAGTTATGTGTGACAATGTTTCTAGGCCTAGAGTTGAGCCTACAATTGGCAATTTTATGACCAAATGAATTGCACCTATAACAATAACCGTAAAAATAATAATTTGACCTGGTTTGCTGCCTTTGACATGTGTTATCATATCTTCCATAAGGTCTCCTTATTTGGTGATTAACTTTGATGAAGCCATCATTGTCCTTCCTCATGGAATTGTTCTCCTTTTGCACACTCTTCTTCTTATTTCGGGGTTGCAACTTCTTGTCATCTTGGAGCAACAACTTCTCACCTTAAGGGGGTTGCAAATTCTTGTCTTAAAGGAGAAAAAAATAACTTACTTTCTCATCCTTAAGTGGCTTTACATCTTTGAAAAAATCTGAGCACTCACCTTCTTCAAATCCTATACCAAACTTGATCTTAGGATGCCTTTGTTGCTTGATAATCTCATCAAGTTTTTTAGAACTCTTCTCAAATTTTATAATGGTGCAACTCATTAAATTAGCTTTCTCTAATTTTTTCCTCAAATAAAAAGTCTCCTCTTCAAGCTTATTGCAATTATTCACTTTTTCACAAACTCTGAGCTTGAGATCTTCAACTATCTTTCGGGACTCTTCTACATGAATTTTCAAATCTTCAATCATCTTGTTTTCATCCTCAAGACTACATGTGAGTTTCTTGTTCTCTTCAACTTGAAATTTCAGATCATTTAGTGCACCATCAGAAATTTTATTAGCCTATTCAATCTAATTTTTCAAATATGTAATTTGATTATTTGCATCTTTTAGTTTTTGTGCATACCTTTTGTTCTTCTTCACCTCTTTCTCATACTCCTCAAGGGCATAGGCTAACTCTTCTACAAATTCCATCTCAGGTTCATCTTCCTTTGTGTCTTCAACCTCATTTTTCTTATCTTCTAAGGCCATCAAAATAACCTCATTTGAATCATCTTCAGAGTCACTTTGCACACTATCTTAGCAAGCACTATCCTCATGGGTGATCAAGCTCCTCTTTTTGAAGTTTCTTCTGAATTTTGAAAATTTCTTCTTGTTGCCTTGTCCTTTTTCTTTAGGCTTGTCTTCATCATCACTCTTCTCTTTGTAGGGACATCTTATTGCAATGTGACCAATTCTTCCATAGTTGAAGCATTTGAGTGGAAGTTTTCCCTTGTACTTGCCTATTCCTCTTTGCAACTTTCTCACAAAGTTTACCTATTCTTCATCTGAAATTTCATCCTCTTCCTTTTTCACTTTAATCTTCATGTTTTTAAAATATTTTAAGGCTGCCTCTTTTGTTGTAGGTTTGTATTTGCCTATCCTCATCTCATAAGTTGTAAGTGACCCATGTAGCTCATCCATAGTCAAAGTATTAAGATATTTTGCTTCTTCAATAGTTGAAACCTTTGAATCAAATCTTGTAGGGAGTGATATTAGAACCTTCTTCACAACCACGGATTCTAAAATTGTTTCACCAAGACCTCTAATTGCATTTACAAACTCATTCACGTGAAGCATAAAAGCAACAATATCATCATCTTCAACCATTTTTAAACTTTCAAACTTAGCTCTAAAAATCTGCAATTTGGCTTCTTTTACCTTTACATAACCTTCATGAATGGCCTTAAATTTGTCCCATATTTCCTTCGAAGTGTTGAGACCCATAACCTTGACCAACTCACTAGGATCAAGAGCACTTGTGATAGCATTAGTATCCTTCAAATCATCGTTATATTCTTGTATGGCAGCAGGATCAGTGGGAGGTGTAGCAAGGATGGTCTATCCATTTTGCACAGACAACATAACACCCATACCCAAAGAACCAAGGTATCTCATCATCCTATAGCTCCAAAAGGCATAATCTTTTCCATAAAATAGAGGGGGCTTATTCAGATCACAACTAGCCATTGTGAGGACCTCCCCTAGATGATTAAGCTTGCAAATTGGGCAGCCTGGCTCTAATACCAATTGTTGGTATCACAATGGCACTAAGAGGGGGGTGAATTAGTGACTTAAACAAATTTTTCAAACCCTCTAAATCTGATTTTTCAAATCTGATTTTTTTTTAGGACAACAAAGAACATAAATTCAAATCCACACAAGACATATAAAATGGCATCACATAACACAAGGATATGATGGGGAAATCCAATATGGGAAGAAAACCTCGGTGAGAAAAATCTCCCTGAGTCTACTGCTCAGATCGAGCCTCACTACAAATGAAGTACAATGATATTTTTATCAATGGGGCCAAATGGAGCCCAATGAAAGGAAATGGTTCAAATGGAACCACACCCAAAATTATTCTTCACCCACACCTACCACCATTTTGATTTGAAATATGATAAAATAAATGGCATAAAAATACCTACAATGAAAGCAAAACTCACAATAGTCTACAAGTGCAAAACTCACCACATACAACTACTGCAATGTGAATAATGAATCATGAAAATATTGCAAATGAAATACCACTTCATCACTATTACAACACCTACAAATGATATACCAATATTATCCAAATAACATGCTCAATATGCACCCACATCTGTAATAACAAAATTTGAAGTATTCACACTCTGCTAAAAATTCAGCAACATTTTGGCAGCACCTCGTTACACACACCAAAACTCCATAGAAACAATAAAATGCTATAGCCAATATATATAGGAGAATGAAGAGGGAAACAAAAAATGGTTTCCAAAACCATGTGCAAAAATCACTCCAAAAACCACACACCTAGCTTAGGAAATTACCAATTCAACATTGAACTTCAAAATAACTTCCATATGGACACTCCACACTCCACCAATCAGCTCTAACCTGCACTAACACTCCAAAAATGATATTCCACGACCACTACATCAAATGGGACCAATATGGACACCACTTCCTCAAACATTTCTAAAAATATGCATAAGATATCCCAAAAAGTGTCAAAAATAGCTCCACACTACACCACATAACTCCAAAATGGGTCCCACCAAGAGTGAACGACTTCTTTTCCAATTTCCCATATTATGCAATATAAAATTAAATTATATTCACTAGTAATATGATCCCTATCACCTATTTTGCATAAAAAAAATAATTAAATGTATTTTTCCCTCCATTCCTAAGTCCCAGAACACATTCCAAGGAACTTGGAGATGACAAAGAGTGGGAAATATTAAATTAAATAATTAAACCAATGCTCATAGGATAAATAATACATTACAACACATATGAGAAATAATCCATGCCACCAAAAATAAAAAATTAACTTTCTCACCAAAATTGCCTTCGAACTAGGTATGCTGGAAAACACACTACGTTATGCAAACATGGACAAATTTGCAGGATGACCACCAATATGAATGGAAACTTTGAATACCATATAGGATGCCATGTATAATGGTGTTGACAACAATGAAAAAACTCCAAGAGGCCAATAGGATTGCAGGTTGAAAAAATCAGCACATTATGGAGAAGAGGATTCCTATGAGTATGATACTTTGTTATGTATGATTGAAGAAAAAGTGGAGCAAGCAGCTTTCCTCTCTACACAGAATAACACAAAGGAGACATGGATCCTGGACAATGGGTGCACAAACCATATTACCGGCAAGAGGGATGTATTTTCATCTCTTGATTCTTCTTATCAATCCAGTATCAGGCTTGGGGATGAGAAGAGCTTGGAGGTGGTTTCAAAAGGAGAAATGGAGGTTCCTACTAGGAGAGGAAAAATAATTAAGTTTTTAGATCAAGGGGGAATTCTAGCATTTGTTTTTGTAGAAGGTAAGGAGAGGCTATGGAATTTATAGTTTGGGAATTTAAATTATAAGAGTTTGAAGATGCTTTCACCACTTGTCTATGGGTTGCCAAAATTTGAAGACTCCAAGGAGGTTTGTGAAGGTTGTGCACTTGGAAAACATGCAAGGGGGAAGTTTCTGCATGGTGAAGCATGGAGGGCCCAAAATCCATTGCAGTTGGTTCATAGTGACATTTGTGTACCAATGCAGACACAGATTATGGGTAAAGCTTCTTATTTTGACTTTTATTGATGATTTCTCCAGATATTGTTGGGTTTATTTTATTAAGCATAAGGATGAGGCATTCAATTGCTTCAATAATTTTAAGGCTCTAGTTGAAAATGAGAGTGGTCATTATATTAAATTTTTGAGGACATATAGAGGAGGTGAGTTCTGTTCTCATGAATTTGATGATTTCTGTAGTGAGTTTGGGATTAAAAGGTAGAAAACAAGTCCTTACACACCTCAATAGAATGGGGTGGCTGAAAGAAAGAACATGACTTTGGTGGAGATGGCACGGTGCATGATGCAAGAAAAATATATGAGTAAGTTTTATTGGGTTGAAGCAATTAGGACTGCTAATTACATTTTAAATAGAAGTCCTACTAAGAATATTGAGAATATTACCCTTATGAATGTTGGTACAACAAGAAGCCAAATGTCAATCATTTTAGAGTTTTTGGATGTGTGGCTTTTGTGCATGTTAATGGTGAGAATAGGAAAAATTTGGATGCAAAGAGTAAAAAATGTAATTTTATCGGGTATAGTGAGCAATCTAAGGCTTACAGGTTCTTTAGTACTATTTCATATAAAATAATTGTATCTAGAGATGCAATTTTTTATGAAGGGGGAAGTTGGGGATCACAAAAATTATTTGTTGAGGATGTTTTTGGTGAAGAGAAGGTGGAACCAAGCCATGTTTCAGTTCAGCCCAGCCATGAAAAAGTTTCCAGTTCATCTTATGCAAGTGCACCTTCAAGTCCAAGAGAAGGTTCTTCCAGTAGTTCTCCACCTCCATCACCACCGCCCAAAGGAAAAGGTAAAATATTGTTGAAGGATCACCCAACATCTCAAATTCTTGATAAGAATTTCCATAAGAGGGTGACAAGGAGTCAACATACATATATGAATGCAGTAATAGAGAGGTTAGAGAACCTGCATCTTTATGGAGATGATGACAATGGAGATCCCAAAGGTGATGTAAACTATGCACTTGTTTCACAAGTTTCTAAAGTTGTTTTTGATGATTTTGAGCCTTCATGTTTTGAGCATGCTATTACTAACAAAGTGTGGATGAAGGCTAAGCAAGAAGAAATGCATTCTATTGAAAATAATGATATTTGGGAGTTGTGTGATTTTCCCAAGGATAGGAAATGTGTAGGATGTAAGTGGATCTACAAGATCAAGGAGAACAATTATGGATACATTGAGAGGTACAAGACATGGTTGGTAGGAAAGGGTTTCACTTAGAAATATGGTTTGGACTATGAGGAAACATTTTCTCTAGTGGCAAGGCAAGAAACAGTAAGGATGTTGTTATCATTGGAAGCTCATAAAAGGTGGAGGGTGCATCATATGGATGTCAAAAGTGTATTTCTAAATGGGTATTTGGATGAAGAAGTATATGTGGAACAACCACAAGGTTTTATTGTCCAAGGAAAAAAATATCAAGTCTACAGGTTGAATAAGACTCTATATGGGCTTAAGCAAGCTCCAAGAGATTGGTATGCTAGAATCCATGACTACTTCCTACAGTGTAATTTTGAAAGGAGTAAGAGTGAGCCCACTTTGTACTACAAAATGGAAGGCAATTATATTCTTATTGTATGCCTTTATGTTGATGATATGTTATTTATGGGGAGTAGTTCTTCTTTGAATGATTCTTTTAAACATGATATGAAGAAGGAGTTTGAAATGTCTGATTGCGTTTGATGAGTTACTTTCTTGGGATGTAAGTACATCAAACTAGCAATGAGATTTTTGTTTGCCAATCCAAATATGTAAGAGATATGTTGAAGAGATTTGGTTTGAGTGAATGTAAACCTTTAGTAACACCCATTGCACATGGGGATATCTTGAGTTTGGAGGATGGAGCTAAAAGGGCAAACAAAACATAGTACAAGAGTATTATTGGTAGCCTTATATTCCTTTGTAACACTAGGCCGGATATATGCTTTGCTATTTCACAGTGTTCCAGGTATATGGCTAATCCATCATAATTACATTTGAAGGTAGCAAAGAGGATTTTGAGGTATGTTCATGGAACAATTAATTATGGGATCCACTACTCACAAAAAAAGAATTTGAAGTTAGTGGGATATAATAACAGTGATTGGAGCAATAATATTGATGATAGAAAATCCACGAGTGGGCACTGTTTTTCTCTTGGTTCAGGTTTGGTGACATGGAGTTCCAAGAAATAAGCTACAGTGGCGTTGTCTTCTACTGAAGTAGAGTATATTGCACTTACATCAGCAAGTGCACAAGCATTGTGGCTTCAAAAGGTGCTAGGAGATATTGGGGAAAAGCATGGGACTCCAAATACTTTATTCTATGATAATTAGAGTACCATTAAGTTGGCACATAATCCTATCCACCATACCAGGTCCAAGCATTTCAACATCAAGTACCACTTCATTCAGAAAATGGTAGATAAGGAATAAGTTAAATTGAGGTATTGCTCCACACACGATAAAGTAGCAAATATTTTTACTAAGGGAGTAGTAAAACCTTAGTTTTTGTTGCTAAGGGACTTGATAGTCAGTCCCCTTACCAACAAGGGGGAGAATGTTGGAAATCTGGCCAACCATACATTAAAACAAAACTTTGAGCTATTAGATGACATTCTTAGCCTTGGAAAGTGTCTCCTCTTAGAGGAGACAAAACGAAATCATAGTTCTTCGAAATCTGGGCAATTTGCAAAACAAATAGGCTCAAACGGACACCCAAGTCAAAATTTATGGCCGAAATACTAAGACATGTAATAAACACCGTCGATGTAGATCCGATGAATGTGATTTTCTAGGGTTAGGGTTGTGCCCATATGGAAGTTATTTTGAATTCCAATGTTGAAATTGACGGTTTCCTAAGCTAGGTGTGTGGTTTTTGGAGTGATTTTTGCACATGGTTTTGGAAACCATGTATGGTTTACCTCTTCATTCTCCTCTATATATTGGCTATAGAATTTCACTGTTTCTATGGAGTTTTGGTGTACGTAACGAGGTGCTGCCATAATGTTGCCGAATTTTCAACAGAATGTGAATACTTCAGATTTTGTTATTGCAGATGTGGGTGCATATTGAGCATGTTATTTGGATCATATTGGTATATCATTTGCAGGTGTTGTGATAGTGTTGAAGTGGTATTTAATTTGTAGGGATTTTCATGATTCATTATTCACATTGCAACAATTGTATGTGGTGAGTTTTGTACTTGCAGACTATTGTGAGTTCTGCTTTCATTGTAGGTATTTTTATGCCATTTATTTTATCATATTTTATATCAAAAGGGTGGTAGGTGTGGGTGAAGAATAATTTTGGGTGTGGCTCCATTTGACCCATTTCCTTTCATTGGGGTCCATTTGGCCCCATTGATAAAAACATCATTGTACTTCATTTGCAGTGAGGCTCGATCTGAGCAGTAGACTCAGGAAGCTTTTTCTCATCGGGGTTTTCTTCCCATATTGGGTTTCCCCATCATATCCTTGTGTTATGTGATGTCATTTTATGTGTCTTGTGTGTATTTGAATTTATGTTCTTTGTTGTCCTAAAAAAAAAATCATATTTGAAAAATCAGATTTAGAGGTTTTGAAAATTTTGTTTAAGTCACTAATTCACCCTCCCTCTTAGTGCCATTGTGATACCAACAAATCCCTCTCATAATGGCCATATTTGTTGCAATTGTAACATTGCACATTTCTCATATCTCGGCCTCTACCTCTTCCTCTTGCACTGGATCCTCCTCTTGCAGCATGAGCTTGGTCATTTTTTGAATCTTGAGATCTTCCTCGACCTCTACCACCATAAGAGCCTCTTCTACCCCCTCTTCCATTTCTTCCTCTTCCTTTGGAACCCCTACCGTGACCTCTTCCTCCATCATTCTCTTTTGTCGAAAAATCTTGTTCCTCTGTAGAATCTCCTTTATCCTTCTTCCTCTTGGCAATTCTCTCTTCATGATATGTGAGAGAGCCAATTAATGAATCTATATCCATTTTCGAGAGGTCTTTCGTTTCTTCTATGATAAGGGCTGCACTGTCAAACTTCTCTGTCAAGGTTCTTAAAACCTTTTTAATTCCTACATTTTGCTCTATGATCTCTCAAAGTGTGGCCATTTTATTTACTACTATTTTTACTCGAACACAGTAATCTCCTACAGTTTCATTCTCCTCCTGTTTGAGATTTTTAAAATCTCTCTACAAGATCTGCAACTTCACCTCCTTAACTTGGGCACTCCCTTGGTAATTCTCCTTCAATGCCTTCCAATCTCTTGAGCCAAAACACAGGCAAAAATTCGGGGAAAGAGACTCTTGTCTAGAGCCGACTGGATGAAAGCCAAAGCCAAATTATTTTCTTTCTCTTTCTCTTGCATCTCCTTCTTTTGATCTGTAGTCAATGCACTCCAGTCTTTTGGTTTGGTGACCTCATCTTCAACGATGGATGAATACCCTTTTGCCTTCAGAATCATCCTCATCCAGATGCTCCAATATTCGTAGTCGAAACCATCAAATTTTGGGATCAAAATTGAATTGGTGTTGTTGGCCATAATAGCTCCCTTCAACATGAACTGAGATCTTCGAGAAGCTTTTGTAAAACTTGCAGCAAAAATTCTATAGTTACTCAAACCCAATTTATCAATCGCCTTGCTCGAATATTAAATAAAGAATTTACAATAATACAATAAAACAAAATTGGAGCAAATATTATCTTCTTATTATCTAGAATAATTCTGGCAGAGTTTCAGTACTTTGTTACAATCTCCTCACAGGCTCTGGAAGAGCTCACACACTTGCTACAATGTAAAATTATTTTTCTTAAAAGAAAACCCTAAAACTAACTTAAGTAAGAAAAAACAAAGTAAACCCTAACCCTAGCAAATCACATCTGTCGGATCTACATTGACGGTGTTTATTACATGTCTTAGTATTTTGGCCATAACTTTTGAATTGGATGTCCATTTGAGCCCATTTTTTTTTAATATTGTACATATTTCAAAGCTCTACGATTTCATTTTATCTCCTCTAAGAAGAGACACTTTCCAAGGCTAAAAACATCATCTAATGGCCCAACTTTTCATTTTAATGTATGGCTAGCCATATTTCCAATAGTTTATATGCTTGGACTAGGGTTGGTGAGCAAGGATTATTTCATTGGGTGATTGGTTGAGTAGAGTTAATTGAGCCTAGTCAAGTGGATGTGTGAAGTGATTGTTCAAGTTCCATAAAACAAACTATTCTATATTTTGAATTGAGTTGAGGAAGTGATTGAGCATTGAGTTGAATTTGAAGCATATTGAGTCTTTAATAATTCTCCTTATGTTTCTAAGAGAGTGATTGAAAGTGGTTGAGCATTATGATTAGTATAGAACATATTGAGTCTCTAACAAGTATCTTTATGTTTCTATGAGATTGGACAAGTTATGTGCGGACTTGTTGAGTAGATTTGAGGTAAGTCTTTGAGGAGACTTGTGGATTATTTTTGTGTGAGCTTTTATGGAAGCTTACAATACAAATTTGGATAAGTTCTTGAGAGGACTTATTGAGCAGATTTGGACAAGTTCTAGAGAGGACTTGTAGAGCATATTTGAGCAAGTTCTAGAGAGGACTTGTAGAGCATATTTGAGCAAGTTCTAGAGAGGACTTGTGGAGCAGATTGAGCAAGTTCTAGAGAGGACTTGTAGAGCAAATTTGAGCAAGTTCTAGAGAGGACTTGTGGACAGATTAGTGTGAGCTTTTGTGGAAGCTTACAAGGCAGATTTGAGACAAGTCTTTGAGAAGACTTGAGAGTAGATTTGATTGATTTGTTCAAACTTTGAGTTAAGGTTTAGGGCAGATCCAATAGAGTTGAGTCAAGCCTTGAGTTAAGGCTTGAGTACAAAGATCGAGGACAAATTTGTGCTAGACTTAAGGACTATGTTTAGTACAAATTTGAGAGCAAATTTTGGTGCATATTTTAGGATAGGTTTGTGCCAAACCAGAGATAGAGATTGAGCAAAGTTGTACTAGACTGAAGGACTGTGTTTAGTGCAAATTTGAGACAAAGCTTTGAAGGTGACAGAGCAAAGAGGACAAGAGTCTCTAGTGGATAGAGATCCATTAGCCAGGGCAGTGAGGACAGGTCTTCTGAGCGGGGACAAGAGTCTTCAGTGGAGAGAGATCCACAAGCTAGTGTAGTGGAGGCAGTAGTCTTCTAAAGGATCACCAACCAGAGCAGAGGAGAAGGAGTTCTCCTATGGATAGAGATCCACAAACTTGATTTAGGGGATTGGTGTCTCCTTTGGATAGAGGTCCATAAACATTGTAATAGGGAAAGGATTCCCAAGAGATTGATTGAAAAAAATTTAGTGAAATATTTTCTCCGTGGAGTAGCCCACATTGGGTGAACCACGTAAATTATGGTGTCTTTATTGTGTGTGGTGATTTGTGCATTGCTTTGATTACTGCTGTTGATATTGCTATCTATACATTGCATAATATTGATTTGGAAAGAAAAGTAAAATATGGTATTCTACTGTTCACCCCCTCTCTTAGTATAAGCTTGTGTTCTTCAGTTTATTCGAGAGGAAGAAGATCTAAAAGAAGATTAAGGTTTATGAACCTCAAGGCCTTACATTTCTCACTCAAGATCTATATAGTTCCATGTACCAAACACCATAAACCAAAAAAGAAGAAGAGCTACTTTTGCATTTGAAATTGAGCTTGGACATTTCCCTAGTATACAACATCCATCATAAAATTTAATAGAATCATAATGATCTATAATAAAAAATTATAAATGTGCCCCAATGGATGAAAATTAAAAAATAAAGTGAATGAATGGATGACACATGCAACTAAAGCATGTTAGTATAGTAGTTTACAAATTTGACTAAGAATTGATTGAAAAATGGCATCAAGACATATAATAGAAGGGGAAAATAAGCTTCAAACTATAATTATCAATCTAAAGCTTTAACCGAATCTATAGGATCATCACTAGGAAAATTATTCAAAGAACAAGACCATATTCACAACACTTGTACCTTTATGTTACAATTATTTAATTACTTATATTGGATTGAAACTGACCATACCCTTATCACATCATGATCACAATACCACAATATTTCAACAAACCACACAATAATATTTGATACACATGAATGTATCACTTACCAAGATTTCAACATCAATCTTTACTTTGAAAGTCCACATTTTTAAGCTCATGTCATTTTGATCAAATGTTACTATTCATCCATAAGATTCAAACCTTGATCTATGGTGTGAACCTCTTTGTTCATGACCACTTACTCCAAACCCCATCGAAAATGTTAATATTAACAATTGACAAAGCTCTTAGAGAACATAAAGGTGAGCTTAGATCCATAATACGTGTACACTTCATCGTAGGTCTACGACCACTTAACCCAAGTCCATGCACAACATTAAGTTCAATCCCTATCTCTAGGTGTCCTCGTAACTCTACAAGGTGTCCACTCTCATGGAACTAAAGTATGAGTATCCAATTTGTTCAAGAATTTAAGATTCACCTATAAAATCAAAACCTTATTTTCAATGTAAAACTCTTTATTTTCCACCACTTAACTCCAACCTATAAACACATCTACTACACCTTAATGATATGTCTTTGGACTATTATCCAAGCTACCCAAGTTCAAATAACGGGCAAGGAGGACCTCGTTATGCCCCCAAAATGTGACTCAAGTTACGTCGTCCATTATATTTAACCTTACTTCAACCTAAAATTAAAAATATAATAAAACTAACTACTTCCATAATCAAACTTTTAAAATAATACTTACATTTTTTAAATAATTTAGCTTAAAAGTGTAAATATCATCCTCATCCTTATTATTATTATTATTATTATTATTATTATTATTATTATTATTATTATAATAATAATAATAATAATAATAATAATAATAATTTTATATGTCCTCGAGGGTTAGGTGGATTGGTAAGATGTTGGACACTTAATAAGAGGAGATCTAGGTTTAAACCTTAGGGGCATCCTCAATCTTGGTAAATGTAGTAGTTTGACCTAAGTCCGTTGAGTGTATGCCAACTTGATGATGACAATACCAACCCCGAGCCACCGAGGGTCTCCCTCACTCCGGGTTGTGTTTACCAAGGCGAGATAAGGGTTATAGTGGTAGCACCACTCCGACCATGTTTATCGAGGTGAGATAAAGGTTATAGTGGTAGCACCATGATTTGAGATAGGGGTTATAGTGGTAACACCGCTCCGGACTATGACGTGAGATAAGGGTTATAATGGTAGCACCATGATTTAACTCTAAGATTGGAGGGAATACGACTTAACCCTATAACTAATTATTTAACAAGGAAAAGTAATTATAAATTCTTCTCTATATAATAATGATAATTTTATATTAGACTATACAGCTTAAAACTGTTTTGAGAGGAAAATAATATGCGATCTCTATGTAATTTTTTTAATGCATCTAAATAAAAGAAACATAAAAGCAAGCTATTTTAAATTATATTAAAAATTAAATAATATCGAAAATGACCTGTTCTCTCCTTTAAAGACGTCGTTAAGTTAATGATTTAGTTTGTTGAAGTGATATGTCAGTCTAAATGTTTCTTATTCATATTTCGGCGGCATAAACTCCTAAGCGAGAATAAGTCGGCGGGACAAAGAAACGGGTTTGACACCCAACTAAGAGATACATATACTTAATAATAATAAAATCTAATGAATGATTTTTTAATAATAAATTTAAAAACTTTTACCAATTGGTTCGATTTGTCTATGGATGGAGAATTAACCTAAACTAACTTCCATTAGTTCCTAAATATGGATTGTATTATTTTTTATTTATTTATTTATTTTGTGTAAGAATTTTTATAATTTTATAATTCGTGTAATCCGATGGATAAGAAGGAAGTCGACGGAACCTCGATCTTCCAAGGAATCAAATCAAGGTAGTTTATCGATAAGCATTTGATGGCTACCAATTGTAGAGTTGTTGCTACGCAAAAACCTCGATCTAATACAATCTTTGTATTTGAATACTTCACAAGGTAGTTAGTCCCAAGGCTTAAGGTGGTGATTAGTTCACTAAATCAATTTGCTGAGGTGTGGCAGTTAGTTCAACACCCCTCTCTAACGTAATTTAGGGGATTTGATCTTGGGATGAGTACTGTAGAGTTGTCGTTACATTACAACCTTGAGACGTAGTGTCTGATACAATCTCTCTATTTGAATATCTCAAAGGAAGATTAGAATGACACTTAGTCTACTAAATAAAATCTTTAAAATGCGATGGTTAGTCCAACACCAACTCACCTATCCTTTTCTAAACAGAAAAAATTGAATTAAAACACGAACCACAACCTCCTCGTACCAAGGTTTGAACTTAGTCGGGTCCTCCTCCCCTTCATTCCTAGATTTAAACTTAAATCTTTTAAATAAAAACTCAAAAAACATATTACTACAATATTTTTAACAATACCTAAATACACATTAAAAATCTTCCTTACAACAAAATTACTCAAATTGCAACGATGAAAACACTACTATTTTTATGATTAATTTGCATGACTATATTAGAAATAAATAATTCATAATGTTCTTAGCTTGACAACATAACAATTAAGAAGAAAGATTCCAACATTGAGGATATATCATATGTACATGATTATACAAGACGGACGTGAATTGCATTGAAGAACTTAAGACAAAACAAAGATTGAAGTAAAAAGACAAGTGTTAGAGACAAAACACTTTTTGGTAGGGAAGACATAATATAAAGGCAACAGTGTATAGTAGCTGCTTGCAACTAGCAATGTCGCTTAAAAACTCTTCTCTAGCAAGTATGATTTGTACTTATTTTGTTATTTAATTTAAAAATATATTATGAGATAATAATGTAATATGATGAGATTATTTTAATTGTATATAAACAATTTAAAAAATTATGTTATTTTTTAAATATAATTTAATTTTTTAAAATATTTTTTTTTGATTTGGTTAATAAAAATATTTTAGGTTTTGAAGGTGGAGTTTAATAATTTGATAAATATAAGATGTATTTTTTAAGATATGTATAAGAGAAGGTGCTTATCAATTTTTAAGAATTGGGTTTAATACTTTATATGAAAAGTATTAGATAAGTACTTTGTAAGAGAAGTTATGTGAAATTAAGTATGGTTTCTGTTACATTGATTATATATTAGTAGTACAATAGATTGACAATTATATATGTATCCTACCAAATTTGAACCTTAATTTTTTCTTTAAAAGTAAATAAATAAAATTAATTGAAATAATACTATTTAATAAATATTTAATAAATATTAATTTAAGTTTTTTTCAAACACATGAGATTTCGAAAACACACAACCTCGTGTTTTAAAAATATAATAAATTTGTTTCTTTCACAGTATAAATTACTTTTTTTTTTTTATAATGCATAGCATATTACTTCAAGTTATGTATATTTTAAATTTATATAATAGATATTTATAAGTAAATAACTTAAATTGTTTATATATACATACTAGATGTTTGACAAGGATAATGGAGTGGTTAGGCTTTGACTTCTCTTTGGGGAGATCCAAGTTTCAAACCAATCATATCTCATAGGCAAAAAAATAATAAATAGCAAATAAAATTTATACTCAACAAACATGTAAATCCTAAAAAATAAGTTCAATATTTTTTATATTACTTCTAAAAAAGTATAATCACTACTTTAAATTTTTCATAATAATCAAACTAATAACTTGTACTTATGAATATAGATTGTATGTTATATTTATATCTTTAGAACATAACATAAGTTCCTTAACCGTATGTAGTTCGTGTTTATGTTGAATCATGGGAAGGAAGCCCCTTGTTGTTATGCCCCAAGAGAATGTTTGTACTTCAACTTGTTTCAAAAAATAAAATAAAAAACATAACATAAAATATTCTATTGATCATGTTAAACAATTTTGATTTTGAGAATAAAAGATATATATATATATATATATATATATATATATATATATATATATATATATATATATATATATATTGATATATAGAAGCAATGGTTACAATCACGATTTTTAGTAACTACCAGCACAGCTGATAGGGTTCAAACTATCTACGAAGGCTCCCAGGACTTCCGCCGTCTCGGTACATGGTAACCCGGTGTGAGATGGGGACCGCCGGACGCATAGGGGTTGCACCGTCGTCATCAATCCGGCGCACCACTCAGAGGAATCGGATCTGAGCTACTGTCTGTGCATGGGCAAGCCCGTGGGATTGGAACCTAGGTCTCCTCTCTGTAAGCGCCCCAAATAAAAGATAAATATTACCTTACACTAAAAATAAACATTACATTTTTCAAAGATAAAATTATATTAGTCCAAATAATGGACAACTAAATATATTATACATATTATTTTGAGTTATTGACTATTATTTTTTCAAACCTCAAAGGTGGGAAAGCATGAGAATTAAGAGCAAAAACCATTGAAAAGTCAACTACCAAAGTTTTAAATGTTAAGGATAAATTTCTTAACTACCAAAGTTTTAAATGTTAAGGATAATTTTTTGGACAAAACTCATAATTTTTTTAATAATGATGTATTAAGAAATGCACTTAATTCTTGGGTCTTACATGTATAACCATAAATTCAACCTCACTTTCAAATGTCTTTATGGCTCTAAAGGACATTCATGGATTGGAAGGAGAAGTTACAAATATAAAATTGAATACTTAATAATATATTTTGAAAAGTTTTATTAAATATAATAATTTTGTATTCTTAAAAATAAAATTTACTTAATTAGTTAGTTATCATTTTGCTATTATATTAAGATACACTTGATTTTGGTTCTTACATGTATAACCATAAATTCAACCCTCACCACAAAATATCTTCATCATGGCTCACAAGGTATCCATGGATTGGAACTAGAAGTTACAAATATAAAATTGAATACTTAATAACATATTTTGAATTTGATAGTTAAAATAATGATTTTACATTCTTAAAAATAAAATTTTCATAATTAATTATCATTTTCATATCATTAATCAACTAAACATACACAATTTTATTATATTAAACATAATTTAATAAATATAAATGAATATGCTCTTCACTTATTTTTTTTGGTTTGTAATATGAATTAGTTTTCGTTGAAAATTAGTTATATGGAGTTGGAATAGGTCCCACCTAAGAAGTCTAAGGTTGAATTCAAAGTGATAGTTGAAATTTGGTTAGATATCCATTTATGATAAAACATATAATCCTATATGGTGTTGTGAACTCTAAGATCTGCTTTACATGTATTATGATCATAGTCTATTTGTATTAAAAGTGATAGTTATACATAATTCATTTGAACCAACTTCTCCAACCTAAAATTTCATGTTTTCGACCACTTAAACTTATGCCATTTGATGAACCATGAAAATAAAACTTTAACTTAGTGAAAATTTATATTATTTTAAATTTTTTTATCTTAATATAAGATTAATTTTGTTTGCAAGATATTTATTTTAAGAATTTTTTTAAATTTTTTTATTTAATAAAATATTAAATAAATACAAATTTAACAAAATAAAATTAATTTTAAAACCATCCGCATTGCACTAGATACAAAACCCCTCGCTAACCTAAAGAGTATACTTAGATGGAACAAGCCCCGTGGAACGGAAAGTCCTGGCTCCCATGGAATACGGGGAAAGGCTTTCCTTAACATAAGGTTTTTCCCAAGGGGGACAACACAACGGTTCGGGATTTGGAAGAGCTTTGGCTCTTCTTCCGGAGGTCAGGTTCAAACCGTAGCTTAGGCGAGTGTATGAGAGGGTGGGTGTGTGGTGGCTGTGTCTTAAATTTCCTATTAATAAACATACTCCCCGCTTTACAAGGGATCATGGTCGGGAGAAGATTGCTCAAACATGTAAATTGGTCATAGAAGTTTCTCATACTAACCAAATTAAAAAAAAAAATTATTTTAAAAGCGATAAACTTTAATTTATAATAAAGCACCATGGAAAATCTATTTAATTTTATTTTTTTAAAATCATTTATCTGCGTGAATGAGTGTGGTGGTCTACAGATAAAGACGCCACTTGCATTATCGATAATGTGATCCGAGTTCAATTCCTACACCAAATACATATACAAAATATTAAAAAAAAAACGTGAAACCTTGCCTTTGATTATTATTTTTACTTTTCTTAAATCCTTCACAAAGTGCTCCTTAGGTCTCGCATTGTCTCGCCGTTCATTCAATTAATTAAAAAACAATTAAAATCAAATCCCAACTTCAATGTGCCCAAATCTAATTTAGGAAATAGCAAGGAAGATCTTCATAAAACTTCCAGACAGTTGCATGCAAAAAGTTAAAGAAAAGAGGAGGCCGAGAGGAATGTATGCTGCTGATGTGGGACCCACATCACGTTCCAATAATGTCACGTATTACCATAGAGAAATAGAACTTTAATAATGTATGTGTTGTTGTTGTTAGGGTGGGAAATGGATTTGATGGAAAGCGCACAAGGTTAATGATGCCCTTGTACTTAAGGGTATAGTTCAAAGGGGACCTAATACAAATGGCCGTATTTGAAATATTATTGAAAAAGCCAAAACCAATACTTTAACTAAGGAAGAAGGAATAGGCGCAAAGACTTGCTTAAATCAAAATAATATTAAAAATCAAAATAATATTAAGCAACAAATTCTATGCATAATTAGAAAAAGGCGCAAAACACTTCGCTTTCCGAAAGGGACTGCTTCGACTTACGATGTCAAAAACTGCTTTATTTTTTAATATTTGCCGAAAATTAGGGATTTTATTTTTATTTTTATTTTTTCCCTAGTAAAGTTGCGCGTGTCCGAATAACGAGCCACGGGTTCCAAGGCTACGAGGTTTGGATCTCCGAAGCGGAGATTTGGGCTTAGGTTCGGTTATTGCCCAATGGAGTTTTGGAGCCACAGCGGAAGTTGGAGGCAAAGCCGTTAAGTTTGACTCGTCTAGTTTTTTGGTTTTGTTTATTCATGTCTCGAGAGAGAGAAAAGAAGAGAGCGCACAAGAAGAAGATGCAGATTGAGCTTAATGGAGATGTTATCTCTCTTTCCTCTTGGGATTGATTGATCTTTTGCTTTGCTTTGCTGCATCAAGAAACTTTGGTCGGTCATATGAGCAAAGGGAGGAGGAGCTATCCAGAGAGGAAGAGAGAGAGAGAATAGCTTTAGCGGATGTTGTTGAGGAAGGGATTGCGGGAAGCTTCCCACGTGTTGGCCGTAGCAGGCGGTCATATTGCGGCGTTCTCTCTCTTATTGCTTCTGGCTGGTCCTGTTAATGTGGGTTAGTGTTGGGCTTTGTCTTTGTTCCAGCTGGACCCAACACAATACTACAAATTGGGAGTGTATGGATCTTGATATCTGAGAAAAAAGTTGGATTGAATTCTGCTGTATTTTCGGGTAATAATTCATACGGGGCAGCGCTGGGCGGTCAGGGGGGCGAATAGATTTGTTACAGAAGAACAAGAGTAGCAGAACCAGTAAGAGCTGAGCGTGCATAATAATGCTGAATATTTGGTTTGTCTGAAGATTTAAGATTTGAGATTTGATTCTCAGTAGGAGGAGTGACAACTGTCGATGCTCCATAGAGGAGTGGGAGTGAGGGTGATAAAACGAGGTTGCAGTAGCAACTGTGGCGCCCGCTGTGGCTGGCAGCGGCGGTGTCTCGGGCGGTCCCAGGAGGACAGAGAGAGGAATTCCAGACTGGGTTGTCTCGGCCGCCTCCTCCTCCTCTTTGCAGCAGCAGCAGCAGCAGCAACAACCCCGTGGAGGAGTGATAAAGGAGAGAGACTTCTCCCTGGGATTCAATGGTGGTGGTGGTGGAGGAGGAGGAGGAGGAGGAGGAGGGGGGAACACGACCACCAGTAGCTCACATGACCACCGCGGCTACACCCTGGTGCGGCCTCTCGGGTATGGATACCCGCACGCCGGAATTGAGATGGCTGTGGGAGGCATGCTGGGAGGGGTAGGGGGAGATTCCGGCGCCGGCCCTTACGCGGGCGGAGCGGCGCGGCTGGGGGGCATAGCGACGGCCGTCGCAGCCGCTGGTGGTGGTGGGGGTGGAATTGGTGCGAACCGGGAGAGCCTCCGGGATGTAGTCACCCGAGGAGGCGGAGGAGGGAACGAGGACTTTGTGAGCCTTTACGGTCGGGTGAGGCGCGAGGACGATAGAGGAAGCTTTGTGGCTTATGCGCCTAGGGCCGAGGATCACCACCACCACCATCAGTCCGATCACCACAGTATTCCGCAGTCGATTCCAGTATTGAATGCTGCACTTCATAGAGATGATGATGCCGGAGTCGACCAAGGCGAAATACAGGTGTGGCAGCAGCACGCGAGAGATCTGAGGGATGAGGAATCTAAAGAGAAAGCCATGGCCTCCCAAATGCGTGCTATGGAAATCTCTGCTGCTGCCGCCGCCGCCGTGGTTGCCGGTCAACAGCCGTCCGAGAGACGCAGCACCTGCGAATTGTCTGCCACGGGCGATCAGTTGCAGTTGAGCAAAATGGATAATAACAAAAAGGGTGGAGGTGGAGGTGGAGGTGGAGGTGGAGGCGCGTTGGCAGTGGCAGCAGCCATGACCATGGGCAACCCCAACACCAGCTCGAATTCTAACTCCACCACCTGTCAGGACTGCGGCAACCAAGCCAAGAAGGATTGCATCCATCTCCGTTGTAGGACTTGTTGCAAAAGCCGAGGTTTTGAATGCATAACGCATGTGAAAAGCACTTGGGTTCCTGCTGCCAAGCGTCGAGAAAGACAGCAAGCGGAGGCCGCCGCCATTGCAGCCGGGCATCCGAGGCCCAAGACTAAACGAGCCCGCTTCGTCTCCACTTCCAATGCAGCAACTACCTCGCATACTTCTACGTCTGCTAACACTCCTCCACGCAGCTCCGATATCAATTCCACACAAATCACACACCAAGGTCTGACTTTCACCTCTTTGATTTCTTTCTTTAGATTTTTCCTACCTTCACCCCAAAAATAATGATCTAAACTCCAGTGGATTTATGCACTCCAGTGGATTTATGCACTTCAGTGGATTTATACTCTTGTCCACAGTCCTGATTTTTCCAGGGTTGGCATCTAACAGCCATGGGTGTGTGCTTCCCAGATGAAGACAGCTCTATTTAAAAAAATTCAAGGGGGTGGGGCTGTTGCCACTATAACTAGCTAGCTACCCTTCAGTATAAGGAGCAGTTGAAATAAATCGCTATGTCCTAGATATCATCGTCATCATCCACATGTATTTTCTTGTACCCAAGTTCCTTTAGGGGAACTTCAAGTATTTCGTTTCTGCAACAAATTCTAGAGTCTGCAATGCCACATTTTGGCATCGAAACACGAGCTGTTTGGAATGATATGACAAAATCTGCAGTATCTCCTTTCCTGAGACATTAGCCTTATAAAACATATTCCTTTGTCCATTATGGGGAATTATGTCTAGGTATGATGGTGTGTAAAACACATTTGTTTCTTTGCAGTTTCTGATTGTCAGGATGTTCTGCACGCCAATTATTTCTTTTATATTGTTCTGATTCTAAAATCTGACTTACGCTGATAATTTAGAGGGAATATTAATGCAATTTTTACCGTTATATTCCCAAAACAATGTGTGTTCAGACAGACGAATCAGTCAAGAGGAACGGTTTTTAGAAGCATACAATAAAGAGGGGTTGTCATATAAACATCTGACCGAACTACAAAAAAAATAGGTGGACTGTAGTATATATTGACGCTTTGGATTTTCGAATGCATGCGGATCTGAGCGACAGTGAAAGCTGGTTTACGTGCATTTTCATTTTTGAGCGAGAAGATAAGATGTCGTTTGCTAACCCACCAAAAAAAAAAAAAAAAAAAACTCATATGTTTGTTATTGCAGATTTAAATTTCAAGGCGAGCTTGCCTGCGGAAATAAAAGCCGAAGCAGTCTTCAAATGTGTGAGGGTGACATCGCTAGAGGACGGAGAAGATGAATACGCGTATCAAACTACTGTGAAGATCGGGGGCCACATATTCAGGGGCGTTTTATATGACCAGAGGGTGGATGTCTCTGCAACTATGCCTTCAAATCTTCCGGACCTCCATTTGGGTGGAAGAAGCGTTGCTTCGACTTCGACTATGATAGACCCCGGCGGAGGAGGAGGCGGAGGTGGAGGCGGAGGCGGAGGCGGAGGTGGAGGGGGAGGAGGCGGCGGAGGAGGAGTTTACGGCGCGCCGGGCAGTGGAATCCTTGGAGGTAAGCAATATCAGACTCTAATTCAATAATGGAGAACTCTTTGTGTTCGTGTGTTTCTTCTCATCTTTTAAGCAATGCAATATATTATTGTAATATACAATAGGGACAGACAGACACAGAGACAGCTGACTCCAACTCCTGAACCCGATACGATGCAGTTATAAATGCATTGTTGTTTTTCTTTTGTACACGTAATGTTCTCCATAATGTCCGCTTTATCTGTCAGTAGGAAACCTCCAAATTCCTTACATGGGGCTTGAAAGGCGTAACTACCAAGTTGTCTAAACAGGAAAAACTCATTATATCGATTTGAAATGTATAGACAAACACCTTGTCAAATCGGAGTACTCTCGTCAGGCTTTCTAGTAGCACCTTAATAGCTTCGAATTTTACATCGCTGCGTTTTAATGGATTTTATCACATTTTTTTTCCCTTTTCGCTTAGGATTCTTCTCCCTCTCACCGCATGTCATGCATTTTTGTACCTCCCATTGATAACTGGCCAGACGAATTTTCTTTGCACCTTAGTATAGAAAGGTCAACATTTTCATCCAAAAAAAAAAAATTCCTTTTCTTAAACGAGCATTACTATTAGGGACGTGACGAGCTAGATTACTGAATTTTGTTTTTGAGTAGATGATTTTACGACTAAATCGAGTTGGTATAGATGAAAACATTACAAAACTTGTTTTGATTGCAGTTCAGTTCATAATAACGTATTAAGGCCTACCTATTTTTCCTTTCTCATTTATACTATTGCTTGTTAAGAACACCTTGGATAAGTGAGTTGTCATTTACACTCTTGCGTCTTAAGAACAGATTAGCTTACGTAAGTTATCGTAAAGAACAGCTTAGCCTAGTTATCTTAAGTTCTAAGAAAAGATTCGATTAGCAGGAAGAGAGAGGTTCCTGCTTCCTTTTCCGTATGACATTGCAGATTCACATATTTCTTTTTCCTTTGTCCGCTTTGTCTTCGTTTTAACTTAGATGGGGAATCAATAGTATTGGCTTGACCAGTCAACTAGTTACAACGTTTTCTCAAGTCACAATCGACATTAAATGCGATTTGATATCGATTGTCAAAAGGATTACCTCCATTTATCCGAAATGTTTGCTTAAAGCTGCCAAGATGCCAAACCTGTCCGTAGACATCTTGCTATATAGCTCACGAAAACTATAGAACAATATGAATGTGATAGTATCCCCACCGGCAAACGGCAAACGACAAACTAGGTAGAGTTGATTGGAACTGTGGAACAACTGGCTTATTTGCTTGGGCATTCATCCCTCCTTTAGCTTATTTTATATATGATACATCACATCTGTATTTAGTATTGGTATATTCTAAAGGGCTTCTTCAATAAGAACTTGTTTATGATGGCAGTATAATATTTTATGCGAATAAATATAGTAACCGCTGTAAATAGGTTCCATTCATACTGCAATTTCATTTTCATTATTTCGAATAGGTTGCTGCAGAAGATAGTTTTTAATATAAATAATTTTTAAAAATATGTTTTTATGTAAAAATTTAGTTAGAGAGAAAAAAGAGAATTTAAAATAAACAGAAACCAATTTTATTAAAAATATATATATATATATTTTTATTTTAAAAAAACATTTTTTAAATATCAAAACTTTTACTAACTCATAGATTAAGGTTAAATAAATTTGTTATAGGGAATTTTTTTTTTTTTTTTTCAGTCAGAACAGATCGTTAAAAAGGTGAAGGACACAATATTATCACATATTTATACAAATAACAAACAATTTAAAAATTTATCAAATGATTTTAGTTTTGCAGGTTATTTCTTCGAGTAGGGAAATAATGATATTAGTTTTGCAGGTTATGTCTTGTTTCGGTAGGGAAATGATATTAGTTTAATAGGTTATGTTTTGTCCGGTAGGGATAAGAAAAGGTAAAAAGGCATTGGGCTTTCGTAACGGAAATCCATGTTCAATTCACCTAGAGGTGACCCCTATCTGCCCCGGTTTTCAAACCTATTTAAAAAAAATACATAAATTATGTCTTGCCAAACAATACATATATAATTGCTATATTATTGTGATACCATTATATCCCAATGATGCAATGTAATACAGCTGAGGTTCATTTTAATCTATATAATCCATTGAAAAAAATAATTCAAAAATTTAGAGATAAAGGTATTTAAAAATAATATAAAAACTATGAATAATAATGATTGATGATAAATCAAATGACTTAGTTTAACCAATTATAATACTTCTATATTGTTAATACAAATGGGTCTTTTCAATACCATATAACCAATTGAAAAAAACTTGATTTCAAGTAGATTATGTTTACCTCACTATAAACAAAATCTACAATAACCTATTAAAATATAATATTTTTGAATAATAATTTATATTTAAGAAAAAATTATTAAGAAAAAAACCATATCCACCAATACAAAATGATAAAAGCCTAATATTTTTGAAATTTAAGTAGGACATGATAATATTGTTGTTTACTATAATGGGAGACCCATACCATATATCTCATATGTTACATTATGTTTAAGCCAAATATTTTTAAATTTAAGTACTGATGGGTCCTATATCTATATACCTGTTACATTATTTTTAATTTTAAGTAAAAATAATTAAAATTATTTTATTTTATATTGTAAAAATAATAAAATAATATTTAATAAAAACTTTATTTTTAATATTGTTAAACATCTGCAATAAAAATATTAAAATTATTTTATTTTATATTATAAAAAATAAAAAATTATATAAACTTAAAAAATATAAAATAAAAAAATAATTTTTATTTTTTAATTTTATTAATATTATAACTTTTAATTTTTGCCCATTCCAAGTATGCAGTTCAACAAACCATATCCATTTATTTATAGGCTGGGAATGTTTTAAAAAATAATCTGGTTGGTAATTTTAAATTTTTATCCATCACAAGCAGGTAGTTCAACAAGTTCGTGAACAATATAAGAATGTTTTAAAAAACAATCTGTTTAGTAATTATAGCCAGTTAAACCATTTTATTAATAATTAATAATGTTAATTTTATTATTATTATTTTTTATTTTTAAGTAATTTAAGCAAATACATTTAAGTTTAACAATATGATATTCATGGAAGATTTTAGTTAACACTATGGTTTGTATATTCAAGTTTTGGTTTATTTATATATAGGTAGGTTATAACAAAGAGTTTTAATTTGTATTTAAATTTTTTTTTTAATATAAAATTAATATTTAAGTTAACAATTTTTAGTTAGATTAGATTTTATTTTGTTATTAGTTATGGGATTGAAATAAACTTCATTTATATTACATTGTGATTATTCAATCATATAATAAAATATTAAAGTTCACTCACGAAATTTTAACTAAAACTCTTCATTCCTATCACTTACTCTAAACCCTATAAATAATCACATTAAATTCTATTATATTTAATATTCTAATATATATTTTAATTATGATAAAGTTTATTATAATTAAAGATTTTAGAGTTTTAAAATTTAAATAATGTTAAACACATTATACCTTATATGCTTAATTAATCTATTTTAAAAATATTATTTATATTCTCTTCAATGGTTAAAAAAATATTTTAGGAATATGCATAAGGTGGGAAAGTATAGACAAGAATAAGAGTTCTTGAGTGGTTAAAAAACATTTTAAGAATATGCATAAGGTGGGAAAGGAGAGACAATGATAAAAGTTTATTTTTTACAACAGTTTAGTCAAAACAATCATTCTCTCAATAGTGTATTAAATTTTTTTATATATTATAATCTTTCGAGTGTGTTAGACTGATTGCTAGACTGATTGCGGTACGCTATCAGTGGTCTCCCCTTCACATCGAGTCAACAATAATGAAAAATAGGTTTGGTGGAAGCAACCCTTGTGGTTTGAACCCACTTGTCATATACTAAACATCTGTCCTATGTAACCTAAAAATTTCTCTATATATTGCAATTTTATTACTGTTAGTTATCCATAGCATGTAGAGAAAATATTATATTTGAACTTTTTTTTAATCAGTTTAGGATTAAAATAAGTGGAAGAATGTCCCAAGGGACAACATAAAGGTTGGACTTTGACTTTTTTTTGGGAGGTCCAAGGTTCAAAACGACGTTGGGCGAGTGTGTGAGAGGATGGGTGTGTGTATGGTTGTGTGTTTGGCTCCTATTGATAAGCTTAGCTCTTGTCTTTATGAAAGGTCATGGTGGCATCCTCTGTTGATAAGCTCAGCTCTCAGGCTTATGAAAGGTTGTGGTGGCATCTTCTATTGATAAGCTCAGCGCTTACCCTTATGAGAGGTCATGGTAGCATGGAAATACCTAACCCCGAATGTTGGTCATAAGGATTTCTCAGACTAACCAAACCTAAAAATAATATTGCAATTTTATTACTATTAGTTATTCATAGCATATAGAGAAAATATTATATTTGAACTTTTTTTTAATCTCTTTAGGATTAAAATAAGTGGAAGAATGTCTCAGGGACAACATAAAGGTTGAACTTTGACTCTGTTAGGGGTGGGTGTGTTAAAAAATAAATAAATAAATAAATAAATAAAAATAAAAATAAAAATAATTTAACATGTTAAGTTAATACTATTTAATTTTTTAATATTATTTTAATTTTTTTTGATTAATCGAAATTAGTATAATAATTTTAAAAGTAAAAAATATTTTTAAAGTCAATGTTTTTATATTTCATATATTGAAACAAACTTGTAGATAGATGGAAATGAAGGTAAAGCCTAGGGAAGGATGGATGCCTATGAGTTAATGCTTTGCATTCGTTCTATAAGAAGAAAAAATAATAAAAAGAAATAATTTTATCTTTTTATGCATTAGTTTTTTTATCAAAATATTTTAAACTATAATAGTAGTCATTTAAGGCTTTATTGATGAAGTTCTTTAGGATAATGATATCAAATTATTCAAGATATAAGGAGTAAAGTTATTCAAGATAATTTGACATGTATTCATATATTTTATTTAATGAAGCTTAATTTTTATGTGATTATTCTAAAGTGCTATGAATACATCTCTTATGATGTTAGTTATATTTTTACATCAATTTTTTAATAGTTTTTATTGAAGGTAAAAGTAGAGATAAAATAAATAGTTTTTAGCATCGACCAAACCATAGGTCACATAAAACGACCCTTGTAGAGGATGTTATGTATAACTTCTTCCATTGGATTTGAACCTTAAATATTTTATATAGAGTTTCAAAGTCTTAACATTAAATCCACTCAAGTTGTATAAAGTATATTTTAATGCCTACAAGACCATAGGTGATATAGGAGGATGCATTTTACTACATGTGTTTATGCAACAAAAAAACTCTTATAAATAGAGCATAGTGTACAACCCTACCCCTTTTGGATTTGAACTTTAGAACTTTTATTTAGTTTTAAAATATAAGTTAAAAAAGTATATTTTTGAACCTTAAACTTCCTATTTGAAGTACCAAAGTCTTAACCTTTAGATTCACTCTAGTTATACTTTTTAAATTATTATATAAAATGATTTATATTTAAAATATAAGTTAGAAACGGTATATTTTCAAATTTAAGTCAATCCTATGATTATGTGAATAAACAAAATTTATGTTAGTTTTTTTTTCATATTTATAAAAATAAAATATTATTAAAAAAATATAAGAAGAAGATTATCTTTAATTTGATTGTACCTAAATCTATTTGATTCTATTGCATGAACACATACATCTATTGGGAGAGTGTCAAATACTTTATATATCTATAAAAAGCTGGTCCTCCATGATGAAACAAACCCAAGTATTATATTAAAGGCTAACCCACCCATATCCTAAGCCTCAACCAATTTCACGATCCTCTTCCATATTGGCCACCCATATCCTAAGCCTCAACCAATTTCACGATCCTCTTCCATATTGGCCAATGGGTGAGACAATTCATCATTGATAAAGAGCTCAAGCTCTTAAAATATAAAAAGGAGAAAGAGAACTTTTAAAAAAGGAAAACCCTTGGCCCCTTCTATATATCTGGTTTACATGTTATTGCATACATACTGAAGGAAACTATACCTAAACAAAATACCCTTTATAAAATCACCCAAGACAATATTATACCCAACACCAATACGATTATATAGATAGATAGGCATCCCTTTAGAAAGCTTTGAAAATAAAGTCTAAAAAGCTATATAAAGAGTTAATTTTATAGGAATTAGCTATGTTATGATTTTTTTAATGTTTTTTAATTTGTGTTCCATATCACTATCTTGCAAGGTATATGGTTTTTTTTTTTAATTGGTTATATCATAATCATAGAGTGGTATTACAACACCTTGATTATTATGCTTGTATTACTTGACAAGATTTTAACCTAGATCTCTTTCTTAAAAGTCAAGGAATTTAGTCTATTGAATTAATAACATTTGATATATTATAAATGTTATGATTTTAGATATTAAATTAAAATAATAAGTAAAATATTTATATCTCAGAGAAAATAAAATTACAACCATTTAAACACATGATAGCTAGTATCTTAAGAAGGATGCATTTTATTTTTATATATAGATAAAATTCATTTTAGCTAAATTTAAACTTTATAATGATTATAATGCATCTATACATATAGATGAACGTGTATATCTTATATTTCCAATTTTAAAAAGCTCTACAAATCATGTAATGAGTTTATATATGAAATTGTGGTCAATTTTGTCGAATGGTTTGAGTTCAATTGATTTAAGTGTACATGCATAATTGCCAAGTTGTTATAATATTACATGGTTACGATGTAATATGATTAGGTCTGTTTATATCTTATATAACCAATTATTTATTTTTTTATTATTTTATATATTCAATTAATTTAATATTTAAAAAAAATGTTTTGGCCTTTTGCTTATTAATTTATTAATAACTTTAAACATTATATGCAAAATATATACAACTTATCCCCTCATGTAGAGGAGTTGGAGAGCAAGTGGGAAGTTAAAACTCTCAGTTAAATCAAGAGGCCTGATTCAAATCTCTCCTTACATGTTGCGGATTCTCTCCTCACATGTTGCGATATGCTATGTACAGGAGGTTACAAATTAAAAATATATACAACTTAAAGAAGATAAAAGTACGAACATTTACCCTTCTTACATTTATTATTTAAACATGAAATAAACTAAACTATCTTACATTTAAACCCTTCTTACATTTATTATTTAAACATGAAATAAACTAAATTATCTTGTATTTAAATAGAGATAATATTGGCACCATATATCATGAAATGATGGTTCATAAGCCCTAAAATTCAAGTATTTAAATAAATCAAACATCAATCCTAGATAATAGTTCAAATTGCTATGCACTAACCATGAAAAATGATAAAAAGGTGATAATATCTAGGTAGTTTATGGTTCTTAAAGGCTTTGCATATCCTTTCTAACTTGTTGTAGCCCATGATCTCATGGACTTTAAAAAACTACTTTACATTTTTCTCTTTATATTGGAAATTTGCATTTTCGGGTTGAATTTAGTGATGGTTTGACTTCATTTTTTAGACTTCACTTTTAAAAACAAGTATCAATAATTAAGGAAAATGTCTAAATCTGTTGCTTTTTTTTTTTTTTTTTTGTTAAAAGATTTAATTTTCTCTCTCATATATATATATATATATAGAAATCATCTTTTTTAGACTTCACTTTTAAAAACAAGTATCAATAATTAAGGAAAATTTCTAAATCTGTTGATTTGTTTTTGTGTTAAAAGATTTAATTCTCTTTTATACACTCTCTCTCTCATATATATATATATAGAGAGGCCATTTTAGCATACACTTAATGTATTATATGTTGTAAAAATGGTAGGTAAGAAATGACATTATGACTTCCATATAAAGAATGATACATTATGAGATATTTTTCATTTGCTAAATCTTAGAATATAAGTCTTACTCTATGAAGTGGATGAGTGATAAAATCTTATATACCTAGTCTACGAACAAATTTCAAAGGACATGATGATTTCCCACAACTTCATATTTGTAATGAAAATGCATGTTAGGCTAAAATAGTAATTGATATGCATATATAAAGTTTATTATATGACTTTAGGAAGAGACATCAAAAATATATGAATACAAAACAAAACTATAGTTCAAAGAGACCTACTCCCAAAGAGGCATCAAGTAGTTAAACCTCAATAACAATTGACTAAAAGACACAAATCTTGACCATAAAAACCTTTAAGTTTATTGTAAGTCAAGTTGAAGGCTAGAAGCAAGGTAGAAGATTAATAGGAACTACTTCTTCCTATCTCCCCTATTATACTTAGCCTTCTTTATTTAAAAAAAAAAAAGACTTTAATACAGATTCCCAAGAATTATATAAGGAACTCCTTAAATTGATTGGATTAGTCTCCTTTGGATAAACAACTCGTAAACAAACATTTCCAACAACACGTGCCTTTAGAATACACTACCAAGCAAGTTGGATGGGAACTAATGTCTATTGGGTAGGAGCCTTAGGGAATGAGATTATCTAGTTCTTGGATTAAAGGATGCTAGTTTCAATTTTGATTACTTTGTTTGTAATTGGCATCTTTGATTGAAACAACTACTAGCATGTGATTGTCTTTTTTTTATTGACACCATCTTAAGAACCTCTAGAGCTTTCTTTCTCTAGTATTCTCCTTTATCAATTTCTTCCATGATATTTTCTATGGTAATTGTGAATCATAAATTACTTTGAAATTCCTTTGATGACTTGTTAACAATCACGTAGGAAGTGCTTTCAAATATTTCTCATCAAGTCCCATCATCTATAATCAATTATCTCTAAAGAGGACAAGAGAGGAATTTTCCTTTTGTCCTCTACATATTGTCCAACCATTCTCCTTGGTCCTATTCATTGTGTGATGAAAGATAACATTTTCATGATGTTTCCTTGTTTATTATCACTTTTTTTTAACCATTAGTTTCAAGATTTCTCGTACTTTATTGTCATCATTCAAAAACATATTGGAGATCAATGCCTAAATATGTAATGCATCTGTTCACTTGTTACACTTGGATTCAATCCTTTTAAATTTATAATGAAAATCACACAATAGAAAAATGTTAGGATTAGATAGTACTCCATTCATAGATTGCTGATTTTGTCCCATTATTTATCATTAAAATCTCCAAAGAATGTACGAGGGAATTTACCCTCGACTTTCTACATATCCAAATAGCCTCCTTGGTCCTACTCATTATGTGATTAAAGATAGCATAATGACGATTTTCCTCCATCCACTATCTTTCTAATTTTTGACCAATTGCTTTAAAGTTTCTAGTACATTATTGGCATCCTTGAAAAGAATCATTAGAGATTAATGCATAGATATATTTTTTCACTTGTTATACTTGCATTCTATCCTTTTTTGGATAAAAAATATGTTTTCCTCATTTCTTTTGATAAACAATGTACAAATGAATAATATTGATTAAATTAGGGCTGTAAAATCTGCTTGTTGTGGTGTAGTGGTAAATGCCTTGGTGCTGGTAGAGGCCGACCTAGGTTCCATTCCCCTTGTCTCCATCCTGCAGATATATGGTATAGTTAGGAATGTCCTATGTGCTGGTAGAGGCCGAAAAGGCTCCATTCCTCGTATGCCCAACCTGTTGAAAGTGACACCTCGAAAGGGGTGTTTTCCACTATAAATTAGTTTAAACCCAGGTGTTGTAGGTGAGTTGGAGAGGAGAGGGCAATCCTCCAAGGGAGGTCCCAGGTTCAAATCTTCACCCTACCAAAAATCTGAATTGGGTATCTAAAATCCAATTGATAATGTTGGTGCGGGCAGGGTCGGGTGCGACCCCGGGTGACTTTGACGGTGTAGAACCCCCTATTCGTGGTCTTTTAGACCAAGGCGGCTCCGCAAGGGGTTTTTCGCTTAAAAAAAAAAAAAAAAAATTAGGGCAGTAAAATCAAGGACCCATTTATTATTATATATAAATTTTGTTATTGGTACTCTATAGTAAATTCTCTCTTCACACATTTTCTATATTGATAAGGTCTAAAGCATGAACTCTGCATGGGATGCACACAAAAAAGGCAAGGAAGGATGTATTTTTATGAAATCTTTTCACATCAACATAATTAGAAGCATTGTCATTAACAAGTTTGTGCAAGTGCTTTACTCATCAAGTCTAACACCAATTAGGTACCCTTGATTTGATGAGAGTATTAATACATTTACAAATCCATTATTAGTATTAATATTTGTTAAGAGCTTATATTTTGTTTTTGACAAAAAAATTCTTTGTTTTTGATCAAATGGTATCAATGTCTTTGTTAAGTTTGTCTTTTTTCCAAGTAAATAAAATTTGTACTCGTGGTTGAAGTGAAAGAAATTATTAGAAAACAAGAATGGTTTAATTGCAATAAGACTTACCTTAAATAAATAATAACTTGAAACATTGATCTCATCTCTTATGAAAAGGATCATTACTCCCTTTCTTTAGATACCTTAGTTAGGGATGTACAAACCCACGTATTATGTCTTAAAGAGGTGGTTAACTACATTTACTACTTATATTCATATGTCCTCTCATAATTATGTCAATGTGTTGAAAGATTTATATTTACAAGGTTATAAATTTGATTTGATTTTAATTGGTTATAGGCACTATTAGAGCCGAATTTACTACTATTAGTATTTATTTAGGACAACTATTATAGACATAATAAGCATTGCCCTTTGAGTGTGAATACTTGGTGGCCGACCTTTATTATGTCTAGGGAAGGCTTAGATATTCTTGATAGTAACTTCCTCATAGGTTCTGACTTGTAGACATGTCATCAGTTTCTTCACTTCTATTAAGGCCTCTTTAGACTTAGATGATAGGAGTGTTTATATATACATATATTCCTTATTGGCTTTTGATGAGAATACTTTGATTTCATCTAAGAATATCCTTAAGCTTATATTAGTAGACCGACCAGTTTCATTGAGTGTTTGCCAACTTGAGGTCAATGGTTCCAATCTTGAGCCCCTCTCAGGTCCCCCTCACTTGGAGTAAAAGTTTACCCGAGGTGGAACGGGGTTATCGTGGTAGCTTTTCAGATTCAAACCGAACCCATGGGGATAATATGATGGAGAAGTTGCCGATTCCCATGTATAACAAAAAAGAAAAAAATAACCTTAAAATTCTTAATTCAAAAGATAAGAGCATCTCTCTTTGGAATCTAATGCGACAATATATCTCTAATTTGTCTCTATTCCTTTTAATTTGCTTTAGATTGGGTACATGGTGCGACATAAGTATACCTTGTATGGTTGTTTTTTTTAAGATTTTACTTTTGGTAGAGGAGTTGTCCTCCTTTCATACTCGCTATTATTTTTTATCCACGGATTCCAATCCCATTTACTTGTATCTTCACTTCTAAAAGGCATTCTTAAGCTGTAGCTTTTGACATCAAGTAATATACAAAATGTTAAAGCCTAATGATTTGAGATCTAAATGTTTCTTGAAAAGCATTACAAGTTTAATTGACATTGATCCTTGCTAGGTGATTTTAATGGGTGTGTTTATATACATTCTTTTATCTTTTTTTATTTGCTTCAATACAAGATAGCAACTTTCCCTCTTTTCGGTAGGTGCAATTCCGTCCACCGAATCTTTACTTGTCCATGTCTTGCTTATGATCTTTTTTGGGACTCTCATTACCTTAATATCATTACATGGGGGATGTACTATTTAGCTTAACTAGGTTTTATTGTTGCTTTAATATATCTTGTATTAATTGATCTCTATTTCTAAGCTTCAACTTGCAATATTAATGCTCCTAATTGGCGCTTCCTTTAGAATTTGGAAGTATAGTTGGACAAGCTTTCGTCTTTCCTTATTGTTATATTTCATCTGTGTTATGTCCCTTTTCTAAACTATTAGAATCCCCTAATTTTTACATCTTTGTTTATTGTGGTTTTAATTTTATAAACTTAGATTTGTTGTTTTCTACTCTCTAGGCATGTTTTAGCAAAGTTTTCAAAGAACATCAAGTTGAATAACAAGCTTTTCTAATTTATGTCCTATTTTCTAAGATAGTTTGGAGGGTTAAAAAAATTGATAAGCCCTTGTCAAATCTAGTTTATTACAGATGTAGATTATTTTACCATTTTATTTTCCTTTGTATCTTGATATATCACAAATACTCTTCCATGCATTCTTAACTATGAAAACATTATTATTGCAATATTTTAGTGTTGAGTTAGAAGCTTTAACCTAAGTGGAATACTTGGGGCTTGTTTTCCATAATATTAAAAATATTTGTTTCATATTTCACAAGTAGTCGACTTTCCCCACAATATAAGGCAACATTTGAAAATTATTTTGAAAAAAAGGGAAAAGAAGACTTAAATAAAAGTAATTGCCGTGATGATATTTTTTTAGTCATCTTTTGATGCAAAGACTATGCTATTGTCTAGTATAAGTTTTGGGTGTATTCTTTGGAAAAATTCATTTGCCTTGAGAAAGAATTAAACCTTTTGAACTTTAAATTAAATACTTCATGGGTTATTTACATGGTATTTTCTAAGTTTGTTTGAAGAGATGCCTATCTTCTCTTGATCCCAAACCCAATTGTTGAAGCAAATATTCAATAAAACATTTAACATGTTAATTGAAAAACATTGAATATATTTTTGTCCCTTAAAGTGAAGTTTATATTGAGAAAATCAAAGCCATAAGTATGATGTTATTAAGAATGACTACCAACTTAGTTTGGTATATATCAATGATTTTATAAAGACATGGAAAATGTAGACCAAAAGTAGCAAAATGATTTAAGATGCTTGAGATGAAGTTGATAAATGCTCACACAACAAATGTATAGTAATAGAATATAATGTATGTGAAGCAAAGCAAATCCAACTCAATCCTTAATAAGAGAGAGGAAGACCTAGTGATCTGGCCAACAAAAGTTAAGGATACAAGCAATCTAAATCTAGGAAGATCTAGGACTCAAGGAAGTGCAACAAGAAATACCTTTTTAGGAAACATAGGGTATCTGAGGTTTTTAGAAACAAAAATAAGAAATATAAAAAAAACAAAAAAAACACCACTAAAGATATAGCAATGAAGTAGCAATTACTACAATAAAAAGTGCAATGATTTAAATGACTTGTCAAAATAAAGATTCCAAAACACTAGAGATATCATCAAATGTAGTAATCAATAATGAACCAATGGCACCATGTTTTTGTAGAAAGGAGCAAAAATCATTGGTAATGACAATCATAAGAAAACTTGTTGGTCTTGCCAAGACGCTTAGGCCTGGACTTACGAGTTTTCCAAACTAGGCCAAGCTTTCCAAAAACTCATCGAGTAGGGTCCAAGTCGGCCTTGCCAAGTCACTTGGGCCTAGACTCACGACTTTTCCAAAAAATTTTTGACTTCTTGAGACTTGTAAAACTTGCTGAGTCTTGAGCAAAAACTCAGCCAGTTGTGCATGGGTACAACCAGTTGTGCATGGGTACAGAAAAATGGTATAGAAAGTTTTTTTAAAGTCCCTCATTTTTGCTATTTCTAGTTGGAGAGAGAGTAGAGACAAGCTGAGATCAAACCAACAACAACAATAAATTGCATCTTAAATCCATTTTTTTTTTTTTAATTTTAAAGATCTAACTGCCACCCAACAGTTACGGTAGAGGTAAAAAAACTTTGTTTTAGCTGTCAATGCGTAAACTTGACAAGGCTGAATTGGGACTCCCCTTAAAAAATGCCTTTCTACACCAAAATGCATATAAGGAAAAAAATTCAGTTCAAATAGTGAAGGTATTAATGGTTTTTCCATCGAGGTTTTGGGGCATTGCCTCGAACCTCGTGGGGATGCTACCCCTTGACTTGCTCTATATCGCGATAGGGTATGCAAGGCATTGCCTCTCGACCCCGCCATGTATCACAATATTGTACACGTGTAAACTTTGTTACAGGGTACGCGTGAAGGGCATTGCCCCTTGACCCTACAAGGGGGATCCCGCCTCCTTGACCCCTGATTTAGGTGGCGACGGGCATCGCCTATCATGTTGGTTGTGTTGGTCATGAAGGTCATGAAGATCATGTTGATCAAGTTGATGATATGGTTGATTGGAGAAAGTGGAGTGAGCAATTAGAGAACAATGTGTTGTGGGCAGCAGTTTGAAGTGATGCTAGTTGTAAAAGATGTTTGGAATAGGAGAGAGCAAAGAGTAGCAACAAGAGCCTCTTTTTTCGATGGATGATTTTGAAAGTATAACGGAGTTAGCAACAAAGGTGCAAGAAGAGGTACGGGCTTAGACACAAAGAGAGAGGACTAAAGCTTTTGCTAGGGCAAAGGGCAAAGGCATTGCAATATACTAGATAGTGGGTCTATTGAGGCATTTTTACACATTTTGTAATTTGTACATTTTTATATCATAAGGAATACAAGAATATTTAAATTTTGGAAGCATTAAATTTTTTGTTTTTGTTTTTATTGGTTGAAAGAGGAGGTTTTGAAAGGGACCCCAAACCTTTTACAGATTACCACCGAGAAGCCAAAAAGGAGATGGCCTCAATCGGACCAATCTTGATATTACAACACATGAAAGAAGCCAAAGAAAACAATGCGGAGGGGCCCGAAGATGGACTCCAAGGGATGCCAACAAAACAGAGAGATTGAGACAAAGATCCATGAAAAATAGGAGATGAAGGATTGGGACCCTAGGAAAACGATAAAAAAGGATGGTCAGAAAGACCAAGCTAATCAGAGGTCTCAGAACGGTCTCGTTCGACATTGCTCGCACTATGTTCACCAACAGAAATCTAAGTGCCGCCTTCCTTTTGCTTTTTGATGGCAGAGATCATCTTTTCAGCTCGTTGGAGGAGAGTCTAGGCAATCAAAGACAATTTGGACACAAATTGCACCATTTTCTCCACATTGCTAAGGGAATAGGGTTGACTCTCTGCTTGGTGCGAATTGAGGGCCCACTCGAGGAGTCAACAACCATCAGGGAGTGAGACCGAACAGGGGCCTCTTCAATTTTGGTTTCTTGGGCTTTGCTGGAGATTCTCCTAGGTCTTCTTGGTCTTGGTCAATAACAATAGGAGTTTTCCTTTTCCTCCCTGAAGCCTTGCTTTTGGACGAGTGCTGGCGAGGATCAGTCTTGATTGAAGGAGGGGTGTCAGTGGTAGTGGAGTCAAACACTAGCTTCTTCCCAGCCTTGACCTCATCTGCAAAATCTCCCTCTATGTCATTGTCGCTTGGGATGTCCTTTTGAGGGCTCCCTTGATTGGGAGCTGAAGTAGCAGGGTGGTTCATCGGGCTGCCACCAATTGGGAGAATAGCCTTTTGTGTCTTCTTCTGCAAGGCATGCTTGTAAAGGATCATATGGAGGCCTTGGTTCTTGGGGTGGAGTTGCCTTCTCCGATATTTTCTATAAGAGAGCTCTAGAGAACAAAACAAATATTTAGGGACATTGATGCATTTGATGTCGCACAAGTGATTCAATAAAACCAAGTGGAAACTCTTGAGAGGGGAATTGATGTTGTCCATAGTGAAAAATTGAAGTATTGGAATCATTACCCTGTTCCAAGGAATAGCGAGACCTTCCCTAATAATCCCACCTTTCTCCTTGACTATTTTTTTGCCCTTTTCTGCGAAATGGTTGAGCTCAGCCTCCAAGGAATGCTTGTCGTGGTGAACTATGTCTCCATCATTGGGGAGCTCTGTCACCTCTGCTAGCAAACAAATAGTGACTTTGAATTTCAGCCCACGCAGTGTGACATGATTGTTATCCCAAGACTTAGTGAATTCAAGGGATAATTTGGAGTCGTTCCCGCTGAATTTACAAATGAATGGCATAAACCCATGATTTATTAAGTTCTCTTCAACCATTGCATCTGTTTGTAGGGACTTTGGCTCGAGAAGTGCATTGCCACAATGAAGAAACTCAAAGAGGCCCACCTTTGGGATGAGGTTGCAGAAACATTTTTGTGGATGCCACTACTCCACCAGTTGAGATTTAAATGCATCCGAGAAGCCAAACAGACTAAAGCTTCCCGGATACGCATGCCGCCAAATCTGGAGAGCTCAATTCTCCAGACCCTTTGATGGCTTGCATTGTATCGAGATAGCCTTATCACGTGTGCTGAGTCATCTTTGGATGCCTCATAGCCAATGAAAACAGAGTTAAATTTGAAATGTAATCTGACAAAGGAGGAGATACTCATGAACGTGAAAAAATTGGCCCTCACTACTTTAGAAATGAACGGAGGTGTTCCTGTCACGGGCCAATCTACCATGGAAACAATAATTAGTGGAAGTGGGTGAGCACACGAGCCTATGGTGGTGCCACATAGGACCAAAGATGAACGTCGGGTGCTGATTCCTACGACTGCTGCGGCTCGGACGATAGTGCCACACAAGACCGAAGATTAACTTGAGGTGTTGATTCCTATAAATGCTCAGGTCCGGACGATTGTTGAAGTGCCACACAATACCAAAGATAAGCTTTAGGTGCTGTCTTCTATGAATGCTTTGGTCCAGACAAAAGTGGTAGGGCCACCCAAGCCCAAAGATTGAAAAAATGTGTTGATTCCCATGAGAACTCAGGTCCAGATGATAACATTTAGGGCAAATCATCTTAGGCTGACATGCAAGCTGAAAGGGAAAAGGGCTTGTGCCATGGTTCAAAGGTCCACGCTGACTAAGGAGCCAACAGGGAAGGAAGGCAGCTCTAGAGGAAGGGCACATCTTCTTTGTGTAGAGTTTGGGGGCTTCTCCTCTCCAGCTTGAGATTTTCTTGATTATCGTTTATCTTCACAAGATCCGTACTTTTGAAGATACCCCTAAGGGTTGCAGGTGGTACCCTTACCTTGCCCTTCGCTCCTTGATGGAACTCTCTTCAAGTTCTCGGGGAGGCTGGAGAAGCTGGTATTTTCAGGTTTTTGCTCTCTTGGCTAGCATTCAAATACGAATAGACAGGCTTCCACCTTATTCTTTGGGGGTTCTCCCCCCCTCTCGGCTTAGTAAGGAGAAGATGCTCCACGATATTCGGAGGGATGTTAGTCTCCAGTACACCAGATGCACGTGGATCTCTCCTGTTGTCCCTCTTTCCCCCAAGCTGTCTTTCTACCATGAGCACTTCTTACAGATTCAGGAGGGCAGGATAGTTCCTCCACAATACCTTCAACAACACGTAATGCATAGTCTTCGGATCACTATTGGGCAACTCAGTGTGTGTTCTCACCAACTTCGGATTGAGTCAGATCACTATCTTTCGACGAAGGAGCGGATTTGCTTGTTTTGCTCCTTGGGTGAAGTTGAAACCTTTCATCACTTTATTTATTGTTGTCCCATTTATTATGAGAGCCGAGGTATGTTCCATTGCCTTTTCAGGGACAACTCTCGATCTGTTTCTACCTTCTTCAAATACTCGGACCAACTTTTTCTCACACTCTTTCTTAGGGAGATAACTCACACTCTTTCTTAGGGAGATAACTTAGCTTCGACAACATAAAAGTTCTCCAAATGGATCTCACCTTCCTCAACATCGGCTCATCAAAGCATACTTCACCAGCTCCGACGGACCAGGTGACTTCAATCAGAAACACCCACATCATCCAGTTCGGACATAAGCAGGGTCACTAGACAACACACCAACAGTTTGTAAGGGTTCCGAACTAGCAATGAGCAGAGACATTATGGACTTCTTCAACTCCGATACGTCGGCCTCGACTGTTATGAGAGATTAGTTTTTGGAGGGTTCTTGGATCTTGCCCCCCTTGGGCTTCTCCCTCCCCCCTCCTCTCTCTTCGTTCTTCTTGGCGTGCACTCCTCTCTGTTGGATTGCAGCCCTCCCCCCTCTGCTCTCCCTTTTCTTTTCTTTAACCTTTGGCCTGTTTGTTAGGTTTCATCTTGTATGTATCTTAGTTCTTTTCTTTGTTGGGTTTTTTAGCCTGCTAGCTGGCAGTCATTATTGTCCTTCTTATAGTCCCTTGGGTCTTATTTTGGTCCACCGCAGACTTTAATAATATTTCATTTCATTTCTGTTGCCATGAGCATGGAGATATTGAGGAAAATTATCATGCAATAAAATTTCTTTAATTGAAGTGTGTTTTATCACTTTCATGTGCAGTTTAAGCTTGTATCACTTACAATATTAATTTTTTATTTGCATAATGTTAATTAATTGTGATATGCATGAAAAAACATTTTTTCAATTTAAACTCACATTTTCTTCCTTTTTCTTTTCCGAGTTTTTTTTGTTGAGTTCGAGTCCTGAGTCAACCTTGCCAAGTCCGAGTTTCTCAGCTATGATGACAATGATGGTGAGCTGTATATTTGGATGGTATGATGCATGGGTCTTTATTATTCAAATGTGAAACTGGAGCATAACCCCGTAAAAGCTAAAAAATAAAATCCATATACAACAAAAGGTAACATGAATGACACAATCGGAATTGAAATATGACAAAAGTATTGTGCCATAGTGTGATTGGAAATAATAGTTTGCTGACACGAGAGATGTCGTTTGATTATCAAATCGCATTAGCTCAATTGGTTAGATTCTTTGACATTCAAGAAGGAGACCTAGATGAAACAAACAAGTAAAACATGTCATTTTATTATCAATGGCATTAGCTAAGTAGTTAGATTCATTGACATTCAAGGAGAGACCAAGGTTCGAATCTTGTCAAACCATACATACACCATACATGCATAATTTTGTACAATCAACCGGATCCCCCTAGAATGTTCTTCTCAGGAACGTTTTCGATTCCACTCTCACCGCCGGCCTCCATCATATGCAAGAAGTGCTCCCGTAGACAGGCACTGGTCTCAGCCCTCGCCAGTCAGGTTGTGGCCTAATATTGACATTGCTTACATTGCTTGTTTGTCCTGCCAGGTTGGGGGGTGAGATGATGTTCAACGTGGGTCAGTTGTTGGTTGGAGCGATGTGGGTAATGATTCTCATCCCATAATCATTAGCAGTTTTTGTAGTACAACACGCAAAGGCACATTACTTCATATGACATGCTTTTTTTGATGTATGATCATCAATAATCATGATTGGTAAACTTGTGTTTTGTTGGAGGCTTTGTTTTCTAATCCTTGGCAATGAGGGTTAATTGGATTCCCATGTGTGTTTTTTTTTTTTTTGAATTTACATGGTGGAATTGGTAGCCGCCACGAATCCGGGCAGACTGTCCAGCTTTTTATGGCCGCCACAGTATTTTGCGCTGTCCGCCCCAGAAGCTGCCACACAGATCTTCGCGCAGTCCGCCCCTATAACCACCATGCCACAATCATTTTAAACCTTTTACGCCGCTGAAAGCACCAGGAAAGGGACAAGCGTTCAGTCCGGCGAGGCCCGAGATTTGAACCTTGGACCTTGGCCCCCTTATGGTGTTTGGATGAACCAATTGATCTACACCTCGGACCTATTCCCATGTGTGTTAACCCACCCACTTTTTTTTTATTGTAAAGGCTTTTATCTTAATTTAATGTAAGTTTATTTTTTTTATTAAAAAAAGCAATTGTAAAGTAATTGGAATACATAATAATTTAATACACGTGAAGTCATTTCAATCCCATAAAACCCATTGAAAAAACCAAAATGCAGCAAAATTCCAACTTTCACCATTCTTTTAATTCAAAACATAACAAATTCAACTTTCCATTGATAATGATTATGATAAATACTGCCGCCATCCAACTCCATACATTTTTCTTCGTTGTGACAGGTATTTACTACCATTCGACTGCATAAATATTCTTCATTATGATAGGCACTGCAGCCGGGGCTGGGATTTGATGGGCTACCCCACCCGTCAAGCAAAAACCTAGTTATGCAATTTTTAATACCCGTCACTCCCATGGGATATTTGGAACTTTTTCGTGTTAGTTTAATATTGAATCTAATTTTATAACGAATTTCTTTGATAGATAGTGTTCAATAGTATAATACTTAAAACAATTATCAAAACTTCACACACGTTTGAAAATTGTTCCAGGGTTACCACTATCTATAACTGGTACAAGGAATATCATGGATTTGTAATACTCACAAGTTGGGTAAAGTTTAATCATTGCCTGTAAAATACCCTTAAAAACATTAAAAGCTTTTAACATGAACATCAAATCTTACCCAATTTCTGCTGTCCAACAATTCCTCCATCCAATTTTATACAATTTAATCTAAAAATGATCCACATGATTTAACATGTTAGAAACACTACGGTATATAGCACACTTAGTTTGGTTGAAATAGTTTTCTTACCTTCTAAGTCATGCTTTTCCATATACATATATTCCTTAACTTTTTTCAGTTTTTCAACTACTTCTCTTTTACATTAAACATTATTTTTCCCAACACATTTAAAATGTGCCATGCGAACCTGGACCTCTTGGGGATTAATGTGCCACCATTGTCTTATTTTGAGACGGCATTAATCCAACAACATACATTTTAAAATACCAAAATGGTTGTTGACATGTGATGGGATAAGTGATTTGCTTAAATGGTTAGGCAAAAAGGGCCTTTTGTTGATCAGGAAAGGACGAAACAAGTGGATTATAATGAGACCATGCAACATGAGAGAAAGCCGTGATGGTCATACTAGATTGACAATTTGCCCATACCCCTCTCTCCCTTGCAGGGAGACCAAGGCACTACACAGCTGCATGAAGGATGTTAGTAAAACTTATGACAGACAGCAGTCTACATATTAACCAGATTGATGTACAGTTTTAGAGTTTTACATATGTAGACAATTGAGACACATTTGAAGCATGACCATTCATAACCATTAACATTATGGGGTGGATGTTGGAAGATAAAGTGTCATGTTATCTTGAGGAACTTGTTCATACTTATAATTGAGTTAGTTGCTAAAGTATTAGGGGGTGTCACGAGTAAGGTACTAAAGTTGATGTGCCAGAGGGTTGTGATTTATTTGCATGGTATCATTAATTTTCACATACACAGGGTATTATGTAAACAAACATGAGGCTTTTTTAGTGCAGGAGTGTGGAAGGTCGAGGGTCATTTGTGATTTTGTGAGAGTTGAAATTGTTAGAGTAAATCACTATATAAAATATAGAAAAGCAATTATAGTGTTTCAAACTTTAACAGCAGAATTAAAGAAAAATAAGACAAACACACACAGAAGAAGAGACAACGATTTTAACGTGGTTCACCCAATGTGGGTTACATCCACCGAGAATTTTCAGTCCTTCCTTTCTCAATCCAAGCAATAGAGGGTTACAACCTACAGCCAACATCTGCTGTAATTTCCTCTCTATTTTTCCAAGGAATCAACATAGTAATTTTCATTGTCATAGTCATCTCTGTTTTTCCTCACAACTATATATAAGAAAAAAACAGAAAAAACAAACTGCTTTTCTTAATACATTCCAAGATTAACATTGAGTTCCCAACATCTAATTTTGGGATAAAAACCAAAAAAAACTTTCCCTGGCTGTCTGTTGTAAATCCGGAAACTTCCTCTGGTAGACTAACAAACTGTAAATCTGGAAACTTTCCCTGCCCGTCCTGCAGTAAATCCAGAAACTTTCTCTGTTTAGCCTCCTCATAATTAGGCTCCATTCCTAACAATCTCCCACTTGGAGACTAATTCCATTGCACCATACTGCAACCAAGGACTGAAAAATTCTCATCATGGCCTCTTATTCCTTAAGGCCAAGCTGAAGTTGAGCAAAAGCTCAACTTTTCTCTTGACACCACTTTTGTAAGCATGTCAGCAGGATTTTGTGATGTGTGAACCTTCCCTAATTTCAAAGATCCATCTTCCACTATTGATCTAATGAAATGATACCTGAGTTTGATGTGTTTAGTTTTTGAATGGAATGCCGAATTCTTCGCAAGGTGTATAGCACTCTGGCTATCACTCCACAACCTATTATCCTCTTGCTTCTTCCCAGTTCTTCCATTAGTCTTTGCAACCAAACCATCTCTTTGCTTGCTTATGTAGCAGCAACATATTCAGCTTCGGTGGTTGAAAGGACAACTACGTGTTGGAGTTTAGAAATCCAACTAACCGCTCCTCCTCCTATAGTAAAGATGTAGCCGGTAGTGCTCCTTCCACCATCAAGATCACCTGCCATATCAGAATCTACAAAACCTTTCAAGCATATATTAGAGCCTCCAAAATTCAAAGAATAATTTGAAGTTCCTCTCAAGTACTTGAGTATCCATTTTACCGCTTGCCAATGTCCTTTTCCTGGATTACTCATAAATCTACTCACTACTCCCATTGCTTGGGCAATGTATGGTCTTGTACAAACCATTGCATACATCAAGCTTCCAACCGCTGATGCATAGGGAACCTTAGCCATATGCTCTTGTTCCTTTTGTGTCTTGGGACACAAATCTTTGGTGAGTTTGAAATGCTTTGCCAATGGAGTAGCAACAGACTTTGCATTGTTCATGTTGAATCTCTTAAGCACTTTTTCAATGTATTTTGCTTGTGATAATTTCAGAGTGTGACTCTCCTTGTCTCTTGTTATCCTCATACCAAGGATTTGTTTGGCTTCTCCCAAATCCTTCATGGCAAAGGATTTAGCCAACTTCTTCTTGAGCATGTTTATATCTTGCATATTTGTTCTTGCAACTAACATGTCATCCACATACAATAGCAAAATAACATAGTTACCATTTCCAGTTTGCTTAAAATATACACAGTGATCACTTTGACATCTTTCAAACCTTTGATTAGCCATGAACTTATCAAATTTTAAATACCACTTGTCTAGGAGCTTGTTTTAACCCATACAAGCTCTTTTTCGGTTTACATACCCAATCCTCTTTACCTTTCACTGAAAGCCTTATGGTTGGTGCATATAAATTTCCTCCTCCAAATCACCATGAAGAAATGTTGTCTTCACATCCAATTGCTCCAGAAACAAATTTTCTATAGCTACAAGACTCAAAATAGCTCTAATAGAGGTCATTTTTACAAGCTGGAGAAAAAATCTCATCAAAATCAATACCTATTTTATGAGCGAATCCCTTGACCACTAGTCTTGCTTTGTATCTCTTATGCCCTTCATTCTCCTCTTTAATCCTGTACACCCATTTATTGGTCAACGCTCTTTTACCTTTGGGTAGCTCAACCAAATCCCAAGTTTGGTTGTGGAATAAAGAGTCCATTTCTTCATTCATTGCAAGCTCCCACTTATTCCTGGTATCCATCTGTAATGCTTCCTGAAAACATTATGGCTCACCAGCATCGGTATACAAAACATAATCAGAGAAACGTTGAGGAATTTTACTTATCCTGGTAGATCGTCTAACAACACTTTCTGGAGATTGAGGTGCTTGTTGTTGTTGCTGTACATTTTGATCTTCTACCACTTTTGGAGTTACCTTTTCTATGTGTCCATCAAGGTCTATGTATTCAGCAATTTCCTCTTTCTGTTTCTTTCCCTGCAACCGATCTTTATACAAGTTTTTTTCATTAAATATGACATCCCTACTTCTAATGACTTTTCGGTTATCACAATCCCATAATCTGTAACCCAAGCCATCAATACCGTAACCAATAAAATAGCACTTTTGGGCCTTAGCATCTAACTTATTTCTGTTCTCTTTGTCTATATGCATAAAAGCCTCACATCCAAATACCTTAAGGAAAGAATAATTTACTGGTTTACCTGTCCAAAGCTCTTCCGGAATTCCTCCATCCAAGGCACTAGACGGTCCTCTATTAATCAGATATATTGCAGTATCAACAGCATGAGCCCATAAAAATAATGGTAAGCTCTGCATGTATTCTCATGCTCCTAGCACGCTCCATGATGGTTCTATTCATTCTTTATGCAACCCCATTTTCTTGAGGTGTTCTTGGAACTACCTTGATTCTTCTAATTCCATTTTTAGAACAAAACACATCAAATTCTCTCTTGCAATATTCTCCACCATTATTCGACTTTAGACACTTTAACCTTTTTCAGTTTCATTTTCAACTAATGCTTTCCAATTCTTAAAGGTATTAAAAACATCACTTTTATTCTTAATGCAATATATCCATGTTTTCCTTGTTGCATCATCAATAAAAAGTACATAGTAAGAGGAACCTCCAAGAGAAGTTACACAAGTTGGGCCCCAAACATCCGAGTGCACAAGCTCCAATTTCTCTTTCTTCCTTTCCTTGCCATCCTTGAGAAATCTAACTCTCTTTGCTTTACCATAAACACAATCCTCACAGAATTCCAAATCAATCTCTTTTAACTTAGGCAATAACTTTCTTGAATGTAAAATTTCCATACCTTTTCCACTCATATGGCCAAGTCTTTGGTGCCACAAAGATGCACTCTCACTGTAGAAACTAAATTCATGGAGCAGTGAGAAAAATCAGTAAGTAAATAAAGAGTACCCACCAATTTACCTCTAGCTACTATCAATGAACCTTTAGTAACTTTCCAAGCATTTTCTCCGAATGCAACCGTGTATCCTTCACCATCAAGCTTACTTGCCGATATAAGATTTCTCTTTAAATCTGGTATGTGTCTCACCTCTTTAAGAGCCCATTGACATCCATTTGGGGATTTAATCAAAATCTTTCCAATACCCACGATTTTACATGGTTGGTCATTTCCCAATAGAACATGTCCATAATCTCCAGAAACATAATCTATGAAGTATTCCTTATGTGAGGTAGCATGGAATGAAGCACCACTATCAATTACCCAATAATCACTATTTCTATCAAGAGATAAGATTAAAGCATCTTGTAGAATTTGTTCGGTAATATTGGCTTCTAAGTGTTACCATTATTATCATTACCTTCATTTCCATCACCCTTTCTTTGCCAACGGTCCTTCTTGAGATGACCCTTTTTGCCACGGTGCCAACACTTGTAGCTTTCCTTTTCCACGTGATTTGGATCTGCCTTTGGATTTGCCACGATGTGAACTCTTGCCTCTTTCTCTTCCTCTTCCTCTATTCTCAACAGATAAGGCGGTGCTAGATGATTCTCCTATGGTTTTTCTTCTCATGTCCTCATTGAGTATCACACCAACCACATCATCAAATTCTAATTTATTTGAACTCGAAGCAGAGTTACTTACCGCCATTACCAAACTGTTCCAACTTTTCGGAAGAGAGCATAAGATTAATAAGGCCCTAAGCTCATCATCAAAATCCAATCCTACTGAATGCAATTGATTAGTGACAGTATTAAATTCATTTAAATGATCATGCACAAATCCTCCTTCACTCATTTTCATGTTAAATAACCTTTTCATTAAGAATACCTTATTTGATGCTTATGGTTTCTCATACATCTTGGCCAACTTATCCATGACTCCCTTGGTAGTCTTTTCATCAAAGATGTTGAAGGCTATGGTGGCTCCCAAGCACGGCCTCACAGTACCCAATGCCTTTCTATCAAGGAGACTCCACTCCTCATCAGACATAGATGAAGGTCTCTCTGTTTCCCCCTCAAGAGGTAAGTAAAGATCCTTCTGGTACAAGTAATCCTCCATTTGCATCTTCCAGAATTGAAAATTCTGGCCATTGAATTTTTGAACTCTAAACCTCCCTTCTTCCGCCATTGCTCCCACTTGATCCAGAAATTCTCCTTCTGTCAAGTGCACCCAACAAAACAACCGCTCTGATACCACTTGTTAGAGTAAATCACTATATAAAATATAGAAAAGCAATTATAGTGTTTCAAACTTTAACAGCAGAATTAAAGAAAAATAAGACAAACACACAGAAGAAGAGACAACGATTTTAACGTGGTTCACCCAATGTGGGTTACATCCACCGAGAATTTTCAGTCCTTCCTTTCTCAATCCAAGCAATAGAGGGTTACAACCTACAACCAACATCTGCTGTAATTTCCTCTCTATTTTTCCAAGGAATCAACATAGTAATTTTCATTGTCATAGTCATCTCTGTTTTTCCTCACAACTATATATAAGAAAAAAACAGAAAAAACAAACTGCTTTTCTTAATACATTCCAAGATTAACATTGAGTTCCCAGCATCTAATTTTGGGATAAAAACAAAAAAAACTTTCCCTGGCTGTCCTGTTGTAAATCCGGAAACTTTCTCTGGTAGACTAACAGACTGTAAATCTGGAAACTTTCCCTGCCCGTCCTGCAGTAAATCCAGAAACTTTCTCTGTTTAGCCTCCTCATAATTAGGCTCCATTCCTAACAGAAATGTTCTTGAATATTATAATGAATGAGGCAATTTTTAGATGTTGTGCTACTTTTCATGCAGAAGTCAATTGGACAATGTTACTTTTGACGTATTATACTGTGCGTGGTTAATTGTTCTTTCATTTTTACTGCAGAGTTCGAGGAATTCAGTTGATTTGTTCAATGTGTTGTCAGTGGTATGCTTGCCTTCCTGATAGTAATTTAGAATGATTCTTTTAGCTTTTAGCTTAAAAAGTTGAGTTGATGTCAATGTGACAAAAATTTCATCTGTTCTGTTTGCCAGTTGTATTTTGTCTCCAATTTCATCCTCTTACATAACCACCATATAACAAAATGTTAAAGCACTGAATAGATAAGGAATATCTTCATGTTCTAGAAATAAAATTAGTGCATCTAATAGATGTAAATATTTTCTTCTCTGGCTGTAGGTTTTTCTCTGGTATGTTTTAATTAAATCCTTATATTCATGAGATTTCAGAATAGGCAATAAACATTTTAGTGAGGTTCAAATATGATTGAAAATGCTGATTACTCTAGCTATTTGGTCAGAATTGTTAACAAATGACTTGTTCAAGTTTTAAAAAATTAAAATTTGAAATTTGAATTAAATCTTAGAATGGATGATATTCAAGTATGAGCTGAAGAAACAATTCCTTAACTGCTGAAGTGTGTTTTTTGTCATGTAATTGTCACTTGTAAACTAACTTGCTATTCTCACTCTCAGATCTTGGAGCAACATCAAATGAGGTTATGCAAAGTCTTTCAACATCCCAAAAAAAGGTACATGAGAATAGTACTAGAAAATCTATATTCAAAAACTATCACTCCAAACAGGCTGCTTGAAACAGCAGTATTTAAAGAAACTATACTGTTTTTTCTTTAAATTGCAATGACATGTGGTTTTCCCCAAACCATCATGGAAGCTCTAGATTATTGGACCCTTACTAGTCAGAATCAGCCTCGTATTTTTTTAATTCATGTATGCATCCCTTGAGAAGATTGCCACATTCCTTTCCTTCTTCTAGCTCTTGCAAAGATGTGAAGTATAACTAACCTGACAGAAAATGAACAACAAATAAATCTCCTTCCTTTCAAGTGATTTTGAATGAGAAACAAACAACCTGAAATAGCAAAATTATAATTTGGATCTTTGTTGTCCTCCTTTAAAGAATAGAAACTTTCCAGGAGTTGGTCTTTGTGATACCTAGCATACTTATGTCTATTTTGCCAGAGGATTTATACCTTTTCCCATATGTTTTGGAAGTATTGGTACAAATTAGAATTTTCAAAGGTATAAACATACCACTTGGACAGAGCAAAAATGAGATTTGCTGTCCTCCAAGGAAAAGAAACATATCAGAAGTTATTGTCTTTGTGATGACTGATGCCTGGCATCCTTATGGTTTACATCTCTTCCCCTATATCTTGTAGTTAGACTTATCAAAGGCATACTATTAGTCCCAATGGTGTCAATGTTTGATCAAGTTCGCACGTACGGAGGGAGAGCTTTTAAATACTGGAGATCACTTTACATTCCTAGCCAATCATTCCAAATCTGTTGCCTACTTTTTTTATTTAATCGTGCGGAGGAAAGATTCCCTGACATTTATAACTTAAAATAGCATTGTCTCTTAACTAGAAATGTTAAGTGTTTATAATGGTTCCTTCTAAAACATATTCATAATAATGATTTCCGACCATTTACAGCGAAGGATTTGCATCATTGGAACTTAATCAAATTTAACTTTCATGCCTTGGAATAAGAGAGATTTGCTAGTGTCAGAGAAGTAATCAATAGCTATTTTTAAGTGTAGATTTAAAACCTACTCTTCTGCCACACTTATTTCAGTATATTTCATGACTCTTCAATCTCCTAACTCGAATGTCTGGATTATGTTTAGCAGGACTTCAATAACTACAAGGCATCACAGGAGCAGCAACAATTCTATGGAAACAGCGGGAGATTCATGGATTTCGAAATTTCGAGGAATGAATCTTATAAGAGTCATTTTGATCAAACAACCATGGAGCTATGATACTCGCTGTAGTCCCAAGTTTGTGCAACTCTTTGTATTTTTACTGCCTGTAGTCAGCATACTTCACCAGGTACTGTGCTACAGTGATCATTTTGTGTAGATATTCAGGGTTAGAAATTGCTACTTTTGTTGTAAGAGAGGTCTTCAAGGAGGTTCCACATTCCTTTAGCAGCTGATGTTTAGGACATTATTTTTACCCTTGATGAGTAGAAGTGGGATGCCTTGCAAGTCGCAATCTTACTGAAAGTAGTTTTCTCAACGTGATTATTTAATACTAGATGACTAGTTAATGTGAATGTGCTTAGTTCTTGTTTGAATGGGCATGTTCCTTTTACAATAATTTTCTGTTAGTGAATATTTTTGTGTTTGATCAGTTGAGTTATTCTTTTAGGCTTAAGCCTTCACCCATTATCCTCAATATGTTCCTTATGAGATTTAGACCTTTTGTTGGGATGATAGTAGCATTTTTTTCCATATTTTGGAGAGGGCCAAATGTTAAAAATTTCCATTCTGCCAAGATAAATGTATGCTACAAGCTGATGCACATGCTGGTTGATTTGCAGTGCTTGCTAGTTCAGTCTCTGTGGAACTTTGTTTTATAAAACTTTCACATCATAGAATAACAAGAACGATATAACCAGCTGAAATTAAATTTGTAACTAATTTGCGTTGTTCTTGGCATGGTCTCTCTCTCTCTCTCTGCATTTGAGAGTTTTTTCTTTCAGACATTTCAAGTTGAAAACAAAGCAAGTGATTCTGCTTAGTGTAGTTATCTTTTTCCTCCTTACCATGTCTAGAATCTATTATCAATGATATCATCTTTGATGGAAAATGAATATATTTCATATACTACTGTCAAAGACTCAAAAGATGTATATTTATGCCTGACGAGTGATACAAATTTGTCCATTCACGGCTATATGTTTCTCCTCCACCACTGATACAACCATGTTGCATATATTTATCTTGATCTCAGCTATAAACTTGTGCTTTCACAGACACATTAGCTTACATGAACAAACCAAAAAAAATGGACACCAAATCTTAGAAGAATGGCAGTGGGTGATTGTTTACACATTGTGTTTAACATCAGAGTATCTGAGAACACTGCAAAAGTCGGCTTTGTTTTCTCTAGACGAGAAACAATGAGATTATGGGTACAAAAGCAGACGGCATTTGGTAGGAAGAAGTATATGTTTGCAGGGAATAGTATTGTGGAAGGAGAAATACCAAGAGGCCTAAAGCCTGAACTTTGCTTTGACAAAAGGCAAAAAAATAAAAAATAAAAAATGAAGGTAAGATGTTGATTAAGTTGTTAGTTATTATTTAGGGCGAAAAAGGTTTGTTTCTTTTGCCAGAAGGGACTTGTTTTCGAGTTATCAGAAGCCAAATTAGTTTCTTTCAATTCAAAATCCTATTTTGCTCCACAAATTTACATTTATTGTTCATATTATTGAAAATATTCTTTACCTCTCCTGAAAATATAAAGGGGAACAACCCAAATTACACGTCAATTGTCTGTATAAATATGAAAGGGCCCTTATTCGAAGGGTGGTATTTTCTTAAAAAGGAGCAGAGGAGTGGATGTTTACAACAATGATTAGGCAAAACCTTTACAGGGTGATTTTTTTTAAAAAAGGAGCAGAGGAGTGGATGTTTACAACAATTTTGAAAAAGATCAAGACCGTAAATTGGAAAATAATGTCATTGCAATCTTCTTTACAATTTCTTAAATTTGAGCTCTTTCAATAAGAACTTCCTATTTAGACCATGGTTGAATCTGCTTTCTAACAAGTTTGATATTAAAAGTAGTGTGTAGGAGGGTTTTGATCTTGCTATAGCTATATTTTCTTCTTTCTGTTTAGAATTCCTTTCACTTCCTATATTGTGAGTGGATGCTCTAATTCATTTGATGGATATGCAAGTTATAATGCATCTAAATATGAGAGGCTTCAAAGTGTTTTTGGAACCAATAGGGTCGCATAAGTAAAATATGTTTACTAGAAATATTAGAATTGGACAAATACATTTTGATTTTTAAGCATTGCTATATATTATACCCTTATTTCTTAAGGATGACTAAGCGCTAGAGCAAAAGAAAAATGTTTTCAAAGTGAGTGATAATCAAATAAATAATTGTAATAGACTCAAAATAGTAGCAACAAATCTAAGTTGCAAAATAACTTAATATTATGAAGGTTGTATAATCTAACTTTATTGCTTGAGGCCAACATCATATGATATGATCATATTTATTAAAGCCTGTGTGCAATTATTATACAATATACCCTAGTGTTGTCACAATTAGCCTATGGCTGCTTCTTGTCACAATTAGCCCTTTATGCCTAGTGTGTTGTTGGTAAGGGTTTATCGTTGGATTTAATAGTTTTTGTCTAGGTGATAAACAAAGCAATTTTTATGCTGGCCATAACTAACATACAAGAAGTGTCTTTGAGGCCATTTTTTCAAACCTTGTAAATTCTTGAGCTTTTCACATTTGATGGTATTTGTTCAAGGACTTGTTGGAGGTGGGAGGATGTCTTATTGTATGATGGTTGTACAGTCCCATTTCAAGGGGTGACATTACACTATCTACATATGATTACAAAATGAGAATATTTGCTTCATATTCAAATAAGAGAACCAAATTGAAGACACTCAAAACATATACAATATTTTCTAGATGCAAAAAGGGGAGGATTTTGAATGTTGTTGTACCAATCCTTCCTCTTCATATATAAAGGAACATGATCTTGAAACTTTGAGTGCTTCCTTTTTTCTTCTTATTTAGGTTGCTATGAGGAATTATGATGTTCCTTCTTAGGTGTAGGCTCATGCAAGGGGTTCCAAATCAGTAGAGGCTAAGGTATAGGATCCCAAGGACAAGTAAATTTTTTTAATGAAGTGGAAATCTATTTGTGGATGATATAATATGAAAGGGCGATCTAAGCAAAGTAGGGGTTTTTCAAATCTCCAAGGATGATAACACCACAACACTTCTAGCTCGTAAGTCTTGCGACCATTTGGACTTCTCACAAGAGAAGTGAATGTCCTCTCTTCATGTGGTGTCAAACTTCTTCATGGTGCCAATCCCACTTGTAGCATCATGATCATGATGGCACCAATGCCTATATTGCCAAAATACACAAGTAGATAGACCTATAACACCAACATCATGTGTCATTGTTGAACATTAAAACACATCAATGATATGTTACCATCGTTAGGTATCAGGTACACATGCATTCATCCAATATTACCACTTGGTACTTCAAAGAGTGACATCAACTATAGAGGAAGTAGAATGGATAGTTCTATAATTACCATTGAAATTACTACTTGATCTATTGGGAAACAAAATATTTCAACTCCCAACTGCTTTGTAATGACTTTGCATTTATATATAGATTAGGATATTCTTGGGCTATTTCTTCTTTCCATTCTATTTTCTTATTTTGTCATCTTGATCTCCATCTTTTTCCCATGTCTTTCACCCATAGGCCTAGGTTGTCCCTAAAATGCCTAAGATATTATTCTGCAACTTCTTATACTGCATTGGAACATAGTATCTTGCATTCTCCATTCACCCCACATACTAAGCATTTTAATGTTGTCAACATGGCTTATGTGGGCCTTGTATCTTGTAGTGTAGTCACATATGCATTCTTGTGAGAATTTATTTTGTGCCATTTTCTCTATTACACGACTTTGAAGTATATCTTCTAGTGCCACAACTTAGTTTAGGGAATTGTATTTTGCACCGCTACATCCTAGGCTTGTGGTGCAAAATTAGTGGTGTTAGAGTAGTTTCACATTTTGTTGATTTCTTCATCGCACCCTATCTTCTTTGCAATGGTTCTTGCCAAGAATAGAGCATTTATTGTGATAAATTGTTGGATGTTTTCTCTCACACGATTGTGGTATAAAAAAAGAGGCAGCATACCAAGTTTCATGTTTGAGTACCCTAAAGAATGCCACATTTGCAAAGGAATGTTAGATATGGAAAAATCATCACAAATGGAGACCAAGATGTAGGACATCAAGAAGCTCATTGAGATGCCCTAGAAGAATAGAGGAATGCACTTTTTAGGCTATTTCAATATCTCATGATCAACATGGGAGCTCCATCTCTAGCTGCCAACCTTGCACATTTTTAGAGCCACAATCTACTTAAGGTGTAGTCCAACAACATTCCAGTCTTCTCAAGTTGAATCAATGCCAAAGAGTTGGACATGTCTTCAACAACAAGGGGCCTACTTTTTTGTGAACTAATTTTTTGACGTGAATAGGCTTACTTTCATGGTATGAAACCACAAGTAACAGGCTCACAAATAAAAGAGATACCACTACTACTTGGACAATGTTTTGTGAAGCTATTACATACTTGTTTCTATCCTTTGACACTCCCATTTTGTAGAGCCAAAGAAGGATGGGACATCACACCTCTAGATTGACTACAAGATGCTCAATAAAATTACAATGAAGAATATATTCTCATTGCCATGTATTGATGACTTGTTGGACCATATTTGGGGGCATGATACTTTATGAAGATCAACCTTGAATCAAGTTATCACCATGTCCCTATAAATCTATTGACATATGGAAGATAACCTTCAAAACTATAAAGGGATTGTATGAGTGGTTGGTTGTTCCTTTTGGCTTTTAGTGCACCTATGACACTCATGTGCCTGATGAATGATGTCTTGTGACCATTCATACGGCCTTTCATCATCTCTACATGAATGAAACCCTCATTTTCAATAAAACTTGGGAGGAGAATCTACAAGTGCTCTAAGTATTGGATACTTTGCACTAATGCTAACTTCAAGCCAATCTAGGAAAGTGTCTTCGACATCACGAAGATATATTACCCAAGTTACATCATGAAATGCCATGACATACATGTAGATCCAAATAAGATCAATGTCATTCAATAGTAGTCAACCCCAAAGAATTTAACAAAACTTAGAAATTTTCTAGGCCTCACCAAATTCTACCAAAGGTTTATGATGGGTTTTTTATATATTTCATGGCCTCTCAATGAAGTAATGTGTGGGAAAATAAAATTTGACTAGACTTCACAATAACAATATATTTTTTATGAGCTCAAGCAATTACTACGTTTATTGTCAATGCTTACATGCTAGACATCACTAAGTTATTCAAGGTTGAGACCATGCATCATATTACATACCATTTTGAGAAATTTTTGGCATAGCTTGATGCTACGTAATGGTAAGAAGAAACTATACATCATTGTTCAAGATTTTTGACAGTGCCACCACTACATTATAGATAAGGAAATCATAATCCATTCTAATAATAATCCTTTTCAAATTTTGCATACATAAAGTAACATAGAGAATGCATGACATTTGAAGTTAATGACATAACCATAATAATTCCACCATATAATCAAATATTACAAGGGAAGGAAAACTAGACAAAAATTTACATAAGTTGGTCACTAATGGAAATACTTCTAATAGTCTTAGATTCAAAAGGGTACAACATCAACAAGTTACAAACAGTTTATCCTAAAGATTTTGACTTCATATATATTTATCACTATTTGATGCAATGCAATTTAACATTAGATCACCATCTTTAGGATGGGTTGCTATATCGACTTGGAAATATTTGTGTGCTTTCTAATACACTATGCTAGCTACTCATTTGAGAAGCTTACTACTCCAAGGTAGGTGGACATTTTAGCATCAACAAAACACTTATGATGGTATATAAATACTACCATTGGCTACACATGTTAGGAAGTAGAGCTCTATTTGATTTTGGCACCATGCAACATTACAAAACAAACTAATAAGAAACAAGGGCTCTACAACCATTGTCAATTCTTTCTAGGCCTTGGGAATCTATCTATATAGATTATCTTTGAGGGTTTCCAACTACCAAACATGAACATGGATACATTTTTGTGGTTATGGTCAGGTTCCCCAAAATGACAATCATGGTTCCATGCATGAAGAGTAGCGACATAGTTGATACCACTTAATTTTATTTTTGTACCTTTGTGTCCACTTGAGAATCCTAAGTTCCATTATTTTAGATTGAGACTGCAGGTTTATCAATTTTTTTTGGTGTCATATTTTGGGGTAACTAGATAACAAACTTTAGCATTCCACCACTTTTCATCCACAAACTGATGGATAGACCAAGGTAGTCAAATGAATACTAATGCATTTGATTTGGATGTACAACCATATGAAGAACACAAGCTTATACTGATAGGGGGAGGTTGAACATTATAAGACCACTTTTTACTTTATTTCCAAATCAATATCAATTAATGTCCTTAATTGCAATAACAAAATATAGGAGTGTGCATTAATAACTCAGATAGCAGTAGTAATCAAGAGCACAAGTCACCACACACAATTGAGACACAAGATTTAACATGGTTCCCCCAATGTGGGGTACTACACCAGATAATATCCTTATAATATTTCATACAGAAATAAGGGTCCTTATCCAATACAATGATTTCTTTGATATGCTCAAAGTTAGGCAATAACAAGTTCACACAAAACTTGTCCAAATCTGAATAACAAGCTCACACAGAACTTGTCCAAAACTGAATAACAAGTTCACACAGAACTTGTCCAAAATTGAATAACAAGCTCACACAAAATTTGTCCAAATCTGAATAACAAGCTCACACAGAACTTGTCCAAAACTGAATAACAAGTTCACACAGAACTTGTCCAAAACTGAATAACAAGCTCACACAAAACTTATCCAAAGCTGAATAACAAGCTCACATATAACTTGTCCAAAACTGCTCCAACAAGCTCACCAAGAACTTATCCAAATTTGCTCTAGCAAGCTCACCAAGAACTTACCCAAATCTGCTCTAACAAGCTCATCAAGAACTTATTCAAATCTGCTCTAGCAAGCTCATCAAGAACTTGTTCAAATATGCTCTAGCAATCTCACCAAGAACTTGCTCAAATCTATCCACAAATTTGTCCCAAAATTGTCCACAAAGCTGTCCACAAAAATATCCCAAAACTATCCCAAAACTGTCCACAAAGCTGTCCCAAAACTGTCCACAAAGCTATTCCAAAACTGTCCACAAAGGCCTTCTTAAAGGCTCAATCAATCATACACAAGTAGCACTCAAATCTCATCCACAAATCTATCTAGACAAAGCTCAAAGATGAACTCAACAATGAATGACAATGTACTCTTCAATGGATGATAACAATGATCCACAATGATCTTAACTCAACTCAACTCAAATCAACTCATAGAAGCATAAAGAGAATTGTTAGATACTCAATATGTTCTAAGCTCAATCTCAACTCAACTCAACTCAAATCAATCTCAAGTCAACTCAAGTCAACTCATAGAAGCATAAAGATAATTGTTAGAGACTCAATATGTTCTAAGCTCAATCTCAACTCAACTCAACTCAAATAAATCTCAACTCAAATCAGAATTATGGAATAGTTTGTTTCATGGAACTTGACCAGTCACCTCACACAATCACTTGACTAGGCTCAATCAACTCAACTCAACCAATCACCATAAGGGACTACTCTTTCTCACAAAAAACCCTAGTCCAAGCATGTATCAACCAACTCAAATGTCTTCAACAATGCTCAACCATAAATCTCACATAACAATGATACTCATGTTCTTTTCAAGTTCTTTCAAAACCAGTGGGCTTCAACAACTATGCTTATAAAACAAGGTTTAAACACAAATATCAAACCAGAAAACCTTGAAGCATTCAACCAACCACTTTCGAAAAAGAAACCACAATCAATCCTTTTCACTCCAATGATATTTCAGAAATCAACCACCATAAACAATCAATAGGAGAATGTGCCCATACCTTTTTGATGTCAAGAAGTTATCCACAAAATCTACCACACTAAACACAACTTTCCTTTCCAATATCAATAAGGGTTAGTGGACTTCAAATAATAATCACAAGATAAACATAACTCAATTTACACCTTTTTACTCCAACTTAATAAACACATCCACCAAAGTCCTTTTTAATAAAAATCCTTATAAAAAATAATAATCAATAAGGCTCTCAAAAATATTTTATAACAAACTCTTTATTTCTCCTAGATCTTCATTTTCAATTTCATGAATATCAAAATAAATCAACAACTCATCTACCTATGAAATAATAATCACAGCCCTTATAAAGTTTAATTAACTTGTTATTACCTCCTTAAGGGGATTCGAACCCCTAAATTGCCCACACCGCGAGTGCCTTAGCCGTGGCTAAGGTTGCCACATGAGCTAGCCACTCATTCAAAAGGAAAAGGCACGACGTGCCTTAATTCTTTCCTCCCTTCCACGTAAACCAAAAGCGCTTTGAACATTTTCCTTCTAATGCCTTCGAATGCAGTCAAGGAGATTCGAACCTTGATGTAAAGCACTGCCACACACCTTAAAAAAAAGCCAATTGCCAATGCACCACTCTGCCCACAATGTCTTGGGCTTTCAACCAACCTTGGATTTATTCGTTGTCTCCCTTTTCAAAACAATTTTCGCACGAGCTCTCTTCGGATGCTAGCCAATGATTAACACGAGCAAGGATCAATTTCAAATGAACCTTAGGATCCCCCTTTATATAGTCTTCTCCTCATTTTCGATGACATCGACGCATTATTGATTTTCCCTCTTTCTTTAGACGTCGGCGCTAACTTTAATTTTAAAATTAAAATTTTAATTTTAATTAATAAAATTTAAACTAAATATTTAAAATTAAATATCTCCATCATCGGGGCACCTTTTTTGACAAAACGAAATTCCAAGCTGGGTTTTAAGAAAAACCCATTTCAAATCTTCCATCCATGGTTTTAAATAAAACCTTTTATTTTGTTTGCCTTGGTTTTCACAAAAATCCTGATTTTATCCATGCTTTCCAAAATATCATTTGCCCACCAAAACTCAAAGTGATCCATATGACATCAATGATTTATGTGACATCAATGACAACATAAAATAACTCAAATTGCCAACAATCTCTCCTTTTGTCATTGATGACAACACCTCTAAAGCAAAAACCACAATCACTATAAAAACCATCTCTGAGAATCAAAGCTGCTCCTCCTGACTCAATAATATCTATGGAGGCTGCTCCCCCTAATTCAATGCTATCGGGACACCTATGGGGCTAAAAGATATGACTCTTAAGTATAGCCCACTCACCACCTTCTCTTTTGAGGTGATTAATTTTGGGGTGGGAGTACTTTTACTCCCATCTCACATTGTTTCTTTCCTCTATCAACTTCCTTCCATATTTTTATGATATCCTTCTCTTGATGAATTACTTGATCTTATTATCTAGAACCTGTTTGACCTTCTTGCCTTGAACCTGTTTGGAATTTATTCCTACACCATTTTGCAATATGACCAAAGTTATTGCAATTAAAAAACTTGATATTGTAGCCTTTGGATGGTGCCCATGTCCTGAATTCATTCTTAAAATAATTTCCATATCCATTTCTTTCCTGAACCCTATATTGTGAAGCTCTGTTTTCATGACCATTATGACCATGACTTATGAATTGTGAAGCTCTAAAACCAAAACCATGTTGCTCATTTCATTTGAATTGAAAAGCTCTATGACCAATCTTGTTACATGAGAAGCAATGTCCCTAAAAACCATACCTTCTTCCTTTGAAGTTTCTTCTATCAAAATCAATTTTTTTTTATCCATGGATCTTGTAATGTATAGCCCTGGGTCCAAATCCATTACAAGAAAAATAATGTCCTTGAAAAGCCCTTTGTTCATGCCTTGGTTCCTCATATATTTCTTGAGCATTATCCTTATGATCATTTTCAACTTGTGCATTGCATCCTTGAACCTTCTTTGTAGCATATGAAACCTCTTCCTTAGTTTCTTCCTTGCTTTCCTCTTCAAGAATTTCTTTTTATTTTGAACTTGATTCACCTATCTCAAAAAAAGATCCAAACTGAATATTTGGAGCCATAGGAACTTTGGAACTTTCCTCACAAATCTTAGGTGCTTCCTTGCTTTCATATTTTAGAACTTCCTTTCCTTTTGAGTGTGATTTTTCTTGGAAGTAAGATACAGCCTTAAAATAAGTTTCCACTCCTTTTTGAACCTTTTCATCTAATGTATCATGTATTGCCGTGGTTACCCTTAGTTCTTAATTCATCCTTTCTAATACACTATGCTAGCTACTCATTTGAGAAGCTTACTACTCCAAGGTAGGTGGACATTTTAGCATCAACAAAACACTTATGATGGTATATAAATACTACCATTGGCTACACATGTTAAGAATTAGAGATCTATTTGATTTTGGCACCATGCAACATTACAAAACCAACTAATAAGAAACAAGGGCTCTACAACCATTGACAATTCTTTCTAGGCCTTGGGAATCTATCTATATAGATTATCTTTGAGGGTTTCCAACTACCAAACATGAACATGGATATATTTTTGTGGTTATGGTCAGGTTCCCCAAAATGACAATCATGGTTTCATGCATGAAGAGTAGCGACGTAGTTGATACCACTTAATTTTATTTTTGTACATTTGTGTCCACTTGAGAATCCTAAGTTCCATTATTTTAGATTGAGACTGCAAGTTTATCAAATTTTTTTGGTGTCATATTTTGGGGTAACTAGATAACAAACTTTAGCATTCCACAAATTTTCATCCACAAACTGATGGATAGACCAAGGTAGTCAAATGAATACTAATGCATTTGATTTGGATGTACAACCATATGAAGAACACAAGCTTATACTGATAGGGGGAGGGTGAACATTATAAGACCACTTTTTACTTTCTTTCCAAATCAATATCAATTAATGTCCTTAATTGCAATAACAAAATATAGGAGTGTGCATTAATAACTCGGATAGCAGTAGTAAGCAAGAGCACAAGTCACCACACACAATTGAGACACAAGATTTAACGTGGTTCCCCCAATGTGGGGTACTCCACCAGATAATATCCTTATAATATTTCATACAGAAATAAGGATCCTTATCCAATACAATGATTTATTTGATCTGCTCAAAGTTAGGCAATAACAAGTTCACACAGAACTTGTCCAAATCTGAATAACAAGAGAACTTGTCCAAAACTGAATAACAAGTTCACACAAAACTTGTCCAAAATTGAATAACAAGCTCACACAAAACTTATCCAAAACTGAATAACAAGCTCACATAGAACTTGTCCAAAACTGCTCCAAAAAGCTCACCAAGAACTTATCCAAATCTGCTCTAGCAAGCTCACCAAGAACTTACCCAAATCTACTCCAACAAGCTCATCAATAACTTATTCAAATCTGCTCTAGAAAGCTCATCAAGAACTTGTTCAAATTTGCTCTAGCAAGCTCACCAAGAACTTGCTCAAATCTATCCACAAATCTGTCCCAAAATTGTCCACAAAGCTGTCCACAAAAATATCCCAAAACTATCCCAAAACTGTCCACAAAGCTGTCCCAAAACTGTCCACAAAGTTATCCCAAAACTGTCCACAAAGGCCTTCTTAAAGGCTCAATCAATCATACACAAGTAGCACTCAAATCTCATCCACAAATCTGTTGGTCCGGCTTTCATGCACACCCCGGGAAGGATGGTGCAGGAAGCTCTGGAGACATCCACGGGATGAATCCCACTCACTTTAGGATCTAGCTGGTTATCCAAGGTGCGAGTTACAGAGTTGGGTCGAATGGCTATTCACTCTTTTCCGCTTCTGGAATAGATTTCAATATGGACTGCTCTGTTACCTTACAGGGGGTTCTTGAACTTGTTCAGTAGTTGTCACTTGTTCTTGATCATCATATTTGAAAATGAATTCTTGATCTAGCTCTCATGGGTCAGTAGATTTAAATAAAAGACAAACAAAGAAAATAAAAATGGATCATTCACGGAAAAAAAAGAGGGGTTAGGGTAAGGCAGAAAAGAGAAGCTTATCAAACATTAACCTGTAAAACTTAAACTGTCAATTTTATCTATGCTACCAGCTTCACAACAGAACAAATCAAAGAAGAAAGTGTCCAGTCAGTCTAAGATCACTTTCAACTAAGAGCACAAGGCAGAGTGAAACAGATCTAGCAAAAAATTATAAATCCAAGGGCAGCTGGTTAAAACTGGTATCTTTCACCGGCAGCCTAGCTCACAAAGTGAAGACAGAGCAATTAGAACAAACTTAACCTTCAAATCTGTAATTCCCCATAGCGGACAATAGAACAACTGAAGCCTAACAGCATATTTAAACTTGATAATACAGATTCACAGCATATATCTAACAAACTTAAATGGAACAGGATAACAAAAGAAGATACACTTATCACACTCGCAAAAGATTAGGCTCCTGGCCATGCTATCACGAGAAAAGCTAAAGCACATCAACTCCAAGTCCGGAAACAAAGGATTTCACAAGATTTGCAAGAAATTGCTTATAAGCCTTTTATTTCTAAGTCTCCGCCTCCCGCAATTACATTGAGAAGAAGTATTTATAGACTCGGGATAGACCCGGATCTTTTCGAAATATCTTCTTCCCCAAACCGCAAATATTATCACATCTAAACCCTAGGACCGGGTTTTACAATAAAAATCCATTTAAAATCAAATTCCGGATAGAACTTGACCATTCTGCCAATCTGTGCAGTCAATTGCCATAAATGGAGAAGATAAAATCTAAAGCCACTTGCATTCATCCGCAGCTGCAAATAAATGCCTCCATTAATTCTGCTGGTGAGTCGGATGAGTCACCACTTCTCCATCAATTTGATCTCCGTAAAGCCATCCCGAGTTGAAATTATCTCCATGCTATCAATTCTGTCATAAATTTGCCATTAAATGCATTTACTGGTCTTTTCTCCTCTAGCATGGCGGCCCTTGATCGAATCTGCACTTTAACTTTGTCTTTATGGCCTTTCTCGGTTGTCCCGAAAATGCCAGATGGATTCCTGCATGAAAGACAAAAATATTATATTAGTACTTTAAAATCATTAAATCAGAAGCTTTAAAGGTTAAAACAGATTAAATCAGACTAAAAACCGCAAAATAAGATTGCATGTCGGCCTTGCTCTGCCTGCTATGCGCTTTGACACGTGTCGCTACCCCAGGATGCCTTCTGTTTCCTGCTGGAATGCACTTCTGGTCAACTTTGAGGACTTTCTCTCTCCTGTCATGAAAATGAGACATGTCACGATTTCGTGACATGTCGCGAAATCGTGACGTCCCCAGCGCTATGGCAACTTGTCTCTCTGTCGGCCGTGAAAACGCGACATGTCACGATTTAATGGCGATATCTACGGGTAAAATAGTAGCACTATTTTAGAACCCAGGACTCTGGTTTCAAAACAAAAAGACCATGCATCATGCCCTGCCACAGACATCCTTCACAATAAATTGACCACTAACTGCTAGCTGTTAAAATTTCCCAAGGACATACTAGGCTGAACTACTTCAAGGAAGATTTCTGATGGTGCAATTACAAAGGGTATAAAACTTTCTTCAAGGATGACTGGATTGAATGATAAACTTGGATTAATCAACTTTTCTAGATTGTAAAAGGGGAAACCGAGTAGAGCTCTGTTTACTAGTTTAGCCTTTTACAGCCTAGACAGAGTTACCCTTTAGATTTACACGACCCAAATTTACAACTGTAGGGCAGAATCTATAATTCAGTAAAAATATCTTTGGAAGTATTGGCTGCCTCTTTTAATATAACTCTTTTCTTTTTATCTTTTTTTTTTTTTTTTATCTCTCTTCTTTTTGAAATATATCACTATCTGGAAGACCTTAGAGAAATTACAATTTTCTTTTATCATTTTATCAATCTGAAACTGTTTCAGTCTAGGCACTAATAGCCTCTGGTGACACCCAAATAATTGCATGACATAGTCCCCTCTCATAACCAGCTTTTCTTGGATTCCCAGGAGTTCCTCCAACTAAACAGCATAGCGACTTCTCTATAATTAAAACAAGCGTGGCAAGTAAGACACAAGATCCAATCATCTCTCTGTATTTGTCCTGAATAACAAAATAGCTCTATTGTTCAGTGCAAGCAGACTATCTCAATTGGAATAATGATGACCATGAACACTGGATTGAGGCTAGATTGATCAGCTTAGAATAAACAATTTTTTAGTAGGCTGACTTTTCATTGATTGCTCAGGCAAAGGTTAAAAGACAGATTTCAAAAAGTCGAAGGACTTTGTACAGGCATCCAAGGACAGGCACAGGCTTCTAAAGAAAAACAGAATCAAAACTGCACAGACTGCAAATAAAACTGCACAAGCAACTAAGACTAAAACTAAAACTGAAGACTGTACAGACAACAAAGAAAAAGAAATGCAGGGAAGAATATAAAAACTGTACAGGAAATAAAAGAAACAAACTAAAAGAACTGAAGCAAAGCAACTAAAAGCTATCTGAACTATGACAAAGCTAAAGCTACAGCAACCATGAAATAAACTAAAACAACTGAAATAAACTAAACTGCAACTGTAAAGACATTTAAAAAAATAAAACTGCATGAGAGCAAGGATTAATCTAACAAACAAACCTGTACAGACAGCACCCAATTAAAACTAAAAAGAAGCAACTAAAGCAAGCCGTACAGAGCTATTAAAAGAACTAAACTAGAACAAAATAAAAATTACGGAGCTATTTACAATATGTACACATGTTACAACTTCTTCATAGCTCACTCAAATGATACATTGGATGGAACAGTAGAGAAATAATGTTTCAAGTACTGGCCATTAATAGGGAGGTCCAAAAAATTACCATCCAGGTCTTGCAAGTGGAAAGCATTATTACCCAATATTTCAGCAATTTGGTAAGGGCCTATCCACAGTGGCTGCAGCTTTGTGTGTTTACCCTTCTTCTCATGGGCCTTGTCCCACAGAAGCACTAAGTCAGCCAGACTGAAAGCCTTCACCTTGGCTCTCTTGTCAAACCACCGCTTGACAGTTTCTTGGTGCCTACTGAAGTGCTCCAGGGCTTGGAGTCTTTCATCCTGCAAGTTAGTCAAATCTAAAACTTGAGCTTCTGCATCATCATGATCTTCAAAATAATCTAAGGCAAATTGGTAGGTGGGCAACTTCAAGGAGATGGGGACAATTGGTCGAGTACCATACAGAAAAAAAAAAGGAGAGGTCTTAAGAGCCACTTTGTGTGCTATCCGGTCAGCCCACAGTGCATATTTCAACAGTGTATGCCATTGCCTGGGTTTATCTATTGTAGAATTTTTGATGGCATTCATTAAGTTCTTGTTTGTTGACTCAGCCAATCCATTGCCTTGGGGATAATAGTTGGATGAGAATCTGATAACTATCCCCATATGGTATGCCCAATCTACAAACTCCAATGATTGGAAGGCTGGCCCATTATCACAGACCAAATTCAGGGGAACCCCAAATCTAGTTATGACATTTGATTCAAGAAAATCAATCACTTCCTGGGTTGTACTTCTTGTGGTGGCTGCTGCTTCAACCCACCTTGTGCAATAGTTAGTAGCTGTCAACACATATTTATGCCCTGTTGAGGAATTTAGGTTAATGACTCCCACAAAATCAAGTCCCCACTGCATGAAAGGTTTGTTTATCACAACTGGTTGCAATGGCAGAGCTCGATTTGCCTCTTTGGCTGCAAATGTCTAGCACTGATGGCAGGTTATGACATGTTGATGTGCATCCTTAAAAAGTGTAGGCCAGTAATAGCCTGCCCTCAGTATTTTATGTGCAGTGGCAGATCCTGATGAATGCCCTGGCCCTAGTTTTTCATGAAAACTAGCCATGACTTCACTGACTTCACTGGGAGAAATGCACCTTAGAAAGATGCCAGCATAATTCTCCCTATACAGAGTACCTACCTTGAGGAGATAGTGAGCAGCTTTTAACTTTAATGCTCTCCTTTGAGTTCTATTCAAATGGGATGGGCAAACTCCAAACTGTAGCAGATGAATGATATCCCCATACCAATCATCAGATTCAGAGTTTAATTGATTAACTTCCTGTTGTAGAGGTATTTCAACAATGTGCCTGGACAAGCCAAGTCCTCTGATCAGTTTAGCAGGCCGAATCTCCAGGTCATATTATTGCAGCCTGGTGACCCAATTTTCCCTCAGTTCCCCCAACTCATTTTGACTTAGAAGATACTTCACAATTGGGTCCGGCACTATGACATGAGTTTTGCTTCGAGTATATAATGTCTGAACTCGTTTCATTGCCCTTACCAAAGCATAAGCTCTGTTTATCTAAACGGGAATATTTCGGTTCAGCTCCCTTCAAATTAGTGCTCTTAAAAGCAATTGGATGTTCTCCTGTATCTCTCCGTTGAGTCAGAACTGCAGCAAGTGTATGTTCAGAAGAGAATGTGTACAGATAGAAATTTGCACTAAAATTTGGGCTTACTAAGACTGGTGCTTGTTTAATGGTTGTCTTGATTTCTTGAAAAGCGGTCTTAGCTTCAAGTGGTCCGAGCAATGCGGGCAGTTTTCTTTAACATATCATTCATTGGTTTAACTATCTCTGCAAAGCCTGAGATAAAATTTCTGACAAAGTTAATCTTTCCAAAGAATGACCTCAACTCTTTCTTGGAGTTGGGAAATGGTATGCCAGATATGGCCTCAACTCTACCTGGATCCATAGAAATGCCATCCTTTGTGACCAAATGCCCAAGCAGTTTGCCTTCTGTTACACCAAATATTCATTTCTTTGGATTCAAAGAGATGACAAACTCTCTGCACTTGTTAAACACAGACTCTAAGTGCTTGACATGGTCAAATCTAGATTTGGAAAAGACTGTTAGATCATCCATGTAAACTACAATACATTTGCCCATAAGCCCCTTGAAGGCATGGTCCATTGCTCTCTGAAATGTTGCTCCTGCATTTATCAATCCAAATGGCATCCTCTTGTAAGAAAAAGTCCCCCACTTAGTTGTAAAAGCAGTCTTCATTCTATCTTCTTTCTCCACCAATATCTGGTTATAGCCTGAGAAGCCATCCAAGAAAGACATCATCTCTGATCCATTGACAATTTGCAGTACTTCATCCATAGAAGGCAGGGGATAATTGTCCTTTTCAGATGCCTTATTTAAATTCTTGAAATCCACACAAAGGCGGATCTCTCCATTCTTCTTCCTGACTGGCACCAGATTGGCCACCCAGGTTGAATGCCTGATAGGAAAAATAATTGCTGCACTCAAGAGCTTCTCCACTTATTTCTTAATAAGGGGTTATAACAGAGCATTAACATGCCTCTGTTTTTGTTTGAAAGGCTTGCAAGATTCTTTCAAAGGTATGATGTGAGTGTAAACCTTTGGGTCAAATACCTTTAAATATTTGTATGACCAGGCCATTACATCCTTGGATCTGTGCAGAAAATCAATCATATTTCTCTTTATTTTCGGATCACAATCTTTTGCCAACTTGATGTTCTTTGGATCCTCCTCAGTGCCTACATTTAAGTTTTTAGTATCATTGTCTGTGGTGCCCACATAATCTTCAGGATTCACCCTCTGCTTGATCTTGTCAACATCAAATAGCCTCTCCAGCTCTACCATTCCTTTTGGGATCCTGTTGTCCTTCAATCTCATGATTCCCCTGTCATCATCTAACTGTTCCATCAGGGTGTCCCTTTGGCCTTCATCAATTATAGCATTCTCAAAGGTATTAGTACTCTGTAAGAAGTGCACAATCTGCTGATCATCTGAGAAAACTTGAAAGCTATCTATATTGTTAGGAACTGAAGGGCAGGGGATTAATTCAATTGAAAACTTATCCCACTTAAAATCTTCCAATGGCTTTAAACTTGCAGCTGAAGATGCCAAGACATCTGCATGTGAATTTTGTTCCCTGGGTATATGTGTTAAGTTAAATGCATCAAAGCCTTCCACAAGATCCCAAGCTCTGTGCTTGTATCCTTTCAGATAAGAGGCTTTACACTGAAACTCACCCCTGACCTGGCTTGCCACTAATTTTGAATCAGTGAAAACTTGAATGTTTTTCACACTTTTATCCAATGCAATTTTTAAACCTAAAATCAGAGCTTCATACTCTGCTAAATTATTAGTACATGGGAACTGTAGGCGGTAAGACATAAAAAATGTCCGACTTTGAGGCCCTTTGAGGACCGCTTCTGTTTCGAGATCCTCGCACATCTTGCTCCATCTACATGAAGTGTCCAAACTTCATTAGTATGTACAGGATGAGTTTTATTAAACTGGTTACTCTGCCCAGTTGTTAAATTGTAGACACCAATATCTACCTCTACAATATTGACAGTTTCATTTGCAGCATTGTACTCTGTAATGGTGTGCTTGTACCTGGGTTCTCTGTCAACCCGTAATTGATTGGCCACACCCTTCCATGGCAACCACATGTGTGAAAAGTCTGTTGCCAGATATCCATTTAGAGACAGACCAATCCCTACTCAACAACATTCCATACCCCACTGGGATATCCACAACTTGGATTTCGATCTTATGCTGAGCCCTTGGCTCAGAGGCTAATTGGATATGAATGTTTTGCAGCTCTCCAACAACCTTAACTTTTGACTTGTCCAATTGGACAACTCTCCTCTCAGACTTCATTGGGGTCAGCCCCAACTGCTGACAAATTGCCAGTGGCATGACATTAGCAGATGCACCTGAATCTACCAAACAATTATGTAAATTCTTCCCAAAAATTCGACGATCGGTAAAAAGGATGGAACTTCAGTCTTTTCCTTGTACATGGCCAGATTGGCATTGGCTATTTTCTTCCCTTTATCCACAGGTTTAGCAGCAGGGCCAGAGTATGTCTTTATCAAATTATATCTCTGCTCTGAAATCTGTGCCAACTCATGCAAAGTAATGTTAGCCTTAATCTTTTTCATATCCTCCACTATGTTATATCCTTTGTTAAGTGGAGGAATAGAAAAATCTGGTACTCTTTGAGTTTCTCCCTTTGGTGGAGGTGGATTATTGCTTGGAGAGGGGTCAGGAGGAATATTGTGAGAATTATCCGGAGGAGTTGATGTGGTATTAGGCTTAGGATTCCTGTTTCTCAGGTTGTAATTATCTCTTCTGTACTGCTGGAAATCCTGTACTTCATCCATGGGCATTTCAACTACATTCTCAGATTCATCCGGGAAAGAAAAAGAATCCAAGACCATAGCTGCACTGTGTCCAGATGAACTTGGGCCCTCAGCAGTTCTTTGATTTTAGGGGAGATCAAATCTCCTGACAAGGCTTCAAATGCATTGCAAAATTCCACACAATCTAACTCCCCATGCTGAGAAGTGGCATGAATTCTGCACCAGTTGGGCAGAGCCAAATCACAGATGTTCACATCATGAGCTTTACCTTTGTAATATTTATTAGGTTCATATGGGGGCCTGTTAAATCTGTTTGGTTGGTATGAATATCTGTTGGGATTGTCTCCAGTAGAAGTTTGCATTTTAAAGGTCAAAAAATCATTAGCCAGCTTCTGAACAATCTTTGAGACTTCTTCAATCCTAGCATTGTCAGCTTCTTTCACAGGGTTCTGTACATTCTCAACGAGTGCAGCGACCACCGGTGTCTCTGATGGTAAAGTCTGAAAGACTAGCAGCATCATCTGATGTGGGATAGGATTGAACACAGGAGCAGCTTGAGTGATCAGAGGAGTTTGTTGAATATTTAAAGGCTGGGGTCCCAACTGTCTTTCTAGGATTAAAGCTTCTTTATAAGCTTTTGTCAAGTTGGTAATCGATGGCATCCCTCTTCAAGAAGACAGAGGTCATTGGGTCTAGAGAGTTCCTGAAAATCTCTAATGCCAGGTCAGCATTCGGTACATAATAGCCAGTGAGTCTACCATAAGATTTATGAAATTTGACATTATAGGATCTAATAGACTCATTCAGTTCTCTTTTGATGCTAGAAAACTGCTGATATAAAATGCTGGGATCTATCACTTCACCGAACTGTGACACAAAGACTTTTTCTAAGTCATTCCAGCTGGTGATGGAATCATTGGTGAGGTTCAAAAACCAATCATAAGCTCCCTCATGGAGAGTGAAAGGGAAGAGTCTGCAGGAAACATCCTCATGCTGTACATTTAATAACTTCAGTGCATTCTTGAATGCAATTAAGTGTTCCTCTGCAGTTCTTGTCCCATCATGTTTATACCTAGGGAGGTATCTTTTTGGATTTTTGGGCAAGTCATGGGCTATAACCGGAATGTTCAAAGCTGTGGAGCCCAACCAATTTGCCATAGCTAATGGATTGACAGGAATATTCTGAGCTCTGGTTGGAGTGACTATCAATGGTGATAAAGCTGTCCGTGATAGAGATGTGGCCCTTCTGTGGCTACTTCTTCTCAGAGTTTCTAATTCAGGGACAAGGAGCTCTCTAGCTCTGGGGTGGGACCTTGTTACCCTGTATATAGAATCCAGCTTTCACAAGCACTTATAACTTTGTAGTTCTCAACAGAATCTGAATTTAGAAATTTAAAACAACTTAGCGACAATTTACAAAGCTGTATCGACAATTTACAAAACGCGTCGGAGTTCACTGTGGGTCCTTCAAATGTTGCTGTTATGCCCTTACAATACTTGAACTGAGTTCATACCCCTCCTTCTAGCGCCAGTTAGATGTTGGTGTTGAGTCCCGCTGTTCAGGAAAAAACTCAGACAACAAAATTTAAAAGAGCTGAGGAGGAGGGAAAAGGATTCAAAAGATAAAATACCAGACTCAGCACATACAACTTTACAGTTCAGGCCCTCATTCTAGTGCCAGTTAGATGTTGGTGTTGAGTCCCGCTGTTCAGGCAAAAACTCAGACAACAAAATTTAAAAGAGCTGAGGAGGAGGGAAAAGGATTCAAAAGATAAAATACCAGACTCAGCACATACAACTTTACAGTTCAGGCCCTCCTTCTAGCGCCAGTTAGATGTTGGTCCGACTTTCATGCACACCCCAGGAAGGATGGTGCAGGAAGCTCCGGAGACATCCACGGGATGAATCCCACTCACTTTAGGATCTAGCTGGTTATCCAAGGTGCGAGTTACAGAGTTGGGTCGAATGGCTATTCACTCTTTTTCGCTTCTGAAATAGATTTCAATATGGACTGCTCTGTTACCTTACAAGGGGTTCTTGAACTTGTTCAGTAGTTGTCACTTGTTCTTGATCATCAGATTTGAAAATGAATTCTTGATCTAGCTCTCATGGGTCAGCAGATTTAAATAAAAGACAAACAAAGAAAATAAAAATGGATCATTCACGAAAAACAAAGAGAGGGTAGGGTAAGGCAGAAAAGAGAAGCTTATCAAACATTAAACTGTAAAACTTAAACTGTCAATTTTATCTATGCTACCAGCTTCACAACAGAACAAATCAAATAAGAAAGTGTCCAGTCAGTCTAAGATCACTTTCAACTAAGAGCACAAGGTAGAGTGAAACAGATCTAGCAAAAAATTATAAATCCAAGGGCAAGCTGGTTAAAGCTGGTATATTTCACCGGCAGCCTAGCTCACACAGTGAAGACAGAGCAATTAGAAAAAACTTAACCTTCAAATCTGTAATTCCCCCTAGCGGACAATAGAACAACTGAAGCCTAACAACATATTTAAACTTGATAATACAGATTCACAACATATATCTAACAAACTTAAATGGAACGGATAACAAAAGAAGATACACTTATCACACTCTGCAAAATATTAGGCTCCTGGCCATGCTATCACAGAAAAGCTAAAGCACATAAACTCCAAGTCCAGAAACAAAGGATTTCACAAGATTTGCAAGAAATTGCTTATAAGCCTTTTATTTCTAAGTCTTCGCCTCCCGCAATTACATTGAGAAGAAGTATTTATAGACTCAGGATAGACCCTGATCTTTTTAGAAATATCTTCTTCCCCAAACTGCAAATATTATCACATCTAAACCCTAGGACCGGGTTTTACAATAAAAATCCATTTAAAATCAAAGTCCGGATAGAACTTGACCATTCTACAAATCAGGGGAGTCAGCTGCCATAAATGGAGAAGATAAAATCTAAAGCCACTTGCATTCATCCGCAGTTGCAAATAAATGCCTCCATTAATTCTGCTGGTGAGCCGGATGAGTCACCACTTCTCCATCAATTTGATCTCCGCAAAGCCATCCCGAGTTGAAATTATCTCCATGCTATCAATTCTGTCATAAATTTGCCATTAAATGCATTTACTGGTCTTTTCTCCTCTAGCATGGCGGCCCTTGATCGAATCTGCACTTTAAATTTGTCTTTATGGCCTTTCCCGATTGTCTCGCAAATGCCAGATGGATTCCTGCATGAAAGACAAAAAGATTATATTAGTACTTTAAAATCATTAAATCAGAAGCTTTAAAGGTTAAAACAGATTAAATCAGACTAAAAACTGCAAAATAAGCTTGCATGTCGGCCTTGCTCTGCCTGCTACGTGCTTTGACACGTGTCGCTACCCCAGGATGCCTTCTGTTTCCCGCTGGAATGCACTTCTGGTCAACTTTGAGGACTTTCTCTCTCCTGTCGCGAAAATGAGACATGTCACGATTTCGCGACATGTCGCGAAATCGCGACGTCCCCAGCGCTATGGCAACTTGTCTCTCTGTCGGCCGCGAAAACACGACATGTCGTGAAATCGCGCCTCCTGCTAGCGGCCGTACATCTTCTTGATTTTCAGTCGCGATTCTGAGACGTGCAGCGCATCGCTGCATCTTCTTGCCTTGTGCACCTTTTCCAAAACATGCAGCGCATCGCTACCATTTTCTCCCTTCGCCTTCGAAACGTGCAGCGCATCGCTGCAAGCTCCAGCCCACGATTTTGAAACATGCAGCGCATCGCTGCAAGCTCCAGCCCGCGATTTTGAGACGTCAGCGAATCGCTGCAACTTTTGGACTTAGCCACTTTTATCATTTTTTCTCAGTGAAAATGGGACATGTCGCGATTTCGCGACATGTCGCCAAATCGCGCTCCTCCGTACAACCTTCTTCTCCCTGTCGCGATTTCATGATGTCGTGAAATTGCGACGTCACGATTTTGTGCATCTTTCCTTGCTTGGCCTTCTTCCCTTGTCGCGATTTCGCGACGTCGCGATTTCGCGCATCTTTCTCCCCGGCTTTCTCTCTCCTCATCCTGCAGCGATTTCGTGACACTTCCAAAAATGGAAATGTCGTGATATCGCGACATTTTAAAAAATGGAAAGTGTCACGATTTCGCTACGTTCGTACCACTATGCCTTCTCTCTCCAAATTTGTCGCGATTTCACGACCTTTCTGGCACTTAGCCGATTTTCATGCATTTTCTCTCTCCTATCGCGAAAATGCGACATGTCGCGATTTCGCGACATGTCACAAAATCGCGCCCTTCCGTACGATTTGCTTCTCTCTCCTCCGACCGGTAGCGATTTCGCGACGGTTTCCAAAAATGGAAATGTCGCGATATCGCGACACTTCCAAAAATGGAAATGTCGCGATATCGCGACACTTCCAAAAATGGAAAGTGTCGCGATTTCGCTACACAAAAATGACTTAGCTGCTTTTCTATTTTTCTGTCGCGATATCGCGACATTTTCGAAAATGGAAGTGTCGCGATATCGCGACACTACCAAAAATGGAAAGTTTGATTTTTCATGAATTTTCTATCTGTTTTCAGCATTTTTCTCGTACCGGTGCGAGATTTTCTTTGTGCATGAATGATTCTAGCATGTAGAAAGTTAAGCTTGAAATAACAATGCTAGAAAGACTTGGAAAAAGGCACAACTTAAAAAGGAAACAAGCAAAACTGGATTAAGACCGGAAAGGATCAAGAGGGTCCCTGCTGCAAAATGGAATTTCAAAGTTTTCAAGAGGATTGGAATACATCTTTCAGTGGGGGTGTGTTGCTTCTCAACAAAATCTATCTAGGCAAAGCTCAAAGATGAACTCAATAATGAATGACAATGTACTCTTCAATGAATGATAACAATGATCCACAATGATCTTAACTCAACTCAACTCAAATCAAATTATAGAAGCATAAAGATAATTTTTAGATACTCAATATGTTTTAAGCTCAATCTCATCTCAACTCAACTCAAATCAATCTCAACTCAACTCAAGTCAACTCATAGAAGCATAAAGATAATTGTTAGAGACTCAATATGTTCTAAGCTCAATCTCAACTCAACTCAACTCAAATCAATCTCAACTCAAATCAGAATTATGGAATAGTTTGTTTCATGGAACTTGACCAATCACCTCACACAATCACTTGACTAGGCTCAATCAACTCAACTCAACCAATCACCATAAGGGACTACTCTTTCTCACAAAAAACCCTAGTCCAAGCATGTATCAACCAACTCAAATGTCTTCAACAATGCTCAACCATAAATCTCACATAACAATGATACTCATGTTCTTTTCAAGTTCTTTCAAAACCAATGGGCTTCAACAACTATGCTTATAAAACAAGGTTTAAACACAAATATCAAACCAAAAAACCTTGAAGCATTCAACCAACCAATTTCGAAAGGAAACCACAATCAATCCTTTTCACTCCAATGATATTTCAGAAATCAACCACCATAAACAATCAATAGGAGAATGTGCCCATACATTTTTGATGTCAAGAAGTTATCCACAAAATCTACCACACTATACACAACTTTCCTTTCCAATATCAATAAGGGTTAGTGGAATTCAAATAATAATCACAAGATAAACATAACTGAATTTACACCTTTTTACTCCAACTTAATAAACACATCCACCAAAGTCCTTTTTAATAAAAATCCTTATAAAAAATAATAATCAATAAGGCTCTCAAAAATATTTTATAACAAACTCCTTATTTCTCCTAGATATTCATTTTCAATTTCATGAATATCAAAATAAATCAACAACTCATCTACCTATGAAATAATAATCACAACCCTTATAAAGTTTAATTAAAATCTTTAATTATTCCTTAACCACCTTATAACTCCTATCCTAGGGCATCAACGAAATTAATTAGAGCAAAACGTAATTACCTCCTCAAGGCGATTCGAACCCCTAAATTGCCCACACCGCGAGTGCCTTAGCCGTGGCTAAGGTTGCCACATGAGCTAGTCGCTCGTTCAAAAGGAAAAGGCACGACATGCCTTAATTCCTTCCTCCCTTCCACGTAAACCAAAAGTGCTTTGAACGCTTTCCTTCTAATGCCTTCGAATGCAGTCAAGGAGATTCGAACCTTGACGTAAAGCGCTGCCACACACCTTAAAAAAAAGCCAATTGCCAATGCACCACTCTGCCCACAATGTCTTGGGCTTTCAACCAACCTTGGATTTATTCGTTGTCTCCCTTTTCAAAACAATTTTTGTACGAGCTCTCTTCGGATGCTAGCCAATGATTAACATGAGCACAAATCAATTTCAAATGAACCTTAGGATCCCCCTTTATATAGTATTCTCCTCATTTCGATGACGTCGACGCATTATTGATTTTCCCTCTTTCTTTAGACGTCGATGCTAACTTTAATTTTAAAATTAAAAATTTAATTTTAATTAATAAAATTTAAACTAAATATTTAAAATTAAATATCTCCATCATCGGGGCACCTTTTTTGACAAAACGAAAGGCCAAGCTGGGTTTTAAGAAAAACCCATTTCAAACCTTCCATCCATGATTTTAAATAAAACCTTTTATTTTGTTTGCCTTGGTTTTCACAAAAATCCTGATTTTATCCATGCTTTCCAAAATATCATTTGCCCACCAAAACTCAAAGTGATCCATATGACATCAATGATTTATGTGACATCAATGACAACATAAAATAACTCAAATTGCCAACAATCTTCCCCTTTGTCATTGATGACAACACCTCTAAAGCAAAAACCACAATCACTGTAAAAACCATCTCTGAGAATCAAAGCTACTCCCCCTGACTCAATAATCTCTATGGAGGCTACTCCCCCTAACTCAATGCTCTCTTTGGAGGCTGCTCCCCCTAACTCAATGCTCTTCCCCTTACTCAAATCTCTCCCCATTTGACATCAATGGCAAAAGGGACACCTATGGGGCTAAAAGATATGAATCTTAAGTATAGCCCCCTCACCACCTTCTCTTTTGAGGTGATTAATTTTGGGGTGGGAGTACTTTTACTCCCATATCACATTGTTTCTTTCCTCTATCAACTTCCTTACATATTTTTATTATATTCTTCTCTTGATGAATTACTTGATCTTCTTATCTAGAACCTGTTTGACCTTCTTGCCTTGAACCTGTTTGGAATTGATTCCTACACCATTTTGTAATATGACCAAAGTTATTGCAATTAAAAAACTTGATATTGTAGCCTTTGGATGGTGCCCATGTCCTGAATTCATTCTTAAAATAATTTCCATATCCATTTCTTTCTTGAACCCTGTATTGTGAAACTCTGTTTTCATGACAATTATGACCATGACTTCTGAATTGTGAAGCTCTAAAACCAAAACCATGTTGCTCATTTCCTTTGAATTGAAAAGCTCTATGACCAATATTGTTACATGAGAAGCAATGTCCCTAAAAACCATACCTTCTTCCTTTGAAGTTTCTTCTATAAAAATCAAATTTTTTTGATCCATGGATCCTGTAATGTATAGCCCTGTGTCCAAATCCATTACAAGAAAAATAATGTCCTTGAAAAGCCCTTTGTTCATGCCTTGGTTCCTCATATATTTCTTGACCATTATCCTTATGATCATTTTCAACTTGTGCATTGCATCCTTGAACCTTCTTTGTAGCATATGAAAACTCTTCCTTAGTTTCTTCCTTACTTTCCTCTTCAAGAATTTCTTTTTCTTTTGAACTTGATTCACCTATCTCAAAAATAGATCCAAACTGAATATTTGGAGCCATAGAAAATTTGGAACTTTCCTCACAAATCTTAGGTGCTTCCTTGCTTTCATATTTTAGAACTTCCTTTCGTTTTGAGTGTGATTTTTCTTGGAAGTAAGATACAACCTTAAAATAAGTTTCCACTCCTTTTTGAAACTTTTCATCTAATGTATCATGTCTTGTCGTGGTTACCCTTAGTTCTTAATTCATCCTTTCTTCTATCCTTTTTGCATTTTGAAGCTCTTCTCTGAGATTACTGATTATTTTAAGTAGTTCTTCTCTGATTTTGACATCTGTTCAAATATTGTTTTCAAGATTCCTGTATTCTTATTTTAGCCTTTTGATTTTTGATTTTTGTTTACTTAGCTCATCCTCTTCCTTTTCTATAACCAAAATTGAGACTTATTTATTTTCACCGTCATTGAGACCATTATAATCTTCTATAGTAAACAAACTCTCAAGATTTCTTTGACCATGCTTGTTTCCTTGATGTGTCATCTCATCTTCACTATCACTAAAACCATTTCAATATCCCGATATGTGATCTCTTTGACCACACACAAAGCACTGCTCTCTTTCACCTTCTATTCCTAGGAATAGATGTTCTTACTTTTCATCATCTTATTTGTCTCTATCACTATGATTTGAGCTATCACTTGCTTCTACAATGTAGTAAGATTTCTTTGCATTACAAAAAAAATTCTTCTTCTCATACCTGTTTTGCTTGTATATGTCATATTTTTCATGCTTATGCTTTCCATCTTCTTTTCTTCTGTGAACCTATTTTTCATCATCACCATTTTCTTCATGTGGACACCTATATGCATAGTGACCAAGATCACCACACTTGTAGCATCTGAATTTCCTTATATCCCTAAAATTATTTGAGTCCTTATTACTTTTGATGAAGTTAGCTTCCTCATCATTATATAAAACTCTATTTGTCTTTGGAACTTTCCATTTCTCTTTCTCTGAAGCCTTGAATGCAATCTCTTTTATTGGAACCTGATGCTTAATTACCCTCATCTCATAAGCTATGAGAGTACCTTGCAATTCTTCCATTGTTAGCTTGTTGATATCCATTGTCTCTTCTATTATTGAAACCTTAGAATCATATTTCATGGGAAGTGATCTCAAAACGTTTTGAGTAACTTTTGATTCTTTCATCTCAAAACCTAGGCCTCTCATGGTGTTAGTAATCTCATCAACACGAAGTAAAAACTTTACAATATCTTCAGAATCTTCCATTTTCAATTCCTCAAATCTTTTTCTATGAGTTTGTAGTTTTGCCAACTTTACCTTGGAATCTCCTTCATAAGTATTCCACAACTTGGTCCACATTTCATTAGCTGAATTACATACCATGACCTTTGTAAAATCTGTCTCACGAAGCCCACTCAAAATATAATTTATTGCTTTTGCATTGATCTCAACCAATTTCCTGATAGTCTTATCTGCCTCAAGATCACCTTCAACCCTATACTATTTTTCAACCATTTGCCATACCTCATATCCTTGTGATATCAATTAGTTCTTCATCCTCATGCTCCAAAAAGCATAATTGTTACCATCAAACAATGGAGCTTTATTTGTAGATGACCCATTATGTGAACCCATCTGTGTTCTTGTAGAATTTGCCTTCAAGATATTAGCTTTTTTGAAGTAACCTGCTCTGATACCAATTAAAGAACACAAGCTTATACTAAGAGGGGGGGTGAATAGTATAAGATCACTTTTTACTTTCTTTCCAAATAAATATCAATTAATGTCCTTAATTGCAATAACCAAATATAGTAGTGTGCATTAATAACTCAGATAGCAGTAGTAAGCAAGAGCATAAGTCACCACACACAATTGAGACACAAGATTTAATGTGGTTCCCCAATGTGGGGTACTCCACCAGATAATCTCTTTATAATATTTCACACAAAAATAAGGATCCTTATCCAATATAATGATTTCTTTGATCTACTCAAAGCTAGGCAATAACAAGTTCACACAGAACTTGTCCAAATTTGAATAACAATCTCACACAGAACTTGTCTAAATTTGAATAACAAGCTCACACAGAACTTGTCCAAATCTGAATAACAAGCTCACACAGAACTTGTCCAAAAATGAATAACAAGCTCACACAAAACTTGTCCAAAACTGAATAACAAGCTCACACAGAACTTGTCCAAAACTACTCCAACAAGCTCACCAAGAACTTGTCCAAATTTGCTCTAGCAAGCTCACCAAGAACTTGCCCAAATCTGCTCCAATAAGCTCATTAAGAACTTGTTCAAATATGCTCTAGCAAGCTCATCAAGAACTTGTTCAAATATGCTCTAGCAATCTCACCAATAACTTGCTCAAATATTTCCACAAATCTGTCTCAAAGCTGTCCCAAAACTGTCCACAAACTATCCACAAAGCTATCTCAAAATTTTCCACAAAGCTATCCCAAAACTGTCCACAAAGGCCTTCTCAAAGGCTAAATCAATCATGCACAAGTAGCACTCAAATCTCATCCACAAATCAATCAAGGCAAAGCTCAAAGATGAACTCAACAATGAATGGTAATGTACTTGTCAATGGATGCCACCAATGATCCACAATGATATTAACTCAATTTAACTCAAATAAACTCATAGAAGCATAAAGAGAATTGTTAGATACTCAATATGTTCTAAGCTCAATATCAACTCAACTCAACTCAAATCAATATCGACTCAACTCAAGTCAACTCATAGAAGCATAAAGAGAATTGTTAGAGACTCAATATGTTCTAAGCTCAATCTCAACTCAACTCAAATCAAATCAATCTCAACTCAAATTAGAATTATGGAATAGTTTGTTTCATGGAACTTGACCAATCACCTCACACAATCACTTGACTAGGCTCAATTAACTCAACTCAACCAATCACTACAAGGGACTACTCTTTCTCACAAAAAACCCTAGTCCAAGCATGCATCAACCAACTCAAATATTTCCAACAATGCTCAACCATAAATCTCACATAACAATGATACTCATTCTATTTTCAAGTTATTTTACAACCAATGGGCTTCAACAACTATGCTTATAAAACAAGGTTTAAACACAAATCTCAAACTAGAAAATCTTGAAGCATTCAACCAAACACTTTTGAAAAGGAAACCACAATCAATCCTTTTCACTCCAATGATATTTCAAAAATCAACCACCATAAACAATCAATAGGAGAATGTGCCCATACCTTTTTGATGCCAAGAAGTTATCCATAAAATCTACCACACTAAACACAACTTTCCTTTCCAATCTCAATAAGGGTTAGTGGAATTCAAATAATAATCACAAGATAAACATAACTCAATTTAAACCTTTTTACTCCAACTTAATAAACACGTCCACCAAAATTCTTTTTAATAAAAACACTTATCAAAAATAATAATCAATAAGGCTCTCAAAAATATTTTATAACAACTCCTTATTTCTCCTAAATCTTCATTTTCAATTTTATGAATATCAAAATAAATCAACAACTCATCCACCTATGAAATAATAATCACAACCCTTATAAAGTTTAATTAAAAACTTTAATTATTCCTTAACCACCTTATAACTCCTATCCTAGAGCATCAACGAAATTAATTAGAGCAAAACGTAATTACCTCCTCAAGGGGATTCGAAACCCCAACTTGCCCACACCGCAAGTGCCTTAGCCATGGCTAAGGTTGCCACATGAGCTAGCCGCTCATTCAAAAGGAAAAGGCACGATGTGCCTTAAGTCCTTCCTCCCTTCCACACAAACCAAAAGTGCTTTGAGCGCTTTCCTTCCAATGCCTTCGAATGCAGTCAAGGAGATTCAAACCTTGACGTAAAGCGCTGCCACACACCTCAACAAAAAGCCAATTTCCAATACGCCACTTTGCCCACAATGTCTTGGGCTTTCAACCAACCTTGGATTTATTTGTTGTCTCTCTTTTCAAAATGATTTTCGCACGAGCTCTCTTCGGATGCTAGCCAATGATTAACACAAGCATGAATCAATTTCAAATGAACCTTAGGATCCCCCTTTATATAGTCTTCTCATTTTTGATGACGTCAACACATTATTGATTTTCCCTCTTTCTTTAGACGTCGACGCTAACTTTAATTTTAATTTTAAAATTTAAATTTAAATTTTAAATAAAAATTTAAACTAAATATTTGAAATTAAATATCTCCATCATCGGGGCACCTTTTTCGATGAAACAAAATGCCAACCTGGGTTTTAAGAAAAACCCATTTCAAATATGCCATCCATGGTTTTAAATAAAACCTTTTATTTTTCTTGCCTTGGTTTTCACAAAAACCTTGATTTTATCCATGCTTTCCAAAATATCATTTGCCCACCAAAACTCAAAGTGATCCATATGACATCAATGATTCATGTGACATCAATGACAACATAAAATAACTCAAATTGCCAACACCATATACATCCTCGAATATGGGATGAGTCTACCCTACATCCAACATTCCTACAATATGTCTTTGCACATCTCAATAGGGTACAACTCATACCATGCATGTTTTTTTTTCCAACTCTACTTTCCCGTGAACACAATATTCCACATTATGCTTGGCACCATGACAATAATAGCGATTAAGGAAGTATATAGGGATGCAACATTTCTATATCAAGTGCATCATATAAAGACTTAGGCACAAGAAATCTTAGAGAACCAACCAAAAAAGTATGAGTGCCATGATCAACACATAATGCCACATCAATTATAGGTTGAAGGTTTGGCCCATTTGAAGAAGAAACACCTCTTTGGCATATACTAGGAGATAAACCACTATGATGTGTTCCTTACATTATTTAGTGTATGATAGATGAGAATTCCTTTGTTCTTAATTTTATACCTTATTTGGTGATGTATATAGTTTTCAACGTAAAACTCATTAATTCATACCACCCTCATTTTCTAGAGCCTATGGTAGTATATCATTCAATAGACTTAGATCCAACTTAGTTGGAAATCACAATAATAGTTCAACTAATCAACATCACCAATAAGTATACTTTCCAAGGAAAACAACCTCTTTAGGATTGTTAAGAAAGGTTAGTTCATAGTTTAGGCTAATTTATACATGATTGACCAACTCAAGCATTATTTTTTGTATAAGGACCATCATTAATCCATGTAAAAGGACAATAATTTCCTAAGGGGAAGAATGATATTAAGTAATACAAGGATTGCTTAAAATCCTAAGGATAATGATGCTATAACAGTTCCACTCGTAGGCCTTGGCACCCATCTGGATTTCTCACTAGATAGGGAAACACCATCTCTACATGCGATATCATACTTCCTCATGGAACCAACTTGCCTTGTGGCATCATAATCACTATTATGCTAACCTTACCTTACTATGAACACATACTTACAAACATACATGTGGCACCATCACCATGTATCATGATCAAATTCTATTATGAATTAAGGGCATATTTTCTAACCAGGTATTAGGGATGCATTTGCACTAATCCAGTCTTCACACTTGACACTTCATGGATTGACACCAATTATAAAGGAATAAAAGTATAAAATTCTATAACTACCATTTAAAGTGCTTCTTGATTAGATGAGGAGCTACACCATTTCACCTCCTAATTGCTTTACAATGACTATATATTTATATATAGCTAAGGATTGTCTTAGAATAGTTTTTATTTTGCTATTCTTCTTCTACTTCTATTATTTTAATTTATCATCTTGCTCTTTATTCATTTCCCACAATTTTCACTTTATAGTCCTAGGTTTTATCTTTTAGTGCTTAAGCTTTTGTTTTGCTACTTCTTATCGAGATTTTAATATTATTCTTGCTAGGGCTGACATTGCATGATGTAATATCGTATAGGCTTAAGGGCATTCATTGTACAATGTATTGAATTTATTTTAATATTTTATTATATAAGCCCTATGGGCTGTGGTTAACCTTGTTATGGTTAAACCCACCTTATAAACTTGTAATTAACCTTAAATCCTTTCTTGTTATATTGAATTAAGGTTAAGATCATTTATGCATTTGGGGTTTTGGTATTGGTATAAACACCTCCTCCACTCAATCATTGATGGTTAGAGTGTTGTGATTCTATGGATAATATAGTGATTACTTATGGTGCCTATGGGTTCACTATATCTATCTCTTTCATCATTCCTTACACTTTCTATATAATATTTGAGAGGATGGTTTGCTTCTATTAGTTTATAAAATATATAGTGAATTTTGACATGGTATAAGAGCTAGTATGGAGCTGCCTCACTTGGTCACACAATAGCATCATTCAAAGCCTCAAAAATTTATTTTGAATCCTAGAGAAAATTCTATTTCCTCCTTTTGTCTTTCTAAAAGTTTTGGAAATAAAAATATTATTTCCTCCAAAAGATGTTTTAGAAATCTAGTTTGGAGAGACCATGGTATCATGCTACCGAAGATATTAGTAAACATGGAGTTTCAAATAGGGAAAAAGAGCCAAAACTTAAATAGAATTCATGCTCTTTTTTGAATTCAAAATTGCATGTCTTTCTCATCTTGGCTTGGCATTGTTTCCATCAAGAGCATGTGATGCCCTTATTTAAGAAGAAGGGACATGCCACATTGTGGTTGTGAGGGCCACCATTACTACTAAGGGAATACATGTAAAGACATTTTATTACTAATGTTTGGGTTCAAATTACTCCAAGCTCCATTTTTTGAAGGAAAATATGACTTTTTTGTATTCATGTCTGATAGGAAACCAACATATTTTGAATGTTCTACTCTAACTATAAACACTACATTGGTATGGATATTTGTACTATGCATGGTGAACAAAAGGGCCAAGTTTTGAGTCACATCACTACTTATTTTTGTAAATAAAGGACAAACAAATGTTATTCTATGGAAAATGTAGGGCCATTTTCACCCAAGAATACATTGGGAGAATGGTTAGTGGAACATGTCTAAGAGAGCAAGGTTGCATGTTTGATATACATGTTGTCTTCTTTTTCTATTGTTGGATGATACTACAAGTAAATTAGAAGACATTTCCCTTCCCAACTATGACTACAAATGGTTGGTTAGAAACCAAACTTTAACATAGAGGATATTTTAGTTTGAGTCTCTCCAAAGCTCTTCGATAAATTTTCCATTCAAGGCATATTCTTGGAAAAATTGTTAGCTAACATGGCCATGTTTAGTGCTATGAATCAACTTATTTTTTCTATTTAAACACCCTCAACCAATAAAAAAGGAAAAATTATTACAATCACACAAGTCCATAGGTTTCAACATGGAAAATATAAGTAGAGAACACCAACAAATCATAGGGTATTGTTACCGTATTAAACCCATTATAAAATTTTATAATGGGATCCACCTTGTCTTTATTTTTTCTATTTTAATTTTGATTTCATGAATTTTGTTTATGTTTTAATTAAGACCTAAAGTAATTACAAAATTTGTAAAGGTTAGTTTACATGCACGAGAGTGGAAAAGGCTAAAGAATATCTTGCCTATCCTAAAAATTCAAATCATTCATTTTCCATGCTTGCAAAGCCTAAAATTCTTACCTTGACTTCTTCATCTTCTTACCTTGACTTCTAAGACCTAAAAGTGAAATCTAACTACAATTACAAGAAATGAAAATGCACAAATGTAGATGTTGTTGAATTGAAACCTAGTTTACACTTGCAGAATTGAAATGTTGCTTGAAAAGGAAACACCAGGGTGTTGGACATTTTGAGTCCCTAAGTCAAATTTGTCATTGATGTCACCAGTTGAAGTCATCATTAATACCAAATATTTCAGTAGGAAACAAAGGGGATAAAAATAGTTATTTTATATCCAAGAAGAAGGCCAAAGATAAAGTGAAACAATGCAAAAGACAGAAGCAAAAAAGGAGTTATAATATTTATTTTATAAATGATTTAAATGCAGTGTGAATTTAAATTTTATAAATAAATATTAAAGGTTCTTTATAAAAGGTATAATATTATAATAGTGGTTATTATAATATTAAATATGCCATGGTGAAAACCCAAATAAAACATTTATAATTCTTATTATAATGTTTTATAAGGCAAAAGTGGGTTTTATAAAGTCTAAAGATATTTTAATAAATCCAAAGTTGGATTTTTAAAAATAAAAGGCTTTTAAGACTTATAATTTTGCTGATGTTCACGAAGGAGCTAGCACTGACGTATTAAGGTTGGAAAGAAATTAATATAAAAGCATTTCCAAAAACCATTGGAAATTACCCTTTGCTCGAATATCGAATTGCATGTGAAGAAGAGGAAAGAGCTCATGAAAAACATTTTTGTTCACTATGGAAAGGAGAAAAGCATAAGGTGTACGATTTGAGGGCACATAGGTCAACTTGGCCTAGTGGTGCATTGAGTTGTTTGGACATAGGAGGTCATGCGTTCAAATCATAGGCAATATGAAAGGAAAGACGTGTTTGGCGCCCAAGGTGCACACAATTTTTTATTTAAGGTGCATTTTCGCAAAGGATAACAAGCACGTTGTTATTGTTGGTTGTTGTGCAAGTGCATGGCTTGATGATGACTTTGGCCATGGCTAAGGCACTTAGGGAAGGAGGAGATAGAGGGTTTGAAACCCTCCAAGGCAATTTTAATTTTTGTAAAGTATTTTTAATTGCCCATGTGGAGTTATAAGGGTGTTATATGATGTGTTAAGCCTTAGGGAAATTAAAAGGGGGTTATGATTTAATTTTATTTTATATAAGGCTTGCATAAAGTTTTTTTATTAAAGTGGATTTATTTTAGTAGGGAAATTTAATTAAAACTTGTCATTAGGGGTTATGAAGAGTTTGTGAAGTATAGTATTGACATTATTGAGAATCAAGGTTATTGTGAATTAATTTCTCATAAAAGGGGTTATTTATTTTATTAGAAGACTATGGTAAAAATTATTATTGAGTTGGAGTAATAAGGTGTTATTGAGTTATTATTTTTGTATTGTGGTATTACTCAAGTCTTCTAACCCTTGTGTGATTGGAAAGAGAAATTTATGAGAGTGGCAGATTTTTGAGAACAACTCCTTGGCATCAAAAATATATGGGAAAATTCCTTCTTGGTTGAGTTGATTGATTGGGTTTATTGAAAATTAAGTTTGAAGTGAAAAGGACTTGATTAGGGTTTCCTTTTCGAAAGTGGTTGAGTTATTGCTTCAAGGTTTTTTGATTTGAGAGTTGATATTAAAAACTTGTTTTATTAGCATTATTTTTGAGATCATTGGTTGAGTGAAGTGTTTGAGTTAATGCTTCAAGGTTTTCTAAAATTGAGAGTTGCGATTAAAATATTGTTTGATGAGCATGGTTGTTGGCAGACAAGGAAGGAATTTCTTTTGAAGATAAAAGAGGAGCTACTATGCGAACAATGCAAGTAAGTACTCAAATGATAGTGATGCTAGTTCTTCAAATAATTATACAGATGAAGTCCTATTTATGATTGAGGAAAAATAACCAGTCAAGAAAAGGACTCTAGTTATTCTCAAGTGTTTCGTATGTGGTAAATTTGGACATCTTGAAGATGATTATATAAGGGATGGTTATAGTTTCAGTGATGATGAATATAAGAATGCACTTGAAGGACCAGATGAAAATCTTCTAATGGCTTTAGAATAAGAAGTAAGTGACCCTATAGAAGATAATTAAAAAGAAAGTAATGATGTGGACAAAGGTAAAAAAATAGAGAATTATTCAACATATAATGGTTATGATCTCAAGGGATAAATTACCTATGTCCTTGACATGGTAAAGAAGGTAAGAAAGCAACACTATAAACTTGAAATTCAGTTTCAATAATGCGATGAAGAGAGAAGATTGCTCATAGAGGATTTAGAAAAATCAAAGTCTAAGGCAAAAATATTCAAAGATAAGTTAGAAGCAAATATCTTGGAATGTGAGAAGTTAGCACACGAAGTGGCACTACTAAAAGAAGAGTTAGAGGACTCCAAGATCAAGATGAAAGGATTCAATAATAGCTCAAATATTATGGATAATATATTCAAGGTACAAAAAATGTCAATAAATAAAACAAGTCTTGGTTTTGAACAAACTCAAAATAAATAGGAAGGAGAGTTAACTTCAAGTTCTAGAGAGGAAACTTTAGATGAAGATACTTCAAAAGAAGACAATGTAAGAGAAAGTTAGACATTAGAGGAAGAATTGGACAATAGAGAGTTCAAAAAAGATATGAACAATGCACAAAGAAGATATAAATGGAACAACAATCAGAATAGGATACCGATGAGGTCAAAACAATGAAGCTTTAATGAAATATGTTTTTCATATCATAGGTTTGGGCACATGGCTTCACAATGCAGGACACGTGAAAGACAAGAATATGGGAATGGACAATTTTTCCATGGGTATTGCTACTCATGTAATTAGTTTGATCACAAGGCAATGAATTGCAGGGTTCATGAAATAAGAGGATATGACTTCACTAGGATAAATCCTAAGATATTTGCACCTACAAGGAATAATATCATTAAGTGTTATAAGTGTAATAATGATGGTAACACAATAAAGTTGTGTAGATTAGACATTCCAAAAATAGGTATGAACGAGGAACAGGAACAGGAACAGGAACAGGAACAGGAACAGGAACAGGAACAGGAACAGGAACAGGAACAGGAACAGGAACATGAACAAAAACAAGAACAGGAACATGGATGAGAACATGAATAGGAAAAAGAATAGGAATAGGAACCTATATGTGAACAAGAATAGGAATAGGAACATGAATGATGACAAGAATAGGGATGATGACTTGGATAGAAATAGTTAGAGAATTTAGGAAACTCAAAAAAGAAGGGAAAAGGATAAAGGTAAAGAGTAGTGCTTTCGGGAGTAGAAATACTCCCACCCTAGAATTAACCACCTCATGAGGAGGTGGGGGAGGGGCTAAGCTAAGAGGCTCATTCTTAGCCCCTAGCCCCAAAGGTGACCCTTTGCCATTGATGTCAAAAGGGGAGAGATTTGTGTATTGGGGAGAGATTTGATATTTGAGATAGCATTGATCCAGGGGGAGCAAAAGGAAAAATAAAGGTCAGATTTTGGTAAGAAGAGTATAGGTTACCATCAATTACAAAGAGGGATATTGTTGGACATTTTGAGTCCCTAAGTCAAAGTTGTCATTGATGTCACCAGTTGAATTCATCATTAATACCAAATATTTTAGCAAGAAAATAAAGGGCTAAAAATGGTTATTTGATATCCAGGAATAAGGCCAAAGATCAAGTGAAACAGTGCAAAATATAGAAGTAAAAAATGAGTTATAATATTTATTTTATAAATTATTTAAATTTAGTGTGAATTTAAATTTTATAGATAAATATAAAAGGTACTTTATCAAAGGTATAATATTATAATAGTGGTTATTATAATATTAAATGTGCCATGGTGAAAACCCAAATAAAACATTTATAAGTCTTATTATAATGTTTTATAAGGCAAAAGTGGGTTTTATAAAGTCTATAGATGTTTTAATAAACCCAAAGTTGGGTTTTTAAAAATATAAGGCTTTTAAGCCTTATAATTTTGTCGACGTTCATGAAGGAACGACGTATTAAGGTTGGTAAGAAATTAATATAAAAGCATTACCAAAAAACATTGGCAATTACCCTTGCTCGAATATCGAATTGCATGTGAAGAAGAGGAAAGAGCTCATGAAAACATTTTTTTTCACTGTGAAAAGGAGAAAAGTAGAAAGTGCATGATTTGAGGGCATATAGGACAACTTGGCCTAGAGGTGCATTGAGTTGTTTGGACGCAGGACGTCCTGTGTTCAAATCGTAGGCAGTGCGAAAGGGAAGACATGTTTGGTGCCCAAGGTGCACGTGGTTTTTTATTGAAGGCACACATTTTTGCAAAGAATAACAAGCACGTTGTGCTTGTTGGTTTTTGTGCGAGCACGTGGCTCAATGGTGTCTTTGGCCATGGCTAAGGCACTTAGGGAAGGAGGAGATAGAGGGTTTGAAACCCTCCAAGGCAATTTTAATTTTTGTAAAGTATTTTTAATTGCCCACGTGGAGTTATAAGGGTGTTATATGATGTGTTAAGCCTTAGGGAAATTAAAAGGGGGTTATGATTTAATTTTATTTTATATAAGGCTTGCAAAAAGTTTTTTTATTAAAGTGGATTTATTTTAGTAGGGCAATTTAATTAAAACTTGTCATTAGGGGTTATGAGGAGTTTGTGAAGTATAGTATTGACATTATTGAGAATCAAGGTTATTGTGAATTAATTTCTCATAAAAGGGGTTATTTATTTTATTAGAAGACTATGGTAAAAATTATTATTGAGTTGGAGTAATAAGGTGTTATTGAGTTATTATTTTTGTATTGTGGTATTACTCAAGTCTTCTAACCCTTGTGTGATTGGAAAGAGAAATTTATGAGAGTGGCATATTTTTGAGAACAACTCCTTAGCATCAAAAATGTATGGGAAAATTACTTCTTGGTTGAGTTGATTGATTGGGTTTATTGAAAATTAAGTTTGAAGTGAAAATGACTTGATTAGGGTTTCCTTTTCAAAAGTGGTTGAGTTATTGCTTCAAGGTTTTCTAATTTGAGAGTTGATATTAAAAACTTGTTTTATTAGCATTGTTGCTGAGATCATTGGTTGAGTGAAGTATTTGAGTTAATGCTTCAAGGTTTTCTAAATTTGAGATTTGTGATTAAAAATTTATTTGATGAGCATGGTTGTTTAAGTGAGTTGTTATGCAAAGAACTTGAACTAGGGTTTGAAAAAATCATGAGTATCATTGTTATGTGAGATTTGTTGTTGAGCATTGTTGGAAATATGTTCAGTTGGATGATACATGATTAGACTAGGGTTTGTGAACAAGTGTTGTTTCTTGAAGTGATTGGTTGAATAGAGTTGATTGAGCCTAGTCAAGTGGATGTATGGAGTGATTTTTCAAGTTCCATAAAATAAACTATTAAACTATTCTATATTCTAAGTTGATAAAGTGATTAAGTTTGTGAGAATAGAATATATTGAGTCTCTAAAAATTCTCTTTATGCTTCTATGAGATTGAGTTGAGAAAGTGATTGAGTTTTGAGAATAGAACATATTGAGTCTCTAACAATTCTCTTTATGATTCTATGAGATTGAGTTGAGAAAGATATTGAGTTTTTGAGAATAGAACATATTGAGTCTCTAACAATTCTCTTTATGTTTCTATGAGATTGGACAAGTTCTATGTGAGCTTGTTGAGTAGAGTTGTGCAGGTTCTATGTGGACCTATTGAGTAGATTTGAGCAAGTTATATATGAGCTTGTTGAGAAGATTTGGATAGGTTCTAAGTGGACCTGTTGAGCAGATTTGAGCAGGTTCTGTGTGGACCTATTGAGAATATTTGAGCAAGTTCTGTGTGATCTTGTTGAACATATTTGGACAAGTTTTGAGCGGACCTATTAAGCATATTTGAGCAGGTTCTGTGTGGACCTATTGAGCAGATTTGAGCAAGTTTTATGTGAGCTCGTTGAGTAGATTTGGATAGGTTTTGAGTGGACCTATTGAGCATATTTGAGCAGGTTCTATGTGGACCTATTGAGCATATTTAAGCAAGTTCTAGAGAGGACTTGTGGATAGTTTGGTGTGAGCTTTTAAGGAAGCTTGCAAGGCATATTTGAGACAATTATTTGAGAAGAATTGAGAGCATAATTGATTTATTTGTTCAAACATTGAGTTAAGATTTGGGGTAGATATAGCAGAGTTGATTCAAGCCTTGAGTTAGAGCTTGAGAATAGATATTAAAGATAGATTTGTGCTAGACCGACTAGACTATTTTTAGTGCAGATTTGAGAGCAGAGTTTGGTGTAGATTTTAGGATAGGTTTGTGTCAGACCAGAGGTAGACATTGAGCATATTTGTGCTAGATTGAATGAACTACATTTAGTATAGACTTAAGAAGATCTGTTGAGTAGGTTTGTGCTAGACCAAATAAACTGTGTTTAGTACATAATTGAGAAGATTTGTTGATCAGACTTGTGCTAAATCGACTGGACTATGTTTAGTGCAAGAGTTGAGAAGAACTGTGCTAGACCGACTATATTGTGTTTAGTACAAAATTGAGATAGAGCTTTGGAGGTGATAGAGCAGAGAGGATAGAGTCTCCAGTGGATAGATATCCATCAGCCAGGACATTGAGGATAGGTCTTCTAAGTGAGGACAAGAGTCTTCAAGTGGAAAGAGATCAACCGGTCAGTGCAGTGGAGGTAGTGTCTTCTAGAGGATCACTAGCTAGAGTAGAGGAGAAGGAGTTCTCCTATGGATAGAGATCCATAAACTTGATTTAGGGGATTGGTGTGTGCTTTGGAAAAAGGTCCATAAACATTGTAATTGGGAAGGATTCCCAAGAGACTTATTAAGAAAATTTAGTGAAAGATTTTATTCATAGAAGTAGCCATATTTGGGTGAACCACATAAATTATTGTGTCTCTATTATATGTGGTGCTATGTACATTGCTTTGATTACTGTTGTTGATATTTATTTTATTCATGGAGAATCCTAAGCAAATCAAATCAAGCATCTTCATACCAAAATTTAGGGTTTTTGAAGCCCTAAAATATAAGGTCATCTTCGAGGAAAATTTTGACCTATTAATATTATATAACTTCCTAAAATCACCACCATTATATCATGCTTAAAAAGTGCTTTCCAACAAGTATAAATATGCCTATTTTTGGATATATATTATGGCAAATTGATCCTAAGAAAAACTTGGTCCTAAAAATTTTAGGCGAATGGGCCGACATCGAGGGTCCTCATATTTGCCAATTTAAAATTTGAGAAATCCTAATATTCACCCAATTTATGAATATTAGCCATTGTGCATAACCCTAGAAAACACACATGCTAAAAAAATATCAGTTCTTGTTGTAGGAGGTTATCAGGCTTCTACTGCAGTGGCTGATAATAAAATGAAAGCTACTAAAAGACTTGATAAAAACTACTAAAACATAGAAAATAGAGGGATCACTAGTCTATGTTACTTATTCACTGAATCATGCAATTGCTACATAAAAAATATAACTAAAAAAATGAAGACATCACATTGATTCAAAACAGGGGTTATTAATCAATAAGAAATGACAATGGACAAGTATCCTTCTAAATCTACTATAACAAAGTTTATTAGAAGAACTTATCACCAGTTAGCCCTCCTTCCAGGCCTAAAAGTGGCCCTTACTTCCTAATACAAAATAAGGTGGGAAAGTACTACTAAATACTTAGAATTCACCCTCACTCATGAACATAAGTTGACTAAAATAGACTGCACTTTTATTGACTGATACAATACATTACAATAGTATAGGAAGATCTTACTATTGGCTGCAAATATGTTACAACCTCTATTTCCTATTAGCTATCTCCTATTAACATCTACCAGCTCAACCAATAAGGGATCTCTATTATTTATACTACTCTATTACATTTATCTTGTGCTCAATATCAGTTGTGTTGCTGCTTATCAATGATTTGCTAACAATTCTAAAACTAAATTATTCTAAATTAGGACAAAAAATACTATAGTGATGTTCATTGGTTCTTGGGATGCATATCTAGTGGTGGGAGTGAGTTGGAAAACATTAAAATTAGTCTTGTACACCTATCTCCATATCAAAATATCCTATAGACACTAAAATTTGGTCAATCCGATTAGGCAATCAAAAGCACTGGTTAATTGACACCATATGACCCCATTGGACAACCCTCAAAGGTTTACTAGTGGTCCTAACCACTCTAGGAAGGCTCTACCCCACTTTTGGGAGTTTTTAGTCCATATAGGAATGATCATACCACCTCAATACGATGATAGTTTGTGGTCATCCCACCTTGGGATAGTGACAAACTGGCCATCCTAGGGTGGGATGGCCACAAGGTTTAACTCCCAAAAAGTTAAATTTAGAAAAATAATGCCTAGAAATTACCATTTGCCCTACCTATTTGAGCATGCAATTTAGAGGATCCAACATCCTTATGACATGCTACATGTAAGAGGCCAAATAGGGAGAATCTCTTCCCCCTCCAATGCATGCCATCTTGTTTGCCAAATGGTGCCTCTTATCCTGCATGCCCTCACATGCCTTCTTGCCCAAAGGCTTCCTTTGGATATAAAGTGGATTAGTTTTCCACAAAAAATATAGAGAGGAGTTTTGAGACATAGCAACAGAGTGCTTCCAATATTTCCCCTCATCCTTTTGTGCTTTTTTCCCTCGAAATCTCTACCTAGCAAAGGAGGTTTGCGAGTGATCTAGGAGGCGTAATTTGTTTACAAAATTGGATAAATTGAGTGAATTTAACCACCAAATTTAATGAAAACACTAGTAGGATGGTTTTGGATCAATTCATAGAGGAATTGGTGATAAAATAAATGAAGAGTTGGTGCCCGTCCCACCCTAGGATGGTCCCCATTTTGTGATAGTCCCAACCGTTCCACCCCAGGACAAGGAAATATATGTGCATTATTTCTTTACTATTTTAAATTTAAAATATTCTAGGATATCATATGATGCTACTATCCAAATTACATGTATTTTAGAACTATATTGAGTGATATATCATTTTTTAGTGTTTTATAGGGTCTTATGCAAGTCTACGGAGCTCATATGGATATGCACATAAAATGTTACTGATTTTGCAAATATTACAACATGGGTTGTCTTAAAATGTCATTTTATGTATTCTTTCCAAGTTTCATGCATTTTGGATATGTTTATGAGTAGAATTTTCTTACTTTGGGTTTTGTAGGTTGGGAAAGCGCACTGCGATTATGCCATACCATCAGATGCATTTTTTTTTTTTGTTTTTGGTGATATATTTCAAAAAACATATATTTTACATACCTCTAAAATTTCAAGTTATTTGGAGTTGATTTAGAAAGACATTTTTCATATTCATGTTTTCTAGTCTTTTAGTGCCTATGGGGATTGCATATTTTCACCATACACACTTGCTATTTAATGATTATGATTTCCTTGTGTGTAGGTGTAGATTTTTATAGTGCATGAGGAAGGAGCACAAGATCATAAAACAAAGTAGTGGCATCATAGGTTCACCCACATCAATTGTGGGTACAAGGAAGGACATTGGAAGTACACACAAGTTACTTTGAGGATTCAATCCTTGGGCACCATTTTGTAACAATTGTATCGATATTGAGCCCTCAAGGGGACATCTATGTAACCATGGTTTTGAGCCATCAAATTAATAGAAATAAACTTCCTTTTATTTCATTTCTTGCAATTTGGTGTCTTTCCATTGTTACTTGCATGCTTCCATTTTGATGCTCATAACACACTAGTGATAGATGCATATTGTTTAGATTCATTCAGTGCACACTTTTTCCCCTACTTCAGTGATGATCATGGTGGTACCCTATCTCTATTTGTTTTTTGAATTTTTAACCTTGGTATTTTCTTGGTTTCTATTGTAAGTACTGGCCATCCTAGCCTGAAACGACCCCTAGAATGCTCCTCGGCTCACCCTGGGATGACCGCACAACCGTCCCACCCTAGGATGACCATAAAAATAGTAGCCGTATCACCCTAGGATGGCCACAAAATAGAGCATTTTCTACTTAAATACCAGAAATAGTAGGTTCCCCGGGCAATAAGGTAGGTACCTAAACTTCTGGTTTTCTGTTACACAATCAAAAATTGTTGAAGTTTGATTTTTATTGCATTCTTTGTTTGCTAGAAAGGTAGAAAGATAGTTTCCTTTTATTATAAATGCAAAAATAAAAAAAATAAAAATAAAATAAAAAAGAAGTTAAGTTATGATGCCCTTGTATGGTTTTCTTACATGTAGGCTACCTAATGGGTAGGCCATCATTTAGGGTTTACATCTTGTAGGTCTCTTTTTATATAGCTTTCTAAAAGTAAAACATACTTTTGCATGCATTTAGTGAATGATCATTAAATGCTTCATTGTTTACATTCATTGGCTTAAAAAGAACCACACACACCATGACTCACTTAAACACTAGTGAGGTAGATTTCATCACCATACACTAGTAGAGTTCAATGAGGTGGCTTTCATCTCCACCCATTGTCTCAAATCCCACGAACCTTGTTCTTTACCAAGGTTGGTTCCAAGATCCATCATAGCTTATAGGTTATAGCACATATCTCTCTTCAGAGAGATATATCATAGATTGCGGGTGAACTGGATGAGGAACTGATAGAACCTGTGCTCCTTGATCGTGTGTGGACTTCATCACCACACATTTTAGGTTGGATTATGTGATCGTGACTTTCATTGTTGGTTGTTGATCTGTGAGTATACAAGTGAAATCCAATTAAACACAAGATTATCATTCAATAAGATTTAAAACATGTGACACAAGGTCACCTTTATAAAAACACATCTGAAACACACAAAATAGTTTAGGGATTCACATCTAAAATTTAAAAGAGATAATCACTTGTTTTCATTGAGTGTTTTCCTTTCTTGTAACTATTTAATTAAGAACGTGTAAAGGAGATAATCATTTAGGGTTTGTATAGAGTCACAATGGTGTGAACCTACAACCAAGCCTAATCATGGATAGAAGCTATGGAGAGTGGACTAGGAGACATGATTCATCTCTACTTTAGCCATAGGGACTTGGTCATACCTTCTTGGCAAACCTCTACTCACCCCAGTACCAAAATAGTGGGGTATGGACCACACCTACAAGGGAGCCCTATGTAGGACACTCCTATGGGTTATGGACCTTACCTGGGAGAGTTTTCTCAATATGTAGACACATCACATCCCTTCCTTAATGAAAGGAAATATCATGTTGAGTCACAATTAGATAGAGTGGTGCCACGCATCCACATACCTAAAGGTATGACACACCCATTCCTAGGCCAGAGTGTGACTTCACATATTGGGTAGAGCAGGTTGACTATACCTTACCACTACATCACCCTGATATGTTCTAGCAGCCTAGGCAATAGGATGAGTATGATACTCATCACTTAGGGTGAGAAAAATTTACCCTTATCTTCCTCATTCATGAAGAAAGGCATGAGGAGATCCCTGATTATCCTTAAGAGTAGTATACCATGCAAGTTCTATATGCCTTTGCACCTGCTAAGTACAATGAGCACTTGCTCAAGCCTGAACCTCAAGTCAATGTGACTACCATTGATCGAGGGAATCATGTGATGGATATCATAGATTATATTAAATGAGGTCAACCTCAAGGTGAGAATCCTAGGCCTCCTAGGCTTCACATAGTGGAATAGATCAATCAAGTGGTTGTAATATATGTGGAATGCCAAGCACATTTCAAGCAACTTTGGTGAGATAAAGAGCAACTAGACCACTTGCATCATCTTGAGAAAGAAAGAATCTAATGAAAGACCAACAAGCTATTCCAGAAGACTTTACATGAGAGGGTCCCTACCCCTATAACACATAGATAGGAAGTCCACCTGAGGCAATCCATGCTCATTTGAGATATGTCTCCTAGGACTTATCCAATGTTACCTCTGTGACCTCTTAGGCTAGATTGAGACTTGCCTCCTAGGCCAAACATAGGGTACCTATAGCAGGTAGCTACCCATCTTTATAGACTAGCTTGAGAGATTCCCTATGGAGCTTACACTAAGCATGAGCTAGAAGTATAATATTTAGAAATACCTTACCAAGGAAAGGGGTGAAATTCCACCACCTTGAAATAGGCCTGAGGATCCTTGACCTCCACCATAGGATAGGAGTAAGGATGATGAGATTAAATCCTCAAATGCATATTAGGAATTTCTAGAGCACCTATATTTAGTAGAGAAAAAGACCTCTAGGTATGGATCTCAAAATTCCACTTTGTGCCAGTTATGTAGTTATCCCCTCCATCATTTGGTACCAAATCCTTCCTATATAAAATAACTTAAAATTCCTTATTTGGCTACCTTTAAGGGAGAATAAGATGCACAGGAACTTGTCAGCAAGTTCCTGAGTCAATGCTTCAACATTCAGGATAATGATGCTTTTCTTTTGTAAATATTCATGAATACCCTCTCTAGCCCTACCATGGAGTGGTTTACCCAACTCCCAAAGCATAGTATCCATAATTTGGATTAACTTGTAGTTGAGTTCCTAGAATGCTTTACCTTCAAAACCAATAGGAAAGCGATGCTAGCTAATCTCGCTGGGTTGAAACAATATGATGATGAGTCAATAGAAAATTATGGAAACAAGTGGTGAGCTTTGCTTGCCAAACTATGTTATTTACTCCCCATGTTGGAGTTGAATTAGATGTTTGCCAAGAGCTACCTAAAGCCGATCTCCTTGTTGCATCTACAACAATATTTGACTCTTGAAGATGCCCTAGTGCAAGCTAGGACCATTGAAGACATCAAGATTCAAGAGGGAGAGATTACAAAGCCTCATAAGGAGTGTAATAAGAATTCTAAGAATATCCTAGTGTAGCCTAAGCCAACAAAAATTAATCAGGTTACCATTAGCATCCCAAGGCCAACGCAAGCAATGCCACCTCAAAAGCCTAATTATCAGGCTACACCTGGGAACTATGCCAAGGAAAACCAAAATAGTCAAGGGCAAAATCAATAGCATTGCCCCAAGTGATAGTTCACACCCATTGTAGAGTCTATGGACTTGTTCGAGCACCTCTTAATGGCTAATTTGATCAATATACCTGAGAGTCAGCCTTTCGATCCTAATGCACCAAATCCCAAAGGATATCGATAAGACCTATATTAAAAATTTCATAGGCAAAATGGGAATGACATGCACATGTGTTATAATTTCAAGCATTTTAGTGCAAGACATGATCGATAGGAATACCCTTAAGGTAGACAACCTTATCATGCTAAAAAACCAAAATATGGAGGTGTTTAAATACCCCTTACCTGCCCATGCGGATTAGACAAAGCCAATGCCCTAAGTAAATGAGGTTCATCATATACCCCCTCATCAAGGGTATGTCAGCATGATTAGCATTGTAATGAGGAATAGGTGGTACCCCAATCCATTTGCACCACCAACAGATCAAAGCAATGTTCCTTCAATATTACAACCTTTACCACCTATTGTGTCGAACCTCCCACCTAGGCCTGTGGTCACGATTAAGAGAAAGATCACTCAGAGCTTGAGAATGACATGTGCATGACTCTCCATCTATGAGCTCATTCAAAAATCACAACCTCATAAAGAATGTTTGATGGAGATACTTAAGGTAATAGAGCTTTAGCCCAAGGAGTCTAATTACTTCAACAATTTTTTGGGGCATGTGCAGAAATGCATGAAATCAATGATTACCTTTCAATAAGATGAAATTAAATTTGTTATAAATGATATGGTGGATCCCCCCTTGTACATCGTCATGTGTGTAAATAGAACACCTTATAAGAGAGTGGTGATATACATTGGGTCTTCTAGCAACATCATCACTACAATAGCTCTCAAACATCTGAAGCTCCCAACATCTCATTTTTTCATGTCTACCTACACCCTTCAAGCATTTAATGATGTCATATGATTGATAGTCGACACAATAGTCCTACCCATTCAGGTGGAGCAAAAGACCATACCAAGACTGTGCCACATCTTGGAGGGTGATATGGTGTACAATATCTTTCTAGGTAAACCTTGGATTAGGGACATGAAGTGTATCCCTTCCATTACTCACTAGTGCCTAAAATACACCTATGAAGGGTAAGTTCATGTCGTCCCCATGGATCTAGAATCTTTCAAGTACTAGAACATGGTGCAGTAGCTCCCTGAGTCTACCTTGCCATCCATCCATATATATTTTTAACCAAATAAATCCATCCAAGGTCTAACTCCTTAACCATCACCTTCATTCAATCCATCGTCATCTCATGCCACACCATCCTCATCTTTAGCACCCTCAAACGTGCCTTCATTGTCAAAAAATACTCCATCGAGAGACACGAGGAAGAGGCCTATTGATGAGAGCCCTCTGACCATATCCACCATATCCACTAGTGAGACTCCTAACCCTAGAATACGAGGAGCTACCTCATGAGGCAAACAATGAATCAATTCAATCCTCACTCCTACCTCCTCCTTCTCCACAACCACAAGTCATAATACATCTAGCTTCTACCGATTTGGGAGAGTACATGGTTAGGAATGTCACAACCACTCCTACCATAAAGTCAGTGTAAGACATGGGTTGACCTCATATTACCATAGATACTATCGTGCCTCTTGGTCTTCCCACCAATCAAATAAATTTCATCTATGGGTATATTGACTATGGCATTGAGCCTTACCAATAGTAGGAGGAGGATGAAGAGCCATTTTTCAAGGATATCAACTACATGTCTAACCCAAAATTTTCCATGAAGTATCTTCATCTTTGTAATTGGCATGGTTATGGGTTGGGCCTATATGAGCAAGGAACCTGGGTTCCTTACTAATCACAGTATCAAATGCCCTATGAAAATTTTGGTTAGGGACACAACAAGCCTATACCTGTTGACATCCTCATGGATATCTTAGAGCACATGAATCTCAAATTCAAGGATGAGCTTGTGCATGATCCTTATACCAATCCCAATCGAGTCTAATCACTAGGGGACTAATTTCCTACACCCTTAGATGATGATGACCCACCTCACGATGTCATCTACTATTATGAGAGAGGTGAAAGTTTACATGCCATTCCACATGATGGTGAGTAAGAATATCAAGGGTCTCTCTATGAGGGAACATGTGACAATGAGTCAGATTATAAAGTTGCATCCATAGGCTATTCTAGTTCATAGGTCGAGTATACATGGATTGTCCCATTAGATGGCGATCATGAGGGTTATTTATGTATGTTTCTATTGAATGACCCTATCTGGTACCAGTTACTCCCTACAGAAGGGTTGGTCCATCCGTAACTACCCTGACTACATTTGGTCATTCTGCCTCAACCACCTAGGGGAAATCATCCAGCCATAATATGATTTCCATAGACCTATTCAACATCTTGTGAGATCCAAATAACCCACAAAAGCCATTGTACCTCGACTTGGGGGCCATTGAATTCGATCAGGGAGATTATTCCCCATTGCATTTCAAGTACTAGTATTACGATGAGATGTTACAACAATCTTATTTCTTTCCAAGGTCTACTCATGATGTCTTCCATGCTGATGAGGAACTTGAGGTTCTAATTTCTAATCCAGCTAATGACATTAACCTAAACCCTAATCCCCACCAGCTGGAGGAGTGATCACATATATAAATCAAGCCAATGATTGACAAAGATATCAGCTTAGATCCTAAGAATCCTCAATGTATCAAGTTAGGGAAAAGCCTATCCCTCGAAGAGCAAGTTGATTACATATCCCTTCGCATAGAGAAGAAGGAGGTCTTTGCATGGTCCTACGGTGACATGCCAAGTAGGGATACACCACCTATCAGTTATCATCCAACTTCCTCAATAGACATCCCATAGCCTATGCTGCCCATATAGTATATCTTGGATAGGCTAGACAACATGGAGTCACAAGTGAATCAACAACAAAATGCTTTACAAAATACCTTGGATCGAATCACAAGCATTGAGTCATGGTTGAGTAATTTGAACCCTTAACCCCTCAAATTTCAAGAGAAAACCCCTCATTTATAGTCTAGGGTTAACCCTCAACAATACATGGAGGGAAGGTACCAAGCCCATCAATCGCAGTAGTATTATACTCAGTTGTTATAACCCTTAGCATCGATCTTCAATCGACTATGTGAGGCACAAGAAATCACACTTTACCCAATATGTTTAATGAACCCTAATAAGCATAGATCAAAGCTACATAGGCAAAACACATATTGTGTTTACCACCAATAAATAGGCCATGATATCCAGATATGCTACATATTTCAAAATTTATTCCAGGATATAATCGATAGGTAAGGAATTTAGATAGGAGTCTTCCAAGACTCTTTACCTTCACATGAAGTAAACACAACACCTGGCCATATAGTCAAACAAACTAATCAAGTGCATGTTACTCCACCTTCCTATGCATTTACAGATGTGCTCAATGCTATAATAAAGCGGTAGGAACAATACAATTGATATACGCAACTCGTGATATCTTCCAATGTTTCACCTTCATTCGACTCACCCTAGAGGGAAGCTAGAATTGCATAAGCTTACACCTCATAGTAGGGGGGTCAATTTACATTGTCCCGTAGGTGGTCTATGACCGTCTAGGTCACCCCAAAAGGCTCCAAGGGTATCTACATACCACTTTGTCAACCCATAACATCCCTAGGCAGTCTATGAACGTCTAAGTCATCCCAAAAGGCTCCAAGGGTATCTACATATCACTTGGTCAACCCATAACATTCCTAGGTAGTCTATGGTCATCTAGGTCACCCCAAAAGGCTCCAAGGATATCTTCATACTTCTTGGTCAACCCATAACCCCCTAAGTAGTTTATGGCCATCTAGGTCACCCCAAAAGGCTCCAAGGGTATCTACATACGCTTGGTGACCCCAAAAGGCTCCAAGGATATCTACATACCACTTGGTCAACCTGAAATACCCTAGATGGTCTATGTCATCTAGGTCATCCCAAAAGGCTCCAATGGTATCTACATACCGCTTGGTCAACCCGAAATACTCCTAAGTGGTCTATGGCCATCTAGGTCACTCCAAAAGACTCCAAGGGTATCTACATACCATTTGGTCAACTCGTAAACCTCTTAGGTGGTCTATGACCATCTAGGTCACCCCAAAAGGCTCCAATAGTATCTACATACCACTTGGTCAACCCATAACCTCCCTAGGTGGTCTATGACTGTCTAGGTCACCCCAAAAAGCTCCAAGGGTATCTACATACCACTTGGTCAATATGAAACACCCTTAGGCAGTCTATGACCATCTAGATCACCCCAAAATGCTCTAAGGGTGTCTACAACCCACTTGGTCAACCCAAAATACTCCTAGGTAGTCTATGACTATCTAGGTCACCCCAAAGACTCCAAGTGTATCTACATACTGCTTGGTCAACCCATAATACCCCTAGGTAGTCTATGACCATCTAGGTCACCCTAAAAGCCCTAAAGGTATATATAAGCCCTTTGGTCACCCAAATAGTCCCAATGGCATTCCCTAAGCCCATTGGTCACCCTATATATACATACACACACACACACACTCCACACACACACACACACACACACACACACACACACACACACACACACACACACACACACATATATATATCAACAATCCAAAAACATAATAAAAACATAAAAAATACAAAAATATTGCATTGCATCACATTGTATTTTATTGCATTACATCACATTGCATACCATTGTATTATACAATCAATTACATTAGGCATACTCATCATTGCACTTTGCATTTTAGAGTTGCTCATACATATCTCGCACTAAGACTGTACACTAGTCATCATTCAAAATTAATGTTGCTCAAGTCATCCTTCACATCATTCCATATTTCACTTATAATTTCCACCCACATTTTCCACATTTTATATTTGTGTTCATTCCCTTCACCTAGCCATATGTTATAGAATGTCATTAGGATTTTTGGTCACTCAGCTATCTCCAATTTTCTTTTTAGATTTGGTAGAAAGTTATCATGATTTTTAGGAGGTAGAGTCTTGCTTATATTGTACCTTGTATATTTCAAAATACCAACACATATTTCACTAATAAATTTAAGTTTTGCACAAGGAAAGATGAAACCTATGAAGTGGTGTAGGTTACCTTAAGTAAAAAGTCTATCCTGCTTATCCCCCTATCTAGATGGTTCAAGAATGTTGAGAATTGGCAAAAGGAAAAGCTCCTCCTTACCCAATTCCCCAAAATAAATAGTGGTTTTCACCACTATAAATGATCAAAATCCTATAAAAAGAAAAAATCAACAGAAAAATAAATAGTGGTTATCACCACTTCCCAAATCCCTTGCTCAAAGAAAACAAAATACAAAATAAATAGTGATTTTCATCACTACATATGAGAAAATATCCCTAAATTCAAATAAAAAAAGGAGTATTGAACTTGAATCCCTGAAATTCTCAGTATTTTACAAACCATTAAGTGATCCTCATTATAGGTTTGGTGGCATCAACCCTTCCTGGCAATGGTGGTATCCTTACGCATGATGATATATCTATCACATTAGCATTTTACGTGTGTGTAGACCAATGTTTGCATGTGGATGAGCTAGCTTTTGGTAGCCTATATTACCTAGTAGTCTAATCCAACTAAGTACAAAGTCCAGGATTGTGCTACTCATAGGGTGATATTTAGTATAGATGGACTACATTAATCCCATTTGGCACCGGGCTAATCTTATGCTTATCACAAAATGAACTCACTTGCACACACAGGGATATTAAGTATCTTGGTTATCCTAGCAGATTCATACCTCATAAAAAAGTCTTGCATGGTTAGTGTAGGTCTAAAATTCACACAATACTTTCCTTCAGGCTCTTGGATTCACACCTCAAAGGAGAATGTGGTAAAATAGGTCTACACCTTGAAAGAGAGGTACTTGATCATACCTTCTTATGGTGATTTTTTGATGAATTGATTTTAGGATTCATAGGAAAATTTTTATGGCAGTCTCCATGCCTAGGTTTGGGAGTTTGTTTTGATGTGTTCCTTTTATCAAATCTCACATATACCTAGTTTTTTCCAATATGCAATTACACTAAACTATATGTAATTTTTATTTATATGTAGACAACAAACAATAAAAGACAATATTTAGATGGACAATGCAGTACTTAAAAAGTAATTTAGAACTCTTATTTGTATTCGAAAGTCTGAAGAAGATCCTAATTTTTGATTGCATTTTAGATCGTACACAACTAGGCAAGATCATATGAATAGAGCAAGATCATATGGATACTATTAGAGATCGTACCTACCGATCCAATATCGGTAGATCTGATCTTGACAAAAACCTACAGTTTTATGGATAGAATGCAGAAAATAAAAAACTTATACTGCTACTATTTATTTTTAAGAAAAATGAGATTTAATGTCAGCTATTGAATATTGTAATTCAGAGCAAACAATCAGATAAGTGTTTTAAGCTACATGCAATATGTGATTATATGCAAATTGATGAACTCCAAGAATGCAAATGATTGAATTCTATATTCTATATGATGCAAATGATAAGTAGAATGACATATCTAAAAATAAATAGAGTTAAAACATGCAAACCAACACTCGAGGTTGCTCCCAAGTGATCTCAGAGTAAAATTGTATAGTCTATGAAAGATCGTACACCTCTGATGCAAGATCGTATCATCTTATTACCAATCATATCTTCTAATCCTGCACAAAACAAATAAACGCTAGGCCTAATACAAAAAATACAATGAATTGAATGCCAAAACTAAGTCGATATGACAAGAGCTCTAGGAGAGAATATGAGGGGAAGGGTGTCTTATTAAATAGCCAAAATAGGCTAAAAATCAACTTAGTTACAACTCCTTCTAAGCTAGGACTGATCGAGCAAATCCGATCCCATAACCGTCATACGGTTGCATAGATAGAGACAAAAAATGTTATAGTTGCTTTTGTCGATTTGCTAAGTTGAGACTTTTTGTTTTGAGTAAGATCGTATGCATATGATCAGGGATCATATTGTACAATTTGAGATCGTATTGTACGATCTCATCCAAATTACTCGATCTTGCCAGGAGGGCACAAAAATTGAGGCAACCAACTAGAGGCTCATTTTTATTGTTGGACATTTTGAGTCCTCTAAGTCAAAGTTGTCATTGATGTCACATGATAGAGTTATCACTCTTATTAAGGAATTCGGCAAGAAATAAAGTCGCCCAAGTCATCCAGGAAAAAGCTTCATCAGTGCAGAAATGAAAGGAAAAAGGCTCCATAATATTTTAATATTATTGGGAGCATAGGTTAAGTGATTGGTTTATAAAAACCCAAGATGGGTTATTGCAAAGGTTAAAAAGGAGGTTTAATAATTATTTATAAATTATTTAAATTCACAAGGAATTTAAATTTTATAAATAATATTTAATTATACCAAGATTGGGCATTAAGACAAGGTTCTAAGGTTTAATTAAATTAAACCTAAGGTTGGTTCTTTTTAATTTATAATATTTAAATTTAAATTTAAATTTAAATTAATTATAAATTAAAAATCACACCGACGTCAAAATTATTCGAAGCATCGACATGATTGCAAAAGAGGACAAAGGCATTATATAAATGCCATCAAAAATATTTACCAAGGCATCCCTTGCAATTATTATTCGAAGCGCATGCGAAAAGGTTTTGTTTTTTGAAGGCCTTACGATTTACGTAAAGGCTAAAGGTGTGAAGGTTTGGAGGCTCTAAGCACAAAGGCCAGCGTGGCCTAGTGGTATGTTGGCTTGGTACTAAGGAGGAGGTCCCGCGTTCGATTCACGTGAGGCCTTTTGGATTGCAAGGAAGAAGCGCTTGAAGTGCTTGTTGTTTTCGGAGGAGCGTTGTTCATGAAAACTTTATGGTGGACGTGCCATTTTAGACACGTCAGGGCGCATGGCCCAACGGTGGCTTGGCTGTGGCTAAGGCATTGGGAAGGAGGACGTCGGGGGATCGAATCCCACCGAGGGTAAGGCAAGTGGATTTAATTTTTGATGTTGTTTAATATTTTAATTTTTTCCAAGGTTGCCTAAGGAGAAATAAGGATATGGTATGCCCTAGGAAAGATAGAGATTTCTGCTGATTTTCTTTTTGGAAGTATATCATATTATATATCATTGGAAAGCTATTTTCGAGAGCTATTTGTTTAGATTGCTTAGAGGGAGAAATAAGGTGTGTGCAAGGAGATATTTCTGGTTTTGTCAAGGAGTTTCAAAAGTAAGTTTGATTCATTCTTTTGAGGGTTTATTTCTTGCATAAGAGGGTATGGTGCATTTTATTGAGTAGGAGTAATAAGGTGTTATTGAGATATTATTTTTATTATTGTGTTATTACTCAAGACCTCTAACCCTTGTTGAGATTGGAAAAATAAAATGTGTTGAGTGTGGCAGATTTAGTGGACAACTCATAAGGCATCAAAAAGGTATGGGCAATATTCTTCATTGACTTATTTGGGTGATTGATTTCTGAAAATATCTTTGGAGAGAAAAGGATTGATTGTGGTTTCCTTTTTGAGGAGTTGTTGGTTTAATGCTTCAAGGTTTTCTAGTTTGAGAGTTGTGATTAAACCTTGTTTTATAAGCATTGTTGTTGAAGCCAATTGGTCATGCAAAGAACTTGAACTTGAGTTAAGAACATGAGTATCATTGTTATGTGAGATTTGTTGTTGAGCATTGTTGGAAACATTTTGAGTTGGTTGATACATGCTTGGACTAGGGTTTGTGGAAAGGATTGTTCCTTGAGGTGATTGGTTGAGTAGAGTTGATTGAGCCTAGTCAAGTAATTGTGTGAAGTGGTTGTTCAAGTTCCATGAAACAAACTATTCTATATTCTGATTTGAGTTGAGATTGAGATTTGAGAATAGAACATATAGAGTCTCTAACAATTCTCTTTATGCTTCTATGAGATTGAGATTGAGTTGAGATTGGGATTTGAGTATAGAACATATTGAGTCTCTAACAATTCTCTTTATGCTTCTATGAGATTGAGATTGAGTTGAGATTGAGCATTGAGTATAGAACATATTGAGTCTCTAACAATTCTCTTTATGATTCTATGAGATTGGACAAGTTCTGTGTGAGCTTGTTAAATTGATTTGAGGTAAGTCTTTGAGAAGGCTTGTGGACTAATTTTGTGGAAGCTTGCTATGTAGATTTGAGAAAGTCCTAGAGAGGACTTATTGAGTAGATTTGAGCAAGTTCTAGAGGACATGTCAAGAAGATTTGAGCAGGTTCTATGTGGACCTATTGAGTAGATTTGAGAAGGTTTTGTGTGGACTTATTGAGAAGATTTGAGCAGGTTATGTGGACCTATTGAGCATATTTGAGAAGGTTCTATGTGGACCTATTGAGCATATTTGAGCAGGTTCTATGTGGACCTATTGAGCAGATTTGAGCAGGTTCTATGTGGACCTATTGAGCAAATTTGAGAAGGTTTTGTGTGGACCTATTGAGTAGATTTGTGCTAGACCGAATGAACTATGTTTAGTGTAGATTTGAGTGGACTTGTGCTAGACCGAATGAACTATGTTTAGTGCAAGAGATTGAGCAGAGTTGTGCTAGACCGAATGAACTGTGTTTAGTACAAGATATTGAGCAGAGTTATGCTAGACCGACTAGACTATGTTTAGTATAGTATTGAGATAGAGCTTTGGAGGTGACAGAGTATAGAGGACAGAGTCTTAGTGGATAGAGATCCAATAGCCAAGACAATTGAAGATAGATCTAAGTGAGGAGTCTTCAAGTGGAGAGAGATCCACTAGTCAGTGCAATAGAGAGACAGAGTCTTCTAGAAGATCACTAGCCAGAGCAGAAGGGGAAAGAGTTCTCCTATGGAAGAGATCCATGAACTTGAGATTAGGGGATCAACATCTCCTTTGGATAGAGGTCCATAAACATTGTAATTGGGAAGGATTCCCAAAGAGATTGATTGAGAAAATTTTAGTAAAATATTTTCTCCGTGGAGTAGCCCACATTGGGTGAACCACGTAAATTGTGGTGTCTCTATTGTGTATGGTGTTTTGTGCATTGCTTTGATTACTACTATTGATACTGCTATCTATACACTGCATAATATTGATTTGAAAAGAAAAGTAAAAAGTGGTCTTATACTGTTCACCCCCCTCTCAGTATAAGCTTGTGTTCTTCAATTGGTATCAGAGCGGGTTCCTTCAGAAGAGTTTGATAGCTTGAAGGAAAAGTGGTCTAAGAACACAATGGATCAAAAGGATCAAAGAGACGGATTCTTCAATAATGTAGTACCAGTCTTTGATGGAAGTGACTTCTTGTATTGGTGTATGCTGATGAGATTTTACTTGATGGCACTTGGAAATGAAGTTTGGGATGCAGTGGAACTTGGATATGATTCAACAGTCAATCCTCCTATAGATAAGGAAGGTAAGCTTCTAATGCATGCAAACTCAAGAGCTATGAATGCAATTATAAAAGGATTGCGTAGATCAGAATCTATGAAGGTTATGGATTGTAAAACAACAAAAGAAATGTGGGAACTTCTACATGACATATATGAAGGAGATAAAGGAGTCAGGAAAGCTAAGATCAGAAATCTCAAAGGAGAATTTGAGAACTTAAGAATGAAGGATGATGAAAATATTCATGACTATCTCAGTAAGATTGATGAACTTGTACATGAGATGAGAGGTCTGGGAATGAAGGTTGATGAATCTGATGCTTGTGATAAGATCTTGAGAACTCTTCCAAAAAGGTACAGTGAAAAGGTTTCTACTATAGAAACATCAATTGATAGTGATTCTTTGACAAGGAATTCTTTTCTTGGCATGCTTACTACTTTTGAGATAAGAACAAAAGATCCTATTCCTCCGAAAGAAGTCTGCTTTCAAAGTAGACAAAAAGAAAAAGGGAAAGAAGATAGAATCGAGCAGTGAGTCATCCAATGATGAAGAAGCAAATTATGGTAGAAGAGATAGAGGTTCCAGAAGACCCATAGATCCAAGATCTATCAAATGTTTCAATTGTGGAAGGTATGGACATTTTGCAACAGAGTGCAAGGAGCCAAAGAACAACAATGATGAAGAAAAATAGGATCACAGGTACAGGGAGTCAGAAAGATATAGGTACCAAAAGAAAAGCAAGGATGGACAAAGTAGACAAGGAAATAAGTTCTTCAAGAGACAAAAGAGAAGCTACTATGCGGATAATGCAAGTAAGTACTCAATTGATAGTGATGCTAGTTTTTCAGACAATGATAGAGATGAAGTCCTATTTATGGTTAAAGAGAAAGATCCAATTAAGAAAAAGACTCCAATTATTCTCAAGTGTTTTAGATGTGGTAAATTTGGACATCTTGAAGATGATTGCACTAGGGATGGTTATAGTTTCAATGATGATGATTTTGAAGATGCACTTGAAAGACCAGATGAAAATCTTCTAATGGCATTAGAAGAAGAAGTGAGTGACCCCATAGAAGACAAGTCTAAAGGAAGTAGAAACTCGGACAAAGGTAAAAAAATAGAGGATTATTCAGTAGAGAATGGCTATGATCTCAAGGGAGAACTTATCTATGCCCTTGACATAGTAAAGAAGGTAAGAAAGCAACACTCTAAGCTTGAAAGTCAATTTCAAGAATGTGATGAAGAAAGATTATTGCTCATAGAATATTTAGAGAAATCAAAGGCTAAGGCAAGCAAGTTCAAAGATAAATTAGAAGCAAATATCTTGGAATGTGAGAAGTTAGCACAAGAAGTGGCTACTTTAAAAGAAGACTTAAAGGACTCCAAGATCAAGATGAAGAGTTTCAAAAATAGCTCTAGGAACTTGGATAAGTTCATCTATGGACAACAACGAACATCATGTTCAATAGGTCTTGGCTTTGGAAAAGTTCAAAAGAAATAGGAAGAAGAATCTACCTCAAGTCTTGAAGAGGAAGGAACTTCAGAAGAAGATACTTCAGAAGATGATAGTATAAGTGGGAATGAGACATCAGAGGATGAGTTGGACAACAGAGAGTTCAAAAAAGATAGGAACAATGCACAAAGAAGATACAGATGGAACAACAATCAGAATAGGAGACCAATGAGGTCAAGACAAGGAAGCTTCAATGGAAGATGTTTTTCATGTCACAAGTTTGGGCACATGGCTTCATAGTGCAGGACACATCAAAGACAGGAGTATGAAAAAGGACAGCTTTTCCAAGGATATTGCTACTCATGCAATGAGTTTGGTCACAAGGCAATGAATTGCAGGATTCAAGATAGAAGAGGATATGGCTTCACTAGGAGAAGTCCTAAGACAGTTGCACATCCAAGGAATAATAACATTAAGTGTTATAAGTGCAATAATGATGGTCACATAGCAAGATGGTGTAGAGAAAATATTCCAGAAATAGGCATGAACAGGGATAGGAATATGAACAGGAACAGGAATATGAACAAAAATAGGAATATGAACAGAAGCAAGAAGATGAATAGGAATAGAGACTCAAAAAAGAATAGAGACTTAGAAAAGAACAAGAATAAGAACATGGATGAGAACAAGAGTAGGAACAAGAACATAAGTGACGATAGGAACATGGATGATGACTTGGAAAGAAATAGTGAGAGGATTCAGAAGACTCACAGAAGAAGAGAGAAAGATAAAGGTACAGATATGTGCTTTCGAGGAGTAGAAATACTCCCACCCGAGAATTAACCACCTCATGTGGAGGTGGGGGAGGGGCTAAGCTAAGAGGCTCATTCTTAGCCCCGAGCCCCAAAGGTGACCCTTTGCCATTGATGTCAAAGGGGGAGAGATTTGTGTATTGGGGAGAGATTTGATATGAGGAGAGATTTGATATTTGAGAGAGCATTGAGCCAGGGGGAGCAAATATCCAGGGGGAGCAGAAAAGAAGGTCAGGTTTCAGTAAAAGGATAAAGGTTGCCATCAATGACAAAGGGGGAGATTGTTGGACATTTTGAGTCCTCTAAGTCAAAGTTGTCATTGATGTCACCTGATAGAGTTATCACTCTTATTAAGGAATTCGACAAGAAATAAAGTCGCCCAAGTCATCCAGGAAAAAGCTTCATCAATGCAGAAATGAAAGGAAAAAGGCTCCATAATATTTTAATATTATTGGGAGCACAGGTTAAGTGATTGGTTTATAAAAACCCAAGATGGGTTATTGCAAAGGTTAAAAAGGAGGTTTAATAATTATTTATAAATTATTTAAATTCACAAGGAATTTAAATTTTATAAATAATATTTAATTATACCAAGATTGGGCATTAAGACAAGGTTCTAAGGTTTAATTAAATTAAACCTAAGGTTGGTTCTTTTTAATTTATAATATTTAAATTTAAATTAATTATAAATTAAAAATCACGTCGACATCAAAATTATTCGAAGCGTCGACATGATTGCAAAAGAGGACAAAGGCATTATATAAATGCCATCAAAAAACATTTACCAAGGCATCCCTTGCAATAATTATTCGAAGCGCATGCGAAAAGGTTTTGTTTTTTCGAAGGCCTTACGATTTACGTAAAGGCTAAAGGTGTGAAGGTTCGGAGGCTCTAAGCGCAAAGGCCAGCATGGCCTAGTGGTATGTTGGCTTGGTACTAAGGAGGAGGTCCCGCATTCGATTCACGTGAGACCTTTTGGATTGCAAGGAAGAAGCGCTTGTTGTTTTTCGAAGGAGCAATGTTCATGAAAACTTTATGGTGGACGTGCCATTTTAGACACGTCAGGGTGCGTGGCCCAACGATGGCTTAGATGTGGCTAAGGCATTGGGAAGGGGGACATCGGGGGATTGAATTTCGTCCAGGGCAAGGCAAGTGGATTTAATTTTTGATGTTGTTTAATATTTTAATTTTTGCCAAGGTTGCCTAAGGAGAAATAAGGATATGGTATGCCCTAGGAAAGATAGAGATTTATGCTGATTTTATTTTTGGAAGTATATCATATTATATATCATTGGAAAGCTCTTTTTGAGAGCTATTTGTTTAGATTGCTTAGAGGGAGAAATAAGGTGTGTGCAAGGAGATATTTTTGGTTTTTTCAAGGAGTTTCAAAAGTAAGTTTGATTCATTCTTTTGAGGGTTTATTTCTTGCATAAGAGGGTATGGTGCATTTTATTGAGTAGGAGTAATAAGGTGTTATTGAGATATTATTTTTATTATTGTGTTATTACTCAAGACCTCTAACCCTTGTTGATATTGGAAAAAGAAAATGTGTTGAGTGTGGCAGATTTAGTGGACAACTCATAAGGCATCAAAAAGGTATGGGCAATATTCTTCATTGACTTATTTGGGTGATTGATTTATGAAAATATCTTTGGAGAGAAAAGGATTGATTGTGGTTTCCTTTTGAGGAGTTGTTGGTTTAATGCTTCAAGGTTTTCTAGTTTGAGAGTTGTGATTAAACCTTGTTTTATAAGCATTGTTGTTGAAGCCAATTGGTCATGCAAAGAACTTGAACTTGAGTTAAGAACATGAGTATCATTGTTATGTGAGATTTGTTGTTGAGCATTGTTGGAAACATTTTGAGTTGGTTGATACATGCTTGGACTAGGGTTTGTGGAAAGGATTGTTCCTTGAGGTGATTGGTTGAGGATAGAGTCTCTAACAATTCTATTTATGCTTATATGAGATTGATTTGAGTTGAGATTGGGATTTGAGTATAGAACATATTGAGCCTCTAAAAATTCTCTTTATGCTTCTATGAGAATTATATTGAGTTAATATTGGGATTTGAGTATATAACATATTGAATCTTTAACAATTCTCTTTATGATTCTATGATATTGGACAAGTTCTGTGTGAGCTTGTTAAACTGATTTGAGGTAAGTATTTGAGAAGGATTATGGACTGATTTTGTGGAAAATTGCTATGCATATTTGAGCAGGTTCTATGTGGATATGTTGAGCAGATTTGAGCAGGTTCTATGTGGAACTATCGAGCAGATTTGAGCAAATTCTAGGTTGGTGGACCTATTGAGTATATTTGAGCAGGTTCTGTGTGGACCTATTGAGCAGATTTGAGTAGGTTATATGTGGACCTATTGAGTAGATTTGAGCAGGTTCTGTGTGGACCTATTGAGCATATTTGAGCAGGTTCTATGTGGACCTATTGAGCATATTTGAGCAGGTTCTATGTGGACCTATTGAGCATATTTGAGAAGGTTATGTGTGGACCTATTGAGAAGATTTGTGCTAGACCGAATGAACTATGTTTAGTGCAAATTTGAGTGGACTTGTGCTAGACCGAATGAACTATGTTTAGTGCAAGATATTGAGTAGAGTTGTGCTAGACCGAATAAACTATGTTTAGTACAAGAGATTGAGAAGAGTTGTGCTAGATCAACTGGACTATGTTTAGTATAGTATTGAGATAGAGCTTTGGAGGTGACATAGTATAGAGGATAGAGTCTCAGTGGATAGAGATCCAATAGCTAGGACAATTGAAGAAAAATCTGAGTGAGGAGTCTTCAAGTGGAGAGAGATCCACCAGTCAGTTCAGTAGAGAGAGAGTCTTCTAGAAGATCACTAGCTAGATCATAAGGGGAAAGAGTTATCCTGTGGAAGATATCCATGAACTTGATATTAGGGGATCAACATATCCTTTGGATAGAGGTCCATAAAAATTGTAATTGGGAAGGATTCCCAAAGATATTGATTGAGAAAATTTTAGTAAAATATTTTCTCCGTGGAGTAGCCCACATTGGGTGAACCACGTAAATTGTGGTGTCTCTATTGTGTATGGTGTTTTGTGCATTGCTTTTATTACTACTATTGATACTAATATCTATACACTGCATAATATTGATTTGAAAAGAAAAGTAAAAAGTGGTCTTATACTGTTCACCCCCCTCTCAGTATAAGCTTGTGTTCTTCATTTACAAGTTGTTTGTCCTTAGTGTAAATTATAATGAGTCATTTTTAGGGTGCTACATTTTACCCCCTCTTTAGCGCAATTTCGAAGGAAAATGTGTTAAAGAAAAGTACAACACGCTTTACAAGAAAGCAAAAATTTATTGCAAATTTCATTGATTATTTCAAGTTTCTATGCAAGTTGTTTTAAGATGTGCTATTAATGATATCCCCTTCGAGTTTTTATGCCAATTTTGACATATGGGTAAAAACTCAAAAATTATGGGTAAATGAATAAATAGTAAAAATAAAATATAAAACTAATTCATTTGGAGCACTCGACTACCAGGACCACCACTACTACTAGAGCAGGAGGATTCTGAGCACCACGACCCCCTGCTAGGTATGATGATGCACAAAGATCTAGGGGTTCTAGGGGGTGATCTTAGACATTTTTTTGTATTTGTAGACACCTAAAACGCGTCATGCCGAGGTGACTACTCATATGGGACATGCTAGAAGACCATATGGAAGACCTTGGATAGATTCCAAGGTATAGCAGTGGTTTTTACCACTCAATTTGGGCACCTTTGCCTAGTCAGTGCTAGCCACTGCTGACACCCACGGTTAGCAGAGCTGACCATGCTTGTCAGCCATGGTTAGTTCTCAAAATTAGTTGGCCTTCATCCGACCCAAAATCGGTTGCAACGGCCAATTGGTTGTGGATTGGAGTGGTTTGAGCGAGGAAGGTTCTGGATCCTTCCATTCAACAAACTCAACTACCCAATCTTGTTCTTGGCTTCCTCATGAAGCTACCCCTAGCCTTGGGCAAATGCTATTTAACCCCCCTTCAAATTGGGGAAAGATATAGATGAATCTCGAATTGAAATGCAGTGAAGCCCTATCGAATTGCATACTCACCTAGGTGCATTGAGAGGAACACTTTGGCTGCCCAATTGGAGATCACATGGCATTTGGAGTCAAGGAGGCTATGGAGGGTTAGTAAGAATCAAGAAAACCAATTGAGCCCATTCCATCACCAAACTGAGCAATTCAACCACCAAATCTATTAGAGGACACAGAGGTGACCCTTGACCATCAATTTGATGGAGAGATTCAGAGATTCAACCCCTGAATTGGAGTACAAACTCACTTCAAGCTCCATCATGGCTATCAGCCATGGCTAATAGTGCTCACCACGCTTCAGAGCCACGGTCAGGGTAGTATCACTGATTTCCCTATTCTTTAGCCATAGGATTTGCTTATTGTTACTAGATTAGTTATATCTCATGTTAATTAGCTTTATTAGGGACTTTGACCGATGCAATTAGGGTTTTTAGTCATTTCCTTTCATTATTGCAATTATGCTACTAATGGATCTTTTCATGCTTCCATGCTTTCAATTCCGTAATTAGGCCATTAGATAGATGCAATTGCTTTTCCTTTACATGTTCTATGGTGTTATTTCATGTTTAACATAGGTTTAATATGTTTCTTGCACTTTCTTGATTTCATGTTAATTACATCATCCTTTATGCAAGATTCTCTTAAAAGCCTCATCAAGAGAGGCCTCCTTTGTATCTAATGTTTCTTGTTGTTTATTGCACGTAGGATCAACAAGGTTTTGGGATGCAAGGCAAAAAATACCTCTAATCATGGAGAAGAAGGTCATCGAAACCTTGGAGCAGTTCGTGTCTTTGTGGAAGACATTTGGATTACACCTACCCTGGAAGGGAATTTATCATGTTGTAATTGTTGTATCAAAAGGGTATCCCTAAGAGGGATGGATATGTAATTTGGATTGATTCGAAATATTAATAAGAGAAGCATTTCTTTTACTTTTGTGTCATTTCTTGTCAATTCATATGTGCATACCCAATTTTACATAATGTTCAATGATTATAGCATTAGGTGTTAGTATTTTGCATGGTACAGAAGGCGATCATGGTGGAAACCCCAAAAATTTTGCGATCACTAATGTTTTCTCTGTTTTTTTGTTGTAGGTGCTAACCATGGTTGACAACCATGGTTAAAAGTTGTCACCATGGCTGACACCCATCGGGCAACAGTCGCAGCCGTGCCTAACAGATGCGGTCAACAGAGAATAAAAAAAGTAGATATCAGACACCATCAGTAGACTTGGATCTGAGGTAGGGTCATTTTCTCCTCTCTGTATTTTTTTGTCTATGTTTTTATAGAAGCAGAATGCAATAGATGGATGCTAATTAGGAAAACATAGCAAAAGGTAAAAAGGAAAATCCTAGATGTTTTCTTAGTTTTCTACTAGTCGCTAGGAATAGCGGGTCTCTGATTGTAGTCCACCCTAGTCTCCAACGGTCTAGGACATTGCTTGTTTAGAGTTTGCATGCATGAGGCCCAATCAGTGGCCATTTATGTCATAGATAGTTGCATTCTCTGAATATCATTTAGCATGGTCGTACATTTTCTTAAAAGTGAAATATTCTTTTGAAAAGCATGTAGAATCATTTGAGTGTTGTTTTGTGCATTTTTATTTCATGCAAAGTAAAAGGAACCACACACACCACGACACATTGTAAACGCTAGTGAGTTGGAAGTCACATCCAACCACTAGTAGGGTTTCAATGACGGTGGTAGTGATTTCCATCCGTTGGCCCAACTCCCTCGTACCTTTTGTTACTAGACCAATACCGGACCCAAGAACCATTCGTAGCCCAGAAAATTTGCATGTACTTCTCTTCGGAGGGTATGACGTTGACTGGGTGAAAATGGGTGAGGATCTGGGAGGACCTGTGCTCCTTGCCCGAGTGTGGACCTCATCACCACATTTTGGGGGGATTACGTGGCCTGGAGTTCATCTCCAGGTTGTCGAGCTATGAGCATACAGGTGAAAGCCTTTTAAACAATTGAGAAAATCATCAACATATTGCAAAACATGACAAGAGTTACTTTACTGATACAACAAAATTGAAAAACACATCAAATAGTTTAGGGCTCATTTTAAAACTGTAAAAGGAGATAATCATCATTGTATTCTTTGTGTGTTAATAAAAGTTAAATCTAGACATAGGATACATAATGGTGCAAACACGGAGAGGTCGATCCGGGCATAGACCCGAGATCGAAGCCCAAGCTCCACCTAATGCACAACATGATGTAGAATACCCTCAATCACAGAATCCTCCTAGACATCATTCAATGAGTATTAGAGGGGATAATTCCACATGAGGGGATTCCATTGAGAATACCCCGATTAGAGGAAGTACTAGACATCCCTCTAGACATAGATCAGAGCATGGGACTTCCCAGCATGGGGGTTCCACACATGGTAGCATTTACCATGATCGCATTCCATGGGCATCCATAGGTTCTATTGAAGAATATGTCATTGAGGGATCCATATTGGTACCCCTTCGACCTGTATCTAAGGGAGGCTCATGACCTCCACCATCCGAGTATAGATAGGCTTGAGATCCACCCATTCAAGGGCAAGTAGATGGGACCACTTTCGAGCATAGGCCCATGTAGACTCCCTATAGGGGTGAACCTTGTAAGTTCACCATAGATATATCCAAAGTGGGAGCTAATGGTATGCCACCTCATGAGCCATGGCATAGCAAATAGTTAGATGGTCTAGATAGAGTCCTAGGACATCTAGGATATAAGCCTATGCCTGCACCCTCTCGACCTATGAGTGAGTGTAGAGGAAGCACCATTAGGACCACTCGAGAACCTAGAGAGTGCTCCAAGAGTTCTCATGACATATGTGCTCCTGCATCTCATGTAGGCACAGAGTATAGGAGATAGCCTGACATGAATGTCATATTTATAGATAGAGGCAAGAGTGTGGCAAATCAGTCCATTGGAGGACATACCCATAAAGTCGCTCGAACAGAGTGCATACACTAGAGGCCTCAGATGATCGATCATGTTGATAGATCTCATAGAATAGTGTTAGAGCAGAGACGAAAGATTCTCCAAGACCAATTGGAGGATGTTTGCACAGAGAAAGAGCACCTCAAAAATGAGAACTCTCAGAGGTAGAGGTTCATAAGACAAAAATTATATGAACAACGCATGCATGAACAATGCATCCTCGATCAGGAGTGTGTAGAGAGAGAGGATCGATTGGCTAGCATCAGTTTACCTCCTCATAGTGAGACCAAGGAGTGTGTCGATAGACGAGTGGCTTCATAGCCTGAGCTATACCCTAAGTACATAGACACACATACTCATCGTACGACTCAACATAGAGATCGATATCCAACATCCGAAAAACATGAGCATAGGTAGTATGAGGAAGAAGTGGGAGAGGAATTAGAACAAGAATATCCAAAAATCTCCCAATTCGAGGAGGAGGGTGAGCCTAGTCTGCCACCTCGATAGAGGAAGAATATGCCTCCGAAGGTGCCTCCAAGGCAATCTCGAGAAGAGGAGTTCCTTTCCTCATAGGCCTATAAGGCCTTAGCAGAGAAGGTCCAAGCCATAGAGAAGCAAGGAATGGCTTATCAAAAGCCTACCTTGAACAAAATCCATAATGAACCTCTATGCACGTCAGTGCCTATTCTAGCCTATCCTGAGCATTTCAAGATGCCTAGACTAGAAAAGTTTCAAGGAGAGGAAGATGCACAGGAGCATGTAACGAGTTTCCTAGATATGTGCTTTCAGATTGAGAGCAATGATGCTTTGCTCCTATGCACCTTCATTACCACCCTCTCAGGCCCAGCTCGAGAGTGGTTCAACCAATTAAAGAGGCACAACATCACTAGTTTCAAACAACTAGCCGATGCATTTCTTGAACACTTTTCCTTCGACATCAAGAAAAAGGTAAACTTATCCGACCTGGCTACTTTAACGCAACACGACGATGAGCCAATGATGGATTATGGAAAATTATGGAGGAAAATGATGGCAAAGCTACCATTCTCCATCCCATCCTCTGAATTAACGTGAATGTTCATGAAGAGTTGTGCCAAGCACATTTTATTATTGCTACAGTTGCAGTAATACCAGACATTCGAAGAGGCTTTGGTGCAAGCCAAGGTGATAGAGGACATCAAGTTATAGGAGGGTAACTTGAAGCTCAGAACTAAGAAGGAGTGGCACAAGAAAAGCATTGAGAGACAATAGGCCAAGCTGACCCATGTTAATCAGGTGGTGTTGAACCTCCAGAAAGGGGATAAGGGGTAACAACAATGAAACTATCAAGCCCAACCTCCTCCTATGCAATATGAGCAGTGCAACAATAATTATAAGGGTAAAAATAAGGAACAATGCCCACCTCACGTATTCACTTAGTTATCGAAGTCGTTGGCTTCGATTTTTCATCAGTTATGTGAGGTGAAGGCTATACACTTACCCGAAGTCAAGTTAATGGACCCTAATCAGCCTAAGCCTAAGGGCTACAAGGATGATCAATATTGCATCTTTCATCGATCGAAAGGCCACGACATCGAGGTATGTTGGTCTTTCAAACATCTTGTGCAAAATATGATCGAAAGAGGTACGCTTCTTATCGACAACCCACAAGCACCTGACAATAAAAATATGGGGATTTACAAAAATCCTCTACCAAATCATGAGGTGCCAAAGAATAATGTTGGCCAAGTCAACCAAGTACGCATCGAACCACCAACCCAGGGGTTCATCGGAATGGTCAATATTGTCACAAGGAATGTGAGGTATGAATGACCAAATCAACCTCCAATGCCCATTAGAGTCCAAGTTGCACCTCCTCCAAGGCCAGCCCAGCATGTGCCAGGCCCACCAACTAGACCGGTGGTGACCATCAAAAGTAGGTTGGTCCAAAACCTATAGATGACTCCAACAAAGTTGTCGATTTATGAGCTGATCCAATAGTCTCCCAAGCATAGGGAGACACTTATGGACATCTTAAGGTCCATAGAAGTGCAGCCTCAAGATCCCAAAGCATTTACACACTTCATGGGGCACATGCAATAGTGTCAAGAATCGGTCATACAATTCCATGATCATGAAGTCAAGATGGTTTCCACTATTATAGCAGACCCACCATTGCATATCATTGCATGTGTGAATCACAAACCATTCAAGAAGGTTTTGATTGACATGGGGTCATCAATCAATATCATAACTACCAAGGTGTTAACTCACTTGAAGTTTCCCAAGATGCATATCATCCCTTCTACCTTCACATTGAGAGCTTTCAATGATGCATTATGCTCAATGGTCGGTACTATAGTTTTACCTATCCAGGTAGGACTGAAGACCATCCTGATGATGTGTCACATAATCGAAGGTGCTATGCAATATAACATACTTCTAGGGAGGCCTTGGATCAGAGAAATGTATTGCATCCCTTCTATTCTACATCAATGTATCAAATACATTCATGAGGGATAGGTTCACGTGGTGCCTTCAGATGAAGAACCCTTTAAATACGTGAATCTAGCAGATTTTTAAGGGAATTCATGCTCCCCTCAATGCACCTGGATGTGCGGCCAGCATCACCAATCAAAGAGCTAGGAGGTAAAATAAAATATGTGTGTGCTAAGCCTACAATATCCGCATCTCAATGATCGGAGCACATGACAACTGCTTCTACCAGACCGTCTACATCTATGATGCATCGAGATGATAGGAAGTTGAAAGAAAATATGGGTGAAAGAGAGATAAAGCAAATGCCCAAGCTAGTTATCATTGAAGCCCCTACTCCCATGGAAGTAGAGGAAATTCAAGGAGAAGTCGAAGAGGCACCTCAGCCTGCTTCACCTGCATCTTCAGCAGGGTCATCTGCACCATAGGTGACCATCCATTTGGTTAATCCTAGATTAGGGGAATATATCATGTAGAATGTGATGTTCACACCGATTATCAAGACTGCATAGGACATGGGCCGACCGTGAGCCCATCGCCTTCCCGTAGGGATGGTGGAACCATTAGGGGTACCACCTAACCAAACCAACTTCATCTATGGAGGGCTAGACCAGTTTGCATCTCCCACACCCATGGATGAGGATGATAATGAACCATTCACCATGAATATTCATTATATCTCTAACCTAGAATATGCCATGTGATACTTTGAGCATTACCATTGGCATGGTTACGGTCTCAAACTATTCGAGCAAGGGCATAGAAGGCCATATGAACCATAGTATCAGTTGCCAACTGATAGGTTCAGGTTAGGATACTATATTCGAGGTCAGGATGAACTTCTCATGACATCTTTAGACCACCTGTACCTCAATCTGGGGGGTGAAGTTGACTTCAATCCTTATCACCCTAATCCTTTTACATTTCAGAGGGATAACCGGCTAGTGACTTATGTCACTGTGGAGCCACCCGAGAGATATCATGCGAACATCTTGGTGGAGACCGGCCCAGAACCCATTCCAAGAGCCAACTTGGACAATCAAAGTCATGGAGCTACCAATGATATTGGTATACACATCCAAAGTCTAGACACAACTATAGACATCAAATCAAAAGTTGCTTCTGAGGACGTTCATGCAGTATCCATCATCAAAAGTGATGGACCAGACTACGATTCTAGAATAGATGATGTTGAGTTATCCTCAAACAATGAGCAATACAAGGATGAAACCGAGTTGGCCTGCTTGGGCCCTATACTCTTGCATCATATTTTACCTTTGGAATCAATAAATACGAGTGAAGAGCCCTTCAACAATGATGATGGCTATCAAGACATAGCCTACATGGGGCCTCATGTGGAGCATCACCCGATTCCATTAGGTAGAGGTGAGGGTCTTTATTATGATAGTGATGATGAAGATGAAATAGAGAGAGCCTATTTAGGACCTCCCTACTTGCACCATCGTAATGCGCCATATACTGTTGAGGAGATGTACAGAGAGATCAATCTCCATCCTCACCTTAGGGGAAGGCCACCGAATCTTAATGTGATTTATCACATGGTGTTTCCTAATCCACCAATGTACATGGAGCTCCTTGAGCCCAATGATCCCATCCGATAGTCTATTCATGGACCGGATCCAGAGATCCCCATACCCCTAGAACCACATCTCGAGGATGGAAGTTTTGCTAATGTTGAGTCACGTGCACGTGGTCCTGGAGACATGATCCATTCCATCAATATGATCTCCATTTATTTGACCACTCCACTCCACAATCCAGTTGATCCTTCCAAGCCATTGTGTCTTAATGTAGATGCTATTGATTGGGATCACATTGATTCACCTCTAGAGCCTGAATATTTCTTCCCTAATGAAGAAATGTTGCAACCTTTCCATTTTGCACTAGGCTATGCACATGATGTCTATCATGTTGAGGATGCTTCCAATGAGGAACCTATAAACCTAGCAGATGACATCCACTTGATTCCTACGCCTCACCAGCTTGAGGAGGGATCCCATATGTCAATAGAGGAAACCTTTGAAGTGGATATCAGTAATGATCCCACTAATCCTAAGAAGGTTAAATTTGGAGAAATTTTGACTCCTGATGAGCATGCCAACCTCATCCCTCTACTGAGAGAGAGACTTGATCTCTTTGCTTGGACTTATAAGGACATGTCGGGTCTAGATCCGAAATTGGTTACTCATAACCTTTCGCTAGATCTATCAAAGAAGCCAGTCAAGAAGAAACTCAGGAAGATGCATCCAACAGTAGCCTTAATGGTTAAGGATGAATTGCAAAAGCTGTTGGATGTAGAGTTTGTCATTTCCATCGACTATCCAAAATGGGTATCAAACATGGTGCCTGTAGGAAAACCTGATGGAAGGATCCGTATCTATATGGATTTTAGAGACCTAAATAGGGCAACACCAAAGGATTCATTTTCATTGCCAAACATAGATGCTCTCGTAGATGCAACTGTGGGTCATGAGATGCTCTCCTTAATGGATGGTTTTTTTGGTTACAATCAAATTTGGATTAAGCTCGAAGACCAACATAAAACCATATTCATAATGCCATGGGGGACATTATATTACAAGGTTATGCCATTCGGCCTGAAGAATGTTGGTGCTACATATCAATGGGCTATGACATATATCTTTCATGACTACATGCATAAGATCTTAGAAGATTATATCGATGACTTATTGGCAAAGTCATTGCTACGTTAAGAGCATGCTGAGGTCCTGAGGAAGGTCTTCGATCACCTGATAGAGCATAATGTCAGGTTGAATCCTAAGAAGTGCATATTTGGTGTAACTTCAGGAAAGCTCTTAGGATTCATCATTTCAAAATGAGGCATCGAAGTTGACCCAACAAAGGTCAAGGCTATTTTAGAAATGCATCCCCCCATAAATATCAAGGAATTAAGAAGCCTACAGGGCAAAGTAGCATCCATAAAGTGATTTATCACATAATTATTGGATAAATGTCGACCCATGAATCGACTGCTACACAAGGGGGTCCCATTCAACTAGGATGAGGACTGTCAAGCAGCCTTTGCTGAGATTAAGCAATACCTGGCGATGTCGCCAGTACTAGCTCCACCAAGGCCAGATGTACCATTCTTGTTGTATATATCGGTGACTAACTTTGCATTGGGAACTATGTTAGCCCAAAAGAATGTGCAAGACAAAGAACAAGCCATATATTATATTAGCCGAACCTTGGTGAGTTATGAGCTAGGATATGCATACGTTGAAAAGTTATGTTTAGCAGTAGTGTTTGCTACCAAGAAATTATGATACTATATGTTGAGTCATATGACGTATGTCATATCAAAACAAAATCCTTTGTAGTATATGATGAGCAAGACATATCATAATACACGTACTACGAAGTGGATCATGCTATTGATAGAATTTGATCTAGAATTCATAAGCCAAAATTCCATTAAGGGACAAGTCATAGTTGATCAACTGGCTGAGGTGCCTCTCAAAAATAGTAGGCCCCTCACCATAGAGCTTCCTGATGATGCAATATTTGCCTTATCAAAAGCACCCAAACCCGAGGAACCAGATAACAAAGCTGATATGACCTTGTTCTTTGATGGTTCGAAGTGTGAGCAAGGGGGTGGTGCAGGAATAGTGTTGTTCATGCCACAAGGAGCTCCAATGCCCTTGTCATTCAAGTTGGACTTTCCTTGCACTAACAATAATTCTGAATATGAAGCCCTAATTTTGGGTCTCCAAATAGCTATCACCATGAAGATAAAAAGGCTAAATATCTTTGGTGATTCCCTTCTCATTGTTAACCAAGTTAAGGGATTATTTCAATGTCGATGTTCGATATTGAAAGCTTACAAGGATCTTGTTGACATTTATCTAGCTCAACTAGAATGGTATGACATCGAGGCAATCCCTCATTCATCCAATAGATTTGTAGACACAATGGCATCTTTGGGATCTCTAATCCCTCAGAATCTATCTACTGATTTCACTACCATCCATGTAAAAATATTGTCACACTCTACTGTGCAGCATGAAGCATTGGATAACAAAGAGTCAATCAACATGATTCATGTAGAACCAAACCATGAATGGTTCTATAGAGCCAAAGACTTTCTCAAGAGAGCATCCTAGGGGTCTTTGATCTCGTAGGATCCGATGGGGAGTGGTACTACCATTCACCACAAGGTTATTTTCCAGTCTGCATTTGCAAATGTAGAACCACAGGGGGAACATGTTGTCTTGTCAGTCAAAGTCAAAGCTTATCATAACTAGACATCACAGATACATGACTTCCTTAGACTTGGTGTAATCCCTCAGGGATTATCGCATGCCGTGAAGTGCACATTTAAATAGAAAGTGACAAAGTATGTCTTGTTAGTAGACATCCTATACCATAGAAGCTATGATGGAGTTCTCCTTCATTGTCTTGAGCCCCAAGAGTCATCTTGGGCAATTTTACAAGCTCATGATGGTACATGTGGTGGCCATTTTAGTGGCATGGCTATCATCAAGTGCATCCTTCGCATGGGTTATTATTGGCCCACTATGGAGAAGGATTGCAATGTGTATGTCAAGAAATGCATTAAATGCCAGCATCATGCTAATCTTATGCACCTACCATCACAGGCCTTACAACCCATTCAAGTGGCTTGGCCATTTTCTCAGTGGGGATTTGATCTCATTGGTAAGATCTCTCCTCCATCATCGGGTTGACATACATTCATTATTATGGCTACTGAGTATTTTACTAAATGGGTGGAAGCCATTCCCTTAACAATGACAACTAGAGCGCATATTGTTGAGTTCATACTCACTAATATCATAAGTCATTTTGGGATACCATCCAAGATAATTTTGGATAATGGAACATCATTTAAGAACAAAACTGTGAGAGCTTTGACATCTAAGTATAGAATCAAACATAGTTTTGTGACTCCATATTATCCGTAGGAAAATGGGTAAGCTGAAGCTTCAAATAAGATAGTGGTCTCCATCTTGAAAAATATGGTACAAGAGCACCACAAATATTGGCACATCCAGCTACCCCTTGCATTATGGGCTTACAGGACTAGTATTTGGACACCCATTGGGGCAACTCCATTTTCATTAGTATATGGCACTGAGGCCATTATGCCCTTAGAGTTGGAGATTCCAACGTTGCACGTCGCATTGAAAGAGTTCATTGATGATGACACCACGTGACAAGCTCACCTAGATCAACTGATGCTACTTGATGAACATCACGTGAATGCCCTTGAGCACCTCCACATTTATCAAGAGTACTTAAAATGAGCTTACAATAACAAAGTCCATCTGAGAGACTTTGAGGTTGGTGATCTTGTGCTGAAAGAGAACCAACAGAACTCAAATTTACCGCTAGAACTCGACAAAACTATGAGATAAATTTATGGCTAACTAGTTAGGTCCTTATATGATCTCAGAGAATATTGGACCTGGGACATATCGCTTGACATCGCTCGAAGGAGTTGAAGAGCCTGAACCTCTCAATATCCTTCATATTAAAGTATTTTATGCCTAAAACCATAAAAAGGCTCCAAAGGCATCTATAAGCCCTTTGGTCATTTAAAAAGGCTCCAAAGGCATCTGTAAGCCCTTTGGTCATTCTAAAAAGGCTCCAAAGGCATCTGTAAGCCCTTTGGTCATTCAAAAAAGGCTCCAAAGGCATATATAAGCCCTTTGGTCAACTCCAAAAAGGCCCCAAAGGCATATGTAATCCCTTTGGTCAAAGCACAAAAGGCTCCAATGGTTTTTAAAATCCCTTGGTCAAAATGTAAAATCCATAAAAAATTTGGAAAAATATCAAAATCCAAAAACATTTGCATTTCATTTTGCATCATTGCATTTCATTTTGCATCATTACATTCCATTTGCATCATGCATTTCATTTTCCACATGCATTTCATATTTGCATTGCATTAGGCATATCCATCCGTCACACTTGCATTAGAATAAATTGTGTTTACAATCTTACAAATGACACCACGTTTGTGTTTCAATCATGCATCATTGCATTTTCATCATTCATCACCCTTGTGAGTAATTGTGTTTTTCAACACAACCCATATTGTTGCTATGAAGAATATACTAAGGGTTTTCTGATCATTCAACCATACCTAGAGGTCTTCTCAAGAGTTGATAGAAAGCTTGCTTTGCTTTTGTAGATGAGGTCTAGTGTGTATAGCCCTTAGCATATCAAAATTCTATCACTAATCAAAAAATTAAACAATCCTAATAAGGACTAGGGGAAGATGAAAGCTACGAAGCAGGACCAGGTATCCTGAGGTGAAAAGTTTATTCTTGCTTATCCCCTTATGCAGATGGTCCGAGAAATGTTGGCAATTGGAAAAAGGACAAGTTTATTCCCTACCCAGAATCCCTTGCTTACATTAAAATGAGCAATATCCTAGATCAATCCTTCAGATTGATACCCTAAGATCGATATCCTAGATCGATATCCCAAAATCAAAATCCCCAAAGGAAGTTTCTGAATCAAATTACAAAATGTAAATCCCAGAAAGTCAAGTCAAATCAAGATCAAGTTTTCAAAGTAAAATCAAATCAGTATCAAATCCCTTGCTCAAGAAAAAAAAAAAAAAAAAAAAAAAAAAAAAAAAAAAAAAAAAGAGAAAAAAAGAGAGTATATACAAAATAAATAGTGATTTTTATCACTATATATGAGCAAGTATCCCAATAAATTGAAGAAAATAAGGGAGCGAACTTGAATCCCTGGAATTGTCAGCACTACTGTACCTTACGCATGATGATATATCTGATACATTAGCATCTTGCTTGTGTGTAGACCAATGTTTGAATGTGGAAGAGCTAGCTTCAGGTGTCCTGTATCGCCTAGTGGTCTAGTCCAACTAAAATCTAAACCTAGGATTGGATAGACATATGAGGATCCCCAATCTTAGCAATGGGTTGAAAGAATCCCGCCTGACATCGGGGTATGCTTATGCCTTATCTAAATATACTCATTTGCACACACAGGGATAATGAACAGTTAGGGCCTATCCTAGTGAAATCCTATGTTTCAGAAGTCTAGTATGGTTAGTATACAACTTTTGATAAGTCAACTAGGGTGTTTGAGTCTCATGGAAAACCTCAAAAATTCCCAAATAGCAACAACCAATTTTCAATGCAATCATCAAAACATCAATTTCTTTTATGAGAGTTTGTTTATTAGAACTATTTGTAATATATGTTAGATACCGGATGGATGTCAAAAATGATGTTTAGATGGCCACTGACTATGTTAGCCATATTATTTTAATTTACAAAAGCCCATGAATAGAAACCATATATAATTGCATCTCACATATGGGTGTACTATCTTTCACAAGAAGATAAAGCAACTACAATCCATGATTGTTATACATTCGGTGGTGTCATCCATTAGATTGTTAAAAATCATATTGCATACATTATGTTTTAAGTGATTAAAGCATACATGTCCATTTCACAAACACATTATCAAAGAAACAAAGAAAAATATGCAATACATACATGGCATAGACTATGTCATAGCAACACAAATTAAATGCATACAAGTGAAGCAAATTATACATGCATTTAACATAAAATATCGCATTCATATGCATCCATCATAAGTAGTACATCTATATACATAACTCATAGCATCTAATCATCTATCACATAGCTATCTAGTGCATGTCATCCATACATCACATCATATAGCATAAAATAATGCATTGCATCCATATGCATCTCATAAAACATAAACAATAAAAAATCATAATAAACTACACATATAATGAGTCTCAATGTTAGATCATATATATATATATATATATATATATATATGTGTGTGTGTGTGTGTATCAAAATAAATAGGCAATAGTACATCGGCATGGTCAAAAATACCCATAGGCTACATATGTGTAGGTCCTCGACCTTACACTCAAAAATGGTACAATGACATCTCTAAGATCTATACTAGCCAGGGCCTACACCCCTAGTCTATGAGGCACCACCATCACCTCCACCCTCCCTATGGGTCCTCCATGAGCTAGCACCAGAAGTCCTCTCAGACCTATGAGTCCTATGGTTGGAGCTAGCTGATGACTGACCTATCTCCCGAGTGTGAGTCCTCTGAGACCCTAAAGCTATGGGCATCTCTAGAATCTCACCCTCGAGTAGTCCAATCCACCCTCTCAGAGTGGTAATGTAGGTAGATCTAAGTGAGGCCTCCTCAATGTGCTACTCAACCAGAGCCTGAAGTCTCCTGATCTCTACCCCCTGATCCAAGCCTGCTACTCCCTACACTGCTAGCATTATTAGTACTACTAGAATAGTTAGGGGTGCTAGAGCAACCTATGAAGATGAGGGAGTTGATACCCCAGCCTGGTAGGTGGTGAGAAATACTATCAAAGCATCTAGCTAAGACTAAAGTAGAGTGCACTACCCTATGAGATTTTGTATCTCTACATCAGCTGTAGTGATCCTGGCCTATAGAGTAGTCTTCTCCTCCTCATAGTCTCACCACTGGTCCTACCCTGATGTCAGTCTAGATTGGAGATCCTTCACCTTTGCCTCTAGAGTGGCAATGGTGGTATCTCACTGTAGCATTTGTGTCTATAGAGAGCCTACCTGAGTCTGTAGGCTAGCAACCTGAGCCCTGAGCTCTCCAATATTATTGTCTAGTGGTGCCTCGCCCTCCTCAAGAGCGTCACCCTCCTCATCAGTTGGTGGTGCCTCCTCTATAGCTGCCTCACCCCATCCACCCTCAGTCCTCTAACGGACTCGATGACCATGAGGATCTACCTCTACACCCTCGTTGCCCTCTATTGCATCATCTAGGACCCTACCCAAGGGACCCTCAAAGCCCTACCATACCCTGAGTGTCCACCAAGTATCATAATCAGTTGTGGTCCCTGCATTAGTCAGCCCTGACTCCTGAAAGTCATCATCCTCCTCACCCAGTGGAGTCACCCTAGGCTAGGTCAAGTCCCTCTCTAAAGCGAGGTGATGGTAGATGGTAGGTAGCTCTAGAATGTCCTACCTAATCCCAAACTATCGAGTGATGTGAGAGAAGTAAAAGAACTCTCATACCATAGACTTCCATCCGAGGAGCCATCTATCTCTACATGCCCGATGCAACCTATCAGTAGCCTCCGCCCATGGAGGGTAGTCTAGGTAGGGGTACCAATCAATCTAAGCTAGCTGTAGCCTCAAGAACCATGCAATGTAATGATCCAGATCTCCTACATGAGACCTACTCCTGAAGCCCTCCTGATCATGAGGCCAGCATGCAGCGTAACACTGGTGCACCACCGCAATAGTCTCAATCCTTAGAGGTAACTCAATGGGATGCTCGATCTTGATATGCTACCACCCCTAGATCTATAGTAGCAAGCTGCACCCAATACCAACTCTACTCCTATAGGTGATCTGATACAACTCATTATAGAGCTGCACCAATAGTGCACTACCCCAGGATAGGATCAGTGGATGATCAGTAGGACTCATGAGGACATCCCTAGTCCTAGCTAGGAGGTTCCAAGGGAACCTCACTCCAAAAGAATCAGGGAGGACAACCTGCATGATCAAGTGCATGAATACGATTGTGCACTCATTGAAGACCCTCATCATGTACCAGTCCTCAATGTGGACCCCTCCATGGTCCGAGTCATGCTCTACCTCCGCACTGCATCGACTAAAAATCTATGCAAATATGACCTTCTTCACCTCGATCGATGAAGATGTGATGGGCTCGCCATCCAGAGGAATGTAGAAGATGTGGTAGACATCCTCCAAGGTCACTATCATCTCACCTATGGGCAGGTGAAAGGTATTGGTCCACGCATCCCAATGGTGGGCCAATGTAGTCATGTAGGCTTGGTCAGCCCGGATGGTGGGGAGGCGTAGTACGTAGCCAAACCCCATGACATCGAACCAAGCCTGATCAGCCGGATCAAGGGCACCACGTAGGTTGCAAAGGATCTCAGACTCCCTCACCCTCGCAGTCAAGGTCTAACATAAAGCAAAATGAGGCCAAAAATTAATAAAAAATAATAAAAAATGAGCAAAAACATTTAAAAACAATTTCAAAATGAAAAATAAAGTCAAAAAAATGTCAAAAGTATCAACAAAAAGATGAAAAACAACACTTCAAAAATCAAAAAAAATTAAAAAATTAAATTTTTTTCCTAAGGTGGTCGAACCACGGTTCAGACCGCGGTCGGGATGGCGGTCAAAATTTTGATCATTGGATTTTAAATCCCACCATGGCTGATAGTCATGGCCCCCAATTTTCCAATTGGGGACCACGTCTGCCAGCCACGACTAGCAAGGATGACCTTTTCAGGGTCATTCCTTATCCTGGGGCACCCCAAAATTTAAAGCCCTCCCCTCTACGCTAACCTAAGCTAAACCTAACTAAGGTGAGGTTCATTACCGATAGTTTAATTAGGTTAATTTACCTCATTAATTAATGTGGTTAATTTTTAAACCGGTAAAATAACAAAGGTCAAGAGTTTGCGTGTTACCTTCGTAGCACCGACTCCTCTAGGTTGATCCGCCATCGGTGTGGATGAGGGTAAGATGAAAATGCGACAACATTCCATATCAGTTTTTGTCCTCTTCCCTCTCAGAGCTCTCAAATTGCAAAAGTTGTCAGGTGACAATGACGTCGAAAGTGATAGGAAATTTTTTAAATATTTCCTATTTTCTTCCTGACCATGGCTGACAACCACGGGCATAGAATTAGGGTTTGCCAACTACTGTTGTCACCCGTGACTAAGAAATTTGATATTTTTAACTATTATTGTCAAACATGGTTAGAAATATACAATAAATGCTCTTAAATCCCATCGTGTGGAGTTCCAAAATGGTAAATTCTAAGTACCAACCAGATCAGAAAATGCAAAAAAAATAAAAAATTAACAAAATAACAAAAAAATCAGATAACATTAAAAGCCAAATGCACCTTGTATCCAGTTATTTACCCTATACACTTAGCGGTTGTAGCGACTTGCGCTCCATGCAATCTGACAAGATGAGTAAATTACCATAAGGACATTTGGGGCAAATTCATCATCATGGAATTGATATGCTTCTGTTCAATCCCTAAGAAGGCCCAGACGATCGGACTGCTCCATGGGAACGAAGTGTTCATGTCAATTCTTCTATGATCCTCTCAGCAGATCATCGACAATATGATTCAACACATGCCTAATTGGAATTGCTTTCATTTTGATTCCCTAAGAAGGCCTTCATGGCTGGACCGCTCCATGGGATAGAAATAGGCAATTACTATTAATAGTTTTTTAGGATCCTCCATCCTAAAATTATTAGTAATTATTAGTTAGTATTATTAATCATTTAATTATTATATTATTAACTCATAAAGTGAACCATCACGTCTCTTCACCAACGTAGCTTTAGGGTAGATATACATATTAGGTTATCCATTCACACAAATTATCCAAGAAGAAGAATAAGAAGCATAAAATATAAGGAGGGAGCCTCCTATAAGTGGAAAGGAGGGAGACCCCTATAGCAGCAAAGTGATTACAATGGATCCCCATTTAAGTGGCATGTGATTACATTTTATATTAAATTATTTATCAAGTTTACACAAGAACATCAGGGTTCTTGCATTTAGTATCAGAGCCATGTGGGACACAGTCATGTGGGAATTGCTCAAAGATCTTCGTCAAATCACTTTCGTGTGTGAGTATCAATCTTGGTTTGAGGATATCACCAAACAAAACACATGGTTGGATGAATAAATTCTCATAAATAACTTCATTAGTGGATTGAAAGAGGAAATTAGAATAGAGGTGACAAGTTTCAATCCCTATACCATGATGCAGACCTATGGATTGGCCAAATTAGCCAAATATAAATTTAATACTCAATGTCGATTAGGAAAAACACCTATTGGGAAAGCAAAAACCACTTACAGTGCCCCAAAACCTAACCAACCCTTGCAGGTTGAGTACCTCAACCTAAAGGAAGTGAAGGAATGACGAGTGAAATACCTTTGCAATAATTATGGTGAGCAATTTGGATCCCATCAAAAATGTGTTACACTAACGTATTTATTGAAGGAAGTTGATCCTTTTCAATCCATAAAAGGTGAAGATGAGGTAGTTGTGTCCAAAGTGCCTTGCACACATAATCACAACAATAAATACAATGAGGTCGATATGCCATAAGTGATCGATGCATTAGGTAAGGATGAGGTAGACATTCTTGAAGTGACTCATTATGGCCAAACATGCACTCTACAAGAACTACACTCAATTTCCTCTCCAATAGTGAGTTATCACCATAGGATCAAACCTATTCAAAACAAGGCAGAAAGGTGACTACACACTCCTCCATTTCCTCTCCTAGGGAACAACAAGAGAATGTAGAAGTTTTACCACCTCTTTTTATGCATCATTTTAAGGTATTTGAAGAACCCCAAGGGTTGCCCTTCCCTCATCATCACACATTTACTAATTTTTTGGCAACCCCATGCTAATGCTTCATCCTTCTTGATATCCCCCTACAAAAGAGGTGAAGAATAGGGGAATTAGTATATTAATCATTTAATTATAATATTATTAAATCGTAAAGTGAACCATCACGTCTCTTCAAAAAGAGAACCAACACCTCTCTTCCCCAATGGAGTTTTTGGGTATATTTTTATTTTGGGTGGGCCTCTCACAAAAATTATCCAAGAAGAAGAATAAGAAGCATAAAATATAAGGAGGGAGCCTCCTATAAGTGGCAAGGAGGGAGACCCCTATAGCAGCAAAGTGATTACAAGGGATCCCCATTTAAGTGGCATGTGATTACATTTTATATTAAATTATTTATCAAATTTACACAAGAACATCATGGTTCTTGCATAGTTGCAATCATAGATCATTAGGTTGTGCCAATATTCAAATGCTAAATATTAATTTGTTTAAATATTTCATAGTGGTCAAGCGACCTCATCTCTTCATTTAATTGTCATTACCCTCATTGACTCATCGCTTGAGGGGGTAGTCATAATATCATATCATAATCAAAGTCAACAAAAGATCCCTTGATCTTGTCAAAATTGTGTTCGTCTTACGAATCATTGCCAAAGACTATCATAAGCTTACCCTTTTTCTGGGGTAAAAAGAAATATGACAGTTTGTAGCTCTCTTCCTTTTAGTTATATAGGCTTAACTCCTATTGTAGCACCAAAGCTACTCGAATATTTGATGATGAGTGAAAACTCTTTCAAATTAAGCCTTCCATATAGTTGGAAGGAATGATTCTAATATGCGCATCCTTTTGCAAGACCTAGGGCATCTAATTGTGATCAGCCTAATGATCATCATGCAATCTACAACATCATTTTTGGAGGTCTATTTTTTCTTAGCATTTTTCAATATCATAATGCATCTCAAAAGGGGTATCTGTAGACACCTAAAATACATCATGTTGAGGCGACTACTCATATGGGACATGCTAGAAGACCATATGGAAGACCTTGGATAGATTCCAAGGTATAGTAGTGGTTTTTACCACTTATTTGGGCACCTTTTCCTAGTCAATGCTAGCCGTTGCTGACACTCACGATTAGAAAAATTGACCATGCTTGTCAACAGCGATCAGTACTCAAAATCAATTGGTCTTCATCTGACCCAATATCGGTTGCAACAACCAATTGGTTGTGGATTGGAGTGGTTTGAGCGAGGAAGGTTTTAGATCCTTCCATTCAACAAACTCAACTGCTCAATATTGTTCTTGGCTTCCACATGAAGCCACCCCTAGCCCTAGGCAAATTCTATTTAACTCCCCTTCAAATTGGAAAAAGTGATAGACGAATATTGAATTGAAATATAGTGAAGCCCTATCAAATTGCATACTCACCTAGGTGCATTGAGAGGAACAATTTGGCTGCCCAATTGGATATCACATGGTGTTTGGAGTCAAGGAGGCTAGGGAGGGTTAGTAAGAATAAAGAAAACCAATTGAGCCCATTCCATCATCAAACTGAGAAATTCAACCACCAAAACTATCAGAGGATACAGAGGTAACCCTTGATCATTAATTTGACAAAGAGATTCAAAGATTCAACCCCTAAATTAGAGTACAAACTTACTTCAATATCCACCATGGTTATCAACCATGGATAATAGTGCTCACCGTGCTTCAGAGCCACTATATAGTAGTATCACTGATTTCCCTATTTTCTAGCTGTAGGATTTACTTAATGTCATTATATTATATTTATCTTGTGTCAATTTGCTTTAATAGGAAATTTGATCGATGCAATTAGAGTGTTTAGTAATTTTCCTTCATTTTTGCAATTATGATGATAATGGTTTTTTTCATGCTTTCAATTTTATAAGAAATCCATTAGATAGATGCAATTGATTTTCCTTAACATGTTGTATACCATTATTTCATGCTTAACATAGGTTTAATATGTTTCTTGCACTTTCTTGATTTCATGCTAGTTACATTACCTTTTATGCAATATCCTCCTAAAAAGCCTCATCAAGAGAGGCCTCCTTTGTAGCTAATTGCTTCTTGTTGTTTATTGCATGCAGGATCAATAGGGTTTTGGGATGCAAGGTAGAAAATGCCTCTAATCATGGAGAAGAAGGTCTAAAACCTTGGAGCAGTTCATGTCTTTGTGGAAGACATTTGGATTACACCTACCCTGGAAGGGAATTTATCATGTTGTAATTGTTGTATCAAAAGGGTATCCCTAAGAGGGATGGATATGTAATTTGGATTGATTTGAAATATTAATAAGAGAAGAATTTCTTTTACTTTTGTGTCATTTCTTGTCAATTCATGTGTGCATACCCAATTTTACATAATGTTCAATGATTATAGCATTAGGTGTTAGTATTTTGCATGGTACAGTATTATATATCTATTGAATGAGTATACCAATTTTTGAGGATTGTGGCATACCAATCTAACTTTATTTTGTACATGGAATTTCGATATATATATATATATATATAGACCTTCTTGTATTATGTGATTTTGTATGATTTTATTGTATTTGATTGAAATTTTGATGATGTTTTACATTTCTTATAATCATGATTTTGATTTAAGTATTTTAATCATTGCTTCAAATGAACACTGATTTTTGTAAATATGTTTTTGAAACAATGGTTTTAAAAATATGTTTTTGGTAAGATGATGACATAAATGGATTAGCAATGTTCCTTGAAGGATTTTGTGTTGTTATATGACCATTGGTGGATATTAATGCTCTCTAAGTCATGAAGTGAATCCTATTATGAGGAATTTTGTATTGCTAATAAGAGAAATGTTGTGATGCTCAAGTATGATCTTGAGGCTTATACTGATAGAAGAAAATGTTTAATATTATTTTTGAAAATATTTTGATTTTTAATAAATATTTTGATGATGTTTATTGTTTGTGGGAATAATGTGATTTTAAGCATGAACATTTGGGAAGGATGACTTGCGCTAGGCATAGAATTCCTAGTGTGACATTTGAGAAGAATAATTGCTAGGAATTATACCATCATCATGAAATCAAGATGCAATGCATGATAATATGAAATTATTTATTTTGAAGACATAAGTTGATATAAAAAAAATCATTTGTATCACATATTAAATAATATTAATAAATATGGAATGTTTTAGACCTAAAAATTGAGAAATATGACTTGCGCTAGGCATAGAATTCCTAGTGTAAAATTTTGAGAAGAATAATTCCTAGGAATTATACCATCATCACGAAGTCAAAATGCAATGCATGATAATATGAATTTGTTGGTTTGTAAAAATACAAATTGATGTATGAAAAATCATTGTGCTATAAGAAATTATTAAAACATAAAAATTAAGAAATATGACTTGCGCTAGGCATAGAATTCCTAGTGTGAAATTTGAGAAAACAGTTACTAGGAATTATACCATCATCGCGAAGTCAAAATGATAATATGATAGATGATTTTTGGATTACAAGTTATTTTGGAGTTTTTGAAATTTTTTTATGTAATGAATGAAATAAAAAGTTGTCTAACAAATTTCAAAGAAATATTTTAACTTATTTCTAAGACAATTAAATTTATCAAGAACTAGTGTGTGATGAGTGAGTTCATTATTTATCTTGATTCAACATAATGATACAAAATCTCTCAAGGATAACATGTGTGTGCTTGTGAAATTAATTTATCGATTTTGAGTAAGGTAGTGATACAAGCAAACTTGAATGAACCAATGTGTGTGCAAGTGAAAGGTTCATTAACCATGATTTTGTGCATACCAGTGTACTGAACTACTATGTAAGTCAAGTTACCAAAAGCTAGATAATTCATAAGCAAACATTGGTCTGTACAAAATAAGGTCGCTAATGTGATAGACATGTTGCCACGCAAAAGGGATTACCCAAGGTCAAGCGAGTTGGGAAAAAACCACCTGTTATGTGGCTTACCTCATGGTTTTCAAATAACCGAGGAATACCAAAGATTCAAGCTCACTATACCCTTCTTTTCTTTTAATTTTTGGAATAGGGATTTTGTTAATTTTATTTTGAACAAGGGGATTTTATTGCTTTTGTTTTTTCTCTTTTTATTTTTCCTTTTTCTTTTTCTTTTGGGGATACTTGCCCAGATTAGACGTAGGGCAAGGGATTTTATTCGAGTAGGGGGAGAAAGCTTGTCCTTTTACCAATTCTCAATATTCTAGGCCATGCGCATAATAGGATAGCAGGGGAAAAATTTTGCTTAAGGAACTAAGACTACTATGTAGTATCCTTTTTGAATTTGCAACAAACCATTTTTAATATGTGAGAATGTGTTCTTGGTTCAAGAAGTAGCAATATCATTTCCCAAAACTCAAAATTTATTTAATGAAGTAATATTGCTTTTCTATACAAGAGAGATTTCTAATCAAAACGACAAAATCAAAATTATGAAAGATGTAAATTAAGTGCATGGTTCAAGATAACTTTTGAATTAATCTAAAATACAATAAAATATAACTTGTATTTTTGGAAGATAACACACATTGATGCAAAAAGAATAACTTACTTGACAATTTTAAAATATTTTTGGAAATTTTCATATTTTTTAATTTTTTTTTTGTTATTTTGATAATATGAGGGTTGCAAATGATGAAGAAATTTATTTACAATTATGTACATATATGGATTTTTTTGATTTTATGCATAATATATATTCAAATGCATGATATTCATGGGTTCCTTGAGATATTTCCCATCCAAGTAAGCCAATATATATGCACCTGATCCAAATTTAGCAGTGATGACATATGGCCCAAGCTAATTAGGTCAAAATTTTCCTTTTAGATCTTTTATTGCATTAGTATTTTTTTTATTTTCTTTTAAGACTAAATATCCAACTTCAAAGGATTGACTATGAACTTTATTTTCATATGATATTTTAAGTTTATCTTGGTAGGCATGAAGATGCTCTAAAGCATGGATGCACTTTTCATCAAGAAATTCTAGCTGACTAAATTTTCTAGCATGATCTTCATATTCTACTTCAATATCTTGAAGCAAAAGAGCTAAAGAAGGAATTTCTAATTCAAATGGAAAAACTACTTTGGCACCATAAACCAAGACAAAAGGTGAAGCACCTATAGGAGTATGAACACTAGTTCGATATACCCACAAGGTAGGATATAATTGTATATGCTAGTCACGACCAAATTTATTAACTAATATTTTTAGAATTTTGATTAAGGTTTTATTTTATGCTTTAGCTTGGCCATTACCTTGTGGATAATAAGGAGTGGACCATCTATGTTGGATTTTATATTTTTGACATAATTTCTTAACATATTTGTTCTTAAAACATGTTCCATTATCAAAGATGAGATTAGATGGAATTCCAAATCTATAGATGATTTGATTGAAAATGAATTTAGAAAATTGAACTCCTGTGCAAGAAGCTAAAGACATAGATTCAAACCACTTTGTAAAATATTTTGCTATTGTTATTATGAATTTATCACCATCAAATGAAATAGGATTGATTTTACCAATAATATCTAAACCCCATTTAGAGAAGGGCCAAGGAGAGGATATAGCTTGAAGTTCCTGAGCAGGAGAATGGATAAGTTCAACATGCTTTTGACACTCATCACAATGACATACATAATAATTAGCATATTTTTCCATGGAAGGCCAAAAATATCCCATTCTAAGGAGCTTTTTGGTAATGGCACTTCCACTAAAGTGTCCTCCACAGGATCCATCATGGGATTCACTTAAAGATTTATTAGAATCTTCTAGGTTGAGACATATTAATACCTTGAGAAGATCTTCTATATAAGGTATTACCAATAATTACAAATAAAATGACTTGCTTATGTAGTAGCCTACATTGGTTTCTATCTAATCCTTCTGGGAATGTTCTATTTTGGATATAATTAAAGACATCGGTATACCAAGGTTTTAGGGTAATTTCATCAATCAAAAACACATCTAATGGTTCTAAACATGACTTATAATAATAATGTTCTTGAATTTGGTGAATAATGATGGTAGCATACTCATCATCCAACTCCAAAGACAACAAAGAAGCAACCACAACCATAGCATTGGCAACACGGTTGCTAGTTCTAGGAATAGCTTCTAAAGTTACTTTTTCAAACAATGATATAATATTATGGACATATTATATATAAGGATGAAGTTTCTCATATCGTGTTTGATAAAATTTATTGATTTGATTTATCACAAGCTGATAATCTCAAAAAATTAATAAAATTTTAATTTTTAAAGCTAAAGCAGCTCGTAACCCAAGGATTAGAGCCTCATACTCTACAATATTATCAGTACAAGTAAATTATAACTTAAAAGATAAAGGTATAAGGTGATTTTGGGGATATTTCAATATGATACCGACACCTACACCACTCATATATTTAGCTCCATAAAAATACAAATATTATATCTTCGAATGATCTTCTTCCAGATTAAGGCACTCAAGGAAATTCAATTTTCAAACAATGAGTAGATTCTAAAGGTGCAGCAGCTAACTAATCAGCTATAACTTGGCTTTTAATAGATTTTTGGCCGATAAATGTGAGTTCAAATTTTCTACTATCAAGAACCCGCTTAGTTATGTGCCCTGATAAGTAAGGTCTACTCATCAAGTACCTGAATGGATCAGATTTAGCAATAACATATGTTTTCTAACTAAGCATGTAATAATGCAACTTTTGCGTAGGAAACACAACTACTAAACAAAGTTTTTCCAATGGAGTATATCAGGTTTCATACCTTGTTAAATTTATGCTTATATAGTATGTGGCTCGTTCTTTATTTTCATCATCAATTTGAGCCAACATAGCTCCTAGTGCAAGTTTGGCGTATGTCCAAGCAAAAACATTAGTATATTCTATGAGAATATAAATATATAATTTTTTTTTTTTCACTTAACTCTGATCCCATTTTGACTAGGCAACGGTTCTCTTATGTTCCAATATTAACTTTTAAAGTATCTCCAACAATAATATTTAAGTCTCTTTCAAAGTTGGGTGGTGTGGGTGATACACCCATTTCTTGTAATTATTCTAATGTGCATTTGACTAGTTCTTCTTGAGGGGTAGTTGCTTCAACATGATCTATACATGGTATAGATCCATCAAAGAAGAATTTATTCCTCAAAACTTCATCAAGAGATATATCATGAAAGATATCACCTTCTAAAAATTTATCTAGAGAAGCAATCATTTCTAGATAAGATACAGTTAACATATTGCAAGTATAAATATTTTTAAAGAGCTCTTTTTGTTCCATATATTCTTGATATGTTATGAGGTGATCATCATATTCATATGGGAATGGTTATGTTTTTGTGGAAATATATCCAAGACCACATTGGGCAGGCCAATATTCAACTTCTAAAGGTTCTTTCATACCATTTTCATGAGGTCCTAAACCTTTACCCCTATAACCCATATTACACATCATTGGTTTTGATTTTATATATCCATAAAAAATCATATTTAGCAAATCCATCTCGATCAATTGTAACTTTTACAACTAAAATTTTACCCCAATCATACCTCGCATACACAAAGGCACAACTTCCAATATGACAAATGCTTCCCTTGTTTGGCAAGCCCAAGGTTTGGGGAGATGGAGGTAACTTAGATAACACTAAGGAATCTTATGTAGCAAAATTATCTTCTTCTATATTTGCAAGGACTAAATATAAGTCCAGTAATACTTCATCCGAAAGAGCATATGAAGTAGATGGAATATCTTCCTTAACTGGTTATTTAGATGCTATGAATTTAAACATTGTAGAATCAAGAGGTGTATCTGATAATGTGGATTTAGGAAATGGATTGGATATGGGCTCATAAGATGATGATGATAATGACTTAGAATTTATTAATGTTTGTGATTTAGAACATGCTTTTGATGATATGGGTTTAAAATTTGATGATGATTTATATTTAGACGGTCTTGATGATGAGGGTGGACTAGGATGAGTAGAAGACATAGTAGGACAAAATGGAACCCCTATAGGCTTCGCCACAAAACACATATCAAATGGTTTAGGATCACCATGGATGGTGACTAATTGATTTTTGAACTCAAATTTGACACATTGATGTAATGTGGAAGGTACTACTCTCATTGCATTTATCCAAGGTCGACCTAGAAGAATGTTGTACAATGTAAAACAAGCTACAACAAATATAGTCATATCTAAAATTCTTGGGCCAAATTGCAATGGGAATGCCATTACTCCACACGTTTCTTGAGTTTCATCATTAAATACTTTAATAATAACTTCAATACTTGTCATATATTCTTTTTTAAACCCAAATATTTAAAAAAATCATATGTGAATATGTTTAAAGATGATCCATTATCAATTAGAACTCTTTTGACTCCTACATCTCCGATCAATGCTATAATGTATAAAGGATTATATTTATACAAAATTTGAGGAGGAATATCTTTATCACAAAAATCTATGAAATTTGTTTCATCCAAAGTCACAACATTCACCACAACATTAGGTTCAATATCTTCAGGTACCATCATCTTGCTTAATGTTATCATTAATTCTTCCCTATGTACAGAGAAATTATCATTGTGATGGTAGCTAATTGTTCATTAATGTCATATGGAGATCTTTGTTGTGAACTTAGTACATTATTTCCCTTAGTGGGAGCTCTCAATAAAAAATGAGCTGATTTTTTATTTTGGCTTTATGGTTGAGAATTTTGAGCTTGTGCTTGTTGTCTTGTGACAACTCCAATGGTATGCACAATGTTGCTATGTCGAGGATTACCAAAATTGAGTCTAGCATTTTCTACTTGTTCATTTGAAAGCCATTGTTGAGATGATGGTCTAGTAGTTACTCTTCTTGAAAATGGTTCTTCTGGAACTAATAAATATGTAATAGGAGTAACTTTATCTAATTAATACTCAGAACTATTTGAAGCAATTTCTAGTTTACTCCCTATTTCACTTTCTATGTCACTTTCTATATTACTTTTAGTATATTCCAAAGATGACTGGAAATATAAAATTAGTCTAGTTGTGACCACATATAAAGATGTTTTCAAATCTTGTTTTGGTAAAAAGCTACTAATGGTTCCCACATACCGAGTTGGATGAGGAAAATTGTGATGATCTACTTGGTTTACTACTTCTTTACCATGGTTGGGTAAAGGATGTTGAAAAATATCTAGGTTTTGATTTACATTTTGATTTGTTGGTTTTTGGGCATTATTTTGAGTATTATTGTTTGCAAGAAATTGTTGAACTTCCATTTTTCCTTTGTCTATTAAGTCTTGTATATCTTTTACAAGAATTTATAGAATGTCCATCTACTTGATGGAAATTTCAATGTAAGTCAGCCTTATATCCAGCTGCAGTAGTATCTGGTTGTCTTATTTTAGGTAATCGTATCAAGCCTTGTTCCAAAAGTTGAGGTAAAATTATTGTTAAGGGTTGATTTAATATTGTAAATTATCTCGATGGATTATCAAGGAATTTCAATAAAAACTTCTTAAATGTTTCTGCAACATTAACAATTGGATTATTCTTGCTATCAATAACTTTGTCACCCACTACTTGTTTATTTTTATATTGATTTTTAGAATTTTTATCTTCATGTTTCTTCTTAAATTGGCCTCTTCTAATAAGGAATTCCTCTACCCTTATTGATAAATCAATGACTTGATCAAAAGATGTTATTATAGTAGTAGAAAGCTCATAAGATAATTGTTCTTGTAAATTACCAATGAATATATCCAACATTTCATGGTGAGGTAAAGCAAAATGTAATTTGCCTAAGAGTTGTCTCCACTTAGTCAAGAATTCAGCAAAACTATCATATTTTCCTTTCTTCAAATTATACAAATCTTTAATAGTCACATGCCTCTCTATGTAAGCACTGAATTGGTGAACAAACATCTTTGTTGTTTCTTCAAAATTCCTTAAATATTTTGTAGGTAACTGATAATACCACTCTAAAGCCATGCCTTTGAGACTTTTAGGGAACATATTTAACAACAACAAGTCATCATGAGAGATATCATGACATGATGTCCTAAACATGCGAAGATGCTCAATAGGATATTTGGTTCCCTTATATATTGGTAAGACAGGCATAACAAAATGCTTAGGATATGGTTGAGCAACCACAATAGGATCCAAGGGTTGGCTACACATCTCTTTGTAACTATAAGAGGGACGGTAAGGATCCATTTGATCTAGTCTTGAACCTAACTATTTAACCATGGCTTCAAGTTCTTATTGTTGTCCACAAAATTGTTTTTTTTGTATCATAGTGTCGTGTCTTTGATAATAAGTTGGTGTTTTTGTATAATGATTCCCAACTAAAATACTATTATGTAAAGTTTTACTAGGAGGAGTATTATGAAGTTGATAGGGAATTTTGTTTTGTTGAACCCTTTGCTGATTCTGACTAATTTTGTGCATATTCTTAATTCTTTGTGCTACATTTTGTGAAGTAGAATATGGCTGTTTTTATTTGGAGTTTAAATTTATTATTGATGGTGGTTGTGCTATATTTAGAATTATATTTTTAGATGTGCCAGATTTATTTTTGTTCATGTATGTTAATGGATTTCCATTCAATCAGAGAGTAGCATCTATGGAAGCCTCTGTCGAATAATATCCCATAGGAAGTTGAGCTTCTATATGTATCACATTATTAATGACATCTATATTATATTTTAGAAACTCAGTGAAATGTTATGTGGAACTAAATTTAATATTACCTTCTTCATCTACTTGAGGCGTATGATAGAAGACTTCTTCTTTATCATGGTTTTCCTCATTTGATTCTTATGATACATAATATTCAATTCAAACTTTACCTTTAGGATTTTCTTGATCTTGTTCTCCTATATGTTCATGTTCTACTTGTTTTCCACTTCTTAATTTAGGCATTTTACTTAAAATATTTTATCTTGTAGATATATATAATTATATATATATGTGCTTAATGCTTGGGGTATATATGTTATATATATACCTAACTAATATATTATATTATATTTTTTGGGTTTTGTAGTTTTTGGATTGCAAAAAAAAAGCAAATAGAACAAAAAACTATAGTATTATAGATATTATAATTTAATTTTATTGGAAAAGTCTATAGATATCATTAACAGGTTCTAATTCCTCAGGTCTCATATAGTATTCTTCTTCAAACTGAAAGTTGACTTTTAAGAATTTTATGAAATGAGCTATAGTGATGCAATCAACTTAACAAGTTGACATCTAAAAGTACAATTCATGGTAATATTCTCGATAAAGCACATCCCTAGGAACTTTATCGAATCTTCTCTTATCATCTAAGACAACTTGATTTTCCACACAAGATAAAAAATTATGTACAACTATTGCATTCTCAAGATAATCTTCAAAGGAGTAAAGACTTAGGGAAATGATAGCTCTCTTATCTTCTAGCCACCTAGCACATTCTCTTTGAAGTTCAAAGTAGAAATATGCACTATCAGGATCCAGGACTGGGCAAACATCACTTTTGAGTAACATCCATGAGATTGGATCAATTGCATGTTTGTGGTAAAAATTGTATCCAAGTACTATCCTACAAGATACTATAAGTGAATAGATGACCTAAATTTGTAATAAAGGAAGGTTGTGCACGAACATTATCTATAGGTTTTTTGCAGGACTACCCAAACTTCCGAACTCGTTTCGGCCATATCTCACTCATCCGAACTTAGATTGAGCTAAAATTTTGAGGGTAGATGCCTGAAAAACCCTAAAACATATCCACCAATTTTCATATCATTTAGAGCAACATAGATCCTAGTACATCCATATGTGTGAATGATATATTTTCCAAGCAGCTATGTGAGGGTTTCATCTGGGTTGAGTGCAAGCAGCTCCAGAGGTTGGTTTTTAGGGCCTTTGGGCCCTAGCAGCCAATACTTTTATGGTTTATGGTCAACATTTTAGCAAGAAATGTTGCAAGGGATACAAGATGGGTTAGAAATTTGTCTTTCAATAGATCATACTATGAACTTGAGTGACAACGACTTCTAATTTACTGCACAAAAGAAAAGTGAAAACCATACCTTTCCACGATGTCTAGGGCAAGGATTAAAGAGACCACAAAATAAGTTTCAAGTAGTTGATCAAAAAATGGCTCATATCTCAAGTGAATCTGGTGCTAAGGTGCACCCACAAAATAATTCTACTATGAAAACCCCTATCAAGGGTAAGAATTTCGAAGACTCATTCCCAAAAATAAATTTTAGGGATGCCCTTCATGGTGGACAGCCTCAATCCAATGCTAATATCAATATTAGGGCTTCTCATAAACCTCTAAGAATGCCTAAGATTGATCCCAGGAAAAAATAGTCAAGATGTCTTAAAGCAGCTGATGGAACTCCTATTGTTAAGCTTGATATGGGTAACATTGAGACTGGCATTGAAGATTTGGAAAAAAGAGGACTAATTTGTTGGTTCATGGATTTTCGTCCGAGTCTATCTACTTTAAAAGTTTGGGCTGCAAAAATCTGGAAAACTAAAGGTGAGTTACAAATATCTATTTATCCAAAAGGTTATTTTCTTGTTTTATTTGCTAATAATCAAGATAGAGAGAAAAATTTTCAAGGGGGTCCTTGGTTTTTTGGAAGGGTAGGGCTTTTCATGAAGCCCTGGCATACTAAATTTAAAGCGAAAGAAGAGATGCCTTCTATAGCTCCCGTGTGGGTTAGAATATTTGGCCTCCCTATTGAATTTTGGAATCCTACTATTTTTTCTTCAATTGGAAAATATTTAGGAACTTTTATGATGACTGCTGATTGTACTCAAAATTTTGAACATATTATTTATGCTTGAATTTGTGTTTTAATGGATTTTGACAAACCCCTACCTAAAAATATCACATTACAATTTGGGGAAGACACTTTGGAGCAAGTAGTGGACTATGAGAAAATTCCTTTTCGTTGTAGAATTTGCCATGAATATGGTCATTTGGCCAATGCTTGCCCAAATAAAATTCTTGATCAAAAGAAAGAAGATATAAACTCAACAGGTTTCCAAATACCTAAGAAGAAGAAAACTAAAAAAAAAACCAGTAATGAAGGATCAATCAAAGTCATTTGCTAATATGTTTGAAATCCTTTCCACAAATGATGTCCCAAGTGAGGAAGAGGAAATAATGGAAACTAAAATCTTAGAAACACAATTTAAATATGAAGTAATGAACTCAGAGACAAACCAACAAATCAAAGGTTTTCAACAAAAAAAAAAGGAGAAAATTTACACAAGAAAAACAATATTTCAAATGTCAAAACTTCAACTAATACAGGTCCTAATATAGAATCCATTGAACCATCTAGTAAAATTTTGGATGTGTATGAGCATTATTCAAGGTTAGAAGCCATCTCATATTCAATTGGAATAAGTCAAGAAACAGGGAAAAAAATTGAAGATGGATTCTAATCAAAAAGTAGGTCGCAAGACCAATCAATATCATATGGTAAAATAAGGTGAAAATATTGTAGAGGAAGGTAAGATTAATGCCCTTCCCAACATTTTTAGCCCTGGTATTAATGAAGATCATCACTTGGAATATTAGAGGACTCAAAGGGAGTCTTTCAAAACAAAATGAAATTAGAAGAATGATTCAGATAAATCATCCACATCTTGTTTTCCTTCAAGAAACAAAGATGTCAATGGACGATATGGACTTAATTGCCAGTAAAATTTGGCCAGCTGGAAAAGTGGTTTCCCTCAGTTCCCAAGGGACTTCGAGTGGCATTGCTTGTCTTTGGGACCCAAAAGAGGTAGTTATTCACCATATGGTTGGCAGTTGGGGTTTATTGGCTATAGCTATTCAAAGTAGATATTCCAACAAGATTATGCTCTGCATTATTGTTTATGCCCCGACTTCTTTGGAGGAAAAAAGAAGAAAGTGGAAGGATATTACTCATATTATCTCTCATTTTCCTAAAGCTTGGATCTTGATCGGAGGATATTTCAATACCATCCTCTATTTGGATGAGAAAAGTGGGGGAAATAGAAATTTGGACAAAAGTACTGACCTCATGAGAAAATATATTGAAAACCTCCATATTATGGATATCCAACCAGATAATGGCCTTATGAATTGGTCTAATAGAAGGCAAGGCTTAGCTTGTATAATGGAGAGATTGGATAGGTTTTTTCTCTCTGAAAATTTCTTAATCCATGGTCACATTCCTAAAGTGAAGACTCTTAATAATGCTAGTTCGGATCATTGGCCAGTCATGGTGGAAATGTGGAAAACCAATGTGAGTTTCTCTCCTTTTCATTTTAAATTAATGTGGCTTAGAGACATTTCCTTAAGACCTCGTGTGCAACAATGGTGGAAGGAAGGTAAACCTAGGCATGGGACTAAGATGTTCTATTTTTCCAAAAGACTACAATACATTAAATCCAAAATCAAGACTTGGAACTGGAAAGATTTTGGGGATGTTCATAAAAAAAACATGAAGTTATTGCTCATATTGAAAATTTGAATAAGAAAATCCATTTAGATGGCCTCACAGAGAAGAGAAGTGCAGATGAAATTAAACTCACAACTCAGTTAGAGGAATGGAAAAAAAGAGCAGAAATCTTATGGAAGCAAAAATCTAGAATTCAATGGCTCAAAGAAGGAGATCGAAACACAAATTTCTTCCACAAATATCTTGTAGCTCGAAGATCTCACAACTTTATTTCTTCCTTAAAATTAGATTCTGGAGATGTTGTTTATACTTAGGATGGCATAAACTCTATTATTGTTGATTACTTTTTCAATCTTTTTGCTGCTACTCCTCTTGACTCAGCTTCGCAACAAAATGTTCTTCAAGCAATCCCTTCTCTTATCACTTCTGAGGAGAACTCTATTTTTACTGCTCTTGTTACTATCAATGATCTTCAACAAGTAGTTTTTAAAATGCAAAAAGGGAAAACCCTAGGTCTTGATGGTTTTCCTATTGAGTTCTACCAAGAGTTCTGGGATATCCTTCATGTTGATTTATTAGAGGTGGTGGAAGAAGCCAGGAAATCCAAAGAAATTTTGAAGGTTATCAATAAAACTTATATTAATCTTGTTCCAAAAGCTCAAGAGGTTTATCATATCTCAGCTTTTAGACCTATTGCTTTATGTAATGTTCTTCTCAAAATTATTACTAAAATCATGGCAGAAAGGTTGAAGCCTCTTTTGCATAATATTATTTCCCTAGAGCAAGGGGGATATGTGGAAGGACGTCAAATAGTATATGAGATAGTTCTTGCTCAGGAAGTCATTCATTCCATGGATATGCAAAATTCTCCTTCTATGTTCATCCGGTTAGACTTATCCAAAGCTTATGACAGAGTGGATTGGCACTTCCTTATCAAAGTTTTGAGGCAATTTGGTTTGTCTAAGGATTGGATGGATTGGATTATGGGATGTATCTCTTCAATTTTCTACTTAGTTCTTATCAATGGCAGGCCTTCTCAGTATTTCCCAGCTTCCAGAGGTATTAGGCAAGGTGACTCGCTATCCCCTTATTTATTCATCATTCTTGCTGAATGCTTGGGTAGGACTATAACCAAAAAGAGGGAAAAAAAAACCCTTGAGGGAGTTACCATTGCTCATGGAGCTAGACCTATCTCTCATCTTCAATTTGTGGATGACTCTACCATTTTAGGTAAAGCTACAGTTAAGGAAGTTTCTAATATTAAGCAAATCATTAGCTATTTTTCTAAGGCTCATCGGGCAGTTGATCAATGAAGACAAATCTAAAGTTATTTTCTTTCACTGCTTTTCTAGACAGGAATCCATGGTCTTGGATAAATTAAGATATAAGAAGACCTCTCTTCAAATCACTTATTTAGGTATTCCCATAAATATTCAAAGGCAAAAAAATAAATATTGGAATTGGTTGTTGGACAAAGTCAAGAAGAAAATTGGAAAGTGGACCAACAAGTGGCTTTCTTCTGGGGGTAGAATCACCTTGGTAAAATCAGTCCTTCAAGCTATTCCTATTTATGTTTCTATCATTTTGAATATCCCAAAGGCTGTTCTTCGAGAATTGGATCAACTCAGTCATCGTTTCCTTTGGAGTGGTACTAAGGAGAAAAGAAAATGAGCCTTGGTGAAATGGGATACTTTATGTCTTCCTAAGTGATGTGTAGTCATTATACCATCATTAATTCTCAATGAATTTGTCAATCCAGGGCTGTGTACAAGGCTATCTACGAAAGAAGAAGTGAAATAGCTATAACTTAGGTCAATCTAGAGCAACAGGTCTTATTGATGGAACTGGTTGTGTGGGGGGTTTTAGGACATTTCTATCTCTAATTGCATAAATTAAACCTTAATTTAATTATAGAAATGGAAACTAATCATTAACTACAGAAATGAAATCCTAGTTTACAATTGCAGAATGAGACCTAATTATGTTGTAGAAATAACAGTTGTAGAATTGAAAGTCTAATTCTAATTGCAGAAAGGAAATCTATTTACTTTTATAGCAATGGAAATATAATTATAGCATTGAAAATAAAACCCTGTAAAGACTTTGTAACAGAAGGTTGTCAATCTTCTATGCAAGGGTTGACAACAAAACACAAAATGCAAGAAATTACAGAAAACAACAAATTCTAGAAATAACAGTCTGAAATAAAATAGAAGCTTTGCTGAAAGTAAAGATTACAGCTAAAACATTAAGCACAAGATTAATCTAAGCATAAATAAACTAAGAATACAGATATTGTCAACTTTTTACAAGTAATTGAAATAACAAGTTCTACAACTCATTCTGCTGCAGTAAAATCAGAATAAAAACCTACTATTAGTCCTCCTCCTAGGTCTGGAAGTGGCCAGCCTCCTTGTCCAGAAGAAGGCATGAGTCTCTCTCTCTCTAGATCTTAATCACACTCATTTACAAGCAATATGAAATAGAACTGGTGCACTTCATTGATTAAGAACATGATTACAATAATTTTGCTGAAAACCTGTTACAGGACTATAACAGTCAAATTCTACTTATTTTCTCTACTTTCTACTTTCTCCTAGCTTCCTTACTCTTTTCTCACTACTTACTACCTACTAGGCTCAACCTGAATGGGAGCAATATTTATAGCTATCCTATGATCTAATTACAAACTATGGATATTTCAAAAGATCTAATCCTACTATGTTGTAACAAATCCTGGGTTTATTCTTTGATATTTCCATTAATGATGGCTTTGGTTGGAAATGACGACAAAGATAGATGGAAGATCTTTTCCTTTACCTTTTCCAACCTTTATTTCCCTTTTTCTAGCTTCAAAAATTGGTCAAGTCAAAAAAACACATTTTGTTTTCATTCCAGAGATAAGTGGCTTCATTTCAAAGACAATGCAATTCTCATTCTGAAGATCGCTCATTTTTGAAGATACTGCAATTCTCATTCCAAAGATCGCTCATTTCGAAGATACTGCATTCTTCATTCTGAAGACGCTATTTTCTCTAATTCCGAAGATACTTCGAAATGAACAAATGTGTGCTTTTCTAGTGATTTATTTTGCATATCTCAAGTGGGTTATCTCATAAGATCAAATTCCAATGGTCTTCATCTCTTTCCACATGTGAATTCCATGCCTTGTTATTTATGGACAGTTGGCTTGAATTTAAATGGGAAAGACCAGTTTTTGCTGCACAACAACAGTTTGCTTGCACTGTTGCCAGATTTAGGTGAAATAAATGCTTGAGACAAATCAAAACATGATTAGTGAAATGTTGCTATTATTCTAAGCATATCCCATTTTAGCAAGTCATAGCAAAAAGAACACAAAACTATGCAAAAAGCTGTAAAAATCAGCATATAATATTCCAAATACATTGATAATGCAAAATGGTTAATATATAACATATTGAATCAACTTAACTAACATATCAAATAAAACATAAGAGTTTATAGGCAATTTTAGTGTTCAAAACATGTTATGATTGAGGCATTTCTAGGCCTCATCATTTTCCCCCCAACTTATATTAATGCATGCCCTCATGCATTCTGTTGGGCTATGGAATCACATATGTCCATGTTTAGATTCTATGACCTGTAGAATAATTTTTTGCCTATATAATACCCCCTATTTTCTTGAATGTTTCTGAGCCAATATTCAAACTATTCATCAGGTTGGGCATCTTCCTCAAAGTAGAATGGAACTAGAGTAATGATGGTTGGAGGCCTAAACCTAAGACCTATCCAATTATGTTGCATGATTTCAATAAGTTGGATTACACCTTCTACTCTTCTTCTGGACCATTCTAAGTTGATGGGGGAGATGAGTTCTCTTTTCCGTAAAGACATGGAAAGTTCAACCCATCTATTTTTGCACATTGACAATGCTAGGAAAAAATTGTGATCACAATTTTTTTTGAATCTGGCCACACAGTCCCTTAAGTTGTTCAAGTACATCCTATTTACATCATCCCTGTTCATCATTGAGAAGTGCTGGCTAGTGATAACTGGGTGGTTTGGCTGGATTGCTCTGACTAAAAATTTAGCCTTTGTTTCAATCTCTTTATTTTGATTTTTCTCTTGATCCCAGTAAATCTGATTTTGCAAAGTAGACATAAATGCTCTCAGCTGAACATCTCCAATGTAGATTTGAGGATGAAACTCTACTTCCTTTGGAATGAAGAAGCTATGCAAAAATAGTTCACATAGGATATTTTTCTATTCTATGGGGCTGTCAAAATATGCCTCTAAGAAATTTGTAGTTGTGTCCAATTTATATGGAAGGTTTGAACTAATCCTCATGACCTGCCATCTGAGGTATTTCTACTTCAAAATAAGGCTGTAAAATCTGGCTGGTTGTCTAAATTGAACTAAAAATTTAGCAATTTGGCATAAGTTAGACACCTTTTCTTTTAATGCTTGGTTTTCTATTTCTTTTGCCTCTAGTTGTTTCCTTTCCAATTTGAATTTCTCAGTCTTAGTGACAAGATGCTCATATCTAATTATCCAATTGGCTATGTCTGCATTATATTGATCTAGAGACACAATATTAGGTGGTCTGACTATAGGGGGGATCCTAGGCAGTAGATCTATCTGAAATCCTTTTTTTGCCACTTCTACTGGTTGATTATCTACCAATAATTCTACCTGTACTCCCTTATTTGCTATTTCTATTGGGTTTTCATCAGATAGTAATTCTACTTGTACCTCCTTATCTACTGAAAGTATAACATTTTGAAATACAGGGACCTCAATAAGAATACTTACTTGAACATTTTCTTGTTGCTGGGACTGTTCCTGTGTTGGTGGCTCATCTCCAGTATTTTCTGTTATGCTCTTTGCCATTTTTGAAGCATATTCATAATGAGAAGGTAATGCTTCAGAATGAACACCCATGTCTGTCTCAATAGAGTCATATACCCTTGATAGACCAAGAAGCAATTGAGCCAAATTTTCTTCATAAATTGATACAATTGGCTATTTTTTAGACTGTAACAACATTCTTCTTAATGCTGCCACTTCCTGCTGTAACTCTACAATTTTTCTTTCTTGTATCTCAATGATGCTTTCTTTCTCCTCAATCCACTTGGTTTGTGTTCTAACAACACTTATTGCTGCCCTTAGCTACTCTTTGATGTCTTCCACTTCTGTTTCTACCTCAGAATCTGATGCAGATAGATCAGCTGCAGTTGGCTATTCAACCATTATCTCTTCTTCTGCAATAATTTGCTCTTGTTCAACAGGTTCTATGAAACTGCTTATAATTGTATCCACCATATCTGTAGCCTATTGAACTGTTGCCTCCTCCAAATTATCCTACCCAGTTTCTACCTCAACTATATGTTCAAGGAATTTTGGAAAATTTTCAGAGGCTGGTTGTATTTCTGTGACATCTGGGCTACTTTGTCCTTCTTCTTCTTCCATAACCTGTTCTGCTATTTCTTTCAAATTAATTTTGGTGGACCTCCTAGTTCTAGATGTAAATTTCTTCTTTTTGCTCTATTTCCTGGTGTCAGCAGGGGTTGTGGGGACAGTTTCAGATGCCTCTATTTCCTTTGTTATTTCTTATTCTATCAAATTAGTAGTCACTCCAAAAAAATGGACCTTCTTTTGTTTTTTTGTTCTGTTTCCAGTTCCAGATCCTCTTTTTCTTTATTTCTTGGTTCATGAAGTTGAGGGTTTAGGAGCAAGGTTTTCTGTTGCTGCTGCTGGGTGTGGTTCTGTAACAGCTTTTATGGCAATTTTTGTTTCATCTTCTACAAAAACTTTTGCAGTAGCTGTTTCTTCTTCTGTAGCAATGTCAACAACATCTGGTTCTTCTTCTTCCTCATCTTCATCCTTAAAAATGACACCGTTTAGGGTAGAGTAAAACCTATCAAAACTCCTAGGGTTTCCTCTAAAATAGTGTTGACAAACTAGTTTGATGAGGCCATGATGGCGAAGGCTTCCTTTACCATCATGATATCTCTTTGCCATGTTTTTTAATTCCTGATACAAATACAAGGGAAGATTTACCCTAACTTTTGGTTGTTGCTCACCATGTCTGAGATGGTTCAAAATTCATAGATGATGCCCTGACAATAGCACATACTGCCCTTCAAAGGTTAGGAATTTAATTACCTAGGTGGCTACTTCATCCCAGGGTTCCTATAGGCTAGCCATTTTTAACCCTTTGCATGTGTTATTATGGGTTAAATACTCTGGCTCTCTATCATTTTCTTCTACAAATTGATTAACTACATTTGCCAATGTATTCTTGCCAGATCTAGAAATTGAAATCCCTTCTAATGGCGATTCAAGTAATCTGACTTAAAATTTTAGGGGTTACCTCAATAGTCATGTCGTTAACATGTGCTCGATTGTTTATGAATGTATGGGCGAACATGCCAGCAAAATCTTCAGAGGACCCATTAAACTTATCCAAAAATGGCATAAGCCCTCCATATTCAAAAATCTGCAGGACTACCAGATTTTCTCAGAGGTAGGTGGTATCTGTTGGTTCCATTCTGATCTTTCACCCCATATTTTTTATTTAAAAACCATTCACTACTGCTGCTATTCCTCTGCTGGATCTCTGGTTTTTTTTTTTTTTTTTATGTTGCAGATTTGCAGGGTTTAGTTCAAAATCTTCGCTTGCCCTATTTCTCATCTTCTTCTTCGGAATGAACCGTAACCTGAGCACTGTACTTCACAAACATGTCTTCGAAAAGAAATGTGGCATGCATTTCTACTGTTGCATCGAACACCTATCCATCAATGATTGTGTGGACATCCTTGCCATCAGATCCACCTCATTCGGTTTTAATTTTTCTGTTTAGTCCGTAGATTCTCATGTGCAAAATAAACCATGTCTTCCTTGATTCTAGTACCATGCAAAATAAACCATATCCTTGTTGACACGTGTTCCTTTTTATCGTATGTAGCTAAAAGAATTTGATTTTGTCATACCTTGTCTTTCTTGGATTCCACATGGAAATGCTCTTTCCGAAGATTATAATTTAATTGCAAAAAACTTCATTCTGAAGATTATAATTTCATTCCAAAGACAGGCCTTCATTCCGAAGACAAATCTTCTCTGCAAATTTAAATCTTCATTTCGAAGATTAATCCTCATTCCGAAGATCAATCCTCATTCCAAAGATCAGGCTGTATTGCGAAGGTAAATCATCATTCCAAAGATAAATCTTCATTCCAAAGACAGATCCTCATTTCGAAGATGATGCAACAAGTCATCATTCTGAAGACAAAGTTTCATTCCGAAGACAAAGTTTCATTCCGAAGACAAATTGTCATTCCGAAGACAAAGCTTCTTTCCGAAGACAAAGTGCAACATTCATTTTGTTGTCATTTCGAAGACAATTTTAATCCGAAGATAATACAGCAGGCACTGTGTTTGGCATTCTTGTTCCGAAGATTAGGTAGAAATCAATATTTTTATTTTCAAAACATGTTTTAAGTATGCCAACTCTTATGAATACCTTTTATGCTAATGGTTAATTGTCATATACTATACACCAATCATTTTACAATGAAAAAATGTAAGAAATATATACCTGATAAAAATAGTTAATGCCAGTTTTGAAGAATGACTGCCTTTGTTGATGTTCTGCTGAGATTTTTTGCAACATTTCAAAACAAGTGCACTTGGTGAATTTGTACAATGATGTTTCAGAAATTTCTCAAGGTTGTGCATGCCAGAAAACTAGTTTTCATAGATACCAACCCAGTAGTGCCTTAAAAAGGTTTTCACTGCTGAGTTATTCATTTATCTCTTTTTTTTTTTTTTTGATTTTTCCTTTTTTTTTTTTTACCTCTTCTTTTATCTCTTTGTTTTTTTTTTCTTGATCCTGACTATGCCCATGAAGGAATTTCATGATTTCCCCTGAAACCATGCATATGAAGGAATTCATACTCAGAATTTATTCATCTTTTTTTTTTTCTATTTTTTTTAATTTTTTTGTATTTTCTGCTTTTTTTTGAAATCCATGATCATGCTGATTGTTTTGAAGTGGAAGAGGAAATCTCTTCCACCTGTTGTGTATCCAAACTATCAAGTTGCTACAAGAATTCATCTTTAGTCAGAGGTGTATGGTACACTCTGAGGTGATGTCCATTTACTACCAACTTTCTTTGTGATCCATCAATAGGAGATAGACGAGCTGCTCCATTGTCAAATACCTCTTCAATCTAGTAAGGTCCCAACTATCTTGTTATCAATTTTTTGGGGAAGTCTTCATAGCAATAATCAAATAGTAAAGCCCAATCTCCTTGTTGAAGTTTCTTCTACTAAATGTGACTGTCATGCCACAGCTTCCTCTGCTCCTGAATTACCTCAGTTTGGTGCAGAGCATCCAATATAAGTTCATCCAATGCATTCAGCTGTAGAATCCTGTTTGTCTATGCCTGCGACAATTCAATTCCAATTTCTAGTGTTGTGCGCAATGTTAGTAGCTCAAATTCAATAGGTAAGAGGGGCTTTTTACCAAAGACTAGTTCATAAGGTGTGAATCCAGTAGTTGACTTCCAAGTAGTATTGTAGGCCCAAACTACTTCAGGTAATTTATCTAGCCAATTTCTCCTATGAAAAGCTACTATTTTTGTTAAGATGCATTCTAATTCCCTGTTTGTTACCTCAACCTGGCCATTTTCTTGTGGGTGGTAAGGTGATGATTTCCTATGTTTGATTTCATATAATTCTGTAAATGCTTTTATGAATTTGGATGCAAATTAGGGTCCTTGGTCTGTGGTGATAGACCGTGGAGCTCCAAATCTCTAAAAAATTTGAGTATACAAGAAATCGGTGACCTTATCTTCACGAGCATGTTTGAAAGCACGCACCTCTACCCACTTTGTCATGTAATCAGTGCATACTAGAATATGCACCTTTCCTTGAGAAGGTGGATCAATAGGTCCTACAAAATCAAGCCCCCACCTCTCAAATGGTTCTAAAACCATTTGAGGCTGCAGTGGCATCTCATTTGTATGAGTGGGTTTCCCCATTCTTTAGCATGCATCACAATGCCTGATGTACTTTTTCACATCCTTGTGAAGAGATGGCCAATAATATCCTGTCCATAAGATTTCCTTAACTTTGTTTTTTACAGAATAGTGTCCACCTGAAGGTTCATCATGACAAGCTCTAAGGATATCATACACTTCATCCTTTTGGATGCACCTACGTAACACATGGTCAGGACTGCACTTAAAAAGCATACTCTTAATCCATTCAAAAGAAGAACTCTGTTTGATTAATTTTTTTTTTTTTGAAGTGAAATGTGGAGGAACTTTCCCTGTGACCAAATATTTGGCTATATCTGCAAACCAAGGTGATTGGACTGATATAAAAAATAGTTTTTCATCAGGAAAAGTGTCATCAACTAATTCCCCTTCATCTGTGTTCTACAACCTGGACAAAAAATTTTCCACAACATTAGCTTTCCCTGGTTTGTTGATTATAGTGATATCAAATTCTTGCAGCAACAACAACCAATGAATAATTATTGCACTTACCATAGGTTTATTCATCAAATACTTAATGGTTGTATGATCTGTGTGAATAAATATTTGATAACCTGTGATGTAATGCCTGAATTTGTTGATGGCATAAATTACTGCTAGAAATTCCTTCTCAGTTGTTATATAATTTTTCTTGGCTCCTGTCAAGTTCTTACTAATGTTGTAGATGGTATAGTGTTCACCATTGTTAATTTTTCCTAATGCTACTCCAATTGCTGTATTGGAGGCATTAGTCTGTATGTGAAATGGTAATGTCCAATTAGGTCCTCTGAGCATAGGTGGAGTTACTAATTTCTCTTTCAGAGCTTCAAATGCTTCCTGACACTTTGCAGTCCAGGAGAATTCAAAATCTTTAGTCAATAGGGCAAACATAGGACTGGCTATTGTACTAAAGTTGGGAATAAACCTACGGTAAAAACCAATGTGTCCTAGGAAGCTTCTAACATTAGTCTGAGTTTTAGGAGGAAGGAGATTCTTGATAATTTCCACCTTCTTTGGATCAACTTGGATCCCTTCAGGAGAGATGTGATGACCAATAACTATACCTTACTTCATCATCATGAAGCATTTTTTTGGATTCAAGGATAACCGGTATGTTTCACAGTGAGTTAAGACTTTGTCAAGATTTTCCAATGTAAAATCAAAAGTCTATCCACATACTGTGAAATCATCCATGTATATTTCAACACTTTTGGTGGTCAGATCAGCAAAAATTGCTAGGAATGCTCACTGAAAAGTTGTTGGGGCATTACACAAACCAAAAGGTAAAACCCTATAGGCAAATGTTCCCCATGGACATGTAAAAGTTGTTTTCTCTTGATCTTTAGGTGCAATCTAAATTTGATTATATCCACTAAATCCATCAAGAAAACAAAAGTATCTTTTTCCAGCAAGAGTATCTAACACCTAATCTATGAAAGGTAATGGAAAATGGTCTTTGTATGTCACCTTATTCAAATCTCTATAGTCTACACATACTCTCATTTTTTCATTTTTCTTAGGAACTATTACCAATGGAGAAACCCATTGGCTATCAGAAATTAGGTAAATGAATCCTACTTCCAGAAGTTTTTCAATTTCTTATTTCACAATATCTCTTAAGGCAAGATTCAATATTCTCTGGGGTTATCTAATTGGCTTGAATTCTTCAGTATAGATTCTGTGGGTACATATATCAGGATGAACTCCTGACATATCTTTGTAGTTCCAAGCAAAAGCATGAACATGCTTCGCAAGACAACTATCAATTTTTCTTCCTCTTCCCTAGTAAGCTGGCTATAAATGTTCAAAAATTTGCTTGGCTGGACTTCTATTTGTTTTGTATTTAGAAGGACTGAATTCACTCCTTCATACCTGGTTATTAGGGGATTAAGAGGACATTGCTGAGATGGGGGAAGAGAAGCAGTTTCTATTTTATTGCTGCTTGAGGGAAGCAAATATTGTATGGAATAGTGAGAAGGAAAAATAAGATGATGGTGCCATCCATGTGGTAGTGAAACAGAGTTTCCCTATGATAGTACAGATGGTTCATCTTCAGATTTTTGATTCTCCTCATTACTTAAAAACTATTGGATATTTGTTGCTTCCCCTTCTAAACCTTGTTCATGCAGAACATTCATCAGGATTGTTTCATTTTCTAAATTTTCTATGTCATTGAGGTCTTCTGTGTGTTCTCTTACTACTAAGGTAGCTAGTGTAGAAATGACCTCTTTTGGTTCTTCATCTGAGTCAGAAAACCATAACTGACTTAAAAATTTGCTAGATGGTTTTGCAGGAGGATATAAAGAAATCTATTTCAGATCAATACCATTTGAAATAGTCATATTTCTAGATCTGTAGTCTATGAAGGCTACTGTAGTTGCAAGCCAAGGTCTTCCCAAAATAATGGGATATCCATGTGCTAAATTTCTTGGCTGTAAAACCAAAAAATCTGCAAGGAATTCCCAAGAAGAAACTTCTATAGGGACATCTTCAATGATACCTTTAGGTTTTGCAACTGACCTATCAGCCATTTCTAAAACTATAAATGTGGGGCTGAGATGTTTGAGCTGTAATTATTTCATTGTATCCTTGGTCATGACGTTTATTGCAACTCCTAGATCTATTAAAACATTCGATATTGGTACTGAACCTATGGTAACTGTGATAACTGGACTTCCTAGGTCACTATACTTTGGAGGTACTAGTTTTCTAGATAAGAGATTAGCTATCTTCCCTTCAACTTGAACAGTCTTGGAAAATGCTTTCTTTTTTTTTCTTGCTCTTTTAATGCATAAATTTTGGATAGTACTATTAATCTCTGGTATTTCCTTAATGGCTTGTAATAAGGGCAATGATATAGTTAATTTTTTGAGTTCTTTAACCAGTTATGACTCAAAATTTTCTAGTATTGCATTGAATCTTTCAGGATATGGAATTATCCTTGGTAATTGTTCTGCCTGTGGTTCTATTTTTGTCTCTTTCTCTATTTTTGGTTGGATTTTCTCTGGTTCCAATTTTTCTTCTATCTCTATTGTTGGTTGGAATTTCTCTAGTTCCAATGATTCTTGCTCTTTATTTTCTTTGATTTCATTTGAAACTGGTTCAGGTACAACTTTTCTTGAATGAAGTTGGATGTTACTACAATCAAGAACATTAATTTCAACATTTTCTTCAACTTCAGCCACATAGACAGGAGGTGTCTGTCTCATGCTATTTGGATTAGTGAATGGTTGATCTGGCAAGTAAGGTTGTTTCACTTGCTATGTTTGCTACTATTTTTCTTGAAAATTTGGATTAGGTGCAGGCAACAAATGCTGAGTTTGACCTTGATTCCTTTGCTGCCTTGGATAGGACTGGTATTGCTGACTCCACTATGGTTGGTTTTGCATCCAATTTGGATTAGTATGATTTTGATTCCAGGCTAGATTGTTTTGATTCCAAGATGGGTTGTTTTGATTCCATGAGGGGTTGTTTTGATTCTGATTCCAGGCTGGGTTACTCTAAATTTCTTATGGCCATTCTTGGGAATTTGTCCATTGAGGATTATTCCAAGGATGTTGGGGTGGTTCTGGTTGTCCCCAAGGCATAGTACCAGGATTATGCCTCCAATTTGTAGAAAAACGAAGGGGATTTTGGTATTGAGAGAAATTTTCCCCTTGTTTTGGTCTAATACAGTTGAGTTCCTCAGTCTGATTTTATAACATAGTTTTGAGTTGTGGTAGCAGGTGGCATTGATCAGTTGAATGCCTTTTTGATAAAATACTACAAATGGATGAGATAGATGTTTTATTCAAAGGAAATTCCTGCAAAGCATGTTTATTTCTACATCTTGGGCAATAAATTGCCAAAGGTTCTATGTTTTTTGCTTTTGTAGACATTTCCCCCAAAGTAGTGTTTAGGTGCATTAGAATATCAGTTTTGAAATTTGCAAGTTCCTCTATCAGGTCCTTCATATTAGTGCCATTTGTATGAATTTTTCTTCTTCTCTGCTTAGTGCAAGAGTAATTCCTGCAGAGATCCACAATTTCATCATTACTAAGAGTGGTTACATCCCCTTTTCCCATCAAATCCATAACTTCTCTGGATTCATCTTGCAATCCTCTCAAAAGATGGTTTTACATAATTTTGGTTCTACAAGTCCACATCTCCTTTGAACAAAGGAGAACCTATCAAGATAATCTTCCAATGTTTCATCATATTCTTGCTTAATTTTGAATAACTCATCTTTTCTATTCCTTACATGGCAATACTCCTGATATTTATCTAAAAACACAGTTTCCATTTGGTCCCAAGTTCTTATGGAATTTGATTCTAAGCTCGTGAACCAATGTAATGCTGCATCCTTGAGTGTTGAGGGAAAAACCTTAAGTTTTTGATTGTCATTTATATAATCATAGGTCTGACACACTACCTTGAACTCAAAAAAAAACTAATTAGGATCTTCAGATACAACACCTCTGAAGGTTGGAAGTACTGAAGGTGAAATGGTTTTCATGGGAGAGTTTTGTGTTGGATTTAGACGAATATGATATTCAAATGTTCTGGAAGGTTGGGGCATATCTTGATCATCTCATTCATTATGGACATAGCCATGTTGGCCATCTATATTGCCTCCTTCTACCATAGTTTTTTGTTTCCTAGGAGAAGTTAAAGCTTTCCAAATTGTTCTCTCAAGAGGTCCAAGCCTCTCTGTTGATGATGAGTCTGATGAATTTTCTTCCTTAGGATATTCTGATGATAAAATTGGTGATTTTCCTTTCTCAAAATGTTCTAATGATGGTGAGACTGGTGATTTTTCTATCAATATTTCTGGTAGTTCAAACATAGGTGATTCACCCCTTAGGCATGAAGATATCCTTAATGGAACAAGCCAGGGATCCTTTGGGGTAGTTCTACATTTTTCATCCCTAGACTTATTCATTCATGTTTACTCTTGAGTGACATAAATTAAATCAATAGTTGTTACCTTACTCAGCTGTTGTATCCAGATTTTATCCTGAATTTTCATAGTTTAGTCTGATTACAGCTATTGGACTGTTTGTTTTTTTTTGGCAACACTATTCCTCGACAACGGTGCCAAAATGATGCATAGTCGTTATACCATCATTAATTCTCAATGAATTTGTCAATCCAGGGCTATGTACAAGGCTATCTGTTGAAGAAGTGAAATAGCTATAACTTAGGTCAATCTAGAGCAACAGGTCTTATTGGTGGAACTGGTTGTGTGGGGGGTTTTAGGACATTCCTATCTCTAATTGCATAAATTAAACCTTAATATAATTGTAGAAATGGAAACTAATCATTAACTGCAAAAATGAAATCCTGATTTACAATTGCAGAATGAGACCTAATTATGTTGCAGAAATAATAGTTGCAGAATTGAAAGTCTGATTCTAATTGCAGAAAGGAAATCTATTTACTTTTGCAAAAATGGAAATATAATTATAGCATTGAAAATAAAACCTTGTCAAGACTCTATAACAGAAGGTTTTCAATCTTCTGTGTAGGGATTGACAACAAAACACAAAATGCAAGAAATTACAAAAAATAGCAAATTCTAGAAATAACAGTCTGAAATAAAATGGAAGCTTTGTTGAAAGTAAATATTACAGCTAAAACATTAAGCACAAGATTAATCTAAGCATAAATAAACTAAGACTGCAGATATTGTCATCTGTTTACAAGCAATTGAAATAACAAGTTCTACAACTCATTCTACTGCAACAAAATCAAAATAAAAACCTGCTTGTTAGTCCTCCTCCTAGGTCTGGAAGTGGCTAGCCTCCTTGTCCAGAAGAAGGTATGAGTCTCTCTCTCTCTAGATCTTAATCACACTCATTTACAAGCAATATGAAATAGAACTGGTGCACTTTATTGATTAAAGAACATGATTACAATAATTTTGCTAAAAACCTGTTATAGGACTGTAACAGTCAAATTCTACTTATTTTCTCTACTTTTTGCTTTCTCCTAGCTTCCTTACTCTTTTCTCACTACTTACTACCTACTAGGCTCAACCTGAATAGGAGCAATATTTATAGCTGTCCTATGATCTAATTACAAACTGTGGATATTTCAAAAGATCTAATCCTACTATGCTGCAACAAATCCTAGGTTTATTCTTTGATCTTTCCATTAATGATGGCTTTGGTTGGCAATGATGGCAAAGACAGATGGAAGATATTTTTCTTTACCTTTTCCAACCTTTATTTCTCTTTTTTCAGCTTCAGAAATCGGTCAAGTAAAAAAAAACACATTCTATTTTCAATCCGGAGATAAGTGGCTTCATTCCAAAGACAATGCAATTCTCATTCCGAAGATCTCTCATTCCAAAGATACTACAATTCTCATTCCAAAGATACTACAATTCTCATTCTGATGATCGCTCATTCCGAAGATACTTTATTCTTCATTCCAAAGATCCGCTCATTTCGAAGACGCTGTTTTCTCTCATTCTGAAGATATCTGTTCATTCCGAAGATACTTCAGAATGAACAAATGTGTGCTTTTCCAGTGATTTCTTCTGCATCTCTTAGGTGGGTTATCTCCTAAGATCAAATTTCAATGGTCTTCATCTATTTCCACATGTGAATTCCATGCCTTGCTATTTATGGACGAGTTAGCTGGAATTTACATGGGAAAGACCGATTTTACTTGCACAAGAACAGCTTGCTTGCATTGTTGCGATTTGTTAGCGTCTTTGTTATACTATTACTGTTTGCTAACATATTATTTGTCCTACTCTTGCATTTGTTATCTCGTTATAACAAAGTGCTTATTGTAGCTGGTTCATTCCGGCGGTTCTCCATTGTAATCTTATTTAATGCAGAGCTGAATAATAATCATTGTTCCGAATTCTTACATGGCATCAGAGCCAGTGGCGTGAAGGGAGCAGCGCAGCGGCAGCAGAGAAGCGTGGACAACAAACGGATTTTTTTTAATTAGCCAGACGGGAATTTTTTTTCTCCGGGTTTGTTGTAGCAGAGGATTCCTCCGGCGAGAAAAAAAAAAAAAAAAAAAAAAGACGCGCAGAGCTGTGCGCGTCGTGACACGGGCCCCGTGCGCAGACGACCGGGAGTCCGGTCGACGGCCAGGACGTCACGCAGACGTCCATTGGCGCTGCGTCCGAGGAGGCGCGTCCCCAGAAGAGGATGCAGCCAGGTCGCAGTCCCCTAGGCAGGACGCGTCGGCAGGAGGAGAGAGCGCCCGCGCGGGATTTTTTTTAAATCCCCGCCGCGCAGGAGGTGGCCCCCCTCCCCGGTCCCCACTCCCCGTGCGACGTGCGCGCTCCCCGAGGGCACCACCCCCCTCTCCCGGTCGGCGGAGCGGGAATTCAAATTCCCGCCGACGCGGGAAATCGGAGGGGGTATAAACCCCCCCCGCGCGCGCGCCCTCCCCCCGCAGCCGCGTGCGCGCCCTCCCCCCCCCGCGAGCCGCGTTTGCGCACGGCCCGCGCAGCCCTCCCCCTCCCCCGCAGGCCGCGTTTGCGCACAGTCGCGCAGGCCCTCCCCCCCCGGGCGCAGGCCCTCGAAGAAAAAAAAAAAAAAAAAAATTTTGCCAGTTTTTTTTTAAATCGCCGGAAAAATCGAACGCCCTCCCTGGAACGAAAAAAAAAAAAATACAAAGTTCGGCTCTCTTTTTTTCGAGTGCCGATCCGGTCTGGAAAAGAAGGCAGCGGTGATTTTTTTTCCGAAAACGCCGGGAGCAGTGGGAGCAGGGCTGTGGTCGCAAGCCGAGGCCGAATTTTTTTTCGAGCAGTGCTGCGGTCGCAAGCCGAGGCCGTTGCAGAGGAGGAGACAGAAGGAGGGGTTGAAAGAGGAGCGAGTCCACTTGTTCCTTTCGGATCAGCCCGCTGGCTCACGTGGTCGTGAGCCGTGCGGTAAGGCTCAGGGAGCTCGCAGGTTGGGGGTTCAAATCCCGCCGACCCCCCAAGGTATATTTTTTTTTTCAAAGTTTTTTTTTATAATTATTAATTTTTAATTAAAATTTTTAATTTTAATTTATTTTTAATAGTTTTAAACTTTATAAATTAAAATTTAATTTTAATTTATTTTTCCTAAAGTTTTAAAACTATATAAATTAAAATTATTTATTTTAATTTTAAATATATAATAGTTATTAAAAATGCTTTGTTAAAAGAATTTTTTTAAGGGGGGATATTTTTTTCAAAAAATCAAAGGGGGATGTTGAGTAATTTTTTGAAATAGCAATTTGGCATTGTAAAAGGTGCATTTTCGGCTGTGACCGACACCTTGTGGGTTATTCTAGTGGGCATTTTTTTTGTTGTATGTTGCATATTTCATTTTTGCACTATAACATTAAAAATTAAAATCAAACACTCCCTAAAGTCCCCGGAATATAAAACCCATCTGTGCAATTTATTTGCACTGCAGCGTTCGGTATTTGCGATACCTCTGGCCAGCACTTACAAGTAAAGCTGTCGTGATTTGGCTACTGTATCCGCCGCCTAACATAGTTGCTATAACGACGTCTGAGCTTGTTCTCTATAAATCGTCGGGGAGGAATAAGTACGCCATTTTTGCATTTTTTACTCCATCCACTACCCTTTATCGCACTTGTGTTTAGGCGTAAATCCTGACGAAGTATTCTTCATAGTGTTTAGGGGAAGTTACGCCCCACGCATGAGAAGAATCTTCTATGGTAGGTGCCATCAACAAGGCGATTCCCTTTCGGTACCGCTTATGTTCCACGTATCGTATGATCTCTAAAATTCACCTATAGTCTCCCTCACGTAAGGGCGGGTGATTTTTGTTGATCTTTCTAAATACCTATAGTTTCCCTCACGTAAGGGCGGGTATTTTGTACGGTATATTGGCCTAGCAAAAGGTATATCGAAAGGGGGACCAATTTGGTGATATAAGGAACCTTCACTATGGCCGTTGTTGCAAAATTGATGATTGATCCGCATCAGTTATTGAAAGGTCCAAATTATACACCATGGAAACATAAGATGAAGGCTATTCTCCAAATGGAAGATTTGTGGGATATTATTCTTGGAGTAGCAACAAGGCCTTCACCAACGGCGAGATCCACGAGGTCCTTCGACGGATCAGATTGCTTTTGACAAGAAAGACAGGAGAGCAAAGGTGCTCATTTTGTTTCTTTGTTTCAGATGAAGTGCAACCTCATATAGCTGATAAAGCAAGTGGTAAAGAGGCATGGGATGCCCTTAGAACCATCTATGAGGGGAAGAATGAATCCACCATTCTTCATCTTCAACAACAACTTCATAACTTGAGTTTGAGACAGGGTGAAACAGTTGAACTCTTTATGTGCGAGTGTCCGAGTTGAAAGAGAAATTGAGTTCTCTAGGAGATATCTGTGGATGAAAAGCTTCTCATTTCACTTGTGATGAGAGCTTTACCTTCTTCATTTGACATGTTGATAACCTCCATCCGGGTGTCCCAACGACAAATTACCTACATCGAGTTGGTCAATCTGCTTCAACAACGGGAAGCACGCCAACTTCACAAGGATGATTCTTCCAATACAGCCCTATACACCAACGAGGCGGGGTTCTAGGAAGAAAGGTAATGGGCAAAAAGGAGGCAACTTTCGGAAAGGAGGAAATTCTCAACGGGATACGAAAGGAAAAGGCAAGCAACCTCAACGGAAGAAGAGGTGGTGCAAGATCCGTGAGAAAGACAACCATGACACCAACGGGTGTTGGCATAAGAACAAGCAAAAAGGCCAAAACAAACCACAAAATAAGAACAAGCAACCCCGGGTGAATGTTGTTGTTGAAGAATCTGACTCAGATTCTGAATGGGCACACAAGGTGCTCATGACTACCACAGATTCCACTCAGAGGGATCCTATTTGGTATGTCGATTCTGGAGCTAGTAAACATATGACTGGCGATAGATCGTGGTTTGAATCATTTGTGGCCAAGGAGGGCAAACCTGTCACCATTGTCGATGATAAAACCTACAGGGTTCAGGGAGAGGGTACAGTTTCAGTCACTCTTCCTGATGGCAAGTGTCAGATTGACAAGGTCCTCTATGTTCGGGGATTGGCCAACAATTTGTTGTCGGTGACACAAATCCCGGACAGAAATATGATTGTCAACTTTCGTGTTGAGAATGGAAAGAAGTGTTGTACAATTACCAGGAAGGGTAAGCAGATTGCAACAACTTCATATAAGCATGGCTTATTTGCACTAGATGCTATCTCTACTCCACATGTTGCCATGATTGTCTCTACCAAGGAGGCAACTTCCCTATGGCACAAGAGATATGGGCATCTTAGTTACGGCTACTTACTTGAGCTCGGCAAGTATGAGATGGTAAAGGGTCTTCCTTCCCTTTACGCCACATTGCCGGTGTGCTCCGATCGCTGGCGGGAAAGCGGCATAGAGTACCATTTGAGAAGAGCTCTACAAGAGCACGAAAACCTCCGGAGCTAATTCACACCGATCTATGCGGTCCTTTCACACCCAACGGTGTTGGAGGGAAGAGGTACTTTCGGTTATTCGTAGATGACTACTCACGAAAGATGTGGGTTTTCTTTCTCAAACTGAAATCCGAAGCTTTTGCATTCTTCCGGCGAGTTCAAGAAATCCGTTGAGAAGGAGTCGGGGGCTTCTATCAAAACCCTCCGCTCGGATCGAGGGGGAGAGTTTACCTCTAATGAATTTTCTGCATTCCTAGATAAACATGGGATCAAGAGACGGTTAACAACTGCCTATACTCCTCGAGCAGAATGGAGTTGCTTGAGAGAAGGAACCGTTCTATCATGGAAATGGTTCGTTGTATGCTCACGGGTGCAACTCTTGGGCAACAATATTGGGCGAGAAGCTGTCACCACTGCAGGTGTATCTTTTGAATAGGGCACCCACAAAGGCCCTAAAAGGAATGACTCCACCGGAAGCATGGAGTGGTCGAAAACCCTCCATATCTCATCTACGTATTTTCGGGTGTCAAGCTTTCATGCACATACCGAAAGAGAAAAGGAAGAAGCTAGATGAGAAAACACTGAGATGTATTTTTCTTGGATATTCTGAGCACTCTAAAGGATATCGGTTGATAGATCCTTTGACCAAGAAAATTCATATCAGCGGAGATGTTGTCTTTGATGAAGCTTTCACATCACAGAGCACATCTACGGTACACCGAGGATATTGTGGAACCAAAGGAAGAGGAGATTCCTTCGTCAACACAGACAGGAGGTCCTTCTACATCTTCTTCACCACCACCGAAGCGGAATCCTAAATGGTGTACAAATACAATCAGAGATGCAAATTTATCCACTCCTCCCAATTTGAATTTGGATAGACCTCGTACACGCAGTATGGCTCAAAAGGAAAGAGAAGCCAGAGAAACTGGTGAGGTTGATGATCTTTGTCAATCTTTTGAGGAACTTTCTGTGACTCCAAGTAGAGAAGTTGAGGATATGGATATTGATGATGACAGGGCATTCATGTCTACCATAGATAGTCTTGAACCTGCATCAGTGCAAGATGCTCTTAGTGAGCCTCAGTGGAAGGCCGCTATGGATACGAGTATGAGTCTCCGATGAAGAATAAAACTTGGAAGCTTGTTGATCTGCCGCATGGAAAGAAACCTATTGGCTGCAAATGGGTATACAAAGTCAAGTACAAGGCGGATGGAACAATTGATAAGCATAAGGCCCGTCTTGTTGCAAAGGGCTATGCTCAAAAGGAAGGCATCGACTATGAAGAAACTTTTGCACCTACTGCTCGGATGACCACAATTCGGGTTATGTGTGCTATGGCAGCACAATATGGGTGGAAAGTTCACCAAATGGATGTCAAAAGTGCCTTTCTTAATGGTGATCTCCAAGAAGAAGTCTATATGACTCAGCCTGAAGGATTTGAAGTGGAAGGCCAACAGCAGAAAGTTTGCAAATTGGTTAAATCCTTGTATGGTCTGAAACAAGCTCCTCGAGCTTGGTATATAAAAATGGACAATCACCTAATGCGGCATGGATTTAAGAGATGTCCGTCAGATGCAAACCTCTATTTCAAGAAACAGGGTTACGAGATAGTGTTGCTTGTACTCTATGTGGATGATCTGCTCATTACGGGGAGTTCAGAAGATATGATCTCTATTGTCAAAAGAAACTTGTGCAAATCTTTTGAGATGACAGATCTCGGACTTCTCCATTACTGTCTTGGTCTGGAATTCAGCCAGAAGGAGCACACCATCAAAGTGTCTCAAAAAAAGTATGCCAAGACATTGCTCGATAAATATCGCATGATTGACTGCAAGCCAATGGCAACTCCTATGGAGAATGGACTTCAGTTATCGCGATATGATGACTCACCTCGGGTAGATGGCACTCTCTATCGACGAGTTGATTGGGAGTCTCATATATCCGACCAATACTAGGCCGGATCTCGTATTTCTTTGTAAACTATCTTTCGAGGTTCATGCGGGAGCCTAAGATTACTCATTGGAAAGCGGCAAAACGTGTTCTTCACTATGTCCGTGGTACTATAGAATATGGCCTAGAATACAAGAGGAACAACAAATTCTTCTTGCAAGGATACACGGACTCCGACTATGCCGGATCATTTGATGATCGCAAGTCAACTTATGGATACATTTTTCATCTGGGATCCGGTCCTGTCTCTTGGCACAGCAAGAAGCAACAGGTGGTTGCTATTTCTTCAACGAGAGGCGAGAATATCGCGCCGCACGTGAAGTCGTGTGCGAAGTGATATGGTTACGTCGCATTCTGACAAGTATGGGCCATCCATCAAAATCTCCAATACACTTGTTTTGCGACAATCAGGGTGTTTTGAACCTCGTCAAGAATCCAGTCCATCATGAAAAAACAAAGCACATTGACACACAATGTCATTTCATTCGAGAGGAAGTTCCAAAGCATCGAATTCAACTTCAGCACATTCCCACAGATGCTCAAGTTGCAGACATTTTCACTAAGGCACTTGGACGTGTCAAATTTGAATTGTTTCGCAGCTCACTTTGTATTGCAAAATAATGTAAGGGGATGTTAGTAGTCTAAGTATAGCTATTAGTTATTACATTACCCAAATAATGTAATAAAGGGGGATGTTAGCGTATTGTTATACTGTTACTGTTTGCTAACATATTATTTGTCCTACTCTTGCATTTGTTATCTCGTTATAACAAAGTGCTTATTGTAGCTGGTTCATTCCGGCGGTTCTCCATTGTAATCTTATTTAATGCAGAGCTGAATAATAATCATTGTTCCGAATTCTTACAAGATTTAGGTGAAATAAATGCTTGAGACAAATCAAAACATGATTAGTGAAATTCTGCTATCATTCTAAGCATATCTCATTTTAGCAAGTCATAGCAAAAAGAACACAAAACTATGCAAAAAGCTGTAAAAATCAGCATATAATATTCCAAATACATTGATCATGCAAAATGGTAATATACAGCATATTGAATCAACTTAAATAACATATCGGATAAAACATAAGAGTTTATAGGCAATTTTAGTTTTCAAAACATGTTATTATTGAGGCATTTCTAGGCCTCATCACTAAGAGTGAAGGGGGGTTAGGATTTCGGTCTTCAATTAATAACAACAAAGCTTTAGTCGTTAAATTATATTAGAGAATGTTGCATAACCCCAATGCTCTTTGGGCAAATAATATTCATGCTAAATATGCCGAGAACAAAAGTCCTGAAGACCTTGTTCACTATCAACTTCCTACCAAAGGTTCTCCCATTTTAGCAGTTCTTAAGACTTGTGAGGATTTGATAAAGAAAAAATTATTTTGGATCATTCATAATGGACAACATGTAAATTTTTGGATAGATTCTTGGGATGGTCACAAGCCTTTGATAACTCAGTTTCCCGATTGGAGGCCTTGGATGGAGGAGCTTCATCGAGTTAATTGGATAAAGGTGGCTAATTACTGTCGGTACCATACTGGTAATTCAAAGGTTGGCAGATATTGGATCCCTATTGAGGACTAGCCTATTCAAATCATAGAAAGGCAAAGACAAGATATCTAAGGCATCCTTCATATGAGATCCCTCTCTTGGTCCCATGAAAATATTATTTTGGATGGAACAACACTACTAAGGGTGAGTATTCAGTTGCTCAAAGTTATTTGACCTTATGCCATAATAATCCCAACCATTCTTCTGACATATTTTCTCAATTGTGGGCTCAAAAGCTCTGGCCTAAGGTGAGGTTATTTGATTGGCTTTTATTGCATTGTAGGGTGCTTACTGGTGAGCAACTTATGAAGCGTGGTTTTCATGGCCCTTTTAGATGTGAAATGTGTGAAGAGAATGTAGAAAATATCAACCATATTTTTATTGAGTGTACTTTAGCCTCTGAGCTATGGAGGAGAATGGCAACTTTACTTGGCTTACAGTGGTCCAATTTTTTCACTTTTGAATAGCTTTGGAGGGATTGGCCTAATCAAGAGGGTGTTGATAATTTTATTAGGTAGTTAGTTTGGATGGGTTCTACCATTCTTCTTTGGAATATTTGGAATGAAAGGAACAACCAAATTTTTAATCAAGATACGAAGTATATTCACTATATTTGGCAAAAGACCATAGCCAACTTAGTTGAATCAGTCCATCAACTCCTTAATCACCCTTAAAACTCCCACCAAATATGGGATCAAGTGATGCAAATATTGAAGATTAAACCTTCTAAGGACAACCAACTTAAAGGGAATGTGAGTATTAGTAAGATGGATAGGACTAGAAATTGGAAACCTCCTAAGGATTTTGGAAAAGTCAATACCGATGGAGCCTCTAGAGGGAACCCTGGAAAAGCCAGGTGTGGGAGGAATTGGTAGACTTTCGGATGGCTCCCTAGTTTTTACTTTTGATGAGAATTTGGGTATTCTTTCCAATAACCTTGCTGAGGGGTATGGTATCCTTAGAGGCCTTCAGGAGGCTACTAAGGTTGGATGGGAAAAGGTGTTAGTTGAGTCTGACTCTCAACTTATGATTAATCTCTTGAAGACTCCTTCTAAGAATCATAATGTGGATTGGAGAATAAAAAGAATTATTGAGAAGATTCAGTTAATCCAGATGGGATTTTCGAAAGTTGATTACAATCATGTGGTCAAAGATCAAAATAAGAGTGTTGATGCTTTAGCTATTTGGGTTTTTACAAAGGTGGTCTTACTTGTTATGGCCACCCTCCTATATGGCGGGCTTCTCAAATTAGGGAAGCTCTTCTTTCTATCATTTCTTTGGATGGCTCCAGCTTTGAAGGTACCTAGTTTCTTCTTGTTTTTTTTTTTTTTATTTCTCTTTGGTTCATTCAGTTTTTTTAGTTCCCTAGCTCATTCTATTATTTATTTTGTTTCCTTTATTGATTCTTGCATTAATAGTCTTCTGGTCTAGATAGGTCATTGTTTTGTTCATTTTTTTCGTCTTCTTTGTTTTTTTGTTTAGTTTTTTAAGGTGGGTGGGTTCTTTTGTTTTGTTTTGTTTTTGTGTTCTTTGTGTTGTTTTTTGTTGTTCTTGTGTTTTTGTTTTTTGTTATTGTTCTTGTGTTTTTTTTGTTCTTGTTCTTGGGTTTCTCTTTGTTTGTGTTATTTATTTTTTTTTATGTGTGAGTGTTTTCTATGTTTTTTGTTTTTTTTTATTGTCTCTTGTTGGTTGTTTTTATTTTTATTTTATTTATTTTATTTTTTAGGTTTTGGTTGTGTTTATTTTTCATGTTTTTTTGGGTTATGTCTTTGTAGTGTCATGTTGTTTTTGTCTTGTTTGTGTTTTGTTATGTGGTTCTTGTGTTTTTATATATGGTTTGTGTTGTGGTTTATTTTATCTTATTGTGCGTGTTTGGTTGTGATTTTGGTTTTGACACACTCAAGGAGCATGTTTTTTATTTTATTTTATTATTTTTGTTGTTATTTACTTTTTTTTTAATTTGGTTTTGTGTGTTTTTTTGCTCCTTGAGTATGTCAAAGGTGGTAGGCTAGGTCCTAGTCCTGGGCATTTTTTGCGGAATGGATACCCCTACCTCCTTGGGTCTTACCCGAAAGTGGCATCCCTTTTGGGATGTTTTCCACAAATTAAAAAAAAAAGATACTATAAGTGAATACTTATGTTTATATGAATTGTGTCAAACAATGATTTTGGGATTAGTGGAATATGAGAGGGTTTTGAATGCACTATATTTTGTGAAATCTAAGATTCACAATAGGTTGGACAAAAATTTAAAAATTTGATTGAGAATATATGTATCATCCTATCAGTTGGAAAATTTTCCCTATGATAGAGCAATTGCAATTTGGAATTCCCTTGTAGGCAGAAGGAGTGAGTTGAATATGACCGATTTGGAAGATGATGATGCATTCAGTGATCAAAATGTGGAGACACATTTATCCACTATGCTTTATAGTGATTTAGAACAAGCAAAAAACTATTTGTTCAAGCTACCTGATTTATGATTTTTTCAAGTATTTCACAATTTGAATTCATTTGACAAAAAATTTGACAAGATGAATGTTTCAGCTAATTGATTTGTATTTTATCAGTTTTATAAATTTTCCAATATTTCACAATAAACCATAATTAATTTAATATCAAATTTTACAATATTTTATCAGATTTGTTAGATTTCACAAAATTTGATTATTACAAAGTTTTCATGTTTTGCCCTTTGTTGTTTTTGATCAATATTGATCAATATGAATTTGTTAGTTATCATTTTCATCTATAATTTTTTTATAAGTATTTACAACATTGATCAATATGAATTTATTAGTTATCATATTCATGTGAATTTACAACATTGATTTTTTAACTGCATTCATATTCATATTGAGATTATAAATAGTTAAAATCATTTAAAAAAAATAAGTGCATTCATATTAACACAAGAAGAGCATTCATTTTGATTTTATGTAACACAAGAAGAACATTCATATTGACACAAGAACATCATTCATATTTATCATTTTAGAAAAGATGAGCATTCATACTGAATTTAACTGCATTCATATTCATATTGAGATTACAAACAATTAAAATCATTTCAAAAACAAAAAGTGCATTCATATTGACACAAGAAGAACATTCATATTGATTTTATTTGATACAAGAAGAGCATTCATATTGACACAAGAACAACATTCATACTTATCATTTTAGAAAATAAGAGCATTCATACTGATTTTAACTGCATTCATATTGATTTTAACTGCATTCATATTCATATTGAGATTAAAAATATTTAAAATCATTTCAAAAACAAGAAGAGCATTCATATTGACACAAGAAGAGCATTCATATTGATTTTAGCTGACACTAGAAGAGCATTCATATTGATTTTAGCTGACACTAGAAGAGCATTCATATTGATACAAGAACAACATTTATATTTATAATTTTAGAAAATAAGAGCATTCATACTGATTTCAATTGCATTCATATTGATTTTAACTGCATTCATATTCATATTGAGATTATAAAGAGTTAAAATCATTTCAAAAAAGAAGTGCATTCATGTTGACACAAGAAGAGCATTCATTTTGATTTTATCTAACACAAGAAGAGCATTCATATTGACACAAGAACAACATTCATATTTATCATTTTGGACAAGAAGACACAAGAAGAGCATTTATATTAACACAAGAACAATATTCATATTGATTTACAGTCAGATATGTAGACCAATTGGTTCATCCAAACCTCATAAGGGGGGTAGAGGTCCAAGGTTAAAATCTTGGGCCTCACCGAACTGAATGCTTGTCCCTTTCCTGGTGATTTTAGTGGCGTAAAAGGTTTAAAATGATTATGGCATGGCGGTTATAGGGGTGTATTGTGTGAAGATTTGTGTGGCGACTTCTAGGGCAAACAGTGCAAAATACTGTGGTGGCCATAAAAGCTGGACAGCCTGCCCAGATTTGTGGTGGTTACCGATTCCACCATGTTAAAGAAAAACATTGATACTGATTCTAACTGCATTCGTATTGATTTTAACTGCATTCATATTCATATTAAGATTAGAAATAGTTAAAATCATTTCAAAAACAATAATACTCATATTCATATTCATATTTCCATAGATGAAAAATGCATAAAAATATTATAAATAGGAAGAACAACAAAATTAAAGAGGATAATAAATTTGTAAATTGTCTTTTTCATATATAGATTTAAAAAATATAATATGTCTTTAAATTTTTAACTATGTTGAAAAACAACACAAACTTCCATTCAACACACAAATTTTTCAAACTATGTTTGACATTTCGGATGTTCTATCAATGTATGTTCTATTGAAGTTTCTATTGGAGTTGCCTATTCTATTAATTTTTCTACTTATTCAACACCAAGCGTTGGCAGTGCTCCAGATCTGACTAAAATTTCTTGTCCTTTCTTGAAATTTTCCAAAAACCCAACATCTTCGTTGGTGGGATCTTTAAGCTCTTTCAAAGAAGGATTTTTCTCCAGTCCTTCGCTTATCAGGAGATTCGGATCCACTTTTAGTTTTTCCTAAAAATATATTTTAGAATATTGTTATCTCGTATTTTCTGTTGGGCTGTTCTCTTCATAATAATGGATGTTTCCAAAAATTTCTTTGTAGCATCTATGTTGACTTGCATGCTCTAAACCTGTAATTTCAATTTTTCAAAGTTTGACTACAAAAGAAAAAAAATGATTTAGTAGTTATATGTCATAATTTAAGAAAATTCAATAGTTTTAAGACATTAGTAGAGTTGGCAAAAGAAAAACATGCATCTAAAATCTCACCTTGGCCACATCTCTAACGGCTAAAGCAATATCAATAGTTTTCTTGTTGAAAGCCCATTGGTTATAGTATGCTTGGGCTTCAACATTGATGTTATCAATTCTATTCAACATAATATTTAAAAATTCATCATCGGATGAAGTCCTGCACGTCACTAATCCTGATGTGGCCTAATGTAGTATACCATTAAGCTTATCTGGTTCATTCTTATATCAAAAAAAATATTCTCCCTTTTATTAAATTTTTTGTAACGGACATTTATTTGCTTGACACACACTTTAGCCCGAATTTCCCACTATTTCATAACTTGTAAATCTTTAAGCACCCTCTCTTGGAGGGTTGCTTCAATACCATCACACATAGAAGACTGAATATCAAATTAAACTTTGTCATCCTTGGATTGAGGATGATAGTGGGCTTCCATCGCATGAGCCAAAACTGGTTGCTCAGCTATTGGGGGTGTTGTTTCTTCTACCTCTACATGTCTATCTTCCAGCAGTTCAAGAAATCTGTTGAGGAGTCAGGGGCTTCTATCAAAACCCTCCGCTCAGATCGAGGGGGAGAGTTTACCTCTAATGAATTTTCTGCATTCCTAGATAAACATGGGATCAAGAGACAGTTAACAACTGCCTATACTCCTCAGCAGAATGGAGTTGCTGAGAGAAGGAACCGTTCTATCATGGAAATGGTGCAACTCTTGGGCAAAAATATTGGGCAGAAGCTGTCACCACTGCAGTGTATCTTTTGAATAGGGCACCCACAAAGGCCCTAAAAGGAATGACTCCACAGGAAGCATGGAGTGGTCGAAAACCCTCCATATCTCATCTACGTATTTTCGGGTGTCAAGCTTTCATGCACATACCGAAAGAGAAAAGGAAGAAGCTAGATGAGAAAACACTCAGATGTATTTTTCTTGGATATTCTGAGCACTCTAAAGGATATCGGTTGATAGATCCTTTGACCAAGAAAATTCATATCAGCAGAGATGTTGTCTTTGATGAAGCTTTCACATCACAGAGCACATCTACAATACACCAGGATATTGTGGAACCAAAGGAAGAGGAGATTCCTTCGTCAACATAGACAGGAGGTCCTTCTACATCTTCTTCACCACCACCGAAGGAGAATCCTAAATGGTGTACAAATACAATCGAGAGATGCAAATTTATCCACTCCTCCCAATTTGAATTTGGATAGACCTCGTACACGCAGTATGGCTCAAAAGGAAAGAGAAGCCAGAGAAACTGGTGAGGTTGATGATCTTTGTCAATCTTTTGAGGAACTTTCTATGACTCCAAGTAGAGAAGTTGAGGATATGGATATTGATGATGACAGGGCATTCATGTCTACCATAGATAGTCTTGAACCTGCATCAGTGCAAGATGCTCTTAGTGAGCCTCAGTGGAAGGCCGCTATGGATACAGAGTATGAGTCTCTGATGAAGAATAAAACTTGGAAGCTTGTTGATCGACCGCATGGAAAGAAACCTATTGGCTGCAAATGGGTATACAAAGTCAAGTACAAGGCAGATGGAACAATTGATAAGCATAAGGCCCGTCTTGTTGCAAAGGGCTATGCTCAAAAGGAAGGCATCAACTATGAAGAAACTTTTGCACCTACTGCTCGGATGACCACAATTCGGGTTATGTGTGCTATGGCAGCACAATATGGGTGGAAAGTTCACCAAATGGATGTCAAAAGTGCCTTTCTTAATGGTGATCTCCAAGAAGAAGTCTATATGACTCACCTGAAGGATTTGAAGTGGAAGGCCAACAGCAGAAAGTTTGCAAATTGGTTAAATCCTTGTATGGTCTGAAACAAGCTCCTCGAGCTTGGTATATAAAAATGGACAATCACCTAATGCAACATGGATTTAAGAGATGTCCGTCAGATGCAAACCTCTATTTCAAGAAATAGGGTTCTGAGATAGTGTTGCTTGTACTCTATGTGGATGATCTGCTCATTACAGGGAGTTCAGAAGATATGATCTCTACTGTCAAAAGAAACTTGTGCAAATCTTTTGAGATGACAGATCTCGGACTTCTCCATTACTGTCTTGGTCTGGAATTCAGCCAGAAGGAGCACACCATCAAAGTGTCTCAAAAAAAGTATGCCAAGACATTGCTCGATAAATATCGCATGACTGACTGCAAGCCAATGGCAACTCCTATGGAGAATGGACTTCAGTTATCGCGATATGATGACTCACCTCAGGTAGATGGCACTCTCTATCGACAGTTGATTGGGAGTCTCATATATCTGACCAATACTAGGCCAGATCTCGTATTTGTTGTAAACTATCTTTCGAGGTTCATGCAGGAGCCTAAGATTACTCATTGGAAAGCAGCAAAACGTGTTCTTCACTATGTCCGTGGTACTATAGAATATGGCCTAGAATACAAGAGGAACAAAAAATTCTTCTTGCAAGGATACACGGACTCCGACTATGCCGGATCATTTGATGATCGCAAGTCAACTTCTGGATACATTTTTCATCTGGGATCCGGTCCTGTCTCTTGGCACGACAAGAAGCAACGTGTGGTTGCTATTTCTTCAACGAGAGGCAGAATATCGCACCGCATGTGAAGCTGTGTGCGAAGTGATATGGTTACGTCGCATTCTGACAAGTATGGGCCATCCATCAAAATCTCCAATACACTTGTTTTGCGACAATCAGGGTGTTTTGAACCTCGTCAAGAATCCAGTCCATCATGAAAAAACAAAGCACATTGACACACAATGTCATTTCATTCGAGAGGAAGTTCCAAAGCATCGAATTCAACTTCAGCACATTCCCACAGATGCTCAAGTTGCAGACATTTTCACTAAGGCACTTGGACGTGTCAAATTTGAATTGTTTCGCAGCTCACTTTGTATTGCAAAATAATGTAAGGGGATGTTAGTAGTCTAAGTATAGCTATTAGTTATTACATTACCCAAATAATGTAATAAAGGGGGATGTTAGCGTCTCTGTTATCATCATATCTTGTTTGCTAACATATTATTTGTCCTACTCTTGCATTTGTTATCTCGTTATAACAAAGTGCTTATTGTAGCTGGTTCATTCCGGCGGTTCTCCATTGTAATCTTATTTAATGCAGAGCTGAATAATAATCATTGTTCCGAATTATTACAAGATTTAGGTGAAATAAATGCTTGAGACAAATCAAAACATGATTAGTGAAATTCTGCTATCATTCTAAGCATATCTCATTTTAGCAAGTCATAGCAAAAAGAACACAAAACTATGCAAAAAGTTATAAAAATCAACATATAATATTCCAAATACATTGATCATGCAAAATGGTAATATACAAGATATTGAATCAACTTAAATAACATATCAGATAAAACATAAGAGTTTATAGGCAATTTTAGTTTTCAAAACATGTTATTATTGAGGCATTTCTAGGCCTCATCACTAAGAGTGAAGGGGGGTTAGGATTTCGGTCTTCAATTAATAACAACAAAGCTTTAGCTGTTAAATTATATTAGAGAATGTTGCATAACCCCAATGCTCTTTGGGCAAATAATATTCATGCTAAATATGCTGAGAACAAAAGTCCTGAAGACCTTGTTCACTATCAACTTCCTACCAAAGGTTCTCCCATTTTAGCAGTTCTTAAGACTGGTGAGGATTTGATAAAGAAAAAATTATTTTGGATCATTCATAATGGACAACATGTAAATTTTTGGATAGATTCTTGGGATGGTCACAAGCCTTTGATAACTCAGTTTCCCGATTGGAGGCCTTGGATGGAGGAGCTTCATCGAGTTAATTGGATAAAGGTGGCTAATTACCTGTCGGTACCATACTCGGTAATTCAAAGGTTGGCGGATATTGGATCCCTATTGAGGACTAGCCTATTCAAATCATAGAAAGGCAAAGACAAGATATCTAAGGCATCCTTCATATGAGATCCCTCTCTTGGTCCCATGAAAATATTATTTTGGATGGAACAACACTACTAAGGGTGAGTATTCAGTTGCTCAAAGTTATTTGACCTTATGCCATAATAATCCCAACCATTCTTCTGACATATTTTCTCAATTGTGGGCTCAAAAGCTCGGCCTAAGGTGAGGTTATTTGATTGGCTTTTATTGCATTGTAGGGTGCTTACCGGTGAGCAACTTATGAAGCGTGGTTTTCATGGCCCTTTTAGATGTGAAATGTGTGAAGAGAATGTAGAAAATATCAACCATATTTTTATTGAGTGTACTTTAGCCTCTGAGCTATGGAGGAGAATGGCAACTTTACTTGGCTTACAGTGGTCCAATTTTTTCACTTTTGAATAGCTTTGGAGGGATTGGCCTAATCAAGAGGGTGTTGATAATTTTATTAGGTAGTTAGTTTGGATGGGTTCTACCATTCTTCTTTGGAATATTTGGAATGAAAGGAACAACCAAATTTTTAATCAAGATACGAAGTATATTCACTATATTTGGCAAAAGACCATAGCCAACTTAGTTGAATCAGTCCATCAACTCCTTAATCACCCTTAAAACTCCCACCAAATATGGGATCAAGTGATGCAAATATTGAAGATTAAACCTTCTAAGGACAACCAACTTAAAGGGAATGTGAGTATTAGTAAGATGGATAGGACTAGAAATTGGAAACCTCCTAAGGATTTTGGAAAAGTCAATACTGATGGAGCCTCTAGAGGGAACCCTGGAAAAGCCAGTGTGGGAGGAATTGGTAGACTTTCAGATGGCTCCCTAGTTTTTACTTTTGATGAGAATTTGGGTATTCTTTCCAATAACCTTGCTGAGGGGTATGGTATCCTTAGAGGCCTTCAGGAGGCTACTAAGGTTGGATGGGAAAAGGTGTTAGTTGAGTCTGACTCTCAACTTATGATTAATCTCTTGAAGACTCCTTCTAAGAATCATAATGTGGATTGGAGAATAAAAAGAATTATTGAGAAGATTCAGTTAATCCAGATGGGATTTTCGAAAGTTGATTACAATCATGTGGTCAAAGATCAAAATAAGAGTGTTGATGCTTTAGCTATTTGGGTTTTTACAAAGGTGGTCTTACTTGTTATGGCCACCCTCCTATATGGCGGGCTTCTCAAATTAGGGAAGCTCTTCTTTCTATCATTTCTTTGGATGGCTCCAGTTTTGAAGGTACCTAGTTTCTTCTTGTTTTTTTTTTTTTTTATTTCTCTTTGGTTCATTCAGTTTTTTTAGTTCCCTAGCTCATTCTATTATTTATTTTGTTTCCTTTATTGATTCTTGCATTAATAGTCTTCTGGTCTAGATAGGTCATTGTTTTGTTCATTTTTTTCGTCTTCTTTGTTTTTTTGTTTAGTTTTTTAAGGTGGGTGGGTTCTTTTGTTTTGTTTTGTTTTTGTGTTCTTTGTGTTGTTTTTTGTTGTTCTTGTGTTTTTGTTTTTTGTTATTGTTCTTGTGTTTTTTTTGTTCTTGTTCTTGGGTTTCTCTTTGTTTGTGTTATTTATTTTTTTTTATGTGTGAGTGTTTTCTATGTTTTTTGTTTTTTTTTATTGTCTCTTGTTGGTTGTTTTTATTTTTATTTTATTTATTTTATTTTTTAGGTTTTGGTTGTGTTTATTTTTCATGTTTTTTTGGGTTATGTCTTTGTAGTGTCATGTTGTTTTTGTCTTGTTTGTGTTTTGTTATGTGGTTCTTGTGTTTTTATATATGGTTTGTGTTGTGGTTTATTTTATCTTATTGTGCGTGTTTGGTTGTGATTTTGGTTTTGACACACTCAAGGAGCATGTTTTTTATTTTATTTTATTATTTTTGTTGTTATTTACTTTTTTTTTAATTTGGTTTTGTGTGTTTTTTTGCTCCTTGAGTATGTCAAAGGTGGTAGGCTAGGTCCGAGTCCTAGGCATTTTTTGCGGAATGGATACCCCTACCTCCTTGGGTCTTACCCGAAAGTGGCATCCCTTTTGGGATGTTTTCCACAAATTAAAAAAAAAAGATACTATAAGTGAATACTTATGTTTATATGAATTGTGTCAAACAATGATTTTGGGATTAGTGGAATATGAGAGGGTTTTGAATGCACTATATTTTGTGAAATCTAAGATTCACAATAGGTTGGACAAAAATTTAAAAATTTGATTGAGAATATATGTATCATCCTATCAGTTGGAAAATTTTCCCTATGATAGAGCAATTGCAATTTGGAATTCCCTTGTAGGCAGAAGGAGTGAGTTGAATATGACCGATTTGGAAGATGATGATGCATTCAGTGATCAAAATGTGGAGACACATTTATCCACTATGCTTTATAGTGATTTAGAACAAGCAAAAAACTATTTGTTCAAGCTACCTGATTTATGATTTTTTCAAGTATTTCACAATTTGAATTCATTTGACAAAAAATTTGACAAGATGAATGTTTCAGCTAATTGATTTGTATTTTATCAGTTTTATAAATTTTCCAATATTTCACAATAAACCATAATTAATTTAATATCAAATTTTACAATATTTTATCAGATTTGTTAGATTTCACAAAATTTGATTATTACAAAGTTTTCATGTTTTGCCCTTTGTTGTTTTTGATCAATATTGATCAATATGAATTTGTTAGTTATCATTTTCATCTATAATTTTTTTATAAGTATTTACAACATTGATCAATATGAATTTATTAGTTATCATATTCATGTGAATTTACAACATTGATTTTTTAACTGCATTCATATTCATATTGAGATTATAAATAGTTAAAATCATTTAAAAAAAATAAGTGCATTCATATTAACACAAGAAGAGCATTCATTTTGATTTTATGTAACACAAGAAGAACATTCATATTGACACAAGAACATCATTCATATTTATCATTTTAGAAAAGATGAGCATTCATACTGAATTTAACTGCATTCATATTCATATTGAGATTACAACTCTTGGGCAAAAATATTGGGCAGAAGCTGTCACCACTGCAGTGTATCTTTTGAATAGGGCACCCACAAAGGCCCTAAAAGGAATGACTCCACAGGAAGCATGGAGTGGTCGAAAACCCTCCATATCTCATCTACGTATTTTCGGGTGTCAAGCTTTCATGCACATACCGAAAGAGAAAAGGAAGAAGCTAGATGAGAAAACACTGAGATGTATTTTTCTTGGATATTCTTAGCACTCTAAAGGATATCGGTTGATAGATCCTTTGACCAAGAAAATTCATATCAGCAGAGATGTTGTCTTTGATGAAGCTTTCACATCACAGAGCACATCTACAATACACCAGGATATTGTGGAACCAAAGGAAGAGGAGATTCCTTCGTCAACATAGACAGGAGGTCCTTCTACATCTTCTTCACCACCACTGAAGCAGAATCCTAAATGGTGTACAAATACAATCAGAGATGCAAATTTATCCACTCCTCCCAATTTGAATTTGGATAGACCTCGTACACGCAGTATGGCTCAAAAGGAAAGAGAAGCCGAGAACTGGTGAGGTTGATGATCTTTGTCAATCTTTTGAGGAACTTTCTATGACTCCAAGTAGAGAAGTTGAGGATATGGATATTGATGATGACAGGGCATTCATGTCTACCATAGATAGTCTTGAACCTGCATCAGTGCAAGATGCTCTTAGTGAGCCTCAGTGGAAGGCCGCTATGGATACAGAGTATGAGTCTCTGATGAAGAATAAAACTTGGAAGCTTGTTGATCTGCCGCATGGAAAGAAACCTATTGGCTGCAAATGGGTATACAAAGTCAAGTACAAGGCGGATGGAACAATTGATAAGCATAAGGCCCGTCTTGTTGCAAAGGGCTATGCTCAAAAGGAAGGCATCAACTATGAAGAAACTTTTGCACCTACTGCTCGGATGACCACAATTCGGGTTATGTGTACTATGGCAGCACAATATGGGTGGAAAGTTCACCAAATGGATGTCAAAAGTGCCTTTCTTAATGGTGATCTCCAAGAAGAAGTCTATATGACTCAGCTTGAAGGATTTGAAGTGGAAGGCCAACAACAGAAAGTTTGCAAATTGGTTAAATCCTTGTATGGTCTGAAACAAGCTCCTCGAGCTTGGTATATAAAAATGGACAATCACCTAATGCAGCATGGATTTAAGAGATGTCCGTCAGATGCAAACCTCTATTTCAAGAAATAGGGTTCGAGATAGTGTTGCTTGTACTCTATGTGGATGATCTCGCTCATTACGGGGAGTTCGGAAGATATGATCTCTACTCGTCAAAAGAAACTTGTGCAAATCTTTTGAGATGACAGATCTCGGACTTCTCCATTACTGTCTTGGTCTGGAATTCAGCCAGAAGGAGCACACCATCAAAGTGTCTCAAAAAAAGTATGCCAAGACATTGCTCGATAAATATCGCATGACTGACTGCAAGCCAATGGCAACTCCTATGGAGAATGGACTTCAATTATCGCGATATGATGACTCACCTCAGGTAGATGGCACTCTCTATCGACAGTTGATTGGGAGTCTCATATATCTGACCAATACTAGGCCAGATCTCGTATTTGCTGTAAACTATCTTTCGAGGTTCATGCAGGAGCCTAAGATTACTCATTGGAAATCAGCAAAACGTGTTCTTCACTATGTCCGTGGTACTATAGAATATGGCCTAGAATACAAGAGGAACAACAAATTCTTCTTGCAAGGATACACGGACTCCGACTATGCCGAATCATTTGATGATCGCAAGTCAACTTCGGATACATTTTTCATCCGGGATCCGGTCCTGTCTCTTGGCACGGCAAGAAGCAACGGTGGTTGCTATTTCTTCAACAGAGGCAGAATATCGCACCGCATGTGAAGTTGTGTGCGAAGTGATATGGTTACGTCGCATTCTGACAAGTATGGGCCATCCATCAAAATCTCCAATACACTTGTTTTGCGACAATCAGGGTGTTTTGAACCTCGTCAAGAATCCAGTCCATCATGAAAAAACAAAGCACATTGACACACAATGTCATTTCATTCGAGAGGAAGTTCCAAAGCATCAAATTCAACTTCAAGCACATTCCCACGGATGCTCAAGTTGCGAGACATTTTCACTAAGGCACTTGGACGTGTCAAATTTGAATTGTTTCGCAACTCACTTTGTATTGCAAAATAATGTAAGGGGATGTTAGTAGTCTAAGTATAGCTATTAGTTATTACATTACCCAAATAATGTAATAAAGGGGGATGTTAGCGTACTTTTATACTTGTTTGCTAACATATTATTTGTCCTACTCTTGCATTTGTTATCTCGTTATAACAAAGTGCTTATTGTAGTTGGTTCATTCCGGCGGTTCTCCATTGTAATCTTATTTAATGCGAGCTGAATAATAATCATTGTTCCGAATTATTACAAGATTTAGGTGAAATAAATGCTTGAGACAAATCAAAACATGATTAGTGAAATTCTCGCTATCATTCTAAGCATATCTCATTTTAGCAAGTCATAGCAAAAAGAACACAAAACTATGCAAAAAGCTGTAAAAATCAGCATATAATATTCCAAATACATTGATCATGCAAAATGGTAATATACAGCATATTGAATCAACTTAAATAACATATCAGATAAAACATAAGAGTTTATAGGCAATTTTAGTTTTCAAAACATGTTATTATTGAGGCATTTCTAGGCCTCATCACTAAGAGTGAAGGGGGGTTAGGATTTCGGTCTTCAATTAATAACAACAAAGCTTTAGCTCGTTAAATTATATTAGAGAATGTTGCATAACCCCAATGCTCTTTGGGCAAATAATATTCATGCTAAATATGCTGAGAACAAAAGTCCCGAAGACCTTGTTCACTATCAATTTCCTACCAAAGGTTCTCCCATTTTAGCGATTCTTAAGACTGGTGAGGATTTGATAAAGAAAAAATTATTTTGGATCATTCATAATGGACAACATGTAAATTTTTGGATAGATTCTTGGGATGGTCACAAGCCTTTGATAACTCAGTTTCCCGATTGGAGGCCTTGGATGGAGGAGCTTCATCGAGTTAATTGGATAAAGGTGGCTAATTACTGTCGGTACCATACTTGGTAATTCAAAGGTTGGCCAGATATTGGATCCCTATTGAGGACTAGCCTATTCAAATCATAGAAAGGCAAAGACAAGATATCTAAGGCATCCTTCATATGAGATCCCTCTCTTGGTCCCATGAAAATATTATTTTGGATGGAACAACACTACTAAGGGTGAGTATTCAGTTGCTCAAAGTTATTTGACCTTATGCCATAATAATCCCAACCATTCTTCTGACATATTTTCTCAATTGTGGGCTCAAAAGCTCTGGCCTAAGGTGAGGTTATTTGATTGGCTTTTATTGCATTGTAGGGTGCTTACTGGTGAGCAACTTATGAAGCGTGGTTTTCATGGCCCTTTTAGATGTGAAATGTGTGAAGAGAATGTAGAAAATATCAACCATATTTTTATTGAGTGTACTTTAGCCTCTGAGCTATGGAGGAGAATGGCAACTTTACTTGGCTTACAATGGTCCAATTTTTTCACTTTTGAATAGCTTTGGAGGGATTGGCCTAATCAAGAGGGTGTTGATAATTTTATTAGGTAGTTAGTTTGGATGGGTTCTACCATTCTTCTTTGGAATATTTGGAATGAAAGGAACAACCAAATTTTTAATCAAGATACGAAGTATATTCACTATATTTGGCAAAAGACCATAGCCAACTTAGTTGAATCAGTCCATCAACTCCTTAATCACCCTTAAAACTCCCACCAAATATGGGATCAAGTGATGCAAATATTGAAGATTAAACCTTCTAAGGACAACCAACTTAAAGGGAATGTGAGTATTAGTAAGATGGATAGGACTAGAAATTGGAAACCTCCTAAGGATTTTGGAAAAGTCAATACTGATGGAGCCTCTAGAGGGAACCCTGGAAAAGCCAGTGTGGGAGGAATTGGTAGACTTTCAGATGGCTCCCTAGTTTTTACTTTTGATGAGAATTTGGGTATTCTTTCCAATAACCTTGCTGAGGGGTATGGTATCCTTAGAGGCCTTCGGGAGGCTACTAAGGTTGGATGGGAAAAGGTGTTAGTTGAGTCTGACTCTCAACTTATGATTAATCTCTTGAAGACTCCTTCTAAGAATCATAATGTGGATTGGAGAATAAAAAGAATTATTGAGAAGATTCAGTTAATCCAGATGGGATTTTCGAAAGTTGATTACAATCATGTGGTCAAAGATCAAAATAAGAGTGTTGATGCTTTAGCTATTTGGGTTTTTACAAAGGTGGTCTTACTTGTTATGGCCACCCTCCTATATGGCGGGCTTCTCAAATTAGGGAAGCTCTTCTTTCTATCATTTCTTTGGATGGCTCCAGTTTTGAAGGTACCTAGTTTCTTCTTGTTTTTTTTTTTTTTATTTCTCTTTGGTTCATTCAGTTTTTTTAGTTCCCTAGCTCATTCTATTATTTATTTTGTTTCCTTTATTGATTCTTGCATTAATAGTCTTCTCGGTCTAGATAGGTCATTGTTTTGTTCATTTTTTTCGTCTTCTTTGTTTTTTTGTTTAGTTTTTTAAGGTGGGTGGGTTCTTTTGTTTTGTTTTGTTTTTGTGTTCTTTGTGTTGTTTTTTGTTGTTCTTGTGTTTTTGTTTTTTGTTATTGTTCTTGTGTTTTTTTTGTTCTTGTTCTTGGGTTTCTCTTTGTTTGTGTTATTTATTTTTTTTTATGTGTGAGTGTTTTCTATGTTTTTTGTTTTTTTTTATTGTCTCTTGTTGGTTGTTTTTATTTTTATTTTATTTATTTTATTTTTTAGGTTTTGGTTGTGTTTATTTTTCATGTTTTTTTGGGTTATGTCTTTGTAGTGTCATGTTGTTTTTGTCTTGTTTGTGTTTTGTTATGTGGTTCTTGTGTTTTTATATATGGTTTGTGTTGTGGTTTATTTTATCTTATTGTGCGTGTTTGGTTGTGATTTTGGTTTTGACACACTCAAGGAGCATGTTTTTTATTTTATTTTATTATTTTTGTTGTTATTTACTTTTTTTTTAATTTGGTTTTGTGTGTTTTTTTGCTCCTTGAGTATGTCAAAGGTGGTAGGCTAGGTCCTAGTCCTGGGCATTTTTTGCGGAATGGATACCCCTACCTCCTTGGGTCTTACCCGAAAGTGGCATCCCTTTTGGGATGTTTTCCACAAATTAAAAAAAAAAAGATACTATAAGTGAATACTTATGTTTATATGAATTGTGTCAAACAATGATTTTGGGATTAGTGGAATATGAGAGGGTTTTGAATGCACTATATTTTGTGAAATCTAAGATTCACAATAGGTTGGACAAAAATTTAAAAATTTGATTGAGAATATATGTATCATCCTATCAGTTGGAAAATTTTCCCTATGATAGAGCAATTGCAATTTGGAATTCCCTTGTAGGCAGAAGGAGTGAGTTGAATATGACCGATTTGGAAGATGATGATGCATTCAGTGATCAAAATGTGGAGACACATTTATCCACTATGCTTTATAGTGATTTAGAACAAGCAAAAAACTATTTGTTCAAGCTACCTGATTTATGATTTTTTCAAGTATTTCACAATTTGAATTCATTTGACAAAAAATTTGACAAGATGAATGTTTCAGCTAATTGATTTGTATTTTATCAGTTTTATAAATTTTCCAATATTTCACAATAAACCATAATTAATTTAATATCAAATTTTACAATATTTTATCAGATTTGTTAGATTTCACAAAATTTGATTATTACAAAGTTTTCATGTTTTGCCCTTTGTTGTTTTTGATCAATATTGATCAATATGAATTTGTTAGTTATCATTTTCATCTATAATTTTTTTATAAGTATTTACAACATTGATCAATATGAATTTATTAGTTATCATATTCATGTGAATTTACAACATTGATTTTTTAACTGCATTCATATTCATATTGAGATTATAAATAGTTAAAATCATTTAAAAAAAATAAGTGCATTCATATTAACACAAGAAGAGCATTCATTTTGATTTTATGTAACACAAGAAGAACATTCATATTGACACAAGAACATCATTCATATTTATCATTTTAGAAAAGATGAGCATTCATACTGAATTTAACTGCATTCATATTCATATTGAGATTACAAACAATTAAAATCATTTCAAAAACAAAAAGTGCATTCATATTGACACAAGAAGAACATTCATATTGATTTTATTTGATACAAGAAGAGCATTCATATTGACACAAGAACAACATTCATACTTATCATTTTAGAAAATAAGAGCATTCATACTGATTTTAACTCGCATTCATATTGATTTTAATCGCATTCATATTCATATTGAGATTAAAAATATTTAAAATCATTTCAAAAACAAGAAGAGCATTCATATTGACACAAGAAGAGCATTCATATTGATTTTAGCTGACACTAGAAGAGCATTCATATTGATTTTAGCTGACACTAGAAGAGCATTCATATTGATACAAGAACAACATTTATATTTATAATTTTAGAAAATAAGAGCATTCATACTGATTTCAATTGCATTCATATTGATTTTAACTGCATTCATATTCATATTGAGATTATAAACAGTTAAAATCATTTCAAAAAAAGAAGTGCATTCATATTGACACAAGAAGAGCATTCATTTTGATTTTATCTAACACAAGAAGAGCATTCATATTGACACAAGAACAACATTCATATTTATCATTTTGGACAAGAAGACACAAGAAGAGCATTTATATTAACACAAGAACAATATTCATATTGATTTACAGTCAGATATGTAGACCAATTGGTTCATCCAAACCTCATAAGGGGGGTAGAGGTCCAAGGTTAAAATCTTGGGCCTCACCGAACTGAATGCTTGTCCCTTTCCTGGTGATTTTAGTGGCGTAAAAGGTTTAAAATGATTATGGCATGGCGGTTATAGGGGTGTATTGTGTGAAGATTTGTGTGGCGACTTCTAGGGCAAACAATGCAAAATACTGTGGTGGCCATAAAAGCCGGACAGACTGCCTGCATTTGTGGTGGTTACCGATTCCACCATGTTAAAGAAAAACATTGATACTGATTCTAACTGCATTCGTATTGATTTTAACTGCATTCATATTCATATTAAGATTAGAAATAGTTAAAATCATTTCAAAAACAATAATACTCATATTCATATTCATATTTCCATAGATGAAAAATGCATAAAAATATTATAAATAGGAAGAACAACAAAATTAAAGAGGATAATAAATTTGTAAATTGTCTTTTTCATATATAGATTTAAAAAATATAATATGTCTTTAAATTTTTAACTATGTTGAAAAACAACACAAACTTCCATTCAACACACAAATTTTTCAAACTATGTTTGACATTTCGGATGTTCTATCAATGTATGTTCTATTGAAGTTTCTATTGGAGTTGCCTATTCTATTAATTTTTCTACTTATTCAACACCAAGCGTTGGCAGTGCTCCAGATCTGACTAAAATTTCTTGTCCTTTCTTGAAATTTTCCAAAAACCCAACATCTTCGTTGGTGGGATCTTTAAGCTCTTTCAAAGAAGGATTTTTCTCCAGTCCTTCGCTTATCAGGAGATTCGGATCCACTTTTAGTTTTTCCTAAAAATATATTTTAGAATATTGTTATCTCGTATTTTCTGTTGGGCTGTTCTCTTCATAATAATGGATGTTTCCAAAAATTTCTTTGTAGCATCTATGTTGACTTGCATGCTCTAAACCTGTAATTTCAATTTTTCAAAGTTTGACTACAAAAGAAAAAAAATGATTTAGTAGTTATATGTCATAATTTAAGAAAATTCAATAGTTTTAAGACATTAGTAGAGTTGGCAAAAGAAAAACATGCATCTAAAATCTCACCTTGGCCACATCTCTAACGGCTAAAGCAATATCAATAGTTTTCTTGTTGAAAGCCCATTGGTTATAGTATGCTTGGGCTTCAACATTGATGTTATCAATTCTATTCAACATAATATTTAAAAATTCATCATCGGATGAAGTCCTGCACGTCACTAATCCTGATGTGGCCTAATGTAGTATACCATTAAGCTTATCTGGTTCATTCTTATATCAAAAAAAATATTCTCCCTTTTATTAAATTTTTTGTAACGGACATTTATTTGCTTGACACACACTTTAGCCCGAATTTCCCACTATTTCATAACTTGTAAATCTTTAAGCACCCTCTCTTGGAGGGTTGCTTCAATACCATCACACATAGAAGACTGAATATCAAATTTAACTTTGTCATCCTTGGATTGAGGATGATAGTGGGCTTCCATCGCATGAGCCAAAACTGGTTGCTCAGCTATTGGGGGTGTTGTTTCTTCTACCTCTACATGTCTATCTTCAAGCACCTCTGTGGCCTGAAAACCCTCAATATTTCCTTGTAAGAAAAATTTATCATCAAGTGGAATATTATCTAATCCAAAATTCGTGGTTGACACCTCTGGTACTTGACTTGTGTTAAATGAAAAAGTGGGGAAAACACCCTACGATATTGGCTACAAAAGTATTTTTCCCCTTCCATGGGCCATATTGACTTGCATTCTCATTTGCTGCACCTATGGTTGTTGTCATGCTGGGAGTGGCCTCATCACTTACTTTTTTGGGTTTCTCACGATTTTATATTGAGAGCCACCTGACACTCAAATAAGAAATTGCCAAAAATTATTTTCCAAAAACTAAAAAAAATCTTTAATTAAAAGTAAATAGAATGATTTACCTGATGACGATTGAATCTCATGTACAAATTTGCGGACGGAGGTTGTGCGCATTTCTGAAAACATGAAAATTAAAAAAAAATTAATATAATTTTATGTAACACACTAAGAAGTATAATGATAAAATATTTAAAGTGAAACTTACGTGCAGGATGGTTGATCTGACTAGATTTAATTTCAGGGTGATGAGGAGTAGTAATTGTAACCTGTTGTGTACATTTTTTTGGCCTCAAAAATGGTGATGATTCTGATTCATTTTCTTTAGAATCACCACATACCTCATGCATGTGACCCCTTACACCAACATCCTATTTTTTAGTTTTTGTCATTGACTTTCTATGCAATCATGTGCAAATAAAATGAAAATGAAAAACAGAGCTAAAATATATTAAAAATTAGATTTGAAACATGGACTTACCCTCAATTTATATGAATTCATACTCAAGTTCAGTAGTGTGGGATGCAATGCTTTTGGTACTTCAGTTTTTTTTAAATCATAAAAACTTTCATAAAAAAGAACTAAAATAAAATTAACGATTGCCACCATTTTGAGTTCTTCTATTCTAATTCCATGCAAATCTATTCTTATGCATTCTGAAATGTACGTGCACTAGTCAAAATGTGCACCTTGAACAGTATGAACGATATAGATCAATGCCCATAATGGAATTTTTGTTCTTCCAAGCAAAAATAGTCTTGCTAGGAAAAATTCAATAATGGCCGTCAAATTTTTATTTTAAATGCAATTGTAAGTTAAGCCTCTCTTAGACTTAGCCACGAAAGCTACATCAAAAAACATTAAATGAAAAAACATGTTGAAAATTAAATTTTGAATAATAATATAAATAATTTATGGGAATTATACCTTCAACCACTTTTCGGGGAAGATTGAATTCATCCTCAAAGTATTTTTGTCATGCTTACCCATATTGAACCTTAGAGATATGATAGGAAAACTCCTATGTGGAAGTTCTGTTAACCTCTGGATGTTCGAAGGTGTGACGATGAATGACATGTATTTATTCCAAAATGTGACATTCATTGTTGCACGGTCATGGTTGTAACCATCAATGATACTCTACAGAAGGTGCTTGTCAGTCTTGAGCTATGATATTGTTAGCAAGTGCTGCAAACCTGATGTAGAGAGCCACCTATTTTCATAACTAGAGGTGGATGAAAAATATATCATGGCAGTGTAAGTAGTATTCTTGAACACCAAATTTCCAATGACAGTTTGAGTAAATGTGGTAGGATTGATCATTGCTTGATAAAGTATAAGGAGAAAGTGGTTTGCAAAGAGTGTGGGGTGATGGTGTATCAAAAGGAGTTAGAGAGACATAAAAATGTAATAGAAAAAATGACTTCTCGATGTCTACATATAGATACAATTGATAGGATTTGGACACATGGTAGAATTTTATTTGGCATGCACTGAGGCTAACTGATCGACTGACATGTGGTAGAGTAAACGTTGGTCCAGTGATGGATATTTTTCACCCGGTCATATGTCAGACTTTATTTTCACTAGGTTCATTTACCAGACTTCAAAAATCACCCGGTCCATCAGCCGGATTATAATTTCCATCCGGGTCAATGCCGGTCAATGTTTTACATCCGATCTATAATATGAACCTCTATTTTCACCTGACTTGTTAGCCAATTTTAAAATTTTGCCTGAGCCATTAGTCGGTTGAGGGTTTCTATCCGAGTCATTACCCATATTCAAATTCCACCCAGGCCATTACCCATCCATGATTTCCACTCGAGCCATTGGTCATACTTTGATTTCACTCTGCCCGTATCACCGTTTCTTGCTTTCACCCGGTCGGTCACCAGTCTATGTTTTGAACCCGATTCATTTCCCAATTTTGTATATTACCCGGTATGTAATTGGGATGTGTTTTCATCGAGTTCATTCTTGGTATGTATTTTCCCTCTATTCACCAATTGTTTCCAATTTTTTTTAAAAATTAAGATAATTCGCCATGTCCTACAACATGAGCTTGACTTGGATTTGCCAAAGGATTCACAACGGATTCACAATTTTTTTACAAGGAAATTTCCGATCTGACCCCTTATGCATAACCCTATAAGAAGGATTCCCAAGAGATTTGTTGAGAAAATTTTAGTGAAATATTTTTTCTATGGAGTATCCCACATTGGGTGAACCATGTTAAATTGATGTCTCTATTGTGTATGGTGATTTATGAATTGCTTTGATTATTGTTGTTTACATTACCATTGATATATTGCATAATATTGTTTGGGAAAGAAAATTAAAAAGTGGTATTATAATATTCACCCCCTCTTAGTATAAGCTTATGTTCTTCATCTGAAATACAATTTTACCAAAAATTGTTACTTGTACCAGTCGTTTATCTAGATTTTACTCTGAAGTTCATAACTTAGCACACTTAACAATTATTGGGCTGTTTTTATCTTCTAACAACACATTTCCCTAAAAATAGAACCAAAAATCATGTGTGTCGTTAATAGCATCATTTAATATTTATGATTTTTCAATCCAGGGTGATGTCCAAGGCTATATACGAAAGAAGGTTTAAGCAGTTTGGAGATTAGATCATTTATATAGTAGGATTTTTATTTGTGAGACATGTTTTTTTAGGGGTTTTAGGTCACTTCTAATTATATTTTGAATAAAATGAAACTAATTACTTGCAATAATTGAAAACTATTTCTAAGAATTGAAATTGAAACCTAACTACAGTTGCAAGAAATGAAATTGTAGGAATGTAAATGTTGTTGAATTGAAACCTAGTTTACACTTACATAATTGAAATGATAAAATTTAAATGTTGCTTAAAAATTAAACACGTATTATAAAAACAACTATCAATTCCTACTGTAGGAGGTTGTTAGGCTTCTGTTGCAGTGGCTGACAATAAAATGAAAGCTACTAAAAGACTTAATAAAAACTCCTAAAACATAGAAAGTAGGGGAAAATAGAGGGATCATTGGTCTATGCTACTTAGTCACTAACACACACAATTTATACATAAAAACATAACTAAAAATATGAAGACACCACATTGATTCAAAATAGGGATTAGTAATCAACAAGAAATGACAATAGACAAGTACCTGCTAAATCTGCTACAACAAAGTTTATCAGAAGAACCTGTCACCAGTTAGCCCTCCTTCTAGGCCTGAAATTGGCCATTGATTCCTAATCCATAAGAAGGTAGGAAATTTATGCTAACTACTTAGAATTTACACTCACTCATGAACAAAAGTTGACTAAAAAATACTACACTTTTATTGACTGAAACAATACATTACAATACAACAAGAAAATCCTGCTATTGGCTGCAAATATGTTACAACCTCTATTTTCTATCAGATATCACATATTAACATCTAATAGATCAACCAATAAGGGATATCTATTATTTATACTACTCTATTATATTTATCTTGTGCTCAATATAAACTATGTTGCTGCTTATCAGTGAATTGCTAACAGTTCTAAAATTGATTTATTCCAAATCAGAATAGAAACTACTGCAATGACGTTCATTGGTCCTTGATATGCATCTCCAATGGTGGGAGTGAGTTGGAAAATTTTATAAATAGTATTGTACACCTATATCCATATCAAAGTATTATTTCCCTACCGAATTAGGTGCTATATTCTTCGTTTGGCTAAAACTAGTTTCTTTTTCCTCCATTCTAAAGCTTCTTTGGAATGTTCGATCGTGCAACTTATTTATGATAAAGTGTGATAAAAATGGCCAAAAAAGTGGATAGGATGTCTAGCCTATACCTCAGAATATATTTTCAATATGTTTCACCCTCTTTGGTTGATAAACTCCAAGCCATGCCATTCATTGGTAGTTGGCTGGAATTTGTATGGCTAATTTCTACATTTTCCAAAATTTCTGCACAATCACAAGAATTTGGTGCTATTTTGTAATTTAAACCAATTATAAAGTAGAAAAATCATTTAAATACCATTATGGAGGGATATACCTTAGCATACATCATTTTGATACTTAAATTTCACATTTTATTCACTAAATATTCAAAAACAAATAGTGTAGAAAATGCAGAAAATTGTTAAAACAGGGTAATATGCTCCTAAACATTTGAATCCTACAAAAACTATTATATAATGTATTCAAACCATATAAATTAACATAAATAACATAACATAAGGTTTATAAGGTAGTTTATGATAATCCAAAATATGTCATGAATGAGGCAATTCCTAGCCTCATAAATTAGTTTAAGGTTCATGAAGAACCATTATAGGTTTACAAACAAAACCCATATCTTTGCTAGCCTAGACCTATTAATAGATTCCAATAAATAGGCTAGGCTATGATACAAACTGTAACAACCCACATTACCAACCAATCCTAAGATCATTTTTTTTTTAGATTTTTCTATTCAGTTTTGTAGCCCATCCTTGGCCCTATCCTAGATCCCTAGTCATATCCTAGCTCCATGGCACTTTATTTGCCCTTCCTCCTTGGTTGGTAGGCACTGAAGATGATCTCCTTGGGGTGGGAGGTCACTTTTCCATTTGTATTCCCATTTCCTTACCTTTTGGTGGGGTTCTTTCTAGTGCCTGTGATCTGGGGCATACTTGGGTTCTGTCCTAGTTCCCTGGAACTCTCTTTGCCTATCCTCCTTGGCTATATGGTGTTGTAGATGATATCCTTGGGTTGAGAGGTCTCTTATTATATTTTCTTCCCATTTTCCATACCTTTTTATGGGGTTTCCTTTTGGTGCCTATGAACTGGGACATCCCTAGGATTTTTTGGGATGTCCTTAGATTTTTTTTGGATCCTTCCTTGGGATTCCTGAGTTCCTTCAAGAATCATTTTCCTCGAATATTGCTACTCTATTCCATATTCTTGTATGATCCTATTTATAGCTAAGCATCAGAGGTTTTTCTAGTGTAGTGCATTATGTCTTGAGTTTTTGGCTTCATGAGCAACTCTTCATAGTATATTTTGGCTTAGGCAGGAACCTCATGCTTATTCTTGTGGTGTTGGTCTTTGGGTTTTTGGTTGTAGTATTAATTGTGGGTTCTCATATTTTCATGGATTGGGTATGGGTCTCCGTGCTGATTACTACTATGTTCCTACTAATATTCCTCTTTTGGATCCTTAAAGCTACTCATATGTGGTGTTGGAGGTTGTTGTAGATTTCTTGCTAATTTTTTGACCTTCAGGAGGACCCTATGCTTTTCTTTGGGAGCTCATGCTTTATGGTTTCTTTATTGAGGTTCCCTAGGACCTCCCCACCACTTTCCCATGGCTCACATTTCTACACTATTGTTTCTCTATCTCTCTCAACTTCTGAGTAGTTTTCCTTACTACAATAGGATTTCATGGCCTATGGAGTCCCTTGTTTGTTGTTCCTTTTACAGACCTATGCGGTATGTTGTTCCCTTGCATTCATGATATTGCATCCTTGTGATGTATCCCTAGATGTCCTTAGGTAGGAATGTTCTACATTTTCCACCTTAATTTCAAATTTAATTTTTAAATTTTTGTGGTGGGTGGGATGGCCCTGATTCAATTTGTTCTAGGCAGGTTTACCCTATTTTAAATTTTTATAGCATGTGCTATTTGGGTGGGATGGCCTTGATCCTCTTCTCCATCCTTTTGCACATGATGTATGGTTGATTTGGGTGGGGTGGCCCTATCCCAAATTTCAAATGTAATAATAATAAAAAAACTTATCCTGTAAGGCTATCATTTAGCCTATCCTGAAAGGCTTTCCTTAAGCATGTCCTGAAAGGCAATCATTTTGTCTTTCCTATGGATTTTTATTGTACTTTCCTACAAAATTTATATGGCTTTGTTTTAAAGTCTTTTGACTTGTTGTAATAAGGTTTTGGGACCCTTGATAAAAACCCATTTTAAATTTAAATGATAAAAAAAAGTTACAACCAAGTATGCTTGAATCAACACCATGTAGGGAAGGAAGTAACTGAGAGAATTATGACATGGTCAGTGTCAAATCTCATGATAGGAGTGACCAAATCCTCTATAAAATTACATCACATCATTATATGTATGTTTCTTTAGTTTAACTATTTCTACCTCTTCATTTATTAGGAAGTTTAGTAACTTAGTTAATTGAATGTCATTTCAATATTACTTCCTAATCCCATTATTTGTAGTGGAATATCATGCATGTATCATTAATACATAAAGGTTACTTTATAAATACTTTCACTTGATTTAAAGCATAATCTATAACAAAATTGCAATCCATTGGAAATCACAAGGGCATCAATTATTATAAACACAAAAGTAATCATGATCCATTCTTATCCATGTTGGGCACCGAATTGACATCAAGTTTTACTCGACACTGCAACTGTCTATCTTCCAATTTTCTATCCAGGCATGCACCCGATAGTCGTAGCTCAGCACTCAAGCATTGGATGGACCAAAGACAACTTCAATCCAACCTCTAGAGTAGGTTGGTTCCTTGTCAACTTAAAATGGTGTTGACACAATTAAAGCTCAAATAGGGTTTTGAGATAAGGGTTAGAAAAGGTTTAGGGTTAGAGGTATTATGAAAATAGTGGCCGGATAGGCTAACAACATAGGCAACTACAACAAAAGGCTCCCACAAGCTATTTCCAGTGTCCCATCACTCAATATTAGCAGCACCCAAACCATGAAATATTTATACATTAAAACATAAACAAAGATATATTGCAAAAAGCAATTCCAACATCTAATATTGATAATCCAAATTAGTAGAATAGACCAATAGTTAGATTTAACAAAAATAAACTTTCTAACAATACAGATCTAACCATGAACAGATTTCAACTACTCTCACAACTAGTAATCCAATAAGTTGGAATGAACTAACCATTCAAGTATTAACAAAAATGCAGCTCAAGGCTTCGAACCTCTTGCACAAGATGATGAAGATGACAAATTTGAGTAAAAAATTAGAGTAATGCTCCTTCCATTAGCTCACAAGAATATTTATAGTAGGGCAAGCAAATGCACTAGAGCCGACCCTTGAAAATGAGGGTTCGACCTCTATTTATAGTTTGTAAATGAAATAATATTAAGGAGACATTACAAATATTACATATTTACAGCTCAACAGAGAGTTTTTGTTGGCATTATCTTACTGGTTCGGCCTCCAGGAAATCCGTTGTGAGTAAATCGCCATGGCAGCTTGGCTCTCTGCAACTTGTTGGTTTGTTGATGGTAGTTGATATTCAAGTTGTTAGAGACCACATCTGATCCATAGATCATTCTTGGAAGCTCACTCCATCGTTGATCTACAACTACCTCTGGTTCTTGTTCTTGAAACCCTTCAACGCTTCGTCTTCCTACCCTCCAACTAACTGCATTCTGATCCAATGAGAAATTGCTTTTAAATACTTCAATAATGTTAGCAAACTCTCGACCATCGATATTCATCATGAATGACTATGATTAAAACTTGGAATATACTTTGCAAATTGGTGGGGAAAGACCAAAGCACCATTCTACACTTTTAATTTTTGACGTCATATTTTGTGGCTTCAACTCTACGAAATCGAATTTTGGAATAAAATGCATTATAGAGCGAGTGGGATGCATTCCACTATTAATCCACTTATTATCTTTCCTTTTCTTTTCTTTTGGCTCCAAACAAAATACAATCTACAAAAAAAGTATGGTGATGTCATCATCCCCTTGGTCAAAATGTGGAATCACCAATCCGCATCGAAACTAGTGTAAATAGTACTTCATCACCAATCCGCACCCTTTGCAGTGTAAAACTAACTTTGTCACCATTTTGCTCTAGAGTTGGTGTAAAATTACTCTTTGTTGCCATTCTGCACCTTATGTAGTGTTTTTTGCCTCTTTGTCACCAATCCACACCAAAATACTCTTGAGACTTGGTGGAATTGATCTTACCGACACTTAGCCACTTGGAGCATGTAAAAATTACACGCGATCACCATTCCACACTTCTTCTTACACTGACATCATCATCACCAAAAATTTTGTGGAATCGGGACCCATCACCAATCCACTTCCAAATACACTATAAACTGAATGGAAAATTGCTCAAGGCAAAAAATGCACTAAGTGTTGGGCGGATTAGGAAACTCATGTTGCGGATCCGCTCCAAAATACACTAGGAAATGTGCGAAATGGAAACTTCATACCTTAGAATAAAATTTTCAATGCTTTCTAAGGATGTGGCCATTTTGGGCCTACATTCTGGCACCTCCTGGGTGGATTTGCTCGCAAAGCCATAGAACTCAGAGTCTTATCCATTGGGCATCAGGAGTCAAAAATGCTTATCTTCAAAAATGCTTTAAATAATAATTTCCATATGAACACTACCCTCTAAAAACTTTATGGTCATCTTCGAGGATAAACGTTCATATTGAGACCATGCTTCATACATCCAAGAGGATAACTGTTCACATGGAGACTATGCCATAAACATTAATATCTATGCCATTCCAGCAAAACTGCTTCACTGCTCTAGCAAAACACAACTATGTTCTCCTTATAAAGCCTTCTTACAATACATGATAAAAATACCTTCACACAAAACTTGCTATTTTATGTGTCTCTCTGGACTCATGCTTTTATTGTTTCTTTTTGACCATGTTAGAGTAAAAATGAATCAAACAAAAATACAAAACTTGTGACTACATATGTACAAAATAAAAATTGCTAAGCTTGTCCCCCTTCAAGGTCTGTAGCTCTATCTGGCTCTTCCTCTTGTTGGACCTCTTCTTCAGCATTATCCTCTAGCTCTTGCTCAACTTCCTCCTCTGGAGAAGATTGCTCTTTATTTTCCTCTTCAACATTATCACCAAAAAGCTGCACCATCAGTTTCAAAATCTGTAGGGCTTGTTTCCATGTTGCTTTAGAGGGGTTGGAAGTCTCCTTCAGCTGCTTATAAATGTACTGGAGTTCACCAATATCTTCATAATTAGTAGCACTTCCTCTGTTTACCAAGTCTTCCATGAGATCTCTGAGCCTGGTAAAATCAATAATCATTTGTGAAGCTTGCTCTTGGTCAATTGGTTCTTCTAGAGCATCAATTTTAGACTCATCTTGTAAGCTCTCACTAGTACTTTTCTTAATTTCTTCAACTGACAACAAGCTGTGATATTCCATCCATAACCCTCTGAAACCAATTTGGATCATTTCCTTATTAACATCCACTACATCCTTGATTACTCCTTCAATCTTGTCAAACAATAGCCAAGCCTTTTGGAGTGCTCTGTGCTTCTTCACTACAATTATGGCAGCAACTCTAGCAATGTTCCACTCCTTATTAGGGATTGGCTTAGCAGAATCACTGAGTCTACTATCCACCAACCTATGAATTTGCTCAGCTGGAATTACCATAGGTTGTAGTTCTCTAGTGATTTTATCCAGATCCTTCTGAATGCTTTGGAGTAGGTGGCTGGCATCATCTAAATAATCAATAATAAGTTGAAGCCCTAAGCATTTATCTAGAACTTCATAGAGCAATTCCTTTCTTACTTTCTTTAGTCCAACCTTGGAAAAACTAGAAGATTTAGCCTTTTCAATCTGAAGTTGCTGCTTAAGACTTTGTATCTCTTTAGCCTGTTCTTCATTTTTTTTCTTGTGCTCTTCTATCTACTCCTTGAGCTTATTAGCTTCCTAAAACTTCTCTTGCCAGCTCTTAGCTTCTTTTCTCAGAGCTTTCTCCACTTCTTTCTGATTGTTGATAGTTTTTTGAAGCTTTTCTATTTTATTTTCCAACTTACCCACCTTTTCTTTGAATATATCATTTTTTACATAAAAATTTTCTAAGTGGGCTTTGGCTATGACCAATTCATCTTCATCAGGAAACTTCTCAATATCTTTTGTATACTCTTCTATACGATAATATTGGGCAGTCATCTCAGTTTTAGGCTTACTCACAAGGGGAATCATGGATCTAGATGTCCTTTGCCTTGAAACTGGATCAACAAACATGCTTCTCCTCTTTGTGGCCATCCTATTAGAAGGCTTGGACAACTTTTCTGCCCAAAAATCATTGAATTTTCTATGGAGCTTCCTATTCTTTCTACAAAGTTGCTTGGGTAGGGTAACTTGCAGCAAGAGGAGAAGAAGACACAAGGTATGCAAGCATATAATCAATAGTTGACAGTAGTTGTGCAAAAGTAGTTACAGTGGAATCTGTGACCATAGTGGAATCTATGACCACTGCTGTTGTTGCAATTGGCAGACTCATGGAGACTAAAGTGAGACTCATAGATGGGTGAATGGGTGTACTTGAAACAATTTACTTCTCAAATTATGGTGGTGGTTGTAATGGTGAGGATGGAACTATGGGAGATGATGAAAGGGGAATATTAGATGATGAAGGAGGAATTTGAGGTGACCTTGGAGGAGATGGGTTGGTTTGTACCTCAGTAGTGACTGATGAAACAGGTGGTGGACTATGAGGTGGAGAAGGTACCTTTGTTACAATTTCTTGCTCAGAAAGGGAGGGAGATTTCCTTGGGGAATTTGGAGGAGGAAGAGGAGAATAGGGATTAGAGACCATACCTTCACCTACTAATGTAGGGTGTTGAGGAGATATCTCTGTGATCTGCTACCTTTCTTGTTGTATCAATTCTTCCACAGCTAAAATAGTTGTTTTCTCAACTATATCCTCTTTATCCAACCTCTACTTCTTTGAAATCTCTTTCTCAATTATTTTTGGAGACCTTTTGGATTTTCTTTGAAAAAATTGAAAGGTAAATTTCTCAGTTTCTATCTCTTCTTTAGATAACCCTTCTTGTACTATTTCCTCCAGTAATATCTGTTCAAAAATGGGATTTAATTCTACTATTGCTATAGTGGTGAAACTCAAAGGTGTAAACCTAAAGTTCTCATCCTTTTCATTCCAATCTATATCTGTATCTGGAGGTTGTCCACCTAGGGCTAGGTGCTTAGGCCTCTTTACTATCTCTATGATTGGTGCACTAAAACCCTCTCATCAGAATAGTGCATCTTACTCATCAAACTGTGCTCCTTTTGGAAATTGCTCTATTTTCTCAGTTATGGGCTGGAAAGACTTCACAATTTTAGTAGCAGTTAATGGAGTATCAGGTTCCTCTTCTTGAACTTCTTCTTTTGAAGGTGGGGATGGGGAATTATACCTAGTTTGTGACTTCTTATAAATTAGCACTATATTCCTTTGGTCTTTGGACCTCCAAGTTTTGATATTATTATCATAATTTTTAGAAAATTCCTCATCAATTTTCAATCCAAACCTGGATTTTTCTTTTCCAATCTCAATCCTCATCCTCCACCAGTCTGATATCTTGGCTTCATTCCATTTCTCCTTTTCTCTGGCTCACCACCAATAGGTTCTTGAGACTGAGGGTCATATTTCTTTTCTATTTTTCTTGGATATCTTTGATGGTAGACTCCTTCAATCGATGTTTTACATTATTTTCTAGATCAAAATCAAAAATTTGCTCATAAAATTCTAAAAATGGAGGAATTTGATCCATATTAGAAATATTCCACTCTAAAAGAGTAGTTTCCTTGTTATTTATGCCCTTTTCAAAATGAGGTCTGGGTTTCTTCTCAAATTTGTAGGCCTTTTCTTCATTCTGAGCTATATTCCTCTTGTGAAATATATCATCTAGATCTTAACTCTATCTTTAAGGAATGTAAAACGGATCCAAACTTTCTAGGTACTAGTCAAAATTTTCACCCTATTGCTTTTTGGTAATATTTATATCATCAAAATTACAATAGGTCAACATACATCTTCTTTTCTTATTAGAACCATAGTGTAAATATATATATTCTACTTGCCTCAAGTATTCTAAAGTGAATAGCCTATCCATAATAAAATGTGCTAGCAGAAAAGGTTTATCCATAAATCCATACAGTCTAATGACTATGCCCTCTATTAGGAGGTACCGATCTCCCTCCTCTACACCTTCTATTATCAATATTTTCTTTACCAAATGTGGTAACCTAGGGAATTCTCCATACATTATTTTCAATGCTGGACCTAAAAATTCCAAGTTGAATCTATACATAGACTTAGTGCTTCTAAAATGAGAAGTCCAATAATAAATGATAATGGGGTCTCCTTGGTAATTCTTATCCTTAATAAGAATCTAGGGCATCATATATCTTATAGCAATAAATAACATCTATATCAAGCTCAAACAATGCCTAAAACAAGGTGTATCAAAGCTTATTTTCATTATCACTAATTGTTCATGCATTATATGAGCAAGGAACATTGGCCAATCAAAATAGATAACCCTAACACCTTTCTTTTCTATGTCTTCCTCATACATCTTCATGTTGGAAATGCAGTATGCGATGGTTATTTGCCAATAATTCACCATTATGTCAGATTCCAAACCCTCCATACAGGCTAACATTGAATAGAGCTTTGGGTTAGCAAATTCATTGATGGGAATTAAAAATTTGGGTATTTCATATTCCTCTCTTATTCTTTTGAATTGGAAATGAAGCCATATTTCTAAGACTTTCTATTCTTCTGAAGCCATTAATAAATCATAAACCCTAGCTTGTTTAGCTATGTCAAAAGGTTTTGGCTCCAAAGGTGGACCCATCCCTACGGTGAAAAAAATTAGGCAAAGTTATTTAGTAATAGTGAATAGTGGTATGCCATAAGGAGTCTTCACTATCCTCTTCTTAGGATCATAATATTTAATCATCACAAAAACTAATTTAGGACAATGGTGAATAGAATCACAAATATAGGAGAATAAGAAGGATTTTATGGCACTGGTACCTTGAGGCTGATTTGATCATCCTTTGAAGTGTCTAAATTCAAAATTACTTCTCAAGAAGGTCCTCCTCACTTCGATCATAATTGTGTCTTCTAATCACCTAGTTTGGTCCACATGGCCATCCAGCTTTGTTCCCATTTTTTGTGCTTCTATTAGAACTTTCTTCGTAGCTATTTTTACCAGTAATTCTTTGGAGATTACAAATAATACTCAGTTATCATTTTCTCTATTCTTTGCTCAGTGAATGCTGCTCTTTGTCAAATGAGCAGAATTTTGTGTTTTGACACTTTGAATATTTGTTGCATGCACGTCCTCCACAATTAATGTGGCTACTATGCGACTTGCCTGTTGTCACGCTTCTCAAATTGAATTCATTCTCTTTGGTAGCTTGGAGGTGGTGTTTTGATTTCTAATTGGTTAAAATTCAAATGTGCTTCAACCCTTGTGGCATCGCTTTATATTTTGTTCCTTTAAAGCATGTTAAATTTAGCATTTATTATGGATGCCCCTTTTCCTTTTGCCAGGTGGTACAATGCAGAATTGTTGTCCTGCTCAAAAATAAATTTAAAACCTGGCAGATTAGAACCCTCTTTTATTCTACATATTATAAGTCTCAAAATATTGTGGATTGGAATTATGTGTCATTCTACTACCACTTAGTCTTATTAAGTGTGGATAATAACACATACTACATTCCACTAAAAAGTAGTTCATTTAGGTGCATATTGGAGCTCTGCTCATCATTCTGCTAGCATTGTGGTTCATTTGAGTATGGATTTGAGCTTACTCATAATTTCGCTTCACTCTTAGTGTATTTGAGTGTGAAATAGGAATTTACTACATTCTTGGGAACACTTAGCAATTTTTGCAAAATTTTATATTTATTTATTTTTATACAAGCTATTAAAACAAAACTTGATACAAAGTGCAAAAGGAAATATTATACAATGTATATACATATATTACAATGAGCTTATATATCAATCAAAGTAGAGTTTAATTTGAAAACCATTAACTAAAATCTACTGTATGTTCCCATATAGATATTCAAGTTGTAAAAAAATTATCTCTTTGACCTCTACTATTTTTAAAGGACCATCTTATAAGGAATCAAACTTCTGATGGTTTCCTAGTTTTGCTCTTTTGACATTCCACCTGAGAACTGAATCTCCAACTTGGAATTTTTTGAACCTTACCCTTTTATCAAATCATGTGTTGATGTCCATAGAATACTTTTGAAATTTCTCATAGGCCTGTGCTATTTTCTCTTCCAACTATAGTAGGTGTATCAGTCTTGTTTCCACTAGATTTTCCTCTGATTAATCTTCTATATCTATCAGTTTGAGTGCTGGAATTTCCAAATGGATAGGTAACACCACCTCCTTGCCATATACCAAAGCATAAGGAGAATTATTGATGTACATCTTAGTAGTAATTCTTTCTACCCACAAAGCTTGCTCTAGAATTAGGTGCCAACTTATTTTATTCCCTTCTAGGGATCTCCTCAAAATCCTTAATAGGTTTTTGTTGGTAGACTCTGCAAGTCCATTCCCTTGAGGGTAATAATTTGAAGTATTCTTCATGGTGATGCCATACTTATTGGAAAACTCAATATACTTGGCCCCTATAAATGTTGGTCCATTATCACTCACCAAGGCTTTCGAAACACCAAACCTTGAAATCAAACTTTCCATAAAATTGATCACAACTTTTTGGTCTGATTTCTTGGTAGGAATAGCCTCTACCCATGTGGTGAGGTAGTATATGGTAGTTATAATATACTTGTACTTTATTGAAGAGTGAGGTTTTATGACCCCTATAAAGTCCAATCCCCATTATTTTTTTTTGAAAAAATAAAAACTTGTATTAAAACAAAAACCAGATACAAGCGGGAGAGAACACATCCCGAGCCAGAGCCACGAGCAATACAGCAAGGAAAGCGCACAAAGGCAACCCTAGCAGCCACAAGGCACAGAGAACGGACAACACGAAAAAGCGACATGTCGCGAAAACGTGACATGTCACGAAATCGCGACAGGCAAACCCGTCACGGCCACTTCGGCACCAACAGGCGCGATAACGTGGCATGTCGCGAAATCGTGACATGTCACGAAATCACGACAGGAAGGGCCCTCGACAGCCACCCACAGAAAGCGTCACGAAAGCGCGACAGAAACACTAAACAGCATTCAAGCCGCATAAGGGTCGCGATATCGTGACAAAAAACCAACCAGTCGCAAAAGAGCCAGAGGCCAGGAAGGCACAACCTGTCGCGAAATCATGACAAAAACCAACTCGTTGTTGCGATAGTTCTATAGGTCGTGATATCGTGACAATTATCCACCCAGCCGCCTAAGTGCCAAAAGTGTCACGAAATCGTGACGAGAAAAACCATGCAGCTTCCAAATCTCAAACTTGTCACGAAAACGTGACGAAATATTTACTTTGCTTTTCAACTTCATGAAGGGAATGAGAGCGCGACAAGAACACCAATCGGACCTAGAAAGCGGGACCTGTCATGAAATCGTGATATGTCACGAAATCGCGAGTCGCGAAAGCGCGACATGTCGCGATATCGCGACATGATGCGATATCGCGACATGATGCGATATCGCGACAAGATGCGAAATCGTGACACGTGATAACGCGACATGTCGCAATATCGTGACATGTCACGAAATCGCGACCCGCGATAACGCGACATGTCACGATGTCGCGACAAAAACCAACCAGAGGCTGCGGAGGCTCAACCTGTCGTGATATCGCAACAGCAACCAGCCAACGGCCGCGACAGCACAACATGTCACGATATCACTACAAAAAGGACCCTTAGCAAAAAAAACTTTGCACATTATTTCAGAAATTGTTCAAGGCCTTGTCTGATCTCGGCATCCTCCACAGACAAATTGCTATGCAGATGAATCCCAACCTCTCTCTCAGCACCCATCTTAGCAAGGAAATCAATCGCTTTATTGAGAGATCTACTAGCATAAACAGGAATCACATCCTCAATTTCCTTCCAAAGCTCTAAAATTTGGGAAACCAAAATCCGAAGCCTCCAAGCTTTTAAGGCAAAGTTCCTCAAGAAATCAAGAGCACCAACCAAGATTTGGGAATCAGACTCAATGATTATCTTTTTGTGACCTTGTTTGACGGCCTAGATGGAGGCAGATTTAATAGCAAAGGCCTCAGCTTCATTGTTTGTGGCATATCCCAGACCTTGCAATTCCCAATAGAGCACAGTCCCAGCATGATCACGACAGATAACTCCACTACCAGCATTACCCGGATTACCTTTTGTAGCTCCATCAGTATTGATTTTGACCCAGCCTTCTGGGGGAGGTTTCCAACAACTTCTTACCTGTCTCTCAAGATCAGCACCTCTCCCACTCAAAGGCTTAGAAGCTGGCTGATTTTCCTTCTCAGCATAGATGGCAACGGTTTCCACAACTTTGCTCCAGATGATTTACCAAATCCCATCCACCGAAGAGAAGGTTTCACGAAAAATACGAGCATTTATTTCCAACCATACCTGCCACCAAATAAAAAGGAAACCGAGCTCCCAGCCAGTACGAAGAGCTTTAGATATAAATCTACCTCTCTTCCAGCTTTCCCATAAATTGGTCCGGGACAAGTCTCCAAGCGCCTGAAGTTTAAAGTGGGAGAACCAACGGTGCCAAATCTGCTGTGTGAAAGGAAAATCAAACAGAAGATGATCCACAGTTTCCTCATTCCTATAACATAAAACACACTGGGAAGGGCCAATGATGCCTCTAATTCTAAGGTTGTCAAAGGTCAAGATACCATTATGCATCAGTTGCCAAGCAAAGAAGTTCACTTTCGGCCAGCCCTTGGGATGCCATATCTTCCTCCATTCATGAATAGGAAAAGAGTGTGGGGGGGCTCAGGGAGGATCGAAGCATAGCCCTCCTTCACAGAATAAACCCCAAGGTTCCCAAATCCCCAGGCAAGCTCATCCTCCTCATCTCTCCCAGTTAGAAACCTTTCTACAAAAAGTTTTTCTAGAGTTGGAGCCTGCTCCGGAGGGATTGGAATAGGCCATTCACCCGTGCCGCTTAAATTTTTTTACCTTATACTCCTCCAATTGGATGGTATTGAAGTAGCTCTCAATATTAATCCAACCCTTATCTTCAAGAGCTGTTTTTAATGGATGCAAATCAGGAAACACAGCAAGGATAGGAGGATGCTGATCCCAAGAGTCAGTCCAAAACCGGGCCTTCTCCCCTCTCCAAACTTTCCAGAACAATTGATCTTTGATAATGCGAGATCCAAGCTTGAGCGCCTGCCACAAAATAGAACCATTACATTCCAAAGGATAGCGGCCCAAGTCGTTGGGATGAACAAGACCCAAGTATTTTCTAGAAAGGATTCTGCTGCAGAGGGACGAAGGCTGGGAAATCCACCTCCAATACAGTTTCCCAGCCAGGGCCCGATTGTTAAACTTGGAGCTTCTTAAGCCCAGCCCACCTTTTTCCTTGGGCTGGGTGACCTTATCCCAACCAACAAAGGCCCATTTCCTCTCTCCATTGGCACCTTTCCAGAGAAAACTTCTAGCCGCTTTGTCCAACTCTTTCCAGATTGAAGGAGGGGTGGCCAGAATAGAGAATTTGTAAATAGGCATGGCCTGAATAACAGACTTCAGGAAAGTTAGTCGGCCCCCATAGCTTAACCATCTATGAGACCAGTGATTCATTCTCTCTTTGATGCCATCCAGCAGGTCCTTCCAGAAATCAGCTTTCAGTTTTTTGCAATGCAGAGGAACCCCCAAATAAACAACAGGAAGGGAGGTCCTAGTGAAACCCAGGATCTCCATAACTCTCTCTTGTGACCTTTGATCAAGGTTGAAGAAGACCACTTTTGATTTTGATTCATTGATGACTTGATTAGAAGCCCGGAGGTAGACATTAAGAGTATCTTTGATTCCTCTTGCTTCCCCAGAGGTCGGCAACTCCCACCAAGCCCGTATCATCCACAAAGCGTAAATGAGTCAAAACTTCAGCCCCGATTTTAATTCTCCGTAATCTATCCTTGACGTCTTCTTCTCGGGAGGAGTCGCCTAAACCTTCGACCAAGATAAGAAAGAGATATGGAGAGCAGGGATCTCCTTGACGGAGACCCCGAGAGGCTCCAAAAGGTGGCGAGGGAAGCCCATTAATTAAAATAGAGTAGGAAGGCGTAGAGATACAACTCATGACCCAGGCAATCCAGTCCTAAGAAAAACCAAAGGCTGCCAACATCTTGACCAATAAACCCCACTCTACTCTGTCATAAGCCTTAGACATATCCAGTTTGATGAACATTCCCTTGTTACCTGAATTATGCATAGAATGGATAGCCTCCTGAGCCAAGATCACTCCATCCAAGATCTGTCTTCCTTCAACAAAACCCCCTTGCTTAGGGGAAATTAAATTCTGAAGAAGGGGTTTTAGTCTTTCAGCCATAAGTTTAGTGATAATTTTGTAGATCACATTACATAAAGCAATAGGTCTGAAATCAGAAATGTGAGCCCCCCCCTCTCCTTTAGGTATTAAAGTGATAAAGGTGTGATTTAGAGCCTTGAGCATTCTTTTGTTAATTCGGGATTCCTCAATGATAGCCAACACATCCTCCTCCAAGATATCCCAGAAGGTCTGAAAGAACTCAATAGGGAAACCATCCGGACCAGGCGATTTTCCTGTGCACATCCCAAAGACCACCTTCTTGAGTTCATCACGATCAATGGGCTTAAGAAAGGACTGATTCTCTTCATGAGAAATAATAGAGGGAATTCCCTCAATGACTTCATTTTGGGCTTCCACATCATGCTGCATACTTTCCTTGAAGAGGTTTGAGAAGTACTCCATAGATAGGGAATGCATATCAGGAAGAGTGTCAAAAGAGTTTCCAATATCATATTGAAGGAACTCCATGTTATTCAATTGCCTTCTAGCACAGGCAGAGCGATGGAAAAATTTAGTATTTCTGTCTCCTTCTAATAGCCAAGTATTTCTTGCTCTCTGTCTCCAGTAGATCTCTTCTTGATTATCAATGTCCTCAAGCTGCTCTGCGTAAAGCGTCATCCTCAAATTTAAGATGCTCGGAAATAATTCCTTCTCCGAATTGTTTTTGCACCTCATTCCATCTGTCCGACAAGGGAGCCCGTTGGAGCTGGAAATCAGATTTGTTAGTTTGCTTCCACTGTTTTAGTTTACTCTTAACAAAGAGAAGCTGTTTATGAAATTTGAACATAGCTGTTCCAAAAGGGAGACGACCTTCTTCCCACCACTATGGAATTTTCCTTCGTAGGTCCTCTTTTTGCAACCAAAAATTTTCAAATTTAAAAGGTTTGTAATACTTTCCTGACATAGTCCCTCCCTCCAGCAAAATGGGAGAGTGATCGGAGACTGGGCCCTCCAAAATCTGAAATTTGATATTCCATCTAACATAAGATTCCTCCGAGACCAAAAACCTGTCAACCTTAACCCTCCTACTGTATGGCTCTCTTCTCTTATTAGTCCAGGTAAAGTTTGTACCAGGGCCTTTGATATCAACAAGGTTAAAGGCCTGGACTTGGGCAATAAACAACCGATCCCCTGTATCCAGAATAGGGATGCCTCCTTCTTGATATCTAGCGGATAATTTAGCATTGAAGTCCCCAAAAATAATCCAATCAAAATCTTCCCGGGAGGACCTCATGTTTTGAATAGCTTTCCATTGAAACCGCTGACCATCGGTGTTCTGAGCCCCATAGAAATTTGTAATTAAGACTTGTTCAGCTGTAACTATATTCTTGAAAAGATATGTTAGGACCCCTCTCCAGGCTATATGATCTATTTCTATCCATGCCAAAGGATTCCAAAGAGTAGCAATCCCTCTCGAGGCACCAAGAGCAGCCACTGCCATATGGCCAGCACCCCTCCAGATTCGGCCGACAGTTTTACTCATAAGGTCTAATGACATTTTTGTCTCCTGAATGAGCAGAAAGTCTATTTTACTTCTTTATAAAAGTCTTTGAACAGCAGATTGATGTGTTCTACTGTTTAAACCCCTCACATTCCAAGATTGAATAATCATTGGAAACCTTGGGAGCAATACGAATCAATTGTTCTCGCCAATCCTCCATTGATTAGCTTATCCCCTTGCACTGCAATTAGATCCTTATTGGATTTCCTGCCCACCCCTTGGGAATTACTATTTTTCGACCTCTTCTCCACCTGGGAAATTCCAAGAGCTGGTCTTTCTCTGAGCTTTTCTGCAATTCCCATGGTAACATCTTTAATAACGGGCTGAACTGGGGAGTGGATTACCAGAGTCCGGGGTTTTCATGATGCAAAGTCTCAGAGGAGTCAATCGCCTGTTCAAGGACAGGGGTTGAGGAAGGAGGAGCATGATTAAGGATGATATTATCCTCAAGTATCCCATCTACTCCTTCCATAGGTTGGTCTTCTTGATCCACAAGAGATTTGAAGATTTCATACCGATTGGTTGGCTTGGGAAGAGCTTGCTCCTTACCATTTCTATTTTTGTTTCTTCTCCTCTTCTGCTATTCAAAGCCATCATTCTGGCCCTCATAACCAGTGGGAATGACAGGTGGTTCCTTGGCCAAAGTGGACTTACCTCCTCGGGAGTGATTTGACATTCCCTGTGTAGCATCTGCTTTGGTGCTCAAGATATTTGGACAGAACCTTGCCAAATGGCCATGCAAATGATAGAATCTACATCAGAAAGGTAGGGCTTCATAGTCTAACTGCTGTATCCAAGAATTTCCTGCTAACTCCAGTTCCATCTCAGCTGGTAGCGGTTGACTAATATCCAATTCTACACAAATTCTTGCATAAACAACAGTATTTCCTTCAATGGTATCCTTAGAAACTCCCAAAAATCTACCTAGAGAGTTGCCTATCAATTCAATAATCCGCTCACCCCAAAACTCCATCGGGAGAGCATACGACGGATCCAAACCGGGACGGCCATGGGCTCAATGCGAGGTCGAAACCCGCTCTCCACGGCTGGACAAATAACCCTGCCGGGCCATGGCTCCTCTTCTCTGATTCAAATTCTCTGTTTCTATCCATTAGGGAAGAAAAACTAATAATGAAATACCCATTGCTAATGGGCCATAAGGAGTACTCACCGATTGGCTCCCAGTTTTGTCTCACCCGAGAATGCAAAAAGTGCAGGGGTGGGTCGAATGCCCATGAACTTGCAGATCAGATCATGAGTGGCCCGATAGTTTATCGTGTCTTCAACCAGCTCTGGTTTGATGACTATTTTCGGTCTTGATGCAGATTGCGGGAGACCCATTTATTCTATGCCCAGGAGAGCCCTTGCTCACATTCTTGGATAGCAGATGGAAGGCACTCCGTTGAGCATTAGCAGAGGAAGACGCCAAATTTTCTCGTAAAATCTCCGCATAAGAGGTCTTTTTCCCCTCGAGAGAACCAGGAAGAGACCCCATTGGGCCCTCCCGGGACACCGAAAGATCCTAGACCAAAAACCAGCAGCAAACCCCAAATACTCTGGAAGAGGTTTCCGATCTGAAACCCTAGAGACTCGGCCGTCGACAATTCAGAAGGTTTCCCGCCAAATCGCCAGAGCTCCAATGCTAGTTTTTCAAAAACAAGAAAACTCAGTCCAATCCCCATTGTTGAAATGGCTCTTCAACTTGTATTGGCTTGAGGGGAAATGAATAATTTCTTGTCCTCCCTACATGCCATTGGAATTTTTCATAGGCTCTAGTGACTTTGAAGGTATCATCAAAAATAGTAGGCCAATAATAGCCCAATTTTATGATTTTTAAAGTTGTAACTCTGCCTAAGAAATATCCTCCAAATGGCCCTCCATGGAACTCCTCAATGACCTTTTGTTGTTGATCATATTTTAGACACTTAAAGAGAACTCCATCAAGGTTACTCTTGTATATCCCCTCTAGTAATAAGACATACTTTAAATATTGAAGTCTATATATTATTATTTGTGATGCATTGAGATCAAGAGGGCATAATCTAGTTTAAAAATACTTTATCATTTAGTCTACCCAGTCAGATTCACCTAGCTACATTCCTTCAATTTGATCATCTTATGTTGCTTGATAGGATGTTATTTCAACTAATAATACTGATGCTAATAGACCTTGGTATAGGGCCCTGCCTCTCACCAACTTGGTGGGATGTATTTCCACATCATATTCTTTGATCTTGGTGATCCAATAAACTCTATTATATCCTAGTTAACCTTGAAAAATAAAGCTTATTGCATCTGGGTGAGCAACATATACCATGATCTTGCTTTGAACCAAATAATTCCTAAACTTCTTTAATGACTTCATCACACCAAATACTTGTTTCTTGATAAAATTATACTTAACCTAGTAATCATGGAGGGTATAACTCTAGAATAATATGGGGTGCTCCTCACCTTGATCATTCTTTTTGGGTGAGCACTGAGGCATAACTTTCTTCAACTCCATAAGTGTAAAGAATAAAATCCTTACTAAAATCTAGATTTACTAGAACTGGAGCTGTTGCAATGGAATTTTTGATTATCTCAAAGGTTTTTGTCCTAACTTCAATCCATTTGAACTCTACATCTTTCTTCAGTAGTTTAAATATAGGCCTGAACTTCTATGCCAAGTTAGAAATAAACTTCCTAATAAAGTTTATTTTTCCAAAGAATGACTGCAAGGCTTTCTTGTTTATAGGTAGAGGAAGGTATAGAATGGATTTGATTCTACCTGGATCTATGGCCATACATTCTTTTGAGACAAAATGACCTAGCAAATTTACCTCATGCACTACAAAAAATGACTTCTTAGGATTGAGGGAAATACCAAATTATCTACACTTTTGAAAAACTTGCTCAAGGTGTGCTAATGAAGAACACAATATTATACTGAGAGGGGGATGAATAGTATAAGACAACTTTTTATTTTTTCTTTTCAATCAATATTATGAAATGTATCATTAGAAATATCAACAGTAGTAATCAAAGCAATGCATAAATCAGCACACACAATAGAGACATCGATTTAACGTGGTTCACCCAATGTGGGCTACTCCATGGAGAAAATATTTCACTAATATTTCTCAATAAATCTCTTGGGAATCCTTTCCCTATTACAATACTTATGGAACTCTATCCAAAGAAGACACCAATCATCTGATCAAGTTTATGGATCTCTATCCATAGGAGAACTATTTTCTCCTCTGCTCTGGTTGGTGATCTTCTAAAAGAACTGCTACCTCCACTACACTGGCTAATGGATCTCTATCTATTGAAGACTCCTATCCTCACTCAAAAGACCTATCCTCACTACCATAGCTAATGGATCTCTATCTACTAGAGATTGTCATCCTCTATACTCTACCACCTCCAAAGATCTATCTCAAATCTACACTAAATACAGTCCTTCGGTCTAGTACAAATATGATCAATCTCTATATTTGGTCTGCTATAAAATTATCCTCAAATTTGTACCAAACTCTATCCTCAAATATACACTAAACCTAGTCCTTAGGTCTAGCACAAATATATCCTCAATATTTATCATCTGATCTATACTAAACATAGTCCTTTAGTCTAGCACAAATATGTCCTCAATATCTATCCTCAAGACTTAACACAAAGCTTTAATTAATCACAAATCAACTCTGCTAGATCTACCCCAAACCTTAACTCAAGGTTTGAATGAACCAATCAATCAATCAACTCTGCTCACAAGTCTTCTCAAAGACTTATCTCAAATTTGCCTTGTAAGCTTCCACAAAAGCTCACACCAATCTATCCATAAGTCCTCTCTAGAACTTATCCAATATACTAAATAATATCTATCCTCAAATCTATATTGTAAGCTTCCACAAAAGCTCACACAAATCTATCCACAAGTCTTCTCAAAGACTTACCTCAAATTTTATCAACAAGTCCTCACTAGAACTTGTCCAATATTACAGAAACATATAGAGAATTGTTATAGACTCAATATGCTTCACATTCACCACAATGCTCAATCACTTTAAATCTCACTTTTTACCATAGAAACATATAGAGAATTGTTAGAGACTCAATATGTTTCACATTCACAAACACCGAACCTCTTTCTCAAATTAATTTTAGAATATGGAATAATTTGTTTCAAAAAGCTTGAATTATCACTTCAACACATACACTTGACTAGGCTCAACCAACTCTACTCAACCAATCACTCAATGAAATAATCCTTGCTCACAAACCCTAGTCCAAGCATATGAACACTCACTCACTTATTTCCAACAATGCTTATCAAACAATCTCACATAACAATGATACTCATGAAATTCACAAACTCTAGTTCAAGATAGTTCACAACTTCACATAACAATGATACTCATGTTCTTTACATAAACCTTAGTTCAAGAATATGAAAGATTTACTCAATATTTTCAACAATACTTATAAAATAAGGTTTTTATCATCAAATTTCACTCAGAAAAACCTTCAACAATCAAACTCAATAATGCTTGTTAAACAATCCTTTTTACTCCAACTTTAGCATTCACAACATCCAACTATCACTCACTAGGAATATGTGCACATACTTTTTTTTTTATGTAGAAGTGCCCTTAAAACCTGTCTCAATCACATTTTTATTCTTTGCTAATTTCAATGGTTAGATGAAAAAATATCACACTAACACTCTCTCAAAAATATTTCTCAATCACAAAATGTAGACACCAAAACAACACCAATCCGATTATGTGACTGCAAACACTGATCACTTTGACACACACACAGCCCCCAGGGCAGCCCTCAGAGGTTAAACAATGGTCCTAACCACTTTTATAGCAATTTTGTAAGGTCAAAAGGCAATTTGGCACATTCAAGCACTTTGCTCAGTATTCGTCTCACCCAAGGACGAATTCAAACTGGGATCCATCTCACCCAGGGATGAATTCTAAATTCATCTTTGATCAGGACGAATTCTAGGTTTAATGGGCAAAAAGAAGAATGGCGCCAAGTGGTAGCCAAAGACAGTCAATTGATGAATTTGCCTTGCACGCACGTGTAGGTGGGTAGATGGGTCGTTAGAGGACTGTCACAAGGGCAGTCATGAAAGCCCAAGTCATGGAGGACTTTCCTCTCTCATGGGAAGACATGACCGCCACATGGCACCTATGCCCACCACATGGCGCTTATGCATGCCTCTCCAAAGATACCCCCTGGGTCTATAAAATGGTGGACTTTTCCCACCCAAAAGAGACAAGTAGGAGGCATTTTCAAGCAACGAAGTGCTACCGATTTGATACCACGCCTTTACCCTTTTGATTTACATTTTTCCACATCCTTAATCTCTTTCGCAAGAGAGGTTATTGGGTGGCTATTGGAAGTGTGAATTCGGACCCAAAAACTTGACATTTGACCACCTTAATCCACCAATTTTCTGACAACCCCTTCCAAGAGATTTTGGGCCCATCCCAAGTGGATTGGTGCCAAAATCAAGTTCCAACGGTGGGCGGCCCACTCGGGCGCCCCACACTCTTTTTAGTTTCATTTTAATCTATTCTGTTATCACTTGTTTATATTCCATTCCATTTTATGCTATTTAGATAGTTTACAATCTCGATTTCAAAAGACATTTATCAAAGATTATCATGTTTTGTCAATTTTGTGGGCTTCACTAACTTGCAGGTAACAACATCAAATTCCCATTGATGGAGGTCAAATTGGGAGAATCCGACCATCTGGGTCATCCCAAAATGCCCCCAATTAGCTAACCCCTATGTTTGCAAGTATTTTGGAGATCTCGAGGCATGACATTTGGATGGCATCACTTCGACATTTTATCACAGTCTAATTCGTCCTACCCGAGGACAAATTACAATAGGATTCGTCCTACCCAAGGATGAATTACAGTAGAATTTATTTTGGTTAGGGACGAATTATAGTCGAATGCGAATTGGCCAACTATTTCAATGGTAGTGGCCCTCTGGTAATGTTTTCTGGTCTCTATCAAATTTATAGGTCATTTAGAGTCATTTTTTCTATCGATTTGGCTAATCTTTTACATGCATCTTTCATTGATTTTAGAGAACAAACGTTTCCTATTTGTAGCAGGTGCTATTAATGCCTTGGTTGTTTCTTTGATCATAAGAGGAGCAACAAGGATAAAGGACTCATCAACACCAGCGACGACAACATTTTGGTCCACCCATTTCAAATGTGGGCATGCGGAAGGAGGAACATTAAGTCTTGATTGTAACCAAAATCTATTTAATGCTCCTAGCCCCTGAAAAGGGAGGAGGTGTCTTTGTAACCGAGATTCAGAGAGTTAAATAAAAGGGCTGTGATTTCTCCACTTTCTTTTGTCTCCATTCAATTCGTCTCTTTCATTTCATGCATTTCACATTTTAGGACTTAAGCATTAATTTTGATTTTAAATGCATCACAATAGTTTTTCTTTTCAAATCTTCCGAAATCTCGTGCTTTCAATGGCGATCACGGTGGGACCCTGTCCCTTGAATTTTGAGATCACAGAAACTGATTAAAACTTGTGTTTTTGTGCTTACAGGTACCTTTTTCAATTTTTGACTGTTATTCGTCTTTGCCTGTGGCGATTACTTTACTGCAATTCGTCTGACCCTGAGACGAATTCTAATTCATCTCAGACAGGGATGAATTCTGTTCTGTAATTCATCTCACAGAGGGATGAATTTTTGTCTGTGAATTTTTAGAGCCGAGGATCAGAAACAGCAAGTTTAGGCAGAGAAAGGTAAGGGTTTTAAAACTGTTCCTATTATTTTTTGTTTTTTTGTTTTTGTTTTCTGTTAATTTTGCCTTCTTAGGGAAAGTTGTTTCTGCTTGTTTCATTTTTTTTAATAAAAATAATCACACACACTTCACGCAAAATTTTTAAACCAAGGAGTTGGTCGTAAAACCCTAGCCCTTGATCAAGACCATCGATGGATTTCATCACCACCTTGGCTTGATTTTGCATCCATTTCCTTGATTGTCACTGTTGTTAGGCGTAAATCCTGACGAAAGCTAATCGAGTGTCATTGGGGTGATTCCCAGTGTGCGAGGATAAGTCTTCTATGGTAGGTGTCATTAACAGGACAATCCCCCTTCCGTACCGCCTACGTACCACGTACCATCTGCTCTCACGTACCTATAGTCTCCCTCTCGTAAGGGCGGGTATATAGAGAGGTTGGTATATCAGCCTGGTTGGTATATTGAAGGGGTGACCATCTATGGGAGTCATATGAGCCAACATACTGCATTTAAACGTTCTTCAAAACTTTCAAAAACAAAACAAAATCATCAAAACGCACTAAAACCAGTCTAGGACACACCATTAATCTTTAAAAGAGATAATCACCATTTGTGTATGTGTGTGTTCATTTCTTCTTAGTGTAACAAAAAAAAAAATCAAAAATCATAAACGAAAAGATAAAAATCTGCTTAGCTAGTAGAAAAGTACCACAATGGTGTACACCCGTAGCCAAGCCCAATCAAGGGCAGAAGCTCCGGAAGGTGCACAAGGAGCGGGCACAAGTCACCTTCGCTTTAGCCTTGAAGACTTGGCCATACCGCCTTGGCGGTCTGGGCCACAAGAGAATCCACATCATTCCATGTCTAGGTGGAATTATAGGGACACCCCTCTGGGGGATACGCCCATTTAGAACAGCCCCTTTCGGGAAGAACCTTTACGTGTGACACTCAACGCAAATAGAAGACCGCCTTTAGAGGCTAGATATGAGTGGCCACCGTGCAATGAAGCGCTAGAGAGGCACAGTGCCCATGAGGAGAGACAACATGACTATGGCATCTCTCCTTTGCCTCCCATCATTGTTAGAACCGAAAGACAAAACCCAGAGCACAGGGCTCTCCACACAGGGCGAGCTAACTCTACCCGCCCCTTTCACACCCATGAAAGGGAGTATGAGGAAGATCATCGCATTCCTCGAGAGCAATATACATCATGGGAGCCTTGTGCTTTCGCACCTGCTAGATACCATGATCACACATTAAGGCCAGAGCCTCAAGTAAATGCCGCCAACCTCGATAGAGGGAAGCGACCCATTGAAATCTCGGATCATCACGATCGAGGCAAAAACATAGGAGAGGCATACAAGCCTCCTAAGCCCAATATGGTGGATCAAATTGACTTGGCAGTCGCCAGACATGCCGCTCGCCAAGCCCAGATCACGTGGCTTGAGCAAGATCATCAGCAGTTAGAGCGCTTATACCGCCTTAACAAAGAGTGCATTCAGCGCAAAGTAAACGAGCTACTTTATAAATTACTTGAGAGGGTGCCAACCCCTCACACCCAAAAAGTAGAACAATATGAGAGGTATAATCCCTTGGTGCAGGATAGGTCTTCGCGACCTCACCAAGCTTTGCCTCCGAGACCCCATAGACCTGAGAGGGAGGCCACTCCCCGAAACAACGATGGGTACCCTCAGCGGGGACTCACTCAGGGTCATAGGTCTCACCTAGAGACTCCTTAGTAAGTTTATGAGGAGTATGAACCAGAAGAAGAATGGGCCGAAATGCCCTATCAAGGCGGGAGGGCTGCCATTCGGCCACCCCCCCATAGGCCTCCAGTCTCCCACAACTCACAACGAGGGCAAACAAAAGAGGAAGAGATTAAATCTTCTGATGCATACAAAGCGCTATTAGAGCATTTGGAGTCTGTGGAGACTAAAGCTTCTAGGCACCAAAAGCCCACGTTACGACAACTCCGTAGTCATTCGGTGCATCCGTCAGTGCCCACACCTCTTTATCTCGAACATTTCAAGTTGCCTCAGTTGGCAGTCTTTAAGGGTGAAGAGGATGCTCAAGAGCATATGACAAGATTCCTAAGCCAATGCTTTGGCATTCAGGATAATGATGCATTGTTGCTAAGGACATTCATAACCACATTCATAGGTCCTGCCTCGAATTGGTTCACACAGTTGCCAAAGCACAGCATAAATAACTTGGATCAATTAGTAGATGCGTTCCTGGAATGCTTTGCCTTCAACACCAAGAAGAAGGCATCACTGAGTGATCTGGCTAGCCTCAAGAAATATGAGGAAGAGATAATGGTGGCTTATAAGAATCGATGGAGGGCTATGCTTTCTAAGCTACCTTACCTTCCCCCTATGTCCGACCTCACACAAATGTTTTCACGGAGTTGTTTGAGATCGATCTCTGGGCTATTGCAGCTGCAGCAATACGCCATCCTAGAAGAAGCTTTGGCGCAAGCCAAAGTTATCGAAGAGATCAAAATACAAGAGGGCAAAATAACCAAGCCCAAAAAGAAAGAGTGGAACAAAAATACAAAGACAGGGACAAAGCAACCAAAACCCGCTGTGGTTAATCAAGTTGCGATAAATGTCCCCAAGCCTATGCAAGAAATATAGCCTCAAAAGGCTAATTATCAGGTAGTGCCTCCTAATTATGAAAGAGAAAATAAAAAATAGGAGCAAAATCAGCAGCGTCACCCTAAGCGACAATTCACCCCTTATACAGAGTCTAGGGACTCCCTATTTTATCGCTTGTCAGCGACAAATCTAATCACCCTTCCAGAAATCCAAACCATAGATCCTAACGCTCCCAAGCCTAAGGGATATAGGGAGGATTTGTATTGTAGGTTCCATAGGCGAAGGGGACATGACCTAAACGCATGTTGGAAATTCAAGGGATTGATACAAGATTTGATTGATAATAAAACATTGGTAGTGGACAACCCCATAGCACCAAATAATCAGCAGATGGGGGTATTCAAGGACCCTTTGCCTACCCACGAGGCACAGGAAAAACCTCTTTAGGTCAATGAGGTGCGATAGAATCTTCCCATGCAAGGGCATGTGGGAATGATTAGCATAGTAACCAGGAACAAGAAATACCCAGGAGTTGCCCCCGAGGTAGCTACAAGAGAAGTTCCAACAACGTCGCAACCTCAACAACACCCTGTGTAGTTGCCTCTGCCTAGACCCGAGGTCACGATATGGACCAAACTCACGTAGAGTTTGTGGACCACATCGGCTAGGCTTTCCATCTATGAGCTTATACAGTAGTCAGCACCCCATCGAGAAGCTCTCATGGAAATTTTGAAAGCCATCGAGTTATAGCCTCACGAAGTGAATTCCTTCAATAACTTCATGGGACATGTAAAATGATGTACGGAGCCAGTCATTACCTTTCGAGAGGATGAGGTTAAATCAGTATCGAATGACATGGTAGATCCACCCCTGCACGTTATCGCACGGGTCAACGGGATCCCATACAAGAGAGTGTTGGTAGATACTGGCTCGTCCAGTAATATCATTACCACTGCAGCATTAAAACATCTGAAGCTACCAGCCTCTCATATCATGGCTTCCACATACACACTATGAGCATTCAACGATGCGATATGCTCGACAGTCGACACAATTGTTCTACCCGTCCAGGTAGGACAAAATACGATACCCACATTGTGCCATATTTTGGAAGGCGAGATGGCATACAACATATTGCTAGGGCGACCATGGATCAGGGACATGAAGTGTGTCCCTTCGATAGCTCACCAGTATCTAAAGTATGCATTTTAAGGAGAAGTGCATGTAGTCCCGATGGAATTAGAACCCTTCAAAATTAATGCATTAAGACTCCACCGACAAACCACGAAGGCACCGCCCGGAAACCACAAAACCCCAACGACTCACCCTTTCACCCAACCACCAGCAAAAAAGGACAAAGGAAACCCGAAACAACCCTAGAGGAGGTGCTGCCAATAATATCAACCATCTCAACAGAAGAGATACCTAGCACAGTGGAAGCTGAGGCTCCTAATCCACCCAACATGGAATGGAATTAGGAAGGCCTTCCATTCCCTCCCTCTCAATCGTCAAAAATTACTGTTAAAATGGCCAGTACAGGCCTGGGGGAATATCTAGTGCAGAATGTTGTAGCAACACCCATGCTAGAATCAATGTAGGACATGGGGAGACCTTGCCTTCCCATAGGGATAGTTGTTCCTTTAGGTTACCCACCAAACTAGACCAATTTTGTGTATGGGGGCCTTGATCATGGTATCGAACCATGCAAGCAAAAGGACGAGGACGAAGAGCCTTTTGCCAAAAATTTCAATTATCTGTCAAACCCAAACTTCGCTCTGAGATATCTCGGCCAATGCAATTGGCATGGATACGAGTTAGGCAGGTATGAGCAAGGGGTGCGTGTCCTTTGCTAGCCAAGATACCAAATGCCGTATGATAAGTCGGGAGTAGGGTTCAACCACCCCCTGCCCTTAGATATCTTGGTGGAAAACATGCAAGGCCTTGGAATAGGCAACAAGGGTGGATTGGCATCAGATCCTTATGCCAACTTGAACACAACATATGCATTGGGAGATTATCTCCCATGGTCAACAACCACCCTTAGTAACATCAATAACCCTTCTCCATTGATAGAGAGAGGTGAAAGTTCAGACACTAACTTCCAAGGAGAGCATAAACAGTGTCCAGAGATCTTTTTGAAACTATTCCCTTTAGAGGTTCCAATTGAACCAATGCAATGTCAAGAGAATCAGGTCCCCCCACCGAGTGTGGAACAACAGCAATGGGATCAGATTAATTTTCTCAAACAATATGAGCCTAATATGTCACAGACAGCTGTTGAGGCCAACGAGGGCCTTTGGATCATCGATAATGATTACGAAGATGAAACTGAGATGGAATATCTCAATCATGCATGATGGAAAAATCACCCTGTAAACCATGAAGAACTGATGGCACAACTAGTCATAAGGTTAGGGCATGAATGGTACATAGACCCAGCAGGGTGGGACCAAGTGTTGGATCCATGGCTCCAAGTGTAGGATGAGCACTATCCACCTTGAGACCCTATAATGACTTCAGTACTAAGGGAAGACCTTGTCTTCCTGTCAGCACATAGGGTCAATCCGTTCATGCCTGTCCCTACAGAACTAGATCCAGAGCATAGGGAGCATCCAGAATGTTTGAGTTATCACACCCATAGTAATGGAGACCAAATTCATTTCATCCACATGATCTCCATTGATTTGACCGCACCCATCCGCAATTCGACCGATCCAGCATGGTCATTGCATCTAGACATAGATGCCATCGACTAGGATCGCGTCAATTCACCTCTCTCCCCATCAGAGTACTGGCATTTCGATAAAATGCCTCATTTTACCCTAGGGACAACTCAGGATATTTTCCAGGCTGAAGAGGAACCCGAGGTTCCCAACATAGATTTAAACTCAGCTAATGATATCCATTTGATCCCGACTCCACATCAGTTGGAGGACGGATCCCACATGTCAGTCGAGGAGATGACTGACGTAGACATTGGCTTAGATCCAATGAACCCATAGATTATCAATCTGGGGGTAAGCTTATCCTCTGAAGAGCAAGCCGACTACATTGCCCTTCTCAAAGAGAAGAAGGAGGTTTTTGCATGGTCATACAGAGACATGTCGGGGCTAGATCCATAGCTAGTCACGCATAATCTAACGCTTGATTCGACAATCAAGCCAGTTAAGCAAAAACTATGTAAGATGCACCCAACAGTGGCCTTGATGGTCAAAGATAAATTGCAAAAGTTGTTGGATGCATAGTTTGTCATCTGCATGGATTATCCGCCATGGCTATCCAACATGGTGCCCGTCAAAAAGCTCGACGGGAGGATTCGCATATGCACTGATTTTTGAGATCTAAACAAAGCGAGTCCTAAGGATGATTTCCCCTTGCCAAGCATCGACGCATTGGTAGACACTACAACAGGTCATGAAATGCTATCCCTCATGGATGGTTTCTCGAGATATAATAAAATTCGTATCAATCCTGAGGATCAACTCAAAATGGCGTTCACAATGCCTTGGGGGACATTTTGTTATAAGGTCATGCCTTTTGGCCTTAAAAATGTTGGCGCCACCTACCAACATGCCATGACGTACATCTTCCATGATTACATGCATAAAACTTTGGAATATTACATGGATGATTTGTTAGCCAAGTCTCTTTTGCGCTCAAATCATCTCGATGACTTAAGCAAGATTCTCGATCACCTCATGGAGCATAAGGTCAGACTGAATCCCAAGAAGTGTGTATTCGGTGTCACATCTAGAAAACTCTTGGGTTTCATAGTCTCAAAGTGAGGCATCGAGGTGGACCCAAAGAAAGTCAAGGCAATCCTTGAAATGGCTCCCCCAACTACCATTAAGCAGCTCAAAAGTCTGTAGGGAAAGGTCGCATCAATCAAGTGCTTCATAGTATAGCTATCTGACAAGTGACGACCCATGAACAAATTATTGCACAAGGGGGTTACATTTCACTAGGATGACGAGTGCCAGTCAGCCTTTGATGACATCAAATGATACTTGGCTTCGCCGCCAGTATTGGCACCACCTAGGCTAGGAGTGCCATTCTACTTATACATATTAGCTACTAAGGTGGCATTGGGTGCCATGCTAGCCTAGAAGAATGAACTTCACAAAGAACATGCTACTTACTATCTTAGCCGCACCCTGGTCAGTTATTAACTTAACTATGCATACGTTGAGAAACTCTGCTTGGCAGTGGTGTTTGCTACCAAAAAGCTATGCCACTACATGTTGAGAAACACTACGTATGTTGTGTCTAAGGAGAATCCATTGCGATACATGATGAGTCGTACTTATCATAGTAGTCGCATGGTGAAATGGATCATGTTGTTGATGGAATTTGACATAGAGTTTATTGGACAAAAATCTATCAAAGGACAGGTCATAGTCGATAAACTAGCAGAGGCTCCTCTTGAAGACGATTAGCCTCTAGTCATAGAACTACCCGATGATGGGGTCTTCCATGTCTCAGAATCGCCATATTCTGATGAGCCTGAGTCACAGGCCGACATAACCTTATTTTTCAATGGTTCTAAATGTGAGCAAGGTGGTGGCACGGGAATAGTATTCTTCACACCACAGGGTGCTCCAATGCCCCTATCATTTAAATTAAATTTCCCATGCACCAACAATAATGCAGAGTATGAAGCCTTGCTCATAGGTCTTCAGACAACAATCGCCATGAACATCAAATGACTTAACATCTTTGGTGATTTGTTGTTAATTGTCAATCAATTCAAAGGGGTATACCAATGCAAATGCCCAGTTTTGCAGGCTTATAAAGCCCTTGTGGAAAAATTCTTGGAAAAACTTGAATGGTACGACATCGAGGCACTCCCTCGATCATCGAATCATTTTGCGGACACAATGGCCTCCTTGGGGTCACTAATCCCACAAGACCTTTTTGATGATATGACAACCATTAAAGTCAAAACCCTATCACAATCCATGATGGAGCGTGCAAGATCTGACTTGACTCAGGAATCCACATGATCCAGATTGAACCATCCTCGGATAAGTTCTCTCGAATCCATGATTGTTTGAAACATGCCAACTAGGGGTCCTTGTTCTCCCCTACTCCCATTAATAGCAACACAACGTTATTCTTACAAGTTCTATCCCACTCAACGTTTGTTAGGGATGAACTTCAAGAGGGATTGGCTGTTCATACTGTCGAGGTTTTCGATCAATAGGACTGGTATTTACCCATTAGAGACTACCTCAAGTTAGGTAATCTCCCACTTGGATTGACGCATGCCGCAAAACAAACATTCAAGCAGAAAGCGGCTAAGTATGTCTTGATAGGAGACATTTTGTATCTTCACAACAAAAGAAATCCTCCTTCATTGCTTGGACCAGCAAGAGTCCACTTGGGCAGTCGCCCAAGTGCACGATGGCACATGTGGTGGCCATTTTAGTGGTATAGCCATCGTAAAGCGCATTCTTTACATGGGCTATTATTGGCCATATTTAGAGCGATATTGTTGTGCATATGTCAAGAAGTGCATGAAGTGTCAACATCATGCCAATTTGATGCACGTACCTTCCCAGGCCTTGCAGACAGTCCAGTATGCTTGGCCATTTTTGCAGTGGGGTTTCGATCTAATTGGAAAGATCTCCCCTGTGTTGTCAGGCCGTCACACGTTTATCATAACGGACACAAAATATTTTACCAAGTGGGTGGAAGCAATTTTGTTGACCTCTACGATAGGACCCCGCATTGTGGAGTTCATTTTGCATAACATCATATGTCATTTTGGTATTCCATCCAAAATAATATCGGATAATGGGCCACCATTCAAGAACAAAGACGTGCATTCTTTGACCACAAAGTACAAAATTCAGCACAGTTTTTTGATAGCCTATTATCCGCAGGCAAATGGGCAAGCAGAGGCATCAAACAAAACGCTAGTTGCCATCCTTAAAAAGACGGTCGTAGATAGTCATAAGGATTGGCACATCCAAATTCCACTTGCCCTTTGGGCTTATCGCACTAGCATTCGGACGCCCACTAGGGCTACTCTGTTTTTGCTTATGTATGGCTCCGAGGCAGTCATGCCTCTAGAATTGGAAATTCCTTCCCTGCGCATATTAGTGCAAGAGTTCATCAATGATGACGCTGCGCGATAGGCCTGGTTAGACCAACTTACGTTGCTTGAAGAACGATGCGTTAATGCTCTCGAGCACTTACGTATCTATCAAGAGCGACTTAAGAAAGCTTACAACATGAAAGTTCACCTAAGGGACTTTCGGGTTGGTGATTTGGTTTTAAAGGAAAACCAGCAGAACTCTAGTTTTCCATCCCACCTAAGGGACAAGTTCACAGAAAATTGGTTAGGTCCATATGTCATTGATAGTAAAATAGGACCCAGGACGTACCGGCTAGACTCTCTTGATGGGATCAAGGAAACAAAACCCTTTAATATCAATCATTTGCGACCATTCTATATCTAAGAGAGCCATATCCCAAAAAGGCTCCAAGGATTCCTGAAATCGCTTGGTCAATCCCAAAAATGCTCCAAGGATTCTTGAAATCGCTTGGTCAATCCCAAAAATGCTCCAAGGATTCCTACAATCACTTGGTCAAACCAAAATGCTCCAAGGATTCCATCAATCACTTGGTCAAACCAAAATGCTCCAAGGATTCCATCAATCACTTGGTCAAACCAAAATGCTCCAAGGATTCCATCAATCACTTGGTCAAACCAAAATGCTCCAAGGATTCCATCAATCGCTTGGTCAAACCAAAAATCTCCAAGGATTCCCAAAATTGCTTGGTCAAACCAAAATGCTCCAAGGATCCCCACAATCACTTGGTTAAACCAAAATGCTCCAAGGATTCCCGCAATCACTTGGTCAAACCAAAATGCTCCAAGGATTCCCGCAATCGCTTGGTCAAACCAAAATGCTCCAAGGATTCCGTAATCTCTTAGTCAACCCCAAAAATCTCCAAGGATTCCCGTAATCGCTTGGTCAAACCAAAATGCTCCAAGGATTCCATCAATCGCTTGGTCAAACCAAAAAGCTCCAAGGATTATCGCAATCTCTTGGTCAACCCCAAAAAGCTCCAAGGATTATCGCAATCGCTTGGTCAAACCCAAAAAGCTCCAAGGATTCCCGCAATCGCTTGGTCAACCCAAAAAGCTCCAAGGATTCCCGCAATCGCTTGGTCAAAAGAAAAAATCAACAAAAATAACAAAAATTTGCATCTCATTTCTAGGCATGCTCAAATTCATCAATACAAAGCTCTTCTCGCATCTCATATTCATATTCACAAAAAAATCAATCCATAAAAAATACAAAAATATGTAGCTGCATTAAGCATCACACCCATACATTGCATATTTGTGGTCGTACAGGTCAAAGGCACCATAGACTGTAATTATTCTGCTAGTCCATCTTGTTCCATAATTTTCCATTTTACAAAACAAACAAACAAACGCCATTTACTATTGTTTACCACAATAGAGTCAGTGGTCTTATAATGTATCAAGAGAAAGCAGTGGATACACGGTACCGGCTCCTAACAACCTGCAAAAGAAAACAATTCAAAAAAATTAAAATCATGGAAAAGAACTATACAGCAATAACATGCATATACAACATTGCCTATCAATGTAAAGCCAAAAAAAAAAAAATTCAGACAAAAATCAAATTTTTAGTCCTAGGGTTTCTAATCCTAACTGATTAATTTAAAACAAAACAAAAAAAAATTAAGACAAAAATTAAATTTTCAGTTCTAGGGTTTCTAATCCTAACAGATTAATTTAAAAACAAAAATTCAAAAAAATTCAATTAATTTTTCAATTCTAGGGTTTTTAATCCTAACTGATTAATTTAAAACAAAAGCAAAACACAAAAATTCAACAAAAATTAAATTTTCAGTTCTAGGGTTCCTAATCCTAACTGATAAGTTCCAAAAAATAAATAAATAAATAAAATAAAACAAAATAAATAAAACGAAACAAAATTTAAAAAATTAATTTTTCAGTCTTAGGGTTTCTAATCCTAACTGATTAATTTAAAAACAAAACAAAAATTCAAAAATACAAACATTGAGTCTTAGGGTTCACGTTCAGTTTATCCTAGGGTTTAGTTGAAGAAAAAATTCTTTACCTAGATTTTGCACTACGTTTAGTTGTACACTAAGTCCTAGTTGTCTTAAGCTAAGTTTCAGGGTTTAAGTTTTAAAAAAAATATATATATTGAAAAATAACATCACAAAAACAATTAAACAAAACAATTGCAATTTTAAACAAAAAGTAATAAACTCTAGGGAGCACTTACTGGTCTCACTTCGGCTCTGCCACTCGATCCGGTTTGTGCACTCATGATGGCAGGGAAAATATCGACAGCGCTTCGCTTTGCAGAATTAACTTCCTCCTCCCCAGAGCTCCAAATCGCAAAAAAAATCAAATGCAAATGAGCCCAAACCCTAGTTTTGCAACTTAAATAAGCCTTTTGATATGAATTCATCCTTTACTGGGACGAGCACTCTGGTTAGTGCTCGTCCCACCATGGGACGAATTCAGGCCAAAAACTTCAAAAACATCAAAAAATGAACAAAAGGCACTAAAACAGATAATAAACTTGCCCGATAAGAGTGCTATTGCACTTGACATCCCGGGCATGCAAAACCGATGTTGGGGTCACAAATTGTCATTATCCTACTCCCTAAGAAGGCTACCATAGCCGGACCGCTCCATGGGAAGACGGATTTTTGCTAATTTTAGCCACAAAAAGCATTGCAAAAAGGGTTACCACCCACCAAAAATAGGTCTAAATGTCAGAAAATTGCATATGCTTAACGCTAAAACCATCTAAAGGCACCCTTGCACAAGTCATCTTGGGTCAAGTGACTCATCGATTTTCTCACGAAGGTCATTCCCTCATCGATTCGTCGCTTGAGGGGGTAGTCACACTTAGTCACCAATCAACAAACACACACCCAATCAAGGCAATGACATGCATTCAAAGAATCATTGACAAAGATAATTATGCTCCTGCTTGGGGCAGTAAACAAGCAACAATCACAATCTGATCAGATCACTTGGCATTTTGTGAATCATGAACACAAGGTTCCCCCCGTAGACAAAAGGTTATGCCCTTTGCCTATTCATGACTGATCAATGTCCAAGCTCAAGTCACACCTCACCAAAATAGGTTAATACTTGAAATTGAGTGCCTTCACTTGTCAAAAGCAAGGATTCAAGAATGCATGCCCTTTCCATACTTGGGGCATAAAAAGTTGGTTAGGTTACCAAGAAACCCTAATCATTAATGCTTTGGTTACATATTTTTACTCAACACTGCACCATGCACAACGCATCCCAAAAAGGGGCATCTGTAGAAACCAAAACAACACCAATCCGATTATGTGACTGCAAACACTGATCGCTTTGACACACACACAGCCCCCAGGGCAGCCCTCAAAGGTCAAAAAGTGGTCCTAACCACTTTTATAGCAATTTTGTAAGGTCAAAATGCAATTTGGCACATTCAGGCACTTTGCTCAATATTCGTCTCACCCAAGGACGAATTAAAACTGGGATCCGTCTCACCCAGGGAAAAATTCTTAATTCATCTTTGGTCAGGACGAATTCTAGGTTTAATAGGCAAAAAGAGGAATGGTGCCAAGTGGCAGCCAAAGACAGTCAATTATGACTCCTGCCTCTCACGCGTGTGTAGGTGGGCAGATGGGCCGTTAGGGGACTGTCACAAGGGCAGTCATGAAAGCCCAAGTCATGGAGTACTTTCCTCTCTCATGAGAAGACATGACCGCCACATGGCACCTATGACCACCACATGGCGCTTATGCATGCCTCTCCAAAGAGACCCCCTGGGTCTATAAAATGGTGGAATTTTCCCATCCAAAAGGAGAAGGTAGGAGGCATTTTCAAGCAATGAAGTGCTACCAATTTGATACCATGCCTTTACCCTTTTGATTTACATTTTCCACATCCTTAATCTCTTTTGCAAGAGAGGTTATTGGGTGGCTATTGGAAGTGTGAATTCGAACCCAAAAACCCAACATTTGACCACTTTAATCCACCAATTTGTTGACAACCCCATCCTAAGAGATTTTGGGCCCATCCCAAGTGGATTGGTGCCAAAATAAAGTTCCAATGGTGGGCGGCCCACCTGGGTGCCCCACACTTTTCTTTTAAGTTTCATTTTAATCTATTCTGTTATCACTTGTTTATATTCTATTCCATGTTATGCTGTTCATATAGTTTTACAATCTCGATTTCAAAAGATGTTTATCAAAGATTATCATGTTTTGTCAATTTTTATGGGCTTCACTAACTTGCAGGTAACAACGTCAAATTCTCGCTGATGGAAGTCAAATTGGGAGAATCGGACCATCTGGGTCATCCCAAAATGCCCCCAATTAGCTAACCCCTATGTTTGCAGGTATTTTGGAGGTCCCGTGGTGCGAAATTTGGACAACATCACTTTGACATTTTATCACAGTCTAATTCGTCCTACCCGAGGATGAATTACAGTAGGATTCGTCCTACCCGAGGACAAATTACAGTAGAATTCATCCTGGCCAGAGACGAATTGTAGTCGAATGTGAATTGGTCGACAGTTTCGATGGCAGTGGCCCTCTGGTAATGTTTTCTGGTCTCTGTAAAATTTATAGGTCATTTAGAGTCATTTTGTCTATCGATTTGGCTAATCTTTTACATACATCTTTCATTAATTTCAGAGAACAAACGTTTCTTATATGCAGCAGGTGCTACTAACATCTTTGTTGTTTCTTTGATCATAGGAGGAGCAGCAAAATGTTAAGGACTCATCAACACCAACGATGGCAATGTTTGGGCCCACCCATTTCAAATGTGGGCACGCGAAAGGAGGAACATTAAGTCTTGATTGTAACCAAATTCATTTACCGCTCCTAGCCCTTGAAAAGGGAGGAGGCGTCTTTGTAAACGAGATCAAGAGAGTTAAATAAAAGGGCTGTGATTTCTCCATTTTCTTGTATCTCCATTCCATTCGTCTCTTTCACTTCATGCATTCTACATTTTAGGACTTAAGTGTGTTTGATTTTGAATGCATCTCAATTAGTGTTTCTTTCGTATGGAATCTCGTGCTTTCACAAAAATAATCAAACTCAAATACACCTTATTACTCCTTGAAATTAGCAATCATCAAATCATACATAAAAATAATTACTCAATTGCTCCTTATAATCTCCAACTTTAATTAATCAACCTCCAAAAATTAAACTTTCAAAAATAATATTGCCTACCCTTTTATCTCCCTCAAATACTCAATATCCAAATTAATTTAGGCAAAAATAAACTTTATAAACCATCAAAAATATTTTATTTTTTCAACCTTAGCACATCCAAAATAATCAAGTGACCAAGACAAATGACATCAGCGCATACCTTTAACACTCTCCAAAAGGCCTCGATGGGTTTTGAATATGAGACCACTCCCAGCCGAGCGCCTTATCAAGGTGCTAGCCCACCACGTGGGCTAAGCACTTCCACGGGAAGGGAAGGCACAAGCCTCCCTTTATTCCCTTCGTTTGGCGCTGCTCAAAATGAAAATGCCCTCTCTTCCTTGCAAAATGAACTTCGGTGGGATTTGAACCCTACACTCCTTTCCTGCCACAAGACTTAGCACCATCCGTCATTGCCAACTATGCTGCACAACGTTGTGTGAGGTAAGAGGAGCCTCACTCCTATTTATCTAATCTTCTACCATCGTAGACCTTTCAAAACATGAAAAACTCTTTCTCTTTTTGTGCACAATACTTTGGAGCTTAGGAATTCGATCGATAGTGTTTAGGGATTAAGGCAAAGGTTTTTGCCACCTTTTATACACGAAGACCTCATGCCATAGAACGTCGATGCTTTAAATCAAATTTCAAATTTGATTTTTAATTTAACTTTATAACCCTCTTTAGGGTTATTCAAATTAATATAAATTAATTTATAATTAAATTATAATTAACTTAAATAACTTTGGAAGTTAATTAAATTAATTAATAAATTAATTTATAATAAAATTATATTAATTAATTTATAATTAATTTAAATTCCCTTTTTAATATTATAATAAAATATTATAATATTATTTTCTTGGGCCTCTTCTTTGCACTTTGGACCACATATGACTACCTGGAACCGGATCTGACCAACTGGAAGCGGACTCTCCTTTTTGCACTGATTGTGGAACTACTTCTCCTTGCACTGCTCACTGAAACTGACTTTTGACATCAATGACCACTCACTCTTGACATCAATGACAACTCATCTACTCAAAATGTCCAACAATATCCCCCTTTGTCATTGATGGCAACCCAATTATCTTTTCAAATTTCCTTAACCTTTTTTTGTTCTGCTCCCCCTAGGAAACTGCTCCCCTGACTCAATGCTCTCTCCTTAAATCAAATCTCTCCCCCTTACTCAAATCTCTCCCCTTTGACATCAATGGCAAAGGGTCACCTTTGGGGCTCGGGGCTAAGAATGAGTCTCTTAGCTTAGCCCCTCCCCCACCTCCTCTTGAGGTGGTTAATTTTGGGGTGGGAGTATCTCTACTCCCAACAAGCACTGATATTTACCTTTGTCCACTTTCCTTCTCATCTGATCCTTCTGATTCCTCTGACTGTTCCTGTTCCTGCTTGTCTCTGGAATTTCTGCTCTACACCACTTTGTTGTATGTCCATCATTATTGCACTTGTAACACTTAATATTGTTATTCCTTGAAGGTGCAAATATCTTGGGATTTCTTCTGGTGAAGCCATATCTATTCCTGTCATGGACCCTACAATTCATTGCCTTGTGACCAAACTGATTACATGAGTAGCAATACCCATGAAAAAGCTACCTGTTTCTGAAGTTCCCATATTCCTGTCTTTCATGTGTCCTGCATTGTGAAGCCTTGTGCCCAAATCTGTGACATGAGAAACATCATCCATTGAAATTTCCTTGCCTTGACCTCATTGGTCTCTTAGTCTCTTTTACCCTGTGTTGGTTCTTGTTCCATCTGTTCCTCTTTTGTGCATTGTTCTTTTCCTTGTTGAACTTTCTATTGTCCAACTCATCCTCAGAAGTCTCACTTTCTCTCACATTATCTTCTTCTGAAGTTTCTTCTTCTTCAAAACTTGAGATTGACTCCTCTTCTTGTTTCTTTTGTACCTATTCAAAACCAAGACCTATTTTGTTTGTTGACCTTCTTTGTACCTTGATCATCTTATCTACGATCTTTGAGCTCTTTCCAAACTTGTGTAGCTTATCCTTAGACTTTTCTACTTCTTCCCTTAGTAGAGCTACTTCTTGTTCTAATCTTTCACATTCTAAGACCTTTGCTTCTAACTTATCCTTGAACTTCTTTGTCTTAGCCATTGACTTATTTAGATCCTCTATAAGCTTTCCTCTTTCTTCATCACATTCTTGAAACTGAAGCTTAAGTTGGGAATTTTGCTTTCTTACCTTCTTCAATGTGTTAAGAGCATAAATAAGCTCTCCCTCAAGATCAACTTCTCCTTTCTCTGATTCTTCCTCTATTTTTTTACCTTTGAAAACATCTTCATTCTCTTCTGACTTGTCTTCTATAGGATCACCTCCTTCTTCTTCTAGTGCCATTAGAATATTCTCTTCTGGTCCTTCAAGTGTATCTTCATATTCATCATCACTGAAACTGAAACCATTCTTTGTACAACTATCTTCAAGATGTCCAAAATTACCACATCTAAAACACTTGAGAATTATTGGTGACATTTTCTTAACTTCTTCTTTTTCTTCTATCAGAAATAGAACTTCATCTTTATCATTATCTGAGAAACTATTATCACTATCACTTGAGTACTTACTTGCCTTGTCTGCATAGTAACTCCTCTTCTATCTTTGAAAGAACTTCTTTCCTTGTTTGCCTTGTCCATCCTTACCTTTCTTTTGGTACCTGTATTTTTTTGATTCCCTATTCTTATGATCCTATTTTTCTTCATCATTGCTATTTTTAGCTTCTTGACAATCAGTTGCATAGTGACCATACTTTCCACAGTTGAAACATCTAACAGATTTTGCATCTTTAAATCTTCTTGGATCCTTATTCCTTCTGCCATAATTTGCTTCTTCATCACTGGATGACTCATTGCTTGAATCTGACTTCTTGCCCTTTGTCTTCTTAGTAGCTTTGAAGGTTGCTTCCTTCTGGAGATTAGGTTCCTCTTTTGTTCTCATCTCAAAAGTTGTAAGAATACCAAGTAATACATCTCTTGTCAAAATATCACCATATTTTGATTCCTCTATAGTAGAGATCTTTTCACTAAACCTTTTTGGGAGAGATCTTAAGATCTTATCACAAACATCAGATTCTTCAATCTCAAGTCCAAGTCCTTGCATGGTGTTAACAACCTCGTCTACATGAAGTAGATAAGCACTAATGTTTTCCTCATCCTTCATTCTTAATTCTTCAAATTGTCCTTTGAGATTTCGTATCTTTACCTTTTTGACACTTTTATCTCCTTCATATATGCTTTGCAACTTATCCCAAATTCCTTTTGCTGATTTGCAATGCATAACCTTTATGAACTCTATTCTATGCAAACCTCTCAAAATTGCATTCATTGCTTTTGAATTGTAATGATGTAGAAGCTTACCATATTTATCTGTAGGTGGAGTAGTTGGTGGTGTGTATCCATTTTCAATTGCTTCCCATATTTCATTGCCAAGTGCCATCAGGTGAATCTTCATTCTCATACTCCAAAATATATAATCACTTCCATCAAATACTAGTGTTGAATTATCTGAGGATCCATTCTTAGAATCCATTGTGTTCTTGTAAGCTTTTCCTTCAAGTTGTTAAACTCTTCTGAAGGAACCCGCTCTGATACCAATTGAAGAACACAAGCTTATACTGAGAGGGGGGTGAACAGTATAAGACCACTTTTTACTTTTCTTTCCCAATCAATATTATGCAATGTATCAATAGCAATATCAACAATAGTAATCAAAGCAATGCATAAATCACCACACATAATAGAGACACCAATTTAACGTGGTTCACCCAATGTGGGCTACTCCACGGAGAAAATATTTCACTAATATTTTCTCAATAAATCTCTTGGGAATCCTTTCCCTATTACAATGTTTATGGACCTCTATCCAAAGGAGACACCAATCCCCTAATCAAGTTCATGGATCTCTATCCATAGGAGAACTCCTTTCTCCTCTGCTCTGGCTGGTGATCTTCTAGAAGAACTGCTACCTCCACTACACTAGCTAATGGATCTCTATCCACTGAAGACTCATATCCTCACTCAGAAGACCTATCCTCACTACCCTAGCTAATGGATCTCTATCCACTAGAGACTATCATCCTCTATACTCTATCACCTCCAAAGCTTACTCTTAGCTCTATCTCAAATCTACACTAAACATAGTCCTTCAATCTAGCACAAATCTACTCAATCTCTATCTCTAGTCTAGTACAAACCTATCCTCAAATATACACCAAAATCTATCCTCAAATCTCACTAAATACACTAAACATAGTCCTTCGATCTAGCACAAATCTATCCTCAATATCTATCCTCAAGCCTTAACACAAAGCTTGACTTAATCACAAATCAACTCTACTAGATCTACCCCAAACCTTAACTCAAGGTTTGAACAAATCAATCAATCAATCAACTCTACTCACAAGTCTTCTCAAAGACTTATCTCAAATCTACCTTGTAAGCTTCCACAAAATCTCACACTAATCTATCCACAAGTCCTCTCTAGAACTTGTCCAATCTCTCTCAATATTTATCCTCAAATCTGTATTGTAAGCTTCCACAAAAGCTCACACAAATCTGTCCACAAGTCTTCTCAAAGACTTACCTCAAATCTGCTCAACAAGTCCTCACTAGAACTTGTCCAATATCACAGAAACATATAGAGAATTGTTAGAGACTCAATATGCTTCACATTCACCACAATGCTCAATCACTTTCAATCTCTCTTTTTACCATAGAAACATATAGAGAATTGTTAGAGACTCAATATGTTTCACATTCACAAACACTCAACCTCTTTCTCAAATCAATTTAGAATATGGAACAATTTATTTCACAGAACTTGAACTATCACTTCAACACATCCACTTGACTAGGCTCAACCAACTCTACTCAACCAATCACTCAATGAAATAATCCTTGCTCACAAACCCTAGTCCAAGCATATGAACACTCACTCACTTATTTCCAACAATGCTTATCAAATAATCTCACATAACAATGATACTCATGATCTTTCACAAACTCTAGTTCAAGATAGTTCACAACTTCACATAACAATGATACTCATGTTCTTTGCACAAACCCTAGTTCAAGCATATGAAAGCTTTACTCAATATTTCCAACAATGCTTATAAAACAAGGTTTTTATCATCAACTCTCACTCAAAAAACCTTCAACAATCAAACTCAACAATGCTTGTTAAACAATCCTTTTCACTCCAACTTAGCATTCACAACATCCAACAATCACTCACTAGGAAGATGTGCCCATACCTTTTTGTTTGATGTAGAAGTGCCCTTAAAAACCTATCTCAATCACAATTTTCTTCTTTGCCAATTTCAATGGTTAGATGACAAAATATCACACTAACACTCTCTCAAAATATTTCTCAATTACAAAAATAATCAAACTCAAATACACCTTATTACTCCTTGAAATTAGCAATCATCAAATCATACATAAAAATAATTACTCAATTGCTCCTTATAATCTCCAACTTTAATTAATCAACCTCCAAAAATTAAACTTTCAAAATAATATTGCCTACCCTTTTATCTCCCTCAAATACTCAATATCCAAATTAATTTAGGCAAAAATAAACTTTATAAACCATCAAAAATATTTTATTTTTTCAACCTTAGCACATCCGAAATAATCAAGCGACCAAGACAAATGACATCAGTGCATACCTTTAACACTAGCCAAAAGGCCTCGGTGGGTTTTGAACGTGAGACCACTCCCAATCGAGCGCCTTATCGAGGTGCTAGCCCACCACGTGGGCTAAGCGCTTCCATGAGGAAGGGAAGGCACAAGCCTCCCTTTATTCCCTTCGTTCGGTGCTGCTCAAAAATGAAAATGCCCTCTCTTCCTTGCAAAATGAACTTCGATGGGATTCGAACCCTGCACTCCTTGCCTGCCACAAGACTTAGCACCATCCATCATTGCCAACTGTGCTACACAATGCTGTGCGAGGTAAGAGGAGCCTCGCTCCTATTTATCTAATCTTCTACCATTGGAGACCTTTCAAAATGCGAAAAACTCTTTCTCTTTTTGTGCACAATACTTTGGAGCTTAGGAATTCGATCGATGGTATGTAGGGAGTAAGGCAAAGGTTTTTGCCACCTTTTATACACGAAGGCCTCGTGCCATAAAACGTCGATGCTTTAAATCGAATTTCAAATTCGATTTTTAATTTAACCTTATAACCCTCTTTAGGGTTATTTAAATTAATATAAATTAATTTATAATTAAATTATAATTAACTTAAATAACTTTGGAAGTTAATTAAATTAATTAATAAATTAATTTATAATAAAATTATATTAATTAATTTATAATTAATTTAAATTCCTTTTTAATATTATAATAAAATATTATAATATTATTTGCTTGGGCCTCTTCTTTGCACTTTGGACCACATCTGACTACCTGGAACCGGATCTGACCAACTGGAAGCGGACTCTCCTTTTTGCACTGATTGTGGAACTGCTTCTCCTTGCACTGCTCATTGAAACTGACTTTTGACATCAATGACCACTCACTCTTGACATCAATGACAACTCATCTACTCAAAATGTCCAATAGCTAAGTGTTCATTCTTGTTATGGGAGAAAATAGTCATGTCATCCAAATAGATCAAAATGACCTTATTAATAAGTTCCTCAAAGGCATAGTCCATGGATCTCTGAAATGTGGCTCCTGTATTGGACAACCCAAAATACATTCTCTAGTAGGCAAATGTGTCTCATTTTGTGGTGAATGCTATTTTATACTGATCTTCATTCTTCACCCAAATATGTTTATATCCAGAGAAGCCATACAATAGTGAGAACCTTTTTGCTCCTTCCACTATTTGTAAGATTTGATCAATCTATGGAAGGGGGTAGTGATCCTTAAGAGATGCTTGGTTAATATTTCTAAAATCCACACATAAGCGAATATCGCCATTCTTATTCCTTACAGGTACCAAGTTGGCTACCTAGGTAGAATTTTTAATTGGATATATGGTCTTAGCCTTTAATAACTTCAAGAGCTCTTCTCTAATTATGGCTTCGATCCTTGGATTTACAGGCCTTTACTTCTGCCTAAAAGGCTTTGCATCAAGATCTAGCTCAATGGTGTGTTGGATAATATTTTTATCATATACTTTGAGGTTTTCATATGACCAAACTATAATGTCTTGGTACTTTATAAATAAAGATTTAATATCCTCTTCTTCCTTTGGTGAACATCGGATACCAACCTTGAGCTTATTTTATTTTTCTATTTCAACTTCTTTATATATTTTGTCATTGACTTCTTTTCTTTTTCTAGAGTAACTAAACTTCTAGGAATGTGATTTTTTCTAAGTTGGATAACATCCTACTATTCAATTTCCTCTGGATTTTCTTCTTGGATAGTGGAGAGGTAGAATTTTATTACCAAAAAATAAATGATATGTTCATCACTCTCAAAAACTTGCTAGAAAATCTGCTTATCTGGTACTGCAGGCCTGAAAATAATTTTTATTACCTTGTCTTTCTTGACTCCTATATCTACATAAGGGTTGAAGTTAGCTCCCATTGCTGCTAAGGAGTCTGCCCAAATATTCTTTTCTCAGGGTATAAATTTTATATTTAAGGCATCAAAGGATTCCATCAGATCCCATACCCTATTTCTGTATGCTTTTAAGTAGTGGTGCTTACTGCTGCACCTTTATCTTACCTGATGGATAATTAACTCATAGTTGCAATATATGTTTAGGACCTTAATACCCATATTTTCTACTTGCATAAGTCCAAGGCATAAAGCATCATACTCTATAGCATTATTGGTGCATGCCCATGTTAGTTTGTAGGCAAAACTCTTTATCCCTTCTAATTGGGACTATAATACCACACCAGCACCAACACCATTTCTGCATCTAGCACCATCAAAGTGCATGGTATATGTTTCTATTTCTATCAGAGACTGATTAGATATAGCAAGAATTTTCTTCTTTGATTATGCAAAAATACTATATGTACCCATGCCTGTCCTAAAATGATTGTAATCCTCCCTAAAATTTAATTCATATTCTAATTCTAGTTCTTAAAATTTATCCATAATTTCAAACTCTTATAGAGGAGTGAGGTTGCACATGTCTTCTTCAATTTTTTTTGTGTTAAGACATAGGTTTTTTAGGTTTTATCATTATCCTTTTCCATTTGAATGGAATGACCATGCTAGAATAGTCCATATACATGCATCCACCTAATTTTGCAGTGAACTCCCTTGAGAGGCATAAACCAAAGTAGGGCTCTAGATCCACCACTACTATTTCTTATACTATTGTCACCTCAGGGGCTCTATGTAGTCTCATTAAAACATCCTTTATTACTCCCACTATTTTTACAAGTGGTCCATCCAATTGCAGTACTCCAAGGTAAGATCAGGTATACTCCATACCCATCTATTCACATACTACTTTAGGCATTACTGTAGTTGATGTTCCTGAGTCTATCATGAAATTTTAGACTACCTAACCTTCCATCCTTAGAGATATATAGAAAGAAGGGGGTTTTTTATTTAAAAGTGTTGGACATTTTGAGTCCCTAAGTCAAAGTTATCATTGATGTCACTGGATGAAGTCATCATTAATGTCAAGGACTTCATCAAGAAACAAAGTTGTCAAGGTTGTCATTTGATATCCAGGAAGAAGGACTTAATAAGCCCAAAGGTTTCTAAAAGAATTAATTTATAATATTTAAATTCAAAAGAATTTAAATAAATTATAAATTAATACAGTCTCATGTTCTATAGTTGGAAGAAATTTGAAGCACCGACGTCACTTGGTTTAAAGAAAATTCGAAGCATCGATGTATTCAAACAAAGGTGGAAATTATTATATAAACCATGCCCAAATGGCATTAATTTTCATCTTTGCTTGAATTAAAAAATTGCATGTGAATTGGAGCTCATGAAAAAGACTACGAAATTCATGTTTGTGTATGCTAGCAAATAGAGATAAAAGAAAAGATGTAGATCAGTTGGAAGCTATCCGGGCTGCATGGCCTAGTGGCAAGAGGGCAGTGGCTAGAGTGATTGAACGCAAGGAGACCAATGTTTGAAATGCAATGACTATGCTTGGCAGTTATATTGGGTTGAAGGCACCAAAGGCGAGGCACATGTTTTGCAAAACGTAAGGCAAGGATACTTTTGAAGCACGTGGTGCTTCCCACACTTCAAGTGAGAGTGTAACTCATGCAATAGTTGGAGCCACGACTAAGGAATTGGTCATGGGCTGCGTTGAGGGTTTGAATCCCTCCAAAGGCAAGGTAATTAAATTTTAATTATTTTTAATATTGCCTAAATTTGGGGGTAAAAAAGGGTTGCTAGTTGGAAATAGTTGGAAGGGTTGCTAGTTGAAAATTGGTGTTTGTTGAAAATTGTTTTTTGGAGTTATAAGGAGTTTGATTTTATTTTTAAATAAAGTATTAATTATTATATTTGCATATTGGAGGAGTGATACTTTAAGAGTATTGATTTTATTTTTAAAGGGACTTTTTCCAAAGAGATTATTATGAAGGTGTTGGATATTATTTTAAATTTGGAGTGATAAGGTGTATTTTGTTTGATATCATTTTGTATTGTGATTCATTGAGAAAATTATTATCTTCTAACATTTATTGAGATTGACAAAGAAGTGATTGTGAGTGTAGCAGATTTGTGTGGTCTACTCCTTGTCAAGCAAAAGGTATGGGAAAAATATTCCTTGGTTGAGTTGATTTGTTAATTTCTAGAAAATAAGTTTGGAGTGAAAAGGACTTGATTAGGGTTTCCTTTTGAGTGTGTTTGAGTAATTGCTTCAAGGTTTTCTGGAATAAAGAAGTGTGGTTAAAACCTTGTTTGATAAGCATTGTTGTTGAAGCCATTGGTTGTGTGAAGAAATTGAGTTAAGGTTTTGCAAAGATCATAAGTATCATTGTTATGTGAATATTGTTTTATAAGCATTGTTGTTGAAGAGAGTTGTTATGCAAAGAACTTGAACTAGGGTTTGAAAAGAACATGAGTATCTTTTTTAAGTGAGATTTGTTGTTGAGCATTTTTGAAAACATTTTGAGTTGGTGGTTATATGCTTGGACTAGGGCTTGTGATAAATGGGTGTTTCATTAAGTTATTGGTTGAGCCTAGTCAAGTGGTTGTATGAAGTGATTGTTCAATTTCTATAAGACAAACTATTATATATTCTAATTTGAGTTGATTGAGCATTGAGTGTAGAACATATTGAGTCTCTAATAATTATCTTTATATTTCTATGAGATTGGACAAGTTCTGTGTGGAATTGTTAAGCAGATTTGAGGTAAGTCTTTAAGAATACTTGTGGACTGATTTTGTGTGAGATTTTTGTGGAAGATTACAATAAAGATTTGGTTAAGTTATGTTTGAACTTATTGAGTAGATTTGGACAAGTTCTGAGTGAGCTTGTTGAGCATAGTTGAGCTTATTAAGCAGATTTGGAAAAGTTTTGAGTGAGCTTGTTGAGCAGGTTTGGACAAGTTCTGAGTGAGCTTGTTGAGCAGAGTTGAGAAAGTTTCGAGTGGACTTGTTGAGAAGATTGAGCAAGTTTCAAGTGGACTTATTGAGCAAATTGAGAAAGTTATGAGTGGAATTGTTGAGCAGATTTGAGCAAGTTATAAGTGGACTTGTTGAGCAGATTTGAGCAAGTTGTGAGTGGACTTGTTAAGCAAATTTGACTAGGTTATGAGTGGAAATTTTGAGAATATTTTAGCAGGTTCTAAGTGGACCTATTGAGAATATTTGAGCAAGTTATGAGTGGACTTGTTGAGCAGATTTCAGTAGGTTTTGAGTGGACCTGTTGAGCAAATTTGAGCAAGTTCTGAGTGGACTTGTTGAGCAGATTTGATTAGGTTATGAGTGGACCTGTTGAGTAGATTTGAGAAAGAGATTTAGAGGTGATAAAGAAGAGAGGATAGTAGTCTCTAGTGAATAGATATCCATCAGCCAGGGCAGTGAGGATAGGTGTTCTAAGTGGGGACAAGAGTCTTTAGTGGAGAGATATCCACAAGTTAGTGCAGTGGAGGTAGTAGTCTTCTAGAGGATCACCAACCAGAGTAGAGGAGAAGGATTTCTCCTATGGATAGAGATCTATGAACTTGATTTAGGATATTGGTATATCCTTTAGACAAAGATCCATAAAAATTGTAATAGGGAAGGATTCCCAAGATATTGATTGAGAAAATTTTAGTCAAATATTTTCTCCATGGAGTAGCCCACATTGGGTGAACCATGTAAATTGTGGTGTCTCTATTATGTATGGTGTTTTGTACATTGCTTGATTACTGCTATTGATATTGATATATATTCATTGCATAATATTTATTAGGAAAGAAAAGTAAAAAGTGGTCTTATACTATTCACCCCCCTCTTAGTATAAGCTTGTGTTCTTCAAAAACAACAAGGGATATTTCTTTTTTTCTAAGGGTATACTAAGGATTGTGGTGGCCTGCCTATCCTGTGGGTAATTGCTGAGATAAACTTTAAGTAGGTCTATCTGGCCAAGAATGAAAAGAGTATCATATAAACTAGCTTTTGTGTTGGACATTTTGAGTAGATGAAGTTGTCATTGATGTCAAGGATGGATTGTCATTGATGTCAAAATTTCAAAAGGAGTAATGCAAAAGGATAGTGGAAAAAGAGCTTCATAATGTTTATTTTTAAATATTATGTGAAGCACAAAATAAAAGGTTTTATTAAAACCGTGGTTGGGAAAAATAAAACTTTTTCATTAAAACCATGGTTGGGAAAATCAAAAAGGTTTTCTAAAACCTAAGGAGGCTTTTATTTTAAAAAATCCTAAAGAAGATTTAAATATTTAATTTATAATATTTAAATTCTTTTGAATTTAAATAATTATAAGTAAAATAAAAAAGGTTTTCTAAAACCTAAGGAAGTTTTTAGTTTAAAAAGACCCAAAGGAGATTTAAATATTTAATTTATAATATTTAGTTTTTTTTGGATTTAAATAATTATAAATAAATATATTTATAAGGTAAAATTGGAAACGTCGATGCAACATTGTTTCCCCGATGAATTTTCTCTCCACCAACGTGTGTGACAAGGAAGGCATATGGTATAAATACCATAGCCATTCCTAAGGTTTGGCATCATTTTTGAATTGCATCCACCTTAAGCGAAAAATCTTGTGTGACTTTTAAGACATGTGCCTCCAAAATAGCGTAGTGTGTTTCCATCGATATCAAAGGAAGAGCCAAGGGCTCGTAAGAGTTTGAAGGAGTCAAAGCACACATTGTTATTTGAGGCTTCAAGTGGAGCACATGGCTTACACAGCATGGAAGCCATAGCCAAGGCGTTGTGGGAGTATTGTGCCAAGTTTTGAGCCCCACAGATTGTGAAAAGTGGTAACATTAATTTTTGGGAATTATTTTAATTTACTTTGCTAAGGATTAAGGAGGGATAAGGTGGAAGTTATGTTGTGTGTTGAGGAAATATTGTTTTGATATATGAAGGGTTAATTATTGCTAAATTAAAATTGTGTTACCTTAGAAAAGTGAGAGATTGACTTATTGCATTATTTTATAAAGTAATTTATTTAATTAATGCAATATTAAGTAGGGATTCATAAATAGAGTTTGTATTATTTTTGAGATATTTTTTTGAAAAAGGTTATGATGAAATTGAAGTGTTAAGATGTTCTTTTGATGAGTTAGAGTTTTGAAGAAGTGTTTTGATTGAAGATCTATGATGTTGGATATTATTTTAAGAAGGAGAAATAAGGTGTAACTAAGTTTGATTAATTTATGTAATTGAGGATTGTTTTGTGAAGAGGTTAGTGTGATATTTTATCATCTAACTATTGAAATTGGTACAAGATAAAATTGTTATTGAGACAGGTTTTTGAAGAACACAAGCTTATACTGAGAGGGGGGGTGAACAGTATAAGACCGCTTTTTACTTTTTCCTTCAAATCAACTTTCAATTCAATATTATGCAGAGTATAGAAAGCAATATCAATAGCAGTAATCAAAGCAATGCACAAAACACCATCCACAATAGAGACACAACAATTTACGTGGTTCACCCAAAGCGGGCTACTCCACGGATAAAATCTCTCACTAAATTTTATCAACTCAAAATCTGGGAATACCTTTCCCGATTACAATGTTTATGGGCACCAACCCAAAGGAGACACCAATCCCCTAGCTCTGTTCTAGCTGGTGATCCTCTAGAAGACCTCTCGCCTCCTCTCGCCCTTAGCAAATGGAACTCTATCCACAGAAGACACCTGTCTTCCCTGCTCTGGCTGGAGACCTCTGTCCTCAACTCTATCACCTCCAAAGCTGGTCCTCGAAATTGCACTAAACACAGTCCTTCGGTCTAGCACAAATGTCCTCGATCTCTTTCTCTGATCTCGCACCAAACACAATCCTTCGGTCTGGCACAAATGTCTTTGTCCTCTTTTTTTGGTCTGCACAAAAACACAGTCCTTCGCTCTTTTTGCGCAATCACAGCTGCACTTGATCAAACTTTGACCTTTGCACCTCTACGCAATTATAGCCGCATAGTCTTCGTGCACTCTGCTTCCTTGCGATCTCTCTCACTTGGAAGATTCGACAGAATGCACTCTGCTCTCGGCGATCGAACTTCTTCTCTTCGCACAGTCTACGAACGTCGCTCTTCGAACGCACACTTCGATCGATATCTTTTCTCTCCAAGCAGCCCTACTTTTATACTAATACTTTCAAGATCAAAACCTTGATCTTAGTCGGCTGCTACCCTTAACTTCATCGGTTGCAAAACCCTAAACTACGTCGGCTCAAATTCAACTTTGTCGGCTTCAACCGCCTCGTGGTTCCATAGCTTTTCTCGTGAAACTACAACATGTCACGATATCGTGACACCTTTGCAACCGAACACTATCTTATGGCTTTTGTCATGATATCATGACACTTTCTCTTCTGATGTCATCTTCTCTTCTATCATGAAATCGTGACCCTTCTGTCTTCATGGCCTTCTTCTCTGCTTTTGTCATGAAATCGTGACACTTTTGCCTCTGCTGACGTCATCTTCAATTCTGTCATGAAATCGTGACCCTTCTATCTTCATGGCCTTCCTCTCTACTTTTGTCATGAAATCATGACACTTTCGCTGCCTTGAGCTTCTTTTTGCCTTACACCCGTGAAACTGAACATGTCACGAAATCATGATGCTTTTGTCTTCATAGCCTTCCTCTCTGCTTTTGTCATGAAATCATGACACTTCACCTATGGAAGACATGCTTTCAGTTTATCATGAAATCGTGACACTTCTTTCGCTATCTTTTCTCCTAAACTACAAAATCATGACACTTTTTGCATCCATACGCTTTTCTTTCATCCTATCACGAAATCGTGACGCTTTCAGCTTCTGAAAGCTTTCTTTGCAACCTATCGCGAAATCATGACGCTTCTCATTTCAGACTCTTCCCTTTGCTGCATGTCACGAAATCGTGATAGTTCTCACTTCGAGCTTTTCAGCATGTCACAAAATCGTGATAGTCCTCACTTCATCTTTTGTAGCATGTCACAAAATCATGACTATTCTCACTTCGAACTCTGCAGCATGTCACAAAATCATGACACTTTTCGAGATACTTTATCTCTCTTCGAACTTGTCACGAAATCGTGACAGTTCACACTACGGACTCTCCCTTCTGCATCATGTCATGAAATCATGACACTTTTTCATCCATACAACCTTCCTTGCATTATGTCATGAAATCGTGACACTTTCCCTTCTTTGCCTTCCTACACTTTTCGAGTCGTGAAAATGTGACATGTCACGAAATCGTGACACTTTCCACCTTGCTTTCTTTCTCTGCCAACATGTCACGAAATCATGATAGTTTTTCCTACTTCTTCTCTCTCTTCCAACATGTCACGAAATCATGATAGTTTTGCCAGCACTTTCTCTCTCCTCTAAAATGTCATGAAATCATGACAGTTTTTCCAGCCTGCTGCATACTTTTTCTAACTTGTCTTTTTTCTTTGATCTTTTGCAAATGGGCTACTATGATCTTCTTGGAAACCCATTGTCCATGCTCTGAATAATCTGACATTAAATCAAATTCCTTCAAGAGCTTCTTGACATCAATGACAACTTCTACACTTGAGCAAAGGCAATGTACCCAAGGTACCCAAAATTGCCAACAATCTCCCCCTTTGTCATTGATGGCAAACCTTTACTGAAAACACATCTCAAGAGCCAAAACTAAACCGGCTGTGCTAAAAATAGAGAATCTGCCTTTGAAGTTTTGCTCCCCCTGACTTGAAGCTCTTCTCTTCACTTGATGCTCTCCCCCTTACTCATATCTCTCCCCCTTTGTCATCAATGGCAAAGGGTCACCTTTGGGGCTCGGGACTAAGAATGAGCCTCTTAGCTTAGTCCCTCCCCCACCTCCTGATGAGGTGATTAAAATAGGGGTGGGAGTAAAACTCCCATTAGGCACTGATCATCATCAGCGTCTACAACTTCCTTGTCGGGCCTTCTCTTGAACTCTTTGTCCATATTCCTGTTCTTATCATTGTTCTTGCTCTTGTTCTCATCCCTGTTCTTGTCCATGCCTTGATCCTTGGACCTGTTCATACCACTGTTCCTATTCCTGTACCTTGGAAGTTCAGCTCTACACTGTCTAGCTGTGTGACCTTCATTGTTGCACTTATAACAAGTAACAATGTTATTTCTTTTAGGCATACCTGTTCTTTGAATCCGCCTGTTCTGACTAACGGTGTACCTGTTATTTGCCTTGCAAAAAATTGCCTTATGCCCAAACTGATTACAAGAGTAGCAATACCCTTGAAAGAAATTGCCACTTCTGAAACTGTCATTTACCTTCCTTACTTGAGTCATGCAATGTACAGCCATGTGACCAAACCTGTGACACGCAAAACATCTGCCATGAAATTTTCTTTTATTTGACCTCTTGGGTCCCGAAAACTTCTTCTTCTCAATCTGAATTTTGTTTTCTATTTCTGTGCATCTATCACTCACGGACTCATGATCTGAAGTACTTTCTTCATCAGAACTCTCTTCCTTTTGAAATCTCTTGCTAGATTCCCCAACCTGTTCCTTGTGCGGCTTAACAAAACCGAGACCTATTTTATCTGTTGGTTTTCTTTGACCTTTGATGAGAGACTTAACCCTTTTGGAGCTATCTTGAAACATGTACAACTTATCCTTGTACTCTTTAGTTTCCACTTCCAAAGAAGCCATTTTCTGTTCCAACTCATTATACTGAAGAATCTTAGACTCTAACTCGTCCTTGAGTTCTTGTGTCTTAGCCATAGAGAAGTCAAGACTTTCTGTAAGATCATCTCTCTCCATACAACATTCATCTAACTTATCCTTGAGTCTGGCATTCTTCTTTCTTTCCTTTTTCAAAGCACTAAGAGCATTAGTAAGTTCACTTTCAAGATCCTTTATTTGTTTGCTTTCTGAATCATCAGAGTCTTTTACAGATTTCTTATCACTAGAGGTGCTACCCTTTTCAAAAACCATACATGCATCTTCCTTATAGTTTTTTGAAGCATCCTCATACATACTAGTAACCAATTCATTATTTGTGCAATCATCCTCAAGGTGACCAAAATTTCCACATCTAAAACATTTCATGATAATGAATCTATGTTTCGGTTCTTCCTCTTTTTTGATATGAACAACATCTCATTTTCACTATCACTTGAAGAACTTTCACTATCACTACTAGAACACTTACTTGCTTTGTCTAGGTAGAAACTCTTCTTGTGCTTGTGAGAATACCTCTTTCCTTGATTGTTGTGCTCATCTTTGTTCTTCCTGTGATGCTTGTGCTTTTTAGAATCCTTGCTCTTAGAATCTTGTTTCTCTTCATCACTTTCATTCTTGGAAATAGTACAGTCAGTAGCATAATGACCAAACTTTCCACAATTGAAACATCTTATATTTTTCATGCTTTTGTGCTTTCTAGAGAACTTGCCTTTCTTGCTGTAATATGCCTCTTCATCACTAGAAGACTCATCACTCTCTTGAAGTTGTTTACCCTTGGATTTCTTGGTAGCCTTGAAAGTTGCCTCTTTCTTGACATCAACCTTCACTTGAGTTCTCAACTCAAATGCTGCAAGAATACTATGGAGCTCATCCTTTTTCAACTTATCCAAATCTTTAGCTTCCTCAATAGCAGAAATATTTTCACTAAATCTATTAGGAAGAGATCTTAAAATCTTATCACAAACATCATTTTCAGCAAGCTCAAGACCTAAGTCTTTCATGGAGTTAACAACCTCATCCATACGAAGCATGTAGTCACTAATATTTTCATCATCATTCATCTTGAGTTGTTCAAACATACCTTTGAAGTGTCTCAACTTGGCCTTTCGGACATTTACATCACCTGTGTGAACCACCTGCAGCTGTTTCCACATTTCACTAGCTGTCTTGCAGTGAATCACCTTGGTAAGATCTGCTTTCTGTAAGCCTTTCAGGATTGCATTCATAGCTTTTGAATTGTTGTGATGTAGGAGCCTATCTTCTTTAGTATATGGACCATTTACAGGAATAGTGTACCCATCTTCAATCACTTCCCAAACCTCATTCCCAAGTGCCATTAGATGAACCTTCATCCTTGCACTCCAAAGACCAAAATCTGATCCATCAAGAATAGGTGCTGCATTGCCACTTGAATAATCCATTGTGTTCTTTGCTAGCTTTTCCTTCAAGCTGTTAAACTTTTCGAAGGCACCCGCTCTGATACCAATTGAAGAACACAAGCTTATACTGAGAGGGGGGGTGAACAGTATAAGACCGCTTTTTACTTTTTCCTTCAAATCAACTTTCAATTCAATATTATGCGAGTATAGAAAGCAATATTAATAGCAGTAATCAAAGCAATGCACAAAACACCATCCATAATAGAGACACAACAATTTACGTGGTTCACCCAAAGCGGGCTACTCCATGGATAAAATCTCTCACTAAATTTTATCAACTCAAAATCTGGGAATACCTTTCCCGATTACAATGTTTATGGGCACCAACCCAAAGGAGACACCAATCCCCTAGCTCTGTTCTAGCTGGTGATCCTCTAGAAGACCTCTGCCTCCTCTGCCCTTAGCAAATGGAACTCTATCCACAGAAGACACCTGTCTTCCCTGCTCTGGCTGGAGACCTCTGTCCTCAACTCTATCACCTCCAAAGCTGGTCCTCGAAATTGCACTAAACATAGTCCTTCGGTCTAGCACAAATGTCCTCGATCTCTTTCTCTGATCTGCACCAAACACAGTCCTTCGATCTGGCACAAATGTCTTTGTCCTCTTTTTTTGGTCTGCACAAAAACATAGTCCTTCGCTCTTTTTGCGCAATCACAGCTGCACTTGATCAAACTTCGACCTTTGCACCTCTACGCAATTACAGCCGCATAGTCTTCACGCACTCTGCTTCCTTGCGATCTCTCTCACTTGGAAGATTCGACAGAATGCACTCTGCTCTCGACGATCGAACTTCTTCTCTTCGCACAGTCTACGAACGCCGCTCTTCGAACGCACACTTCGATCGATATCTTTTCTCTCCAAGCAGCCCTACTTTTATACTAATACTTTCAAGATCAAAACCTTGATCTTAGTCGACTGCTACCCTTAACTTCATTGGCTGCAAAACCCTAAACTACATCGGCTCAAATTCAACTCTGTCGGCTTCAACCGCCTCTGTGGTTCTGTAGCTTTTCTCATGAAACTACAACATGTCACGATATCATGACACCTTTGCAACCGAACACTATCTTATGGCTTTTGTCATGATATCGCGACACTTTCTACTTCTATTGACGTCATCTTCTCTTCTGTCATGAAATCGTGACCCTTCTATCTTCATGGCCTTCTTCTCTGCTTTTGTCATGAAATCGTGACACTTTTGCCTCTACTGACGTCATCTTCAATTCTGTCATGAAATCGTGACCCTTCTATCTTCATGGCCTTCCTCTCTGCTTTTGTCATGAAATCGTGACACTTTCGTTGCCTTGAGCTTCTTTCTGCCTTACACCCATGAAACTGGAACATGTCACGAAATCATGACGCTTTTGTCTTCATAGCCTTCCTCTCTGCTTTTGTCATGAAATCATGACACTTCACCTATGGAAGACATGCTTTCAGTTTTGTCATGAAATCATGACACTTCTATTAAATTACTTCCCTCTATTTTCTATCATAAAATCGTGACACTTTCTGCATCCGTACGCTTTTCTTTCATCCTATCACGAAATCGTGACGCTTTCAGCTTCTGAAAGCTTTCTTTGCAACCTGTCACAAAATCGTGACGCTTCTCATTTCAGACTCTTCCCTTTGCTGCATGTCACAAAATCGTGATAGTTCTCACTTCGAGCTTTTCAGCATGTCACAAAATCATGATAGTCCTCACTTCATCTTTTGTAGCATGTCACAAATCACGACTGTTCTCACTTCGAACTCTGTAGCATGTCGCAAAATCATGACACTTTTCGAGATACTTTATCTCTCTTCGAACTTGTCACGAAATCATGACAGTTCACACTCTCCCTTCTGCATCATGTCATGAAATCGTGACACTTTTTCATCCGTACAACCTTCCTTGCATTATGTCGCAAAATCGTGACACTTTCCCTTCTTTGCCTTCCTACACTTTTCGAGTCACAAAAATGCGACATGTCACGAAATCGTGACACTTTCCACCTTGCTTTCTTTCTCTGCCAACATGTCGCGAAATCGTGATAGTTTTGCCTGCTTCTTCTCTCTCTTCCAACATGTCGCGAAATCATGACAGTTTTGCCAGCACTTTCTCTCTCCTCTAAAATGTTGCGAAATCGTGACAGTTTTTCCAGCCTGCTGCATACTTTTTCTAACTTGTCTTTTTTCTTTGATCTTTTGCAAATGGGCTACTATGATCTTCTTGGAAACCCATTGTCCATGCTCTGAATAATCTGACATTAAATCAAATTCCTTCAAGAGCTTCTTGACATCAATGACAACTTCTACACTTGAGCAAAGGCAATGTACCCAAGGTACCCAAAATTGCCAATAGTTTTCTAATGTCACTTCTACATAAAATAAAAGGTATAGGCATATTCTTCTTTGGTTGAAGTGATTTATTAAGGTTTTCTAAAAATAATATTGGAGTGAACAAGACTTTATTAAGTTTTCCTTGTTGAGTGTGTTTTAAATTAATGCTTCAAGGTTTTCTAGAATAGAGGATAAGGAAAGTAACCTTGTTTGATAAGCATTATTGTTTAAGTGATTGGTTGAGTGAAGAACTTGAATTAGGGTTTGCAAAGATCATGAGTATCATTGTTATGTGAATATTATTTTATAAGCATTGTTGTTGAAGTGATTGGTTGAGTGAAGAACTTGAACTAGGATTTGCAAAGATCATGAGTATCATTGTTATCTGATATTGGTTGATAAGCATTGTTGGAAAATTTGAGTGAAGTTCATAATTTTGGACTAGGATTTGTGAGAAAGGATTAATTCATTGAGTGAGTTATTGAGTAGAGTTGGTTGAGCCTAGTCAAGTGGAAGTGTTGATGTGATAGTTCAATTTTTGTGAAATAAATTGTTCTATATTTTGAATTGGCTTGAGAAAGAGGTTGAGTGTTGATGAATGTGAAACATATTGAGTCTCTAATATTTCTCTATATATTTCTATGATAAAAGAGAGATTGAAAGTTATTGAGATTTTGTGATTGTGAAGCATATTGAGTCTCTAACAATTCTCTATATGTTTCCATGGTAGAAAGAGAAATTTAAATTAATTGAGTATTATGGTGAATGTGAAGCATATTGAGTCTCTAATAATTCTTATTATATTTCTATGAGATTGGATAAGTTCTAGTGAGGACTTGTTGAGAATATTTTAGGTAAGTCTTTGAGAAGACTTGTGGATAGAGTTGTGTGAGATTTTATGGAAGCTTACAATACAGAGTTTGAGGACAAAGATAGTTGAGCAGATTGGACAAGTTCTAGTGAGGACTTGTTGAGCATATTGGACAAGTTATAGAGAGGACTTGTGGATAGATTAGTGTGAGATTTTGTGGAAGCTTACAAAGAATATTTTAGATAAGTCTTTGAGAAGACTTGTGCGCATAGTTTATTGATTGATTTTTTCAAATATTGAGTTAAGGTTTGGGGTAGATCCAACCGTGTTGAATTGTGATTGGATCAAGATTTGTGTTAAGGCTTAAGGACAAAGATTGAGGATAGATTTGTGCTAGACCGAAGGACTGTGTTTATTACAAATAAAATAACAGAGTGTTAGTGTTACTATGTTAGTAACTATAGCTATTACCTCATTTGGTAGTTAGTTTGTTCTACCCTAGGTTAGATATTTACAAACATATTATTGTGGATATTTTATTTTGTTGATAGATATTATTTTAGCATATTATTGTTAGTAGGTTAACAGTTTCCTAGGATCTAATATCATTATGCATTTCCTAAAGGCTATCTTTAACCTTAGCTCTATGCATTTTATCCTTGGAATTATCAATAATATGCATTATATTATTTGCTCTACTCCTAATATGGTATCAGAGTGGGATCACTCCAACACCTCATTCTGCTTATGGTGGTGAGACTCTGATTTATCGTCCATCATTTTGGAGCTTTTGTTGTCACTTTTGTAGATCTGTTCAACTATGTGGTGGACCTAATGATCTAGGCATTAGGAGATGTGGTACCCAACTACCATCATAATTTGATATAGACTAATCTACTGGTACGTAGATTGACTAGGACACGATTGCTGACGAAATAGATCGACCAAGACATGGTTAATAATGTAAATCCCTAATGATGTAGGACTTAGTAGGATCTAATGCTAGAATTAGTAGGATCTAACAACAACTGGACATCCTAGGTGGAAGGATAGCTTGCTATCTCTTTAAGCTAGCACGTTAGAAAAAATGATGGTCTACAAATGATAGACTTCTAAGGATTGATGACCACTAGTTATGGACTTGGTGAATTACTAGAGATTTAAACACACGAGATTGAGATAATACACAACTTACATGACTTGACACCACAATACTAACACCACAACCAACAAATGGCTAACTTGGTGGACAACCAAATCTTATTAGACAACATTGCAAGACGAACTCACAGACCCTACTGACTTAGACGCAGAATCCCTAAGGCTTGTGGAGACCTAACTCGACCATGATATTTGATAGGAGATGATGTGGAATACACTACAACAACCATGCACTAAAAATTAGATGTGAAGGACCCTAAATACTAGCTATACGACTAACAAAAAATCAGGTTGGTATTTTTTGACACGTGGTGGACCCTAAATCCTAGCTAGATGGCTAATGACGAATCGAGCTGGACATTCCGTGATACATGGTGGATGAGTCAACAGAAATAATGTGGACACATGTGAAGAGCAAAAGGTAGACTAAGGGATGACTGACCACCATATGATAGTCATAAACCAAATGGTGAATTTTTTTTTTAAACCACCTAGTTATCCTAAATATCCCACATGTGGGATAACTGTCCATGCTAATTTCAACATTTTTCTACACTGAACACAGACATTGCAGCTCTATCATAGCTCTATAGTAGATCTCTTGCAGGAATCGGGCGTTAGTTCCTAGGATTGAAGTATAATTGTTGGGAAGGAAAATGTAGCAGTATTGAAGAGAAAGGTTTACAAACACACCATTTTGTACAATTGGTTTGCTTAGGGCAACGATTAATTTGCATGTTTCCATTTATAGATGTTGCAGGTGATCACTCTCAAAGTTGCAACTATTTTTAGTGCATGCTATTGGCACTGAGTAGATGATAGAGAGCAACCACAAACCATCTGTTGGTTAGCCATAGCAGAATATCATTGATGATGACTTTAGGAAGTGAACCTATTTGCAACGACATTGAGTAGAAGAGAAAAAGATGCAATGTTTACAATTATTTTTGGTGACAATAGATCAATTTACTATAGCTTTACAGATGTAGATAGTCATTTTCAGATCGTAGAATTGCGACATACAAAGCATCATTTGTAGCCATGAAGAAAAGTGAGTGCGTCTGATAGAGGAGGTCGAGAAAACACCAAAAGTGCTACTGCTCCAAGCAAATACACTGCCCCTGCCACCAGTGAGGAGAAGTTGTGCCATTGGTGGAGGATGCATGGCTCTCATGATTTTGAAGAGGGTAAATTGGGGATCTTCCCCTTCTATAATCACTGATGCGGGTAGCCTGACCAACAATTAAGGTGGGCACGAAGGTTCTTGGTTGCACTCGATGCAGGTTCAAAACCTACCGGCACCTCATGTTAAGAATTTTTATTTGGTGCCCAAGGTAAAATTTTCTTTTTAATTTTGCATTTATAGTTAAACTTTTATCATTTTTTTTAATAATTGAATATTCATTTAATTAAAAAATCCATTTTTTTTATGATTTTTTAGTTAAATAATTTTATTATTAATTAAATTTTTTTATAAAATTTTATTTTTGCAAATTAAAACTCCAAACCTTGTTAAAACTTGCACATCAAGGGGGGATATTGAGCAAATTTGGCTTCAAGGTACCTTTTGTAAGAGACTTTTGAGGCTTCATCCATTGCAATTTTATTGCAACAAGGGGGAATCACCATTTTTTGCACTAAGTGGGATAACATTTTTTTCTCTCCAATAAAGGGGGGATACTCATTTTTTCCTCCAAAGATCATTTTACAAAAAATGGGGAATCATTTGTAAAGGTGCATTTTTAGCTATGATCGACACCTTAGTCAATATTTTTGTAATATTCCCTTGTAAAAGGTGTATTTTTAGCAGTGATCGACACCATAAAAATGGGTAGATCAAAGAAAAATCAAACCCCAAAATAAACTGATAATGTTGTTACTATAGCGACCCCGGGAACACACACACCAGTCCCATTTTTAACCCTACTTGCAATGTTATTAAAATACCGAAGATGAAATGGAAAGACAAGAGGAAAAAGCATATAACATGAAATAACAAATATGGATCTCTTTATTGATATTGAAGCTCGGTTACATGTTGGTCCTATTAGGGATACCCATTTCGATACTATAAATTACAAATAGGCAAAGAGTTCCCCTTTCACAAAGAGGTGGTGTGCTTATAAAAAGCTTATCGATTCCACACACAAAAATGTATGAGGGCTTATAGATGCCTCCTTCTCCAGGTTTTTTTCCTAGAGGGATCCCCTTTGCTCTCGTATGTTGCAAACTTTGTCCGATGTACCTATGGCCCTAAAAGCAGTGAAACAACAAAACATGTTTAGGTGTCCGAGATTGCCTCCATGGATGAGGTTGTTAGTAATCAAAGAATGTAATGGAAATATTATGAAACTATGCCATGAAATCATGTAAATCTATGCTAATGATATGAAAACATAAATAAGCAGAATAAAATATGCTATGTATAAAACCTAAGCTAATCCTGTGGGACACTATCCAAGACAACGACTGCTAAGGTAAACCTTGTCCTCTTTACCCCAAAGCTATGGGTCAAAGCCTGTATCTTATGTTGAAATAGTAGGTGTTATGCTCTTCAAAGAGAACTCTCCAAGTCTCAAAAGCTCTCCTCAAAAAGATATATCTCTCTCTGATATGATCTATATCTTGGTACTCTTAGGCTTGCACCTTTTATAGTGTGAAACCCTAGGTCTATGTCCAAGCCCTAGAAATGAATTTCTCATGCATAGTGCAAGTTAGCATGAGAAGCTTTTGTCCATTGTCTATGTTTGAAGGCCAGTTAACTCAAATCTAACTGCCCACTTGAGTCTTCTATGTGAACTAGTTGTTAACATGAGAAGCTTTTGTCCCTTTTTTTATACTAGGAGGTCAGTTAACTTAAGTCTAAATGCAAAATCAAACCTCCTCCGCTCACCTTTATTGCATGCAGATTGCCACTTTCGCCTGTGATTAGGCCTGTTTGTTGGTAAACTATTTCTTATGGCTTAGCAATTGTCATATTTAGTGGCTAATATCTAGCTACTATCATCTGCAGTGGCTAAGGTCTAGCCGCTCTAGGCTTGAGCAGCTAAGATTTGGCCACTCTTGGCTTGAGCGGCTAAGCTTGGATGGCTTGAAAAGGCCCCAAATGAGTGGTGAGAACCACTATTGATGCTTGGAAAGTCCAATATTATGTCTTATGATCTTATGAATGTGTCTATGTGAGCAGATACCCTAAGAATGACATGATTTAGGTGTCTATAGATACCCATTTTTGTGATGTGTTGTGTGGAAAACACAATGTTGAGCAAAAACGTAGACTGATATGTTTGTAGGGTGTATGGTGATCAATGGTCTGATCAATTATGGATGGCCCAATCATGCAAGATGGCATGCATCCCTTGAATTATTGCCTCAACATTCGAAGGACTTAGCTCAGTGGCTTTTGAATGTTAAATTGCACTCATTCCTCAAACTCAATCGGGTAGCTTCAGCTGCTACAACAATTCAGACCGGTAGGAGAACTACAATTGAAGATGTCATTGTTAGAGTTACTATGGTAATTCTATTTATTACCTCATTTTGTTACTAGGGTAGTTAGTTATCTACCTAGATTAGATATTCGATAAATATTTCTATTTATCGAATATTATATTGTTAGTACATTGTTAGTAGGTTAGATATATTAAATTAGTTGTTAGCTACACTCATGGTAAGTAACGCATTGGCTATCTATAGCCTATCACAATTGTATTTAATCCATGCATTATGAATGATAAATTGATTTGCCTTATGCATTCCAACATGGTATTAAAGCACTATGAAGTTGTAGCTCTCATAGATTTATGACTGGGCTATTGGTCAGTGACTGACCGAAGACCCTGGACCTAGTACAATTGCTTACCTGGTAGGCAAGACAGATGAATTATTCCCTAGTTTTGCTTTTGTCTACTCATATCAGTGCGCGAGATTGTCAGGAGGGAAGGATCACCCTCTCGATCCCCCATGGCTATGGTCCACAAGTAGGAACGCACCCGTAGACCAGGATCTACGACAGCCAAGTCATGCATTTTTTCACTGCAGTTGATTGACCAAGCCCGTAGTTGACAGCCACGTGCTGTCGATCGGCTTTGCGAGAAGTAATAACCTGCAGTCGATAGCCACGTGTTGTTGACCTTCCAAGCAAGAAATCAGCCCCATGGGCAAAGGTTGTGAGGTGCAGTCACCTTGGCCCCCATGTAGGGAGCCATGACTCACAGAGCCACGTGGCTTCCTCACAGCTTGGGAGAGCTGAGAGGGTAGGAGCACCCTCCCCCTCCTAGCTGGACAACCGGGCGAGACCAAACCATCTCAGGATTCATGAGGGTAGGAGGCCCTCCAATCCTTGAGATCTGGTGACCACTCTAAGCCTAGACAACTGACCTAAACCTGTGACGTGGCACACCCAGCATGACTCTCGAGATAAGGAGCTGACGTGGACCAGGCTGGACATGAGGCGACACAGAAACCATAGCTGGACTAATCTGATATGTAGGATAGGGCTGATTGGACTCGATAGGACATGACTTGACATGTGGATAAGACTCAACACATGGCAGACAACCACTGGACAGATGGACTGGATAGGACTCGACACGTGGTGGACAACCACTGGACAGACGAATAGGATGGACGCTGACAGTCCATGTGGCTGGCAACAAAACCAGCCATGCGGGGGACTGAGGTAGTCAATAGCCAAAGGGCTTGAAAGCCCTTTTAAGTCCCACAAAATCCTCCATGCAAGCGATGTGGGATAAATCCCACAAATTTTTTTTTAACGCCCACGTGCAGAAAGAAGGGAAAGGGAATTTCATTCCCTTCCCTTCACGTTGGGCCCTATAGCCTGACCGACAAGGGGGCCAGTGACAAGACTCTTCTGAAAGGAGGTCAGGAGTTCGACTCCCACCAGGGCAATTCATGTTTTTTGCAAAGAGCTGCCACCAACCCCCCACCAAAGGTAAATTTTTTTTTAGCATTTTATTTAAGTTTTTTCAAATTTTTTTTTAATAATTTAATTTGTTTGATTAAAAATCATTTATTTTAAATTTATGATTTCTTTTTAATCAAAATTATTTTATTATTAATTTAAATATTGATCAAACTTAATTTTTTGCAAATTAAAATTAAAATAAAGGGCACTTATTTCTTTTGCAAAGGGGATCAAATTTATTTCTTTTGAAAAGGGGATCAATTTTTTTTCTCCATCATCAAATAAATCAACAAGGCATTAAACTCATCACACCTCCAAACCTATTTTTTTAGGCTTCATAAATAGCAAACTTTGTTTGTTTGAAGTACTTCACACAGGGGGGATTTTTTTTGGTGACATTTTGTGCTAATTTTCCTAGGAGGCAAGCTTTGTAAGAGGGGATAAATTTTGCAACACCAAGGGGGGACAAGCCTTCTAGAGCGTCCATTTTGTGTTGCCCCTTGGAACCCCATACAAGGGAGATATAATTTTTGCAAAATCAAGGGGGGAATACTTATAAGGGTGCATTTTCGGCAGTGACCGACACCTTAGTAAAATTATTTTACAAAAAATTATTGTAAAAGGTGCATTTTCGGCAGAGACCGACACCTTAAAAATGGGCAGATCAAAGAAAAAGATAGCCCTAAAAACTGATGTTGCTAAATTAGTTAAAGACCCATACTTTCCACCAGAGATGGATGGGTTGGAATTTTATGAGGAGGGCACATTCCTCACACTAAACAATGGTTTAGTAGCTCTCCTCGATGATTTTGAGTCTTGTATAGACCTTTAGAAAAATGTGCTCAAGTTCCTATTGGTGTTCTAAGGGGCATATACCTGGTATTTGTTGCACTTGACCATGCCCAACGTAAATTGGAAATAAATAAGGAAAGCGAGGTCCTAAAGGCAAATGCTTGTTGTGACACAAGTGACCTTCAACCCATTGTGGCGAATGCTTGTTGTGACATGAGTGACCTTCAACCCATTGTGGCACATGCTTGTTGTGATACAGGCAACCTCATACCTTCTATGGTAGATATCAGTTGTAGCACAGGTGATATCATTTTAGTAGTAGATTTTGCTTATGACACTAGTGACTTAAAAACTAAACCTCCTAAAAAAGAGCTCCATAATCTCATCAATAGCGACAAATGCAATATTGTTAAAAGCATTGATGAAGATGTTGAAATTGGGTGTTTTGAAAAACACACCAAAGGATTTGGTTCCAAAATGATGAAGAAAATGGGATTCAATGGTGAGAGATTAGGTAAACAAGAACAAGGCATTAAAACTCCTATAATGCTAAATGTCAGGGCAAAGAATGAAGGCCTTGGCTATATTGTACATGCAAGTACCAGTAATTCTATGTTTGTAAAACCTAAATCTCCTACAACTCCTAAAAAGCATTGTTGCAGTCACTGTGGAAAGACAGGACATGTTGCAACTAAGTGTTGGAGATTACATCCTTGTGACTCATGTGGATGTACGAATCACTCTTCTTCTAGTTGTTGGTACAAAATAAAAATGGCCAACAAGGTTCATATTGATTGTGGATGGACAGATATCACACTATGGACCATGATGAAAGAAACGTTGTATGGATTCTACCGAAAAGGTAAAACCTATGGTAAAACTAGAGGTAAATCTAGTGACAGACCGAGTGGAAGTCCCAGAGATAATGACCCAAAGATAGACCTAAAGACAGACCTAGAGACAAAGTTCCAGAGGTAGATCTATAGGCAGATCCAGAGGCAGATTCACAAGAAGTTCCAGAGATAGACCCAAAGGTACAATTCCAGAGGTATGCTTAGAGCCAGAGCCAAAGCCATGAGCCAGAGCCAGAGCCCAAGACAAAGCACAAGCCATCATTCTTTCATTTCTCTTCTACTTCTTCACTGTATTGGGGCAGTTATATACTTTACCCAAATATTGTTGTATGGGGGGATATTAGCATAGCTAGTAGTTATATTATTACCCAAATAATGTAATAAGGGGGGATGTTAGAGTTACTATGGTAATTCTATTTATTACCTCATTTGGTTACTAGGGTAGTTAGTTATCTACCTAGATTAGATATTTGATAAATCTTTCTATTTATCGAATATTATATTGTTAGTACATTTTTAGTAGGTTAACTATATTAAATTAGTTGTTAGCTACACTCATGGTAAGTAACGCATTGGCTATCTATAGCCTATCGCAATTGTATTTAATCCATGCATTATGAATGATAAATTGATTTGCCTTATGCATTCCAATAGTCATGTCTACTAATGTTCCCAGAAAATAAGAGAAATTTGTGATTGTTGTATGCAATGATTCATAGGATGAACACGATGTTGCTATGATCGAGTGATATTTTGTTGGTTTTGATTATGATTATGTTGAAGTTTTGAACTACTCCCTCACACAATGAATTGGTGAAGAAATGACAATGAATGAAGCAACAAGTCGACTGACCAATATGACTAATCTGGTTCCTTTCTAGTATTTGTTGCTTTTAATGAGCAATCCCACATCCAAGTGTGATTCCAATTGTTTATGATAATCATCCATATTTATCCTAAGAGCGGTTCGGCTATCAATAGCCTTCTTTGGGAGTTAGGATGAGTGATTCTATTTTTTTAGATTGTATCACTTTGACTTAATATTTTTTATGTCATAGGGGAATTAGAGTGATCCTTTCGTACTTGTGGAGCAGTCCGACCATCTTGGTCTTCTTCGAGATTGAAGGGTGGCACATCGTAATTCCAAAATGAGTTTTTTTTGCCCCAAGTGACCTTATGGTTATCTACTCATCTAACCAAAACACATGGAATGCAAATCGCTACAATCGCCGAGTGGATGGAGTAGGTAACTAGATATGAGACTTGCTTGAGATTGTGATTTTATGTGATTTTTTTGTTATTTTGAACATTTTGATGATTTGAAACCACCAAAGTGTGTTTATTTACTATTTTTGTGGGATCCCTTAAGGAGAAAATCCCTTATTTTGACATGTGGATCTGGCCGCTGTCAGGTCCAACAGATTATGAGTTCCTACCTATGGTTTCTATCACCTTGAATGACCAAGAATTTTGGGCCACTGACATCAACAACGACCAAGGCATAATTAAGGAAATATAAAATTTTGCTTTTCTAGGGTTTGACCTGTCACTTTCACTGTTTGAAGATTCGCTTTTGGAGCTCTGTTGCAACGATGACGGTTGTGACTTTGATACTTGCTGGTGTTGAGGACATGGCTACACAGGGTGAGACATCAGGTCCTGGAGGTGCTAGAGCTTCTCGGGTATTTCTCTCTTCAAAACCCTAGCTCTTTTTTTATGTCTATGTAAAACTGAACCTCACTAAGTAATGGGTAAAATGAACCTCACTAAACCCGTTGGAAATGAAAAAACTCTGTAATTAGGCTTAGGTTCCCATTTTATATGGTGGGTTAGTTTCCAATTTTGCTTTTTTTAGTGGCTTCAGCCTAGGTTTTTTGAATTTTTCCAGTTATTCACCTACTACCACAATTTTGGACGTTTTGAATTTAGCCTACTTTTTATGCTTGGGTGGGAAATTTTGCTTTCCATTTTGTTTTGCCTCCCTATGTTGTTTTTTTAAGTCATTTTATTATTTTTGTAATTTTTTTTTTTATTTTTTGGCCAAGGGTTCATGGGTTTGCCATACCGCCCCTTGGCCCCTATCGCTCAGAGCAGTCAGCTCTAAGCCACTGTTGCTCAGAGCGGCCAAGCTTGAATCCCAACGGTCAAAAATTTGACCGTTGGGTCTTGGCCAATGCTGCCTCTAGCAGCCAGGTTTAGACCGCTATAGGTGACATCGACTAAACCCTAAGCCTTGTTATTTTGCATTTTTGTTGATTTCTATGACATTTTTTTTGGAATTTTTGAATTTTTATTTGCTTTATTAGGTGTAATCTTATCATTCTTTTTCTTAGACTTAGAATCATCCATTTTATTTTACACTTTTTTCATATTTTTTGTGAATTATGCCTTAGATGCATTGTAGTTATGTTTTTTTTTCTTCTATTTTGCTTAGATCCTTACTACTCGAGCTTGGGACCCGAAGCTCCTACTTGACTTACTTCATAGCTTTAATGATACAAATTGGGCATGGTTCAAAGCTTGTGGGTTGCAGTATGTCATAAAGCTACATTAAATCATGGCATATCAGGATTACCTTACGATTTTGGCCCATCACTAGGACCCATGAACTAATACCTTCCACCTCCCGATCGGTGAGATGACCATTACACCAAAGGACATATATAGGATCTTTCGGATTCCATTTGATGGGGTGGCCATTGTCTCTTCGACCACTAATGATCAGGTGGTTGTCTTCACTCAAGTGTTTAGAGGACATTCTACAAATTCTCTCAAGGACTCCAGGTTTGGAGGAGTATCCATCAGTCGATGGCATAGGGAGGGTGTCTTTACGGTGAGGCATGCCATATTGCTGATGGTGATCAACAATGTTATTATCTTGGACTGCTCGGGTTTGAGGTTCCTATGGAACCTTTTGGCAATGGTGCAAGATTTACTAGATAGTGAGGTGCCTATCATATATGCATGGGGTAGATCACTATTGGTTCAGTGCTATGATGAGTTGTACCACATCCATCGATGAGGATGTGTCAGCATTACCTATAGCTTGCTCTTATAGGTTTGGAGATGGGAGCACATTGTGGTAGATCACCCTAAGGGGCTCCTAGCCGAGATTACAATGATTGATGCTTGAAAATAGTGCTATGCTATCATATGGGCTTGAGAGCACAAGGAGCATAAGAGTCACACTTTTGTAGGGGAGTTGTCCCACTACATTGATGTTTTCACTAGACTGTTGGCCAAGGATGTCATGTGGTAGCCTTATTATGAGTGCCCTGCTTGGGATGATCCAGTTAAATTTACTGCTAGGACATGACATAAGAGATGGCTCATTGGTCATAAGATTACCATTCGAGAGTATTTATTCTACTCTTGGGTTCTTCGTTAGTACAAATTGTAGCAGGATGTGCCCTTGATACCATTCTTGTATAGGCACCTCACAACATAAAAGGACCTACCTCCATGATAGATCATGGAGCTTTCAGATGAGGAGGATGCCCCAACTATTGAACCTACAGTGTATGGTGGAGTTACAGAGGCCTACAATCAGTGGTGGGGTGATCGGATGTGGCATGGCATCAGTAGCCTAGGGCATAAGGATGATGGTGGGGGTGATGATGCAGATTTGATAGACCGTAAAGTTCGAGCCAAGATTGAGGTATGGGGCCAACCAACAGAGCAGGTGGTAATGAAGGATCTTAATGGTCTCTAGGTTCAAGAGCATATGTGGGAAACCTCCAATATCTATTGGATGAGCATGAGGCATGGGTCTAGGGACTTATGGATCATGTTACCCTTATTCATATGCAACTCAGGAAGCATGAGATTGTCCCTAAGTATCCAATAGGTGTGGGTGGTTCATAGGTCAGTGGGTGCTCCACCTTGGGGTAGTCTTTCATCCATCCTAGCCAGAGGACCTAGACTCAAACAAAGAGACTGATAGGATCACATCACTCAACTCGTGACACCACCACAGGGGGAGGTGGCACTTGAGGAGGTGATGCAAGGGGCTCAGGCCTAGTACTTGATTGATGCTCTACTTGGTTCTTGATCCATTTTTGAGGTCAACTGACCTATATGACTGTAGCCCATGGGTATTTTTGTATATCCATTGGACTTGACACACATACTTTTATGATAGCTTTGCATTATGACTTATTATGTGTATCATTTATTTCTCATGTTTTTGTTGTTATTTTTTTTATGATATGATGCGATGATGGTATTATGATGATTTGATGAATATGTTAGATGATAGATGATATTGAAGATGCTCAGATGGATGTTTAGGTGCTTATATGATTTGATGATATGATGCGATGTATTTTGATGATGAATGATGAATTTATGATTGTATGTAAATGGATATTGTCTATGTGTTTTATGATGTGCTTTATAGATTTAATGACTTCTTTTTGTGGATATGATGTTATTGCTAAATGCATGTTTTAACTTTGATTTAATTTTATGCATCTAACTTATGTGATGGAATGGTATAAATGAACCTGTATGCTCTAATCACGTAAAACATACAGAATGCATATGAAATTGACAATCTTAATGGGTGATACCACAAAAAGTAAAAAAAATATCATGAATTTAAATAATCACTCTTATCATAAGAATAGATTAAGTATTCATATATGAGATGTAATGGTGTCTAACGTATTTTCTTAATAAGTTTCTATAAATTAAAAGATATAAATTAGTCAGTGGCCATCTATATACTATTTCTAATATATATGCGGTATCTGTCCTACTATGTTGATACCCCCTAATTTATAGAATTTTATAAAGAAAGTGATGGTGTGAAAGATGTTATGATTTTTTGCTATGTAAGAATTTTTGGGGCTTTTCGGAGATTCAAACACTCTAGTTACCCTATCGAAAGCTATCTATTGACCACTTAGACTTTTGAAAAGTAAGGCTTTTACCATGGACCTAGTTTTTCATGATCTCTATGTGTGCATGTGATTGTATATTTTTGATATAGAATTCAAGCATTTCCTCCAATGTCAGGTGGGATTCTTTTAGCCCATTGCTAAGATCATGGATCCTCAAGTGTTCATCTTATGTTGGAATTAGTTGGACTATACCACTAGGAAATATTGGGCTACCTAAGCTAGCTCATCCACATTCAAACATTGGTCTACACAAATGCATGAAGCAATTGTGGTAGACATATCGTCATGCATAAGGATTTCTCCTTCCAGTTTTGTACGATGCTGAGAATTCCAGGGATTCAAGATTTATTCCCTTCTTTTTGCATTTTTTTAGGCTTTGGATATTTTATCATATGTAGTGATGAAAATCACTTTTTATTTTTATTGATTTTTTTTTTAGCATGGATTTTCGTAGTGATGATAATCACTATTTATTTTGCTCATACGTAGTGATGAAAACCACTCTTTATTTTGATTGATTTTTTCTTGAGCTTTGATTTTTCTTTGAATTTTGAATATATTATTGTGTATCGGATTATTGCTTTGAAATCTGGACTGTATGCTTGGCCTTTTGAATATGTACTTTGCTTTGGAATTTTTGCTTATTTTGATTTAAGCAAGGGATTTGGATAGGGTAAAGCTTGTCCTTTTGCCAATTCTCAGCACCTTTAAACTAGTTGCATAGGGGGATAAGCAAGGATAATCCTTTTTTCTTAAGGTAACCTAGACCACTTTGCAGCTTTCATATTTTCCTTGTACTAGATAGGATTTTAGTGTTTCAATTAGTGACGGGATCTTGAATATCCAAGGCATTATCACAACTAGACCTTACCTTCTACTAATCAAAGTTGTTTTCCTCAAAAGTTGATAAGATCACTAGGTGTGGTTGATTAACCAAAAAACATTAGTATATTTATGTATAGCAACAATGATGGTTGTGTTGAAAAACACAATTATACACATGTATTAATGGAGGTATGGATTTGAATGATTTGCATGACAAACTATGGTATCACTTTTGAGGCTCTCATGACATGCAATTGTAGTGGATATGAAAATGCAATGTAATGATGTGGATGCAAGATGTGAGATGCAATTTTTTTTGTGCTTTTGATTTTTATGTTGTTTTTGTATTTTTGATTTATTTGACCAAAGGGCTTATTATGCCTTTGGGGCTTTTGTTATTGATTTTGACCAAGCGGTTTGAATTTCCCTTGGAGCCTTTGAATTTATGGGATTTGACCAAGCGATTTTGAATTACCCTTGGAGCCTTTTGATTATATTTTTGACCAAGCGGTATGAATTACCCTTGGAGCCTTTGAATTGATGGAATTTGACCAAGCGGTTTGAATTACCCTTGGAGCCTTTTTGAATTGATTTTGACCAAGCGGCTTGAATTATCCTTGGAGCCTTTCATTGATTGGATTTGACCAAGTGGTTTGAATTACCCTTGGAGCCTTTGAATTGATGGAATTTGACCAAGCAGTTTGAATTACCCTTGGAGCCTTTTTGAATTGATTTTGACCAAGCGACTTGAATTACCCTTGGAGCCTTTGATTGATTGGATTTGACCAAGTGGTTTGAATTACCCTTGGAGCATTTTTGAATTGATTTTTGGAATTTTATGTTTTTATGGTTGTTTTGTGTTTTTGACATATTTGAGTGTTTTCAAATTTTATGGAATATTTGAATGTTTTTGAATTTTATGAAATATTTGAATGTTTTTGAATTTTATGAAATATTTGAATGTTTTTGTGTTTTATGAAATATTTGAATGTTTTTGTGTTTTATGAAATATTTGAATGTTTTTATGTTTTAAGGAAATATTTGAATGTTTTTTGTGTTTTATGGAATATTTGAATGTTTTTTGTGTTTTATGGAATATTTGAATGTTTTTTGTGTTTTATGGAATATTTGAATGTTTTTTGTGTTTTATGTGTAGAATGCCTTTAAGTGAATGATATTTAGAGGTTCAATCTCTTCAATACCATCTAATAATATAAGGCAATATGCTCTAGGCCCAAATATCTATGAAATCATGTATGGACCTATCCAGTTTACCACATAATTATCTCGCAGATGCGGTGGTAGATTCAAATTTTGTTGGTTTTCTTTGAGCACTACATATCCAACCTTGAATTCCCTTAGGTGGAATTTACTATTGTAAGCTCACACAAGGCAATTATGGTAAATATGAAGATGATCTAAAGCATTGACTCGGTGTTCATCAAGAAGCATCAAATGATCAAGGTGGCCTTATTGCACGACATCATCATCTATGAAGTCCTTTAATGCTATGCGTAGAGTCAGAATTTCTAGCTCTAGTGGCATGATGGCCTCGGTTCCATATACTAGTGAAAATGGTGTTACCCCAGTGGGCATATTTATACTAGTCCTATATACCCATAGTGCAAGAGGTAACTACATGTGCCAATCCTTGTGATTTTCTTGCACTGTCTTCCTCAAAATGGATACTATTGTTTTGTTTGAAGCTTTTGCTTTCCCGTTTGCTTGTGGATAATAAGGCGTTGAAAAACTATGTTGTATATGGCATTTGTTAATTAAAGCATGCACATTTTTGTTCTTGAAAGATGGCCCATTATCCAATATTATCTTAGAAGGGATCCCAAAATGACTCATGATATTGTAGAGTATAAACTCTGCAATCCTTGGTCCAGTTGTTGATGTTAAGCGGATCATTTCTACCCATTTAGTGAAGTATTCTATGGCTATTATTATGAATGTGTGTCGGCCTAAGGATGGGGGTGAGATCCTCCCAATCAAGTCTAGTCCCCATTACGAGAATGGCCATGCTGCCTAGATGGGCTGCAAAGCTTGCGATGGTAAGTGCATTAGATATGCATGATATTGGTACTTACTACATTTCTTGACATACTCACAATAGTCCTTTTCCATGGTGGGCCAATAGTAACCCATTCTCAAGATGCACTTAATTATGGCTATGCCACTGAAATGGCCTCCACATGTACCATTGTGAGCTTGCAAAATTGCCCAAGATGCTTCCTGGGGATCAATACAACAAAGTAATACTCCATCATATCCTCATATGTAGAGTATTTCTCCTAGAAATATGTATCTTGTTTCTCTCTACTTGAACGTTCACCTTTTAGTAAGCGATAAACCTTGAGATACTATTTCGAGCTTCAGGAAGTCCTGTAGTTGGGAAATCCAATCCTAATAAGCCACAACTTCTATAGAATATACAACTTGCTATTCCTACATTTTTGAGGTAGTGAACACAAATTAAGGAAAAAATCTATGGTATATGGTTGCAACACACTCCATAGGTCCTTGGGAGATCAAAGACCCCCAAGAGGTTGTTTGCAAGAAATCTCTGGCTACAAAGGACCAATCCTGATTTGGCTTGATGTTGATCATATTGACTGATTATTGATTGTCAAAAGATTCATGATGTATTGCTGAGTGTGAAAGCACTTTCACATGAATGATTATAAAATCAACAAATTTTTTTTGAGGGATTAAGGATCCCAAAGAGGCCATGGTGTTTGCAAATATATTCAATGTACGAGGGATTGCCTCGATGTCATACCATTCCAGCTAGGCTAGGTAGGTGTCAACAAGTTCCTTGTAAGTCTTTAGGAGTGGGCACCTGCATTGGAATAGTCCTTTGACCTAGTTTACTATGAGCAAGGAATCACCAAATATATTCAATATTTTAATGCCCATTGCTATGGTTGTTTGGAGTTCCAGGATCAATGCTTCATATTATGTGTTGTTATTTGTGCATGGGAAGTCTAGTTTGAATGATAAGGGTAATGGAGCACCCTATGGTGTGATAAAGACAATCCTTGCTCTGCCTCCTTGTTCACACTTAGAACCATCAAAGAAAAATGGCATGTCTCTTTATTTCTTAGGTTCTTCGAGCTTTGGTGGATCTTATAATGCAAAGACCGCATCATCAAACAATTGTATGGTGAGAGGCTTGTTATCCTGAAGATGCACCTCTACTAATTGATCTGCTATGACTTGTCCCTTGATGGAATTTTGGCTTATGAATTCTAGATAAAATTTTGTCAATAGCATTATCCACTTTACAATACATGTATTGTGATATGTCTTGCTCATCATGTACAACAAAGGGTTTTGTTTTGATATGACATAGGTCATATGGCTCAACATGTAGTGTCACAAATTTCGAGTTGAAAAGACCACTGCTAAACAAAAAATCTTGACATACGCATATCCTAGATCATAACTCACCAAGGTGTGACTAATGTAATATATGGCTTGCTCTTTGTCTTGTACATTATTTTGGGTTAACATGGTTCTATATAGTAAAAATGGTATGTCTGGCCTTGATGGAGCCAATACTGGTGGTGTTGCCAGATAAGTTTTTATCTTTGTAAAGGCTTTATGGTATTCTTTATCCCAATGAAATGGTACTTCCTTGCATAGCAATCGATTCATAGGTTTGCATTTGTTTGATAACTGCGTGATGAATATTTTTATGGATGCTATCTTGCATTGTAGGCTTCTCAACTCTCTAATGTTGGTAGGGGTGGCCATTTCCAGTATAGCCTTTACCTTTGCAAGATCTAATTCAATGCCTCTCTTGGATACAATGAATCCCAAAATCTTTCCAAAAGTTATGCCAAATAAACGCTTCTTAGGATTCAATCAGACATTGTGTTCTATGAGATGATCAAAGACTTGTATAATGACTTCGGCATGCTATTACCACAACAAGGACTTGGCTAGTAAGTAATCCATGTAATATTCCAATATCTTATGTATATAGTCATGGAATATATATGTCATGGCCCGCTGATATGTGGTACCAACATTTTTTAGATTGAATGACATTACTTTGTAATAGAATGTTCCCCATGGAGTAATAAAAGTAGTTTTATGTTGATATTTGGGCTTAATCCAGATCTGGTTATATCTAAAAAAACCATCCATTAGGGAGAGCATTTCATGACCTACGGTTGCATCTACAAGAGCATCTATGTTTGGAAATGGGAATGAATCCTTTGGTGTTTCCCTATTCAAATCCCTAAAATCCATGTAGATACGGACTCTTTCGTCAGGTTTTCCTATGGATACCATGTTTGAAACCCACTCAGGGTAGTCTATGAGAACTATGAATACTACATCCAGTAGTTTTTGCAATTCATTCTTCACCATCAAAGTGATGGTTGGATGCATTTTCCTTAGTTTTTTCTTGACTGGCTTCTTCATGGGATTCAATGAAAGGTTGTGAATGACTAAATTTGGATCTATTCCTGACATGTCTTTGTAAGTCCAAGCAAAAATGTTTGGCCTCTCTTTGAGGAGAGGAATTAGAATGGCTTGTTCCTCTAGAGATAGACTTTCTCTGAACTTGAATCTCCTTGGTTGGGTAGGATCATCACTGATGTCCACCTTGAAAGTCACTTCTATAGCCATATGTGACCCTTCCTCTAGCTGATGAGGCATGGGTATCAAATGACTGTCATCGATGGGATTCACAGGACCTACTCACTCAGGTTCTAAACCAATATGGAAGACATCATATGCACAACTTGATGCAAAATGGAATGACTATAACATATCTTCATTGGGGAAGAGGTCTTCAGGCTCTATGACCAATTTTATCTATTTCTGAAGACTTATGAGCATAGTCTAGGTCGACATAGATAAAATTGGTTTGGTTGGGAGGGATTCCAAGTGGAACCACTATTCCTACTGGAGGCCTTAAGTCCTTAGGCCTTCCTATGTCTTGTGCAGACTCAATGATAGGTATAAAGGTGATGTTATGAACAAGGTACTCCCCTATGCCTATGCTTTCTAGGTGTAGTGATGCATGTGATGTGGATGAACAAGGTACTCCCCTATGCCTATGCTTTCTAGGTGTAGTGATGCATGTGATGTGGATGACCCCATGGATGATACTAGCAAAGTAGGGTGATAATAACTATATTCATCTTGATATTGAGGATATTCCTCTTCCATAGGACTTGGCATTTCAAAAATGGCTACAGTTGGCACTTCTTTGGAAATTTCTTCCTTAACTAAGGGTGCCTTTAGATTTTGATTATCTTTTGGTTTTGATGTTGATGGTAGTTTAGAAACATTAATTGTCTTGAGTGCACCAGGAGGTGTTGATGTGCATGGGTCTTTTCTTACCCCTTTGTCTTCATTATCCACTTGTGTGGTCAGGGATGAATGTGCCACGTACAATTGAGTAGAAGGGATTATGAATTCTCCTAGAATGTCCACCTGATTGATGTATTTAAAAGGATCTTCATTGGCCATAACCATATAGAATTTGTTCTCATGCACATACTTGACACACTAGTGCAAGATCGAAGGTACACACTTCATGGCCCTTATCCAAAGACACCCTAAGATAATATTGTAATGCATATATCCTTCCAAGAATAACACATCATAGGGATGGTCTTGTACCCCACCTTGATGGGTAGGACTATCATTCCCATAGTATTGTATAAAGTATCATTAAAAGCTCTCAATGTGTAAGCTCTTGGAATGATATTTGACTTGGGGATTTTGAGGTGCTCTATTGCAGTTGTTGTGATGATGTTTATCGATGAACCTATATCCACCAAAATCCTCTTGAAAGGTAAGTCATTGATTATCGCTACAATGTTCAACAGAGGGTTTGGTAAGGTAGCAGGAGCTGTATTAATCTCATTATCATAGAATCAGATTATAGGTTCCTGACATTATTGCACTTGTCCCACAAAGTGAGTGAATGCATTTGCATCTTGCGGTTGGAGCTCAATAATTCTTAAAATATCCATTAGAGTATCCCTATGCTTTGGGGATTTTTATATGAGATCATAGATGGATAACTTAGCTGGAGTTATTTGTAGGTTTTGCTCCAATATACTCTAAATAGTCACCACAGGTTGTGTTGGTGGGCCTGGAAGGTTGTCTTACCTTTGCCTAGGAGTGGTTGGGATATCCATGGGAGATGCAAGTGATTGTAGTTGACCATACCACCTAGTCCTTGTTGCTATGTTAACAATATCAACCATCCCAATGAATCCATGGGTAGGTGTAGACACCTAAAACATGTCATGTCGAGGGTGACTACTCATATGGACATGCTAAAAGACCATATGGAAGACCTTGGATAGATTCAATGATAGAGCAGTGGTTCTAACCACTCAATTTGGGCTTCTTAGCCTAATTAGTCTGAATCATAGCCCAAAATTGTGGTTTATAGCTAAACCGTAGCTAAGACTTGTAGTTTGTAGTCTAGACTACAGCTGTGACCTATGGTCTTAACTGAATTTTAGTTGGCCTTCAATCCAAGACAAATCGATTGAAATGGCCATTGGATATAGAAGAAGGTGGTTAGAGGGTGGAATATTACATTAAAACTATTATAACCACCCCTTCTTGATCTTGGATTCTCTAGGAAGCCACCCCAAGTCTTAGGGCATCCTATAAATACCCCCTCCAAATGAGGAGAAGATATGGATGATTTGTATAGTGAAGCGTTGATGAATTATCAAGTGAGTGTGAAGTGATAAAGCAAGTAGCGAAGCCATTTTAGATTGCATACTAAATTTGTGCATTCAAAGGCTACTTTGCTATTCATCCAATGATTAGTTTGCCATGGAAGCCCTAGGAGCCTAGGAGGATCAAGAAATGCAAATCTAGGCAAACGAAGGACCATCACAATGATTTGACCACCAAATCTATCATAAGGACATCAAAGGTGACCCTTGAACATCAATTGGACAAGGAGGTTAAGCCCACTACCATTGGAATTGAGAGCAATCCTATAAGAGTGCTAACCATGGCTGTTAGCTATGGTTTACAGTGCAGACCATGCACCAGAGCTATGGTTTGCAGTAGAGGTATAACTGCCTTCGTATTTCTATTTCTATCTAGCTAGTTAGGTTATATTAGATATTTTGTTTATCTAATAGTATTTTAGAAGAATTTTGATCGTAGAACTAGGCTAGATGCACTTTTTATGCTTATGTTTTAACTAGGACTAAAATGCTTTCTCTATGCATGTTTATGCTTCATTTTCTATATCTGATCCATGCATAGTGTAGCTGCTATTTTACTTTATGCTATTACATGAATCTTGATTCACTTTGCATAGTTTAGCAACTTTCTTTATGCTTTCTTGATTATGCATGCTAATGTTGTCATTATGCATTTTACCTAAAAGAGCCTCACATGAGAGGCTACCTATATTTTTGACATTCTTGTTGTTTCTTGATCGCAAGGTATAGCTCTAAAGGATATTAAACCATAAAATTCCTTTCTCATTGTGAAGAAGAGGGAACCTCCACCCTAGAGAAGTTCATGCCATTCTAAAAGGCATTCAAAAATCACACCTACCCTTTAGAGGGAAAACAATTGTGCACTCCTATTGTAATATTGTTTCAAAATGAATATCCCTAAGAGGGACATACTTGTAATTGGATTTTGGCTTTGAATACAATGGAATAAAGTGCTTTATTTCTTGTTTCATTTGTTGTCAATTTCATTTTCTTGTATGCATGCTATATCTTTACCATTTATCACAATAGGAATCGCTAGCAAGTGTGAGCATTTCTGGTGGTTACAATATGTATGTTAGCTCAAACCTGATTGAATTGGGCCCATTGCTCTCGAGGGACCTCATGATTGGGTAATGGGTTTTTTATATGCCCATGTCTCTATTATTGAGAGCCAGTAGGTTGTCAACTTTGAGTTATCCCACCTCAATCATGTTTTGCACTTGATGCTTAAACATAATGTAAGCCTCGATGTCATGCCCTGGTATCCTATGATAAGGGTAAAATTGATCTTCCATATATCCTTTTGGCTTAGGATGGTTGGGATCTATAAGAGGTATATCAAGAAATATGATCCTCTTGGCCTTGTTCAACTGATTAAATATTGATTGCATTGATTTTGTCAGAGGCATGAAATAACAAGATGACTTGTGTTCTCAATTTCTTCCCTGATTGTTCTTTTGGTCATAGTTAGCTAGTGGGTGATGTGCTTAATAGTTATATGGTTGTTGTGCACCCCCAAAATTGGGTGTAGCCAATACAACTTGATTTACTGGAGTAGGGTTTCCCTGCTTTTGTTTATACTTGTCATTCTTACCATTATTTTTCCACTCCTTTTTGTTTCGAAGCTTAATGGTTCCCTCATCTACTTTTATTTCTTCAATGAGCTTGGCTTATGCCAAAGATTATTAAAATGAAGGATATTTTTGGAGTTGTAGAAATATGGATATATGTTTATAACAAATTTTGGTGAACATGCGAATGATATCTTCTATGGGAATGGAAAATGATAATTTTGCCATGACTTTTCTCCATCTATTCTCATAATTCATTACTAGATCATCATCATACTATTTCAAGTTGGCCAGGTCTGAAAGGTTCACCTTCTTCTTAGCACCAAAGGAGAAACACTTCAAGAATGTGTTTACTAGTTGTTCAAAGTTGGTTATGCTATGCTTAGGTAGTTGGTTGAACCATTGAGTGGCAGCATCTAAAAATGTCATTATGAATGTTCTTAGCATAAGAGCATCATTGTATTCAAGATGAAAACAAATGTTGATAAAATTGGTGACATATTCTTGTGCATCCTCTTCACCCTTAAACTTTTATAGCCTAGGCATCTCAAAGTTATTAGGATATGGAGGGCTAGGGATTGATGAGCACAATGGTTGGTTGTGTATCTTGCTCAATGTTGGTGAGTTCCCAACTGCATATTATTTCTTAAAGGTTTTCATATTTTTAGCAAGCTCTTGAAATGCCTTTGATGCACGAATTTCCTCCTTTTATAAGCCTATTTGCATTGGCAATGTATGTAAATCTCTATACATTATATTTGCTTCATTTTCCTCCCTCCTACGAGGGGAATCAATATTATGATCCTGGTTTATTATGTTTGCCCTTACCCCATTAGTCAGATTTTGATCATGATTTGGTGGGGGATTCCATTATGGGCTATCTTGTCTAGTGGGCCTCTCCTTAGGTGAGTCAGTGCATCTTGTTCTTTGGTAATCGCCACCATTTGTATGTAAATTGGTAAGAGCTAACCAATTTCATTTTATTGTATGCGTACTGTATCTTTACCATTTATCACAATAGGAATCACCATCGAGTGTGAGCCTTTCTAGTGGTTACAAAGTGATCACAGAAGAACCCCACATTTATAGGAACTGACTATGTTTTACTTATTTTTGCACTTGCAGGTATAGACTGCAGCTATCAACTGTGGGCCAACAATTGAATCGCAGGTTCAACATGCGGTTTATAGTGCAGACCGTAGACCAGACCTACGGTTTACATCTGATAGAGTAGGCAATAGAAAACAAAGTTCATATCATATGAGGACCTAAGGTAGGCCCTATTTTTACCCTCTATGTTTTTTTGTTTTTGTATGTTTTCCAGAGAATAGAAATTGAAACGTAAATTTACTAAGGCTAAAATGAACTAAAAATGGATTATTTCCTTAGATTTATTTTTCTAAATTCTCAATAGGTGCTGCTAGGAATAGCAGATCTCTGATTGTAGTCCACCCTATAATACAACATGCTATATTAGAACTTGTGTGTAGGTTTGCATTTTTGAGGCCCAATTAGTGGCCATTTGTATACTAGTTTGCATTATTGGAAAATCATGTAGAGTATAGCAAGCATCTTTGAATATACAATGTTTCTTTTACATTACATGTAGGAAACACTAATTGTGCTATATTATGCTTTTTTATTTTTTTATGCAAATTAACATGAACCACACACACCACGTTTCATTTAAACATCAGTGGTGTTGGACTCTCACATCCAACCCATTTGATTGAGACCAATAGTGGATGTCATTACCACTTGGTTGGCTCATTTGAAATTGTATTATCGGGACCCGATCATGGCCAAGGCCTACCCAAGAACTATCTTATCCATGCAAAATAGCATGCACTCATCTTTGGAAGAGTGTATCACTATGCACGGTGTGTTGGGTAAGGGTTGGTAGTACCTATGCTACCTCATTGAGTATGGACTTCACTCCCATATTCGGCGTGTGTGAGTATATACATGAAAACCTTTGAAAAAATTGAGTATAACATCAAATTTTGAAAAACACGATAAGATTTCAGAGTATATTCACAACAAATAAAATGCACTAAACCAATTTTAGGACACATTTAATCCTTAAAAGAGATAATCATATTGTATACTTTGTGTGTTTCATTATTTTTAGGGAAATCAACATAAGATCCTTGATATGGGGACCAAACCCTAACCCTAATAATAATAATTGTTTTTTATTTTACATCCAAAAGTTCAAGAATCATGTAAATCAGAGCTATAACAAATATTTTATTTTGGTTTTATGATTACTCTATTTTTGAGGTCGAAAACTGAGAAAAACTGTACTAAAACGGTCATAAAATGGCCTAGACAACTCCAAAACTTGCCAAATTTTTTTTGTTGTCTTAGATTTACCATTGTGCACCTCTCAAAGAATTTTTGGGTCCTAACTCTTCATGGTTCAAAATTTCCAAGAAATTCCTAAAAGTGGTCATTTCACCTCGAGCCCCGGTTGGCCAAATATTCCAAAAATACTAAATTTTGACCCAAAAATCATATTTTTGAGTTATATCTCATTGTGATAAGATCGTCACACTGATAATTTTGATATATAACACTCACAAAATTTTTTAGAAGTCATAATTCATAAGGTCATGGTCAATGCACGGGGTCATCCCCGATATAAGACTGAGGTTGCACCCAATGCACCAAGGTCTAGATCACCCTAGATGCAACACATCTTCCCAAAACATACTTGCATACACTTCAAGTAGTATTAGAGGAGACAACACCACTCACAACATATCTCATCAAGGAACCCCACTCAGGAGAACTAACAACAGATCTTCTCGTGACCTAAACGATAAAACCTCTAAACCTCCCACATATCATTACACTAAGAGTTCAAATCAGTCCAATGAATGGAAATATAGAGGTAAGACAACCATTTGCATGCCTATTATAATTTCAAATCCTTCCGATCATGGAGGATGTCATTTGTCTTATCATAGTGTTGGTGAGGAAGGTACTCCTCTTGCACACAACCTTGGAAGTGTCATCACTTTGACTTATTAGACCAATGTGTTGGAATATCTCAACATAGGAAATTGGAGCATAGAAGCATACATCATGATCATTCCTCTCATGGATCTACCATATTCGCTAAGGAGTACATCGTGGATGAAGGAACTATCACGCAGTTGCATCCTATCCTCACCTATAGTGAGTGTTACCAGTGAACACGCGGTACCCCTACAACATCCTTGCATGAGAATTGCACCCCTATGGAAGAACATAATATCAAAGTGATCTTAACTCATCAAGGAAAAGAGTTGCCAACCTTGTTGTGCAATTCAAAGAAAAAAAGAACCCTCACAAGGAGTTGCAGAGTCCTAGATATAGCATAGCAAATCGATCAAATCGATCACATAGGGTTTGCGCAAGATGCAATCCAGAGAGAACAAATGCTTCAAGACCAATTGAAGGGTTTGCACATTGAGCATGAGTGTTTAGAAAATATAGAATGAGAAAGTGCAAAACAATAGCAGTTGCACCTACAACGGTTATATGAACACCGCTTAGAAGAGCAATGCCTCCTTGATTTAAAGGAGTAAGAAGATCGATCATACAGATTGGCTCGATATAAATTACCTCCTCATAGAGAGTACAAGCATCAAAACAGTGAGAGACATGCTACTTCACACCTTGAGCTGCATAATAGGAGATTAGATGTGTATGTTCACCATACTTCTCGACATGCTTCTTAGCCACGAGAGCGTTTAGTGCCAAACAAGCATACACACAAGCAATATGAAATATCGGAGTTGGATGACCAGGATCAAAGATATCCTGAACCATATTCTGTAGACGTGGCTAATGAATACAATCAACCACCTCACACTAAAAGGAACTTACCTCCACTTGCACCCCAAAGATACCTTTGGGAGGAAGAGATCATCTCTTCTCAAGCCTACAAGGTGCTTGCTAAGAAAATCAAATCTATCGAGAAACAAGATGTGGCTAGTCAAAATCCCACTCTAAGCAAGATACACAATAAACCATTGTGTCCATCAGTGCCAAGTCTTGCATACCCTAAAAATTTTGAGATGCCTAAATGGGATAATTTTAAAGGTGATGAATATGCACAAGATCATATAACAACCTTCATTAGTGCATGCTTCTAGATACAACATGATTATGCCTGGATGTTAAGAACTTTCGTTATGACCCTCTTGGGTGTAGCTTTTGAATGGTTTAATAAATTACCTAGGAACAACATCACCAACTTTGAACAGTTGGCAAATGCTTTCCTTGAGCGCTTCTTATTTGAAACCAAAAAGAAATCTAATCTATCTGACTTGGCCAATCTATGTCAAAATGATGATGATCCAATCATGGATTATGGGAATAGGTGACAAAAATTAATGGTAGAATTACCATTCTCTATTTCCACTGCTGAAATTAATCGAATGTTCACAAAAATTTATGCCAAACACATATCATTGTTGTTCTAGTTGCAAAAATATACAACATTTAAAGAGGCTTTAGCACAAGCCAAGGTCATTGAAGATATCAAGCTGGAAGAAGGAGACCTAGAGCTTCGTAGTGAGAAATAATGGAAAAATAAGAGCATGCGATATCAACCACAGTAGGTTGAGCCTGTGTGTGTCAACCAAATCATGTTAAACATTCCAAAAGAAGAATAAATCCAACAACAAGAGAACCATTAGGCTCAACTGTCTCCCATACATCACAATCAACATGATAGGAATCCAGGAAAGGATAAACAAAAACATCCATCTCGCAACTATATGCCATTGCCTAAATATTTAGCATCAATTTTCAATCACATTTGTGAGGCTAAGGCCCTAATATTACTTGAAGTATGCACCCTAGATCCTAATCACCACAAACCTAGAGGGTATAGAGAAGATCTCTATTGTGTTTATCATCGGCAAAATGGCCATGATATCTAGGATTGTGTTGCATTCAAGAATATAGTGCAGAATATCTTGGATAAGAACAAATTACAAATAGATAGCCCCTTTGCTATTGATAATCAATACATTGACATATCCAAAAACCCTCAATACAACCATGAGGATGACAACAATCAAGTTGAGCATGTTAATGAGAGGCACATGACCCCACATAATGAGGGTTTTATCGGTATGAGCAATATTGTAGAATAAAGTAAGAAATGCCTTGATTAGTCCAACATATTGAAAAGTTCAACAAAAGCTGATAACCTATCATGGTCCATATCAACAATGAATCCAATTCACTTACAAAAGGACCCTATTATTACCTTTCATAGGCAGGATATTAAGCTAATCCCTAAGGATGAACCCAATCCTCTACTACACATCATAGCGAGCATCAATCAAATTTCGTACAAGAAAGTCTTGATTGATATTGGGTCATATATCAACATCATCACAACTACAACTTTGAAGCATTTAAATCTACCATCTTCGCACATTAAGGACTCAACATTCACTTTGAGAACCTTAAATGATGCCATGTCCCCAAAAATCGACACAAAAATATTACCTATATAGGTTGGAATAAAGATGATACCTACATTATGCCATATCTTGGGGGTGAGAGGTAGTATAACATATTGCTAGGGAGACCATGGATGAGAGATATGGAATGTGTGCCTTCCATAGTGCACCAAAATCTAAAATTCATACACCAAGGACAAGTGTATGTGGTCCCCCATGATCCTGAGCCATTCAAATATTGTAATAAAGTTGATGAGCCACAAGAAACTCTAGTGGCATGTGAGCCTCAAGATATTCATTTGAATAAAATCATCAAACATTCGACTAGGGCTTGCATCAAGAAATTGCTACCCTCTCCCATCACCAAAAATCATGGTATCATATTACCTGATAAGGAGAAGAAAACATCAGTTAACATGACTGATATAGAATCATCTTAATTAGTTGATGATTTACTTACATCTGATCTAAAAGCTAAAGCACCTTCTCAAGAGTTTGTGGGAATGGTTGACATTAAGCTAGAGGATCAAGGTGAAAGCATGAGATTCCGGAAATAAAAGAAACACTATGCACGAAACAAAGAAAAGAGATAAATAAAAGAAAGACGTATTAAAACACAGCCCTCTTTATTCAAATTTCTTATCCTCGGTTACATGGACGTCTCCTCCCTTTTTAGGGGTTAGGAACGTTAAGTGGACTTCTGTTACAGTTATGCACATTGATCTTCTTTCCGCATGCCCACATGCAAAGTGGGCGGGCAAACGTACTGTCGTCGCTGGTGTTAATAAGTCCTTGCTAGCTGCTGCTTATCCTGCATTCAGAGACACAAGAAAGATGTTAGTAGCACCTGTAATAAGAAGACAGAACTTTTGACTTTTAAAATCAATGAGAAATACATGCAAAGATGGATCGGATACGTGAATAAAATGACTCAGGCTTACCCAAGTAAACATTCGAAAAACTTAATGTAAGATAATATTTAAGTCACGTGATTAAATGCAAAATGAACTAAAGCAGCAATATCACGATGATTTATATTCGATAAGCTATATAAGCATGACAATACGTGATATACATTTTCTGAAATCCATATTGTGAAATACATAACAACATACAGTATAACATAGACGTAAAACATAAGTTGTTTAAATGCTTGTTAATTTTGCAGGATATATCAAAAAGAACAGCATATATTACTTTAACTAAAAATGTGCCTGGGGTACCCAAGCGGGCCGCCCCATCAAAAATTGACTTTGGTGCCAATCCGATAAGGAAAGGCCCAGAATCGTTTATATTGAGTGTTGTCGTCGAATTGGTAGAATACTGTGTCTACTATCGGGTATGAAGGTTCGGATTCACCCTCTGAAAGCAACCCACCAACCTCTCTTTCGTAAGATATTATGGGTGTGAGGAAGGTAAAATCGACTGATGCAATCAGGTCGTAAATGAACAGCACTTCGTTGTGTTTACAAAATGCTTCGTGGTCTCCTTTTACATTGCATTGAGCTAGTTTTTATAGAAGATTCCACTTCTGAAATATTAACGTCAAAACCCTAAGTCTGCAGGCGCCGTTGAGATTTGACCGTTGTCAGATGATTTATGAGACATGGCTCGTATAGAGATTATCGCCAAGAACTTACATCAGCAGTTATGAGGCATGGCCTCGGACTGGATTTGCTGTTGAAACTATTCGTCTCATTATTGCAGTTGGTGAAGTCCACCGCTTAGTTAAAATCCGCTTTAAATTGCTTTTGACTAATTAAATGTCTGCCTTGAATGCTGATGTGTCGCCTCTGATTGGTCGAATCTGCCGTTCTACAGACCCACGGGGTCTCTTTGAAAAGGGGCACATAGGGGTGCCATGTGGCGGTCATGCCTTGGATGTTGCGGCCACGTCAAAGTCCGCCTTTGATTGGAGAAGTGTTTGCTGCCGAAGTGTCATGATATCGCGACACTTCGGCCAGGTGAAGGCTTGCGGTCGAAAGTATCGTGATATCGTGACACTTCGGCCTGCTGAAGGCTTGCGGCCGAAGTGTCGCGATATCATGACACTTCGGCCTGGCGAAGGCTTACGACTGGAAGTGTCACGATATCATGACACTTCGGCCTGGTGAAGGCTTGCGGTCGGAAGTGTCGTGATATCATGACACTTCGGCTCGACGAAGGCTTACGGCCGGAAGTGTCATGATATCACGACACTTCTGCGTGGCGAAGGCTTGCGGCCATAAGTGTCGCGATATCATGACACTTCTGCCTGGCGAAGGCTTATGGCCGAAAGTGTCACGATATCGCGACACTTCGGCCTGGCGAAGGCTTGCGGCCGAAAGTGTCACGATATCACGACACTTCGGCCTGGCGAAGGCTTGCGGCCGAAAGTGTCGCGATATCGTGACACTTTGGCCTGGCGAAGGCTTGCGGTCGAAAGTGTCGCGATATCGTGACACTTCGGCCTGGCGAAGGCTTGCGGTCGGAAGTGTCGTGATATCGCGACACTTCGGCCTGGCGAAGGCTTGCAGCTGAAAGTGTCGCGATATCGTGACACTTCGGCCTGGCGAAGTCTCTTGGCCGAAAGTGTCGCGATATCGGGACACTTTGGCCGGGTAAAGGCTTTTGGTCGGAAGTGTCGCGATATCGCGACACTTCGGCCGGGTGTTGGTTTTTGGATAAAGGCTTTGCTTTTGATGAGGGTTTGAAGTTTTGAAGTTTGTTAAAGGCTTTGATAAAATGACCAACTCTGCTCACTTATTTTTTGACCTTCCAAACTATTGTGCAAGTGGCTAGGACCACTGTTTGACCTCTAAAGGCTGCCCCGAAAGCTGTGTGTGTCAATGCGATCAGTGTTTGTAGTCACTTAATCAGATTGGTGCTGTTTTGGTGTCTACACAAGGGATTCTAAAGCATATATAACAAGAGAGGGGGCAATCAGATGTTGCTTCCACATTGAAAGGGCCAATACCTTTGAAATTAGTCACTCCTGACTCATTGCTCATGGTGCCTCTTCAAGAGAAATAACGGGTACCTTCCCCACATCAAACTGGGGGTACTCAAGCTTACACAGTTCAAAAGTACAAAATGAAACAAAAATATGAACTAAGTCATGAACCTGAGCATGTGGATGACACTAACAAAGTGAATCATCAAGAAGTAGCCACATCAGATCAAAGGAAGGAAATTGGTGGTGTGCACTTATATGGTGGATCTTTAGCATCCAATTTTTCATTTCCTTCAATAGACAAGGGTATTTCAAACCAATCATTGGAAATTGGTGGTGTGCACTTATATGGTGAGTCTATGTCTGACATTCTTCAAAAGCTGCAAGAATATAAGGTCATGACCTTACCTTAAATAAAACCTGTAGACCCAAATCGAGTCAAACTTGAGGGTTATAGAGAAGATCATTATTGTCTCTATCATCAAATGGAGGGTCACAACATTCATGATTGCTATGGATTAAAGCATAAGGTACATAACCTCATAGATAGTGGGATTTATCACGTATATGGTTCGTTTACAATGCCCCAACCTACTACAATAGATTTTTCCTCATCCCAATCATCACCTCAAAGGCACCCATCACCTCATAGGCCTAACAAGACTCTTCCATGAGTATTTGCATTTTAGATGACTACTACAACTTTATTCCAAAATTTGTATGAGGCAAATGCATTGGTATTGCCTAAGATCAAATATAGAAAGTCAAAATATGGGTCCATGGATAAAAGCCTCTTTTGCACTTATCACCGTATGCAGGGGCATGACATTTGCGGTTACTATCCATTTAAGAAGATAGTGCAAAACTTGGTAGAATGAGATGATATCTACAAGGATGGTTCTCTCGTTCACCCACACCTGGACACATGCAATCCACTGAGGTCCACACCTCAATTGGGAGAGTTTATTTCTATCACTCTTCCTAACAAAGTTGATTATATTTTAGTATATAACATGCATGTTGGGGGTCTTCAATGTAGCATACCTTCCCCACAATCCATGCCAAATTTAATGAGGTAAAGTGAAGATATTAGAGGTAGAACACCTCCCTCACTTTCATTGAGTGGCACACACACTAGGGGTATCTAGGGTAGCATACCCTCCCTAAAATGCTCCAAGGGTTCCTAAAAACTGCTTGGTCAAGTCAGTAAAAAGGCTTCGAGGGTTTACCTAAAACCGCTTGATCATCCCCAAAAGGCTCCAAGGGTTCCTAAAAACTGCTTGGTCAAGTCAGTCAAAAGGCTTTGAGGGTTTACCTAAAATCACTTGGTCATCCCCAAAAATCTCCAAGGGTTCCTAAAAATTGCTTGGTCAAGTCAATCAAAAGGCTCGAGGGTTTGCCTAAAACCGCTCGGTCATCCCCAAAAGGCTCCAAGGGTTCCTAAAAACCACTTGGTCAAGTCAGTCAAAAGGCTTCGAGGGTTTACCTAAAACCGCTTGGTCATCCCCAAAAGGCTCCAAGGGTTCCTAAAACCGCTTGGTCATGTCAGTTAAAGGCTCCAAGGATTCTCAAAATTACTTGGTCATCCCAAAACATCCCAATGGTACACATAATCCCTTTGGTCAATCCTAAAAACTCCAAGAATTACTAAAAATCACTTGGTCAATCTAAAGGCTCCAGAGGCATGTACTCACCGTTTGGTCAATTATGAGGCTCAAAACCCATAAAAAATTATAAAATCAATAAAATAAAAAAAAATAGGTAAAGCTTAAAATCCAAAAACATTTGCATTTGCATTTGAATGTTACATTTTTATTTTGCATGTACATATGCATTCATTGCATTACTACATTGCATATAGGCATTCGTCATTCATTGCATTCCATAATAGAAGGAATTGTGTTTGTTAGTCTTACAAACGATGCCATGTTTGTGTTTAAATAATGCATCTCTGCATTTATCATAATCCATCATTCATGTGAGTAACTATGTTTTTCAACACAACCTATAATGTTGCTATGGAGATATACTAGGGTTTTTTGGTCACTCAGTCATACCTAGTGGTCTTATCAAGAGTTGGTAGAAATCTTGCTTTTATTTTGTAGCTAAGGTTCAGTTAGTGTAGACACCAAAATAGCACCAATCTGATTATGTGACTACAAGAACTGATCGAATTGGCATACATACCCCCTAAGGCAGCCTCCAAAGGTTAAAAAGTGGTCCTAACCACTCCCAAATTAGTTTTGGAAGGTCAGGGGTCAGTTTTGCACATTTTAAGCACCTTGCTCCCTATTCGTCCCACCCTGGGATGATTAGAATCCTATTCGCCCCACTCCAGAATGATTAGTAGCAATCATTCTAGGGTGGGATGATTAGCAGGTTTGACTGGAAGAAAGTCAAGCCTTGACAAATGGCAGCCCAAATCCGCCACCCAACTTCACCTTTAAGGCATACAATTTTGAGGAACGATTTCAAATCAGAGAGAGGGACTTCAGTCAAGCATGCCCTGATCATGGAGGCCTCATTCAAGGAGACCCTAAATTAGGGAGGAATATTCTCTCCCCAAAAAAAGGCATGGTGAGCCAAGTGGCGCCCTCACATGCGCATTCAAAGGATCCCCTTAGGTCTATAAAAATGTGAGCCTCCTCACCCTAAAAGAATAATAGAGCTAGAGCATTTGGAGTAATGAAGTGCTACCGAACTATACCCTCACTCCTCTTTGTGCTTCCTACATCCCTAATTTCTCTTTTGGAAGAGAGGTTATCGGGTGAACACTAGGAACGCAATCTAGACCCAAAACCCAAGAAATCAGCAATAATCCCACCCCAAACTCATTGAAACAACCCCATAGGAGGTTTTGGACCCATACCAATTAGATTGGTGCAAAAAATAAGCCCCAAACAATGGGTGTACTACCCTCAGGCACGCCCCGCACTATTGCAGTCCTAATCGCCCCACCCTAGAGCGATTATAAATATGTGCATGATTTCTTTACTGTTATTTTTGCATTATGTTGTATTTGATGTAATTATGCTGTTGTCCAGGTTTCATTGCTTTCTGACATGATTTAACCTTGTTTTTATCATCTTATGCATTTACTAACCTACAAGGAGAACCTTTAGATACAGGATAATCTAGGTAGAATCTTCCAAATCTGACCTTTTGGTTCATCTCAAAATGCGCCTTTTAGTATAGCCGCAAGTTTGCAAGAGTTTTGGAGGCCTCTAGGCAGGACATTTGCAAGGTCACTCTTGCATGTTTTGTGACAGTCCTCAGCATCCCACCCCAGAGTGATTAGAAATATGTAGATGATTTCTTGATTGTTCTTTTTGTAATGTGTCCCTGATGATGTCTCCATGCATTTGTCAAAGTTTGAATTCATTATGACATGTTTTGACCATCGTTTCATTATTTTATATATTAACTGAAAGCATGAGATTTCGAGCGAAGGAAACACTAATTGCGATGTATTCAAAATCAAAGAAACGCTTAAGTCCTAAAATGTAGAATGCATGACATGAAAGAGACGAATTTAACGGAGATATAAGAAAATGGAGAAATCATAGCCCTTTTATTTAACTCTCTTGATCTCAGTCACAAATATGCCTCCTCCCTTTTTAGGGGCTAGGAGCGTTAAATGAATTTGGTTACAATCAAGACTTAATGTTCCTCCTTTCGTGTGCCCACATTTGAAATGGGTGGGCCAAAATGTTGCTGCCGATGGTGTTGATGAGTCCTTAACCTTTGCTGCTTCTCCTATGATCAAATAAACAACAAAGATGTTACTAGCACCTGTTGCAAATAAGAAACGTTTGTTCTCTAAAATTAATGAAAGATGCATGTAAAAGATTAGCCAAATCGATAGACAAAATGTCTCTAAATGACCTGTAAATTTGACAGAGACTAGAAAACATTACCAGAGGGCCACTACCATTGAAACAGTCAGCCAATTCACATTAAACTGCAATTCATCCCTGGTCAGGACGAATTCGACTGTAATTCGTCCTCGGGTAGGACGAATTCAACTGTAATTTGTCCTCGGGTAGGACGAATTCGACTGTGTTAAAATGTTGAGTTGATGCTACTAAAATGTCACACCTCGGGATCTCCAAAGTACCTACAAACATAGGGGTTAGCTAATTGGGGGCATTTTGGGACGACCCAGATGGTCGGATTCTCCTAATTTGACCTCCATCAGCGAGAATTTGACGTCACTACCTGCAAGTTAGTGGGACAACAAAAGCGACGAGAACATGATGAAATCTGATCAAAACATTATGAAATTGAACATATGAACTATATAGACAACATGAAATGAAATGAAATATGAAAAAATGACAAAAGAACAAATTAGAATGAAACTTAAAAAGTGCGGGGCACCCAAGTGGGCCTCCCATCGTTGGAACTTGATTTTGGCACCAATCCACTTGGGATGGGCCCAAAACCTCTTAGGATGGGGTTGTCATCAAATTGGTGGATTAAAGTGGTCAAATGTCGGGTTTTTGGGTCCGAATTCACACTTCCAATAGCCACCCAATAACATCTCTTGCGAAAGAGATTAAGGATGTGGAAAATGTAAATCAAAAGGGTAAATGCATGGTATCAAATCGGCAGAACTTCGTTGCTTGAAAATGCCTCCTACCTTTCTTTTTGGGTGGGAAAAGTCCACCATTTTATATACCCAGGGGGTCTCTTTGGAGAGGCATGCATAAGCGCCATGTGGTGGTCATAGGTGCCATGTGGCGGTCATGTCTTCTCATAAGAGAGAAAAGTCCTCCATGACTTGGGATTTCATGACTGCCCTTGTGATAGTCCTCTAATGGCCCATATGCCCACCTACACGCACGTGCGAGGCAGGAGTCATCAATTGACTATCTTTGGCTGCCACTTGGCGCCATTCTTCTTTTTTCCCATTAAACCTAGAATTCGTCCTGACCAAAGACGAATTAAGAATTCGTCCCTGGGTGAGATGGATCCCAGTTTGAATTCGTCCCTGGGTGAGACGAATACTGAGAAAAGTTCTTGAATGTGCCAAATTGCCTTTTGACCTTACAAAATTGCTATAAAAGTTGTTAGGACCACTGTTTAACCTCTGAGGGCTGCCCTGGGGGCTGTGTGTGTGTCAAAGCGATCAGTGTTTGTAGTCACATAATTGGATTGGTGCTATTTTGGTGTCTACATTAACTAGCCAGAGGCTTTGGGGATTGCATTTTTTCCTATATTCACATATGCTATTAACTATTTAATACTTTTCTATGCATAGGATCTCACCACTAGAAACACCAGAGGGGCAGTAAGGAACGACGAACACATGGACACAAGCGATGGCAACTTTTGGCCCGCCCATTTTGAATGTGGGCATGCGGAAGACATTGGAAGCGTACCATCCATTGATGTAACGAAATGTATCAAACATTCTGAGCCCTAGAGGGGGGACATGTTGTAAAAATATTAAAAGAAACATTAATAAAATAGGCCCCATTTTTTTTTGCTTACATCTCATTTCTATGTCATTTCATTCATGCATTTGTTCATTGCATTCGTAGGACTTAGCATCTATACCATATCAATTTTGTTTGCATCATATATAGTACTCTGTCCTTATGCATCACTTTCAGTGGTGATAATTGTGGGAACCTATCCCCTACTATTAGGATCATGTTTTTCATTCAAATTTTGTGGCTTATTTATAGGTGTTACGCATTCGGGCACTGTACTGCTACTCGTGCCACCTTGGGATGAATACGTATTTGTCCCACCCTGTGATGAATACAAACCTGCTATTCATCCCATCCCAGGATGATTAGAAATCTATGTATTTTATAAGAAAAAACTTAGAGGCATCTAGTTTGGACAGAGAAGAGGTAGGCCTTCTGAACATCCTCTGTGTTTTTCTACTTTCTATTTCTACAAATTTTTGCCTTCTTTGCTTTATTTTCAGACACTTGCGTAGAAAGGTTAAGTAGTTTGTTTTCCTTTCTTGCAATAAAAATAAAAATAAAAAACATAGAGTAAATTAAATGGGAGGAAATTGATTAGGAATGCATTCTTCTCTAGTTTACTTGCATGATACTTGCACCAATGGCAAGTCCTCATCATAGGTTTCAGTTCTAGGTAGGTTTTGTGATTTCCTTTTTGCTACTAATTGCTTCTGAAAGATAAAACATACTTTAAATCATTGCATTAGTGAAAATCATATTTTGCTGTATGTTTTCTTTCTTTACATGATTAAAAGGAACCACACACACATCACCTAATAAAGTTAACATAAAGGAGTTAGTCTTAATACCCCAACACTTGATCAAGACCAACGATGGGTTTCATCACCACCTTGGCTTGGATTTTGCATACATATACCCTGATCGTGACTGTTGCTAGACGTAAATCCTAATGAAAGCTAACCAAGTGTAGCGGGGGTGATTCCACATGCATGAGGATAAATATTCTATGGTAGGTGTCAAAAATAGAGTTATCCCCCTTTTGTACCGCCTATGTTCCACTTACTGTTATGCTCTCGCATACCAATAGTTTCCCTCACGTAAGGGCGGGTATATTGAGAGGTTCGATATAACGGCTTGGCAATGGTATATTGAAGGGGTGACCATTTTGGAGATACAAGAGCCCTCATTATGCATGTATAACAAAGTTTCCTTTACAATATTTGCATAACAAAAATCAAACACACCGAACCAGATCTAGGACACACATTTAATCTATAAACAAGATAATCATTTATTTGCTTGTGTGGTCCCCTTTTGTTTGATATGGCATAAAAAATTGTAAAGGAGATAAAAATATATGTGTATTTTTAGAAAAACCACCACCATGGTGTATACCCGTAGCCAAGCCCAATCATGGGCAGAAGCTATGGAAAGTATACAAGGAGGCACAAGTCACCTTCGTTACAGCCCTAAGGACTTGGTTATACCACCTTGGCAGCCTGACCCACAACATAGTCCACACTGTGCCACTACATAAAATGACTATAGAGGCACCCCTTTGAGGGGCACTCCCATTCAACACGAGACCCTCTCGGGAGGAGTACACACATGGGAAGGCCCCCTTAGACACTCATTATGAGTGGCCACTGTGCGATGAAGTGCTAGAGCAGCATAGGGTTCATAAGGAAGGCCCACATGATTATATCATTCCTCCTCCACCCCTCATCACTATTAGAAATAATAGGCCAAATCTAGAGCATAGGGATCTTTAGATAGGGCAAGCCAACTCTGCTCGTCCCCTTCACATGTACGAAAGGGGACACAAGGAAAACCAATATATTCCTCAAGAGCAACACATTGCGTGAGAGCAATGCGCCTCTGCACCTACTGATTATCAAGATCATCTATTAAGGCTAGAGCCTCGAGTGAATGATGCTAACCTTGATAGAGGAAAGTGATCCATAGAGATCTCGGATCACCACAACCAATATATATGTGTAGGGGAGGAATCTAGGCCTCCTAGACCTAGGACGATGGAGCAAATTGACTTAGCATTTGCCAAACATGCTGCCCACCAAATGCAAATCACGCAGCTGAGGCAAGATCAGCAGTAGTTAGAACAACTGTATCATCTTAAAAAAGAGTGCATTTAGTGCCAGATAGATGAGTTGCTTCATAACACTATGCATGAGAGGATTCCAACCCCTTGAACACATAAGACAAAAATTTATGAGAGGCACAACCCCTTAGTTCGGGATAGGTCTCTGCAACCTTATCAAGCATTGCCTCCAAGACCTCCTAGAACTAAGCGGGAGGCCACTCCTAGAACCAATTATGGGCGTCTTCCTTGGGCACCTATCAATGTTTATAGGTCATGCCCAAAAACTCCTCAAGAAGCCTATGAGGAATTTGAGCGAGAAGAAGAGCGGGCTGAAACACCCTACCAAGGCAGGGGGTGCTACCCGACTACCCATCCATAGGCCTCAAGTTCCTCACAATTCACAATGGGAAAAAACCAAAGAAGAGGAAATAAAATCCTCTGATGCATACAAAGAACTACTAGAGAACTTAGAGTCGGTGGAGACTAAGACTTCGGGACCCCAAAAGCCCACCTTACTCTAGCTCTGCAGTTACCGTGTACATCCTTCAATGCCGACACCCCCATACCTCGACCACTTCAAAATGCCTCAATTAGAAATTTTTAGAGGGGATGAGGGTGCCCAAGAGCACGTAACAAGGTTCCTAAGTCAATTCCTTGGCATTCAGGACAATGATGCATTGCTTATGAGAACATTTATAATCACATTTTTAGGCCCTACCTTGGATTGGTTTACCCAATTGCCGAAGCATAGCATCAACAATCTAGACCAGCTAGTGGATGCGTTCCTTGAATGTTTTGCCTTCAACACCAAGAAGAAGACATCCTTAAGCGACCTAGCTAGCCTTAAGTAGTATGATGATGAGACCATGGCTGCTTATGGGAATCGATGGAGGACATTGCTTTCAAAGTTGCCTTACCTCCCTCCCATGGCCGACATGACTCAAATGTTTTCAAATAGTTGCATAATGTCGATCATTGTGCTATTGTAGCTGTAGTAATATGCCACCCTCGGAGAAGCCCTAGTGCAAGCCAGGATAATTGAGGAGATCAAAATATAAGATGACAAGATTGCCAAGCCATGCAAGAAAGAGTGGACCAAAAATGCCAAAATTGGGCCCACACAATCGAAACCCGCCATGGTCAATCAGGTTGCCATAACTATACCAAAGCCTGCAAAAATGACACAACCCTCAAAGGCTAATTATTAGGCAGTTCCTCTTGATAACTATGAAAAGGAAAATCACAAATAAGAGCAAAATTAGTAGCATCGCCCTGAGCGACAATTCACACAATTCACGAAGTCTAGAGACTCCTTGTTTGACCGCTTATTCATGACAAACCTAATAAACTTGCCAGAAATTTGACCCATAGACCCCAACATGCCAAAACCCAAGGGCTATAGGGAAGACTTATATTGTATATTTCATCGACAGAAAGGACACGACATCTTCACTTGTTGGAAATTCAAAAACTTAGTGCAGGATTTGATAGAAAACAAAACACTCGCGGTAGATAATCTCATAGCATTGAGCAACCAACAAATGGAAGTCTTAAAAGACCCCATGCCTACCCATGACGTGTAGGCAAAAACTTTACAAGTGAATGAGGTAACACAAAACTACCCCATTCAAGGATACGTAGGGATGATAAGCATAATGACGCAGAACAAAAGATACCCAAACATGGATACACCCACTGTAGCTATAGGAAATGTTCCATCAATGTCACAACATCCACAACACCCTACACAAACTTCCCTACCTAGACTAGTGGCCACGATTTAGACTAAACTTAATCAAATTTTAAGGACCACATTGACTAGGCTCTCCATTTATGAGCTCATCCAACAATCATCGCCCCATCAGGAGAATCTGATGGAGATACTCAAAGCCATTGAGCTACAACCCCATGAATCCAATTCTTTCAACAACTTTGTGGGACATGTGCTACAATGCACATAACCTGTCATAACCTTCAGGGAAGATGAAATGAAATTGATGACTGGTGATATGGTGGATCCACCCCTGCACATCATCGTGCGGGTCAATGGGATTCCATTCAAGAGGGTGTTGGTGGACACTGGCTCGTCCAACAACATAATCATGACAACGGCATTAAAATACCTTAAGCTGCCAACATCCCACATTGTGGCATCCACTTACACTCTGTGAGCATTCAACGACGCATTATGCTCGACATTTGACACAATTGTCCTACCTATCCAAGTAGGACAAAATACCATTGCTACATTTTGTCACATCCTTGAGGGTGATATGGCCTACAATATCTTTCTAGGCTGGCCTTGGATTGGGGACATGAAGTGTGTCCCTTCGATAGCCCATAAATGCCTCAAATACACATACGAAGGAAAAGTACATGTAGTCCTCGTGGACTTAGAGCCCTTTAAGTTTTGTAATGTAATACAGCTAATGCCACAATTGACCCTCCCATCGACACATTTGGATTTTCAATTGAATCCGTCCACACAGGGTCTGATTCTGCCTACATCCTCACTATTGAGCTGCTCAACTCACCAACCTGGCTCATATTTGTCATCTGTTACTTCACCCACAATGCCACCTATGGTGGCCACATTGAAGGACAATGGGAAGAAGCCCCTAGAGGAGGTACCACCATAAGTATCAACCATATCTATCGAAGAGGTGCCCAACCGAGTAGAAGTCAAGACACCTAGTTCACCCAACATGGAGTGGACTCAAGGAGAACTCCCATTCCATCCCCCTCAACCATCGATTATTATCGTAGAGATGTCCAATACAGGCCTAGAGGAGTACCTTATGTGGAATGTTATGGAAACACCCATGCTCAAATCCATGCAAGACATGGGGAGACCTTGCCTCCCCATTGGCACTATCGTCCCTTTAGGTTACCTGCCAAATCAGACCAATTTTGTATATGGGGGCCTTGAGAACGGTATTGAACCCTACCTACAAGAGGAAGAGGACAAAGAGTCATTTTCTAAGAATATTGACTATCTGTCCAACCTGGACTTCACCTTGAAATACTTAGACCAATGTAATTGGCATGGATATGGATTGGCCAGATACGAACAAGGAATGCGCATTCTTTGTCAATCGAGATACCACATGCCATATGATAAATCAGGATTAGGGTTCAACCACCCTTTGCCCCTTGACATCTTGGTAGAAACCATGCAAGGCTTAGGTCTAGGCAATAGGGATGAGTTGGCACAAGATCCATATGCCAATCCCAACACTACATACACATTGGGGAATTATTTCCCATTGTTAACAACAAACCTTGTTGACCTCAATAGCCCCTCCACTTTGATTGAGGAAAGGGAAATTTCAAGAAGTATCCTCTGAGAGGGATATGAACAAAACCAAGGGGGGTCTTTTAAATATGAGTTGGATTATGAGGTAGCATCTTGGGACCCATTTGAGTCTGACAGCAACCACTCGCAGGTGAAACCCATTGACGACTATTAGGAGGACTTCGTGGTAATGTTCCCCTTTAATGTTCCAACCAGGAAATTGCTACCTCCAGAGGATCCAACCCTCCCGCAAAGAGCAGAACAACCCAGAAGGGACCAAATCAACATGCTCAAACAAAACAAGCCTCCCATATCAGCCATAAGGCTAAGTTATCCACAGGAGGAAGAAGATCCAAATATCTTCTTCAACATTGACTACCCAAGTGCTAGAATTTTGGCTCTTGTAGAGAGTGAGGATAGTTATCAAGAAATGCCTAATGGGAGGCTATACCCACTAGAGGGGCACATAGTTGTTAGATCCAATGAAGTCCTATGGATCTCTGATAGTGACTATGAGGATGAGACTGAGATGGCATATCTCAACCATATAAGGCAACAAGAATACCCCATATACATCGATGGTATGTTTGAACATCTCGAAATGGGACCAAGACATAGGTGGCATTTAAACCAAGTACAGTTAAACCAAGTGCTTCATCCACCACTTTGGGCATAAAGGGAACACCCCCAACCTAGATATCCTATAGGGCCATCAGTGCCTAGGGTAGACCCTATCCTTTTGTCTACACATAGGGCCGATCCTTTTGTGCTAGTACCCACAGAGCCAGATTCAAGGTACAAGGATCACCAAGGATGTCTGAACCAACACCCACACGGTAATGGAGACCAAATTTAGTCCATCAATATGATATCTATTGATATGACTACCTCCATCCACAATCCAGCTGATCCAACATGGCCATTGTATCTAGACCTAGATGCCATAGACTTGGATCACACTGACTCACCACCATCCCCATAAGAGTACTGGCATTGCGGTGAGATGTTTCATTTCACCCTAGGACAGACTTAGGATATCTTCCATGCTGAAGAGGAACCTAACGTTCCCAATGCAGATCTAAATTTAGCAAATGATATCCACTTGATTCCAACTCCACACTAGTTAGAGGACGGATCCCACATGTTAGTCGAAGAGATGATTGATGTAGACATTGGTTTTGATCCAATGAATCCACAAATCATCAAGCTGGGGGTAAGTCTATCCCCCAAAGAGCAAGTCGATTACATTTCCCTTCTCAAATAGAAGAAGGAGGTTTTTTCATGGTCCTACAAAGACATGTCAGGACTAGACCCACAACTAGTCACACATAATCTAACACTTTATTCGACATCCAAGCCAGTCAAGCAAAAACTACGTAAGATGCACCCAACAGTGGCCTTAATGGTCAAAGATGAGCTACAAAAGTTGTTGGATGCATAGTTTTTCATCTACATAGATTACCCACCATGGCTGTCCAACATGGTATCCATCAAAAATCCTGGTAGGAGGATTCACATATGCATCAATTTTCAATATTTAAAAAAAGAGAGTCCCAAATATGATTTCCCCTTGCCTAGAATTGATGCATTGGTAGACGCTACAAAAAGCCACAAATTTCTTTCCCTCATGGATGGTTTCTCGGGATACAACCAGATTCATATCAATCCTGATGATCAACTAAAAATAGTGTTCATGACACCTTGGGGGAAATTTTGTTATAAGGTCATTCCATTTGGCCTTAAAAATATTAGCGCCACCTACCAACGCGCTATGACATACATCTTCTACGATCACATGCATAAAACTTTGGAAGATTATATGGATGATTTGTTGGCCAAATATCTTTTGCGCCAAAATCATCTTGATGACTTATGCAATATTCTTGATCACCTCATCAAACACAAGGTTAGGCTAAAGCCCAAGAAGTACGTATTTGGCATCACATCTGAAAAACTCTTGGGTTTCATAGTCTCAAAATGAGGCATCAAGGTAGATCAAAATAAAGTCAAGGTAATCCTTGAAATGCTTCCCCCAACCACCATCAGGAAACTCAGAAGCTTACAAGGTAAGGTCACGTTGATCAAACACTTCATAGCATAGTTATCCAACAAGTGCTAACCCATGAATAAATTATTGCATAAGGGGGTAGCATTTCATTGGGATGATGAGTGCCAGTCAGCCTTTGATGACATCAAACAATATTTGGCTTTACCACAAATATTGGCACCCCCTAGACCAGGAGTGTCATTCTATTTATACATCTCAGCTACTGAGGTAGCACTGGGCACCATGCTAGCCTAGAAAAATGAATTACATAAAGAACAAGCTAATTATTATCTTAGTCGCACCCTGGTCAGTTATGAACTTAACTATGCATACGTTGAGAAGCTATGCTTGGCAATGGTATTTGCCACCAAAAAGCTACACCATTACATGCTAAGCAATACGATGTATGTTGTGTCTAAGGAGAATCCATTGTGGTACATGATGAGTCGTACTTATCACAGTAGTCGCATGATAAAATAGATCATGTTGTTGATGGAGTTTGACATCGAGTTCATTGGAAAAAAGTCCATCAAAGGTCAAGTCATCGTCGATCAAATAGCAGAGGCACCTCTTTAAGAAGATCAACCTCTGACCATAGAGCTACCCAATGATGGAGTCTTCCATGTCTTAGAATTTCCAGATTCTGATGAGCTTGAGTCACAGGTCGTCATAACCTTATTTTTTGATGGTTATAAATGTGAGCAAGGGGGTGGCATAGAAATCATGTTTTTCACACCACAAGGGGATCCAATGCATTTATCATTTAAATTTTATTTCCCATGCACCAATAACAATGCTAAATATGAAGCCTTGCTCATAGGTCTTTAGACAACCATCACCATGAACATCAAACGCTTGAATATCTTTGGTGATTCACTGTTAATTGTCAACCAAGTGAAAGGGGTATTCCAATGTAAATGCCTAGTTCTGTAGGCCTACAAAGCCCTTGTGGATAAATTCTTGGCAAATATTGAATGGTACAACATCGAGGCACTCCCTCGATCATCAAATCATTTTGCGGACACTATGGAATCTTTGGGGTCACTAATATTGCAAGACATTTCTAGTGAGATGACAACCATTCAAGTCAAAACGTTATCGCAATCTGTGATGGAGCATGTAAGCTCTAACATAACACCAAGAATCCACCTGATCGAGATTGAACCATCTCAAAATAGGTTCTATAAAATCCATGATAGTCTAAATAATGCCAACTGGGGGTCTTTGTTCTCTCCAACCCCTCTTAATAGCAACACAATGCTATTTTTACAAGTTCTCTCCCACTCAGCTTTTGCTAGGGATGAACTTCAAGAGGGATCAGCCGTTCATACCATCGAGGGTTATGATCAATAGGATTGGTACACATCCATAATAGACTATCTCAAGTTAGGTAGACTCCCACTTGGATTGTCGCACACCGTAAAAAGATCATTCAAATATAAAGTAGCCAAACATGTCTTGCTAGGAGACATTTTATATCGTCAGAGCTACGAAGAAATCCTCCTCCATTGCTTGGACCAGTAGGAGTCCACTTGGGCGATAACCCAAGCACATGATAGTACATGTGGTGGCCACTTCAATGGTATGGCCATCATAAAGTGCATTATTTGCATGGGCTATTAGTTGCCATATTTAGAGCGATATTGTTGCGCATATGTGCAAAAGTGCATGAAGTGTCAACACCATGCTAACTTGACACACGTACCTTCTCAAGCCTTGTAGCCGATCCAATTGGCTTGGCCATTTTTGTAGTGGGGCTTAGATATCATTGGAAATATCTCCCCTATGTCATCAGGTCATCACATGTTTATCATAATGGCCACAGAGTACTTCACTAAGTGGGTGGAAGCAATTATGCTTACCTCTATGACTGGGCCCCACATTGTGGAGTTCATTTTACATAACATCATATGTTATTTTGGTATTCCATCCAAGATCATCTCGGATAACAGGTTATCATTTAAGAACAAATATGTGCATGCTTTGACAACAAAGTACAAAATTCAGCATAGGTTTTTGACACCCTATTATCCATAGGCAAATGGACAAGCAGAGGATTCAAACAAAATGCTAGTCACCATCCTTAAAAATATGGTCATAGATAATCATAAATATTGGCACATATAAATACCACTTTCCCTATGGGCTTATTGCACTAGCATTTGGATGCCCATTGGGGCAACTCCATTTTTGCTAGTGTATGGCTCCGAGGTAGTCATGCCTCTTGAGTTGGAAATACTCTCCCTGTGTATATCAATGTAAGAGTTCATTGATGATGACACTACATGACAGACTTGGTTAGACCATCTTACATTACTCGATGAACGATGCATCAATGCTCTCGAGCATTTACATATCTATCAAGAGTGACTTAAGAAAGCATACAACATGAAAGTTCACCTGAGGGACTTTCAGGTTGGTGACCTGGTCTTAAAAGAGAAACAACAAAATTCTAACTTGTCACCCCATTTAAGGGACAAGTTTGCATTAAATTAGTTAGGTCCTTATGTAATTGACAATAAAATAGGACCTGAAACATACCGGCTCGCCTCTCTTGAAGGAATTAAGGAGCTAGAACCCTTGAACATCAGCCATTTGAGGCCATTCAACATTTATATATCCATAGCCCAACCCAAAAGCTTCAAGGATCCCAGCAATCACTTGGTAAACCTAAAATGCCCCAAAGGTATCCATAATCCCTTTGGTCAAACCAAAAGCCCCAAGGATTTCCGTAATCTCTTGGTCAAACCAAAAGCCCCAAGGATTCTCGTAATCGCCTGGTCAACCAAATGCCCCAAAGGTATCAATAATCCCTTTGGTAAAACCAAAAGCTCCAAGGATTCTCGTAATCGCTTGGTCAACTAAATTCCCCAAAGGTATCCATAATCCCTTTGGTCAAACCAAAAGCTCCAAGGGTTCCCACAATTGCTTGGTCACCCAAAAACACCCCAAAGGTATCCATAATCCCTTTGGTCAAACCAAAAGATCCAAGGGTTCCCACAATCGCTTGGTCACCCAAAAACACCCCAAAGGTATCCATAATCCCTTTGGTCAAACCAAAAGACCCAAGGGTTCCCGTAATCACTTGGTCAACCAAAAAACGCCCCAAAGGTATCCATAATTCCTTTGGTCAAAACCTCCAAGGATCCGTAAGAATCACTTGGTCCCCACCCATTCGAGTTAAACCATCCATAACAAATATTCAAAAACAACAGATAATCAAAAATAACAATTTTTTTTTTTGCATCTCACTTTCATGCATGATCTTAAAAATCAAAACACAAAAATACCTGCATTAGGCATCACATACATACATTGCATATTTGTTGGTCATACATGTCAAAGGCACCATAGACTATAATTACTTGGCAATGCCATCATTTTCCATATTTATTCATTTTGTAAGTGATCTAAAAAGAATAATTCCCTTCGCATTTTTGCCATATCATAGTCATTTGTTTTCTAATGTCTTTAGGGTTTTTATCATTTAGCTGTCTTTAGATTTCTAGTCAAATGTTGTACAAAGTAAGACCGATTTTTTATAAGGTAGAGTTTTACTTGGATCACGCCTTGTTACATAGCATCCCAACACAAACTTAAAACACATAAAACCTCCCAAGTTGTGTGAACGAAAGATGAAACCTACAAAGAATTCTAGGGGACCATAGGTAAAATGTTATCCTGCTCATCCCCTTGTGCGAATGGTTCAAGAATGCTAAGAATTGATAAAAGGACAAGCTCTTCCCCATCCAATTCCCCACAATAAATAGTGGTTTTCACCACTATCAAAAATTCTAAACACCTTTGATCTCCAAAGTTGTAAGTATTCGTACTACATGCCCTTGATAAGAATGGATAGTCATACCCAAGGCCTAAAATATCAATGCCATTCCAAAGTAAAAATCTCAAAATTCCACCATCAAAAATCCCAAACACCTTTGATCCCCAAAGTCATAAGTATTTGTACTACACATCCCTGAGAAGGATGGGTAGTCATCCCCAAGGCCTAAAAGGATCAATGCCACTCATGAAGCAAAATCCCAAAAGTTCACCATAAAAAATCCCAAACACCTTTGATCACAAAAGTTGTAAGGATTTGTACTACATGTCCCTGAGAAGGATGGGTAGTCATCCCCAAGGCCTAAAAGGATCAATGCCATTCACGAAGCAAAATCCCAAAAGTTCACCATAAAAAATCCCAAACACATTTGATCCCCAAAGTCATAAGGATTCATACTACATGCCCCTAAGAAGGATGGGTAGTCATCCCCAAGGCCAAAAGGATCAATGTCATTCCCAAGCCAAAATCCCACAAGCCCAACTTCAAAATCAAAATTCAAAATCTCAATCCTCAGAAGGCAACAATAAAAATAAATAATAGTGGTTATCACCACTACTCAAACCCCTTGCTCAAGAGAAGAAAAAAAAAGAGAAAAATAAACAGTGATTTTCATCACTATATGTGAGAGCAAGTATTTCAACAAATTGAACAACCGAAAGACGCTTGAGCTTGAATCCCTAGAATTCTTAGCATTTGAAAACCCATTTAGGTGATCCTCATTATATGTTTTTGTGGATAGCCTACCTAGAAATTGCGGTATCCTAAATGCATTATGATATGTCTATCACATTAGCTTTGCATGTGTGTAGACCAATGTTTGCATGTGGACGAGCTAGCTTATGGTATACTAGATAGCGACGTAGATTAATCTTACTAAATACAACAAAGGAGTTAGTGGAGCTAATTAGGTGATCCTCAGTACAGGTTTGGTGGAAAACCTACCTGGCACTAGTGATATCCTTACGAATACCACATAAATGAACTCAATCGCACACACATGGATGTGAAATAACTTGGTCAAACTCAAGTCTGACTCGTATCTTGTTCAAAAGTATTGTAAGATAATGTACAGTCTTGACTAGTTTGTTAGAGCATTCGAGTCTCAGAAAAACCTTAACTACATTCTAAAATAATTGCTATACATTTCATTACTTACATCACCATCAAAAAATACAAAACAAAAATTACAAATGCAAAGTTATTCCATAAAGCACTCACATAGTACAGAAAGATAGTAAATTCTATACAGTCTATGGTGCCACTGCCTGCATATCAACAAATCATTCCATTCATTCCATATGCATACATCTATATCATATAGTTAAAATCATCCGCAATCATAATAGCATATGCATACATCAACATAAATAAATGTGCATAAAATATCAATAAACCATGACAAGGATATAATCAAACCAAAAGGAGTTATGTATATATATCAAGTCAAAATGCCCTTAGGCTACAATAAGCAGGTCCTCTAAGCTCACAAAAACCAAAAATTTAGAATCCTCAAGGCCTAGGAAGTCAGCCACCATGATCACGTAGGATTGGTGCGACTGGAACTACCCCTAGTAGTATGGGTCCTATGGGACCTCTCAGGGCAGCTACTGCTAGCCCTCGCATCCTACCCACCAACACTACCCCCACCTAACCGCCTATGACGAGATGATGTATACTGCTCAGTCTCACTGCCTCTTGTATGATGCGATGACCCACTTCCATCAAGCACATGCAACTGTACATCAAGACAGACAACCTCTATCTCTAACTCTACCCGGTACCGACCCCACTCTAGATCTTGTCGATGATACACAGCCAATGCACTATCTCACTATTCCAATTGAGCTTGTAGGAGATCCCTCTCCTATGTTATCTCCACCAAATCATCCGTATGCTCCTCCTTTCATATTTGTAGGAGACCCTCTGAGTGCACTATCTCAGTACGAAGCCCAACCTCTACATCCCCTAAGACAACTTGAGGCATGGGCACCTCTGGGACGGCCTACTACTCTGGCACCCACTGATCCGGGACATCTTGTACATCTGGCTGCTCTAAAACCCCCAAATCATCTCCATCACTAGTGAAGTCATTGACCTCCACCATGTCAACATCATCAAGTGGAGCTCCCCAACCCTCCACTAGTGCCTCTACACCCCCACCTCCTGCTTCTACCATATTCATGCCTCCCAGAGGTCCCTCACCCCACCACCACTGCATAATCCACCACCATTCATACTCTATAGTTACCTCGACATCGTCCATGTTGGGTACATCAATAACTACATCAAACCCCTTATGTAGTGGCTTAATGATAGGCCAGACTAGGGTCCTCTCATCATTGCAATGTCGATAGATCAAGGGATCACCAAGAAATCCCTGGTGCATCCCAAACTGTAGCATCACCCAAACATACATGAAGTACTCCTGCTCTATCTTGTGCTACCCAATCAACCACCTACCCCTGCGCACATGTCAGAGCCACTCTCTAGCCTTATGCCAAGATGGAAAGCCTTGATACGACCACCAGAACACCTGCCCTGACATTAGACAAGAGAAGGCATCAGTATAGTGACCTACATCACCTGCCCACCACTAACTCTATCCATGCTCCTCTGATCGCTGCCATAAATTGGCATATCTAACATCCCGATCCACCATCTCACATCGGGTGGTCCAAGGTAAACCCTACGGCCGCTCCACAGCTATGTGCTACCACCCCCAACACTGTAAGAGATAGCTGCACCTGATCCCATTTCGCTTTTGATAGTGGACCTTGTACAACTTGTCGTACAGTTGTGCCAACAATGTATGACCCCATATCATAATAAGTGGAGCTGATGTAGGACACTCCACCAATGTGAAAACCAACTCAAGAAGGTTCCAAGGGAACCTCGCACCTGAGGAGTTAGGAATAAACATATTAGAAATGAGGGTCATGAGCAAAGCATGCCTCACCCCTAATACACCCTTCTTCAGCCACCACCATACCAGAATACTACCTATCTAGCAGTCAGCCTCTACCCTCTCCACAACCCTCTCCACCTCCCTCTCCCTTGCCTGACCAAAACATCGTGTCAATACTGCTATCCGCTAGTCCCGATGGGTTGTTCGGATAGGAATTCCATCTATCAGAATCCATAGAATCTAATACACATCCTCCAGAGTCACAGTCATATCCCCTATTTGGAGATGAAAAGTATTGGTGCGAGGATCCCACAGATTGATTAGGGCAGTCAAATATGCTTGATCCCCCACCACAGGCTCCAAACGCGTCACCTTCTTGAGCCCAAGGGCATCAAGCCACTCCCAATCCACAATTGTCAAGGCATCTCGGGCATCAAAGAAAATAGTCAGCTAGCGGTATCGACTCTTCACAACCTAAAACAACACAATAAAATGCAAAAATATATTAAGTACATACCTAATATAAACAAAAAAACATTAAAATAAAACTGTACAGTAGAAGTACAAACTATAATTCACAATTGTACAGTGAAAGTACAAATCATTCAAATAAAAATGTACAGCAAAAGTACATAATCATTCCAAATAAAACTGTACAACAATGATAGCATACATGAAAATAACTGTACAATCAACAAAAAATAAAACAAAACAAACAAAATCATACTAAGGTTTCAACCTTAATGTGAACAAAAAAACAAAAACAACAAAAATATAAAAATTAATATTAAGGTTTCAACCTTAATATTAACATAAAACAAAACAAAACAAACACAATCATACTAAGGTTTCAGCCTTAATGTGAACAAAAAACAAAAACAACAAAAATATAAAAATTAATATTAGGGTTTCAACCTTATTATTAACGCAAAACAAACAAAATCATACTAAGGTTTTAGCCTTAATGTGAACAAAAAATAAAAACAACAAAAATATAAAAATTAATATTAGGGTTTCAACATTAATATTAATGCAAAACAAAAAAAAACAAAAAAAATCATACTAAGGTTTCAGCCTTAATGTGAACAAAAAACAAAAACAACAAAAAAATAAAAATTAATATTAGGGTTTCAACCTTAATATTAACGCAAAACAAAACAAAAACAAAAAAAATCATACTAAGGTTTCAACCTTAAGGTGAACAAAAAACAAAACAAAAAATTATATAAAAATTATATATTAGGTTTTCAACTTGATATACGAATAAAAACAAAATAACACAAACAAACATTTATATGTGAGTTTTTAACTTCATATAAAGCAAAAATGAATAACAGGTAGGGAGAAGGAACATCATACCGGTCTCGCCTCGGCTCCTCCACTTGAAGATCCGGTTATCTAACTCATGATGTTCGTAAAATTTTAGCAATGCTCTGCTATGCACACTCGCACTCCTCCTCACTGCTCCAAATCACTAAGAAAAAAATATTGCAAATGAGCCCAAAACCTAGTTTTGGTCCTTATATAGGCTGTTAGGCCTGTAATCATTCCACCTTGGGATGAGCACTCTAGTTAGTGCTCGTACCACCCTAGGATGATTACCAAATTGGTATTCATCCCACCTTGGGACGATTATAGAGCAAGAAATAAAGCAACAAAAATTGAATCCAAAAAATACACCAAAAACAACAATAAACTTGTCGAACAAAGGTGCATTTGCACCTGACATTCATGGCATGAAAAACCACCATCGGGGTCACAAATAATCACTATCCTACTCCCTAAGAAGGCTAGCATAGCCGGACCACTCCACAGGAAGGAGGATTTTTGATAATTTCTACCCCAATCGACATCACAAAAAGGGTCAAAACCCACCAAAAATAGGTCCGATGGTTGGAAAACTGCATAAGCATTCAACGAAAAACAACTAAAGACACCCTTACAAATGTCATCTTGGGTCAAGTGACTCATCAATTTTCTCATTTTTTGGTCATTCCCTCATTGATTCGTCGCTTGAGGGGGTAGTCACACTTAGTCACCAATAAAAAAATACACACCCAATCAAGGAAATGGCATGCATTCAAAGAATCATTGACAAAGACAATCATGCTCCTACTTGGGGTAGCAAACAAGCAATAATCACAAGCTAAAAAAACACTTGGTATTCTGGAAGAATGAAGAAAATGTTCCTCAGACAAAATGTTGCACCCTTTGGCCTCTTAAAAAAAATTCTCCTTGATGTGTGAGACAATACCTTAGTTAAATATCATGAAGGATGGGGGAAGAAAGTAGAGAGGGGAGGGCTCTGGTCCCTCCCCTGCTCCCCCTCCCATGGATCCTAGTTTCTGCCCAGTCCCTGGCTCAACCCAGGTCATCCCTCCCAGGGAGTGGTTGTTTGCGAGATGATCTCCTGGGGGGAGATCCTTCTCCACTATCTGCGCCCATCCCGACCGGCTAGGGTTTCCTTGGTTGTTTTTTCGGACTGGTGCTTCCCAGGGATCCTTGTTTGGTTGGGGATCCCTTCCATTTTTCCCTCAGGCTTCCTCCTAGGGTTTTTTGTAGGTTATTCGCATGGATCTGGTCCCCTGCGTTTCTCGATGCGATGGAGGTGATGGTTTAGGGTTTGGACAGCTTCCCCCTTTTTCTTGTGAATCCTCGGCGGGATCTGTGCTTGGACGGGATTCTTGGTCCCTGCTGCTGGGATCCTCTTTTGTTTTCCCGGGGCGGGTTCCTTGTGGTACAACTCTTTGGTCACTTCCCGATGGGCTGGATCCTCTCCGTGCCGGGCCGTCGATTCCTGCGGGATGGCTCTCGCTGAACAAAATGTTTTCCCGGTGGGCGGCTGGTTTCTCCACAGGGCGGGATCCGCCAAATCCGCCAGTTTTTCCGCGATGCGAGATCCTTTATTTTTTGCTGGTTTCCCGGATGGCGGGATTTCCCTGTTGCTTCCCATTAGGTGGGATTGTTCGTGGTGGTTTTGACTGCTTCCCGCGAGGCGGGATTTTATTGTAACGATTTTTCTTTGCTTCCTGCTGGGCGGGATCTTCTCGATGGTGGTTTTTGGCTACTCCCCGCCGGGCGGGATCTCCAAAACTACTTTCTTTCTTATTTGTTTGTTTCCCACCGAGAGGGATTGTTTCATGCTTACCGTTATTGCTGGGCGGGATTTCTGCTTTGGTGTTCGGCTCAAGGGATTGATGCCCTAGGCCCATTGCTTATGTAATCAGGTTTTGGGATCCTTGTTAAAACCCGCTGTAAATACAAACACTACTTACCTAAAAAAAAAAATGTTGCACCCTTTGCCTATTCATGTCTGAACAATGTCCAAGATCAAGTACACCTCACTAAAAAATGTTACACTTGATTTAAGATCCTTAGCTCGTCAGAAGAAAGGATTCAAGAATGCATGCCCGTTGCATACTTGGGGCATTAAAGTTGGTTAGGTTATTGAGAAATCCTAATCATTAAGTGCTTTGGTCATCTATTTTTGCTCAGCACTACGCCACACACAATGCATCCCAAAAAGGGGCATCTGTAGATACCAAAACAACACCAATCCGATTATGTGACTACAAGCACTAACCGAATTGGCATACATACCCCCTAGGGTAGCCTCTAGAGGTTAAATAGTGGTCCTAACCACTCCCAAATTAGTTTTGGAAGGTTAGAGGTCAGTTTTGCACATTTTAAGAACCTTGATCCTTATTCGTCCCACCCTAGGATGATTAGAATCCTATTCGCCTCACCCCGGGATGATTAGCAACAATCATTCTAGGGTGGGAATATTAGTAGGTTTGACTAGCAAAAAGTCAAGCCTTGAAAAATGGCAACCCAGATACACCACCCAACTTTGCCTTCAAGGCATGTAATTGCGAGGAATGATTTTAAATAAGAGAGAGGGACTTCATTCAAGCATGCCCTGATCATGGAGGCCTCATTCAAGGAGACCCTAAATTAGAGAGGAATATTCTCTCCCCAAAAAAAGGCATGGTGAGCCAAGTGGCACCCTCATATGCACATTCAAATGATCCCCTTAGGTCTATAAAAATGTGAGCCTCCTCACCCTAAAAGAATAACAGAGCTAGAGCATTTGGAGCAACGAAGTGCTACCGAACTATACCCTCACTCCTCTTTGTGCTTCCTACATCCCTAATTTCTCTTTTGGAAGAGAGGTTATCGGGTGAACACTAGGAACGCAATCCAAACCAAAAACCTAAGAAATTGGCAATAATCCCACCCCAAACTCATCAACACAACCCCCTAGGAGGTTTTGGACCCATACCAATTGGATTGGTGCCAAAAATAAGCCCCAAACGGTGGGCGTACTGCCCCCGGGCACACCCCGCACTATTGCAGTCCTAATCGCCCCACCTTGGAGCGATTATAAATATGTGCATGATTTCTTTACTATTATTTTTGCATTATGTTGTATTTGATGTACTTATGCTATTGTCCAGGTTTCATTGCTTTTTGACATGATTTGACCTTGTTTTTATCATCTTATGCATTTACTAACGTATAGGGAGAACCTTTAGATATAGGATAATCTAGGTAGAATCTTCCAAATTTGACATTTTGGGTCATCTCAAAATGTCCATTTTAGTATAACCCCAAGTTTGCAAGAGTTTTGGAGGCCTCTGGGCAGGACATTTGCAAGGTCACTCTTGCACATTTTGTGATAGTCCTCAGCATCCCACCCCAGAGTGATTAGAAATATGTAGATGATTTCCTGATTGTTATTTTTGTAATGTGTCCCTGATGATTTCTCCATGACTTTGTCAAAGTTTGAATTCATTATGACATGTTTTGACCATCGTTTCATTCTTTTATATATTAACTAGCCAAAGGCTTTGGGGATTGCATGTTTTCCTATATCCACATATGCTATTAACTATTTGATATTTTTCTATGCACAGGATCTCACCACTAGAAACACCAGATGGGCAACAAGGAATGATGAACACATGGACACAAGCGATGGCAACTTTTGGCCCACCCATTTTGAATGTGGGCATGCGGAAGACACTGGAAGCATACCATCCATTGATGTAACGAACTGTATCAAATGTTATAAGCCCTAGAGGGGGGACATATTGTAACTGGATTAAAAGCAACATTAATAAAAGAGGCCCCATTTTTTTTTCTTACATCTCATTTTTGCATCATTTCCTTCATGCATTTGTTCATCGCATTCGTAGGACTTAGCATCTATACCATATCAATTTTGTTTGCATCATATCTGGTATTTCGTCCTTATGCATTCGCTTTTAGTCATCCCCAAAAGGCTCCAAGGGTTCCTAAAACTACTTGGTCATGTTAGTTAAAGGCTCCAAGGATTCTCAAAATTACTTGGTCATCCCAAAACATCCCAAAGGTACACATAATCCCTTTGGTCAATCCTAAAAGCTCCAAGAATTACTAAAAATTGCTTTGTCAATCTAAAGGCTCCAGAGGCATGTACTCATTGTTTGGTCAATTATGAGGCTCAAAAACCATAAAAAATTATAAAATCAATAAAATCCAAAAAAATTGGTAAAGCTTAAAATCCAAAAACATTTGCATTTTTATTTTGCATGTACACATTCATTCGCTGCATTACTGCATTGCATATAGGCATTCGTCATTCGTTGCATTCCATAATAGAAGGCATTGTGTTTGTTAGTCTTACAAATGATGCCATGTTTGTATTTAAATAATGCATCTTTGCATCTATCATAATCCATAATTCATGTGAGTAACTATATTTTTCAACACAACCTATAATGTTGCTATGGAGATATACTAGGTTTTTTTGGTCACTCAGTCATACCTAGTGGTCTTATCAAGAGTTGGTAGAAAGCTTGCTTTGATTTTGTAGCTAATGTTTAGTTAGTATAGCCCTTAGCATATTAGAAGCATGTCATTAATCAAAAAATGAAATAATCCTAAAAAGGACTAGGGGAAGATGAAGGCCATGAAGTAGGACCGGGTATCCTAAAGCAAAAAGAGTTATTCTTGCTTATCCCTCTGTGCGGATGGTATGGGAAATGTTGGTAGTTGGCAAAAGGATAGGTTAGTTCCCTATTCATAATCCCTTGCTTACGATAAAATGAGCATATCCCAAAGATATATCTCACATCAATCATCATGAATGATACCCTATATCGATATCATAGATTGACTCCCTAGAGTGATATCCCATATTGATATCACAAGATCGATATTCTCAATCGATATACCAAAAACAATTTTTCCAAGTAAATCTCCCCAAAGGAAAGTTTCTAAATAAAATTATCAAATGTAAATGTCAAAAAGTGAAGAGCAAGTGAAGATCAAGAAAACATGCTTAAATCAAAGTTCAAAAGTGAAATTCAAAAAAATCAAGATCAAATGAAGATCATAAATCAAAAGTTTGAAGAGAGATCAAATGAAGATCCAAAGATAGTTCAGAAAGAAAATGGAATCAACTCCCTTGCTTCACTACATATGAGAAAGTATCCCAAAAATTAAAGGATAGAAAGGAATGAGCCTAAATCCCTGTAATTGTCAGCACTACTGTACCTTACACATGATGATATGTCTGACACATTAGCACCTCGCTTATGAACAAGACCAATGTTTGAATGTGGAAGAGCTAGCTTCAGATGTCCTACATTGCCTAGTGGTTTAGTCCAAATAAAATATAAACTTGATATTGGATAAGACATTTGTGGAACCCCTATCTTAGCAATGGGCTGAAAGAATCCCGCCTGACATCGGGGAACGCTCGTGTCTTATCTTAAAATAATCATATGCACACACAGGGGTAATGAACAGTTAGGGTCTATCCTAGCAAAAACCTTTTATCTCATAAGTCTAGTGTGATTAGTATGCAACTTTTGATAAGTCTATTAGGATGTTTGAGTCTCATGGAAAACCTCAAAAATTTCTCCCATAGCAACAAAATGTCAAATATTGCAACCATATAAATAATGAAATTGCAAAGTATCAAATCCATGATACATCATTATATAAAGCACAATCAACATATAGGATAGATACCAGATGGATATTAGAAATAATATTTAGATGACCACTGACTATATCATGCACATTTTTCAAATTTGCAAAAGAAAAACAAATGACACATTATATCATTCGCATCATAAACATTGCATACCATTGCATTTCATATATGGATGATTAATTGATTACATTATTATCTTAAGGATTTTCAATTACATTCATGATTTTTATACATTCTGTAGTGTCGTCCATTATATTGATAAACACATATCATATTCATTCCTTATGTTTTATGTGATTAAAGCATACAAGTTCATTTACATTAGATTAACATCATGTAAATAGTGCATTACATACATTACATTAGCATATCGTGATAGTGTCATAAAATTAAATGCATGCCATTAAGCAAAATCAAATATGTATTTAAGTAAACATCGCATCCATATGCATCCATAATATAGCACATATAAACATCTAGATCACTACATATCATAATTATAAATAAAATAACTATCTAGTGTATGTCATCCATACATCACATCATATAAGCAGTGCATTCACGTGCATCTCAAAAATGTAAAAATAGCAAAAAAATAAAATAACTCAAACTCCAAATGTGCCTTGTACCTAGTTCTTTACCCTATACACCTGGCAGTTGCAGACACTTGCGATCCATGCAATCCAAAAAGATGATTAAAGTACCATAAGGACATTTGGGGCAAATTCATCATTGTGAAGTTGCTATGCTTCATTTCAATCCCTAAGAAGGCCTAGACAGCCAGACTTCTCCATGGGAATGATATATTTATTGCAATTCTTCTATGATAATTTTAGCAGATCATCGATAATATGATTCAACACATGCTTAATTGGAATTACTTTCATTTTTATTCCCTAATAAAGCCTTCATGGCTGGACCATTCCATGGGATAGAAATAGACAATTACTATCAATAGTTGCAATCATAGCTGATTAGGCCTTGCAAAGTATTAAATGCTAAATTCTAAGTTTTTTTAGATCATTCATAGTGGTCAAGTGACCTCGTTTCTTTCTTCCATTGTCATTACCCTCATCGAATCATCACTTGTGGGGGTGGTCATAATATAAAATCATAATTAAAATTAGAAAAATATCCCTGAGATCGTAGATCCGTTGATATTGTCAAAATTGCGTTCATCTTATGAATCATTGTCAACAACTATCATAAGCTTACTCTTTACAGGGGCAAAAAACAAATATGATAAGGTAAGGCTTTGTCGCTCTGCTATCAGTTTTACCCGATTATACTCGAAAGTGCCAGAGCACCAAGTGTAAGCCTTTGTCACTTCGTCTATCAGTCCTACCTGATTATACCCAAAAATGCCAAAGCATAAAATTTAAGCCTTTCACCCAGTTGAAAGCAATGATTCTAGGATGCACATCCTTTTGTAGGATATGGGGCATCTAATGTTGATCCGACTAATGATCATCATAGAACCTTTGACATCATTTTAGGAGGTCTATTTTTTCTTAGCATTGTTGGATCTCACAACGCATCTCAAAAGGGGCATATTTAGACACCTAAAATGCATCATGTCAAGGGCGACTACTCATATGGACATGCCAGAAGACCATATGGAAGATCTAGGATAGACTCTAAGATAGAGCAGTGGTTCTAACCACTCAATTTGGGATCCTTAGCCTAATCAGTCTAAACCACATCCTAGACCTATGGTTTACAGCTGAATCATGGCTAAGACTTGCAATTTATAGTCTAGATCATAGTTGTGACATGTGGTCTTAATTGAAGTTTAGTTGACCTTCAATACAATCCAAATCGGTTGAAATGACTATTGGATCTAGAAGAAGGTGGTTAGAGGATGGAAGCTTCCATTCCAACTTTCCTAACCACCCCTTATTGATATTGGCTTCTCCAGGAAGCCACCCCAAGTCCTAGGGCATCCTATAAATACCCCCTCCAAATGGGAGAAGATATGGATAATTTGTATAGCAAAGCGCTGACGAATTATCGAGTGAGTGTGAAGTGATCAAGTGAGCAATGAAGCCCTGTTGGATTGCATACTGAATTTGTGCATTCAAAGGCTAATTTGCTATTCATCCAATGATCAGTTTGCCATGGAAGCCCTAGGAGCCTAGGAGGATCAAGAAACACAAATCTAGGAAAATGAAGGCCCATCACAGTGATTTTATCGCCAAATCTATCAGAAGGACATCAAAGGTGACCCTTGAACATCAATTGGACAAGGATGTTAAGCCCACTTCTCTTGGAATTGAGGGTAAGCCTATCAGAGTGCTAACCATGGCTATCAACCACGGTTTATAGTGCAGACCGTGCACTAGAGCTGTGGTTTGTAGGAGAGGTATAACCGTCTTCCTATTTCTATTTTTGTCTTACTAGTTAGGTTAGATTAGCTATTTTGTTAATTTAATAGAATTTTAGAAGACTTATGACCGTAGAACTAGGCTAGATTCGCATTTTATGCTTATGTTTTAATTAGGACTAAAATGTTTTCTTTATGCATGTATATGCTTCATTTTCTATATCTGATCCATGCATAGTGTAGCTACTATTTTACTTTATGCTATTACATGAATATTGATTCACTTTGCATGGTTTAGTAGCTTTCTTTATGCTTTCTTGATTATGATTGCTAATGGTATCATTATGCATTTTACCTAAAAGGGCCTCATCATGAGAGGCTACCTATCTTTTTGACATTCTTGTTGTTTATTGACTGCAGGGAATAGTTCCAAAGGAGAGTAAACCATAAAATTCCTTCCCCATTGTGAAGAAGAGGGCACCTCCACCCTAGAGCAATTCGTGCCATTATGAGAGGCATTTGGAAATCACACCTACCCTTAAGAGGGAAAACAGTTGTGCACTCCTATTGTAATATTGTATCAAAATGAATATCCCTAAGAAGGATGTACTTGTAATTGGATTTTGGATTTGAATACAATGGAATAAAGTGCTTTATTTCTTGTTTTATTTGTTGTCAATTTTTTTTCTTGTATGTGTGCTATATCTTTACCATTTATCACAATAGTAATCGTCATTGGGTGTGAGTCTTTCCGGTGGTTATAGTAGGTATGTTAGCTTGAACCTAATTGAATTGGGCCCCTTGCTCTCGAGGGACCTCATGATTGTGCAATGGATTTTTGTATATTCCCATGTCTCTATTATCAAGAGCCAGTAGGTTGTCAACTTTGAGTTCTCCCACCTCAATCATGTTTTTCACTTGATGCTTAAACCTGATGCAAGCCTCGATGTCATGCCCCCATATCCTGTGATAAAGGTAAAATTGATCTTCCCTATATCATTTTGGCTTAGGATGGTTGGGATATATAAGAGGTATATCAAGAAATCTGATCCTCCTGGACTTGCTCAACTGATTAAATATTGATTGCATTGATTCTATCAGAGGTGTGAAATAACGAGATGGCTTATGTTCTCAATTTCTTCCCTGATTGTTATTTTTTTTGTAGTTGGCTAGTGGAGGATGTGCTTGATATTTCTATGGTTGTTGTGCACCTCAATCCTTGGGTGTAGCCAATACGACTTGATTGACTAGAGCAGGGTTGCCCTGCTTCTATTTATACTTGTCATTATTACCATTCTTGTTCCACTCCTTTTTGTTTCAAAGCTTAATGGTTCCCTCATCTACTTTTATTTCTTTGATGAGATTGGCCTGTGCCAAAGCTTCTTCAAATGAAGGATACTATTGGAGTTGTAGCAAGAGGAAGATATGTTTAGAATAACTTTTGGTGAACATGCGAATGATCTCTTCTGTGGGAACGAAGAATGATAATTTTTCCATGACTTTTCTCCATCTATTCCCATAATCTATTACTGGCTCATCATCATACTATTTCAAGTTCGCCAGGTATGAAAGGTTCACCTTCTTCTTAGAAAAAAAGGAGAAATGCTTCAAGAATGCATTTACTAGTTGTTCAAATTTGGTTATGCTATGCCTAGGTAGTTGGTTGAACTATTGAGTGGCAGCGCCTGAAAATGTCATTATGAATTTTCTTAGCATAAAAGCATCATTGTATTCAAGATGAAAAAAAGCATTGATAAAATTTGTGACATGTTCTTGTGCATCCTCTTCACCCTTAAAATTTTATAGCCTAGGAATCTCAAAGTTATTAGGATATGGAGGGCTAGGGATTGATGAGCACAATGGTTGGTTGTGTATCTTGCTCAATGTTGGTGAGTTCCCAACTGCCTCTTGTTTCTAAAAGGTTTTCGTATTTTCAGCAAGCTCTTGACATGCATTTGATGCACATATTTCCTCCTCTTGTAAGCCTATTCACATTGGCAATGGAGGTAACTCTCTATCCATTTGATTTGCTCCATTTTCCTCCCTCCTACGAGGGGACTCAGGATTATGATCTTGGTTTTTTGTGTTTGCCCTTCCTCCATTCTTCGAATTTCATTCATGATTTGGTGGGGGATTCCATTATAGGCTATCTTGTCTAGTGTGCCTCTCCTTAGGTGAGTCAATGCATCTTGTTCTTTGGTGGTCGTCACCATTTGTCTATAAATTGGTAAGAGCTAACCACTCATCATACTCTCTTAAACACTGCTCATGTTGGTGCAAGAGTCTTTCTCTTTGTTTCTCTTGTTTGAGAGCTTCTACTAGCTCTTGCTCCTTACATAATACATTTTATAACCACATCATTCGATCAGTTTGTACTGTCATAGAAGACTCATGTTTATCTGACTTTGTTCTTGTTGTCTTAACTCATAGATTCCTTGAGGAGTTTTCTGTTGTATCTGTACTCTTGCTAGATAATGTGACTTGTTTAGTGTACTATTGAGTATCTCTATGATCAAAATCCATGCATCTACTATGGGGTCACTCTGAGGTACCCCCATACTAGAAGGTGTGTTTAGAAGTCATGATTTGTGAGCTTCCAAACGCAAAGTTCTTAGTAGCTACAGTTATTTGGGTTGGTTGTGTAGGAAACTGATACAACTCATATAGCTATCATGTTTTCCACGATTAGTCTTGTGGGGTGCCATTCACTCCTATGAGATCATAGTCTATGGGAATATTTCCTTTTGTATAAAGGGTTTATTCTATTTGATTCCCATGGCTAGATGTAGCTCTAGTTTCCTACCCTTCAATGGGTAGACCTATTTCATATGTTTCTTGTGAGTCTTGAGGTGTTGCAATTCTTTTTTTCCTTATTGATGAAGAGGGCTTGATGGTAATAAGTTTTCTCCATGTGGATGGAGACGTAGCAGTCTTGTCATCCCTATGTGAAGAATGAGTCTTAGAACATTCTTTATGTCCATGTGAGGAGGAAGCCCTTAAAGCTTCCTCATCTCTTTGATATGTTTCTGTGTGTTTAGAGAGGCCCTTGAGGTCTCCTCATGTCTCCTTGATGAGAATGGCTGTGAAGCCTCTTTTTGTTTATGTGATTCTATTCCATGATGTGGCTCCTTACTTGGGGTTTCTTGAGGATATTCCCCAAGGTTTGAGTTATCACCCCTTAGGCTCATGGAGCTATGACTCACTTTATTACGAGTAGGTCATTCAATGTTACTATGACTTCACCTATGGGTATGAGTTGCTTCTGTATCTCCCTTGGTATCAGACCGAGGATGCTTACTTTTTGTTTTGACCATGTTGTCTTATGAATTGATCTTTTGAGTTTTAATTTAGGAATAACCACACAATACCAAGCAAATTTTTATCTTTACTACCGATTTAAGTGTGCCCTAAACTGTTTGGTGTGTTTTGATGTGTTGTTACTTTGATTTCTTGCTCTTGTTCTTGTATTAAGAATGAGAAGACTCATCCATAGTGACAATAAAGTATACTCATTCCAAAAATGATTTTCTCAAAAGAATCTAGGTTACACCACTGAAGATCCAATGTAGGGTTCACCTAGCTCTTGTACTCTAAACCAATGATTGTTCCAACAGTGGGAGACAATTTGAACACAAGTAACTCTGTGTCACTATAAGTAAGTTTCTCAATCCATTTCTAGGAAGCTCTAGGGGGTAAACCAGTGGAAGGATGTGAATTCCAATATCATTGGATTTAATTGAAGGTTGGTGATGAAATCCAACTCACCAATGTTTAAATGGGACATGTGTGTTGTGTTAATTTTAAGCTTGCATAATATATAATGCATCATGTAGAAGCAATGCATATTTCCTATATGCCTAAGTGCAAAAACACATTTCAATATTCAGAAATATGCATGAACTATTATGATTTGTATGAGCATACTTTATTTCATGCAACTATGGCCTCTAGCAGGGCCTCAAAGTAAGCAAAAAATATACAATGTCTAGCATGTTGGATTCTAGGGTGAACTTTCTAGGTATAAGTCATTGTTCCTAGCAACATCTAGTGGAAAATTTAAAAGAAGATCTAAGATATGCAAAATGTTTAATTCTTTCGTCTTTTATTCCTTCAATTTCCAAATACAAAGGTGCTTTAAGTTCTCTATTTTAGACACACATAAGTAGATAGAAAGCTGTAAAATATCAAAGAAGCTATACCAACCTTTTATCCAGCTCAGATAGTTGGTGTTTTAACCTCTGTTGCACTCTAGTTCTACCCATTGTCGACCAAAGAAACTAGTTCTTGGCCACTATATCTCAGAGCGGCTAAGCTCTATTGGTCGTTGTAGCTCAGAGTGGCTAGTTTTTGGCCACTGTAACTCAGAGTAGCTAGACCTGCACACAAAATTAAGTTAGTATTTTTATAGAAAATAAAAAATTAGTGGTGGTCCCATCGTGATCACCATCTGTAGTGACCCCACAACGGCCTCTTATTAACCCTACTTGCAATGTTATTAAAATACCAAAAATGAAATGGAAAGACAAGAGAAAAAAATGTATAACATGAAATAACAAATATGGATCTCTTTATTGATATTGAATCTCGATTACATGTCGATCCCTCTTAGGGATACCCATTTTGATACTATAAATTACAAATAGGTAAAGAGTACCCCTTCCACAAAGAGGTGGTGTGCTTATAAAAAGCTTCGCAATTTCACACACAAAAATGTATGAGGGCTTATATATGCCTCCTTCTCTAGGTCTGTTTCCTAGAGGGATCCCCTTTGCTCTCGTATGTTGCAAACTTTATCCGATGTACCTATGGCCCTGTAAGTAATGAAAAAACAACACACATTTAGGTGTCCGAGATTGCCTCCCTAGATGAGGTTGTTAGTAATCAAATAATGTAACAAAAATATGATGAAACTATGCCATGAAATCATGTAAATCTATGCTAATGATATGCAAACATAAAGAAGAAAAATAAAAGATGTTATGTCTAAAACCTAAGCTAATCCTACGGGTCACTGTCTAAGACAGTGGCTGCTAAGGTAAACCTTACCCTCTTTGCCCAAAGCTATGGGTCAAATCCTCTATCTAATGTTGAAATAGTAGGTGTTATGCTCTTCAATCCATCAGAGCTTCGTCGTACACGTGATTTCAAAGAGAACTATCCAAGTCTCGAAAGCTCTCCTCGAAAAGATATATCTCTCTTTGATATGATATATATGTTGGTGCTCTTAGGCTTGTAACTTTTATAGTGTGAAACCCTAGGTCTATGTGCAAGCCTTAAAAATTAATTTCTCATGCGTAGTGCAAGTTAGCATGAGAAGTTTTTGTCCATTATCTATGTTTGAAGGCCAGTTAACTAAAATCTAACTACCTACTTGAGTCTTCTATGTGAACTGGTTGTTAGCATGAGAAGCTTTTGTCCCTTTGTTTATGCTGAGAGGTCAATTAACCTAAGTCTAAATGCAAACTCAAACCTCCTATGTGAACTGGTCATGAAAAGGAATACAAAGTCACTCCCGCTCACCTTTATTGCATGAAGACTCATTTATACCTATGATTAGACATGTTTATCGGTAAATTGTTTCTCATGGCTTAGCCGCTATTGTTTGCAGTGGCTAAGATCTGGTTGCTATCATCTATAGCAGCTAAGGTCTGGCTAATCTAGGCTTGAGCAACTAATATCTGGCCGCTCTTGGCTTGAGCTTCTAAGCTTGGATGGCTTGAAAAGGCCCCAAATGAGTGGTGAGAACCACTACTAATGCTTGGAAATTCTAAGATTATGTCTTATGATCTTATGAATGTGTCTCTATGATCATTTCCCCTAAGCATGACATGATTTAGGTGTCTACAGTTACATTAGTTAAAGGCCCATAATTTTCTCCATACATGGGCGTGATAGATTTTTATGAAGATGGCACATTTATCACACTATAGAGTGGTGTAGATTCCATACTCGATGATTTTGTGTCTTGTTAAGATATTAAAAAAAAATGGTGTTCTAATCCCTATTGGTGTTGTAAGGGCAATATACATGTCATTGGTTGCACTTGAAATTGCTCAACATAAAGTGAAAAGGGATATTAGTGAGGAAATAGAGGTCAAAACCCTAATGGTCAATGTTTGTAGTGACACAAGTGACCTTCAACCCATGGTGGCGAATGCTTGTTGTGACACGTGTGACCTTGAGCCCAAGATGGCCAATGCTTGTTGTAATACATGAAACCTCATACCTTCAATGGTAGATATTAGTTATAGCACATGTGATCTCATCTTAGTAGCAGATTTTTCTTGTGACACCCATGACTTAAAAATTAAACCTCCTAAAAATGAACACCATATCTCATCAATAATGACAAATGCCATATGATTAAAAGCATTGATGAAGATGAAACAATTGAGTGTTTTGAAAAACATACCAAAGGATTTGGATCTAAACTAATAAATAAAATGGGATTCAATGGTGAAATATTAGGTAAATAGGAACAAGGCATTAAAACTCCAATAATGCTAAATATTAGGGCAAAGAATGAAGGCCTTGGCTATTCTAGACATGCAAGTACTAGTAATACCATGTTTGTAAAACCTATATCTTATCCATATCCTAAAAAGTATTATTTCAATAATTATGGAAAAATAGGACATGTTGTAGCTAGATGTTGGAAATTACATCCTTATGACTCATGTGGATGTGCAAATCACTCTTCTTCCAATAGTTGGTACAAAGTGAAAATGGCCAACAAGGTTCATATATATTGTGGCTGGACAGATCACACACAATGGACCATGATGAAAGCAATGTTGTATGTCTTATGCCAAAAAGGTAAAACCTATGGTAGACCTCAAGGCAAATCCAGTGATATATCGAGTGGCAGTCCCAGAGACAATAACCCAGAGATAGACCTAAAGATACCTAGAGATAAAGTTCCAAAGGAAAATATACATGAAGATCCAGAGGCAATGATCCAGAGGTATATTTACAAGTAGATCTAGAGATAGACCCAGAGGTACTCATACAATGATAACCTTATATCCAGAGCCAGAGCCATAGCCATGAGCCAGATCTAGATCCCAAGACAACATCTTTCATTTCACTTTTTCTAGACTGTATTGAGAGAGTTATATTATTACCCAAATAATGTAATAAGGGGGGATGTTAGAGTTACTATGTTAGTAACTATAGCTATTACCTTATTTGGTAGTTAGTTTGTTCTACCCTAGGTTAGATATTCACCAACATATTATTGTGGATATTTTATTTTTTCGATAGATATTATTTTAGCATATTATTGTTAGTAGGTTACCGATTTCCTAGGATATAATATAATTACGTATTTCTTAAAGGCTATGTTGAGCCTTATATCTATGTATTTAATCCTTGGAATTATCAATAATGTGCATATTATTATTCACTCTACTCCTAATATAGAGATTGAGGACAAATTTTTTTTAGATTGAATGACTATGTTTAGTCATATCAGAGGACAGATATTGAGGATATATTTGTGCTAGATTGAAGGACTGTGTTTAGTGCATATTTGAGGATAGAGTTTGGTGTATGTTTGAGGATAGGTTTATGCCAAACCAAAGATAGAGATTGAGTAGATTTGTGCTAGATAGAAGGACTATATTTAGTGCATATTTGAGATAGAGCCGAGAGTAAGATTTGGAGGTGATAGAGTATAGAGGACGATAGTCTCATGTGGATAGTGATTCGTTAGCCAAGGCAGCAAGGATAGGTGTCTTTAGTGGATAGATATCCATTATCTAGAGTAGTAGGGGTAACAGTTCTTCTAGAATATCACCAACCAGAGCTAAGGAGAAAGGAGTTCTCCTATGGATAGAGATACATGAACTTTATTAGGGGATTGGTGTCTCCTTTGTATAGAGGTCCATAAACATTGTAATAGGAAAAGGATTACAAATATATTGATTGAGAAAATTTTAGTGAAATTTTTTCTTCGTGGAGTAGCCCACATTGAGTGAACCACGTTAAATTGGTGTCTCTATTATGTGTGGTGATTTATGCATTATTTTTATTACTACTATTGATATTGTTATCTTTACATTGCATAATATTGATTTGGAAAGAAAAGTAAAAAGTGGTATTATATAGCTCAACCCCCCCTCTCAGTATAAGCTTGTGTTCCTCAATTGGTATCATAGTGGGTTCCTTCGAAAGAGTTTAACAACTTGAAGAAAAATATTTTAAAAATATAATGGATTCTAATAATGGGTCCTTAGATAATTCAACACCAATATTTGATGGAAGTGATTATATATTTTGGAGAATGAGAATGAAGATTCACCTGAATGCACTTGGTAATAAAATTTGGGAAGCAGTTGAAAATGGATACATACCACCAGTTGATCCACCTACAGATAAGGAAAGTAAGCTTCTACATCATTACAATTCAAAAGCAATGAAAATAATTTTGAGAGGTTTGCATAGAACAGAGTTCATAAAGTTTATGCATTGTAAATATGCAAAAGGAATTTGGGATAAGTTACAAAACATATATTAAGGAGATAAAAGTGTCAATAAGGCAAAGATATGAAATCTCAAGGGACAGTTTGAAGATTTGAAAATGAAGGATGAAGAAAACATTAGTACTTATCTACTTCGGGTAGATTGTTAGGATCTCATCCTAACCCTTAATGTAATAACTTCCTTGATGTAATAATTCCTAGTGAACATGGGTAGTACCCATGATTAATATTTTGTAATGTTCTAAGTTTTAGCTTAGGTAGTGCCTATGACAAATGGCACCCTTTTCTATGTAACACATGGTAGATAGGTTAGGTAAGGCAAGTGGCATTGTGCATGTAATTCATGTGGCATTATGCATGTAATTCGAGTGGCATTGTGCATGTAATTCAAAGTGGCACTATGCATGTAATTTGGGTGGCATTATGCATGTAATCCAGGTGGCATTTTGCATGTAAGCCAACCTTGGAAGGAAACTCTTTAAATACCCGAAAAGGCACCAATGTAATCATCTTTTTGCAAATTAATGAAGTGTTGAAGGAGGTTGCCCCCTCGAAGAGGCCTGTGATTCTATCTATTGTGAGATTGTTCCTTTTAAGTAATTTTTTTTATCATATACATTTAATTATGAATACTGTTATAATGTTTTTGTGAGTTTATTTCCAAGAAAATGTGTGAGAGTGTGTTTATTTGAGTTGAGAGTGTGTTGTTTAGTATAATTTATAGTAGGATCTTAACAAGTGGTATCAGAGCGCTTTCTAGGGCCAAGTTCTGCTACAACTGCAACGATTCTTGCCATCCAATCCACCTGTTAGGTATAAATTCTATGTTTTTTTTCCGTTCCTATTTTTCTTTATAAAAAAAATCCAAAAAAATATAGTGCATTTTTTTCTAGACCAAAAAAAAAAAATATATAAATATATATATTTAGTTGAGTAGGTAGAAACCCTATGTCGGGGGTTTTAAAATATCATGAAGGATCTATCATTATTGGCTAAGCTAGATAGCCCATAAAGCGTCTAGTGAAGTGAGGGGCGATCAGGCTCCAATACCTAGGCCTCAGATAGAACTCGTGCACGGACTTGAGCTCCCACGTATCTTCGGGTATATCGGGAGACCATCTAGGTTTAAACAAACTTTTAGCCATTAGGAAGCTTTTTGGCCTTGTATTACTCATAGTCTATGGGACACAACATCCTGGACGATTACCCTCCCGTATTGTCAAAGAGGCAGGTAGTGTGCTCAAGGGTATGTGTGGAATCCTCCTTGAGTAGTGGCCTGAAATATTGGTCCGAGCACTATTGTTCGTCACTGTCGGTATATTAGAGGGCCTATGGGTGGTACATACTCCTCTACCTAGCATTCCATGGTTCTGTTAAAACTTCAACCTATAAAAAATGCAAAAAAAAAAAAAAAAAGAAAACCAAACCTCCCTATTCGTAAACTTGCATTTCAAATCCCCAAAAGTGAGCATATGAGAAAGGAGTCCTCTACTAAAAAAAATAATAGAAAGGACATGCATTTCGGATAGACCATGAGGGTGACACTTAAGTTGATAGTCTGGAGAATAACAGTCAAATTTATAGTGGCAGTCATAGTCAGGTCAGTCAGGTCAGAGAGGTCAGCACAGTCAGGGCAGAATTTATAGTTTTCAGGGTCAGAACAGAATTGTCATAATAGTCACCTACAAAATACAGAGAATCTTGGGGCTAGTGAGGTTAGTAGTGTTCGAGAAACTACTGGGCCAACTAGTGAGAGCATGACATGAGGCCAGTTATAGATAGTGCTCCAGTACCCAACTTTTGCTCTGTAGCTTAGAATAAAAAACTGTAAACACCGTTAGACTCAGCAAAACAGGAGATAAAAAAAAAGTCTGGGGTGCCAAAAAGTAGTGTTGAGAGATATAGCTCATTGTGACCACCTCTTTGAGCTGATCGTTTTGATATATAGCACCCAAGAAATTTTTTGGGCACTTACTAAAAATAGTAAGTCCTAAAAACTCAATTCTATTTTTAGTAACTGGTCACAAAAGGTTTCAAAATGGCCCAGGGTACCCGTGGACATCAAAAAGAACTAGACCACTTGGAATCCTTAACAAAAGCCATTGAGAACTTGCACTCGACTTTTCACTCCATAAGGGAAGAAGTCCAAGGTCTTTGCCTAGAGCATGAGGCCACTAGTAACCACTTAGAAGAAGCACTTATAGAAGTAGACAACAAACTAAAAAGAGGACCACCCAAAATAGAACACCAAGTTGAGGGGTCTGCAAGGAATCATGACCATGATCCATCCTTTAGAATGCCCAAATTGGACTTTCCCAAATTTAGTGGGAAGGATGTTGATGGGTGGCTATGTAGGGTTGATCAATTCTTTAGACTTCATAATGTCCCCATATTTCATCGATTCCAGATGGCTTCCTTTAACTTGGAATATGAGGCTCTACATTGGTTTCAATGGTTACGTATTGCCAACCCAAATCTCTCTTGGGAGAATTTTGAATCCCAACTACTCACTCGATTTGGTCCTAGTGAGTATGAGGACTTTACAGGGGCCTTGACCAAACTACAACAAATAGGGTCAGTCCGTGAATACCAAGATCAATTTGAAAAATTGGCCAATAAGACAAGAGGATTGAATGAAGGGTTCTTCTAGAGTTGTTATATCAGTGGGTTGAAGGTGGAACTCCAAGCGAAAGTAAGAATGTTGAAACCACAAACTATGATGGAAGCTATCAGTTTGGCCCATTTGGCCGAATCTAAACTCTCTGCCCAAAGGCACCCATCAAAGTTTCCTCAAAATAGACCTTCATTTCCTCCTCGATCCCAACACCTAGTTGATAATAAACCTGCTGCACCCAAGCGCCTAACCACAGAAGAGATGGATGCATGTCGTGCCCAAGGATTATGCTATAATTGTGATGAAATTTTTTTAAAGGGCATAAGTGTGCACACAAAAAATTGTTCTTGATAGATGTTGAAGAACCTGATAACTCTGACCAGAGTGATGAGGATGAGGACCCTCTAGAAACACCTTCTCCACAAGAAGAAGTGAAACAGGAACCTGAGACAACAATTATAGTCCATGCTCTTGTAGGCATTACTACTCCACAAACCATGAAGGTTGTGGGATTTTTCAAGGGCCAACGTCTTTCCATCCTTATGGATTCGGGAAGCACACACAACTTCATTGACCCTAGAGTTGCTCAGTGGGAAAATTGCTATATCCACACTTGTAATTCCTTTGAGGTCATGGTAGCCAATGGGGGAACCTTACCTTGTAAAGGAAAATGTTGCAATGTTAAAATCAAGATAGGGGACTATGAACTCAAGCAGGACATGTTTGCCCTCTAGTTGGGTGGATGTGATATTGTTTTGGGATCTCAATGGTTGAGTACGTTGGGCACTATCAGTTGGAACTTTGCTAAAATTTGGATGCAGTTCTCCCAAAATGGACAAACACACATCATCAAGGGCTCCCCAGTAGGAACACCTCAAATTATTAGTTCAAATGGCATGGAGAAATTGCTAAAGAAATCATCATGTGGGGTCATTGCACAACTATTCTCCATCCAACCATCCACCTCTCAAATGGGTGAAACCCCATCAGACCTGCAACAGATTCTCCACAAACATGAGGCCATATTTTCAGAACCAACTACACTACCACCGCATCGCTCTCATGACCATGCCATTCCATTATTGCCGGATAGTGCACCTCCCAATATCAGACCATACAGGTACCCTCATGCCATGAAGTCAGAGATTGAGAAAATGATACAGGAATTACTCAAGGTGGGTATCATTTGGCCTAGTACTAGTCCCTACTCGCACCAGTATTACATCTGGTCCTCAAGAAGGATGGCTCTTGGTGACTGTGTATTGACTACCGAGAACTCAACAAGATAACTGTCAAGGATAAATTTCCTATCCCTGTGGTTGATGAATTACTAGATGAATTACATGGGACCATGTACTTCACCAAGCTAGACCTTCGCTCTGGGTACCATCAGATTCGGCTCAGGGATGAAGATATTCCTAAAACTTCTTTTCGCACTCATGAAGGTCATTATGAATTCTTGGTAATGCCATTTGGTCTCACAAATGCTCCTTCCACATTTCAAAGCCTGATGAACAACATCTTTCACCCTTTTTGTGGAAGTTCATCCTTGTGTTCTTCGATGACATCTTGATTTACAATCACACATGGGAAGAGCATCTCAAGCATGTAGATCAAACCCTACAACTATTGGCCGACCATCAACTATTTGCAAAAAGGTCCAAGTGTTCCTTTGGTTTGACTGAAGTGGAGTATCTGGGACACATTGTCTCAAAGGATGGTGTCAAGGTTGACCCTAAGAAGATCCAAGTAGTCCAAGAATGGCTAAAACCTCGCACTCTCAAGGGACTTCAAGGATTTTTAGGGCTTACAGGCTATTACCGTAAATTTGTCTATAATTATGGAAAGATAGTCATCCCCCTCAACTCCATGTTGAAGAAGGATTCTTTTACTTGGATAGGGCTAGCTGAGCAAACATTCCTAGAACTCAAGCATGCCATGACCACCACTCCAGTTTTAGCCATGCCAGACTTCTCTAAAAAATTTGTCATTGAAAGTGACGCTTCTGGTCGTGGTATTGGGGTGGTATTGATGCAAGAAGGATGCCCTTTGGCTTTTACCAACAAAGCCCTATCTGATCGCAATTTAGGGAAATCCACATATGCCAAGGAAATATTGGCAATATTGCATGCAGTCCTGCATTGGCGACCTTACCTCATTGGGCGCCATTTCTCCATCAAAACTGACCACTAGAGTCTGAAATACTTTCTAGAACAACGGGTTGCCACCCCCGAGCAAAAAAAGTGGGTATCAAAACTCATGGGCTATGATTATGACATCACATACAAAAAAGGAAAGGAGAATCTTGTGGCGGATGCTCTCTCTTGCCAATTTGAGACCCTTAGTATGTTGTGTGCCATTTCTGCACCATTGCCCCAATGGATTGAGCCCTTACGTCAAGAAATACTTCAGGATGCAGATTTGAAAGACTTGGTTGCTTCACTTATGGATGATCCAGAGTCTACACCAGGATATAGTTGGGATGGCCAGGATCTATGTTACCATCAATGCCTGGTTCTTCCTCCTAAGTCCCCACTTTGAGAGCTCCTCATGAAGGAATCACATGCTACTCCATCTGCTGGCCATTCAAGGTTCCTAAAAACTTATGAGCAACTCAAGCGCACCTTATTTTGGAAAGGTATGAAATAGGACATTCGCTCTTTTGTAGCTGACTGCGACACATGTCAAAGGATGAAAGGGGAAACAGTGTGCTCTCCGGGCACTCTTCAACCATTTTTGATCCCAGAGTAGGTGTGGACTGACATCTCCATGGACTTCATAGAAGGGCTACCTAAATCTAGAGGCAAGTCAGTTATTTTCATGGTAGTGGACCGCCTTTCAAAGTATGCTCACTTTTGTGCCCTAACCCATCCTTACACAACATCCACTATTGCCAAAATTTTTCTTGACTCCATATTTCGCCTTCATGGCATGCCGACCTCCATTGTATCTGATCGTGATCCCACATTTACTAGCAATTTTTGGCAAGAGTTTTTTAAGTTGCAGGGGACTTAGCTCAAAATGAGTTCAACCTACCATCCGCAAACGGATGGTCAAACAAAGGTTGTTAATAAATTCTTGGAAACCTACCTTCACTGCTTTGCCTCCGATCATCCTACTCATTGGGAAAAATGGCTTTCCTTGGCCGAATGGTGGTACAACACTTCCTATCATACCGCCACCAAACTCACATCATTTGAGGCAGTTTACGGGTGCCCTCCACTCATGCCTTCCTCCTACATTTTGGGTAGCTCCAAGGTCTAGGCCGTTGACAATGCTTTGAGTCAACACACCGAGGTCCTCCGCCAACTCAAGCAAAATTTGAACATGGCCCAGAATCGGATGCGCCAACAAGCTGATCAGCATCATTTTGAGCACAGTTTTGATGTGGGTGATATGGTCTTCCTTTGCTTACATCCATACAAACAATCATCCCTACAACTTCGCAGGTGTCAGAAGCTCGCTCCAAAATTCTATGGTCCTTATCAGGTTCTACAACGGATTGGCCCTACAGCTTACAAATTGGCTCTTCCCCCCACTTCCAAGCTCCACCATGTTTTTCATGTTTCCCTTCTCAAGAAAGTTGTGGGCACAAAGGTATAGGTTCAATCAACACTCCCCAAATTGGATGAAGAAGGCTCCATCTTACTTGCACCTGAGAAGCTTCTGGATCGTTGAACTCACACTCTGTGCAACCGTACCATTACAGAGGTCCTTGTTCAGTGGCATGGGCTTCAACTTGAGGATGCTACATGGGAGTCTCTCCATCAACTCCAGCAATAGTTTCCTCATTTTCAGCTTTGAGGACAAAGCTTCTTCAAGGAGAAGGGCATGTTAGGATCTCATCCTAACCCTTAATGTAATAACTTCCTTGATGTAATAATTCCTAGTGAACGTGGGTAGTACCCATGATTAATATTTTGTAATGTTCTAAGTTTTAGCTTAGGTAGTGCCTATGACAAATGGCACCCTTTTCTATGTAACACATGGTAGATAGGTTAGGTAAGGTGGCATTGTGCATGTAATTCGTGTGGCATTATGCATGTAATTCGAGTGGCATTGTGCATGTAATTCAAAGTGGCACTATGCATGTAATTCGGGTGGCATTATGCATGTAATCCATGTGGCATTTTGCATGTAAGCCAACCTTGGAAGGAAACTCTTTAAATACCCGAAAAGGCACCAATGTAATCATATTTTTGCAAATTAATGAAGTGTTGAAGGAGGTTGCCCCCTCGAAGAGGCCTGCGATTCTATCTATTGTGAGATTGTTCCTTTTAAGTAATTTTTGTTATCATATGTATTTAATTCTGAATATTGTTATAATGTTTCTGTGAGTTTATTTCCAAGAAAATGTGTGAGAGTGTGTTTATTTGAGTTGAGAGTGTGTTGTTTAGTATAATTTATAGCAGGATCTTAACATAGATGATGTTGTCTAATCCTCATGTTTGGACTTTGACTCAATGAGTATTTTGAATATTTCTGATTATTGTTTGATAAGATCTTGAAGCCCACTCCTCCCCCCTCCCCCCCCCCCCTCCCCCCAATGTGTTGGCAATTTTGGGTACCTTGAGTACATTGCCTTTGCTCAAGTATAGTTGTTGTCATTGATGTCAAAGGAGCTCTTGGTAGTTGTTGTCTTTGATGTCAAGGAGTTCTTGAAGCAATTTGATTAGTTGTCCAAAGCATGTGTTTTGATGAAGGTTTCAATATGATCGGTAAGTCTCCATTATGTAGCCCAGTTGCAAAAGATCAAGAAAAAGACAAGTAAGAAGAAGTATGCAAGGGTCGGCAAAACTGTCGTGATTTCGTGACATGTTTTAGGAGAGAGAAAGCATTGGCAAAACTGTCATGATTTCGTGACATGCTGGAAGGTAGAGGCAAAGCCGGCAAAATTGTTGTGATTTCGTGACATGTTTGAGGAGAGAGAAAGTTTACTGGCAAAACTGTCATGATTTCGTGACATGTCGCATGATTTCGTGACGTGTCGTGATTTCATGACAAGTTGAGTTGGCAGAGTTGAGTTGTAGGAAGTGTCGTGATTTCATGACATGTTTCAATTTTGTGAGCAGATGGTAGAAAAGAGCTTAAGGCAACGAAAGTGTCATGATTTCATGACATGTTCCAGCTCATGAGCAGCTAAGGTAGAAAAGAGCTTAAGGCAGCGAAAGCGTCGCGATTTCGTGACATGTTCCGGTTTCATGAGCAAGCTAGCGTAAAAGAGCTCGAGGAAGCGAAAGCATCGCGATTTCGTGACATGTTCCGCTTTCGCGAGCATTTGGCGAGAAAAGAGCTTAAGGCGAAGAAAGCGTCACGATTTCATGACATGTTCTATTTTCGCTAGTGCGGACGGTGCAGAAGGCGAGAGAAAGAAGAAGTGTCACGATTTTGTGACACCAAAGAACGAAAAAAATGTCATGATTTTGTGACATGGTGCAGAAGAAAGAGTCTGCAACTAGAAGTGTCATGATTTCACGACATGCAGTGAAGAAAGCATTCAAAAGCCAGAAGCGTCACGATTTCACAATAGGTTGAGATAGCAGCTTGCAGTTTGAGATGGTGTCACGATTTCATGACAGAGTTGCTGATGACATCAACAAAAGGCAAAGGTGTCACAATTTCATGACAGAAGCGGAGAAGAAGGCTTCAAATTCTAAAGCGTCGCGATTTCACGACAACAAGCTAGTGAAAGTGTACAAATTCAGGTAGTGTCACGATTTCGCGACAACAAACCAAAGAAGGCGCACAACAGGCAGTAGTGTCATGATTTCATGACAGTAAGCAATACAAGGTGTACGGTAGACAAAGGCATAGCGATATCGTGACATGTTTGAGTTTCGCGCTAGAAAAGCTATAGAACAGCAGAGGCGGTTGAAGCCGATGGAGTTAACCTTTGCCGACGAAGTGTAAGGTTGTGCAGCCGATGATTGTTTTAAGGATATACAGCCGACTAAGATCAAGAATTTAATCATGAATTATTGCTATAAAAGGAGGACTATTTTTGAGTTTCAAGCATCGAATGTGTGTGTTGAGTTTGCGCAAGTGAAGTCTGATTGTGCGCAAAGAGCAGTCATATCAAATCGATCAAAGTGTGCGTTCGAAGTGCGACTTTCGTAGAAGTAGAGTGTGGGAAGAAGTTCGATCGAGGAGAAGCAGACTGTGCGAAGAGGGTGCTGTTGTGGTTGCACATAGGCGCATAAGTTGCTATGCGATCGAATGCTGTAGTGTTTATGAAGACTGTGTAAGGGTTGGAATTTGATCAAGAGTAGCTGTGATTGCGATTGTGTTCACGCAATCTGTGTAAAGAAAGCAAAGTGTGTGAAGTAGATGCTATTGTAATTGCAAATAGTTGTGAAGGAAAAATAGTGATCAAGTGCTATTGTGTTTGTACATTCTATGCAAAAGTTGTTCACGACCAAGTGCAGTTGTGACAAAGCAGAGAGAACAGTTGGACAGTATTAAGCAAGCTGTGTTGAAATTTTGTGAACCATTTTTGAACCAGTTTTGAGGATCATATTGAGGACAGAGATTGATGCAATTTGAGGATAGAATTGTACCAAATCGAAGGACTATGTTTGGTGCAAACCTGAGGAAAATATAGAGGACATATGTGCTAGGCCGAAGGACTGTGTTTAGTGCATACTCGAGGACTAGCTTTGTAGTGACAGAGTTGAGGACAGAGATCTCCAGCCAAAGCAGGGAAGACAAGTGTCTTCTATGGATAGAGTTCCACTTGCTAAAGGCATAAGAGATAGAGGTCTTCTAGAGGATCACCAGCAAAAGTAGAATTAGGGGAAGGTGTCTCCTTTGAGCTGAGGCTCATAAACATTGTAATCGGGAAGGATTCCTAGAGGACTTTGATATAACTTTTAGAAGAAATTTTTTTATCTATGGAGTAGCCCACCTTGGGTGAACCACGTAAATTGTTGTGTCTCTTTGTGGATTATTTTGTGTGTTGTTCTTACTGCTGTTATTACTATTGTCTTTATTCTGCATATTATTGATTTGAAAGCTGCTTTGAAAGAAAAAGTTAAAAGTAGTCTTATACTGTTCACCCCCCCTCTCAGTATAAGCTTGTGTTCTTCAATTGGTATCAGAGCCAGTGCCTTCAGAAAGTTTAACAACTTGAAGGAAAATTTTGCAAAGAACACAATGGACTACTCAAGTGGCAATGCAACACCTATTCTTGACGGATCAGATTTTGGCCTGTGGAGTGCAAGAATGAAAGTCTATCTAATGGCACTTGGTAATGAGGTATGGGAAGTTATTGAAGATGGGTACACCATTCCTACAAATGGTCCTTACACTAAAGAAGACAGAGCTTCTACATCACAGCAACTCAAAAGCCATGAATGCAATCCTGAAGGGTTTACAAAAGGTAGATCTCACCAAAGTTATTCACCGCAAGACAGCCTAGTGAAATGTGGAAACAATTGCGAGGTTGTTCATACAGGTGATGCAAATGTTCGAAAGGCCAAGTTGAGACATTTTAAAGGTATGTTTGAACAACTCAAGATGAATGATGATGAAAATATTAGTGACTACATGCTCCGGATGGATGAAGTTGTTAATTCTATGAAAGACTTAGGTCTTGAACTTGCTGAAAATGATGTGTGTGATAAGATTTTAAGATCCCTTCCTAATAGATTTAGTGAAAATATTTCTGCTATTGAGGAAGCTAAAGATTTAGATAAATTGAAAAAGGATGAGCTCCATAGTATTCTTGCAGCATTTGAGTTGATAACTCAAGTGAAAGTTGATGTAAAGAAAGAGGCAGCTTTCAAAGCTACCAAGAAATCAAAGGGCAAACAGATTCAAGAAAGTGATGAGTCTTCTAGTGAGGAAGAGGCATATTACAACAAGAAAGGCAAGTTTTCCAGAAAGCACAAAAGCAAGAAAAATATAAGATGTTTCAATTGTGGGAAATTTGGTCATTATGCTACTCGACTGTAATGTTTCAAAAAATGAAAGTGATGAAGATATACAGGATGTTAAGAGCAAGGATTCAAAAAGACAGAAAAAAAAAAAAGAAAAAAAAAGAGAAAAAAAAAAAAAAAAAAAAAAAAAAAAGAAAAAAAAAAAAGGAGAGGGGGAAACACCAAAAAAAAGAAGAGGAACACACAAAAAAAAAAAAGAAAGGGGGTGGAGGGGGAGGGAGGGGTGCTGTGGGGTGGAGAAGAGGAGGGGGTTCTTTTCAGAAGAAGAGGAGGAAAAAAAAAAAAAAAAAAAAAAAAAAAGTGTGGGGGGGGTGGGGGGGGGGGAGGATGATTGCAAAAATAATGATTTGGCTGCTAGTATGTATGAGGATGCTTCAGAAAACTACAATGAAGATGCATGTATTGTTTTTGAAAAAGGTAGCACCTCTAGTGATAAGAAATCTGAAAAAGGTCGTGATAATTCAAAATGCCATCAAATAGAGGATCTTGAATGTGAACTCAATAATGCTCTTAGTGTTTTGAAAAAGGAAAGAAAGAAGAATGATAGACTCAAGATTAAATTAGATGAATGTTGTATGGAGAGAGATGAACTTATAGAAAATCTTGAAGTCTCTATGGCTAAGTCACAAGAACTCAGGAATGAGTTGGATTCTAAAATTTTGGAGTATAGTGAGTTAGAACAGGAAATGGCTTCTTTGAAAGAAGAAAATAAAGAGTACAAGGATAAGCTCTACAGATTTCAGGATAGCTCCAAGAAGGTTGAATTTCTCATCAAAGGACAAAGAAAACCAACAGATAAAATAGGTCTCGGTTTTGTTGAGCCGCACAAGAAACAGGTTGGGGAATCTAGCAAGAAATTTCAACAGGAAGAGAGTTCTGATGTAGAAAGTACTTCAGTTCATAAATCCATAAGTGATAGATACGCAAAAACAGAAAATGATATTCAGATTGAGAAGAAGAATTTTTCGGGACCCATGAAGTCGAATAAAAGAAAATTTCACGGCAGATGTTTTGCATGTCACAGGTTTGGTCACATGGCTGTTCATTGCATGACTCAAGTGAAGAAAGTAAATGACAGGTTCAGGGGCCGTAATTTCTTTCAAGGGTATTGCTACTCTTGTCAACAGTTCGGGCACAAGGCAATTTTTTGCAAAGCAAATAACAAGAACTGGGTTAGTCATAACAGGCGGATTCAAAAAACGAGTATGCCGAACAGAAATAACAATGTTATCTGTTATAAGTGCAACAATGTAGGTCACATAGCTAGACTATGTAAAGTTGATCTTCCGAGGTACAGGAACAGAAACAGTAGTATGAACAAATCCAAGGATCAAAGCATGGATAAGAACAGGAATGACAACAGAAATAGGAAAAGTGATATGAACAAGTTCAAGAATCAAGGTATGGAGAAAAATAGGAATGATGAAAGGAACAGGAACAACAGTATGAACAGGTCCGAGGATCAAAACATTAACAAGAATAGCAATGTGGAAAAAGGATTCAAGAGAAGGCCCGACAAAGAAATTGTAGACATTAATGATGATGAGTGTCTAATGGGAGTTTCACTCCCAACCCTATTTTAAATCACCTTAATAGAAGGTGGGGGAGGGACTAAGCTAAGAGACTCATTCTTAGTCCCAAACCCCAAAGGTGACCCTTTGCCATTGATGACAAAGGGGGAGAGATTTGAGTAAGGGGGAGAGATATGAGTAAGGGGGAGTGCTTCAAGTGAAGAGAAGAGCTTCAAGTTAGGGGGAGCAAAAACTTCAATTGCAGAATTCTCAGTTGATGGATCAGTTGGTTCAGTTTTGGCTCTTGAGATATGTTTTATATGTTTTAAGTTAAAGGTTGCCATCAATGACAAAGGGGGAGATTGTTGGCAATTTTGGGTACCTTGAGTACATTGCCTTTGCTCAAGTATAGTTGTTGTCATTGATGTCAAAGGAGCTCTTGGTAGTTGTTGTCTTTGATGTCAAGGAGTTCTTGAAGCAATTTGATTAGTTGTCCAAAGCATGTGTTTTGATGAAGGTTTCAAGTATGATCAGTAAGTCTCTATGTAGCCCAGTTGCAAAAGATCAAGAAAAATATAAGTAAGAAGAAGTATGCAGGCGGCTGGAAAAACTGTCATGATTTCACGACATGTTTTAGGAGAGAGAAAGTGCTGGCAAAACTATCACGATTTCGTGACATGCTGGAAGGCAGAGGCAAAGCTGGAAAACCTGTCACGATTTCACGACATGTTTGAGGAGAGAGAAAGTTTAGGCAAAACTATCATGATTTCGCGACATGTTCCAGTTTCATGATCAATTGGCAGAAAAGAGCTTAAGGCAGTGAAAGCATCGTGATTTCGTGACATGTTCCAGTTTCACGAGCAGTTGGCAAAAAAGATCTTAAGGCAGCGAAAGCGTCACGATTTCATGACATGTTCTAGTTTCACGAGCAGTTGGCAAAAAAGAGCTTAAGGCAGTGAAAGCGTCGTGATTTTGCGACATGTTCCAATTTCACGAGCAATTGGCAGAAAAGAGCTTAAGACAGAAAAAGCGTCATGATTTCGTGACATGTCGCATTTTCACAACTCGAAAGGTGCAGGAAGGCAGAGAAAGAAAAGTGTCATGATTTCACGACATTCTACAAAGGAGACTGTATGGACAAAAAAATGTCATGATTTTGCGACATGGTGCAGAAGAAATACTTCGTAGCTAGAAGCATCGCAATTTTGTGACATGCAGTGAAGAAAGCGTTCAAAATCCAGAAGCGTCACGATTTCGCGACAGGTTGAGATAGCAGCTTGCAATTGGATATGGTGTCACGATTTCGTGATAGAGTTGCTAATGACATCAGCAAAAGCAGATGTGTCATGATTTCATGACAAGAGCAGAGAAGAAGGCCTTGCAGACTAAAGCATCACGATTTTGCAACAGAAGACATGATGACATCAACAAAGTCAGGTAGTGTCACGATTTCACAACAACAGGCCAAAGAAGGCGCACAACAGGCAGTAGTGTCATGATTTCGCAACAGCAAGCAATACAAGGTGTACGACAGACAAAGGCGTAGCGATATCACGACATGTTTGAGTTTTGTACTAGAAAAGCTACAGAATAGCAGAGGCGATTGAAGTCGATGGAGTTAACCTTTGCCGACGAAGTGTAAGGTTGTGCAGCTGATGATTGTTTTAAGGATATACAACCGACTAAGATCAAGAATTTAATCATGAATTATTGCTATAAAAGGAGGATTATTTTTGAGTTTCAAGTATCGGATGTGAGTGTCGAGTTTGCGCAAGTGAAGTCTGCTGTGCGTAAAGAGCAGTCGTATCGAATCGATCGAAGTGTGCATTCAAAGTGCGACTTTCACAAAAGCAGAGTGTGGGAAGAAGTTCGATCGAGGAGAAGCAGACTATGCGAAGAGGGTGTTGTTGTGGTTGCACATAGGTGCATAAGTTGTTGTGCGATCGAATGTTGTAGTGTTTGCAAAGACTGTGTCAGGGTTGGAATTTGATCAAGAGCAACTGTGATTGCGACTGTGTTCACATAGTCTATGTAAAGAAAGCAAAGTGCACAAAGTAGATGCTACTGTAATTGCAAATAGTTGTGAAGGATGAACAGTGATCAAGTGCTACTGTGTTTGTACAGTCTGTGCAAAAGTCGTTCATGACCAAGTGCAGTTGTGACAAAGCAGAGAGAATAGTTGGACAGTATTAAGCAAGCTGTGTTGAAAGTTTGTGAACCATTTTTGAACCAATTTTGAGGATCAGATTGAGGACAAAGATTGATGCAATTTGAGGATAGACTTGTACCAGACCAAAGGACTGTGTTTGGTGCAGACCTGAGGAAAATATAGAGGACATATGTGCTAGGCCGAAGGACTGTGTTTAGTGCATACTCGAGGACTAACTTTGCAGGTGATAGAGTTGAGGATAAAGATCTCCAACTAGAGTAGGGAAGACATGTGTCTTCTGTGGATAGAGTTCCACTTGCTAAAGGCAGAAGAGATAGAGGTCTTCTAGAGGATCACCAGCCTAAGCAGAATTAGGGGAAGGTGTCTCCTTTGAGCTGAGTCTCATAAACATTGTAATCAGGAAGGATTCCCAGAGGACTTTGATATAACTTTTAGAAGAAAAATTTTTATCCGTGGAGTAGCCCACCTTGGGTGAACCACATAAATCATTGTGTCTTTTTGTGGATTATTTTGTGTGTTGTTCTTACTGCTGTCTTTATTCTACATATTATTGATTTGAAAGCTATTTTGAAAGAAAAAGTTAAAAGTAGTCTTATACTGTTCACCCCCCCCCCCTCTCAGTATAAGCTTGTGTTCTTCAGATATTACGATCTCTTCCAAAAAGGTTTAGCGAAAAGATCTTTGTTATAGAGGAATCAAAATATGATGATGTTTTGACAAGAGATATATTACTTGGTATTCTTACAGCTTTTGAGTTAATAACAAAAGAGTAAGATAATATTCAAAAGAAAGCATCATTCAAATCTACTAAGAAGACAAAGGGTAATAAGTTATATTCAAGCAATGAGTCATCCAGTGATGAATAAGCAAATTATGGAAGAAGGAATAAGGATTCAAGAAGATTTAAAGATGAAAAATATGTTAGATGTTTCAATTGTGGAAAATATTATCATGTTGGAGCAAAATTTGACTCAAAATTTGAAACCCCTAAATTTAAATTTTTGGTTTCATCAAAGTAAGCAAGCATTGCTGGTCCTTTTGCATTTAATTGATAGAATTTAATTTCTTATGAGTTTGTTTGATAAATACTAGTCATTGGTTGTTAATAATGTGTGTCCTTTTTAATAAAGCTCCATTGTCTTCAATAAGGGATAAGGAAAATTTTTATTAATCAGACATTTTAAAGCCAAACTCTGATCTCCCTATAATATTTTCCCTTTGGGTCTAAATCAAATGATAAACCTTTAAGTCCTAAGGTATTCAAAAGTGACGAAGAAATTTAATTAAACATCGTGGTCTAAAACCTGAAAAACTTAAGTTCAAATCAAAAATCTCAATTAAATCTCGAGGGCATGCACCCCAATAATTAAAATTCAAGCATCTTAGATCTAATCCGATGGCAACACTTGAATAAAATTTTAATCGGACGATTACACTATGATAAATTGATTAAAGGTTAAGTAGAAAGTCAATGTTCCATAAAGATTATAACCTGAGGTCAAAAGTGATTAAAATTTGTGCAACTCTACCAATATGGATGGATGCGCTTGAGTTTAAGTTGATCCAACGACTGCACACTCTCCAATGAGTCAAAACATTAAACGAGTCAACATGGGTCAAAGCTTCTAAATAATGATCAAATCCAACAGATTAGATGATAGTGCTCAAACGAACCCAAAGATCAATGATTGTGCTTGTTTTAACTATACCACACATTAAAAAGTATTAAGGGTATGCACCCCATTTAACCATTAGTTTAATTGGAAATATCATATGATAGTGCTTGATCTAGAGCCAATCCAATGGTGTCACGCCCATAGAAGATGCATTAAAAGGGTAAAACCCCATGTGATTAATTAAATCTATTAAAATGAGATTAACAAGGATCTACGAACATTGCTAATCATTCCATATTATATATTAATCAAGGTTTAAAATTATATGCCCCTTGGTAACTAACCTCGTAGGTTGAAAAAAATTGATGATCGCATCGACATCGATCGAGATCCGACAGTTACACTAAATTGAAATTTGAACAAATCAATAGTGTTACATCGGGTAAGAAAAAACTTGCATAAGATCTAACGATAGCGCTAGACTTCATTTGAAGATTGAAGGCAGAAAATTATCAAAGGGAAAACAAAGGTATAAAAAAATTGAATATCTGATGACATCGCCCATATTTGCCCAGATCCAACGGTAGCACGTCGATAAAATAATCAAGGTTTAATCTAAAGGTTTCTTTTATCGAATGATTAATTAAATGCATTATAATATTCCCTTTCTATTTTAGCTAAACCTTGCACATGGTCAAAATATCCAACGATCGTGCCTACACCATGGTATGATCTAACGGTGATCGCATAGAAAGGTGAACGTATTATAAGATGCCTATGCTAAAGAAAATATTGTTAAAGGTTTAAAAATTTAGGTTAACTTTGATAAATCATGATTATATGTAGACTAATATGTTGCATTATTTCAAGGTTTATATATCAGGTAAAGGTAGACTAACAACCATGCAGGTCCTAAGATATCTACGATTATGCTAAATCCTCTCCTAAGATCTGATGGTAGTGCATAGATCAAAGATTTAAGTGATAAATAAACTAACAATAATTTGACAATAGTGCTTCATCGATATTAAAGGAATCCAATGGTATAAATTAAATCAAAGTCAAGTATGAGTGAAGGTAAACTAATGGACATCTTATAATAGATTCGACGGATGCACACAATTCAAAGAGATAGATCTGATGACTACACTCAATCACAGTTGACTCAGAGAAACTAAGGATATAAAAGATGATAACGGGAACTCACACCAAGAACTAAATCTTATGAAAATCCCTAGGATGATTGTTTCTTAATTAAAAGGGTAATCGATCCCAAAGATTTAGTTAACGCCTAATGCCAAGGTGGCACGAGATTCAAAATGGAAGCCATCCCTATCACACCTCATAGTTCCATGTTAGATAAAAGAGTATTCCCATGGCCAATAGTAGGAGTGCTAATGATTATATGCACAATAACCAAAGGGTTTAGGGGCATGTAGGATGAAGGACACTGCCCGCCATTAAGACCCAACTCCAAGAAATATGTGTTGGCAAAAATTCATTGGACAATTTTAAAATGCAGTTGGTGGCATCTTACTTATGACAAATGTACAAATTATTAAACCCACTTCACCACCCATTATTTGAGATCATGAAAATTATCTAAGAGCAAAAATTGATACATAGAAGTACCGAGATAAGAAGACTTTCGAGGATTTCTTGTCACATAAGGACCCGACCTGCTATCGTGAGATCAATGGCATCATGGTGAGATGTTTTTGTACCCAAAGACACTAAGAAAGCCATAAAATTCATCATAAATGGGTCACCTTACTCTGATATCTCTGGACCACCTGTTCTTGATAGTACAATGTATGAATTTGCTCAAAAATGTGGAGCTGATAAAAGACCTACCCCAACACAGTAGTACGAGATCGACAATGCATGTATCAAGAATTTTGCTCATGTGATGGATAACGATGACCAGACCCCATAGATAATGGCTGATTTATTTCACAAAGCCTAGAGGTTACAATATAAGGGTTTCCCCAAAAATAATAGATGGAACAATAACCTTGGAAAGCTGGTATGTCCAAAAGTTCACTTCTCCTTATATTTGATGGTGTGGCCGACGGTGGCGTATGACGAAAGAGCAAGGACATTTTGAGATAATAAGGATCGGCCGATGTTTAGATATTAAAGTCAAACACATCCAAAAGGTTTTCAAATTGATAGAGTATACCACCTTTTTGGTGAAAAAGGTAATCGATCACCAATATCGAATGTTTATAGATATGGAAGTTTTTAAAACCTTGTTTGATACACATGAGAAAATAGAAAAGAAATTTCCAATTAGGAAAAATACTTTAGGCCATGGGTTCAAGATTTCTATGATATGATAAACATAATTTTTGGAGTACAGGATCTTAGTAGAATAACTAAAAGGATTTTATATTTAGCTGCACAAAGCAATAGGGCACATAACACCCCAATTTATGCCTAGGATTTAGAATTAAGTACCCAGATGTATAGAGGAATGGTAGAATTGAAAAAAGTTATTTTTGAACAAAGGTAAGAGATGCCCTGTTTTTATCAATATTCATTTTTTATCCATCTAATAGCGGGTCAATTAGGAGGAGAATTTCATAAAAGAATAAAATCCATTGATATACCCTATGATCAAAGTAGAAACTATAGAATACATGAAGGAAAAACTCACATGGGTTGGTTTTGTGATTATTTCATGGTGGAAATCCATTGGGCTCTAACAAGATTAGTCCTTGAGATATTAGGGCTAGGGGTAAGAGCATTTATTAAATAAAAGTACATTGGAGATTTCTTTTTCTTATAAGGCTTCCCTTATATCAGACTTTATGGGTCCAAAATTCCCCCTAAGTTGTTGCCAAAATATTACCCATTATATCTAGTAGCTTTGGAGTTGTGCAGGCAGGTAGTTGAAGAAGCTAAGACCAAACATGGTAAGGTCCCCTGGATCAATGTTCCCTATCACTTTGGAGTTTTTATATTTTTTGGCTACCCTTCCCTGCTCAAGGGAATTTTTGATTTGGACAACATGGGATTCAATGAGATAACTTGGAGATTTTATGACCCAAAATAAATATACAAAAAAATGATGGCAAAAAGAGAACATGCTCAAATACGACATCGTAAAGACACTTTTGAAGAAATATTATTAGAAGATATGGAAAACAGATTATATTTTCAAAAGGTATGGGATGATTTCCATCCTAAAAGTAGGGTCAACACACAGGTTCATGAAGCCTATGATTAACCTACAAAATTAATAAGGCTTCGAAAAATTTTAGTATAATCTATAACACCTATTTTTCCAGGAGCAGCTTTAGCAATCAAATAAGACCCCCTATTAGAGTTGATATAATAATAGGGTATTGACAAAATGGAGGTCACTATAAATACTATAGACATAGTAGAGCAACAGGTTAGTCCTTTCAAAGGTACTCATTTTATAATAGAGGCAACACCAAGCAATTCCCAAGAAGCTTCTGAAGAACACAAGCTTATACTGAGAGGGGGGGTGAACAATATAGTGCCCACTTTTTACTTTCTTTCCAAACCAATATAAATTAGTGTCCTTAATTGCAATAACAAAATATAGCAGTGTGGATTAATAACATAGATAGAAATAGTAAGAAAGTGCACAAATCATCACACACAATTGAGACACAATATTTAATGTGGTTCCCCCAATGTGGGGTAGTCCACAAGATAATCTCCTTATAATATTTCACAAATAAATATGGATACTTATCCTAATACAAATGATTACTTTGATCAAATTTAGGTTATCCTAATATTCTCAGGTGGGCTCCACTAATTTTCTTAGCTAGGGTCTCCATTGATCTGCTCAGCTAGGCTATCCACTCATATGCTCAGCTAGGCTATCCACTGATCTACTCAACTAGGCTCTCAAATGATTTGCTCAAATAGGCTCTCAAATGATCTGCTTAGCTAGGATATCCATCGATCTGATCAACTAGGCTATCCATTGATATGCTTATATAGGCAACTGGTGTTGATGTGTTTTTTGTTTCTATCCTATCTCTTTCACTACTCACAAATTTGCCTCAATGCCTTCTCACAAGGCTCAAACAATCCTGCTCAAATGTTGCCCCAAATATTTTTTGAAAGCCTTCACAAAAGGCTCAAACAATCCTACTCAAATGTTATCCCAAATCTGTCCACATATCTATCCCAAAAGCCTTCTCAAAGGCTCAACCAATCATGCACAAAATATATCTCAAATATGTCCACAAATCTATCCCAAAAGCCTTCTCAAAGGCTCAACCAATCATGCACAAAATTTATCTCAAATATGTACATAAATTTTGTTCCAAAAGCCTTCCCAAAGGCTCAACCACTGACTCTAAAGTAGCCCTCAAATCTCAACCATGAATCAACAAAGGTAAGGTTCAATGATGAACTCAACAATGGATAACAAATAAATGATGACAATACTCAACAATGCGCTCAATAATGAATGGTAATGTACTCTTAAATGGATGACAACAATGATCCACAATGATCTCAACAATGTATGACAAATTATCTCTCAAATGTATGACAACAATGCTCAATAATGTACTCTCAAATGGATAACAACAATGCTCAACAATGTACTCTCAAATGTATGGCAAATGATCTCTCTAATGAAAACCTCTCCAAGAAATAACAATGACGACTTCAACCAACCAAGGACAATCTCCACAAGTGATAGCAATAGGTTCTCAATAATATATTTCTCATGCAATGTCAATAAGCTCTCAATAAACAAGCACAACTCCCTCAAGAAAAGAGATCTCAAATAGCCAACAATGATCTCCTCAAATGAAAGACAAATGTATCCACAAATGACTAGAAAATGATCTCCTCAATGGTCTCAAATAATGGCAATGGACATAACAAGTAACCAACAATAATCTCCTCAAAGCAATAGCAAAAACATCCTCAATAATGACAATACTCTCAATGAACTCCACTAAAGAAATCATGGAACTCAAGCATCAATTTTATCCATAAAATTAATTTTCTAATTCATCCACTTCCTCTCAATAGCCAAGACACATAATCAATCAATTTGTCTTCAACTTCAAACCCTAACTCATGTGCATGTCTTCTAACTCAAGGTAGAATTTAACTAGGTCTCAAGCTCCTAGTTTAATTTCATAATTAAATCATGCACTAGGAGATATAACAAGTTCAACACTTTTCAACCTTATGACTCCCTAATTTCATTAACACATAGACCAAGCACCTATGCGTTTATTTTTAATTCCACACCTTAAAAATCCACATAAAGCAATCACAAATATTTATTTCCACACCTTATATCTCCCTAATCATACACAACAGTAACAAATATTTAATTCTACACCTTATAACTCCCTAAGTACATTAACACATACAACAAGAATTTATTTCCCTCAACTCCTTATGACTCCCTAGTTATCACAAAAATAATTTTAATGCACCAAAACTTTGGTAATAACAAATATTACCATGCGCTGGAGATAAATACCTTTTTACAAAATTCATAGCCTTCGTAACATTCGAAATTGTTAATGAATTTACCAAATTTAATGCACCTTCACCACCTTCAAAATTTTTAATGCTTTGCAAAAAATCAATGCGCCTTCACACCTTCTAAATCATCAATGCCTTGCCAAAAATGAATACGCCTTCACACCTTTGCAGGAGTTGAACTCTGTTCCTCTCACCTAGTGTTGTGAGGCATTTACCACGTGGGTTCTAGACCACATTAGGATTTTAATCCCAAACACCCACCTTTTACCTGCACTCAAATCTGAAACTCGATTTTACTTTCTTAGCAAAACACTTTTCCCTTGGTGGGATTCAAACAATGAACCTGCCTTGTGAAAAGTTCATGTGCTACCAATTGCGATATAGGCTCCTACATGACATCACTTTTACACACGGTTTACTTAACATTGATATCAAATTGAAAGTTACTTATCCTTCTTTTTTTGCTGCTCCCCTTTCGACGACTCTCTCATGTGCTATGTCAAGTCTTTAATAAACAAAAGTTTTTCACCTTTTATTTATGTGCACCTCCATCCTTCGAATGACGTCAGTGAATATTTATTAATCTCCCCAACCTTTGCATGTCAGCAGATAATGTAATTGAAATTTAGACCTTAGAATTATTAAATAAAAATTTAATAATTCGCCTCTTAACTTTGAATTGGGATATCTCCTTCATTATTTTGAATTTTGCCATGAAACTTTTTGCACCTAGGTTTTATTGGAAGGCCTTTTCATCCATAATAATTTTGAGAAGTCTTAGCATAGTGGTTTTAATGAAAAACCATTTCCAATGGTTTTAATGAAAACCCTTTTCGTTGGTTTTAATAAAAAACCTTTCGTCGGTTTTAATAAAAACCCTTACCATTGGTTTTAATAAAAACCTTTACCATTGGTTTTAATAAAAACCATTAATATAATATTTAAAAAATGAAATATTATATGCCTCTTGTGCCACAAAACCCTGTAAATATCCATGCTCTCCAAAATATCACAAATTATTATTTATGAAGTGCTTTTGCCACCAAAACTCAATGTGATCCATGTGACATCAATGATAACACAAAATAACTCAAATTGCCAACAATATACCCCTTTGTCATTGATGGCAACACCTCTAATGCAAATCACCACAATCATTGCAAAATCCATTTCTAAAAATCGAAGTTGCTCCCCCTGACTCAATACTCTCTATGGAGGCTGCTCCCCCTATCTCATTGTTCTCTTTGGAGGTTGCTCCCCCTATCTCAATGCTCTCTTTGGAAGCTACTCCCCTAACTCAATGCTCTCCCCCTTACTCAAATCTCTTCCCCTTTGAAATCAATGGCAAAAGGGACACCTATGGGGCTAAAATATATGACTCTTAAGATTAGCCCCCTACCACCTTCTCTCTTTAGGTGATTAATTTTGGGGTGGGAGTATATTTACTCCCATATTACATTGTTCCTTTCCTTTGTCAACTTCCTTCCACATATTTCTGATATCCTTTTCTTGATGAGTTACTTGATCTTCTTGTCTTGAACCTGTTTGATCTTCTTGCCTTGAAATTGTTTGGAATTGAGTCCCACAAAATCTTGCAATATGTCCAAAGTTATTGCAATTAAAACACTTGATATTTTAGCCTTGAATGGTGCCCATATTCTTAATTCTTTCTTGAAATCATTTCCATATCTATTCCTTTCCTAAAATTTGTATTGTGAAGCTCTATTTCCATAATCATTATGACCATGACCTCTGAATTATGTAGCTCTAAAACCAAAACCATGTTGCTCATTTTATTTGCACTGAGAAGCTCTATGACCAATCTTGTTGCATAAGAAGCAATGTCCCTGAAAACCATATCTTCTTCCTTTGAAGATCCTTCTAGTGAAATCAAACTTTTTATTTGATCCATAGACCCTTTCTTGACCTTTATCCTTGTGATCATCTTTGACTTGTGCATTGTATCCTTGATCCTTCTTTGTGGTATCCAAATCTTCTTCCTTAACTTCTTCCTTGCTTTCTTCTTCAAGAATTTATTTGCCTCTTGAACTTGATTCATCTATCTAAAAACAAGATCCAAACTAGATATTTGGATCCATAAGAGCTTTAGAAATTTCTTCATGAATCTTAGGTGCTTCCTTGCTTTCATATTTTAGAACTTCCTTTCCTTTTGAGTGTGACTTTTCTTGGAAATGAGATACAACCTTAAAATATGTTTCCACTCCTTTTTTAACCTTTCCATCTAACGTGTCATGTCTTGCCATAATTACCTTTAGTTATTCATTCATCATTTCCTCTATCCTTTTTGCATCTTGAAGCTCATCTCTTAGATCACTGATTGTCTGAAGTAGTTCTTCTCTGATTTTGACATATGTTCGAATCTTGTTTTCAAGATTCCTGATTTCTTCTTTTAGCCTTTTGACTCATTATTTTTGTTTTCTTGGCTCATCCTCTTCTTTTTAATTTTAAAAAAGTAAGACATTCATATTTACTTTCACTGAGATCATTATCATATTCTATAGTAAATAAACTCTCATGAATTATTTGACCATGCCTGTTTCATTGATGTGTCTTTTCATCTTCACCATCACTGAAGCCATTGCAATATCATAATCTATGATATCTTTGACCACACACAAATCATTTTTCTCTTTCACATTCTATTCCTAATAATAGATGTTCTTCCTTTTCATCATCTGACTTGTCTCTATCACTGTGATCTGAGCTATCATTTGCTTATTCAATGTAGAAAGTTTTCTTTGTCTTACAAAAACTTTTCTTCTTCTCATGCTTGCTTTGCTTGTACCTGTTATCTTTGTCATGATTATGCTTTCCTTCTTATTTTCTTTTGTGACCCTATTTTTCATCATCACTATTTTCTTCATGTGGACACTTGTTTGCATAGTGACCATAATCACCACACTTGTAGCATTTGACTTTCTTCATATCCCTGTAATTCCTTGAGTCTTTTTTTCTTTTGATGAAGTTAGCTTCCTCATCATTATCTAAATCTCTATATGTCTCTAGATATTTCCCTTTCTTTTCTTCTAAAGCTTTGAATGCAATTTCTTTCTTTAGAGCCTGATGCTTATCTATCCTCATCTCATAATCTGTGAGAGTTCTATTGAGTGGTATTTTCACCCAATTGTGAAAGTACACTCTCCCTTAGGATTTGGGTTCCAAATCCCCTCTTGCAAAGAAGTTAAACAAACAACTTCTCCAAGGTCTCCGCTATATTAGCATTTGCATATGTGTATTAGTAATCTCAAATAAAGATATTCAATTTAAATGCTTGGAACACCTTAGTGATTGCAAGTAACTGTAAACAAGGGGCAATGTTGGTTTATTTTACCATGAAACTTTAGTGATTGTTCATTGAACCAAAATAAAGCAAATGTGAGTTGGCCCTCATATGACCTACGATGTGGTGCTCAAATTACCCCTCTTTCGTAAAATTAGAATTTTTATGAAGAGAGGGTAATTTTAGGCTCAAAAAATGGAAATTTGTGAAATGCCATAAAACATAACTCCTTCAATGAAATTGGAATTTTCATGAAGGGAATGTCATCATAGGCTCATGAATGAAACATGAAACTAAAAAAAATGAAATTTCGGCCCAAAATGGAAATTTTCTATTTTCGGATTTTTTAAAATCTGTAATAAAACAACTTCGATGAATTTTTAAAAATACTAAACAACTCCGAAAATGAAATTTCAAAGTGCGTATTGGAAGTCTGAAGTATAACCTACGCAATGGTGAAATTATTTTTGGATTTTGACATTTTTTAAATGTTTATTTTAATGCCTGAAAATTAAAAAAAAGTTAAAATTTCTGAAAATAAAATGCAAAAAATGGAACACAAGATACATTCAGTATGATGCTATCCTATTTCGACAAAACCGAAGATGTGAGGTTTTCATGCATGCAACCTAACCTATTGGACTTGCAAAACAAGCACAATCCGGATAAGCTAAGTGCTGGCTCCTAGGGTTTTAAATGAGGTTTTTAGATTTAAACATTCGCATGAAGCAACCAAGAAAACTTGCATAAACTCCATTTACAAGCCTAAAATCTGAAAAGGGGAAAAATAGACATTTAATCTTGCATGCAGAAAATGACTCCTTCTTTCTTGTCCATAAGATGCAACTTTCTGAAACTTTTTGTATTAAAAATTTGTCATTTTACAATAACAAAAATTTCTGGTTTTCCCAAACCAGTCCATGGAAGAAAACGACTCAAACAGGTCCAGAATGGCCCTCTTGCCTTCAAATCTGCAACTCTGCTTGCAACAGTTTCCAACCCCTCAAAACATCCTTGCCTGGCGTATTTAAAATTTTTAGGAAGCTTTTCGTTTCATTTTCCAATGGTTGTTCGTTTCACCTTCCCTTGTGCATGCATGTGTTTTGGTTTCCAAAAAGGCTTTTCGTTTCTATTTTGTGGCCCTTCGTTTCATTCCCATGGTTTGGCTTCCTCTGTTTGGTTTTCTTCACTTTTCGTTTGATTTCAAAAAAATGTTTCCTTTTCTCCACATGGGCATGCGTCCGCTTCCTTCCATGTGTAACGACCATCTTAAATGATTTCAAATCATTAAAGATTCCTTATGTAACATTTTGTCTTATTCATTGGATTTTGTCCTTATGTGACAAATTACCTTATTCAATCTTCGATTTATTCCTTATAGGTCCACGTCATTATGCAGTCTTCAGTTTCACTATCCTGGTGTTCATCACTAATATCAAAGCACTGTCCACTACTCTGTTCCCTTGGCGAAAATGCAACATGTCGCGATATCGTGACACTTTTGTTTCTCTTCGCTCGCCTTTTTGAGTCACGAAAATGCAACATGTCGCGATATCGTGACACTTTTGTTTCTCTCTCTCCCTTTTTGAGTCGCGAAAATGCAACATGTCGCGATATCGCGACACTTTTGTTTCTCTGCCTTCCTCCCTTTTTGAGTCATGAAAATGCAACATGTCGCGATATCGTGACACTTTTTTTCTCTCCTCCTTTTGGTCACGAAAATGCAACATGTCGCGATATCGCGACACTTTTTCTCTTTGCTTTGGACACGAAAATGCAACATGTCGCGATATCGCGACACTTTTTCTTCTTTTCTTTGGCCGCAAAATGCAACATGTCGCGATATCGTGACACTTTTTCTTTCTTTGTCGCGAAAATGCAACATGTCGCGATATCGTGACACTTTTCTTTCTTTTTCTTTTGGCCACGAAAATGCAACATGTCGCGATATCGCGACACTTTTTCTTTCTTGTTCTTTCTCTTCTCTTTTGGCCATGAAAATGCAACATGTCGCGATATCGCGACACTTTTTCTTTCTTGTTCTTTCTCTTCTCTTTTGGCCACGAAAATGCAACATGTCGCGATATCGCGACACTTTTTCCTTCTTGCTTTTTCTCTTCTCTTTTGGCCATGAAAATGCAACATGTCGCGATATCGCGACACTTTTTTCTCCTTGCTTTTTCTCTTTGCTTTGGACCGCAAAAATGCAACATGTCGCGATATCGCGACACTTTTTCTCCTTGCGGTGTTTTGCTTTTTCTTTGATCTTTAGCATATGGGCCACTTCGGTCTTCTTGGAAAATATGCAAAAAGGTGGGTCCCCAATTTTGGGGTACGTTGTGGAGCAGACCACAACAAATGGTGACTCTACTGGGAAATGCTCTTGAGCATTTCGATGAGAACTCAACCTGAACACCTTCAAAACTCAAACACAAGCGTCAACAAATATCCCAAGAATGAAACTAGACGAGAAATACATGAAGCATTAGAATTATTAAGCATCAGCTCGGTGTGTGCAATGTGCTTCATTCCCTATCGTTTGAAACTCGTTCAACTTTCCATTGTCATTTTCACTTATGATTCGTGCGTATGAGAAGTTATGGATGATTCCTGTAGGATTTAACGTATGGTGAAGATGCTAGAGATATAACAAGCTTTGCAAAGGCTCAAACTTTCTAGTACCATGAACAAACATATTAAAACTGTCAAATCCTCTTAGGACCAAATATGAGTATACTGAATTAATTTACTAGATCCCAAAGTTGGTTATGTGTCACTACCATTTTGAACCCATGTGCAAGTGTAAGTGAAATCAGAGCTTTGGGGAATAGGATTCCCAACCTAAGCGAGATGGGAATTTAACCCTATCCTTACTACTCGGATCTGGAGTTCATTACCTCATCTTGAACAAAATGATTTAACCTGTTATGGATGAAACTGTCAGGCTAGCCTGTCCGTTTGAGCAATCAGTGGTCTTGCTTTTAGACAAGACATGTTGCCACGCATGAGCATACTCCACTGCCAGTCAGGCGTCTATAGCCCCGGTGGAGATCAACCCCATAATCCAGGATTTGACTTTACTTTTGATTTCTTGAACCTTGGGGATGACTACCCATCCTTGCAAGGGACATGTAGTACGATCCTTCCAATCCAATATCAATGATGCAATAAAAGTAGAATGAAAAATATTTGCTTTGGAACTTCAAGTTCTTGAGTGTAGATCACGCTTTTAATTTCTTAAAGCGTGATGGAGGCAAAATAGAAGCTTTGGGGAATCGGATTCTCAACCTAAGCGAGATGAGAATTAGACCCTATCCTTACTACTCCATGAAGATCAAATCAGAGCTTTGGGGAATTGGATCCTCAACCTAAGTTCGATGGGGATTTAACCCTATCCTTACTACTCCGATTTTAGGCTTTAAGCACTATAGGAGTGGTAAAAACCACTATTTTAAGGATTATGTTGCATGATAGGACAGACACGAAATACTCCTTTCGCCTCACCTTTTCTTCCAAGTATGGTTTTGACCATTTTGCTCAAGATCCTCTTTAATATGTGTAGAACGTGCTTGGTTCAAGATAGTTCGGGCATCAGTTCCCAACCTTAGGATCCTTTTAATATATGTTATGTAATAACCCTAAGAGGATTCGACACCTTTTCAATGATTGTATTTGAAATGTAGATGCAACTGAGATGAAATGTATATGCAATGTGGAATGTAACATGAGATATGGATGAATGCATTGCTCTTTTTGAAATGCGGATGGAGTATACCACCTACTTTGCCATAATTTGTAAAACTGACAACTTCATGCATCACAAGTTCCAAACGATATTCTTTAATGTGTTTGCGATACTCGTGGAGCTTTCTGCAATACAATTCCGATGTTTCATATTCTCTTAGTCTTAGTCAACATTCATAAGGACATAAGTTGACATCTCGCTTTTTTTTTTTTTCAAGACAAACCAAAAGTGTCCAAAGGACCAACACACAAAACTTAAAACCAAAATGAGATCCAATCCAAAACCAAAACACGAAAACCAAAAGTATATACAAATGTACAATATAATACAAGATGGTGCAAAAGTTTGGATTATCATTTTCCCGGATCCCAAACCTGATTAGAATTCTTTAAAAGACATATGACGTGATACGCATACCAAGTTTTGTAGGAATCCAACAAAAACAAGATCAAACCAAACAAAGAAACAAACTTCCACTTGCCCCTCTCACCATACCAATTTGATTTAGTTTCATTAATAATCCTATGGTGGAGTTTCAAGTTTTCAAATTGATTAGACAATGATTGATATTCAATTCCTTTATGTCTATTCTTTAAGATGTCCATTCCGCACTTTGATTCATGGTGTAGAAATAAGCTTTCATTTTCATTCAATAAAGCCATAACATTAATAATATTTGAATCAAACCATTCATTAGGCAAACCTTCATTCGAATTTTGCATGGTGAAACCAAAAAGGTGAGATTTTACCTTTGGCATGTTTTCATTTGACCTTACTTGAAGAGGATTTGAAAATTCCTCTTTTCTCTCATGACATTCATCATCATGTAGCACTTGTTCTTTCTCCATGACTTGTTTATCAAAGGCACCAAACTTAGGTACCCAATTGAAAATATGTCCATCCCTTTCAAACCATAAGTCTTGTCTATCTAGGGGTGGGTTAACTAACACATTTCCATGATCAATCACTTGGGTTGTTTTGGGTAACGTGAGATTTTCAATTGGATCATCAATGATATCAAACCCAAATGATTTAGGTTTTGTAATTTTCTCATTTTGAAATGGCATAATCATTGTAGCACAAGTAAGTGGATCAAGATTTTCAATTTCTTTTCCTTCAAAGGAATCTAAAGCAAATGACTCTCTTTCTTGATTCATGGTTGTAGAATCCTTATCATGTTCCAAAATTTGATGAGATTCGAATTCCTCTTCCAAAACTTTCTCAAATTGTACAGGATTTATAGTATCCTCATGTGAGGAAGCAATTGAGTTATCCTGCATATTAATTGACACAACAAGTTTGTTAGAAGATTTAGATTGATAATATTCTTCCCATTTCTTCCATGAATCATAGTAATCATCTTCCAATTTCAAGTTGTGATGCTCAAGTACTTCTTCTTCATCTTCTGATTCATCAGCATGTTTCTCATCCAATTCATCTTCACCTTCCTTAGATGGTCCGGTTATTTCCAAAAGTGGGTTATCTCTTTAATTCAAATTGGTAAAGCTATCATAATCCAAATTTGTAACCCATGATTCAATTTTATCACAATTTGGAAGGTGTGGATCCTCTTGGTCATCACTTTCGAGAACATCATCCAAAGTGTCTTTCGAGAACAAGTGGTGAAATTCGATTATGTCTTCAACTTCATTTGTTGATTTTCTTTCAAATTCATTTTCAGCCACTTGTGATGGCTTAGGAGCTTCTATAATGGGATCAATTTTTGAATTCCGTGTCATATAGTTGCTCCAATCCTTTGCAAGTACATCTGACCAAATCATATCCACATAAGTTCGTTCATCCAAATCCTCCTTTTTGGGTAATGATTCTAGATATTTCTTTTCCAAAACAAGATGGTGATCATTTGATTCCAACTTCTTGTTACCCATCCATAGAATTTCTTCTCCAAAAACTTCATGCTCTTCAAGACTTTTCGAATAGGTATTTACTTCAACGTGAGTCACCTCAAAATCTCTTGTATCGCTTGAAGAAGCATAACATGAAACATCATTAAGATCGGCATTATGAATTTTCTTCCTAGGATGATTTGGATGCATACATTGACGTGCTCATTTTTGTGGTGGAACATGCCTACATACCTTCTTAACCACTTTCTTTTGCTCTTTTACTTTCGATGCGAACTCTTTGGGTTGAGTGGTAGAAGTAGTAGGATTAGTTGGATTGATATCCATGGACAAAGCTTGAACATTTGTTGCAATGGTTCCATGGGTGACCACATGATTCTCTAATTGAGGCATAGTTGGATGGATGGAAGTACTTGTATAAGCACATGTGGGAGCATAAGTTGGTATGGTAGGATAAAGTTGATTGTAGGGAAAAACATTTGATATCAAATTTTGTTGTGCCCACGCTTGATTTACCATCGAGGTTTGATTGCAAGCCCCTAGTTGTCCTACCATAGTTGATTGCTCCATTCCATAACCTTGTGGCCTCAATTGTTGATCTACAATCATAGCTTCTGTGTAGGCCGATGCAAGATCAGTAACCAAGGGATTCATCCTAACAAATATGGCAAACAATGGATCCAATGCTCGAAAGTATATTTGAAGAGCACCACTTTCCTCAATAGTATAGGGAGAAATTAATCTCGCATAAAGCTTTCGAAACCTCAAGTTGAAACTTCTCACTGGCTCATTAGGTTCTCTTTTGCAAGAAGTAAATTGTTGATATATCATGAGAGGATCAATGAGCAACCTAAATTGATTGATAAACTCATCTTTCAATTGAGTCCAAGATGTAATAGAACCAGTGGGTAAATTGATGTACCAATCATATGCCACCTCATCTAGGGTTCCAGGAAACATTCTACATGCCACATCCTCATGTTCGACATTCCATCTAACTAGGATATCCACATAGGCTTGAATATGTTCCTCGGCTAATGTTGGACCATTGTGTTTAAATTTGGGCAAACATTTTTCTACGTTCTTGGGTAAATCATGAGAATCTCCACTAATGTTCAAAGGATTAACATGTATCCCATACCACGTTCCTCGAGCTTGTAGCCATTAATGAAACTCAAAGAATAACTTCAAAACCAATTTGTTAGTCATGAATAAAAGAAGGAACCATGAGAAAGCAATATTCTAAAAATGTAAATTAGTTTCTGATTCACCCAATCGCATATGCGCAAGTGAAGAGCATACTCCTAGTGTTGTAGGCTTTCTGATTCACAAGATCGCATTACACGCAAGTGAAGAGCATAATACCGACAACAACTACATTTTAGACAAAATAATTCCTTACAAATAAGCATGAAATGACTAGCAAATATCAAACATGTAACGTATGAATAATCATGTTAGCATCAACCAAGAGATGTATCCATTAAAATCAAATGAAAGTAATTGCATGGAGACAACCTCGTTAGTCAAGACCAAAAATTTTTCAAAATCAAATCAAAACACATTATTCCTGTATGAACAATCAAAAGCGTTAGAACAATGCATAGCAATTCATGTCCTCCTTTTAACACTACAAGGTTGTATTGTTAAAAGAGGGCTAAAGATAATAATCAATAGGGCATGAAATATTCAAAATTTAAATCCCTATAGCATTTAAATCACACTCAAATAAACCAATTCAGGCCCTCCTTCTAGCGCCAAAATGTTGAGTGGTATTTTCACCCAATTGTGAAAGTACACTCTCCCTTAGGATTTGGGTTCCAAATCCCCTCTTGCAAAGAAGTTAAACAAACGACTTCTCCAAGGTCTCCGCTATATTAGCATTTGCATATGTGTATTAGTAATCTCAAATAAAGATATTCAATTTAAATGCTTGGAACACCTTAGTGATTGCAAGTAACTGTAAACAAGGGGCAATGTTGGTTTATTTTACCATGAAACTTTAGTGATTGTTCATTGAACCAAAATAAAGCAAATGTGAGTTGGCCCTCATATGACCACGAATGAGATGCTCAAATTACCCCTCTTTCGTAAAATTAGAATTTTTATGAAGAGAGGGTAATTTTAGGCTCAAAAAATGGAAATTTGTGAAATGCCATAAAACATAACTCCTTCAATGAAATTGGAATTTTCATGAAGGGAATGTCATCATAGGCTCATGAATGAAACATGAAACTAAAAAAATGAAATTTGACCCAAAATGGAAATTTTCTATTTTCGGATTTTTTAAAATCTGTAATAAAACAACTTCGATGAATTTTTAAAAATACTAAACAACTCCGAAAATGAAATTTCAAAGTGCGTATTGGAAGTCTGAAGTATAACCTACGCAATGGTGAAATTATTTTTGGATTTTGAAATTTTTTAAATGTTTATTTTAATGCCTGAAAATTAAAAAAAAGTTAAAATTTTTGGAAAATAAAATGCAGAAAATGAAAATGAAATGCAGAAAATGGAAAATAAGATACATTCAGTTTGATGCTATCCTATTTCGACAAAACCGAAGATGTGAGGTTTTCATGCATGCAACCTAACCTATTGGACTTGCAAAACAAGCACAATCCGGATAAGCTAAGTGCTGGCTCCTAGGGTTTTAAATGAGGTTTTTCAGATTTAAACATTCGCATGAAGCAACCAAGAAAACTTGCATAAACTCCATTTACAAGCCTAAAATCTGAAAAGGGGAAAAATAGACATTTAATCTTGCATGCAGAAAATGACTCCTTCTTTCTTGTCCATAAGATGCAACTTTCTGAAACTTTCTGTATTAAAAATTTGTCATTTTACAATAACAAAAATTTTTGGTTTTCCCAAACCAGTCCATGGAAGAAAAACGACCCAAACAGGTCCAGAATGGCCCTCTTGCCTTCAAATCTGCAACTCTGCTCGTAGCAATTTCCAACCCCTCAAAACATCCTTGCCTGGCGTATTTAAAATTTTTAGGAAGCTTTTCGTTTCATTTTCCAATGGTTGTTCGTTTCACCTTCCCTTGTGCATGCATGTGTTTTGGTTTCCAAAAAGGCTTTTCGTTTCTATTTTGTGGCCCTTCGTTTCATTCCCATGGTTTGGCTTCCTCTATTTGGTTTTCTTCACTTTTCGTTTGATTTCAAAAAAAACGTTTCCTTTTCTCCACATGGGCATGCGTCCGCTTCCTTCCATGTGTAACGACCATCTTAAATGATTTCAAATCATTAAAGATTCCTTATGTAACATTTTGTCTTATTCATTGGATTTTGTCCTTATGTGACAAATTACCTTATTCAATCTTCGATTTATTCCTTATAGGTCCACGTCATTATGTAGTCTTCAGTTTCACTATCCTGGTGTTCATCACTAATATCAGAAGCACTGTCCACTACTCTTTTTAGTCGCGAAAATGCAACATGTCGCGATATCGCGACACTTTTGTTTCTCTACCTGCCTGCCTTTTTTGAGTCGCAAAAATGCAACATGTCGCGATATCGCGACACTTTTGTTTCTCTGCCTCGCTTTTTTGAGTCGCGAAAATGCAACATGTCGCGATATCGTGACACTTTTGTTTCTCTACCTGCTTGCCCTTTTGAGTCGTGAAAATGCAACATGTCGCGATATCGTGACACTTTTCTTTCTCTCTCTTCTCCTTTTGAGTCATCAAAATGCAACATGTCGCGATATCGCGACACTTTTTCTCTTTGCTTTGGACCACGAAAATGCAACATGTCGCGATATCGTGACACTTTTTCTCTTTTCTTTGGACCATGAAAATGCAACATGTCGCGATATCGCGACACTTTTTCTTTCTTTGGCCAGAAAATGCAACATGTCGCGATATCGTGACACTTTTTCTTTCTCTTCTCTTTTGGCCGCGAAAATGCAACATGTCGCGATATCGCGACACTTTTTCTTTCTTGTTCTTTCTCTTCTCTTTTGGCCGCGAAAATGCAACATGTCGCGATATCGCGACACTTTTCTTTCTTGTTCTTTCTCTTCTCTTTTGGCCGTGAAAATGCAACATGTCACGATATCGCGACACTTTTTCTTTCTTGTTCTTTCTCTTCTCTTTTGGCCATGAAAATGCAACATGTCGCGATATCGCGACACTTTTTTCTCCTTGCTTTTTCTCTTTGCTTTGGACCACGAAAATGCAACATGTCGCGATATCGCGACACTTTTTCTCCTTGCGGTGTTTTGCTTTTTCTTTGATCTTTAGCATATGGGCCACTTCGGTCTTCTTGGAAAATATGCAAAAAGGTGGGTCCCCAATTTTGGGGTACGTTGTGGAGCAGCCACAACAAGTTCCTTGTAGTTCTTCCATTGTTAGCTTGTCGATATTTATTATTTCTTCTATCACTGAAACCTTTGAATCATATTTCAAGGGAAATGATCTCAAAAATTTTTGAGTAACATCTGATTCTTTCATCTCAAATCCTAGGCCTTTCATGGTGTTAGCAATCTCATCAAATCGAAGCAAAAGAATTGTAATATCTTTAGAATCTTCTATTTTCAATTCTTCGAATCTTTTTCTATGAGTTTGTAGTTTTTCCAACTTTACCTTGGAATACCCTTCATAGGTATCCCACAACTTAGTCCACATTTTATTAGCTGAATTAAATACCATGACCTTTGTAAAATCTATCTCACGAAGGCCAATTAGAATACAATTCATTGCCTTTGCATTGATATCAACCAATTTATTGATAGTCTTATCTATCTCGGGATCACCTTCAATATTATACTCTTTTGCAACCATCTATCATACCTCATATCCCTATGATATAAAGTAGTTCTTCATTTTCATTCTCTAAAAAGCATAATTGTTATTGTAAAACAGTGGATCCTTACTTGTAGATGATCCATTCTATGAGGTCATCTATGTTCTTGTAGAATATTCCCTCAAGCTGTTAGCTTTTACGAAGGAACCCGCTCTGATACCAATTGAATAACACAAGATTATACTGAGAGGGGGTGTGAATAGTATAGCACCCACTTTTTACTTTATTTCCAAACCAATATCAATAGTGTCCTTAATTGTAATAACAAAATATAGTAGTGTGCATTAATAAAATATATAGAAATAGTAAGCAAGTGCACAAATCATCACACACAATTGAGACACAAGATTTAACATGGTTCCCCCAATGTGGGGTAGTCCACAATATAATATCCTTATAATATTTCATAAAGAAATAGGGATCCTTATCCCAATACAAATTATTACTTTGATCTACTCAAAGCTAGGCTATCATGATATACTCAAGTGGGCTTCACTTATTTGTTCAGCTAGACTCTCCACTGATTTGCTCAACTAGACTATCCAATGATCTGGTCAACTAGGCTATCCACTAATCTGCTCATCTAGGCTCTACACTAATCTACTTAGCTAGGCTATCCAATGATCTGCTCAGCTAGGCTATCCACTGATATGCTCAGCTAGGCAACTGGTGTTGATGTGTTTTTTGTTTCTGTCCTATCTAGTTTGCTGCTCATAAATCTGCCTTAATGCCTTCTCTCAAGGCTCAAATAATCTTACTCAAATGTTGTCCCAAATATGTTATCAAATCCTTCATAAAATGATCAACCAATAATGCAAATAATTTGTCTCAAATATGTCCATAAATGTATCCCAAAAGCCTTCTCAAAGGCTCAATCAATCATGCACAAAAGCTATTTCAAATATATCCATAAATCTATTCCAAAAGCTTTCTCAAAGGCTCAACCAATCATGCACAAAAGCTGTCTCAAATCTGTCCAAAAATTTTGTCTCAAAATCCTTCCCAAAGGCTCAACCAATGACTCTCAAGTAGCACTCAAATCTCAACCACAAATCAATGAAGGTAAGGCTCAATGATGAACTCAACAATGGATAACAAATGAATGATGAAAATAATCAACAATGTGCTCAATAATGAATGGCAATGTACTATTCAATGGATGATAACAATGATCCACAATGATCTCAATAATGTATGATAAATGATATCTCAAATGGATGACAACAATGCTCAATAATGTACTCTCAAATGGATAACAACAATGCTCAACAATGTACTCTCAAATGTATGACAAATGAGCTCTCTAATGAAAACCTCTCCAATAAATAACAATGAAGACCTCAACCAACCAAGGATAATCTCCACAAGTCATAGCAATTGGTTCTTAATAATATCTTCCTCATGCAATGTCAATAAGCTCTCAAGAAACAAGCATAACTCCCTCAAGCAAAGAGCTCTCAAATAGCCAACAATGATCTCCTCAAATGAAAGACAAATGTATCCATAAGTGACTAGAAAATGATCTCCTCAATGGTCTCAAATAGTGGCAATGGACTTAACAAGTAACCAACAATAATATCCTCAAAGCAATAGCAAAAACCTCCTCAATAATGGCAATACTCTCAATGAACTCCACTAAAGCAATCATGGAACTCAAGCATCAATTTTATCCATACAATTGATTTTCTAATCCATCCACTTCCTCTCAATAGCCAAGGCACATAATCAAGCAATCCAAGGCACATAATCAAGCAATTTATCTTCAAATTCATGTCTTCTAACTCAAGGTAGAAATTAACTAGGTCTCAAGTTCCTAGTTTAATTTCATAATTAAATCATGCACTAGGACATATAACAAGTTCAACACTTTTCAACCTTATGACTCCCTAATTTCATTAACACATACAACAAGCACCTATGATTTTATTTTTAATTCCACACCTTATAACTCCACATACAATAATCACAAATATTTATTTCCACACCTTATATCTCCCTAATCATACACAACAATAACAAATATTCAATTCTACACCTTATAACTCCCTAAGTACATTAACACATACAACAAGCATTTATTTCCCTCAACTCCTTATGACTCCCTAGTTATCACAGAAATAATTTTAATGCACCAAAACTTTGGTAATAATAAATATTACCATGCGCTGGAGATAAATAAATTTAAAAAAAAAATTGTAGCCTTCACAACCTTTGAAATTGTTAATGCCTTTGCCAAAATTAATGCACCTTCACCACCTTCAAAATCATTAATGCTTTGCCAAAAATCAATGCGCCTTCACACCTTCGAAATCGTCAATGCCTTGCCAAAAATCAATGTGCCTTCACACCTTCGTGGGAGTCAAAATATGTTCCTCTCACCTAGCACTATGAGGTGCTTACCACGTGGGTGCTAGCCCACGTTGGGATTTTAATCCCAAACACCCAACTTTAACCTGTGCTCAAATATGAAACATGATTTTACTTTCTTAGCAAAACACTTTGCCCTTGGAGGGATTCGAACAGTGAACCTGCCTTGTGCAAAGTTTGTGTGCTACCAACTGTGCTATAGGCTCCTGCGTGACATCACTTTTTTGCATTGTTTACTTAACCTTAACCTCAAATTGAAAGTTATTTATCCTTCTTTCTTTGCTGCTCCCCTTTTAACGACTCTCTCTCATGCGCTATGTCAAGTATTTAATAAACAAATGTTTTTCACCTTTTATTTATGTGCACCTCCATTATTCGAATGATGTTGGTGAATATTTATTAATATCCCCAACCTTTGTATGTCGACGGATAATGTAATTCAAATTTAGAACTTCGAATTATTAAATAAAAATTTAATAATTCACCTCTTAACTTTGAATTGGGATATCTCCTTCATTCTTTTGAATTTTGCCATGAAATGTTTTGCACCTAGGTTTTATTGGAAGACATTTTCATCCATCATAATTTTGAGAAGTCTTAGCATAGTGGTTTTAATGAAAAACCCTTTCCAATGGTTTTAATGAAAACCCTTTCCGCTGGTTTTAATAAAAAACTTTCTATCGGTTTTAATAAAAACCCTTGCCATTGGTTTTAATAAAAACCTTTACCATTGGTTTTAATAAAAACCATTAATATAATATATAAAAAATTAAATATTATATGCCTCTTGTGCCACAAAACCCTGTAAATATCCATGTTATCCAAAATATCATAAATGATTATTTATGAAGTGCTTTTGCCACTAAAACTTAATGTGATCCATGTGACACCAATGACAACACAAAATAACTCAAATTACCAACAACTTCTAAAAACCCAAGTACAAATAAAGGAAATAAGATTGTAACAACACCTTCTCACAAAGCTTCACTCATGGAACAAGTCGTAGTTCCCATTTTTGAAAGAGTACTAGTAGTAACTAGCGTGAAGAAATTGGCACCCATGGCTATCCCTGCCTCATTAAACATAAAAGGACAAGAAATTAAAATTCCATCAGTGATACAAATGAATAGCAAAAGAACTGGTGGATTTGGGGGTCTTTTTCGAAATCACCAGGTGAAAAATCAAATAGAGATAATCGCTATAGAAAAGAAGAGGCCTAGATTGTCTTTGATCTCTACTAAGGTTGTGTTGGAAAGGATAGATGAGCAGGATACTTTCACTACTATAAATGAACAAGAATTATAGTTAGTAGCAGGGATGGGAAATATAGGAGAACAATTTACAAAAGAATCACAATTAGAAGCACCTATATCAGATATAGCAAAAATACATCTTCCTACTTTGCAAGATCCACTCATTTTTAGAGTTAATGAGGAAACCAGGGGCTCATCAGTACTAGGGAAAGAAGGTGAAATGGCCAAAGTTGTCAAGGCAATGCAAAATCAAGCCATAGACCAATTCATTGGGAAAATTGTAGAGCTAAGGAAACAATTGGAGAAAGAGGAGAAGGAAAAAGTTGAAATGAAATCATTAATAAGTAAACAACAGGAAGAATTGGCCTGAAAAGATACTTCAAGTACACAGTCCCCTTTAGTTATGAATATTAAAGATCATGTCTATTATTTAAATGCAATGAAGAAAGAAATGTCAATGAAAATAAGAGCTCATGCCAGAGGTTTTACTGAGATGTTCAGACAAATAAGGGTGATCCAAGTGACTACTCAAGAAATTCTGACATTACTACAAGAAAGAGAAGAATATCTTGAAGTCATCCACCCTACCCTGGATTTTATAGGGGACTATTTTGAAGAGCTGCAGGGACAAGAAATAATAACAAATGATGGCAGTAAAATTCAACTCAATTTTGAGTTTTTTTAAAGCAGCCCTGTTTGGAGCAAACCGGGAGAGGTGGATCAATGTTGTAAATAAAATGGATAATATGATAAAATATGCAATAGAAAAAATGGCAGGTATTGGTCTATCCTTAGATCAATTCTTAGAGGCTTCAGATGTAGAAGTGTTCTAGCGCATCATTGAAAGATTCAAATGTGAACCAGGTGATAAGGTAAAAATGATTAGACAAACTACTCTTATGGTAAATATTGTAGAGATGTTACTCTTTCAATGTGAAAGGAACATGCCCACTATTACCATATAGAAAAATAGAATTTTGTAGGAAATGAATATGTTGAGGATTGCAACCACATTTGATATAGAAGTTTGGATATTAATAACTGAACAAATAAAAAAGCTGTAGATAGTCCAAAAAGAGAAAGAAGTTGAAACTCATGGTCAACAGCTAAAATAAAGTTCATCACAACAAAAACCTGAGTTGACAGAAAAATTCCCCGAAGTAGTAAAAGAGACAGTCCAAGAAGAAACAATGGGAACAGTTGTGAAGGAGGTAGTAGAAGAAGAAACAGGTTCTCCCAACACTACCATCACTGGTTATATTGAATTACTATTTGAAAAATTCAAATAGGAGAGCACAATAAAGAACAACAAGGGTAGTGGAAGCTAGCTATACCAATTTTTGAATTTCAATTAGATGCTAACAAGTGTAAGGTCAGAAATAAAACAAAAATAACAGAATCAATAACCAACAATTATAAAAGGAAGATGCTACTGATAGATTCTACATAAAGCAATAAGAAGAATAACATTTTTTCTAAGAGGTATACATGAGTGCCCTGTTAGTTGTGCTGTTGTATCCCCTTCTGTGTCTATTTTTCCTTTCTCATTTCTTATTCATCCCTTTGCTGTGCAAAATTTTGATAGAAAAGTGCTCAAGAAGTTGAGATTATTTCCTATCCTATTGATCCTAGGATTCAGAGACTCTATTGTTACCAAATTGGAACAAGGAGAGTAGGAGAGACTTGTTATATTATTTGAATAGAGTCCTCTTCATTGTATTGATGTATTTATTTGAGAAAAACATAGTTAAAAGGCATCCTGCCCACTCTACATGTAATATTTAATGAAATAAATACAATACTGAGTTTTATTCCTATCATATCTTTGTCTCGGTTCTGTGTGTCACTGTATAATGGATTACATTATTTGAATGCATTATATACATTTCTTTCATTGGTTAACTCTTATTTTTATTATGATATTTGAATAAATCTATGAACGCCAATTTGCTTTTCCCTATTCTCTTTGTTCATATTAGAATTATTGTTAAATTGCTATAAAAACCCAATGAATCTAGGCACCGGTCTACATAAGGCATAATTAATGGTTATTTTTGTTCTTGGTCATTTTAATACTTATAGTGTTATATTAATCTGGAGTGTGTAATCGAAGTTTTATCATAGAATTATCGCTAGGGTTTCCTTACCCGTTATGTAGTTTTATTTTATCAATATTCGTGTTTAATAGAACAAAGAGGCAGGTTGACCAGAGCCTATAATAGCTCGTTGGTTTCAAACAAATTTTTGAAGCGTGACAAATCGAATCCTATGGATGCAAAAATCGGTTCGAAATTTTTTTTGGCACCGTTGTCGGGGAGGAATTGATAGAAAGATTTTATCTTCTTAAAAATTTTTCTTTGAATGACATTATTTTTAATCAACGGGTGGTCAGTTAGAATAAAGTATGTTTATTTTAATTTTTACATTTTCTATGTTCTTTATTTTACCCTTAGTTTTCAAATTTTGATTTTCTTTACATTTCTTGATATTCTTGAATTTTTTGGTTTTTTGATTTTTTTTAAATTTTTGGTTTCTTGATTTTCTTGAATTATTCCAAGAACTGACTCCCATGAGAATGAGTGATAATATCAAGCGTTCTTGATGAAACATACATTATTCTTTCTGCACCCTGGTGTTTGCGATTCTGCTGGACGAACCTAGAAGGAAAAATAAAAAAGGAGAGAACATAATGTGCTGAAAAACACTGAGAGAAGCGAAAAGGAGCTATTTCCAGAACTCAAGAATCTAGAGGTATTTATACATACCAAAAAAACTCCACTTTTCAAGAGTATTGTTTATAATAGTAGATCAAATTCTAGTAGTAAAAAGTACATAAAGAAAAATTAGAATATTATTACTGTAGATGAATGTTTAAATTATGTTATAGAAGATATATGTGATTATTCTTATAATAGTAATACTGAGGTAAATAACCCATTAGATCATATCCAGATTACTCAACCTCACATTCTTGTAAGTTTTACTACTGTGAATCTAAATCCTTTAGTAGCAATGGCCCAGGTTAATGTTCATTTATGGAGGACTAACATATATAGGCCTTTTGTATTACCCATCAATTTAAATACCTTACCCAATAAAGCTCACAAATACCTCCCTAAATTTTTAGGAAATAGTGTACTGACTGGAGAAGACCACATCAAAATTTTCTTGTATGCAATGGATAGTCTAGAAGTTGAACATTGAAGATGTAGTATTGAGACTATTTTTATAGACTTTAGAAAAATATGCTAGAGAGTGGTTTAATTACCTTCCTAACAATGATATCCCAAACTTCACAAAAATGGAAGCTGTGTTTCTAAAGAAATATGGTGAAAGGAAAAATGAACAATCACTATTAACTGAGCTAGCCACTATGAAGAAAAAATAAAATGAGGTTGTTAGTGATTTCAACATAAGATTTTCAAAGACTAGAAACAAAATCCCTACCAACCTTAGACCTAGTGATATTTAGTCTATTTGTTTTTATAATAATGCCTTTCAAGGAGAGTTTAACTATGAGTTAAGGCAAGAACAAGCCACTACCATTGATGGTTATATGAAAGAAGTAATGTATATAGAAATAAATATGCTTGACAGTGGTAAGATGAAGCCCTATTCTCTAGAAGTCAACCTACTTGAGATAAAACCCAAAAGGGTGGCATTTGATATACAAAGAAGAACCGAAATTGATCCAATGAAGAAATTGACCAGTCAAATGACTAAGATGTTCAATAATGTGAACAACAGGTTAGCAAGAATTGAAAGAAATGGAAATAATAGTGAGCGACCTCATGTTGATAACCATCCTCCCTTCAAGAAAAATTTCAATAGGAATTGGGGAAACAACAATGGTTCTGAAGAAGGAAATAGGAGTAGAAATAATGGGAACAATAACTGAAAAAACTGAGACTTTGACAGAGATCAAAATAGTGTTCCTAACCCTATACCATATGCTAATGTAGCAAATGGATTTCCCTATTTTTGCTCTACTTGTGATGTACCCCATAACTTTGATGCATGTAGAATTCACCTAAGTGATCAGCGTAATGTAGATATGCATGCACAATCAGAAGAGGATATAAGAATCAATTCTTGTTGTTCTATTGAAGATGAATCTAGAGAAAGGTTGTTTGAAGAAGATATGGACAAGTATGCTTCAAATCATCATCCTCAAATTTTAGTAACTGGAGGAACTAAAATCTTGCAAAAAAATTATGAGTCAAGATATGATAAGATGAAGCAAGGGAAATTAATCCCCACTGCTCAAGAGGTTGAAGAATTAGAAGCAATCCATGTTCTAAAATTAAGGAATAGAACATGTTGAGGTGTGATTTTTTCAATTCACAAAACCACTCGACAACTTAGAATTTTAAGTTCTCTTTTGCAAAGAATATAATATTTCTCCAAGGTTCTTACTTTATGTTTAATGTGTTATGCATTAATGTTTAGGTAAATTCTTGAAAAACTCTCTGTAGTTTGCATACTGTTTAACAAGGGGCATGGACAACTAGTAATTATTTTGAATTCATCATATATGACATATCTCTTTACACAAACTTTAATATTCAAATGATGGAATGAAATTTGTGTTGTAACATTAGGACACAAGAGATTGTATTTCCTCTGTATATACTCCCATTATTTTAAACAATGCCTTTAAATGAATATATCTTAAAAAATGAACTTAGCATTGTTGTAAATTAATTAACTTTTGAAATCAAAGTTAATGGAACTTAACTGAAATTGATAAACCTTTGGATATAAGAATATATCATGAACTCAATCATAAAGGTTTAATATGATTAAGGAAATAATTTGTCAAACTTTTACAAATTATATATAAGATATTCAAAAGTGAACAAACTGTTCCACTGTCTTGCCCAACTTATAAGGTGCTAAACCTTGGGAATGATACACTTTGGGGCTTAATTTAAAATGAATTCATAAACTTTGATTTTATGGAAAAATAAAGTTTACAAATCAAATTTCTTTATTTTACCCTTTGAAATATTCATGAAATTAAATATTCAAACAGTAAATACAACTTCAATGAGACATTTGGATTTTCGAATGAATAACAATTACATTAAACCGAAATCCAAATTTATATTCCTGGAAGATATCAATTCTTACACTCCAACCTTATAAATTAAAGCGAAGATTCAGAACATTCACTTATCAAAGTAATTTATTAATTCAAATACTAATGAATTTAATATTTGAATTAATGAATTAACTATATATGTGTGTATATCACCTAGTTATATGGATTTAATATTCATCAAACTCAGAGACTAGGCTGATCATAAGTTTTTGAAATAAAAATTAGAAAAGAAAAACATAAAAAGAATATGAGTTTTAGAACCTAATGCCTTTTTTGTTAGAATATTTAGCATATCTTATATTACATTAATTAAGTTAACAGCATTATAGGAGTGGTACGTAGTTTTCTTTATTCAGTTTATGAACCACCCAACTTGATTCAAACTGCCTCAACGGAGTTTATGTAATTCTTATATATTTTCCAGGAATATGAAGAGCAAACTAATGATTCAGTTTCTAATATGGCATCAGAGCATTGAATGATTTTTGGGCAATGTGAATTTTTTAGTTATGGGCAATGTGCTATTCAGGCACTCCATTACTAGATTCACCTCCATCCAGCGGCATCTTCGGGGCCGCGCCCCCCCCCCCCCCCCCCCCCGCCCCCCCCCCCCCCCTTTCCCCCCCCCCCCCCCCCCCCCCCGGGCTCTTGCAAACCAGATGGACGGTGTTGGATTCTCCGGGTAAAACAAACCAGACGGGAAGGGGCCATTTTTTTTTTGCGCTCCGAACAGCATGGAGAAGCTTTCGTAGCGGAGGCGTCACCACCAAAGAGCAGACTGAGGGTGTGTTATATGTAGGCGTGCCCATCCACATCATTACCAATGCAATATGGCCCTATTATCGGCAAGTAGCTGTGGACATTTCTTCTGCTGCGTTTGACGTGCCTGTTTATAGCCCCCCTGACGTCGATTATGAGCTCATGTAGCGAGATTAGAATCATAAACTTTCTGCTCAGTGAGCTTGCGGACGGCTGCATGGAAGTTATCTTCATTGTCAGAAATCGGTCCGCATTGCCACCCCGAGCGCGTGTCTACATCGAAGCAGGAGCTCGCGAGCAGGAGAAGCTTTGACGCAATAATTCTGTTTCTGTGAAGGATTGAACGCAGCTTGCTGGAATTAGCGCAAACACACCGGAGGCGCTTAACGTGACGGACATTGGGTAATGCGGGTCATAAAATTTCATTTAATTTTTTTTTACAAAAGTGCACGTGTTATTTTTCATTGACATTGTTGTGCGTGGAGGTCAAACAAAAAAAAAATGTCACTGTGCCATGAAAACACATGCACCATAGTGGCCGCTCAAATCTCTAAGTCTTTTGCCACAGGGAGGTTGGGGTTTCAAACCCCTTCACGTTGCTTCAGTTGCTGACGCTTGAAGAGGGCATTTTGACGCCCCACGGATCCGGTTGATGCCTCGAGGGCCCGGTGACGCCCAAGGAGGGTTTTTTGATGCCCCGAGGGTCGTGTTGATGCCTCGTCGGGCATTTTTGATGCCCCAAGAAGTTTTGGTGACACATTTTTTTGTTGTCATTGCTTTTAAGACATGTAAATTGTTTTTTTTCTTTCAAAAGCAATTGTTCAAAGGCATTATACTCTATTTTGCCCTCACTTCTTACAAGATAGAGGGGGGAATTCAAAATTTTCAAACCCTCAGAAGAAGACTTAGATAGCAACTCAAAGGTGCATTTTTGATTTTACTCGACACCTTCTTTTGTCAAATTTGGGTGCATTTTCGGTTGAACCCGACACCTATGTGAGAAGCATTTTGTGAGCATGCTTGTTTGATTATTGCATTTTTTTTTGCAATTAAAAATCATCTACATCAAAGCATCCACTACTTCTCTCAGCACATGTTGCACGAGTTCTCCAAAAGCGATTATCTCTTTGCACAGGGATCTTCATTGATCATCTACTTGATGTTCTCTCACCAACACTAATTTTCTCCTAGTTTTGTTTTTTGACTTAATTACCTCCAACTGATTATTCTTCTTCCGAAGATTCTCAAGCAGGTGTCATTAACATCTCTTTGAGTGAATTTTTTACCCCCATTGCTATTGTGTTTAGGCATAAATCCTGACGAAAGTCTTGGACTCCAAAGTGTTTAGGGGAAGTTACGCCCCACGCATGCGGATTCCTATCTTTCTAAGGTAGGTGCCATCAACAAAGCAATCCTTTTCAATATTGCCTATGTTCCACGTACCATTTTGATCTTCATAATACCTATAGTCTCCCTCACGTAAGGGCGGGTATTGTTTTGATTCAGTTCAGGTATAACTGGCCTGGAAACGGTATATCGAAAAGGGGACCATTTGGCGCTATAAGGAACCCTAAACAATGGCTACAGTGCACAAGTATCTTTCGGATGCTCAATTGCTCAAAGGCACCAATTTTGTGCCATGGAAGCATAAAATGAAAGCCATTCTTCAAGTCAAAAAATTATGGGATGTCGTCAGTGGCACTACCTCTCGTCCCACCACAAGAGGGACAGATCAAGATACATTTGATGATCAGGACAGGAAAGGCCTTATGTTTTTGTTACTTGCCATAACAGATGAGGTTCAACCTCATATTTGTGATGCCACGACCAGTAAAGATGCTTGGGCAGCATTGATTACTGTGTATGAAGGAAAGAATAATTCCACTATCCTTCACCTACAAACTCAGCTTCACAATCTCAATATGAATTAAGGGGAAACTGTTGAATTGTTTCTCTGCAAAGTGGCAGAATTGAAAGCTAAACTCAATACTATGGGAAAACCCATAGATGATGATCTTTTGACATCTGTTATTTTGAGGGCACTCCCATCATCTTACAAAAGTTTTATCACTTCACTCAATGTTTCTGGAAGAAAATTAACTTTTGTTGAATTGGTTAATTTGCTGCAAACTGAAGAAGCCAATCAAGTACAGAAAGATGAGGAACTTGCCATCGCTCTTTCCACCCATCAAAAGGGTCACAAGCAAGGACAATTGTAGAAGGGAGGGTCTTCTTCCAAAGGCAAAGGCAAGCCCAATCTCCAGCGAGATAAATATTGCAAGATCTGTGATATGAACAATCATGATACCAACAGGTGTTGGTTCAAAAACAAACAACAGAATGATCCCTCACAAAATAAGAAAGGCAAGGGGAAGCAAAAATATCCCCAGACATCGCAAACAACAAAAGGGTCATGTTGCTTATGCAGATTCCCATTCGGATGATTCTAATTCATCTTCAGATAATGACTCCGAAAGAGCACACAAGGTGCTCATGACCCATACTGCCTCTTCCAAATCCGATGTTGTATGGTATATTGATTTCGGAGCAAGCAAGCATATGACTGGGAACAAGTCCTGGTTTCAAACCTTTCACGCCAGAGAAGGCAAACCTGTCACTATTGCAGACAATCAGGTCTATCAAGTACAAGGTGAAGGGGATGTTACAGTCACACTCCCTGATGGTGACTGTGCCATAGAGAAAGTTCTCTATGTTCCTGGCCTTGCCAACAATCTATTATCTATTCCACAGATGCTAGATAGAAATATGGATGTTGTTTTTCAAGTTGAAAAAGGAAAAAAGAGATGTTTCATCAATCACCAAGGTCACAACATTGCCACTGGCTCCTACAAACATGGATTATTCATCTTGGATACAGTTTCTACATCCCATACTGCCCTCATTGCCACTACAAAAGAAGCTACTTCCTTATGGCATAAAAGATACGGGCACCTCAGTTCCGGGTATTTACTCGAATTAAGCAAATATGACATGGTCAAAGGGCTTCCTCAGCTTTCATCCATTCTCCCAGTGTGCTCAGATTGTCTAGCAGGGAAACAACATCGAGTTCCATTTGAGACAAGTTCTTCTCGCTCAAAAAAACCCTTGGAATTAATCCACGCAGATCTGTGCGGTCCTTTCCCAACCAATCATGGTGGAAAGAGGTATTTTCAGCTATTTGTTGATGACTACTCCCACAAAATATGGGTCTCCTTCCTTGCACTCAAGTCAGAAGCTCTTCTCTACTTTCGTCAGTTCAAGAGACAAGTTGAGAAGGAAACAAGTTGTTCCATCAAAACCCTCCGCTCAGATCGAGGGGGGGAATACACTTCCAAGGAATTTTTAGCATTTTTGGAAAAACATGGGATCAAGAGACAACTCACTACAGCATATACACCACAGAAAAATGGAGTTGCAGAAAGAAAAAATCGCTCCATAGTAGAAATGAGTCGGTGTATGTTAAAAGGAGCAAACTTAGAAAAACAATATCGGGCGTAAGCAATAAACACAACATCTTACCTACTAAATAGAGCACCTACAAGGGCTCTACAAGGAAAAACTCCACAAGAAGCCTGGAGTGGTAAGAAACCCTCAATTTCTCATCTAAAAGTTTTTGGATGCCAAGCTTTTATGCATATTCCTAAACAGAGAAAGAAGGAAACTAGATGAGAAAACTCAAAAATGTATATTTCTTGGTTATGATGAGTATTCAAAAGGATATCGGTTGATTGATCCTATAACCAAGAAAACACACATCAACAGAGATGTAGTATTTGATGAAACTTTCACATCAAATAACACACTTGTATACCTTAAGGAAGATGAACCTAAGAAAGAAGCGGCACCTCCTCAGAAGAAGGTTCCTAAATGGTATACTAGTACATTGCAAGATTCAAAATTGACATCACTTCCAGATCTAACTCTAGATCGACCCGCTACTCATAGTATGACTCAACACAAAAGAGCAGATGATGCAACATCAGTAATAGATGTTGATGACCTTTGTCAACATTTTGATGATTTATCTGTGAATGTAGAAGAAGATGAGGATATAGATATGGAAGATGAAAAAGTCTATTTGACAATACTAGATGAAAAAGAACCCACATCGGTCTTAGATGCACTCAGTAAAGATCAATGGAAAACTGCTATGGATGTAGAACATACATCTCTAATGAAAAATCAAACTTGGAAGTTAGTGAATTTGCCTTCAGGAAAGAAACCCATTGGTTGCAAATGGGTATTCAAGATCAAATATAAGGCAAATGGTGCAATAGATAAATATAAAGCCCGACTTGTTGCAAAGGGCTATGCACAAAGAGAAGGCATAGACTATGAAGAGACATTTGCTCCTACTTCTAAAATGACCACTATTCGAGTTCTGTGTGCAATGGCAGCTCAATTTGGTTGGCAACTACATCAGATGGATGTAAAGAGTGCTTTCTTAAATGGTGACCTACAAGAAGAAGTCTATATGACTCAACCTGAAGGTTTTGTAGTTCAAGGGCAAGAACAGAAAGTCTGTAAGCTGATCAAATCTCTATATGGACTTAAACAAGCTCCTCGAGCTTGGTATATCAAAATTGATAGTCACCTAGTGCAACATGGGTTTAGAAGAAGTCCTGCAGATCCCAATCTATATATCAAGAACAATGGTTCTAACATAGTAATTCTAGTACTATATGTGGATGATCTGATCATAACAAGCGATTCGGAGAGTATGATCAAAACAGTAAAGAAAGATCTCAATACCTCTTTTGAAATGACAGATCTTGGACTTCTCCACTATTGTCTTGGTCTAGAAGTAACTCAATACAAGCATTGCATACAAGTTACTCAAAAGAAATATGCCAAGACTCTAATTGATAAGTATCGGATGACTGACTGCAAACCCAAAGCCACACCAATGGAAGCAGGACTTAAGTTATCCCGATTCGATGAATCTCCTAAAATAGATAGTACTCTCTATCGTCAGCTGATTGGGAGTCTCATCTATCTCACAAACACCAGGCCAGATCTTAGTTTTGCTGTGGGTTATCTTTCACGATTCATGCAAGATCCTAAAGTTAGCCACTGGAAAGCAGCAAAAAGAGTTCTTCACTATGTCCGTGGTACGACATATATCGGTCTGGAATACAAAAAGAACAACAAGTTCTATCTTCAAGGGTACACGGACTCTGATTATGCTTGGATCCATAGATGACCGAAAATCAACTGCAGGTTATGTTTTTCACCTTGGATCTGGTCCTGTCTCTTGGCATAGCAAGAAGCAACATGTTGTTGCTATTTCTTCTATCGAGGCGAGAATATCGAGCGGCTAGTGGAGCGGTCTGCGAGATCATATGGTTACGTCGCATCCTCACAAATATGGGCCTTCCAAAGAAACTTCCTTTACATTTATTTTGCGACAATCAAGGTGTTATGAATCTTGTCAAGAATCCTATCTTTCATGATCGCACCAAACACATTGACACTAGGTGTCATTTCATTCGAGATGAGATTCCAAAGCATCATATCCAGGTCCACTACATTCCCACAGATGAGCAAATAGCGGACATCTTCACCAAAGCGCTTGCTCGAGTCAAATTTGAATTGTTCCGCAATGCTATGTGTAGTCAACATCAATGTAATAAGGGGGGATGTTAGAATATTTAGCATATCTTATATTACATTAATTAAGTTAACAACATTATAGGAGTGGTACGTAGTTTTCTTTATTCAGTTTATGAACCACCCAACTTGATTCAAACTGCCTCAACGGAGTTTATGTAATTCTTATATATTTTCCAGGAATACGAAGAGCAAACTAATGATTCAGTTTCTAATATTTTTGGATCAATCACAGTGAGACAATGCAAAGATTAAAACCAAACATACTATCTACCAAATGCATAGGTAATATTCAGTGGATTGGATTAAATATGATCATTCTGAATCATAATTTCAATGTTTGAATACAGGAAACCACATACTCAAACTCCAAATGATACAAAATAACCTTAAGATCTTGCAATTGTGCTCTTGTTCTCTGCCTACTTCACATCCTCTGGTGTACTTCTCTGGATTGCTTTGGTTTTCTTCCAACTTTCTTTTCACCTGCCTCCAAGATCCGACCCCTTCTTTGTTTCAAATTTCTCCTTTTATAATTCAAAATGCCGTTTTACCTAATTCATTCCTTCTGTTCCATTCAGTTATGCAAATTCATTTGGAAACTAACACTTTGATATTTCACTTTTCATCTTTCAATATGACAATGAATGTCATTTTATTACCTTCGCTATATAACATTAAATATTTTGAATGATTCTTTATGAAAATATGACTTTAAATATTTTTTTCATTGTAACTTCCTCGAACATATGTTAATGAGAATGGAATCCATAAAATCATCACAGTTACATATTGCACATCCTCTTCACATTCAGATGATACCCTTATTTGTGATGGTGTTGTTTATCTAGGTCTTCTGTCTCACTAAATTACCATACATTCATCCGACGAATACCAAATGCCTCCATGATGTTCACACTGTGCAAGTCCCATGTTGTTCTGTGTTCATACTAAGGCCAAATAATCCCACTATACCTGCTATTATCAACTTCGTCTTATACGACATCCATATGAATCTATGTGATGCCATGAAATAACCAATTATAATTTCTAATTGAAAAGATCTTTCATAATTAAGAACTGTGAATCAAAGTTTGCTAAGCTCAGTTCTGTTTTTATGTATCTCTTCATTTACTTTAGCAACTAGCATCACTTTCAAAAATCAAGTAATCTTCTATCTTTATTAAGACTGCCACCAACTAGTAAACACTCCCTTGACAACATGCTTCTTTTGATTGCAATCACGACTCCTTGAACTTACTTTAAGTGTACTTATAGCGCAGACATAAGATTTATGCAATTATGCCATGAATTCAAATAGTTTTCAATCACATAGTTCTTATTTGATGAAACCATGACTTCCTGTGTTGCTTTGCTAAGACAAAAAACTCCTAAAACCTATTATTATTCCTGTCCACCAGCCATACAAATTGGGTAATCAAATTCTTGCCATCATGATTCTAAATGTCGCGACCAGCAGCATGATTGTTGCTAAATGTATATACTTCCATGGTATCCTTATAATTAGTTTAACGTAATCTATCTATGTATGCCCCATGATTTTACCTTCACAATCAAAATATTCAGCAAACAAAGTCTTCTTTGCTGTAAAGTCACCATGCTATACTACAGTCACCATGCTATGTTGTAGACTGCTTATTTATCACTGCGAAACACATCCACATTATTCAGAGAATTCAAATCATCATTTTATCATTTGCATACCTCCCTGCTATGTTCAATATCTGGTGATTCATGTCAATCTGTGCACTTGATATTGTATTTATTTTAGAATTTCATTCCACTTTAATCCCTCTTCTGTTATTTGTCGGTGATTTAGACAATATTGAACGTTATCCGGTAATTTGAACACGAAATTGATCTTCTTCATTCACCGATGACCACTAATAAACTCCAATAATTTGCTTCCTTATGCTATCTTCATTGTTGCCAATGCTACACTGTATCCACGATATTTAATTCAAATATTATTACACTATGCTCATTGAATCCAATGATGTGTGGGTGTCCGACATTGTGTTTAATCGAATGCCCAAAATGATTTTCAGGCAACTGTGTTACATTTTCCCGTGATCGTGACTTCGCAAAAAATAATTAGTAAAGGCATTTTAGGGCTAAATATGATCTCATCGATTCAATGCGAAATACGTGTCAAAAATCCCCTTTTCATAAATTGAAGACTATGAGACCCGTTTCAAGCATTGCGCAGAATTCCACGATTAATCATGTGGGACCCGCGTTGATCTTCGTGTTCACCAAAAATTATGGGACCCACTTCACCTTAACTATCAGGGCTCGAAATTCTCTTTCAACGTCACTTCGAAGACTACAAGACCTGCATCACAGTACACAAAGGTTAGACAACAAACATTTATAACACAAAATCAAAATGTAACCACATAACCCCAGCTACAAAACAAAATCTAACAAAATAACATGACCCATTATCCTCTAACACATAACTACACACTAACACTCCATGACATAATAATACAAAATGCCTAATTTACAAAACATTACTTATTCTTATACACATTTCAACTAATTTATATAAAACACAATAACATATACACATTCTAACAATAAATAAAAAACTAAAACAAACAAAATAATAAAAAGAAATATAACCCTACAATCTACTATGTACAATTAACATTCAATAAACAATACTACAAAATAAACAAAACATCACAAGAAATTACGATTCATTAGTCTATGAACATAAATAATAATATGGAATAAATCCATAAATATTAAATACAACATAAAACCAAAACAAAAATCAATACTACAAATGATATGAAATGCCACGTTTTATCCATATTATGTATTCAAACCAAATAAGGGAAATCTATAAAGTATGATATTCAAACTGATTTCAAACCATTGGACTTCCAATATCAAATTTGTGATGTCCATTTAGAATAAATGCAAACCACAAATTTGAACCAAAATTTTAAATTTCAAGTGGGTACCCAATTTTGGGGTCGTTGTGAATGACGTCACAGTAGAACAGTCCCTGAAAGGATAGAGATAGCCTCTACAAGTAAAACAAGAAAACAAACTTTCCAATAAAAATATCAATAAAGAGAAAACTGACAAGAACCTTAAAAATATTACTCCTGAAGTAATAGAATCAGAGGAAGAGATTTCCAAAGAAGAAAGTAATAAACCATTGGATATAAAGAAGATAGAATTCGATGTTGGGTCAAAACTCAATAAGCAAAAGGTTAATACCACATTTGAAGAACTTATGAAAGTTCAACAGGTATAGAGAACAAGTCTGTAGAGCATTTGGATTAGTGGAACAAAAAGAAGATCCAACTTACCATGCTGCTAGACAAAATCAACATGATACAAGATCACCATCCTATGTAAGACCTTTCTATGTGTCATTAAGGTATAATTCAGATGAAGGGGAAATATATGTTATTCATAACTACATGTTAGACAGTGGAGCCTCACACAATATCATGCCCAAATTAATAGCTGATCAAATGGGATTAATTTGTATTAGATATTATGCCCCTATTTCTATAATGGATAGTAGACAAATCCCTTGTGTAGGGGTGATAACTGGATTGTTAGTTTTCTTGGATAAACATTCTAAAAAGAGCATTATCATGGATGTTGTAGTAGTTGATGTTGACCCATTTTTCTCACTATTATTCAGTAGACATTGGGTAGAACAACTGGGAGGTTCAATTCAATTGGATTGGTCCTATGCTACAATCCCAATATCAGATAATAAGAATATAATTTTGATAAGGGAATCATTCAAAAAACACTCTATAGAGTTAATTCAAACTGATGAAACCATGATTAACTTAGTAAACTCTATGGAATAAAAATGGATGGGATTTTATTCAATATGGCACAACCCATTCCTGGTGGAAGTACCAGAAGCAAAGAACATGGATCCAAAAGTTATGAAAATAATAGATGCTGAATCAGATAGAGTTTTGACTCAAGAAATGTAGACAATGTCTTTTGATGGAGCTAAATCATAGTATGGAGTAGGTGCAGTGTAAATTTAACTGATATTAAAAGAAATTATATTGGTATTTCTTACATACTACAATTCCCTTGCACAAACAATATAGCTGAGTACGAAGCTTTACTACTAGGGTTAAGAAAAGCAAAATAACTAGGTATTAACTACTGAACTATAAGAGGGGATGCAGAGCTTATTATACTATAGATAAAAGGTAAATAACAGACTAAAAATCCTAGGCTTAACAAATATAGAAATGCAGTGTTGGAAGAAATTGATAAATTCTTAGCTTTCAATATGTTATATATTCCTAGAGAACAAAATCATGTTGTAGATATTTTAGTTGTAAATACTTCAGGTCTAGATCACCTAGAGATAACTACATAATATAAATATAGATTCCCAACTATTTCATTTTATAAACCTTCTATGCCAAATAACATAGTATATCTGTAGGTATTTCAAGATGACATAGATATTAAATATTTTATGACTCTGCAAAATCAGTATGCAGATGTAATCTGTGATGAAAAATATGAAGAAAAGCTAAAAGACCAAATAGGAGAGCCAGTAGAAGTAATCCAGTTGAAAACTAATAGAATACCCAAAGGATTGGTTTCTGTAGAGAGTCTATTTGATGATTTTGACAAATCCTAGAAGCCTTTACGCAAAGAAGTGATATCTGAAGATATTAATTTTGGCTCAATGAAAGAACCCAGAATAGTGAAAGTAGACATGGTCTTACTTTCTAAAGAAAAAGCTGGATGTATCAGTTTCTTAAAAAAGAATAAATAACATTTTGCTTGGACTTATGAAGATCTCAAAACATTCAAAACAGATGTAATGACACACATAATACCCCTGAAAGAAGATTCTAAACCATTCAGATAGAATCCAAGGAAATACAATCCAACTCTACACCCAATAATACAAAAGAAGGTATAAAAGTTACTGGATTCCAAAATAATCAGAAAGGTAAGATTTTCTTCCTGGATATCCAACTTAGTACCAGTCAAAAAAAAGAATGGGGATATTAGATTCTGTGTAGATTTTAGAAATTTAAACAAGAGTTCATTAAAATATGATTACCCATTACCCAAAATGGAACAATTATTGCAAGCAGTAGTTGGCTCAACAAGATTGTCTCTGTTAGATGGATTTTTAGGGTACAATCAAATTCAGATAAATCCAAAATATAGACATAAGACAATATTCACTACACCCTAGGGCACATTTGAATATTTAAGGATACCTTTTGGACTAATGAATGCAGGTGCTACTTTTCAAAGAGCAATGGAATTTGCCTCGTAATTCTAAAATGACATGCTTTTGCCCCAAGTGGCCTTATGGTTGCCTACTCATCTCACAAAAATACATGGAGTGCAAATCGCTACAACCGCCAAGTGGATAGAGTAGGTAACTGGATACGAGGCTTGCTTGAGATTGTGATTTTATGTGAATTTTTTTATTATTTTGAAAATTTTGATGATCTTAAACCATCGAAGTGTGATTATTTGCTATTTTTGTTATTTCCTCATTAAAGGAACTACTTTAATTTGATCTATGAGCTTGGCCGATGTCAGGTCTAGTACTTCTAATTTCTTGCATGTGGTCGATGTCACCTTGAAAGACCAAGAAGCTCGGGTTGCTGATGTCAACAGCGGACAAGGCATAATTAAGGAAATATAAAATTTGCAATTCTAGGGTTTTGACCTATCATTTTAACTATTGAAGATTCTATTTTCAGAGCTCTAGTGCAACGATGACGATTGCGACTTCAAAACTTGCTGGTGCTAAGGACATGATTGCATGGGGTGAGACATCAGCTACTGGAGAAGCCGAAGCTTCCTGGGTATCTCTCTTCAAAATCCTAGCTCTATTTTCTTTGCTTAAGTAAAATTAAACTCCACTAATAAATGAGCAAAACAAACATCACTAAACCTGCTGGCAATGAAAAAACTTCGTAACTAGGCTTAGGTTCCCTTTTGCCATGGTGGGTTGGTCCCCAATTTTACAATCTATCAGTGGCTTTAGCCTAGGGTTTTTGAAATTTTTTCCATTATTCACCTGTTGCTGCCATTTTGGGCATCCTCAAACTTAGCTTAGTTTCTATGCTTGGATAGGGGATTTATTTTCCAATTCATTTGCTTTCCCTCCCTTTTGTTGTCTTGTTGAAGCTATCTTGTCAAAATTGTAATTTTTTTAATTTTTTGGCCAACGGTTCATGGGTTTTCCGTGCCACCCCTTGGATGATGTCGCTCAGAGTGGCTGGATCTAAGCCGTTGTCTCTTAGAGCGGCCAAGCTTGAATCCCAATGGTCAAAAATTTAAACATTGGGCCTTGGCCACTGCTACCTCCAGTGGCCAGGTTTCGGCCGCTGTAGGTGACAACGACTAAAGCTTGAGCCTTGTTTTTGCATTTTATGTATTGATTTTTATGATTTTTTTTTTTAATTTTTACTTTGTTTAGGTGCAATTTATTATTTTATTGCTTAGATTTAGAGTAACTCATACTATTTTGCACCATTTTTATGTTTATTGTGAACTATGCCTCAGATGCATTGTAGTTATATTTTATTTTTCTTCTACTTTGTTTAGATCCTCACTGTTCGGGCTCGAGACCCGAAGCTCCTGCTTGACTTGCTTCTTGGATTTGATGACACTGACTGGGAGTGGTTTAAGGCTCGTGGGCTATAGTATGTTATCAGGTTGCCCAAAATTATGGCCGATCAGGCATATCTTACGACCTTAGCCCATCGTTGGGACCTGCAGATAAACATATTCCATATTCCACCCGATAAGATGACTATCACATCGAAGGATGTTTATAGGATTTTTCAAATCTTGTTTGATGGGTGCCCATTGTTTCATCGACCACTACTGATTAGGTGGCTTTCTATGCTCAGGTGTTTGGAGCACACTCTACAGAGGCCCTCCGAGAGACTAGGTCTAGGGAAGTATCTATCAAGACTTGGTATGATGCTTAGGTTTTCACAGCGAGACATGTTGTGTTGCTGATGGTGATTAGCAATGTTCTTGTCCCATATTGCTCGGGTTTGAGGTTCCCTTAGAACCTCCTAGCGATGATGCAATACCTTCTAGATAGCGAGGAGCCTATCATATATGCATGGGGTAGATCACTATTGGATCAGTGCTATGATGAGTTGTATCACATTCTTCGGTGGGGATGCATCAGCATTGCTTGCAATTTGCTCTTATAGGTTTGGGGATGGGAGCACATTAAGATAGATCACCCTAAGGGGCTCCCAGTTGATATTACATCTATTGAGGCTCGGACACACTGCTATGCTGACATATGGGCTCAAGAGCATGAGGAGCATAACAGTCACACTTTTGCAGGGGATTTGTCCCACTATACTGATGCTTTTACCAAACTATTAGTCGAAGATGTTGTGTGGCAATCGTACTATGAGTGTTTGGTTTGGGATGATCCAGCTAGTTTTACTGCTAGGACATGATGCGAGTGATGGCTCGTTGGCCATAATATTTCCATATAGGACTATTTCTTCTACTCTCAGGTTCTTCATTAGTACAGATTGTAGTAGGATGTGCCCTTGGTACCATTCTTATACAAGCACCTCATAGTAGAGAGGGACCTACCTCCATGATAGGTCACAGATCTTGCATATGAGGAGGATGTCCTAGTTGTAGACCCTATAGTGGCTGGGGGAGTTACAAAGGCCTACTCTTAGTGGTGGGGTGATCGGATGTGGCATGGCATCGGTAGTTTAGGGTGCGAGGATGATGGTGGGGGTGATGGCACAGATCCTGCAGGATGTAGCATTCGAGCCAAGACTGAGGTATGGGGCCATTCGATAGGGCAGGTGGCAGCAAAGGATCTTCATGTTCTTGAGGAGGAGTAGGAGTTGGAGTCTAAGGAGAGAGACTCTCCTCTAAGAGCACAGTTACATAAGGTCGAGGCTGAGGTCCAGGATACTAATATCCAGGTACAATGATGAGATGCTACGATTGAGCAACTCACAACACAGATATAGGCTTTGCATGCTACTATTGCGTGTGGCAATGTCAAGATGCAGTTTTTTTTTCCTACTTCTACACCATAGGAGGTTCTAGTGACAGGCTTAGGGGCAGAGGTGGAACGGCTTCAGTCCTTGTTGGATGAGCATGAGGAGTAGATTCAAGGACTTGTGGATCATGTTACCCTCATTCAGATGCATCTCAGGAGGCATGGGCTTGTCCCTAAGGATCCAACAAATGCAGGTGGTTTACAGGTCAACGGGAGCTTTACCTTAGGGTAGTATTCCACCCGTCCTTGCTAGTAGACCCGATCTTGGATAAAGAGACCTACAGTATCACATTACTCGACTTGCGATACTACCACAGGGGGAGGTGGCACTGGAGGATATGGTGTAAGGGGATCAAGCCCGATACTTGATTGATGTTCTCTACTTGGTCCTTGATTCATTTTTGAGGTCGACTAACCTACATGACTATAGCCCACGAGAATTTTTGTATATCCATTGGAATTGACACATATATTTTTATGACTCATTATGTGTATCATTTATTTCTTATGTTTTTGTTGTTATTTTATTTTATGATATGATGCAATGATGGTATTATGATGATATGATGAATATGTTAGATGATAGATGATATTTGAAGATGCTTATATGGATGTGTAGATGCTTATATGATTTGATGATATGATGCAATGTATTTTGATGATGAATGATGAATTTATGGTATGCAAATGGATATTGCCTATATGTTTTATGATGTGGTTTATGAATGTGATGATGACTTGTTTTTGTGAATGCAAATGTTATTGTTAAATGCATGTTTTAACTTTGCTTTAATGGTATGCATCTAACTCATGTGATGGAATGGTATAAATGAAATTGTATGCTCTAATCATTTAAAACATACAAAATGCATATGACGTTGACAATATTAATGGGTGATACCACAAAATTTTTAAAAATAATCATGAATTTAAATAATCACTTCTATCATAAGAATTGATTAAGTATTCATATATGAGATGTAATGGTGTGTAATGTATTTTCTTAATAATTTTTTGTAAATTAAAAGATATAAAGTAGTCAGTGGCCATCTATATACTATTTCTAATATATATGCGGTATCTGTCCTACTATGTTGATACCCCCTAATTTATAGAATCTTATAAGGAATATGATGGTGTGATTGATGTTATTATTTGTTGCTATGTAAAAAAATTTTGGGCTTTTCAAAGATTCAAACTCTCTAGTTCCCCTATAAACAACTGTCTACTTACCACTTAGGCTTTTGAAAAGTAATATTTTTACCATGGACCTGGTTTTTCATGATCTCTATGTGTGCATGTGATTGTATATTTTGAGTTAGAACTCAAGCATTTCCTCCGATGTCAAGAGGGATTCTTTTAGCCCATTGCTACGATCAGGGATTCTCGAGTGTTCATCTCATCCTTATGTTGGACTTAGTTGGACTATACCACTAGGCAATATTTTGTTACCTAAGCTAGCTCATCCAAATTCAAACATTGGTCTACACAGATGCATGAAGCAATTGTAATAGACATATCATCATGTGTAAGGATTTCTCCTTCCAGTTCTGTACAATGCTGAGAATTCCAGGGATTCAAGCTTTATTCCCTTATTTTTGGCTTCTTTATGGCATTGGATTTTGCTCATATGTAGTGATGAAAATCACTATTTATTTTTTATTGATTTTTCCTTGAGCTTGCTTTTTTTTGTATTTTGAATATATGATTTGTGTATCAGATTTTTTCTTTGAAATCTGGACTTGTGCTTGGCCTTTTGAATATGTACTTTGCTTTGTGATTTTACTTGTTTTGATTTAAGAAAGGGATTTTGATAGGTTAAAGCTTGTCCTTTTGCCAATTCTCAACACCTTTAAACCAGTTGCAAAGGGGGATAAGCAGGGATATTCCTTTTCACTTGAGGTAACCTAGACTGCTTTGCATCTTTCATATTTTCCTTGTACCAGCTAGGATTTTAATTTTTCAATTAGTGATGAGATATTGAATATCCAAGGCTTTATCACAGCTAGGCCTTATTTTCTACTAATAAAAGTTGTTTTCCTCAAAAGTTTATAAGATTACTAGATTTGGTTGACTAACTGAAAAGCCTTAGTATATTATGTATAACAATAAATAATGGTTGTGTTGAAAAACACAATTACACACATGTGGATGGATATGGATGACTTGTGCGACAAACTATGGTATCACTTTTAAGACTCTCATGACATATCTTGTAATGTATGTGAACATGCAATGCAATGATGTGGATGCAAAATGTGAAGTGCAATTGTTTTTGTATTTTTGATTAATTTGACCAAAGGGCTAATGATGCCTTTGGGGCTTTTGTTATTGATTTTGACCAAGCGGTATGAATTACCCTTGGAGCCTTTTTGATTTGATTTTTTACTAAGCGGTATGAATTACCCTTGGAGCCTTTTATTGATTGGATTTGACCAAGCGTTTTGAATATTCCTTGGAGCCTTTGAATTTATTTTTGACCAAGCGACTTGAATGCCCTTGGAGCATTTTGAATTGATTTTGACCAAGTGGTATGAATTACCCTTGGAGCATTTAATTTGATTGTTTGACCAAGCGGTATGAATTACCCTTGGAGCCTTTGATTGTATTTTTGAAATTTTATGCTTTTATGATTTGTTTGTGTTTTTGACATATTTGAATGTTTTTTATTTTTGACATATTTGAATGTTTTTGTGTTTTATGAAATATTTGAATGTTTTTTATTTTTGACATATTTGAATGTTTTTTATTTTTGACATATTTGAATGTTTTTGTGTTTTTATGTGTAAAATGCCTTTAAGTGAATGATATTGAGAGGTTCAGGCTCTTCAAAACCATCTAATGATATAAGGCGATATGCTCCAGGTCCAACTCTCTATGAAATCATGTATGGACCTATCCAATTTTTTGTGAACTTATCTCGCGAATGCGACGACATATTTGAATTTTGCTGGTTTTCTTTGAGCACTAGATCTCCAACCTTGAATTACCTTAGGTGGACTTTACTATTGTAAACTCATGCAAGGTGATCTTGGTAAACATGAAGATGATCTAAAGCATTAACTCGGTGTTCATCAAGAAGCATCAATTGATCAAGGTAGCCTTGCTGCGTAGCTTCATCATCTATGAAGTCTTTTAGTGCTATGCGTAGAGTCGGGATTTCCAACTCTAGAGGTATGATGGCTTCAGTGCCATATACTAGTGAAAACGGTGTTTCTCGAGTGGGCATTCATATACTAGTCCTGTATGCCCATAGTGCAAGAGGCAATTGTATGTGCCAATCCTTGTTATTTTCTTACACTATCTTCCTTAAAATGGAGACTATTGCTTTGTTTGAGGCTTCTGCTTGCCCGTTTGCTTGTGGATAATAAGGTGTTGAAAAACTATGTTGAATATGATATTTTTTCATTAAAGCACACACATTTGTGCTCTTAAAATATGGCCCATTATTCAATATTACCTTAGAAGGGACCCCAAAATGACTTATGATGTTGTGGAGTATAAACTCCACAATCCTTGGTCCAGTTGTTGATGTTAATGGGATCGCTTCTACCCATTTAGTGAAGTATTCTATGGTCATTATGATGAATGTATGTCAGCCTAAGGATGGGGGTGAGATCTTCCCAATCAAGTCTAGTTCCCATTGCAAAAATGGCCATGCTGCCTGGATGGGCTACAAAGCTTATGATGGTAAGTGCATTAGATTTGCATGATGCTAGCACTTAATACATTTCTTGACATACTCGTAGCAGTCCTTTTCCATTATGGGCCAATAGTAAACCATTCTCAAGATGTGCTTAATGATGGCCATGCCACTGAAATGGCCTCCACATGTTCCGTCATGAGCTTGTGAAACTACCCAAGCTATTTCCTGGGGCTCAAGAAAATAGAGCAATACTCCATCATATCCTTATTTGTAGAGGATTTCTCCTAGCAAAATATATCTTGTTTCTCTCTGTTTATATTTTCACCTTTTAGCATGCAAAAAATCTTGAGGTATTATTCTAAGCTTTAGGAAGTCTCGTAGTTGGGAAAGCCAATCCTGATAGGTCGTAACCTCTATAGAATAGACAACTTGCTCTTCCTATATTTTTGAGGTAGTGAACACAGATTGAGGAATAAATCTATGGTATATGGTCACACCACACTCTATGGGTCCTTGGGATATCAATGACCCCCAAGGTGCTATTTGCAAGAAACCTCTGGTTGTAAAGGACCAATCCTAATTTGGTTCAATGTTGATCATGTTGACTAATTCTTGATTTTCAAAAGCTTCACAACATATTGTTGAGTGTGAAAGCATTTTTACATGAATGGTTGTAAAATTAGCAGATGGATTCTAAGGGATTAAGGATCCCAAAGAGGCCATATTGTCTACAAATCTATTCGACGTATGAGGAATTGCCTCGATGTCATACCATTCCAGTCGGACTAAGTAATTAACAAGTTCATTGTAAGTCTTCAAGAGTGGGCACCTGCATTGGAAGAGTCCTTTGAATTGGTTTACTATGATCAAGGAGTCACCAAAGATATTAAATATTTTAATGCCCATTGCTACAGATTTTTGGAGTCCCAGGATCAATGATTCATATTCTGTATTATTGTTTGTGCATGGGAAGTCTAGTTTGAATGATAAGGGTAATGGAGTGCCCTACGATGTGATAAAGACAATACCTACTATGCCTCCTTGTTCACACTTCAAACTGTCAAAGAACAATGACATGTCTTTTTCTCTCTTAGGTTCTTTGAGTTTTGGTGGATCTAATAATGCAAAGACCGCATCATCAAGCAACTTTATAGTAAGAGGCTTATTATCCTGAAGAGGCACCTCTACTAATTGATCTACTATGATTTGTCCCTTGATGGAATTTTGTCTTATGAACTCTATATTGAATTCTATCAATAGCATGATCCATTTTGTGATACGTGTATTTTTATGTCTTTCTCATCATGTACTACAAAGGATTTTTTTTTTATATGACATAGGTTGTATGGCTCAACATGTAGTGTTGTAATTTTTGAGTTGCAAAGACCACTGCTAAACACAAATTTTCAACATACGCATATCCTAGCTCATAGCTCACCAAGGTGTGACTAATGTAATATATGGCTTGCTCTTTATCTTATGTATTCTTTTGGGCTAACATGGTGCCCAGTGCGAAATCAGTAGTCGATATATATAGTAAAAATGGTATGTCTGGCCTTGGTGGAGCCAATACTGGTAATGTTTCTAGATAATTTTTTATCTTTGCAAAGGCTTGATGGCATTATTCATCCCAATTAAAGGGGACTTCCTTGCATAGCAACCTGTTCATAGGTCTGCATTTGTCTGATAATTGTGTGATGAATCTTTTGATGGATGCTATCTTGCCTTGTAGGCTCCTCAACTACCTAATGTTGGTAGGGGTGGTCATTTTTAGTATAGCCTTTACCTTTGCAGGATCTACTTCGATGCCTCTCTTGGATACGATGAATCCCAAAATCTTTCTAGAAGTTATGCCAAATACGTACTTCTTAGGATTCAATTGGACATTGTGTTCTATGAGGTGATCAAACACTTGTCTGAGGACTTCGACATACTATTGTCGCAATAGTGACTTGGCTAGTAAGTAATCCATGTAATCTTCCAAGATCTTATGCATATAGTCATGGAATATGTATGTCATGGCCCGCTGATATGTGGCACCAACATTTTTGAGACCGAATGGCATCACTTTGTAACATAATGTTCCCCATGGAGTAATGAAAGCAGTTTTATGTTGATATTCAGGCTTAATCTAGATTTGGTTGTATTTGAAAAAACCATCCATTAAGGAGAGAATTTCATGACCTACGGTTGCATCTACAAGAGCATCTATGTTTGGCAATGAGAATGAATCCTTTGGTGTTGCCCTATTCAAATCTCTGAAATCTTTATAGATACAGACTCTTCCATCAGGTTTCCCTATGGGTACCATGTTTGATACCCACTCAAGATAGTCGATAGGAACTATGAATACTACATCCAATAGTTTTTGCAATTCGTTCTTTACCATCAAAGTGACGTTTGGATGCATTTTCCTCAGTTTTTGCTTGATTGGCTTCTTCATGGGATCCAATGAAAGGTTGTGAATGACTAACTTTGGATCTATCACTGGCATGTATTTGTAAGTCCAAGCAAAAATATTTAGCCTCACCTTGAGGAGAGAATCAAGATGGATTATTCCTATGGAGATAGACTTTCTTTGAACTTCACTTTCCTTGGTTGGGTAGGATCATCACTGATGTCCACCTCAAAAGTTACTTCTATAACCATATGTGAACCATCCTATAACTGATGAGGCATGGGTATCAAATGAATTTCATAAGTGGGATTCATAGGACCTATTGACTCAGGTTACAAACCAATGTGGAAGATGTCATACGGACAGCCTAATGCAAAATGGAATGGTTGTAACATCTCTTTGTTGTGGAAGAGGTCTTATGGCTCTATGGGTGAAATAGCACGATTCCAATCAATAGCGTCTATATCAAGATGCAATTATTTGGTAGGATCTACTAGATTATGAAGTGGAGTGGTCAAATCAATGGAGATCATGTTGATGGATGGGATGAAATCTCTAGGACCACATGGGTGCAATCTTGTCTTAGGGGTTTCTCTTCCATACTTGCGATGAGGTTCTGTAGGAATGGGAATCTTTGGATCTGGCCTGTGACTAGGGCAGACAATAGGATCATTGGGCTCTAACTACTCTCTAAATGTAGGTAGAGGGATATTAACCATCTAATGAATGGTAGCTAGGTCAACAGGTCTCCCTAAAAATTAGAGTTGAGGGTCTATGGCATGAAGTGTCACCTCTATCTCTACTAGCTACAAGTGGTGAGGTCCAAGATAAGCCATATCGGTATCATCCTCAAAGTCATCATCACTTATCCAAAAACTTTTAGCATTGGTATGCGGACCTAAGACAAAGGGCTCATGTCTTGGTCCTAAGTAGGCCATCTCTATTTCATCTTCATCTTCTTCATCACTTATGAAGAACCCATTTACATTTGTCTCTTGCCCCAAAGTTAGGGGTTGATGGCTTAAGCCTAAGTAAGCTCTTTCTATTGAGTCTTCTGATTCATAGTCACTTTCATCTGATGTATATTCAATCTCATCATGGATGGACCATTTGAACCTTTGAAAATAGCGAGGCCCCTGATAGGCTAAGCCAAGTTGCACCTCATCACCGCTTGCCTCATATCCATTCTCCTCATTCCACGAGTTGTACCCTATTGGGTTAGAATCAATTTAGGTGTTTGGATGATAAGTTTTTGGAGGTGATATGTTTACCATGGCCACTTGTTTGTTGCTCAAATTTGCTATTCTTAAGGGGTGATAAGGAACAAAATCAATGTCTTCTCCCAACCCTATGCTTAATATTTCCAATGCTACTATAAGAGAGTCATCTTGACCTCTGCTATAATAACCTAAGCCAAATATGTCAGAGGGAAGTTGATATAGTGTCTCGTAAGACCTCTTGCACCCCTGCTCATATACACCAAGGCCATAGCCATGCCAATGGCAATGCTCAAAGTAGCTTAGAGCAAACTCAAGATTAGAGAGGTAATGAACATTGACTATGAATAATTTGTCACCATATCCTTCTATATTTGAAGACTTATGAGCACAGTCCAGACCGACATAGACAAAATTGGTTTGGTTGGGAGGGATTCCAAGTGGAACCATTGTTCCTATTGGTGGCCTCAAGTCTTTAAGACTCCATATGTCCTATGTAGACTCAATGATAGGCGTAAAGGTGATGTTTTATACAAGGTATTCCCCTATGCCTGGACTTTCCAAGTGTATTGATGCATGCAACATGGATGACCCCACGGATGATACTAGTGAAGCAGGGTGATAATCAATATCTTCATCTTGATATTGAGGATCTTCCTCTTCCATAGGACTTGGCATTTTAGCAATGGCTACAGTTGGCACTTCTTTGGGCCTTTCTTCCTTAACTAAGGGGGCCTTTAGTTTCTGATTGTATTTTGGTTTTGATGTTGATGGTACTTTAGAAGCATTGACTATATTGAGTGCACCAGGAGGTGTTGAGGTGCATGGGTCTTTTCTTACCACTTTGTCTTTGTTATCAACTTGTGTGGCTGGGGATGAAGGTGCCACGTATAGTTGAGTATAAGGGATCATGAATTCTCCTAGAATTTCCACCTGATTAACATATTTAAAAGGCTCTTCATCAGCTAGAACCACATAATTTGCTTTCATGCACATACTTGACACACTGGTGCAAGATAAAAGGCACTTACTTCATGGCCCTTATCCAAGGGTGTCCTAAGAGGATATTGTACTGCATAGTGCCTTACAATACATGAAACATCACAGGGATGGTCTTGTGCCTCATATTTATGGGTAGGACTATCTTTCCCATAGTATTGCATAAAGCATAATTAAAAGATCTCAATGTGTAAGTTTCTGGAATGATATTGGTCTTGGGTATCTTGAGGTGTTCTATTGCAGTTGTTGTGATGATGTTTATCGATGAACCTGTATCGAAAAAAACCCTCTTGAATTGTAGGTTATTGATGGCCGCTACAATTTTTAGTGGAGGGTCTGGTAAGGTAGCAAAAATTATCTTAATATCATGATCATAGAATCGGACTATAGGTTCCTGGCATTCTTACACTTGTCCCACAAAGTGAGCGAATACATTTGCATCTTGTGGTTGAAGCTCAATTGTTCTTAAAATCTCCATTAGAGTTTCCCTATTATTTTGGGACTATTGTATGAGCTCATAGATGGATAACTTAGTTGGAGTCGTCTAAAGGTTTTGATCCAATCTACTCTGAATAGTTACCACAGGTCTCGTTGGTGGACCTGGAAGGTTGTCTTGCATTTTCCTAGGAGCGGATGGGATGTTCATGGGAGTTGTAGGTGGTTGTTATTGACCATACCGCCTAGTCCTTGTTGCTATGTTAACAATATCAACCATCCCAAAAAATCCATGGGTAGGTATGTCAGCTCGAACCTGATTGATTTGGGCCCCTTGCTCTATAGGGGATTCATGATTGGGCAATGGGTTTATGTATATGCCCATGTCTCTATTATCGGGAGCTAGTGGGTTATCAACTTTGAGCTCTCCCACCTCAATCATGTTTTATACTTGATGCTTAAACCTGATGTAAGCCTTAATGTCATGCCCTGATATCTTGTGACAAGGACAAAATTGATCCTCCCTATACCATTTTGGCTTACGATGGTTGGGATATACAAGAGGTATATCAGGAAATATGATCCTCCTGGCCTCACTCAACTAATTAAATATTGATTGCATTGATTTTGTCATAGGCGTGAAATAATGAGGTGGCTTGCATTCTCAGTTTCTTCCCTAATTGTTCTTTTGGTTGTAGTTGGATGGTGGGGGATTTTCTTGATAGTTCTGTGGTTTTTGTGCACCCTCATCATTGGGTTTATCCAATACGACTTGATTGACTGGAGCAAGGTTGCCCTGCTTCTATTTGTAATTTTCATTCTTACCATTCTTGTTCCACTCCTTTTTGTTTCGGAGCTTAATGGTCCCCTCATCTACTTTTGTATCTTTGATGAACTTGGCTTGTGCCAAAGCTTCCTCAAACAAAGGATACTATTGGAGTTGTAGCAAGAGGGAGATATGTTTAGAACAACTTTTTGTAAACATACGAATGATCTCTTCTGTGGGAACGGAGAATGATAATTTTACCATGATTTTTCTCCATCTGCTCCCATAATCCATTACTGGCTCATCATCATACTGTTTCAGGTTCGTCAGGTTTGAAAGGTTCACCTTCTTCTTAGCACCAAAGGAGAAATACTTCAAGAATGCATTTACTAGTTGTTCAAATTTGGTTATTCTATGCTTAGGTAGTTGGTTGAACCATTGAGTGGCAGCACCTAAAAATGTCATTATGAATGTTCTTAGCATGAGAGCGTCATTGTCTTCAAGATGAAAAAAAGTTGATAAAATTGGTGACATGCTCTTGTGCATCCTCTTCACATTTAAACTTATCTAACCTAGGCATCTCAAAGTGCTTAGGATATGGAGGGCTAGGTATTGATGGGCACAATGGTCGATTGTGTATCTTGCTCAATGTTGGTGAGTTCCCAGCTACCTCTTGTTTCTCAAAGGTTTTTATTTTTTAGCAAGCTCTTGAAATGCCTTTGATGCATAGATTTCCTCCTTGTGCAAGCCTATTCACATTGGCAATGGAGGTAACTCTCTATCCATTTGATTTATTCCATTTTACTCCATCCTACGAGGGGACTTAGGATTGTGATATTGGTTTTTTATGTTTGCCCTCCCTCCATTAGTTGGATTTTGTTCATGATTTTGTGGGGGGTTTCGTTGTGGGCTATCTTGTCTAGTGCATCTTTCCTTAGGTGAGTCAATGTGTCTTGTTCTTTGGTGGTCACCACCATTTATCTATAAGTTGTTAAGAGCTAACTGCTCAGATTGCTCTCTTAAACACTGCTCATGTTGGCGCAAGAGTATTTATCTTTTTTTCTTTTGTTTGAGAGCTTCCACTAACTCTCGCTCTTTATGTAATGCATTTTATAACTACCTCATTCGGCCAGTTTGTGCTATTTTAGAAGACTCATGTTTATCTAATTTTGTTCTTGTAGTCTTGACTCATAGATTCCTCAAGGGTATTTTTGTTGTATCTATACTCGTGCTAGTTAATGTAACTTGTTCAGTGTATTGTTGAGTATCCCTATGATCAGACTCCATGCATCTTCTCCAGGGTTGCTTTGAGGTACCCTCAAACTAGGAGGTATGTTTAGAAGTCACAGTTTGTGAGTGATATTCTCACAATGACACTGAGATGGGGGGATGAATCAGTGTAGCTATTAAAATTCAAATTTACAACACTTAATGCTGAAGCAAAGAGAACTTAAAAATAGGTAAAGCAATTTTCACAAGAGAGCACACCACAACACACAATGTAATGAGGTTCACCAATTTGGCTACTCCTCAAAAATGACTGCTTGGACTCCAATCCAAATCCAGCCTTTGCAAAACACCAATTTTATAAACACTTTACCAGCACCCACTGGAAGGAGCACCAACCCCTTATTTTTTTGCTTCAAAATATAGGAGCACCAACCCCTAATGCCAAGCACCAACTTGGACTGCAATTCTAAATTATCTTAATGACATAAAAATGCCTTCGCTGTTTACACAACCCTGACTGGTATGCAATTAATCAAACTCTGCACTCTCTCATGGCTCTGCTTATTTCTCTCTCGGCCCTCTTCTAACCCTCTTTACACAGTAATTTCTCACATACAGTAGCACCCTTATTCTTCATGCAGACCTACTTTTATATCATATTAGTCTCTATTTTTAACTTCCATATTTACGCATGCAACCCATAACTATTCCTTTAATATTCTCTTCTGCAACTTGTCAACTGTAACTTCTTCTTTATGTAAATCCTTTTGTATTTATAGAGTGGGCATTTCGTTAAACACGTTACATGCAACATATACTTCTACCATGACTGTTCATTTTCTTTTCTATGCATGAATGCATTTTTCGATTATATTTATGCGACTATTCAATTTCTTCTTCTTTGATTGTTCTTAAAATAGTTGCATGCTTTTCTTTTGTAATTGCTCCTATAACTGTTGCATTGAATCCAGTTAACTCTTCTTATTTTGGCTGCATGCTTTTCCTCTACAACTACCCCTTTAACTGTTGTTCTACTTCAGTTAACTGTTAGTGATCGTGCTGTTGCGACCTGTCATGAAATCCTGACACTTCTGTCTCTTTATGCTCTTCTCGCCCTTTATCCACGAAAACTCAACATGTCACGAAATCGTGACATTTTATGCCTCCTTGTTCACCTCTTGTCTTGCACCCGCGAAAACCAGACATGTCACGAAATCATGACACTTTTCGCTTCCTTGCACTTCTTTGCCTTTCACCCGTGAAAATGGAACATGTCACAAAATCGTGACACTTTCGCTGCCTTGTGCCTTTTCTGTCTTTGGCCCGTGAAAACACAACATGTCGCAAAATCGTGACACATTCGCTGCCTTGCACCTTTTCTGTCTTTGGCCCGCGAAAACACAACATGTCACGAAATCACAACACATTCGCTGCCTTTTGCCTTTTTTGTCTTTGGCCTGTGAAAATGAAACATGTCACAAAATCACGACACTTTTCCTCCTTGGCGCTTTCTCTTCAAACCTGTCGTGAAATCATGACACTTTTTATCCTTGGAGCTTTCTCTTCGAACCTGTCACAAAATCATGACACTTTCTCTCCTTGGCACTTTCTCTTTGAACCTATTGTGAAATCGTGAAACTTTTTATCCTTGGAGCTTTCTCTTCGAACCTGTCACGAAATCGCGAAAGTTTTATTTGCCTGTGCCTTCTCTCCAAACATGTCACGAAATCGTGACAGTTTTCTTTGCTTGCACCTTCTTTCCAAACATGTTGCAAAATCGTGACAGTTTTCTTACTTGCCTTCTTTGCTTCCAACATGTCGCGAAATCATGACAGTTTTTCTACTTGCCTTCTTCTCTAACAACATGTTGCGAAATCGTGACAGTTTTTCAACTTGGCTTCTTTGCCTCCAACATGTCACGAAATCATGACAGTTTTGCCAGCATTTTCTCTCTCCTCCGATATGTCATGAAATCGTGACAATTTTGACCACATTTTCTCTCTCCTTCGAGATGTCACGAAATCGCGACAATTTTGACAGCATTTTCTCTCTCCTTCGAGATGTCACGAAATCGTGACAGAAAACATGTCGCGATATCATGACAGTTTTCTTACTTGTCTTTTTTTATTATTTTCTAAATCTTGGCCACTTCTGTATTCTTGGAAATTCACTATACATGTTTTGACTGACCTCTAAACTCCTATCCACTGCATCAACTGCATCAACTGATCTATCTGTTTGTGTTGAAAATAATGACAATACTTTTGCTACACCTTGCTCAACAATCTCCCCCTTTGGAATTGTTGGCAACACTCATGCATTCTCCTGGAATTCTTCTCCCCCTTTGACAATAATACCAAAGGGCTGCTGCAGACTCCCCTTAAGTCTATGCACAACATTCTCAGATACACATTGTTATAGTTAGCAAAAATCATGAATATGAGCAAAACTATAAACATAGGCATAAATTCTCCCCCTGAGAATGTGATCCCAATTGATAATCAATTCTTGGAAAATGTGACCACTCCCAACTTACTCTAAAGGTACTCAAAAACTTCCTTTGGCAATGGTTTTGTGAATATATCTGCTACTTGCTCTGTAGTCGAAACAAAATCCAATTTGACCTCACCTTCTGCAACTTTATCCTTCAAGAAGTGATACCGTATTGCAATATGTTTGGTTCGAGAATGCATAACCAGATTCTTTGATATGTTTATAGCACTGGTGTTGTCACATTTAACTAAAATTGGCTCTTTGAAGTGAATACCAAGATCTTTCAGGGTTTGTCTCATCCATAATATCTGTGTACAACATGTTGTTGTTGCAATGTATTTTGCCTCTACTGTGGATAGAGAGACTGATTCTTGTTTCTTGCTGTGCCATGCTACCAGCCTGTCTCCAAGATAAAATGGTCCTCCACTAGTACTCTTTCTATCATCAATACATCCTGCCCAATTTGCATCAAAATATGCAATAAGAGTGAAATCCTTACCTTTTGGGTACCATAACCCATACTCCATAGTACCCTTGAGGTACCTAAAAATCCTCTTCATGGTTGTCACATGAGTCTCTTTGGGACTAGCCTAAAATATTGCCACCATGCATACTGCCTGTAAGATATCTGGTCTAGTAGCTATCAAATACAACAGACTTCCAATCATAGATATGTACATGGTTTGATCTACATCTAGAGATTTTTCATCCTTGCTCAACTTGCAACTTGTTATCATGGGAGTGCTAATAGGTTTACTGTCTTCCATTGTGAAATTTTTCAACATTTCTTTCACATATCTAACTTGAGAAATAAAAATGCCCTTTTCACTTTGATTGAATTACAGTCCAAGAAAATAAGAAAGTTCACCAATCATAGACATCTCAAATTCTTTCTTCATTTTATTTGATATGTCACTATAGGACTTATCATTGCTGCTGCCAAAAATGATATCATCTACATAAACAACAAGGACAATAAGATGGCCATTCTCTATTTTGACATACAGATTGTTGTCCACCAAACCTTTCTTGAACCCCTGTTGAATCAGATAGTTATCTAGCCTTGCATACCATGCTCTGGGTGCCTATTTTAAACCATACAAAGATTTCCTCAACTTGCAAACAAAGTTGGGATTATCATCGAGTTGAAAACCATCTGGCTGCTCAATGTAAACCTCTTCTTCTAGTTTTCCATTCAGAAATGCTGATTTTACGTCCATTTGATATACCTTGAAATTTTTATGAACTACTAAAGCTAGAAACATTCTGATTGCCTCTAGTCAAGCTCATTGGTGCAAAGGTTTCCTCAAAATCAATACCTTCAACTCTGTGCATAGCCTTTACGGACTCGCTTTTGCTTTATTTCTTACAACTTTGTCCATATTCGTTCAATTTATTTTGAAAAATCCATTTAGTACCGATTACATTTTTATTTGCCGACCTTGGTACTAACTCCCAAGTTTTGTTTTTCTCAATCTGATCTAGTTCTTCATTAATTGCTTTCATCCAACTTTCATATGTGCTTGCTTTAGCAACATTTTTGGGCTCAATGCTGGATAATAGAGAGTATTTCCGTACTACTACTCTTCTAGTTTGAATACCAACTGTTGGGTCCCCAATAATCTATTCTCTGGGATGATTTTTCTGCCAGTTGTCTATTTTGAATTTCTTGTTTTCTTCTTCTTATGAGTCAATTCTTAAATCAACTGGGTCAATTTTTTGATTCTCTTATGTTTCCATTTCTTCATCTCCTTCAATGACTTCTTCATAAATAGGGTAGTTTTCTTGATAAGTTGTTTCTCGATCTCTACCTTCATCAAATTTAACATCTACACTCTCCACAATTTTCTTTAGCCTCTTCTTGTAACATGTGTAGGCTTTGCTTTTTGTTGAGTAACCAAGAAAAATACCTTTGTCAGCTCTATCTTCAAATTTATCGAGATTATCTTCAGTTTGTTTGATGTAGCACTTGTTGCCAAACACTTTGAAATATCTTGTTGTTGCCTTTCTACCGAACCATAGCTCATACAATGTTTTGATTTCATGCGTCCTTAGCATGCACCTGTTTTGGATGTAAACCGTAGTATGGACTACCTCTTTCCAAAATCTGTCAGCTATTTTGTTCTCAGCTAACATTGTCCGTGCCATTTCCTGCACTGTCCTATTCTTCCTTTCTACAACACCATTCTGCTAAGGTGTTCTTGCTACTGAAAACTGTCTTCTGATCCCATATTTTTGACAATATTCTACAAAATTTTTTGAGATAAATTCTCCTCCTCTGTCTAATCTTAGGCATTTAATTCTTTTTCCAGTTTGATTCTCAACCTATTTTTTAAAAATCTTGAACATCTCAAAGGCATCTGATTTAAGCTTTAAAAATAGTACCCACGTCATCCTGGAGTAGTCATCTATGAACAACTTAAAGTATTTATCACCATTTATGCTTTGTGTTCTCATGGGTCCACACAAATCAAGTATGTATTAGATCTAAAGGCTTACTCGGTGAAGTATTCCTTTGATTTAAATGTGGCTCTAGTTTGCTTCCATTTTTGGCATGAAGCACAGATGCTATTTACTGGTTTGCCAATGGTGGGTATATCTCTTACTGCCATTTTTGAACTTATTTTTACCATATTGTCAAAGCTAATATGACCGAGCCTCTTGTGCCACAACCAATTTTCATCTTCCTATCTAATCAAGCACGCTCCTTCTACAATTTTTGAGAGAGTATATAGATTTTTAGAAGTTCTTAATCTAGTAGCTATCAGCTTCCCACTGTGTGCTTTTTTGACTTCATAGCCTTACTTCTTAAATATGACTTCATGACCTCTGTCATAGATTTGACTTACGCTCAGTAAGTTGTGCTTCAAACCAATCACAAACAAAACTTCTTTGGAATTGATCTTTCCATCAATTATCTTGACTGATCCTTTTCCAACTATCTTGGCTCCATCATTATTTCCAAACTTTATAGAGCCCCTTTCATATTTCTGTAATTTTTCAATTTTTTGTTTATCTCCTGTCATGTGACTGGAGCACCCACTATCCAATATCCATGGTGCAGATTTGTTCTGTGCTTTGAAAGTTGTCTAAACAATCAAGGATTCATTTTCTTCCTTGGGTAGCTCCTTTCCTTTCCACTCTGGTTTGGCTACAGTTTTGGTTACTTGTTTAGACTTTTCTTTGTCAGTAGCATGTGCATGTTTTTCTAGGAATTTTCTATTTTGCCTTAAACTGTTTGGTTGAGTTCTTTTTCCCTGATATCTGTTTGCTGCATATGTGCTTCTACAATTTCTTGCAATGTGTCCAAAGTTATGACAGTTATAGCATTCTACTGCATAATCCATCAAGGATGAAAATACATTTCTACTGGTGAAATTTCTTTGTCCTATATTATGAATGCGATCTGAAATCTTATGACCGTAAGCATTGCATTTAAAACAATAACCAAAAAAGGAATGATTGAACCTAGGAATTGGTCTTTGCCATTTTGTAGTAGGAGCCACAAATTTTCTTCTCCTTTGATGTGTGACTTTTATGAATCCCTCACTGTCAGCACTCTTATCATGCCTGGAACTATTGCTTTCTTTTGCTTGATTCATTTTTCCTTGATCAACCTTGATCTTATCTTCTTTCTTTACTTATTCTACTGTTATGGCCTTTGATCCACTTGACGATTCTCCTTCGATAAAGCCCAAGCCAAATTTGATGCCCGTAGTCCTATGACTATTTATAATATTTTCAAGCTTTGCAAAAATTCCTTCAATTATGTGATAGCAACTTAATTTTTGATTCTTTTCTTCTAGCCACATTCTTAGAACAACAATCTCTTCTTCCAGTTTGCAGCACTCATCTATTTTCATGGTTAATTGAACTTCGAGTTCTTCAAACATTTTCTTAAATTCTTCTGTCTGTACTTTCAAACTGCTTATTATGTCATTTGCATCCTCTAGCTTTCTTGAGACCTTTTTATTCTTTTTCCTTTCTATATTCAACTCTTTAAGTGCAACAACCAACTCTCCTTCCAGATAAACTTTAGCCTCATCCTTACTTTTTGTATCACCTTCTTATTTTTCTTCTGTTTTTGCTTCTTCAAATGCCATGAACAGAGCTTCACCTGTTTCTTCTTCGAATCTTCACCTGAGCTATCTTTAGAAGAGCTGACATTCTTGGATATGAAACTTTTATTTTTGAAATTGCTTTTCCTAAAATTTGGTTTCTTCTTCCAGTCACTTATTTCTTGGTGTGACCCTTCATCACTTTTGGTTTTCTCATTCATTGGAAACTTAGCTACAAAGTGACCGACCCCTCCACAATTGAAACACTTAAATGATAACTTTTCTCTATATCTTCCTTTTCCCTTTGTACGTTTTTGAACAAATTTGGCTTTTGTTTCATCCGATGTCTCTTCATCCTCAGATTCTTGTTCAGCTTTTGTATTCTTATGTGCTTTAAAAGCAGCTTCTCCGTCTATGGGCTTAGTTTGTCCTATTATCATTTCGTATGTAGTTAAAGAACCATGCATCTCATCCATGCTAAAATTATTTAGATCTTTAGCCTCTTCTATTGTAGAAACTTTAGAATTAAATCTTTTATGAAGAGTTCTAAGTACCTTTTTCACGATAATCGTATCTTCAATTTTTTCGCCGAGTCCTCTGATTGCATTAATGATTCCATTGACTCTCAGCATATAGACATCTATGTTCTCATCGTCATTCATTTGTAATGATTTGAACTGAGCTCGATGAGTTTGCAGCTTGGCTTCCTTGATCTTTCTGTCTCCTTCATGGATGCTCTTCAGTTTGTCCCACATGTCTTTTGCTGATTTATAGCTCATGATCCTTATCAATTCACTGTCTACTAGCCCACACATTATGGCATTCTGTGCTTTGGAGTTATTCTCAAACTTCTTCTTCTCAACAGTATCTGTTGGAGGAGTAGCGGGTACTATGTATCCACTTTCTATTGACTCCCAAATGTCGTATCCTAATGCACTCAGATATGTCTGCATCTTGAGTCTCCAGAATGAGTAATTAGTTTCATTGAACAAAGGAGCTTTGTTTGATGAGAATCCTTCATTACCTACCATTGTGTTCCTTCTAAGATCACCTTAGCTGATTAAGCTTTGTTTAGGAACCTTGCTCTGATACCAATTGATATTCTCACAATGACACTGAGAGGGGGGGTGAATTAGTGTAGCTATTAAAATTCAAATCTACAACACTTAATGCTGAAATAAAGAGAACTTAAAAATAGGTAAAGCAATTTTTAGAAGAGAGCACACCACAACACACAATGTAACGAGGTTCACCAATTTGGCTACTCCTCAAAAATGACTGCTTGGACTCCAATCCAAATCTAGCCTTTGCAAAACACCAATTTTACAAACACTTTACCAGCACCCACTGGAAGGAGCACCAACCCCTTATTTTTCTGTTTCAATAGATAGGAGCACCAACCCCTAATGCCAAGCACCAACTTGGACTACAATTCTGAATTATGTTAATGACATAAAAATGCCTTCGCTGTTTACATGACCCTGACTGGTCTGCAATTAATCAAACTCTGCACTCTCTCATGGATCTACTTATTTCTCTCTCGGCCCTCTTATAACCCTCTTTACACAGCAATTTCTCACATACAACAACACCATTATTCTTCATGCAGACCTACTTTTATATCATATTAGTCTCTATTTTTAACTTTCATATTTATGCATGCAACCCGTAACTGTTCCTTTAATATTCTCTTCTACCACTTGTCAACTATAACTTCTTCTTTATGTAACTCCTTTTGTATTTATAGAGTGGGCATTTCGTTAAACATGTTACATGCAACATATACCTCTACCATGAATGTTTGTCTTCTTTTCTGTGCATGCATGCATTTTTCAATTCTATTTATGCGACTGTTCGATTTCTTCTTCTTCGATTGTTCTTAAAATAGCTGCATGCTTTTCTTTTGTAATTGCTCCTGTAACTGTCGCATTGAATCCAGTTAACTCTTATTATTTTTGCTACATGTTTTTCCTCTACAAATGCCCCTTTAACTATTGTTCTGCTTCAGTTAACTGTCAGTGATCGTGCTATTGCGACCTATCGCGAAATCGTGACACTTTTATCTCTTTATGCTCTTCTCGCCCTTTTTCCATGAAAACTCAACATGTCATGAAATCGTGATGTTTTTTGCCTTATTTTTCACCTCTTGTCTTGCACCCGCAAAAACCAGACATGTCGTGAAATCATGACACTTTTCGCTTCCTTGCACTTCTTTGCCTTTTGCCCGTGAAAACGAAACATGTCGCAAAATCGTGACACTTTCATTGCCTTGTGCATTTTCTATCTTTGGCCTATGAAAACAAATTTCATGAAATTGCGACACATTCGCTACCTTGTGCATTTTCTGTCTTTGGACTGTGAAAATACATGTCGTGAAATCATGACACATTCGCTGCCTTTTGCCTTTTCTGTCTTTGGCCCGCGAAAACGAAACATGTCGTGAAATCATGACACTTTTCCTCCTTGGCGCTTTCTCTTCGAACCTATCGTGAAATCATGACACTTTTTCTCCTTGGAGCTTTCTCTTCGAACCTGTCATGAAATCATGACACTTTCTCTCCTTGGCACTTTCTCTTCGAACTTATCATGAAATCATGACACTTTTTCTCCTTAGAGCTTTCTCTTTGAACCTGTCATGAAATCGCGATAGTTTTCTTTGCATGTGCCTTCTCTCCAAACATGTTGTGAAGTCACAATAGTTTTCTTTGCTTGCGCCTTCTTTCCAAACATGTTACAAAATCACGACAGTATTCTTACTTACCTTCTTTGCTTCCAACATGTCATGAAATCGTGACAGTTTTTCTACTTGCCTTCTTCTCTGACAACATGTCACGAAATCATGACAGTTTTTCAACTTGGCTTCTTTGCCTCCAACATGTCGCAAAATCACAATAGTTTTGCCAGCATTTTCTCTCTCCTCCGATATGTCATGAAATCACGACAATTTTGACCGCATTTTCTCTCTCCTCCGAGATGTCACGAAATCGCAACAATTTTGACAGCATTTTCTCTCTCCTTCGAGATGTCGTGAAATCGCGACTAAAAACATGTCGCAATATCGCGACAGTTTTCTTACTTGTCTTTTTCTTTGATTTTCTAAATCTGGGCCACTTCTATCTTCTTGGAAATTCACTGTACATGTTCTGACTGACCTTTGAACTCCTGTCCACTACATCAACTGTATCAACTGATCTATTTGTTTGTGTTGACAACAATGACAATACTTTTGCTGCACCTTGCTCAATAGTGAGATTCTAGATGCAGAGTTCTTAGTAGCTACAGTTCTTTGGGTTGGTTGAGTAGGAAATCGATCCAACCTATCTAGTTAACTCATTCTCCATGGTTGGTCCTGTGGAGTGCCATTTACTCCTATGAGGTCATAGTATATGGGAATATTTCCTTTTGTGTGAAGGGTTTCTTCTATATGATTACCATGAATAGATGTAGCTTTAGTTTCCTACCCTTCAGTGGCAGACCTATTTCATATGTTTCTTGTGAGTCTTGAGGTGTTGCAATTCTTGTTTACCTTCTTGATGAAGAGGGCAGTGGTGACATGCTTCCTCCAGGTGGATGGAGATGTGGCAGTATCGTCATACCTATGTGAAGAGTAGGTTTTAGAACTTTCTTTATGTCCATGTGAAGAGGAAGCCCTTGAATTTTCCTCATGTATTTGAGATGTTTCTATGTGTTTAGAGGAGGTCCTTGAGGTCTCCTCATGTCTCCTTGATGAGGATGGCATACACCGGTCCCTTTTCTAAAACCCTACTTGCAATGCTATTTAAAATACCAAAGTTAAAATGGAAATACAATAGGAAAAAGAATATAACATGAAATAACAAAATACGGATCTCTTTATTGATATTGAAGCTCGGTTACATGTCGGTCCCTCTTAGGGATACCCTTTTTGATACTATAAATTACAAGTGGTCAAGGAGTGCCCCTTCTTCAAAGAGGTGGTGCACTTATAAAAGCTTATCGACTCCACACACGAAAATGTATGAGGGCTTACAGATGCCTCCTTATCTAGGGCTATCTCCTAGAGGGATGTCTTTTACTCTCATGTGTTGTAACCTTCGTTCGATGTACCTGTGACCCTGTAAGAAATTAAACAACAACACACTTTTAGGTGTCCGAGATTGCCTCTCTAGATGAGGTTGTTAGTAATCAAATAATGTAACAAAAATATCATAAAATAATACCATGAAATTGTGTAAATCTATGCTAATGATATAAGAAAACAAAATAAATATGCTATGTCTATCTAAGCTAAGCCTGTAGGCCACTATCCAAGATAGTGGCCACTAAAGAAAAACTTGCTCTCCTTGCCCCAAAGCTATGGGTCAAATACTGTGATCTTATGTTGAATAAAGTAGGTGTTATACCCTTTGATTTGTCAAATATCTACCGCACACATGATCTCAAAGATAACTCTCTCTCTGAAATGATCTCATGTATGTGATTCGAGTCTCTATTCTATGTATGATAAAATATTAAAGTATCTCTAGATGGTGCTCTTAGGCTTACATCTTTTATAGTGTGAAACCCTAGGTCTATGTCCAAGCCTTAGAAATGAATTTCTCATGCGTAGTGCAAGTTAGCATGAGAAACTCTTGTCCATTGTCTATATTTGAAGGCTAGTTAACTAAAATCTAACTGCCTACTTGAGTCTTCTATGCGAATTATTCATTATCATGAGAAGCTTTTGTCCTTTGTTTATGCTTGGAGGTTAGTTAAATTAAGTCTAAATACAAACTCAAGTCTCCTATGTGAACTGGTCATGAAAAGGAATACAAAGTCACTCTCGCTCACCTTTTATTGCATGCAGACTACCACTTCCACCTAATATTGGGCCTATTTTTTGGCAAACCACTTCTTATGGCTTAGCCGCTATCGTCTGTAGTAGCTACGATCTGGTTGCTATTGTCTGTAGCAACTAGGTCTGGCCACTCTAGGCTTGAGCAGCTAGAATATGGTCATTCTTGGCTTGATCATCCAAGCTTGGATATCTTGAAAATGCCTCAAATGAGTGATGAGAACCACTGTTGATGCTTGGAAAGTCCAAGATTATGTATTATGATCTTATGAGTGTGTCTATGTAAGTAGCTCCCCTAAGCATGACACGATTTAGGTGTCTACACCTACATACCAAGTTGTATGAGGAACATTATGATGATCTACTTGGTTTACTACTTCTTTACCATGTTTAGGTAAGGTATGTTGAAAGATATCTAGGTTTTGATTTGTTTGTTTTTGAGTATTATTTTGGGTATTATTGTTTGCAAGAAATTGTTGAACTTCTATTTTACCTTTGTTAATTAAGTCTTGTATCATATGCTTTAACCTTTTACAATAATTTGTAGAATGACCATATACTTGGTGGAAATTACAATATAAATCTGCCCTATATACGGTTGTAGTAGTATCTGGTTGTCTTACCTTAGGTAACCGTATCAAGCCTTGTTCCAATAATTGAGGTAAAATCATAGTTAAGGGTTGATTTAATATTGTAAATTCTCTTGGTGGCTTATTAGGTATTTTCAACACAAATTTACTTAAGGCTTTTGTAGTGTTGACCATTGAGGTGTTTCTGCTATTAGTAACTCCATCACCCACTACTTGCTTATTCTTATATTGGTTCTTAGAAGTTTTATCCTCATCTTTCTTTCTAAATTGTCCTATCCTAATGAGGGCATCTTCTACCCTCCTAGCTAAATCAATGGCTTGATAAAAGGAGGTTACTGTAGCAGTAGAAATTTTATAAGATAATTGTTATTGAAAAATACCAATAAATATGTCCAACATTTCATGATGAGGTAATGTAAAATGTAGTTTGCCTAAGATTTGTCTCCACTTATCAAAAATTTGGTAAAACTCTCATCTTTACTTTGTTTTAAATTATATAAATCCTTGATTGTCACATGCCTCTTTATATAGGCACTAAATTGATGGATAAACATCTCTAATATTTCTTAAAAGTTCCTTAAAGAGTTTGTAGGTAGTTGAAAGTACAATTCTAGAGTGATGCCTTCGAGATTTTTAAGAAATATTTTTAGCAACAAAAAAACATCATGAGAAATATCATTGACATGTTGTCCTAAATATGCAAATATGCTCAATAGAATCTTTAGTTCTTTTATATATTGGGAGGACAGGAATAGGGAAATGTTTTGGGTATGGTTGGGCAACCACAATAGGATCCGAGGGTTGGCTATACATCTCTCTATAACTATATGAGAGATGGTAGGGATCTATTTTATCTAGATGTGAAGCTAACTATTTAATCATGGCTTCAAGTCCCTGTGGTTGTCCACAAAATTGGTTTTGTTGCACCATATTGTTGTATCTTTGATAAGTTGGTATTGTTGTGTATGGATTTCCAACTAAAACACTGTTATGTAAAGTATGTGTGGGAACAATATTATGGAGCTTATGAGGGATTGTGTTTTGTTGAAATTTCTATTGATAATAATTGGCATTTTGAGTTTTCTTCGCTTTTTATGATGTAGCTATTTGTTGATTAGGATCTTGAGAAGTAGAAGAGTTTTGTTTTTGTTTGGAATTTGGATTTGTTGTTAGTGATGGTTTTTCTATGTTTTGATTTGGATTTTGATTCACATTTTGGGATGTACCATCTTGATCTTGATTTAATTAATTTATATACGTTAATGGGTTTCCATTTAATCAGAAAGTAGCTTCTATAGAAGCCTTCATTGAATAATCTCCCATAGGAAGTTGACCTTCTATTTGTGTCACATGATTAATGACATCTATATTGTCTTTTAAAAATCCAGTTAAATGCAGGGTAGACTTAAAACTAAGATTACCTTCATCATCCATATGAGGCCTAGTATAGTCTACTTCTTATTTATTGTTGTTTTCTTCATCTGGTTATGAAATTTTATCATCTTCAATATTTATCCTATCATCAAGGTTTTCTTGATCTTGATCCTCCATGTAATCATATTCTATTTGCTTACCATTTCTTAAGATTCTAGGCATTTTGATTTTTAGGATTTTTCTCTTGCAAATATATATATGTTATATATATATATATATATACTTAAAATTTTGGGGTATATATGTTATATATATACATAAATAACTAAGTATGCAAATATGTAAATATTTTTTGTTTTTGTTTTGTTTTTATGTTTTGTAATTTTTATGTTTTTATTTGTGTTTTATAAATCATAAATATGCCTATGTTTTTCATGTTGGGTCCACCAAAGAATATAGGTCTAAAATTCACACACTCCTTTCCTTCAGGCTAATGGATCCATGCCTCGAAGGGAAACATGGAAATGATAGGTCTACACCTCATAGGAGAGGTACTTGATCATACCTTCTTATGTTGATTTTTTGATGAATTGTATAGGGTTCACCAAAAAAAAATTTATGGTAGTTTTCACGCCTAGGCTTTGGAGTTTGTTTTGATGTGTTAATTTTAGCAAATCTTACATACAACTATTTTTTGGCCAATATGCAACTATGCTAACTTATATGTAATTTTGATTCATATGTAAACAACAGAAAATAGAGCTTAAATGACCAATGCAATACCTAAAAAGTGATTTAAAACTCTGACCTGTATCTAAAAGTTTGATGAAGGTTCTGATTTTTGTTGCAGGCAAGATCATATGCAATAGGGTCAATATCGTATTATGATTTAAAAAATTGTATTATGATCGCAAGATCGTATCTTGCCAATCAAAGACTGACAGTTCTAGTTTTGATAAAAACCTACAATTTCATGGGTATAGTGCAAAAAATAGAAAATAAAATGTGCTACAAACTTTATTGAATAGATATTAGCTCATATAAGACTTATTGAATGTAGTACTAACAAGAATTAACATGTATATACCTTGAACTATGTGAAGTATGCAATTAAATGCAAATTGGTGAACTCCAAGAGTAATGATATGCCAAATACTGATCTATATGAAATAACAAATGATAAATGTGATGTAAATTGCACATAAGGTATGATAACAACCATTTGGTCTTATCATCAATGCCTCTTTACAATTTTACAATTTTGATCCTTGGTCTCTTTTACAAAAAAAACTAAGCCTCTTAGGCTTATTACACAAGATTTGTGATTCCTTGAATCAAGTGGAAAAAAAAATGAATCTTTTTATTACAATGAATTGTCTCCTAGAAAATATTCTCCTTATTTTATAATATTAAAAAAATACTATATTACTATTTAATAAAAAAAATAATTTCCCTTAAAAAAAAATTAAAAAAAGAAATTATATTTAATTTATTAAATATAATATAAGTGTTTAATCTAATAATATAAAGAATTTTTTTTAAAAAAATTATATAAAAAAAAACATATCCTCTGTAGGAATCGAACTCACAACCTCTTGTCTTCAACAAATCATGCTAACCAACCCAACCACCACCGTCGATGAGAACTAAGGACAAAAATGCAATTTTTATAAAGTTTCAAATCTGCCTTCAATAAAAAAATTTAAAAAAGACTTGTTACCATCGGGTTTCAAACCCATCTGCAGGATGGCAGGCACCTTAAGGTTGGCTCCTCGAGCCAGTCAAGCTGCATGGCTCAAAAGGAAGGCAAGGGAGGCTTGCCTCCTTTATTCTTCTCGTGGCTACACCAAAGGAAAAAAAATTTAGGGACTTTAGTCCCACATCAGTCGTGCGAGCACGTTTGAGGTTTTTAAAACCCTCAACACTCACGTCACTCGATTACCTTTGGGTAATCAGTGATCATTATTTTACCTCATTCTCAAGCTATCTCTCCTCACCACATTGCTTGTTGCATATCCTATGTCCGCCATGTTGTCGGTCTTCTATCTGTTCTCTGTCCTCTGGTCTACGTCGGCCTTGCTCTCTCCTCACCATGTGGCACTATCCGGTTGGTTTCTCCTATGGTCGCTCCTCTTCCTCGCATGCTCTCTGTGTAGGCCTTCTCCAGACCTCACCTTAGTTTTTGATTCATGGGCCTTCTTCGACCTCATCTCTATTCATGTGTTGCGGGTCCCACTCGGACTCGCCTTAGTGCTAGTGCTACTAGGTTCCTTTGGTCTTGATCTGTAGGTCCTCTTTGACCTCACTCTAATACCAGATGTGGTACGGTAGTTAGAATAAAAATAGAAATTAGAAATATATTAATCAATCCACACCAATATAAAGTTTATAATGCTTAAATAGAAGGGAATTTAACAACCTTAGAAAAAATAGGGAATAGATAGGGAATGAAGGAAAATAGGGAGGAAAGGAGTAAGGTAAATTGATGTCAAACTCCTTGTCGTCCATACCATCCAATCTGTCCAGTCAGCTGTTGTCCAAGTCAACCTATCTGCCTAGTCAACTACCATCCAAGGAGGTAAAAGGGTAAGGTCCAAAGCTTACCATTTTAAACAATTTTTTTACCCCTTTTTACTGCTTTAACTTCCAACAGTGGTGAGGGGGTTGTGCTAAGTGTCTTATTTTTAGCCTTAATGATCCCTTTGCCATTGATTTCCAAGGGAGAGAATTTAGTGAGGGGGATTAGCTTATTGAGGGGAGCAGATTTGGAATCCAGTTGCAGTAGAAGAATTTTTTTGTAGGGTTACCATCAACGACAAAGGGGGAGATTGTTGGAAATATTGAGTTATCATTGACGTCAAAGAGTGCATAAATATTCAATATAGAAAAATTCTTCAAGGATGAGAATTTCACAAGGTTGGACAATAGATCAACTATGTCAAAAAAGGACTTGGGTGAATAGCAAGCAATGGATAATTATTCAAGGCAAGGTATATCTCAAAGTAAAGGATTATAATATTTAGATATCATATTTAAATATTATAAAGAGAAGTTTTAAAAGTTGCTTGAGACAAAAATATTTACCAGAGAAGGACAAAGGTTTAAAAGTTGCTTGGGTAAAAAAAAGGATTTAAAAGTGGGACCAAGGATGGACATATTTAAATATAAGAGTTTAAAAGGTTAAATATTTAAATCTTAGATTTAAATATTATAACCATAAAATATTTGAAAAGAAAAGGTGCCAAACATTATTGAAGAAGTGATAAATTTTGAAAGCAAAAATTGAGCCAACTACCTTGGACAATTCAAAGCACTTTAGGAGGCATATAAATATGTGATAATATTTCACCTTTATTAGATGCACAAAATCAAGAGTGAGTGTAAACGATAGAAGAGAGGAGGAAGACAACAAAAATTTTCAAGGCAACGATAGACAAAGATAAAGGATACATCATGTGCTTTTGGTTTCATTCATTGGGGTAGCCCAACCAGTTTTTGGTTGTGCATGGAGTGCTACTAGGCATAAGTTCAATGGGTCAAAACCCCTTGATGTTGTTTTACTGTGTGATTTGATGGTTGTTTGAGGTAGAGACAAGTTTAAATATTTTGGGTGCCCCTTTTGTTTCACCAGCCATGGTAGCACAACTGGTTACAAGCGCTTGGGAAAGCACTGCTATTCGTGAGGTCAGAGTTTGATTCACAATAGTGCATAAGGTATTTAAATTTTATTTTATTTATTCTTGATTTAGGAGAAATAAGGATTAAGGTGTTAATTTAATGTTATAATTTTTGCACATTAGTGAAAAGGGAAAATAAGGTTTTGTGGTGTTAGTGTAAGGTGTCATTTTGAAAATCAATATAAGTGTTGTGTGAAGTTTAATAATAGGAGAAATAAGGATTAAGATGTTAACATAAATATTTTATTTCTAAACATTATTAAAAGGAGATATAAGGGCTTTGTTGATTAATAAATATTTATTTTGTGAGTTTAAAAAGGGATATAAGGTTTTTTTTTTTAAGTTTTATTATGCACATTTTTGACAAGGGTTTTAATATGAGAATGATTTGATATCTATTAAAAAAAAGGATATTTTCTAACCAATTTTCAAGTGGTAAAAGAAAATAAAATTATTTTTATCAAGACAAGCACATGCAAAAGAAGACTATCATCATTGAGGTAGATTTAGAGGTATGGTGATTTCATTCCTTTCTCAAGGATGGTTTGTTTGAGGAAAATATTTTTGATGTCATATGGTTGGAGGTATAAGTATTGATTTGATGTGCATTAGTGTTGATTGAAATTGGGAGTAAATGTGCAAAGGTTATAGGTCAGATTTGTGAGTAAACTTGTGCATTGGTTTTGATTGATATTGGGAGTAAATGTGCAAGGGTTATAGAACATATTTGAAAGTAAAATTTGTGCATTGTGATTGATTTTGAAGTGAGTATGGAAACAAGAAAAATAGTATAAGTCTCACACAAATAGAAGAGTAGTTTTAAAGCAAGTCAAAGTGTTACATAGTGAAAGGATAGAGTGAAAGGATTTAGTTGAGAAGAACATTTTGGATACTTGTAATGCATATCATTTTCTATATGTTCATGAAGATAAAAGAATTTTGGGTAGAATATGTCTAAATTACTTTAAGTTGAAGAAAGTACTTTTGGAAAAGATATGAGCATTGTTTGTATGCAAGTTTTTGAAAAGATATGAGCATTGTTTGTATGCAAGATTTGGAAAAGATATGAGTATATTTGAGCAAGTTTTATGAGCATATTTGAGTAGGTTTTTATTAGAAAATTTGAGCAGGTTTTGTGAGTAGATTTGAGAAGGTTCTGTGAGCAATTTTGAGAAGGTTTTGTGAGCATATTTGAAGATAGAGTTTGAGCAGAGTTGAAGACAAGAATCAAAATAAAGGGGATTGATGTCTCCTATGGATTGGTGTCCACAAAACTAGAACAAAGTGGAGTGGTATCCATAAAAATTGATAGGGGGTTGGTATCTCATATGGATTGGTGTCCACGAACATTGTAATAAGGGATTGGTGTCTCCTATGGGTTGGTTCCCATGAAATTTATTGATAAATTTATAAAAAATATTTATCCGTGGATGTAGCCCATATTGGGTGAACCACATTAAACATGTGTATCTCATATGTGTGATGATTTTTGCATTGTTTCATTTACTGCATTGATATTAATGTTGTTATCATTTGGATTGAAAAGTGAAAAGTTTTATCTTATACTATTTACCCCCCCTTAGTATAAGCTTATTTTCTTTAGTCATAGAATTATCAACATTTTTTAGGGTAATTGTAATTCCATATGGTATGTCTCATGATACCCCTTTCTAGAAAGAAACTTACTCTAGTATTTTTTCAGTCAATTCTACTCATCTATTGACTTTCAATCCCAAAAATTATAATATTCATTTAAATTTGGTTTGGACTGAACACCTCATAACTAAAGTTTTTGTCTTTTATTGGATGACCATCTAAAACAAGATCCTCACTATTTATAATCTCATGAAGAGAGGTATGGTTGTTACTAATAGATGCCATATTTATTTGGTGGCCTGGAAATCTATCAACCACATATTTACAAAATGCTATTTCTTCCACTCTACCATGGATAATCTCATGTCCACATTTCACATATTCTAGGCCTAGACCAACTCCTTGGATCTTTTTTTATCCTAGTGGCCCATGCCTTTCAAAAATTTTAGGCTATACTCATTGTGGAAAGTTTATCTCCATCATCTCCTATGGTAGATTTGGCTTGAAAGAAATAGTAGAATATTTTTAGACACCCTTAGCTACTCTATATTTGTTTCCAAAAAAACCATCACCTTTGATATTGAAAATTCTAACCTTTTTCCCTTGCACCAAACCACCTGAGTCTACCCTTGAGTCCACTCTTTCGTTCCCTTGATATTCCCCATAGTACCAGCTCTACTCCTAATCCCCATCCTAGAATTGGCACTCACTGGAAAACTCCTCCTGTAGGATAGCTTAAAATTAACTATGATGGTGCTTCTAATGAAAATCTAGGTATATCAGGTGCTGGAGGTCTAGTTAGGGATCACAATGGATGACTCATAGTGGCCTATGTTGAGTTTTTGGGTGTTCAAAATAACCACTATGCTGAAGCTCATACTTTTTTGAGAGGGTTAAAATTTCTTAGAGATTACATGAGAAATTTACAAATTGAAGGTGATTCCATGAATGTTACAAACTCTATCATCAATGACATAATTTCTTCATGGAATGTGCACACTATTTGAAGATCACAAGCTTATACTGAGAGGGGGGTGAACAATATAAGACCACTTTTTACTTTTTCTTCCAATTCAATATTATGTTGTGTAAAGATAGCAGTATCAATAAATCAAAGCAATGCACATAAACCATACATAATAAAGACATCACAATTTACGTGGTTCACCCAATGTGGGCTACTCCACGGAGAAAATATTTTACTAAAAATTTCTTAATCAATCTCTTTGGGAATCACTCCCAATTACAATGTTTATGGATCTTTATCCAAAGGAGATGTTGATCCCCTAATCTCAAGTTCATAGATATCTTCCATAGGAAAACTCTTTCCCCTTATGCTCTGGCTATGTGATCTTCTAGAAGACTTTGTCTCTCTATTGCACTAACTGGTGGAACTCTCTCCACTTGAAGACTCCTCACTCAGATCTATATTCAATTATGTTGGTTGCTGGATCTCTATCCATTGAGTCTATGCTAGTTTTCATAAAACTTAATGGGGGCCTATTTTCATTAAAAAAAGGGTCAATTTCTTTCAAAAATCAAATTGGGGAATAATGAGTAATTTTTCAGCATTGAAAAAAGGCAAATTGGTAAAATTGTAAAGGTGCATTTTCGTCAATGCCCGACACCTATGGGTTTATTTTTGTGGGTACTTTTTTGTTGTATGTAGCATGTTCATTCTTTTATGCACCACTTCATTAAATTTAAAAATAAAAATCACTCCCTAAGTCCCTAGAATAAATAAAATCCATATGTGCAATTTATTGCACTACAACGTTCGATATTTGTGATACCTCTGGCCAACACTTATAGGTAATGCTTTCATGATTGCGCTACTATATCTGTTACCTAATATAGCTGCCAAAATGACATCTGAGCTTGTTCTCTATCAATCGTCGAGGAGGAATAAGTATGCCATTTTGCATTTTTTTACTCCATCCACTACCCTAATTGTTCTTGTGTTTAGGCATAAATCCTAACGAAAGTTTTGACATCCAAATTTTTTAGGGGAAGTTACACCCCACACATGAGGATTGATGACTTTCTATGGTAGGTGCCATCAATGATACAATTCCCTTTTAGTATCGCCTAAGTACCATGTATCGTATAATAATTAAAATTACTTATATTCTCCCTCACGTAAGGGTGGGTAAATTCTCTAATTTTTTCAAAATATTTATAGTCTCCCTCACATAAGGGTGGGTATTTTGTATGGTATAATGGCCTGGAATCAAGTTATATCGAAAGGGGGACCATTTGGTGATATAAGGAACCATAACAATGTCTACAAAATTAATGATTGATGCTCATAAGTTGTTGAAAGGTCCTAATTATACACCATGGAAAAACAAGATGAAGGCAATCCTAGAAATGGATGACTTATGGGATGTTGTATCTAGAGCAACAACAAGACATTAATCCATTGCAAAAGCTACAACTCCAACTGCTGATCAGAAAGACTTTGACAAGAAATACAACAAAGCAAAAATGCTCATCTTGCTCGATGTATCTGATGAAGTTCAACCGCACATTGCTAAATGTAAACATAGTATAGAGGCATGAGATGCCCTTAAAACTATATATGAGGGAAATAATGATTCCACTATTCTATTCCTTCAATCTCAATTACATAGTCTAAGCATGAAGTAGGGAGATATAGTTGAACACTTTCTTTGTATAGTATCTGAGTTGAAAGCAAAGTTGAATTATTTGGGAGAACCTGCTGATGACAAGCTCCTTACCTCAATTGTATTGAGATCTTTACCTAATTATTATAGGGTGTTGATCACTTCCCTTCAGGTGTCACAATGGAAAGTTACCTTTTTTGATTTGGTCAATATGCTTTAAGAGGAGGAGGCATGCCAACTTCAGAGAGATGATTCTTCTAACACAACCCTCTATTCCAATAGGAAGGGTCCTAAGAAGAAGGGTAATTTTTGTAAAGGAGGAAATTCTAACAAATATTCAAAAGGAAAACAACCTCAAAAAACAAAAATATATTGCAAGATCTATGACAAAGAAGGTCATGATATAAACAAATGTTGGCATAAAAATAAACAACCTAAGCAGAAAGGCAAAAACAAACCATAAAAAAAGAATAAGAAACCAAGAGTGAATGTTGTTGTTGAAGAATCTAACTCAGATTTTGAAAGAGCACACAAGGTGCTTATGACTACCATAGTTTCCAAGCAGAAGGATCCTATATGGTATGTTGATTCTGGTGCTAGTAAGCACATGACTGGTGACAAATCATGGTTTGAGTCCTTTGAGGCCAAAGAGGGCAAACTTGTCACTATTTTCGATGATAAAACCTACAAGGTTTAGGTAGAAGGTATAGTTTTAGTCACTCTTCCTGATGGTAAGTGTCATATTGAAAAATTTCTCTATGTTCCAGGATTGGCAAAAAATTTGTTGTTAGTCACACAAATTCTAGACAAGGATATGGTTGTAAATTTTAGTGTTGAGGGAGGCAAGAAGTGTTTTTCTATTACCAAGATAGGTAAGAACATTGCAACCGCTTCATATAATCATGGCTTATTTGCCTTAGATGCTATCTCTACTCCACCTGTAGCCATGATAGTATCTACAAAGGAGGAAACTTTCGTATGCTACAAGAGATATGGGAATATTAGTTTTGGTTACTTACTTGAGCTAAGTAAGTATGAGATGGTAAAGGGTCTTTCTTCCCTTTCTACCACATTACCAGTGTGCTCTGACTGCTTGGCAGGAAAATAACATAGAGTACCTTTTGAGAAAATCTCTACAAGAGAAAAGAAACCTCTGGAGTTGATTCACACCGATCTGTGTGGTCATTTCACACCCATCATTTGTGGTGGGAAGAGGTATTTTTAGTTTTTTATGGATTATTACTCATGAAATATGTGGGTGTTCTTCCTTAATATGAAATCTGAAGCATTTAGTTTCTTTCATCAATTCAAGAAATCTATTGAGGAGTCAGGGACTTCTATAAAGACCCTCCACTTAGATCTAGGTAGGGAGTTTACCTCTAAATAATTTTATGCATTCTTTACTGCACATGGGATCATGATACAATTAAATACTGCTTATACTCCCCAAAAAAATGGAGTTCCTAAAAGGAGGAATCGTTCCATCATGGAAATGGTTCATTGCATGCTCACAAGAGCTAGTATCGAGCAACAATATTGGGTAGAAGCTATCACCATAGTAGTATATCTGTTGAATAAGGCACCCATAAAATCCCTACAAGGAATGACTCCATAGGAAGCTTGGAGTGGTCAAAAACCCTCCATATCTCATCTACGCATTTTTGGATGTAATACTTTCATGCACATACTGAAAGAGAAAAGGAAGAAAATAGATGAGAAGACATTGAAATGTATTATTATTGGCTATGATGAACACTCTAAGGGTTATTGTTTGATTGATCCTTTTACCAAGAATATTCATGTCAGTAGAGATTTTTTTGATCAAGTTTTTACATCACAAAGCACATCTGATGTATACCTAGATCTTGTGGAAACTAAAGTTGAGAACTCCCCTTCATCACCAAATACTAGAGGTCCTTTGACTTCTTCATCTTCTTCATCACCATAGAAGAAGAATCCAAAATGGTATACAAATACAATTAGAGACTCCAAGTTATCCACTCCACCAGATTTGACTTTGGATAGACCTCGTACTTGTAGCATGGCTCGACAACAAAAAGCAACAGCAAAGACTACTAGGGTTGATGATATTTGTCAATCTTTTGAGGAAATTTCTGTTGATCCAGAGAGACAAACAGAGGATATGGATATAGATGATGATAGGGTGTTTATGTCTTTAGTGAATGAACATTGTAACACCCTAAAATTGGCATAGTAAAACTTAGCAAATAATTAAAATTACCTTAGTAATAATTCAAATTCAAATCTCAACCCCAAAACTGCTCCAAAACTACCTGCTACCCTTTTCCTCATTTTCTGCATAATTTTTAGAGTTTTTTTTGTCCGTTGAATGATATCATTGCCGATAAGATGATATCGCCTCAGATCGGATGAATTTATCTGGAGAAGAACGTCCAAATGATTTCATCCCAAAACTAATTTTTCATAATTAGCCTCTATTTCAACGACGTATCTAATCTGGGCAGAAGCATTTCTACGCTGTTAGAGACCCTCCCCATTGGAGATCTCCCAAATTGGTATGATACCTAACCTCCTAACCTCCCTCCTAAGCCTATTTAAATCTTAGGACCCCCCTTGAAATTCCCCTGGCTGAATTTCCCTGTAATTTGATCTTTGCGTGCATTATAATACCTTGGATTATCATCTGCATTTGTGCTTTTCAAAATTTCTTGCAAGAAATTTGTCATTTTTTAGCTGAAGCAAGCTCAGATCGTCACAAAAAATCTTGTACAATTTGAGACGATTTAGCACTCTACAGACAATTTTGACTGCAGTCAACATTGGGGGCAATCAGTGCCCAGATTTTGCACTTTTTCTATACCTTTATGCTATTTTATTCTGCATCTAGTTAGTTTTATTATTATTTTATGTTATCCTACATCTTGGAGTTCACCCATATAGCTTAAGTACATAATAACATCATTATTAGCTATTAAAGCATGATAATTTACTTGCATTTCTATTTGGGATTATCTTATTAACATCATTTTGTCATTTCACATTATTTTCCTTTATAAGCATAGCTACATTTTCTGTAGTCTATGTCCATTTCTCTGATTGCAGGTCTCTGACGAATTCATCTGACGAATTTGTTAGATATCAGATGATCCTATCAGATCGGAGATGATCCTGTCAAATTCCAGGTGATCTTGACTGCTCAAAAATTAGAACCTCCATCAGACATCCAAAATCAGGTATGGTTTTTCTCATCTAGCTTGTTCTCTGTATTTTATGTTTAAATCTATTTTTTGTATTCATTTAAATTTGCATTTCATATAGAACAGTTTATATTCATTTGGCCAAACCTAGGATTTGAATGATTAAAGATAAAATTGAACACATCAAACACATTCCCAACCTAGGCATGGAGACTGCCACTAAACGTTTCCTGATGAACCCCACCATCCATCGAAAAATCACCTTAATATCCCTCCCCCGAGAGGCGAGACCTTCAAAGGGCCTCTTAGTCTAAGGTATTGTCCCATACTTCTCGCATCCCCCTTTCGAGCGCGGATCCTTTAGCCTGAAGGTAAGGGTGCAAAAAAATTGGAGCGATACATTTTGGTGAACCCGACGTGAATCTAAAACCTTTTGAAAACAAAAACAAAAAAACATAGATGCATTTAAAATCATTGGAAAACTACTAAGTTGCATATCATGTTTAGATGGTAGCTCCTAAGAAAAGACTAGTAGTTACTATAAATGTTGAAAACCAATTAACAACCATAGAAATTAATTTTGTGCTTAGTGTGCCTGAAATAGATAGAAACCAACTTTTGTGGGACTAACTTAATAGGAGACTAGGTCTCATTTCATCTAGGTCGACTGAACTTAGGCAAATCAAGAGGTTTGTCCTAGATAGAATCCTAGATCCCGATCAACTCATTTTTTATCATGAACTTCAGAGAGCTTGCCATAGGTGGTTAGCAGATAGAAGAGCCCTTGTGTCTTCTGAGTTGTATACCTTTGAGGAATTCCTCGAGAATGTAGCCATAGTGCACCAATTCCTAGGTCGTATAGAGGACCAAGAAGCTGATCTTGCAGATAGGGAAAGGTGGAGGAGAGTTCCTAGAGCTATGTTATATCGAGAATATTGCCATGAACTTTATTTCTACCAACCAAAATCTGAGACAGATAATATCACTATAGCACACTTTATTAAGTTCTTGAAAAACAATTTCCAATTTGAAGAGGAGCACTTTATGACTCCTGAAGAACTTGAGCCCATTAATGATATTTATAAATTGTTTATAGAAAACTAGATCATTGCTTTCATTATTATTATTTCTTGCATTTAGTGTGGTGTTTGTTATCTTTATAATATTGTTATAAAAAACAAAAAAAAAACCAAAAACATAACAAAACCAAAACATTTTATTTTAAATCCTATAGTAGGTATATAATTAAAATATATACCTCTTAAGCTTGTTGCATATATATATATATATATATGCTGAAATCTAAGTTTAAGCACAATGACTAGACTTAGGAATGGTAAACAAACTGAAGAAGAAGAAGAAGAAGATTGGTTAGGAAAGAAAACAAAAAAATCAAATGCCCTTCCTGAGGATTCAATTCCAGAAGGAGAAACTCTAGAACAGCCAGAAGATGAGCTGGTTGTAAATGAACAAGAAGAAAATGTTAGAGAGGAAGGATCCTCATCCCCTAGAATGGCTCTAGATGGAACTATTGCTTTTGATAACTTAGATCATTTCTAGAAATTTTTCAATAATAATATTGGTGCTCTTAATATGGCAGTTCGTATTGATAGAGGCCAAATCAGTGACACTCAAGCAACCATGGAAGATATGTTTAACATCACCAATCCCTTGTCCTTTGTTGATCAAGAAAGTGATAAAGCTAGACCATCCAATAGAGATATGGTCACTATGATTCAGAACATACAACAACAACAGGTTACCCAACCCCCTAAGGAACCTATTATTGAGCCTAAAATCATCCCCACACAATAGAGACCTTCATTCACTTCTTTATTTTGCCAAACTATAGATCAATATGACCTTCATTCACTGCTTTATTTCACCAAACTATAGATCAATATGCTTCAAATTGACAAAAACCTAAAATGAAGCCAAACACAATTTTTCAACAATCTGGGATACAACATAATACAACTTCAAAACTTATTCATAACACCTTTCCTACCAACAATTTACACAATAGCAATATAGCATCTAATCTTCATGTCCCTCCATCATATACTCACAAATACCATATTAATGCCCTATCGAACCAATATGGTGGACAAACCAGTAATCTGGAAGCCATGGTGAAACAGTTAGCTTCCTGCATGGACCAGATAGATCCCTACCGTTCCTCGTATAATTATCGAGAGATATGTAGTCAACCTTTGGATCCCATAGTTGTAGCACAACCATACCCTAAACACTTTCCCATGCCCGTCCTGCCTATATATAAAGGAACTGAAGATCCCATAGAGCATCTTCATATGTTTAGGATAGCATGTCATGATATATCACATGATGACTTGCTATTACTAAAAATGTTCTCGAAAAGTTTAGGAGGAATGGCATTAGAGTGGTATTATCAACTACCCACTCATTCTTTGAGAAATTTTGAAGAAACCGCTGAATATTTTGTCCATCAATTTAGTGCCTACATCGAGAGACACGTGACCATTAAAAATTTATACAACTTAAAACAAGACAAAGATGAATGTTTTGCTGATTTCTTAGCTAGATGGAGGCAGTTGACAGGAAAACTACACTTTGTGCTACCTTATAGGGAAATGTTGGACATTTTTATTAATAATTTGCAAGAACAAATATCCTATGAATTATCAACTGCTACCATGACCACCTTCGATCAAGCTATAGACTTAGCTTGGAGGGTGGAAGATGCTCTCATTAGAAGAGGTCAACTCAAAAGGAAATATGATGAGAAAACATCCAGAAATAAATATAAAAACAAACAAGTTGTGGGTGATGGAGTCACTGATAGTAGAAACATTGCTAATGTTAATATTATGAAAACAATGGAGAAGTTTATATTAAAACCTCCTGATAAACCACCCCAAGAATTTACTATATTGAATCAACCATTATCAACTATTCTACCTCAATTACTAGCACGAGGTTTGATTCAATTACCAGCGATGTGGGAACCTGATCCAACTATTCCCAGATACAGAGTTGATTTACATTGTGATTTTCATAGAGGACCTGGACATGCTATAAACTCTTGCAAAATATTGAAACATAAAATACAAGATCTGATTGATAATAATGAAATGGAGGTGCAAGCCTTCCAACCTAAACAAAATGCTCCTAATAATGCTCAAAAGAACATTCCCCAAAATCAGAATCAAAATGCTAATCAATCATTAGATATATTTCAACATCCTTTACAAAAACATGGTAAAGAGGTGGCCAATAAAATTGAGCATCATAATGTCCCCCCTCCTACCCGATATGTAGGGACTATTAGCGGACAATTACCTATTCAGGATCCCCAAATATTTGGCACAACTTTCTCCATGGTCACGACCAGACCCCTGTATAATACTCAAACACCGGATCCTAGTGATGTAGAATCGGATATTGAAAGTGAAATAGACATCACCTCAAACCAATTGAATAGTTCTAAAAACGAATCAGATCCGATTCAACCTATCACAGATGTTATGGTTCTGGAAGAACCATTTCCTAGAAGAGTTACTACTTGACCCTCTTCTAATCAGTTCCTTCCTAATGAACAAGCCATAAACGCTCAACCGAGACCAGTTCAGCGTCTTCAATATAACATTGTAGGTACCATCAAAGTTTTTACCAGACAACAGGCTCAAAAATCTCAATAGGATCAAACTCAGAATGATGGATCAACTCCATTTGTTTTGAAAAATACTAATAAAGGGAATCATATGTCTAATGTTCAACCTAAGCCTCCTTACAATATTAATGAACAATTATCCAATACTACAGCCAAAATTTCCCTTTTGGACTTGTTAAGATCTTCTCATACCCATAGAGATGAGTTAATGCTTACATTAAGCCAAATGATGGTACCTCAAAATATTCAACCTGAAGCCATGTCCAATACTATCATCACTCGAGAAGTCGACTGTATTGACTTTCAAGATAGAGATATCCCACAACATAGTTTACATAAGGATAACCCCTTATATATTACTGCCCTAATTGGATATGTAGCTGTTAAACGAGTCTTGATTGATAATGGTTCATCTCTAAACATTTGCACTTTTGACTTCTACCAAATATTTGGCTTTAGGAGTGATGATATGAAAAGCACGGATATGATTATCAAAGCCTTCAATGATGAGACACAAGAAACGTGTGGAGTCATTACTATACCCTTGCAATTTGGTCCTAGAACCCTAGATACAACCGTGTTTATTATACATTGCCCTGCATCGTACAATATACTTATGGGTCACCCTTGGATCAATGCGATGCGAGCGGTTCCCTCCACTTTACATCGCTGTGTTAAATTTGAATTTAAAAACCAGTTGGTTACCATTCATGGTGATCCTAGACCCTTTGATATGTGTGCTTTGGCGGAACCCGTTGGAGTGCAATTTTGCCCTGCCTTGTCATCCACACATCCTAGTTCTTATCATCCGTCCAAACATGTGAAACACACACCCATAACATCATCTACCCCATCAACTACACCTATACATTTAACTCAACCATCTTCTGAACAAACCACACTAGAACCTCAAAAAGATCTTAAATCCACAACCAATCCTTCATGTTCCATCCCTATAATTTCAAAACCTATAGACCCATTTATTAACACCTCCACATCATCTACATCTATCATACCTTCCACATCTAAAGATATCGGGAATGATCCTTCTACATCTTATGCTCTTTCTGATGAACTCTTACCTGATTTATCTAAAATTCTTATATCAGAAAAAACAAATGCTTCTATGCAAGATTCCATTATCTTAAGTAATTTGCCACCATCTCCTCATACTTTGGGCCTCCCACAACCTATGGGAAGTACTTACCAAGTTGGGAGTTGTGCTTTTATTTATAAAGGATATGATTGGGGTAGAATACCCCAAAACATCAAGACACATTATGATGGATATGCTAGGTGCTATTTTGGTAATGAATATATCAAAGCTAAACCCATAATGCTTAAAATGGGCTATAAAGGGAAAGGCTTGGGACCTTTCCAAGATGGTATGAAAGAACCCTTTGAGGTAGAGCCATGGCCCACCCGATGTGGTGTGGGCCTATTTCCTAGTAAGGGTCAACCCTTCCCTTTTGAAGATGATGATCAACTCATATGTTATCAAGATTATTTAGATGGGCATGATGATTTGCCTCTAAAAAATCAGCCATTTACATGTAATATGCTATCCATAGCTTACCCTGAAATGATTGCTGAATCCGATGATGAGTTGGAAGGAGATATTTTCCACGATGTCTCCGTTGAAGAGTTGTTACACAATGGTTTTTATTTTGATGGTTCTATACCTACTATAGCCCAACTTGAGGCCATGACTCCTCAAGATGAATTATCCAAGTTAACCTTAAAGGAATTACAAGAATTGGGTGTTTCACCTACCCCACCTAATTTTGAAAGAGATCTACACATGGAAGTAGAAAACGTCATTAAGGTTAACATTGGAACTGAGGATAATCCTCACATAATCAGTATTGGATCAGAATTAAGTCAATAAAAACAAGAGCAATACATTGCATTCCTTAAATAATATGAATATGTCTTCGCTTGGACATATGAAGATATGCCATTTTTAGACCCTTCTGTAGTCATGCATCACCTAATAGTCCATCCGGATGCTAAACCTGTTAAACAGAAACTTAGAAAAATGCATCCCAAAGTGGCCCTGCTAGTCAAAGGGGAGTTAGAAAAACTCCTTAATGTTGGTTTTATACAGGCTATTGATTATGCTGAATGGATCTTGAATGTAGTTCCAGTCACCAAGAAAGAAGCTACCAAAGTTAGGGTTTGCATAGACTTTAGAGATATTAACGCCGCATGCCCTAAAGATGATTTTCCTCTTCCAAACATGGATCAAATCATTGATTTTACTACTGGGAGTGGAATGATGTCCCTAATGGATGGATTTTTTGGCTATAATCAGATCAGGATAGCTCCTTAAGATCAGGCTAAAACAACCTTTATTACCCCTGGGGTACCTTTTGTTGGAAAGTGATGCCATTTGGTTTAAAGAATGCGAGCGCAACATATCAACGAGCCATGATTTATATCTTTCATGATATGATGCATGATATCCTACATGATTATGTAGATGATATTATAGCTTGCTCCATTAATGAAGATGATCATTTAGATGATTTAAGGAAAGTATTTAATTGGTTAAGAGAATATATTATTTGGTTAAATCCAGCCAAATGTATATTTGGATTCAAGTCCGGTAAACTATTAGGGGTTTTAGTTTCTTTACGTGGTATCAAAATTGACCCTATCAATATTGTGGCTATCACTGATATGCTCGCACCCACCAATATATCTGAGTTACGAAGTTTACAAGGTAAGCTTCAAGCCATTCGTCGCTTCATCAATAAGCTGGTGGACAAAACCAGTCCCTTTCTTAAGCTCCTTAAGAAGGATGTCCCTTTTAATTGGGACGACGAATGTAAGGAAGCTTTTGAACTTCTCAAACAATACCTCCTTAACCCACCTATGCTTTCATCGCCTAGACCTGATCACCCATTTCTCCTATATATTTCAGCTTCAAATTTTGCTTTAGGAGCTATGTTAGCTCAGCTTGATGATGAGAAGAGAGAGCTTGCTAATTATTACATTAGCAAAACCCTCATCAGTTATGAAACCCGCTACACAGCATTAGAAAAACTATGTCTAGCAGTCGTATTTTATATGCAAAAATTATGCCATTATATGCTCAATCAGAAAACATATGTCATTGCTAAATATGATCCCTTGCGGTATCTCATGAGTCGACCTTATTTATCGGGTCGCACAGCCAAGTGGGTTCTTGCTCTAAGCAAGTTTGAACTCACATTCATAGGACAAAAGTCTATTAAGGATCAAATCATAGCAGATCAATTAGCTTCTGCACCCTTAGATTCTACCCATCCCCTCATCATTGAGTTTCCTGATGAATGCCTTCAACTAGAGGCAGACCATTTAGAGCAATGGTCCTTATACTTTAATGGAGCCCGATGCATGAGTGGGGCTGGTGTGGGTATTATTTTAATATCTCCGCAAAAACATCTTATACCTCTGTCCTTCAAATTAACATTTGCTTGCACCAATAACACTACCGAATATGAATCTCTAATCCTTGGATTACGAGCTGCCTTGGTGCTAAAAATTAAACATCTACTAGTTTTTGGTGATTCTCAACTTGTTATAAACAAAATTAATGAAGTTTATCAGACCAAAGATGATAAATTATGCCCATATAAAGCATATGTTTTACAATTAATATCTCTATTTGATCAAGTTACCTTGGAAGCTATTCCTCGAACTAGCAACCGTGTGGCTGATGCTATGGCCACAGCTGCCTCTCTTCTGCCCTTGGAGTTAGATGACGAATATGCCACCATCGTTATTCATCGACTCTAGGAACCCGCTTCAAATAAGTCATGCTTAGAACCTTTGGATGTGTTTCTAATCAATGAAACTACTCATGAACCTTGGTATACGGATATATTTGATTTTCTTCACAATGGGACTTTCCCTGCCAGTTCTAATAGGAACCAGCATCGGTTATTACGTAGATGAGCAAGTCGATTTGTAATAATTGTCAATACTTTATATAGGAGATCTTTTGAAGGTATCCTTTTGAGATGTTTGAATCTAGAAGAATCCAAATCAGCTTTGAGTGAAGCCCACGATGGATCTTGTGGAGGACACTTCAGTGGTAGTGTCATTGCTAAAAAGCTCCTTACTACCATGGAGAATGATGCACATTATTATGTGCGCCATTGCGAAAAGTGCCAAAAACATGCTAACCTTGTCCATGCACCTGTGCAAGAGCTGTAGGCTATTTCATCTCCTTGGCCCTTTTCAAAATGGGGCTTAGACATTATTAGAAAAATTAATCCTGTCATATGATGGACACAAATTCATCATAATCGCAACTGAGTATTTCACAAAGTGGGTTGAAGCTATGCCTTTAGCTTCCTGCACTGGAACACAAGTCTCTAAATTTATTTTTAATCAAATCATTTGTAGGTTCAGAATTCTTGTAAATCTCATCTCAGACAATGGAACTTGTTTCAAAAATAAAGATGTTAAGAAATTATGCCAAAAATATAATATTCAACATCGATGGTTCACTCCCTATTATCCTCAGGGCAATGGCCAAGCAGAAGCATCCAACAAAACCTTAATCAAAATTCTCAAAATATTGGTCAATAAATCTGGCCGCAGCTGGCACATTCAATTATATCCAGCTTTGTGGGCATATCGCACTAGTGTTCGAACTCCCACTGGAACTTCACCTTTTGTTTTGGTTTATGGCATTGAAGCTATTTTTCCATTTGAATTAGAAGTTCCTTCTTTGGCTCTACTAATTCAAGATACCAAAGTAGGGGATGAATATCAAGCTGGCCGACTCAGTTAGCTAGAACTCCTAGATGAAAAGTGCATCAATGCTTTGGAGCATCTTCGTGCCTACCAAAACAAGCTTAAAAGATCATATGCTAAGAAAATTCATCATCGATCCTTTGAGGTCGACGACCTTGTTTTAAAAGAAAATAAAAAAAATACTAATGCAACTAAAGACCTTAAAGGTAAATTTGAGCCCAACTGGCTTGGACCATACATTATCACTGCTAAATTAGAATCGAGAGCATACAAATTAGCTACCTTAGATGGTAAAGATTTAAAAGAACCTATGAATATTATGCATCTTAAGCGATATTACGTATAAAATTTGGTCATTTCACCATTTTTATATATTTTGCATGTTGTCTCATTTTAAAAATATATATAAAACTGTTTAAACAAAAACAAACAAAAATAAAAGTAAAAACAATAATATTATAGACTCTTTCGAAACCAAAAAAATAGAGAAGAAAGAGAGAGTCAAAATTATCAAACTCCTCAAAAGTATTTGTTGCATATATTTCTTCTTGAAGTATTGCAGTTATATTTTCAAATTATTTTGGATAAATTAACATTTATTTGGAATCCTTCACTTTTGCAAACACAAAAATAAATATCTTGATTTTATCTAGCATGATTAGTAATCTCTCTTATATCAAAGTCCACAAAATTCAATTAAATAAAGTTTGAGCACAGAGAATTGATCTTGTTATTTACTTAAACTAAGCATATGCTTTCACAATAAAAGGATTATATTTGTAATTTCCATGCTATGCTACATAGTAGAAGTGGTTTCTTGAGCGAAAATTTTCCCCTGCTATCCTATCATGCACATGGTCTAGAATCTTTGAGAATTGACAAAAGGACAAGCTCACCCCTACCCAGAATAAAAATCCCTTGCTCTACAACTAATCCGAGCAAGTATCCCTAGCATAGGAAGAAAAGAAAAGTTCAAGAAAAAGAGAAAAAAAGGTTATTTTGTATCATCACAGCAAATTTCAGTATTTTCTCAAATATCAAGCAAAAATACAAAAGTACAAAAAAAAAAAAAGAAAAAAAAAAAAGCAAAAGCAAATGCAATAAAATCCCTTTCCCTACCCATTGAAAAGAAAAGAAGGGTTGATGAGCTTGAATCCTTGGAATTCTCAAATTATTCAAAAACTATGAGGTAAGCCCCATAACAGGTGGTTTATACCCAACCCGCTTGGCCTTGGGTAACTCCTAGCATGGTGATATGTCTGTCACATTAGCGACCTTCTTTTGTACAGACCTATGTCTGCTTATGGATTAGTTAGATCTTGATAACCCGACCTCCATAGTAGTCTGGTATGGTTATATGCATCTAAATCATGGTTAATGAACACTTATTTGGTTAATTCAAATCACTTGTATCAAATTATCTTGCTCAAAATTGGTAAATGAACAATGCAATTGCACACATATTTGTATTTGAGAGATTTTGTGTATCATTATGATAAATCAAGATCAGAAATGAACTCACATACGCACATGGGATTCCTTATAAATCTAACTTTTGTCTTTAAGATACTTTGAAATATTTTTTGCAAATTGTCTGGAATAATTTCATTTTCTCATCTGAGAACAGTTGTTTAGTATAAAGACAACTACATGCATTATCAAAAAAATCAAAATCATTTTCAAAAACATGCAATAAAGTTACATTTATATATAACTTTTTGACTTTCACGACGATGGTATAGTTCCAAAACCAAAATTAGAATTTTATGCCTAGCGCAAGTCCTCATATTTATATTTTCTGTTTATTTTCAAAAAATTAAAAATAAACCATGCAATAAAACTATTATATCAATTTCTTCTTTGGATTTCATGATGATGGTATAAGTCTATACCTATAATTCTATGCCTAGCGGAAAAAATCATTCTAATTTTATTTTCCATATATTTTAAAAACAAAATTCATCAAAACATGTGACTTGCATCATTATGTTATACAAATATGCTTTACAAACAAACAAACACTTATTCTATTTCATGACATTATGTTCAAATTCAGTTTTTGCAACCATGGTATAAATTCTAAAGAATTGTTCAAAATTTTATCATACTTAGGAATTTATGCCTAGCAAAATCATATTTCTTTTCGTATTTCATGCATACTATTTTTATGAAAATCTGAAAACAAATCATCAAACCATCATTATCTCCATCATTACAACACAAAGTCTTAAGACAGTCTCTTAAGCACTCTTTTACTTTTTAACAATATTTCTATACTGGGATTAGCTTGATGACCGAGTGAGTGGTGACTCCATGAAATGGTCTATAATAGCGACAATGTCATTTGAAATTATTGTTAGAAGTCCCTTTTATTTTTTATCAAATTGCACCATAACCACCAATTTGTTTACATCAGATTATTTCATTTAAAATCTTACAGCATGATATCAAATTATAATATTTCAAAACAACATAATTACATGAATCATCAAATCAATCACACCAAAACATTAAAGCATCATACAAACATAAGCCGAGTCATATCACAAAAAAAAGATCATATATATACATATCTCAAAAAAATATATGTACATCATATCAAAATTGGATTGGTATGCCATAATCTACATATTGGCATACTCAATCATCTCAAACCATATATACAGTCTATGCAGTGCAGTAGCCTAGCCTCGAGAACCTCTCGAGCTCTCAGCCTCATCTCCTCCCCCACCTTGAGGTGGACGAGGTGGCCCCATCGTAGTATGTGTGGTACTGCGAGTCCTAGTCATCAATCGGGATGAAGTCCTCGACGACCCAACCCTGATCGGATCCATAATACCGGCTAGCAGTTGTACCCTATGACCCTTTGGCACTAGCTGGAAGTATATACCCTGATGGAAGGCGATCTGAGCAACCAACCATGCTAGCTCCCGAGTGCTCGCTCCTCCACTCCATGCTCTGAGGTGTGCAACCTCATCTCTAAGTTGTGTGGCCTCAGCTCGGTGTTGTGCAGCCTCATCCTGTAAAGTCTACACCTAAGCCTGGAGATGAACAGTCTTCGCCCAAAGAGTAGCCATATCGCTACTCTCTCCTACCTCGACACCCTTGCCCTTATTGGGCAATGGTGGCCTCTCTCTTCATGGAGAAGAGGGTCTCTCCTCCCTCCTCTCCCACTGTCATGGCCTCTCCTAAGCCTATGGCCTCCTCTGCTCTCTCCTAATATGACCCTGTGCCACCTCAATGGCCTCCTGGCACCACCTCCCCATCTGATGCACAACTGCATGAATCAGACCTTGAGCCCTCACCATCCGAGGAGGGTGGATGCCTGCATACCAAGCATAATAGCCATCAGCAACCCCTACATTGTCCCCATCCACTGGCTGTATGGGTGCATCATCCACATCCTCACTCTAGAAGCAATGCATATCTGGAGCCCTGCTGACTATAGTGTTATCCTAGATGGTCCAGGAAAACTCATAGTCTCTGAGAGATGGGATCCCCTACTGTAGACCAAACTACCTCAAAACTCGGTCATAGCGGTGGAGCTCCACCTCTCTCCTCTCCATCCTCAGCCAACAGGTTTGCCTAATGTGAGCCAGCTCCTGTTCATCCTCGGGCCACCCTGTATGATCTCTCTAAGGCCTCTAAGTGATCTGGTCGGAGGCAAGGTCATCAAGTAGTCTCCGAGACATTGGTAGATCTATCCGCCACTATGACCCTCTCTAAAGCCACCAGTAGAAAGCTCGAGGCCTCTCCTCATCAATCCCTATTAGTGGGAGCCCTATCGACCTCTGCATCGTAATGTACTCCTAGCACCAAACCTGTAGTAGTGATGTCATGACCAGACATCGGTCACCCTTGTATATGACCCCATGCAGGATCCTATACAATCGGCATAGTACAAAGCTCCCCTAAGCAAACCTATACCCATGGTCTCTCATGTCATAGACCACATCTTTCAGTAGCCATGGTACTTTGCATCCACTTTTATGGCATAGCAGCAGACCACCTACCACCCCAACCAAAACCTGTGTCAATCTAGATGCCCTAGGCATCTTGCGTAGCAACTCGATGTTCACTTTGCCCTTCTCTAGGGTGAAGCTCAGATCTCTGCATAGTCGCATCATCGCATGGCCCTGATTGGTCATGGGAGTTATTAGCCATCCTTGTATGGGGATCCTCAAAATCCTCCATACATCCTCCAATGTGGGAGTCATCTCCCCTGTCGGTAATCGAAAACAAGAAGAACCCGGATACCACCTCTCTGCTAGGGCTATCAATAGCCCCATATCTATAGAAACCTGTGGCATATCTGCCACATGCTGCAAGTCGACTTGAACCAACTAATCTCGCTCTGCCTGAGATAGAGCGGACAAGTCATCCCTCAGTCCACCGTATTTCCATTCTCGGCTCTTTAGTAATCCTCTCTGCAACATAAACAACAAAACAATAAAAATCATTAATAAAATAGTGATTAAAAATGCAAGTAAAACAAGATCAATTTCATACAAATGATGATTTTGTCCACTATTGGATGATATCATCCACAATTTGAGCAAATTTGTCTCCATATCGCTGATTTTGCCCTTGGACGAAATCGGCGATATCGAGATGATTTCGACGAAATTGATACGATTTCGTCCTGACGACATCGACGACCCAAAAATGGCCGCGATGCTCAAAAATCATTCAAAATCAATCTAAAAAGCATGAAATTCAAAATTAAAGCATTCTAAACTAAGTTTGGACCCTTACTCGTAGCCCGTGTCGGACCTCTATCGATTTATGCACTGTCTTGACCATTCTTGTCTGCAGAGCTCTAGAAACTAGGAAAATGAACAGTAACAATGAATTAGGGTTTTTGCCTATTTTTCTTAATTTTATTCAAAACACTTAACATTTTAAATTTTTTTGCTTTTTGCGTTTTTACCTCAAACGTTCGATTTGGATAAAAACACGGAGGGGGCACCATAGTAAGTTGTCATACGATTCGACCTAGAATCGTCGCCTAAAAATGGGAATAATTTTTGCTTTCTCATAGATCAAGAAGAACTCATCTTTAATACATTTTCTTCAAAAAATTTGCTAAAGAGGAGGCAAAATGTAACACCCTAAAATTGGCGCAATAAAACTTAGTAAATAATTAAAATTACCTTAGTAATAATTCAAATTCAAATCTTAACCCCAAAACCACTCCAAAACCGCCTGCTACCTGTTTCCTCATTTTCCACACCATTTTTAGAGTTTGTTTTGTCTGTTGGACGATATCGTCACCGATCAGAAGTATCACCTTAAATCGAACGAATTCTTCTGGAGAAGAACGTCTAGACGATTTTGTCCCAAAACTAATTTTTCATAATTAGCCTTTGTTTCAACAACATCTCTAATCTGGGTAGAAGCGTGTCTGCATCATTAGAGACCCTCCCCATTGGATATCTCCCAAATTGGGATGATCCCCAACCTCCTAACCTCCCTCCTAAGCCTATTTAAACCTTAGGACCCCCCTTGACATTCCCATGGCTGAATTTCCCTGTAATTTGATCTTTACGTGCATTATAATACCCTGGATTATCATCTACATTTGTGCTTTTCAAATTTTCTTGCAAGAAATTTGTCATTTTTCATCTGGAGAAAGCTCAGATCATTGCAGACGATATTGTACAATTCAAGACGATTTAGCACTCTATAGACAATTTCGACTATAGTCAACATTGGGGGCAATCAGTGCCCAGAGTTTGCACTTTTTCTATACCTTTCTGCTATTTTATTCTGCATCTAGTTAGTTTTATTATTATTTTCTGTTATCCAGCATCTTGGTGTTCACCCATATAGCTTAAGTGTATAATAACATCATGATTAGCTATTAAAGCATGATAATTTACTTGCATTTCTATTTGGGATTATCTTATTAACATCATTTTGTCATTTCACATCATTTTCCTTTATCAGCATAGCTGCATTTTCTATAGTCTATGTCCATTTCTCTGATTACAGGTCTCTGACGAATTCGTCTGATGAATTCATCAGATCTCAGATGATCTTGTCAGATCAGATATGATCCTATAAAATTCTAGGCGATCTTGACTACTCAAAAATCAGAACCTCCATCAGACATCCGGAATCAGGTATGGTTTTTCTCATCTAGCTTGTTCTTTGTATTTTCTATTTAAATCTATTTTATGTATTCATTTAAATATGCATTTCATATAGAATAGTTTAGATTAATTTGGCCAAACCTAGGATTTGAATGATTAAAGATAAAATTGAACACATCAAACACATTCCCAACCTAGGCATGGAGACTTCCACTAAACGTTTCCTGGTGAACCCCACCATCCGTCAAAAAATCACCTTAATACCCCTCCCCTGAGAGGCGGGACCTTCAAAGGGACTCTCAGTCCGAGGTATTGTACCATCCTTCTTGCATCCCCCTTTCGGGCACGTATTCTTTAGCCTAAAGGTAAGGGTGCAAAAAATTTGGAGCGATACAAACATAAACTTGCTTCTGTACAAGATGCTCTTAGTGAGCCACAATGGAAGGCTGCTATGGATGCTGAGTATAAGTCTCTGATGAAAAACAAAACTTGGGAGCTTATCAATATACCATATGGAAAGAAGACCATAGGCTACAAATGGGTGTACAAATTCAAGTACAAGGTATATGGGATAATTGATAAGCATAAGGCATGTCTTATTGCAAAGGGCTATGTTCAAAAATAAGGCATTGACTATGAGTAAAATTTTGTACCTACTATTTGGATGACCACTATTCGAGTTATTTGTGCTATGGCAACACAGTATGTGTGGAAAGTTCACCAAATGGATGTCAAGAGTGCTTTTATAAATGGTGATATCCAAGAGGAAGTCTACATGACTCAACCTAAAGGATTTGAAGTGGAAGGCCAAGAGCAGAAAGTGTGCAAGTTGGTCAAATCCTTATATGGTTTAAAACAAGCTCCTCGAGCTTGGTATATAAAAATGGATAATCACCTCCCTGCAACATACATTTAAGAGATGTCCATTAGATGCAAACCTCTATTTAAAAAAACAAGGTTTTGATATAGTGTTGCTTGTACTCTATGTTGATGATCTGCTCATTATAGGGAGTTCAAAAACTATGATATCTGCTATCAAAAAAGACTTGTGTAAATATTTTGAGATGACAGATATTGGACTTCTACATTATTGTCTTGGTCTGGAAGTGATCCAGAAAGAGCACTACATCAAAGTGTCTAAAAAAAAGTATGCCAAGACACTGTTAGAAAAATATCGCATGACTGATTGTAAGACAATGGAAACACTGATGGAATCAAGGCTTCAGTTATCATGATATGATGATTCACCTTAGGTAGATGGTACTCTCTATCGACAGTTGATTGGGAGTATCATATATCTGACAAATACTAGGCCATATATTGTGTTTGTTGTCAACTATCTTTTGAGGTTCATGCAAGAGCCTAAGACCACTCATTGGAAAGCATAAAAATGTGTTCTTCACTATGTTCATGGTACAATGGAATATGGCCTAGAATATAAGAGGAATGACAAATTCTTCTTGTAAGGATACATAGACTCTAACTATGCTGGGTCATATGATGATCGTAAGTCAACTTCAGGATATATATTTCATCTTGGATCTGGTCCTATCTCTTGGCACAACAAGAAGCAACAGGTGGTTGCTATCTCATCTATAGAGGTAGAATATCGCACTGCATGTGAAGCTGTGTGTGAAGTGATATGGTTGTGTCACATTCTCACAAGTACGGGATATCCATAAAAATCTCCAATACACTTATTCTGTGACAACCAGGGTTTTTTGAACCTTGTTAAGAATACAGTGCACCATGAGAAAACCAAGCACATTTACATGCAATGTCACTTCATTCAAGACGAAGTTCCCAGGCATCGAATTCAGCTTCAGTACATCTCCATCAATACTCAAGTTATAGACATTTTTACTAAGGAACTTGCACATGTCAAATTTGAATTGTCTTGTAGCTCTCTATGTATTGCAAAATAATTTAATCAGGGGGGATGTTAGTATAGCTAGTAGTTATCTTATTACCCAAATAATTTAATAAGGTGGAATTTTAGCATAGCTACATTATTCCATTATAGGTTTATTTTTTATATTGTTGTAACTATGCCTAAATATGCCACGGGTGGTTTCGTAACCTCTAGGATATTCTATACATCCAATGTATTATTTAAACATTTGGTTATCGATAGAATTTAGTTCACATTCTTTTATAACTTGCCCAAATCTGCTCCAACAAGCTCACTAAGAACTTGTCCAAACATTGTCCTCAAATTTGTCCCAACACTATCTTAAAATCTGTCCCAAAGGTCTTCTCAAAGGCTCAATCAATCATGCTCAAGTAGTAATCAAAATGAACTCAATAGTGAATGGAAATATCAACTCAAATTAACTTCATAGAAGCATAAAGAGAATTTTTAGAGATTCAATATGTTCTAATATCACTCTCAACCCAAATCAATCTCAACTCAACTCATAGAAGCATAAAGAGAATTGTTAGAGACTCAATATATTCTAAACTCACTCTCAACCCAAATTAATCTCAACTCAACTCAAATAAACTCAAGTATTATAGAATCATAAAGAGAATTGTTAGAGACTCAATATGTTCTAACATTAATATCAACTCAATATAGAATTATGGAATAGTTTGGTTCATAGAACTTGAACAATCACTTCACACATCACTTGACTAGGCTCAATCAACTCAACTAAACCAATCATCACAAGGGACAACTCTTTCTCACACAACCCTAGTCCAAGTATGTATCAAGCAACTCAAATGTTTCCAATAATGCTCAACCACAAATCTCACATAATAATGATACTCATGTTCTTTTCTAACTCAAGTTATTTCACAACCAATGGGCTTCAATAACAATGCTTATAAAACAAGTTTTAACCTCAACTCTCAATTTAGAAAACCTTGAAGCATTCAACCAACCACTTTCGAAAAGGAAACCACAAACAAACCTTTTCCCTCCAATGATATTTTAGAAATCAACCACCATAAACAATCAATAGGAGAATGTGCCCATACCTTTTATGAAGATGAAAAAACCTCTTTGTAAATCTGCCACAATCACAAAAATATTTTGCCAATCTTCACAAGGGTTAGTAGATCACAAAATAATCAACATTACTCCACTTTTCAATAATCATCACCAAGGCCTTTAATTGCACAAATTCCTTATCTCTCCTAAAACCACTTGTACCATAAAATAAAATAAATCAAAACATTGCATAACCTTTTCACTCCCAAAACCACTTATACCATAAAATAAAATAAATCACAATATTGCATACCTTGTCACCCCATGAAAGAGTTAATCCTCTTGAAAAAAAGAACAAGGTAAACTTCACTTTTGGAACCCCTTTGCAAAATCAGAAATATATCTTTACACACACCTTATTTCTCCTTCTAAATAAGTTAGTCAAATAGCCCTTGAAATAAGCTTTTCAACGATATATAATATGCCCAATTTCCAAAATAAATTGAAACCTGTACATGTATATATATGCCACCCTCCAATAATTGCACATAGGTCTGCCCTCCATTAATTTAAACTTAAACTTTGAAATTTAATATCTTCATCACCGGAGGTCCTTTTTCGATGAAACAAAATTCCACCTTGGCTTTTAATAAAATCCCTTTCCACATAAGCTCACCATGGTTTTAAATAAAACCTTTTATTTTGCGTGCCTTGGTTTTCATAAAAACCCTGTATATATCCATGCTCTTTGAAATATCATAGATGATTATATATGAAGTACTTTTGCCACAAAAACTCAATGTGACATCAATGACAACATAAAATAACTCAAATTTCCAACACTATTATATAGGAAGCTAAGGTATTGATGCAAAATTTTAGCAACACTACAACCTACCATGTGTTTTGGGAATCTAACAAGTCTATTGATTTGCTCACCAATGTTGGGGTTAGTCACATAAATCTATCCATTTGGTGCTAAATTTTTCCTTAAAATGTTCCTAATGTTGCTACTATCGACTTGGAAATACACAATCAACCCTAAGAGGTATGTTTATTTTATTGGGTGGTGTATGTATCACATCGATAGAATTGAGCTCCCTTTTTATCAGAATTTATTGATTCACTATGATATTTGTGCTAATTTTCAAAGCTGGCCCTATGGGAATTCACCTAATCCTATGAGGGTCACTCAGTTCCAAAGTCCACAGTTATTGGCTCAAATAGGAAACTTTCTTAATTTGGATGCTTGGTTTTCTTGTGTTGTGGCAAGTTTCTCTATTTCCCTTTCTTGATGGCCCACCATCCAATGCTCTGGTTATACTAATTCCCTATTTGTGACCATATTTTTGTCATTCCTTTATGCTAAGGAGCTTTTTAAATATGATCACTCCCTGGTCCATTTCATTATATGGTGGGAAGTGCCTTTGAGTATCCCTGGTGGTGGTGACAATTTTATCTTAAGTTTTTGGTATCCTTGGACCTTCACCCCTGTATCCATGGCCTTTATTAAACCCTCTAGTCTGAATATTGATCCTCTATACCAATCCTTGTTGGAAGCCCAAGGCCTTATTCCTTTCCTTAGAAAATTCAAGGGATTTGAGCAGGATATTATAGATGCCTTTTTTAATACTTGTAACAATGCCTATGTCATTGTTCACAATCATCGTTTTCAAGTTACTATTAATATGATGGTCAAGGTTATGGAGCTTCTTGCAAATGGGTGTATGGTACATAGGGACAGGCATAATTGAGATCCTGAACTCAAATGTTTTTTGAACTACTCTAAGACCTTCAAGTGGAAGGTAATTGTAGTTGATCATGAATCTCTCCCTATATTATGGTCAGTAATAATCATCCCCATCCTCCAATACCTCACTATATATTATCCCTCTAAACCTTTGTTCAGTTTTCATGTTACCTTGGTCAACCACTTGAGAGGTTTTAATCCATTTGACATCCTAGATTTCCTTTACCGATCAATCAAGTACTCCATCCACAATGCAAGGAAGAGGAAGTCTCAAAATTTGCCAACCCACCAAGGCCTTTTTATCATAATTTAACACCATCCTGAAGCCACCATTCCACCTACCTCTCTTTCATATCTACTCCACTCCACCATGCCTTCTTCCCTGTCTACTTTCAGCCCATCCTGCTCCCTTCCTGATGATAATAGTAGTGAATTTGTTTTTAAAACCCAGTATACTACCTCTAAGGTGACTATGTCCCCCATAACTAGTCCCCCTATACATCCTAAATAAAAATATATTATGGAAGAAAGCTCAACTCATAACAGAAGGGCTACTCTCCTCAAAATGTTAGCTTTTAAAACTGGTCAGACCTCTCCCTAGAGCATTTTTGATGATGGGAGTAATAAAACTACTTATCTGGAAGCCATTACCAAATCGATCCACAACACCATTCTTAGTAGCATCATTAGTGGTATGGATAGCATCAGTGCCTTCCTGAAACTTTTGGTCAAGAAACATGGCCAAAAGGGCTCTATAGTTGAAGAGATTATCGATGATTAGAGTTGATTTGTTTTACATTTTGACCTTTGTTCCCCTATGTAGGAATTTTGGTATTAATATTTTCACCCCTACGTGGGCCCTGGTTTGGTTTTTCTTTATTTTCTCCTTATACCCTACATGTGTTCTCTCTTTTTATCCTATTTTTCTATTAAGCAACCCATGCATGGGTATAGTTTTTATCTAGTTTGGTTCATTGAGTGGCTAGGGTGTAGACACCCTTTTTTGTGCTTTCCTACATATTTTTTGTCATATGCTTATGTTTCTAGTTTTGGGCACCAGTTAAAATACATTTAATATAATTTATACTACCTATCAAAAAAATAATACAATATAAGTCAAAAGGTTATTTCAAAGACCATACTTAACTTTTTAATAGGGAGTTATAAAAAATGACTACTCCTAAACTATTTCTCTTAGAGTCACAATAATTAAAAGGTCCAAAATTCATTCCATGGAAAAATAAAATGAGGACTATTCTTGTAATAGAATGACTATGGGATATTATATTAGGAGATGAAACACATCTTGAAGAACTAGTTGTAAAAATAGAGTTTGATGAAAAAGGTAACAGGGTAAAATTAATCATCTTATTAGGCATAACAAATGAAATTCAATCTTATATTAATGAAGTAAAATAAAACAAAAGAGTCTTGGGATATTCTATGCATAATTATTTAAGGTATAAATCAAACAACTTTTCATCATTTACAATATCAATTATACACATTACAAATGGAAGACAACAAAAGTTTTGATTTTTTTTTTAAATATTGTAGAAATAAAGGTAAAATTGAACACCTTGGGATAAATAATTGTCGATAATTTATATGTATCAATTATACTATGTAATGTACCTAATTCATACATGTAGACACTCAAAAGTCACACATGTTTACCTCTACGTACTTGTAGATCTATCAGGATACTTGTAGGCCTGCATAGACCATCCTAGATCCCTCTAGGCTATTGTCAACCAACGTAGACCATTGTAGACCACTATAGACTATTCTACACTAATGTAGTTCACTCTAGACCGAGGTAGACTGCTCTAGATTATTGTAGACCTTCATAGACCTATGTAGACCATTTACTAGTCTATAGGTACAAAACCCTACTAAACTACACATTTCATGACCCAACCACATTCTATCTATCAAGAGACCACATATCAGTTCCCTAAGGTAACCTAATACCTTTTCTACAGCTAATTAGGACCCCACAAGACTATTAGTTCCCAAAAACTCCTAATTAAGTTAACTAAATTTCTAATTTAAAAGTCACTTCACTTAAGTGCACTTTATGGATTAAAAATGTTAATTAGGATTCTAAACCCAAATTAGTCCTAATTATTCCCTCACACATGTGTGCACCAAATTAGTTAGGATATTTTATAGGAAATTCTAACTCAACCCTCATCTAACCTAGGGATCCACCAACCCTAGTTAATCCTAATCCTTGCTCACACGTGTGAAGATAGTATATTTCTTTTAGGGCATATAAGAGGATAACTGGATATGCCACCTCAAAAAACCTAACCTAACCACAATAGGACTTGACCCTAGGGTTTAGTACACCTAACCACACCCCCTACACCTTGGTTTCTTCTATAAATAGAGTACTAAATCCTTCATTAAGACTTTGTCTCCCATTTTATTTAACCTACAAAAATTCTACAAAAATACAACCAAAAGTACAACCTAATATATCTACACTGTGAAGACATCATAATACCATCCCAGCAGCCCATCCAAACCAATATCTCCAAAAAAAAGCACTTGCAACTCTATTCACCCCCCACCCATGAATATAGCTTCCAATTCACCCATTGACCTACGAGTTGACCCTACAACAAGTTTTTCCTAGTAAATCTTTTAGGTATGCTTTATTTCATGTTTTTATGATGTTTTATGCAATTTATATTGCATTTTAGCATAATTTTCCTTCCTATATTTATTATATTTTATCAATATGGGGCCTAGCTAAGGAAAGCTCCCAAAAACACTAATACTCTTTTTCAGGTCACAAAACAGGTGAAAAAGCATCAACATCAACACTACTGGTGGCCCACATACACATGAATCCCACCTACATTGAGGAATCTCAAAAGGAGCTATCAGATATTTGATATTCATAAAAATAATTTGGGGAAATCCTCTTTGTAACCCATGGACTCATTTTAATGAATAAAGAACAATATTCTAAGAATTTACATGTTTTGTATTATGTTTGATCAAATGGTAACTTTTGTACATTTCATTTTGGCACACCCAATGGGACCCCACAAAGAGTTGTGCTAGATTAGTTTTTATTGTGAACCTAACACAATTTGTTGTTTTGGTTTTGTTGTAGGTACCATATCCAAACATCACAGAGACCCTTAAAAACTTTAAAACCCCTTTAGGTCATCTGAATAGGAGTTTCAAGCTCCTAGATCTGATTTACCACCCCCCCACAAATCCAGATCCAATTCACCCCCTACCCTATGAATTGAGCATAACTACTCCAAAAATCCTAAAAATTATAGAGTTTAGTAGCAAAAAGGTAGAACAATCCACATGGAATAAAAGGAGTCTTGTATTTCCCTTAGACCACTCTGTTTTGTCATTTTTTGTTGCAAGGAAAATTTCACTAGTAAATGCATCATGTCATTCAGTGAATTTCTTGTTTTAATGCATTTATCACACTAAGAACATTTAGTTCAGTACTCTATATTTCTCTTTATGTGTGTAAATAAAATTTACATTCCTCTTTGCTCAAAATATTACAATAGGCTTTTGTTTCTACTCATTATTTTTGTGAATCACAATTTTTAAAGCCCTTTTTCTTGCAATAGCTAGATATTTCAAATTTCTTTCCAAAAACTTGCGTTAAATCAGAAAGTTCAATTCATTTATATTTTCAAAATCATTTTCATTTCCTTGCTCAAATCACATTTTAAATAGATTTTTATTTCTCTTTTGTTTTATTCCATCAATTACATTCCAAAGCGCATTTCAAATTTGTGATTTCTTGTATGTCATTAGAATAGGAGTTTTTAAAATCTCTTTCACAAATACCTTGGATAAATTTCATATATCTTTCATGTCATTAGATTAGGATTTTTTTAAATCTCTATCACAAATCCCCTGGGTAATTTTCATATCTCTTTAATATCATTAGATTAGAATTTTTTAAAATATTTTTCACAAATCCCTTGGGTAACTTTCAGATCTCTTTCATGTCATTAGATTAGGAGTTTTTAAAATCTCTTTCACAAATCACCAAGGTAAATTTTAGATCTCTTTCATGTCATTAGATTAGGATTTTTTAAAATCTCTTTTATAAATCCCCCGGGTAACTTTCAAGTTTCTTTCAAATCACTTAGATTAGAAATTTGCTATCTCTTTCACAAATCCTCTGGGTAACTTGCATGTTTTTCCCTCATATCATTTAGATTAGAAATTTTCTCTCTTTCACAAATCCTCTGGGTAACTTGCATGTTCTTTCCTCATGTCTTTAGATTAGAAATTTTCCCATCTCTTTCACAAATCCCCTAGGTAATTTGCATATTTCTTTCCATATCATTAGATTAGGGTTTCAATCTCTTTTCCTATATTCTAACATAGAATTTCAATTTAATTTTACATAATTTATTTCAAAATTATTTAATATTTCAATATTAGGGTTCCAAAATCCCTCTTATCACATGCTTCACATTGCTTGTTTACATACTTCATAGCATATATCCTAGCTTCTTTTTATAAAGGCACATAGGACTAGCTTTACTTTCAAAACATATTTTAAATCTACATTTTGCTTCCAAAAAGTGCATCTAGGGCTAGATTTTCATTTTAAAAGGTATTTAGTTAGATTTCTTGCTTTTTACATCATTTTTAGACAACATAAAACCACACACATGCACATGGTTTAAAATAAATAGTTATATTGGAATTCATCCCCAATTAATCGTTAGATATTGGTGTGGTAGGAGTTTTACCCTCCACCAACTCACCCCCCTAGACACCTAGTAGCCCTACAGGAGTGGTTTTATAGACTTCATCACCATAAAATACCCCAATTTTGATATTGGTCTTACAAAATTCATCACCATAAGGAGCCTTTAGAGTGGGATAGGATTAGATGCCTTTGTTAACAAGGCTTACATAATTAGTGAACACGGTAATTATAATTATTGACTAAGCCTGCCTAAGGGTGAAGAAAAAGCATGGGTATGTTGGTAGCAGGTTTCAAAAAGTACCACATCCTCTCATGAGAGGATATAGTGAAATTATTTTAGCACTTTCAGTTCTCCCCCCATAGGTTATCATTTTATTGTGCCTTCCATATAGGTTACCACAAATATGTCATAATATTGTTCTATTCTATGCACCTTTGGGTTTTACAAGAGGTTTTATATCAATGATACTCCTAATTTTCTAAAGTATTCACTCCACTACCTGTTATATTATCTAGGAAGCATATTTTCAACATTAAAACACACTCAAACGAACAAAACACTTTTTTTTTTACATTTAGAACTGACTCCAATTTTGTATTATTTGCATGATCAAAAAATGTTTTCGGCATATTTCACCATTCAACACTTTGTTATTCACATATCTATAGTCTGTCACTTCTTTTATTTTATATTAGTTACAATTCAGGTCTAAAATTCATAGGTTTACTTCAAAACCCCTTTACACATCACACCCAGAACCTTAGATTCCAAATCTATGCATTTTTTAAGCTTCACAACATGATATACATCATCATGCCTATTTTTACTCATAGTTGAGCACGTAAGAAAGCACACCATATAGAGGAGGCTTCTAGTACCACTTCTAGTTAGTCTACCCCTCCTCATTCACTTACAAAGGAGAAATCCACATGCACACCAGATCTACTCATAAGATATGATCCACATTACATACACAATATCTCAAGGTGAGACATCCACTTTGATTGAAGCCCTTTCCACTTCATTTGAATAATACCATCCACTTATTTCCCCTTCCTCATCACCTAATCCACTTTTCACATTTTGTGACCATGTGATCTATACCGCTCTAGGACATCCCCCTCATTTATTCACCATATATGAGGAGACCCCACCTTCGTCTCCCACCTTCGTACACCCTTTTTTATAGAGTCTATCTCAATCCCTCTTTGATAATGACTCATATTTATTAAACTGTACTCACCCTAAATTTGCATCTTTCACCCCTACTATAGCGATAATTTAATACGCTTTCTCTTCCACACCAAGAACCTAGGTGCCATAATTTCAATATAAACCATAGCAAACCCCCTTGCAGCAGTAGCAAGAACCACCTCCATCATCATAATCACACTCTTCTCAAGATTCACAACCATCATACTCCCAAAAATTATTTTCCCATCCTTTGAGGACATGTCCTAGCCACCTCCTCAAACTCAATTGATGCAATACTAGCAACACTAACCAATCACCCAAATCCAATCTAGAGTGAAAACATTCACCACTCCACCTTCCCAATATCCAAATGTGGAATATTATCCTTATTTATATTCATATTTACCACCTACATCTCATGTGTCTGGTAGGTATGCTATCCAATATTCAGTCCCACCTTCATCTACATCTACCTTTAGATTACTCCTGTTGAGCAAGGTGCAGCAAAAGCATTGAGAAAGTATTGTCATTGTTGTCAACACAGACAGATTGATGCAGTTGATGCAGTTCAGAGGTCAGTCAGATCAAGTGCAGAAAGTTTCAAGCAAAACAGAGGTGACCCGTATTCAGAAATTGGCGTAAAGAGACAAGGAAGAAAACCGTCGCGATATCGCGACATGTTTTCTCGTCGCGATTTCGCGACAAAAAGTAGGAGAGAGAAAATGCACGCCAAAATGTCGCGATGTCGCGACATGTCGAGTTTTCACTGAGGAGAGAGAAAATGTGTCGCGATTTCACGACAAAAAGTAGGAGAGAGAAAATGCACGCCAAAATGTCGCGATGTCGCGACATGTCGAGTTTTCACTGAGGAGAGAGAAAATGTGTCGCGATTTCACGACAAAAAGTAGGAGAGAGAAAATGCACGCCAAAATGTCGCGATGTCGCGACATGTCGAGTTTTCGCTGAGGAGAGAGAAAATGTGTCGCGATTTCGTGACATAAATGGAGGAAAGGAGCTTGCAATGAAGAGAGTAGCGATTTCCATGCATGTTAAAGTTTCGCATTTCAAAGCACAACTGGAAATGTATGGAAACAAAGGTGTAGCGATTTCGCTACAAATCGAAAGTTAAGAAAACTGAGATGCAGCGATTTCGACACAAGTAAAAATTCACAAGAAGAAGGTGTAGCGATTTCGCTACATGTTGAAACAAAGAGAAACTAAGGTGAGAATGAAAAAAGAGAAACTAAGGTGTAGCGATGGCGCTACATGTTGAAACAAAGAGAAACTAAGGTGTAGCGATGGCGCTACATGTTGAAACAAAGGGAAACTAAGGAGTAGCGATTTCGCTACTAGTCAAAAGTGTAGAACTGAAAGATGCAAGAATGATATTACAAGTCAAAATTTCATGAAAAGAGGCAAGGTGAAAACACAAGGCACAAAGATGTAAAAATTTTGCCATTGCATGAAGCATAGTGTCACGATTTCGCGACATGTTCCATTTTCACTGGAGTTGGCAAGGAGAGTTGTACGAAAGAGCAAAGTGTCGCGATTTCGCGACATGTTCCTTTTTCATTGCTGCTGGCAAAGAAGAGTGTACGGAAGCCAGAAGTGTCACGATTTCACGACAAGCAGGATGATGACGTCAGCAAGAGTCGAAAACGTCACGATTTCGCGACAAGAAGGATGATGACGTCAGCAAAGTTGAAAAGTGTCACGATTTCGCGACAAGATGAAAGAAAAGCCACTGGAAGCCGAAAACGTCGTGATTTCGCGACAACCTTCAGAGTGACGTCAGCATAAGTTAAAAATGTCGCGATATCGCGACAGGCGATAGGTTGGCAGGTAAAAGCCGAAAAAGCAGGCATGGTGACACGTGTCATAAAAGACATCATGCAGCCAGTTACATAAAATGTAACTGATGTCAGATCTGCAGTTACAGATTGACAAGTGTTAGTCATGCATTCGAACAGCCGTTTGCATGTATTCGAAGAATCAAATATAAATTATCGAAAGGTTTTCGAAAAGTTTTTTTTAGCTTTCGAACGGTCGCACTCATGGAATCGAACATACATTTTGCTTGTATTCAAAGAGCCGAATATGAAGGATCGAGATATGCTTTTCGAGAAGATATGTTTGCAGCATTCAAAATAGCCATACCACAAGAAATCGAAACGCCATATTGCAGTGGTTTCGAACAATCGTTTTCGAACAACCACTTATTTGCAGGAGAAAAGAATTCGAACAATTGGGTATATGATTCGATCACGTGTCGGATTGGATGTATATAAATGAATAGCTGTAAAGAGAAATTGTTGAAGAAAGATAGAAGTTGTTGCAGTAAGAAGGGAATTGCTGTGAAAAGAGGGTCTATATAGAGAAATAAGCAGAGACATGAGATTGTGCAGAGGTTGTTAAAATTACAGACTAGTCAGGGTCGAGTTAGTAGTGAAGACATTTTTATGTCATTTTGATTTGATTAGAATTGCAGTCCAAGTTGGTGCTTGGTACTAGGGGTTGGTGCTCCATCTGTTGCAGCAGAAAATTACAGGGGTTGGTGCTCCTTCCAAAGGATGTCCGGTAAAGAAGTTGTAAAATTGAAATTTTGCAAAGACCGGATTTGGATTGAAGTCCAAACAGTTAATTTTTGAGGAGTAGCCAAATTGGTGAACCTCGTTATATTGTGTGTTGTGGTGTGCTCTCATTTTGTTCTTCTCGGTTTTATAAGTTTTCCTATGCTTCGATCTTTGAATGCTGTTGTTTTGAAGTTAAATAACTACACTGATTCACCCCCCCCTCTCAGTGTCATTGTGTGAACATCAATTGGTATCAGAGCAAGGTTCCTTGTACAAGCTTAATCAGCTAAGGAGATCTTGGAAGAAACAATGGCAAAGCGGTGAAGGATTTTCATCCAACAAAGCTCCCTTATTTGATGGAACAAATTACACCTTCTGGAAACTCGGAATGCAAACATATCTGAGTGCATTGGGATATGATATTTGGGATTCTCGTAGATAGTGGATACACAGCATCCACTACTCCTCCAACAGATACAGATGAGAAAAAGAAATTTGAGAACAACTCCAAAGCTAAGAATGCCATAATGTGTGGGCTTGTTGACAATGAACTGATAAGAGTCATGAGTTGTAAATCAACAAAAGACATGTGGGATAAATCGAAGAGCATCCATGAAGGAGACAAGAAGATTAAGGAAGCAAAACCGCAAACTCATCGAGCACAGCTCAAGCACCGCAAATGAATGAAGATGAAAACATAGAGACTTATATGCTGAGAGTCAACGGAATTATTAATGCAATCAGAGGACTCGGTGAAGAAATTGATGATGCAGTTGTTGTGAAAAAGGTTCTCGAAACACTTCACAAAAGATTTAATTCCAAAGTCTCTGCAATAGAAGAGGCAAAAGATCTAAACAACTTCAAGGATGGATGAGTTGCATGGTTCCCCCGACAAGGATATGAAATGAGAATAGGACAAACCAAGTCTACAGACAGAGAAGCAACTTTTAAAGCACACAAGAATGTAAAAGCCGAACATGAATCCGAGGATGAAGGAACACCGGATGAAACAGAAGCCAATTTTGTTCGAAAACTCACAAAAGGAAAAGGAAAATATAGAGGGAAGCTACCTTTTAAATGCTTCAATTGTGGAGGAGTCGGTCATTTTGCAGCCAAATGTCCAATGCAGGAGAGAACCAAAAATGGTGAAGGTTCACACCAAGAAAAAGGTGACTGGAAGAAGAAACAAAATTTCAGAAAGAACAACTTCAAGAAGAAAAGCTTCATAACCAAGAATGTCAGCAGTTCTGAAGAAAGCACAGATGAGGAGTCTGAAGAAGAAGGAGGTGAAGCTCTGTTCATGGCACTTGAAGAAGAAAGAACAGAGAAAAATCAGGAAGGTGATGAAAATTCCAAGGATGAAGTTGAAGTGTATTTGGAAGGAGAATTGGTTGCTGCACTTGAAGAGTTGAGTGCAGAAAGGAAGAAGAATAAGAAATTTTCAAAGAAATTAGAGAATGCCACAGACATAATAAACAATCTGAAAATACAGACAGAGGAATTCAAGAAAATGTCTGAAGTTCTTGATGAACAATTAACTGTAAAGACAGCTTGAATGCAACAAGCTAGAGGAAGACATTGTTAAGTTAAGGATGCAGTTAGAGGAGATGAATAGAAAATTGAACTGTTTTCATAAGTTTGAAGAAAGTACTGTAAAGCTGGATAAAATGTTAAATAACCAAAGGCCTTATGGCATAAAATTTGGTTTAGGCTTTGATGAAGGAGAATCTTCAAAGGATTCAAAGAACTTGAATATAGAACCCATAAAGAAAGAAGAAAAGATCAGGGTTGAACCATAAAAACCAAATCATGCAAAAGAAAACAATAATGCCAGATTCAAGAAGAATACCGACAAAGATGGATTCACAAAAGTCACACATCCAAGGAGGAGAAGAGTCATGGCTCCTACTTCAAACCGGCAAAGACCGGCACCCAGAGTTTAATCATGCATTTTCTCGGTTATTGTTTTAAATGCAATGCTTATGGCCATAAGATTTCAGATTGCATGCATAATGTATCTCAAAGGAATTTTACCAAGAGAAATGTTTTTTCTCCTTTAATGAATTATGCAGTTGAATGTTATAATTGTCATAATTTTGGACATATTGCTAGAAACTGCAGAAGCACTTTTGCATCAAATAAATATCAGGGTAGAAAATCTCAGCCAAGTGGGTTGAAACAAAACCAGAAATTTCCTGAAAAACAGGCACATGCTAATGAAAGGACAAAGGCAAAACAAGTAGCAAAATCTGCTATCAAACCGTAATGGAAAGAAAAGGAATCTTTGATTGTCCAGACTGCTTTTAAAGCTCGGAACAAATCAGCACCTTGGATACTTGGATAGTGGTTGTTCCAACCACATGACAGTGACAAGCAAAAGTTTGAGAATTTACAGAATTATGAAGGTGGTTCTGTGAAATTTGGAAATAATGATGGAGCAAAGATTGTTGGAAAGGGATCACCAAGATCGGTGATGGCAATATAAAATCAAAAGAAGTCTTGTTTGTAATTGGCCTGAAGCATAACTTGCTAAGTGTAAGTCAAATATGTGACAGAGGTCATGATGTAATCTTCAAGAAGGAGGGCTGTGAAGTAAGAAAGACAAAAAATGGAAAGTTAATAGCCACTGGACTGAGAACTTCTAGAAATCTATATACACTTTCAAAAATTGTAGAAGGAACATGCTTGATTGGACAGAAGATGAAAACTGGCTATGGCACAAGAGGCTTGGGCATATTAGTTTTGACAATCTGGAAAAAATCAGTTCAAAAAGAGCAGCTTAGAGATATACCAAACATTGGCAAACCTCGTAAATAGCATCTCGTGAGTCATGCCAAAAGGGAAAACAAACCAGAGCCACTTTCAAAGCAAAAGAATACTTCACTAGCAAGCCATTAGAACTAATTCACACCGATCTATGTGGACCCATGAGAACCGAAAGCATAAATGGACACAAATATTTTATGTCTGTGTATAGATGACTACTCAAGAATGACATGGGTACTATTTCTGAAACTCAAGTCGAAGCCTTTGAAATGTTTAAAACCTTCAAAAATCTTGTTGAGAATCAATCAGGAAAAAGAATTAAATGCCTAAGATCAGACAGGGAGGAGAGTTTATCTCCGAAGAATTTACAGAATACTGTCAAAAACATGGGATAAGAAGACAATTTTCAGCAGCTAGGACACCTCAGCATAATGGTGTTGTAGAAAGGAAGAATAGAACAAGGGCAGGAAATGGCAAGGACAATGTCGCGTAAAAACAAAATAGCCGACTGATTTTGGAAAGAGGCAGCTTCATACCGTAGTTTACATTCAAAATAGGTGCATGCCGAGACCACATGAAAGCAAAACACCTTATGAGTTGTGGTTTGGCGGAAAGGCAACAACAAGACATTTCAAAGTATTTGGCAAGCAAGTGCTACATAAAACAGACTGAAGTAAGATAACCTCGATAAATTTGAAGATAGAGTTGATGAAGGTATCTTTCTTGGTTACTCAACAAAAAGCAAGGCCTACACATGTTACAACAAGAGGTTGAAGAAAATTGTTGAAAGTGCTGATGTGAAAGTTGATGAAGGTAGAGAACAAGAAACTACTTATCAAGAAAACTACCCTATGTATGAAGAAGTCATTGAAGGTGATGATGAAAAAGAAACAGAGAAGAATCAGAAAATTGATCCGGATGGTGTAAAAACCGAATCAAGAAGAAGAAAACAGGAAATTTAAAACAGTAACCGGCAGAAAAATCATCCAAGTGAACAGATTATTGGGGATCCCACAGATGGTATTCAGACAAGAAGAACAAGAAGTGAGGAACTATTCTCTCGTTATCTAGTATTGAACCTAAAAATGTTGTCGAAGCAAGCACTCGATGAAAGTTGGATGAAGGCAATCAATGAAGAACTAGATCAGATAGAGAAAAACAATACCTGGGAATTAGTACCTAGACCAACAAATAAAAACATAATTGGCACTAAATGGGTTTTTAGAAATAAATTGAATGAAGATGGGCAAAGTTGTCGTAAATAAGGCAAGATTGGTATGTAAAGGCTATGCTCAAGTTGAAGGCATTGATTTTGAAGAAACTTTTGCACCGGTAGCCAGACTAGAGGCAATCAGAATGTTTCTGGCATTAGCAGTTCATAAAAACTTCAAAGTATATCAAATGGATGTAAAATCAGCATTTTTGAATGGAAAACTGGAAGAAGAGGTTTACATTGAACAACCCGATGGCTTCCAACTTGGTGACAATCCAGATTTTGTTTGCGGTGTTAAAGAAAGCTTTATATGGATTAAAACAGGCACCCAGAGCATGGTATGCAAGGTCGGATAATTATCTAATTAAACAAGGGTTTAAGAAAGGTTTGGTGGATAGCAACTTATATGTCAAAACAGAGAAGGGTCATCTTATTGTTCTTGTTGTTTATGTAGATGACATAATATTTGGCAAGCAAGGATGGATGAATACCGCAAAGACATATCAATTAAAATGAAAAAAGAATTTGAGATGTCAATGATTGGTGAACTTTCTTATTTCTTAGGACTCGCAGGTCAATCAAAATGAAAAAGGCATTTTTATTTCTCAAGTTAAATATGTAAAAGAAATGCTGAAAAAGTTCACAATGGAAGACAAGAAACCGGTCAAGACTCCCATGACAACAGGCTGCAAGTTGAGCAAGGATGATAAATCTCCAGATGTGGATCAAACAATGTACAGGTCTATGATTGGAAGCCTGCTGTATTTAACAACTACTAGACCAGATATACTACAGGCAAGTATGCATGGTTGCTAGATTTCAGGCAAGTCCCAAAGAAACTCATGTCACAACTGTAAAAGGATCTTCGAGTACCTCAAAGGTACCATGGATTATGGGTTGTGGTACCCAAAAGGCAAAGACTTCACTTTGATTGCATATTCTCATGCATATTGGGCAGGGTGCATTGATGACCGAAAAAGTACAAGTGGAGGAGCATTTTATCTTGGAGACAGGTCGGTAGCATGGCACAAACAAGAAACAAGAATCAGCTCTCTATCCACCGCAGAGGCAGTAATACATTGCAGCCACAACTTGTCGTACACAGATATTATGGATGAGACAAACTTTGAAAGATCTTGGTATCCACTTCAAAGAGCCAATATCAATAAAATGTGATAACACTAGTGCTATCAACATATCCAAGAATCCAGCTTATGCATTCAAGAACCAAACACATTGCAATCCGATATCATTTCTTGAAGGATAAAGTTGCAGTAAGGAGAGGTCAAGTTGGATTTTGTTCCAACTACAGAGCAAGTAGTCGATATATTCACAAAACCATTGCCCAAGGATGTTTTTGAGTACCTTAGGAATAAGTTGGGAGTGGTCACAATTCCCAAGAACTGACTATAATTAGGGATCACATTCTCAATGGGTGCATGCATGCCTATACTTATAGTTTTGCTTATATTTATGATTTTTGCTAACTATAACGATATTTTCCTGAGAATGGTGTACAGAGACTCGTGGGGAGTCTGCAGAAGCCCTTTGGTATTATTGGCAAAGGGGGAGAAGAAGTTGAGCAAGGTTGCTGTGTGTTGCCAACAATTCCAAAGGGGGAGATTGTTGAGCAAGGTGCAGCAAAAGCATTGAGAAAGTATTGTCATTGTTGTCAACACAGCATGCATTGATGCAGCTTGATGCAGCTCAGAGGTCACCGATCAAGTGCAGAAAGTTTCAAGCAAAACAGAGGTGACCCAGATTCAGAAATTGGCAGAAAGAGACAAGGAAGAAAACTGTCGCGATATCGCGACATGTTTTCTGTCGCGATTTCACGACAAAAAGTAGGAGAGAGAAAATGCACGCCAAAATGTCGCGATGTCGCGACATGTCGAGTTTTCACTGAGGAGAGAGAAAATGTGTCGCGATTTCGCGACAAAAAGTAGGAGAGAGAAAATGCACGCCAAAATGTCGCGATGTCGCGACATGTCGAGTTTTCGCTGAGGAGAGAGAAAATGTGTCGCGATTTCGCGACAAAAGCAGGAGAGAGAAAATGCACGCCAAAATGTCGCGATGTCGCGACATGTCGAGTTTTCACTGAGGAGAGAGAAAATGTGTCACGATTTCATGACATAAATGGAGGAAAGGAGCTTGCAATGAAGAGAGTAGCGATTTCCATGCATGTTAAAGTTTCGCATTTCAAAGCACACTGGAAATGTATGGAAACAAAGGTGTAGCGATTTCGCTACAAATCGGAAGTTAAGAAAACTGAGATGCAGCGATTTCGACACAAGTAAAAATTCACAAGAAGAAGGTGTAGCGATTTCGCTACATGTTGAAACAAAGAGAAACTAAGGTGTAGCGATGGCGCTACATGTTGAAACAAAGAGAAACTAAGTTGTAGCGATGGCGCTACATGTTGAAACAAAGGGAAACTAAGGAGTAGCGATTTCGCTACTAGTCAAAAGTGTAGAACTGAAAGATGCAAAGAATGATATTACAAGTCAAAATTTCATGAAAAGAGGCAAGGTGAAAACACAAGGCACAAAGATGTAAAAATTTTGCCATTGCATGAAGCATAGTGTCGCGATTTCGCGACATGTTCCATTTTCGCCGGAGTTGGCAAGGAGAGTTGTACGGAAGAGCAAAGTGTCGCGATTTCGCGACATGTTCCTGTTTTGCTGCTACTGGCAAAGAAGAGTGTACGGAAGTCGAAAGTGTCACGATTTCGCGACAAGCAGGATGATGACGTCAACAAGAGTCGAAACGTCATGATTTCGCGACAAGAAGGATGATGACGTCAGCAAAGTTGAAAAGTGTCACGATTTCACGACAGGATGAAAGAAAAGCCACTAGAAGCCGAAACGTCACGATTTCGCGACAACCTTCAGGGTGACGTCAGCATAAGTTAAAAATGTCACGATATCGCGACAGGCGACAGGTTGGCAGGTAAAAGCCAAAAAAGTAGGCATGGTGACACGTGTCATAAAAGACATCATGCAGCCAGTTACATAAAATGTAACTGATGTCAGATCTGCAGTTACAGATTGACAAGTGTTAGTCATGCATTCGAACAGCCGTTTGCATGTATTCGAAGAATCAAATATAAATTATCGAAAGGTTTTCGAAAAGTTTTTTTTCAGCTTTCGAACGGTCGCACTCATGGAATCGAACAGACATTTTGCTTGTATTCAAAGAGCCGAATATGAAGGATCGAGATATGCTTTTCGAGAAGATATGTTTGCAACATTCAAAATAGCCATACCACAAGAAATTGAAACGCCGTATTGCAGGGTTTCGAACAATCATTTTCGAATGACCACTTATTTGCAGGAGAAAAGAATTCGAACAGATGGGTATATGATTCGACTGCGTGTCGGATTGGATGTATATAAATGAATAGCTGTAAAGAGAAATTGTTGAAGAAAGATAGAAGTTGTTGCAATAAGAAGGGAATTGCTGTGAAAAGAGGGTCTGTATAGAGAAATAAGCAGAGACATGAGATTGTGCAGAGGTTGTTAAAATTACAGACCACCAGTGGTCGAGTTAGTAGTGAAGACATTTTTATGTCATTTTGATTTGATTAGAATTGCAGTCCAAGTTGGTGCTTGGTACTAGGGGTTGGTGCTCCATCTCGCTGCAGCAGAAAATTACAGGGGTTGGTGCTCCTTCCAAAGGATGCTCGGTAAAGAAGTTGTAAAATTGAAATTTTGCAAAGACTCGGATTTGGATTGAAGTCCAAACAGCTTAATTTTTGAGGAGTAGCCAAATTGGTGAACCTCGTTATATTGTGTGTTGTGGTGTGCTCTCATTTTGTTCTTTTGGTTTTATAAGTTTTTTGTGCTTCAGTCTTTGAATGCTACTGTTTTGAAGTTAAATAACTACACTGATTCACCCCCCCCCTCTCAGTGTCATTGTGTGAACATCAACTCCCTCCTTATTTTTAGGTCTTTATCGCTAGTCCTCTTACCAAATATGAACCAATACCTTGTTAGTCTCACAATTACACTGAGAGGGGGGGGGTGAATCAGTGTAGCTCTTTGAAACTTAAATCTTCAACTCTTAAAGCTGAAACAATGAAAACTTAAAACCAAATAAAGCAAGTATAACAAGAGAACATCACACAACACAAGATGTACCGAGGTTCACCGATTTGGCTACTCCTCAAAAATTACTATTTGGACTCCCATCCAAATATAGCCTTTGCAAAGCACCAACTTTACAATCAATTTACCAGCACCCACTGGAAGGAGCATCAACCCCTGATTTACCAGCACCAACTGGAAGAAGCACCAACCCCTAATGCCAAGCATCAACTTGGACTTAAATTTTGAAACTAGAATATTGACATAAAATGCCTTCACTTTTACAAGACCCTAATTGGTCTATTGCTTACCCAACATCATCCACAATTCACAAAACACACACCCTTCTCACTCGCCTCTTGCTTGCCTCTCGCTCACCTCTCGCTCACCCCTCAAATTCTCTAAGCATTACTCCTTTTATAACAATTCTTTCTATTTGTAACTCCAGTTGTAACTCCTTTCATATTCTCATATGCCACTTGTCAATTGTAACTACTTCTTTATGTAACTCCTTTTGTTTATATTGAGAAGGCATTTCGTCAAACACGTCACATGCAAATAATTGACACCATATTCTCCTACCATGACTGTTCATTTTCTCTTTGCATGACTGTTCATTTTCTCCTTCGATGACTATTTGTTTTTTCCTTCATGACTGTTCATTTTCTCCTTGCATGACTGTTCATTTTCTCTTTGCATGTCTGTTCATTTTCTCTTTGCATGACTGTTCATTTTCTCTTTGCATGACTGTTCGTTTTCTCCTTCGATGACTATTCGTTTTCTCCTTCATGACTATTCATTTTCTCCTTGCATGACTGTTCATTTTATGTTTGCATGTCTATTCATTTTCTCTTTGCATGTCTGTTTATTTTCTCTTTCCCTTATGCATGCATATGTTTTGGTTTTCAAAAAAAATCTTTTCATTTCTATTTTGAGGCCCTTTGTTTCCTTTTCTCCACATGGGCATGCGTCCGCTTCTTTCCACGTGTAACAACCATCTTAAATTATTTCAAATAATTAAATATTCCTTATGGGTCCACATCACTATGCAGTCTTCAGTTTCACCATCCTGGTGTCCATCAATAATATCAGATGCACTGTCAACTACTCTGTTCCTTTGGTGAAAATGCAACATGTCGCGATATCATGGCACTTTTGTTCCTCTGCCTGCCTGCCATTTTTGAGTCATGAAAATGCGACATGCAACACTTTTGTTTCTCTGCATGCCTACCCTTTTTAAGTTGCAAAAATATGACATGTCATGATATTGCGACACTTTTGTTTCTCTACTTGCCTGCCCTTTTTGAGTCACAAAAATGCGACATGTCACGATATCATGACACTTTTGTTTCTCTGCCTGCCTGCCCTTTTTGAGTCATGAAAATGCGACATGTCGTGATATCGCAAAACTTTTGTTTCTCTACCTGCTTGCCCTTTTTGAGTCACGAAAATGGGACATGTCATGATATCATAACAATTTTGTTTCTCTGCCTGCCTGCACTTTTTGAGTCACGAAAATGCGACATGTCACGATATCGTGACAATTTTGTTTCTCTTCCTGCATACCCTTTTTGAGTCACGAAAATGTGACATGTCATGATATCGTGACACTTTTTCCTTGTTGCTCTTTCTATTTGCTTTGGACTGTGAAAATACAACATGTCACGATATCGCAACACTTTTTTGTCCTTACTCTTTCTCTTTGCTTTGGCCCGCGAAAATACATGTCGCGATATCGCAACACTTTTTATCCTTGCTCTTTCTCTTTGCTTTGGCCCGCGAAAATACAACATGTCACGATATCGCAACACTTTTTTCTCTTTGATTTGGCCCACGAAAATACATGTCGCGATATCGCGGCACTTTTTTTCTCTTTGCTCTTTCGGCTACGAAAATGCAACATGTCACAATATCGCGACATTTTTTTCTCCTTGCTTTTTCGTTTCTCTTTTGACCGAAAAAATGTAACATGTCGCGATATCGTGAAACTTTTTCCTCCTTGCTTTTTTCTTCTCTTTTGGCCGCAAAAATGCAACATGTCGCGATATCGCGACACTTTTTTCTCTTTGCGGTGTTTTGCTTTTTCTTTGATCTTTAGCATATGGGCCACTTCGGTCTTCTTGGAAAATATGCAAAATGGTGGGTGAACATCCTCATAATCATTTAACATCATTGTACATACTCTGAGTAACCTTTGAACTCCTATCCACTGCATCAACCGATCTATCTGTCTATGTTGACAACAATGACAATACTGTCATTGCACCTTGCTCAACATTCTCCCCCTTTGGAATTGTTGGCAACACACGTGCAATTTCCTGTAAATCTTCTCCCCCTTTGACAACAATATCAAAGGGCTATTGCAAACTCCCCCTGAGTCCATGCATAACATTCTTAGGAAAAAATTATTACACTTAGCAAAAATAACAAATATGAGCAAAAATATAAACAAATACATAAATGCTCCCCCTGAGAATGTGGTCCCGATAGCTAGTCAATTCTTGGAAAGTGTGACAACTCCCTTTTTTAAGATGATTTTTACTAGATTGTCAAAACTGATATGACCGAGACTCTTGTGCCACAACCAATTTTCTTCTTCCTGTCCAATCAAGCAAGCTCCTTCTGAAGTCTTTGAGATAGTGTACAGAGTTGCCGGATGTCCTTGATCTAGTTGCTATCAACTTTCCACTCGTTTGCTTTTCCCGACTTCACAACCCTGCTTCTTAAAAATCACTTCATGACCTCTATCACAAATTTGAATTACGTTCAACAAGTTATGCTTCAGACCAACCACAAACAAGACTTCTTTTGACTTGATTTTTCTATCACTAATCTTAACTGAACCTTTGCCAACTATCTTAGCTCCATCATTATTTCCAAATTTTACTAAACCACCTTCATATTGTTGTAACTTCTCAAATTTTTGTTTGTCACCTGTCATATGACTAGAGCATCCACTATCAAGTATCCATGGTGTAGATTTATTCTGTGCTTTAAATGTTTTTTTTACGATCAGGGATTCCTTTTCTTCATTAGATCACTCTTTTTCTTTCCACTCTGGTTTGATTATAGTTTTGGGCTCTTGTTTTGACTTTTCTTTTTCAGTAGCTTGTGCATGTTTTTCAAGAAATTTTCTATTTTGTCTCATTCCATTTGGTTGAAATTTTCTTCCTTGAAATTGATTTGATGCAAATGTACTTCGATAATTTCTTGCAATGTGCCCAAACTTATGACAATTATAACATTCTACTGTATAATCCATCAAAGGTGAAAAAAAAATTCTACTGGTAAAATTCCTTGGTCCTAAATTATACTTGCAATTTGAAATCTTATGTCCATAACCATTGCATTTAAAATAGTAACCAGAAAAGAGATGATTGAACCTAGGTGATGTTCTTTGCCATGTTGTCGTAGGAATCATAAATCTTCTTCTTCTTTGATGTATGACATTGGTGAATCCATCATTGTCAATTCTCCTTTCATGCCTTACATTATTGCTTTCTTTTGCATGAGTCAATTTTTCTTGATCAACCTATTTCTTATCTTCATTATTTGATCCATTTGATGATTCTCCTTCATCAAAGCCCAAACCAAATTTCATGCATGTAGTCCTTTGGATATTTATGATCTTATCCAGCTTCATAGAACTTTCTTCACGTTTGTGATGACAACTAATTTTATGATTCATCTCTTCTATCTACATTCTTAAACCAACAGTCTCTTCTTCTAGCTTGCAGCAATAATCTGTACTTTCAAATTGGTTATGATTTCATTTGCATCCTCAAGCTTTCTTGAAATTTTCTTATTCTTTTTTCTTTCTATCTTCAATTCATCCAGAGCTACAATTAGTTCCTCTTCCAAATTTTCTTCTGCATCAATTTCTTCTTCATCACATTCCTATTATTTTTCTATTTTTTCTTCTTTGAGTGCCATGAAAAGAGCTTCACCTATTTCCTTTTCAGAATCCTCACCGCAGTTGTCTTCTGATGAACTGACATTCTTGGAGATGAAACTTTTCTTCTTGAAGTTGCCTTTTTTGAAATTTGTTTTTTTCTTCTAGTCACTTCTTTCTTGGTGCGATCCTTCATCACTTTTGTTCTTCTCATTAAGTGGACATTTAGCTACAAAATTCCCAATGCCTCCACAATTGAAACATTTAAACGGTAACTTTCCTCTGTATTTTTCTTTTCCCCTTTTTAGTTTTTGAACAAAGTTTGCTTCCATTTCATCTAATGTCTCTTCTTCCTCGGATTCTTGTTTTGCTTTCATATTTTTATGGGCTTTAAAAGTAGCTTCTCTTTCTATGGGTTTATATTTTCCTATTCTCATCTCATATGCAGTCAAAGAACCATGCATCTCATCCATACTAAAAGAATTTAGATCTTTAGCTTCTTCTATAGCTAAACCTTTAGAATCAAATATTTGGGGAAGAGATCTTAATACCTTTTTTACGATGACAGAATCTTCAATTTCCTCATTTAGTCCTCTAATCATATTAATGACTTCATTAACTCTCAACATATATGCCTCTATGTTCTCATTGTCTTTCATCTTTAATACTTCAAACTGAGATCGATGGTTTGTAACCTGGCCTCCTTGATCTTAGTGTCTCCTTCATGAATGATCCTTAGTTTGTCCCATATTTCTTTTACCATTTTACAACTCATAATTTTTACTAGTTCACTGTCCACTAATCCACACATGATAGAATTCTTTGCTTTTGAGTTATTCTCAAATAGTTTCTTATCGACAACATCGGTTGGAGAAGTGGTGGGTATTGTGTATCCACTATCTACTAAATCCCAAATGTCGTATCCCAAAGCACAAAGATATGTCTACATCCTGAGTCTCCAAAATGTGTAATTAGTTCCATCCAACAATGGTGCTTTGTTTGATGAGAAGCCTTCACCACATGCCATTGTGTCACTTCCAATATCACCCTAGTCGATTAAGCTTATTTAGGAACCTCGCTCTGATACCAATTGTTAGTCTCACAATGACACTAAAAGGGGGGGTGAATCAGTGTAGCTCTTTAAAAATTAAACCTTCAACTCTTAAAGCCAAAATAATGAAAACTTAAAACCAAATAAAGCAAGTATAACAAGAGAACATCACACAACACAAGATGTATCGAGGTTCATCGATTTGGCTACTCCTCAAAAATGACTTTTTGGACTCCCATCCAAATCCAGCCTTTGCAAAGCACCAAATTTACAATCAATTTACCAGCACCCACTGGAAGGAGTATCAACCCCTGATTTACCAGCACCAACTGGAAGGAGCACCAACCCCTGATGCCAAGTACCAACTTGGACTTCAATTTTGAAACTAGAAGATTGACATAAAAATACCTTCACTTTTACAAGACCCTGACTGGTCTATTGCTTACCCAACATTGCCCACAATTCACAAAACACACACCCTTATCACTTACCTCTCGCTCACCCCTCAAATTCTCCAAGCAACACTCCTTTTATAACAATCCTTTCTCTTTGTAACTCCTTTGATATTCTCATATGCCACTTATCCATTGTAACTACTTCTTTATGTAACTCCTTTTGTTTATATTGAGAAGGCATTTCATCAAATACATCACATGCAAATAATTGACACCATATTCTCCTACCATGACTGTTCATTTTCTCGATCATGATTATTCGTTTTCTCCTTCGATGATTTTTCATTTTCTCCTTGCATGACTGCTCATTTTCTCTTTGCATGTCTGTTCATTTTCTCTTTGCATGACTGTTCATTTTCTCTTTGCATGACTATTCATTTTCTCCTTCGATGACTATTCATTTTCTCCTTCATGACTATTCATTTTCTCCTTGCATGACTGTTTGTTTTCTCTTTGCATGTTTGTTTGTTTTCTCTTTGCATGACTGTTCATTTTCTCTTTCCCTTATGCATGCATGTGTTTTGGTTTCCAAAAAAAAGCTTTTCGTTTCTATTTTGAGGCCCTTTGTTTCCTTTTCTCCACATGGGTATGTGTCCACTTCTTTCCATGTGTAACGACCATCTTAAATGATTTCAAATCATTAAATATTCCTTATGGGTCCACGTCACTATGCAGTCTTTAGTTTCACCATCCTGGTGTTCATTAGTAATATCAGACGCACTGTCAACTACTCTATTCCTTTGGCAAAAATGCAACATGTTTCGATATCGTGACACTTTTGTTCCTCTATCTGCCTACCCTTTTTTAGTAGTGAAAATGTGACATGTCGCGATATCACGACACTTTTGTTTCTCTGCCTGCCTACCCTTTTTGAGTCGTTAAAATGCGACATGTCATGATATCGTGACACTTTTGTTTCTATGCCTACCTACCCTTTTTGAGTCGTGAAAATGTGACATGTCGCGATATCACAACACTTTTGTTTCTCTGCCTGCCTACCCTTTTTAAGTCATGAAAATGCGACATGTTGTGATATCGTGACACTTTTGTTTCTCTGCCTGCCTACCCTTTTTGAGTCATAAAAATACATGTCACGATATCATGACACTTTTGTTTCTCTACCTGTCTGCCCTTTTTGAGTTGCAAAAATGTGACATGTCACGATATCATGACACTTTTTCCTTCTTACTCTTTCTCTTTGCTTTGGACCATGAAAATACAACATGTTGCAATATCATGACACTTTTTTCTCCTTGCTCTTTCTCTTTGCTTTGGCCCGCGAAAATACAACACGTCGTGATATCATGACAATTTTCCTCCATGCTCTTTCTCTTTGCTTTGGCCCGTGAAAATACAACATTTCGTGATATCGTGACATTTTTTTCTCTTTGCTCTTTCTCTTTGCTTTGGCCCGCGAAAATACAAAGTGTCGCGATATCGCGACACTTTTTTTCTCTTTGCTCTTTCAGCCACGAAAATGCAACATGTCGTGATATCACGAAACTTTTTTCTCCTTGCTTTTTCACTTATATTTTGGCCACAAAAATGCAACATGTTGTGATTTTATGACACTTTTTCCTCGCTTTTCTAATTCTCTTTTGGCCGTGAAAATGCAACATGTCACGATATCGCGACACTTTTATCTCTTTGCGGTGTTTTACTTTTTCTTTGATCTTTAGCATATGGGCCACTTCGGTCTTCTTGGAAAATATGCAAAAATGTGGGTAAACATCATCATAAGCATTTAAAATCACTGTACATACTCTGAGTAACCTCTGAACTCCTGTCCATTGCATCAACCGATCTATCTAACTGTGTTGACAACAATGACAATATTGTCGCTGCACCTTGCTGAACATACCTGTAGCCTATACCCCTAATCCCCCAAGATACTTTGCATAATTTATTTTTCCACATATTATCCCTAAAAAAAAATGCAGATACCATCCTTTGATACCTCATCTTGCCCACCCCTCATACCGTTAGTCTCGATACCTCTACCATTATCTACTAGACCTACATTCTCTATGCCTCTCCATTCTTTGTCATCACCTCCTACGACCCAACCATTATAGTAGGCCCATATCCAATATATATCCATTCCATAATCACACACTCCATAACCAAAATACTATTACCCTCAACAAATTCCTATCCCACAACCTAGTATTCCATTGGGTGTGACACCATACGTCACCCAACAACCACCTCACTAGGATCAGTTGTAGTACTTTTCCACTCAATAATGGGAAGAACAACAACTCTAATATCTACTACACTCTTAGGCTCCACCCATATTAGCACCATATTCCATACCCATGGCACCCAAACTTTAAATTTTGCAAGATGAAGTATGGATGCTAAACATTCACATAGTTGGTTATGGACCATAGAAAACAGCCTATGATAAAATCTATAATGATCCAGTCCATCCATCAGTTCCCATCCCACCTTATCCTTATCACTTTGAGATCCTAAAGTTTGATAAATACAAGGGTAAGGAATATTCTCGAGAACATGTGAGTAACTATCGTTCAACTTGCTACCGGCTTCATAGTAGCAACCCCCTCATGTTACGTACCCTCTCCCTTATGCTTGGGGATAAGCCCTTGACTGGTACAACATGGTACCATGACATAGCCTATATACATTTGAACAATTGGCCAATTTCTTTCTAGATAACTTGTCCATAAAAATAAAAAAGAAAACTAACTTTTCAGATGTCTATGCCCTACGACAGGCTGACGATGAACCTGTTATCGAGTTTGTTTCATGATGGATATCAATCATACATGACCTTACCCATAGTCTCCCCACTATTGAGTTAGTGATACTCTTTTCCAAGAGTTTTCATAAACACATATCCACCTCCTTACAATTTCATCAATACCATACCTTTTAAGAATACATTGCCCAAGATGAATTCATTGAGGACATCAAGGTCCAATTGGGCAAGATCAAGTTGATATAGAAACCATCCTACAACTCCAATTTATATTTCAATAGAAATACACCTAATAAACCTTTTACTAGACCACCACAATCTAACAAAGTGGTAACATCTGCCTTAGCACCTTCATCGATCCCATGACCTCCTCATTCACAATAATAAATATTTCAAACTAATTTACCTCTCTCTTAGGCCTTAGAAACCTCATGACCTATGACCATAGGATCCACAGTGTAACCTTACACCACTCTCTAAAACTTTGCTAGCCCTATTTCATAGGTTGTATGATGCAGATCACATCATCCTACCTAAAATCTAACCACTTAATCTGAATCAACCTAAACCTTAAGGATATATCGAGTAATATTTATATCCATATCACTAATGGTTTACCCATAATATTGATTCTTGTCACTCTTTCCATAATTATGTCCAAGATATTATCGATGGGGGTACCATTCAGGTCTTAAACCCCCTCACTTCATAAAATCAAAATTTAGGTATCTTAAAACATCCATTACCTAATCATAGGGGGACTAACCCCCAAATAACACCTAACCCTGTAGGGCCACTTATATAGGTCAATAGTATCCAACGTGACCCTCATTCACATAGTGTAGTGGGTATAATTAACCTTACCACTAAAAATCAATGTTATCCCTCACACCAAACTACATATATTATTTCCCCACTAGTACCATTTACATCTCCCTAGTCTCCTATGAATTATAATACTACACCTACTCTACCACAAAATATCATCACTATTTGTGGTAGCCTTAACCACCAGTTGTGTAACACTCCCACTCGATTATATATATGACTTTTTTTAGCAGTCCCAATACCATTTTGAGGTATTAAATGACATCCTACATTCTATTGATATTTAAACTCATGACATGAATGCCTTTGTGAACTTCATAGGAAATATTCCACACTACCTTTAGCCCTTTATCAGTTTTCACAATCATGAGATCATGAAACTCATAGGAGGAGTATATCCCCCTCTACATATCCAAACAACCATCAATGAAATCACATACAAGTATGTCCTTGTTGATATGGGTTCCTCTATTAGTATTATTTCCATAATAGCTTTACATCATCTGCATATCCTACTAGCTCATTTTTCTACCCCATCACTCGATATTTGTGCATTCGATGGTTCCATGCAACCAATAGTAGGATTCATTATCCTACCCATTCAAGTGGGTATCCACATCATCCTTATCCTCTTCCATGTTATTCAAGGTGAAATACAACACAATATATTTCTTGGTCATCCATGGATCAGGGACATGCAATGTGTCCCTTATACATTACACCATTGTATCAAATACATCCATGATATACTTATCCACTACATTTCTATTGATGGGGACCCCTTCAAATTATACATAGTAGATCTTCCACCAACACCTTCATCATCTTCCACACAACTCTTCTCTGTATCATCTCACCAATATATTACAGTATTGATATATTCTCCCACATCCACTTCATTACCATAATTTTCATCAACAACACACACCTCGGTGTTCACCCCACTAGCACCAGCCATCGTGGTACCTAATCCTACTACTATACCTTTTTAACCACCTTCTTTGTGGCCACCACCACCTTCTCAGCTATCATCTTCCACAAATCCACTTGTGATATTGTGACCATCCCTGTTACCTGCATTACGATCTACCACTCCATCTTGCCCATCTTCCTCTATAGAACCTTCTCTAATTCCTACACCTCAAACACCTCCCCTTCCTTTCTACCCATTACCTAGGTTATTCAAGTCTTCTCGTAGTCCAACACTGGCACCCATACATTCTCCTTCATAATTTATATATGTAGATCATCCCATCCCAGCTACGATAGCTGAATGCCATGAGTGGGAGTAGTAAGCTTCTCACCTTGATGATCAATTTTTAAACCCCTCTTCTACTACCATAAGGGATTCTCAGATCACATCCTCATATTTCAATTCATATATGCTACCTCGATCACCACATCATACATCATCCCATATTTCTATCTTTATGATGAACTTAGGTCCAGGTAACTACAATGTGCATGATGCCCGCATACACCCACATATAGTCCAGTCCACGTGTGACTTCAATCGCTCTTTATCCTCAATTTTGACTATCAAAACTATCACACAATTAGGGTCTCTCAAACTAACTTTGTATATGCAGGAGTTGATTCCTCACTCCCTCTTGTAGTCCCTCCACCATCATAATATAGTTTTTATGGTACATTGGATGACATGGCTAACCCCCATTTTGCCTTACACTATCTTCAATATTTCCATTGGTGTGGATTTGGATTAGTCCTGTAGACACCAAAACAGCACCAATCCGATTATGTGACTGCAAACACTGATCGCTTTGACAAACACAGCCCCCAGGGCAGCCCTCAGAGGTCAAACAGTGGTCCTAACCACTTCCATAGCAATTTTGTAAGGTCGGGAAGCAATTTGGTACATTTAGACACTTTGCCCAGTACTCGTCTCACCCGGGGACGATTACTAACTTGCAATCGTCTCACCCGGGGACGATTGTTGTAATCGTCCCACCCGGGGACGATTACCAAGTTTAACGGGCAAAATGACAAACGACGCCAAGTGGCAGCCCGAAACAGTCAGTTGATGACTCCTGCCTTGCACGCGTGTGTAGGTGGACAGAAGGGCCGTTAGAGGACTGTCACAAGAAGCAATTATGAAAACACAAGTCAATGGAGGACTCCCCTCCCTCATGAGGAGACATGACTGCCACATGGCGCCTATGACCAACACATGGCGTTTGTGCTTCCTTCCCAAAGGAGACCCCTTGGGTCTATAAAAGGTGAGACTTTTCTCACCCAAAAGATAGAGGTTGAAGGAGTTTTCAAGCAACGAAGTGCTGCCGAGTTGAAGACCCACTTGCATCCCTTTTGGTTCACCTTCCCACATCCACCAATCTCTTTTGCAAGGGAGGTTGTTGGGTGGCCTTTGGAAGCTCGAACCCGACCCAAATCCAACACATGGACACCTGAACCAACCAATTCGCCGACCCCCCACTCCTAAGAGATTTTGGGCCCATCCCAAGTGGATTGGTGCCAAAATCAAGTTCCATCGGTGGGCTGCCCACTTGGGCACCCCGCACCTTTTGGATTTAGTTGTAGTTCATTTTCTGTCATTTGTTCATATTCCATGTTATTCTCTCCTGTTCAATAGTTCAGAATCTTGAATCTTGATTTCAAAAGGTTTTCATCGAATATTATCATGCTTTTGTTATTTTGGTTGTCCCACTGACTTGCAGGTAACAACGTCCAATTTCTCGGTGATGGAGGCCAAATTGGGAGAATCCGACCATCTGGGTCGTCCCAAAATGGCCCCAATTACATAACCCCCTTGTTTGCAGGCATTTTGCAGGTCTCGAGAATCGACATTGGAGCAGCGGCAGGTCGGCTTCTTCAACACAGTATCAATCGTCCCTGCAGGGGACGATTAACAGCAGCAATCGTCCTTCCGGGGAATGATTAACAGTAGCAATCGTCCTTACCAGGGATGATTACCAGGTGAAAGCAGATTGGCCGGCTGTCTCAGGGGCAATGGCCTTTTGGTAACATTTTCTGTCTTCTGTCAAGTTTTCAAGCCATTTGGACTCACTGTATTTACTGTTTCAGGCAGATGTTTACATGCATATTTCGTTGATTTTAGAGAACGAACCCCTTTCCTTTGCAGCAGGTGCTACTGACATTTTTATTGTTTCTTTGATTGCAGGAAAAGCAATCAGAGGTGAAGAACTTATCCACATCAGCGGCGGCAGCATCTTGGCCCGCCCATTGCAATCGTGGGCACGCGGGAAGAGGAAGACTAGGTCACACATTGTAATGAAGACAAATTTAACGCTCCTAGCCCCCAAAAGGGGAGGAGACGTCTATGTAACCGAGGATAAGATATTTGAATAAAGAGGGCTATGATTTCTTTACATCTTGTCTTTCGTTTCCAAGTTGTCTCCTTTCTCTATTTTAGTGCATAGGATCAAAGCGTTACATTTTCGTCTTATGTTGCATAACTAGTGTTTCCTTTGCCCGAAATCTCGTGCTTTCAGTGGCGATCACGGTGGGACCCTGTCCCCTATTTTTAAAATCATAGAAACTGATTGAATTTTTGTGTTTGTGCTTGACAGTACATTTTTTTCTTGCGATCGTTAATCGTCTCTGCAAGGGACGATTTCTATTCTGAAATCGTCTCACCCTGGGACGATTGTAAAATCGTTCTAAAGGACGATTTCTATTCTGGAAATCGTCTCACCCTGGGACGATTGTAAAATCGTCTCTGCAAGGGACGATTTCTGTTCTGTTAATCGTCTCACCAAGGGACGATTTTCTGTCTGCAACTTTTCAGAGCAAAAATTCAGAGGCAACTGGAGCAGGCAGAGAAGAGGTAGGGATTTTCATCATCTCTATTGAAATTTTCTGTTTTTGTTTCTGTTTCTTTGACTGTTTTCATTTTTAGCTTGCATTGCTTAGGAAAAGTCATTCATGCATGTTTCATTTTCGTTGGATAAAATGAACCTCACACACTCCACGAAACAATTTTAAACCAAGGAGCTGGTCGTAAGACCCCAGCCCTTGATCAAGACCATTGGTGGATTTAATCACCACCTTGGCTTGATTTGCATACATTTCCTGATTGTCAACTGTTGTTAGGCGTAAATCCTGATGAAGACAGACCGAGCGTAGCTGGGGTGATTCCCATGCGCGCGAGGATAAGTTTTCTATGGTAGGTGCCATTAACAGGACAATCCCCCTTTCGTACCGCCTACGTACCATGTACCTTCTGCTCTCACGTACCTATAGTCTCCCTCTCGTAAGGGCGGGTATATAGAGAGGTTGGTATATCGGCCTGGCTGGTATATTGAAGGGGCGACCTTTTGGGAGTTATAAGAGCCTACATGATGCATTTAAACGTTCTACAAAACCTACAAAGACAAAACAAAACACCAAAATACACTAAACCAGTCTAGGGCACACCAAGAATCCTTAAAAGAGATAATCACGGTTTTGTGAATGTGTGTGTTTAATTCTGTTTAGTGTAGACAAAAAAAAAAAAAATCATTAAAAACAAGATAAAAATCTACTTAGATAGTGTGGACGCACCGCAATGGTGTACACCCGCAGCCAAGCCCAATCAAGGGCAGCAGCTCCGGAAGGTACACAAGAAGCAGGCACAAGTCGCCTTCGCTTCAGTCCTGAGGATTTGGTCATACCGCCTTATCGGTCTAACCTACAAAAGAATCCAATTCAAAATCCTCGGTGGGGTATGCCCATTCAAAGCAGCCCCTCTCGAAAAGACGCCCTACATGCAGACCTTAATGTAAACAGAGAATCGCCCTCTCAAGCTAGACATGAGTGGCCACAGCGCGATGAAGCGCTAACGGGGCACACTGTCCATTTGGAGGGACAACGTGGATATGGCGTCCCTTCTTTACCTCTCATCAGAACAGAGAGACCAAATCCAGAGCGTAGGGCTCCTTACACAGGGTGACCTAACTCCGCCTGCCCCTTACGCACCTATGAGAGAGAATATGAGGAAGATCATCGCATTCCTCAAGGACAACAACATACAACGTGGGAACCTTATGCTTCTGCACCAGCCGGATATCATAATCACCCCTTGAGGCCAGAACCTCGAGCACATACCGCCTACCTCGACAGAGGGAAGCGACCCCTTGAGATTTTAGAGCATCAAAACCGAGGTAAACCCATAGGAGGAACATTTGAACCTTCTGAACAAAATAGGGTAGATCAAATTGACCCGGCTGTCGCCAGATATACCACCCGTCAAGCCCAAATCATGCGGCTTAAACAAAGTCAGCAAGAGATAGAGTATCAATACCGCTTGGATAAAGAACGCATGCAACGTGAAGCGGATGAGTTACAATATGAAATACTTGAGAGAGGGCCAACCCCTCGCGTCCAAAGAGCCGAACAACATGAGAGGCATAACCCTTTAACGCAGGACGGGTCTCCACGACCTCGTCAAGCTTTGCCTCCGAGACCTCATAGACATGAGAGGGAGGCTACTCCTCGAAATGATGATGGGTACCTTCAGCGGGGACTCGATCAAGGTCAGAGGTTTCACCCAGAAACTCCTCAAGAATTTTATGAGGAGTACGAACCAGAGATAGAACATGTTGAAACTCTCCATCAAGGCAGGAGGGCTGCCATTCGGCCACCCCTCCATAGGCCTCCAGTTTATCATAACGTACAACGAGAGCAAGCAAGAGAGGAAGAAATAAAATCTTTCGATGCATACCAAGCGCTATTGGAGCGTTTGGAGTCTGTGGAGACAAAAGCTGTTGGGCATCAAAAACCCACATTACGTCTACTCCGCAGTAATCCGGTGCATCCCTCAGTGCCTACACCTCTTTACCCCGAACACTTCAAGTTGCCTCAATTGGCAGTTTTTAAAGGTGAGGAGGACGCACAAGAGCACGTTACAAGATTTCTAAGCCAGTGCTTCGCAATCCAAGATAATGACGCGTTGCTGCTTAGAACATTCATAACCACATTCGTAGGCCCTGCCTCGGATTGGTTCACACAACTGCCCAAACACAGCATAAGCAGCTTAGATCAGCTAGTAGATGCGTTTCTTGAACGCTTCGCCTTCAACACAAGGAAGAAGGCATCACTTAGTGATCTTGCTAGCCTTAAACAATTTGAGGAGGAAACAATGGCAGCGTACGGGAACCGATGGAGAGCTTTGCTTTCTAAGTTACCCTACCGTCCTCCCATGTCGGATCTCACGCAAATGTTCGCAAAAAGTTGCTTAAAATCAATCTCTCGGTCTATTGTTGCTGCGACAATACGACAGACCTAGAAGAAGCTTTGGCCCAAGCCAGACTTATAGAAGAGATTAAGATAGGCGAAGGCGCAATTGCCAAGCCTAAGAAGAAAGAGTGGAACAAAACCACTAAAACCGGGACAACGCAACCACAACACGCTGCAGTCAATCAAGTTGCGATAAATGTTCCCGCGCCTGTGCAAGAGACGCAGCCCCAAAGGGCTAATTACCAGGCAGTGCCTCCTGCTTACGAAAGAGATAACAGAAGACAGAGCAGTATCAACAGCGTCGCCCTAGGCGACAATTCACCCCGTATGCGGAGTCTAGGGACTCCTTATTTGACCGCTTGTCAGCGGCAAATTTAGTTACTCTGCCAGAAATCCAAATTTTTGACCCTAACATTCCCAAGCCTAGGGGGTATAGGGAGGAATTGTATTGCAGATTCCATAGGCGCAGAGGACATGACCTAAATGGGTGCTGGAAATTCAAAGAACTAGTCCAGGATTTGATCGACAATCGAACATTGGTCGTGGACAACCCCATCGCACCAAACAACCAACAAATGGGGGTATTCAAGGACCCCTTGCCTGCCCACGAGGCACAGACAAAACCGCTCCAGATTAACGAGGTGCGACAAGATCTTCCCGCGCAAGGATTTGTGGGAATGATTAGCATTGTAACAAGGAACAGAAGATACCCAGCAGTTGCCCCCGAGGTAGCTGCGAGGGAAGTTCCGTCGACATCGCAGCCTCAACAACGCCCAACGCAGTTGCCTCCGCCTAGACCCGAGGTCACGATACGGACCAAACTCACGCAGAGTCTGCGGACCACATCGGCTAGGCTGTCCATCTACGAGCTTATCCAACAATCAGCTCCCCATAGAGAAGCTCTTATGGACATTTTAAAAGCCATTGAAGTACAACCCCACGAAGCAAATTCTTTCAACGCCTTCGTGGGACATGTGAAACAATGTACGGAGCCTGTCATCACATTCAGGAGAAGACGAGGTCAAAACGATATCAAATGACATGGCGGATCCACCCCTGCACGTTATCGCGCGGGTCAACGGGATCCCGTACAAGAGAGTGCTGATAGATACTGGCTCGTCCAATAACATTATAACCACTGCAGCGTTAAAACATTTAAAACTGCCAGCCTCTCACATCACCGCTTCCACGTACACACTGCGAGCTTTTAACGATGCAATTTGCTCGACAGTCGGCATAGTTGTTCTGCCTATCCAGGTAGGACAAAAGTCAATACCCACACTGTGCCATGTGCTGGAAGGCGAAATGGCTTATAATATACTGCTAGGGCGGCCTTGGATCGGGGACATGAAGTGTGTCCCCTCGATCGCACACCAGTGCTTGAAGTATGCCTATGAAGGGCAAATACATGTAGTCCCAATGGACTTAGAGCCCTTCAAGTATTGCAATGCGGTACAATTCATACCTCAATCGACCCTCCCATCAACGCATTTGGATTTTCAATTAAATCCATCTAAACAAGGTCCGATACCGCAGGTACCACTGGTGGCCAACAAGGCAAAATCCCAGCCAGGTGAGACTTCATCACCTACTCCTTCATCATCAACGCCACCTATCGTGGCCCAACAGAAGGACAAGGGAAAGCAAATCATGGAAGAGGTTAAGCCTCTAGAAGAGGGGTTGCCCACGATTTCAACGATATCAACAGAGGAAACACCCAACACAACACAAACCAAGACTCCTGAACAACCAAACATGGAATGGACTCAGGAAGGACTACCGTTTCCTCCTACCCAATCATCAACAATCACTGTTGAGATGGCCAGTACGGGCCTGGGGGAGTACTTAGTGCAAAACGTTGTGGCAACCCCCACATTGGAGTCAGTGCAGGACATGGGAAGACCTCGCCTTCCCATAGGGACAATTGTTCCACTAGGCTACCCTCCCAACCAGACAAATTTTGTGTATGGGGGCCTTGATCATGGTCTCGAACCATGCGAACAAAAGGAAACAGATGAAGAGCCTTTTGTCGAAAACATCAATTATCTGTCGAACCCAGAATTTGCCCTAAAATATCTCGAACAATGCAATTGGCATGGGTATGGGCTAGGCAGATATGAGCAAGGGATGCGAATCCTTTGCCAACCAAGATATCAGATGCCATACGACAAGTCAGGAGTGGGGTTCAACCACCCCTTGCCCTTAGACATCTTGGTTGAAAATATGCAAGGCCTAGAAATAGGCAACAAGGGGGGATTGGCACAAGACCCGTACGCCAATCCAAACACAGAATACACATTGGGGGACTATCTCCCATGGTCTACAAACACCCCTGGAAATAGCAATAATCCCTCTCCTTTGCTAGAGAGAGGTGAAAGTTCAGAGAGCAATCCTCAAAGAGAACAACAACGGCTTCCGGACATTTTTCTGAAGCTGTTTCCCCTAGAGATTCCAGATGAAACGACACAATGTCAAGAGAATCAGGTCCCTCCACCAAGAGTGGAACAACCACAATGGGACTGGATTAACTTATTGGAACAAGAAGAGTCCTCAACGTCGCAAGCAACAGATGCTGAAGAGGATGAACAATTTTGGATCTATGAAAGTGAGTCAGAAGACGAGACTGAGATGGACTATCTCAGACATGCACGACGACATCATCGCGCTCTAACTCATGAAGATCTAATGGGACAAATGGGCATCCTATTAGGACATGAATGGCACGTAGACCCAGCGAGGTGGGACCAAGTGTTAGACCTATGGCTCCAAATTCAAGATGAGCATCGTCCACCTCGAGATCCCATCATGACAGTAGTGCCGAGGGAAGACCCCGCCTTCCTTTTCACACATAGAGATGAATTTGCACCTAGAGAGGATCCATTCGTGCCCGTTCTCGTAGAGCCAGATCCAGAGTATAGGGAACATCTAAAAGAATCAAGTCATCACACCCGCGGTTTTGGAGACCAAATTCATTCCATCCACATGATCTCCATTGATTTGACCGCACCCATCCGCAATCCGATCGATCCATCACAGCCATTGCATCTAGACATGGATGCCATCGACTGGGATCACGTCAATTCACCATTATCACCATCAGAGTACTGGCCTTTCGATGAAATGCTTCATTTTACCCCAAGGACAACTCAGGATATTTTTCAAGCTGAAGAGGGACCCGAGGTTCCAAACGTAGATCTTAACTCAGTTGATGATATCCATTTGATCCCAACTCCACATCAGTTGGAGGACGGATCCCACATGTCAGTCGAGGAGACGACTGACGTAGACATCGGCACAGATCCAATGAATCCACGGATTCTCAAGTTGGGGGTAAGTCTTTCCCCTGAAGAGCAAGCCGATTACATTGCCCTTCTTAAAGAAAAGAAGGAGGTTTTTGCATGGTCGTACAAGGATATGCCAGGACTAGACCCGTAGCTAGTCATGCACAATTTAACGCTTGATCCGAAAATCAAGCCTGTAAAGCAAAAACTAAGAAAGATGCACCCAACAGTGGCCTTGATGGTCAAAGATGAATTGCAAAAGTTGTTGGATGCACAATTTGTCATCTACGTGGATTATCCGCCATGGCTGTCCAACATGGTTCCCGTCAAGAAGCCCGACGGGAGGATTCGCATATGCACCGATTTTTGAGACCTAAACAAAGCGAGTCCTAAGGATGATTTCCCCTTGCCAAGCATCGACGCATTGGTAGACGCTACAACAGGTCACGAAATGCTCTCCCTAATGGACGGTTTCTCAGGATACAATCAAATTCGTATCAATCCTGAAGACCAACTCAAAACGGCATTCACAACGCCTTGGGGGACATTTTGCTATAAGGTCATGCCTTTTGGCCTTAAAAACGCTGGCGCTACATACCAACGTGCTATGACGTATATCTTCCATGATTACATGCACAAAACTTTGGAAGATTACATGGATGATTTGTTAGCCAAATCTCTCTTGCGCTCAGATCATCTCGGTGACTTAAGCAAGATTCTCGATCGCCTCATAGAGCATAAGGTCGGATCGAATCCCAAGAAGTGCGTGTTCGGCGTCACATCCGGAAAACTCTTGGGTTTTATAGTCTCAAAGAGAGGCATCGAAGTGGACCCAAACAAAGTCAAGGCAATCCTTGAAATGGCTCCCCCAACCACTATCAAGCAGCTAAGAAGTCTGCAAGGAAAGGTCGCGTCGATTAAACGCTTCATAGCGCAATTATCTGACAAATGCCGACCAATGAACAAACTATTGCACAAGGGGGTCACATTTCATTGGGATGACGAGTGCCAGTCAGCCTTTGACGAAATCAAACAATACTTGGCTTCGCCGCAGTACTGGCACCACCTAGACCAGGAGTGCCGTTCTACTTATACATCTCAGCTATTGAGGTGGCACTGGGCGCCATGCTAGCCCAGAAGAATGAACATCACAAAGAACAGGCTACTTACTATCTTAGCCGCACCCTGGTCAGTTACGAACTTAACTATGCATACGTTGAAAAACTCTTCTTGGCAGTGGTGTTTGCTACCAAAAGGCTACGCCACTACATGCTGAGCAACACTACGTATGTTGTGTCTAAGGAGAATCCATTGCGATACATGATGAGTCGTACTTATCATAGTAGTCGCACGGCGAAATGGATCATGTTGTTGACGGAATTTGACATTGAATTTATTGGGCAAAAATCTATAAAAGGACAAGTCATAGCCGATCAACTAGCAGAGGCTCCTCTTGAAGACGATCAGCCTCTAGTCATAGAACTACCCGATGATGGGGTCTTCCATGTCTCAGAATCGCCAGATTCTGAAGAGCCTGAGTCACAGGCCGACATAACCTTATTCTTCGATGGTTCTAAATGCGAGCAGGGGGGTGGCGCAGGAATCGTATTCTTCACACCGCAGGGTGCTCCAATGCCCCTGTCATTTAAATTAAACTTCCAGTGCACCAACAATAATGCAGAATATGAAGCCTTGCTCCTAGGTCTTCAAACAACAATCGCCATGAACATCAAAAGACTAAACATCTTTGGTGATTCGCTGTTAATCGTCAATCAAGTCAAAGGGGTATATCAATGCAAATGCCCAGTTCTGAAATCCTATAAAGCTCTTGTGGACAAATTCCTGGCAAAACTTGAGTGGTATGACATCGAGGCACTCCCTCGATCATCGAATCATTTTGCGGACACAATGGCCTCCTTGGGGTCACTAATCCCGCAAGACCTTTCCGGTGACATGACAACTATTCAAGTCAAAACATTATCGCAATCCGTGATGGAGCGTGCAAGCTCAGACTTGACGCCAGGAATCCACATGATCCAGATCGAACCATCCTCGGATAAGTTCTTTCGAATCCGAGATAGTCTGAAACGTGCCAACTGGGGGTCCTTATTTTCCCCCACTCCCATTGATAGCAACACAACGCTATTCTTACAAGTTTTATCCCAATCAGCACTTGATAGGGAAGAACTTCAAAAGGGATTGGTTGTTCATACTGTCGAGGTTTCCGATCAACAGGACTGGTATTTACCAATCAGAGACTACCTCAAGTTAGGTAATCTTCCCTTTGGATTGACGCATGCCGCAAAATGGACATTCAAACAGAAAGCGGCAAAATATGTCTTGATAGGAGACATTTTGTATCGTCGCAGCTATGACGGAATTCTCCTTCGTTGCTTGGACCAGCAAGAGTCCACTTGGGCAATCGCCCAAGCGCATGACGGTACATGTGGCGGCCACTTTAGTGGTATGGCCATTGCAAAGCGCATTCTTCGCATGGGCTATTATTGGCCATCTTTAGAGCAAGATTGTTGCGCGTATGTCAAGAGGTGCGTAAAATGTCAACATCATGCCAATTTGATGCACGTACCTTCCCAGGCCTTACAGACAGTCCAGTATGCTTGGCCATTTTCGTAGTGGGGCCTCGATCTAATCGGAAAGATCTCCCCTGCATCGTCAAGCCGTCACACGTTTATCATAACGGCCACAGAATACTTTACCAAATGGGTGGAAGCAATTCCGTTAACCTCTACGATAGGACCCCGCATTGCGGAGTTCATCTTGCATCACATCATATGTCATTTTGGTATTCCATCCAAAATAATCTCGGATAATGGGCCATCATTCAAGAACAAAGACGTGCGTGCTTTGACCACAAAGTACAAAATTCAGCACAGCTTTTCAACACCCTATTATCCGCAAGCAAATGGGCAAGCAGAGGCATCAAACAAGACACTAGTTGCCATCCTTAAAAAGACCGTCGCAGACAGTCATAAGGATTGGCACATACAAATCCCACTTGCACTTTGGGCTTATCGCACTAGCATTCGGACGCCAACTGGGGCAACTCCGTTTTCACTAGTGTATGGCTCAGAGGCAGTAATGCCTCTCGAGTTGGAAATTCCTTCCCTCCGCATATCAATGCAGGAATTCATCGATGATGACACTGCACGGCAGGCCCGGTTAGACCAACTTACGTTGCTTGACGAACGACGCGTTAATGCTCTTGAGCACTTACGTATCTATCAAGAGCGACTTAAGAAAGCTTACAACATGAAAGTTCACCTAAGAGACTTTCGGGTTGGTGATTTGGTTTTGAAGGAAAACCAACAAAATTCTAATTTGCCGCCCCACCTGAGGGATAAATTCATGGCAAATTGGTTAGGTCCTTATGTCATTGATAGCAAAATAGGACCCGGGACATACCGGCTAGCTTCTCTTGATGGTATCAAGGAAACAGAACCCTTGAATATCAGTCACTTGCGACCATTTCATATCTAAGAAAGCCATATCCCAAAAAAAAAAGCTCCAAGGATTATCGCAATCTCTTGGTCAATCCAAAAAGCTCCAAGGATTATCGCAATCTCTTGGTCAATCCAAAAGCTCCAAGGATTATCACAATCTCTTGGTCACCCAAAAAGCTCCAAGGATTATCGCAATCTCTTGGTCAAATCCAAAAAGCTCCAAGGATTATCGCAATCTCTTGGTCAATCCAAAAAGCTCCAAGGATTATCGCAATCTCTTGGTCAAATCCAAAAAGCTCCAAGGATTATCGCAATCTCTTGGTCAAACCCAAAAAGCTCCAAGGATTATCGCAATCACTTGGTCAAACCAAAAGCTCCAAGATTATCCAATCACTTGTCAAAAATCAAAAAAAATTCAAAAACAACAAAATACATCAAAAACAACAAAAATTTGCATCTCATTTCTACGCATTCTCAAATTCATCAATTGAGAGTTTTCTCACATCTCATCTTCATACTCGCCAAACTCAATTCATCGAAAATACAAAAATATGTAGCTGCATTAAGCATTGCATTCATACAGTCCATCTTGTTCCCCACTGTTCCATTTCATAAAAACAACAGACACACCATGCATTGCTTCCACCACACTAGAGTCAGTGGTCTTTTAATGTATCACGAGTTTTCGTAGTTCAGCCAAAATTTTCCTCTTTAGCCATGTAATGTATCAAGTCGAACAGATTTTACGAAGGTAGAGTCATACTTGAAATACACCTTGATACGTAACATCCCAACACAAACTAAACACATTAACAATTCCAGAGTTATGTGAAAGAAAGATGAACTCGCACAAGTAATCTAGGTCACCATAAGCGAAACGGTTATCTTGCTCATCCCCTTGTGCGGATGACCCAAAGAATGCTGAGAGTTGGCAAAAGGACAAGCATCACCCCTACCCAATTCCCAAAAATCCCTAATTCTCAATAGTTGCAAAAAAAAAAAATCAAAAAATTTGCAAAACGTCAAAACATCAAGATTTGACATCCTACAGTGCACACATCAAAATGCACTAAGAAACAGTGATTTTTATCACTCCAATCCCTTGCTCAAAAAAAAAAAAAAAAAACAAATCAAAATAAACAATGATCTTATCACTACAAACGAGCAAGTATCCTATTACAATTGAAGAAAAGAAGGGAGTTGAACTTGAATCCCTGGAACTCTCAACATTCTAAAGGTCTTCTCGCATGACGATATATCTGTCACATTAACTTGCGTACAGATCAATGTTTGCATGTGGATAAGCTAGCTTATGACATCCTAGAAAACATCGCGGATTAATCTAACTAAACATAACAAAGGAGTTAGTGGAGCTAGTTAGGTGATCCTCAGTACAGGTTCGGTTGAAAGCCCATCTGGCACTGGCGGTATCCTGATAAATACCACATAAATGAACTCAATGGCACACACAGGGATGTGAAATAGCTTGGTCAAAAATAGGTCTGATTCATACCTTGTTCAAAAATCATGTAAGATAAAGTACAGTCATGGCTAGAGAGCTAGAACTGTCTGAGTCTCAGAAAAACTTAGCTACATTTCTAAACCAACTGCGCTACTTTTCGTCTTTGCAATACCATCAGAAAATACAAAAAAAAAAAAAAAAAACCACATGTATACATACAAATTCATGCATCACAACAATCGCCTAAAAACAAAATAACAGAGTTCTAAACAATCTATGGTGCCATAGCCAAACATCACAAATCCCATTCATCCATTTCATCTCTGCATATCACATATAAATCAAAAACATTTGCAGTCATCATAGCATATGCATCCATCAAAATAAATCAACATAATACATCCATATTCATCAACCATCATGCACAAGATCAAAGAATATCAAAACAACAAAAACAACAAATAAATGCAACACAAAAACAAAAAGCAATAAACATTGCCAGACACAAGTGCTCTTGCACTTAACCTCTTGGCATAGCAAAACTGATATCGAGGTTTACATTGTCACTATCCTACTCCCTAAGAAGGCTACCATAGCCGGACCGCTCCACGGGAAAACGGATTTCAGACAATTTAATCCCCAAATGGTGTCACAAAACAACAAAAACATCACAAAACAAGCAACACAAAAACATAGCAATAAACATTGCCAGACACAAGTGCTTTTGCACTTAACCTCTTGGCATAGAAAAATAGATGTCGAGGTTCAAATTATCACTCTCCTAATTCCCCAAGAAGGCTATCATAGCCGGACCGCTCCACGGGAAATAGGTTTTCGATGATTTCACCTCATTATGACATCACCAAAAGGGTTAACACCCACCAAAAATAGGTCCATATGTTGGAAAAATTGCACATGCTTAACGGTAAACCCTCTAAAGGCACCCTTGCACAAGTCATCTTGGGTCAAGCGACTCGTCGCTTCTCTCACGAAGGTCATTCCCTCATCGATTCGTCGCTTGAGGGGGTAGTCACACTTAGTCACCAACCAACAATCACATACCCAATTAAGGAAAAGGACATGCATTCAAAGAATCATTGACAAAGACAATCACGCTCCTGCTTGGGGCAGTAAACAAGCAACAATCAAATCAATCAAACACTTGGCATTTCGTGAATCATGAATACAAGGTTCCCCTGAGGTAAAAACGCCCTTCGCCTATTCATGACTGATCAATGTCTAAGTTCAAGTCACACCTCACCAAAATAGGTTAACACTTGAAATCAAATTCCTTAGCTCGTCAGAAGCAAGGATTCAAGAATGCATGCCCTTTCCATACTTGGGGCATCAAAAGTTGGTTAGGTTACCAAGAAACCCTAATCATTAGTGCTTTGGTTATCTATTTTTGCTCAGCACTGCGTCACCCGTAGCGCTTCCCAAAAAGGGGCATCTGTAGACACCAAAACAGCACCAATCCGATTATGTGACTGCAAACACTGATCGCTTTGACAAACACAGCCCCTAGGGCAGCCCTCAGAGGTCAAACAATGGTCCTAACCACTTCCATAGCAATTTTGTAAGGTCAGGAAGCAATTTGGTACATTTAGACACTTTGCCCAGTACTCGTCTCACCCAGGGACGATTACTAACTTGCAATCGTCTCACCCAGGGACGATTGTTGTAATCGTCCCACCCAGGGACGATTACCAAGTTTAACGGGAAAAACGACAAACGATGCCAAGTGGCAGCCCAGAACAGTCAGTTGATGACTCTTGCCTTGCACGCGTGTGTAGGTGGACAGAAGGGCCGTTAGAGGACTGTCACAAGAAGCAATTATGAAAACACAAGTCAATGGAGGACTCCCCTCCCTCATGAGGAGACATGACTGCCACATGGCGCCTATGACCAACACATGGCGTTTGTGCTTCCTTCCCAAAGGAGACCCCTTGGGTCTATAAAAGGTGAGACTTTTCTCACCCAAAAGAGAGAGGTTGAAGGAGTTTTCAAGCAACGAAGTGCTGCCGAGTTGAAGACCCACTTGCATCCCTTTTGGTTCACCTTCCCACATCCACCAATCTCTTTTGCAAGGGAGGTTGTTGGGTGGCCTTTGGAAGCTCGAACCCGACCCAAATCCAACACATGGACACCTGAACCAACCAATTCGCCGACCCCCCACTCCTAAGAGATTTTGGGCCCATCCCAAGTGGATTGGTGCCAAAATCAAGTTCCATCGGTGGGCTGCCCACTTGGGCACCCCGCACCTTTTGGATTTAGTTGTAGTTCATTTTCTGTCATTTGTTCATATTCCATGTTATTCTCTCGTTGTTCAATAGTTCAGAATCTTGAATCTTGATTTCAAAAGGTTTTCATCGAATATTATCATGCTTTTGTTATTTTGGTTGTCCCACTGACTTGCAGGTAACAACGTCCAATTTCTCGGTGATGGAGGCCAAATTGGGAGAATCCGACCATCTGGGTCATCCCAAAATGGCCCCAATTACATAACCCCCTTGTTTGCAGGCATTTTGTAGGTCTCGAGAATCGACATTGGAGCAGCGGCAGGTCGGCTTCTTCAACACAGTATCAATCGTCCCTGCAGGGGACGATTAACAGCAGCAATCGTCCTTCCGGGGGACGATTAACAGTAGCAATCGTCCTTACCAGGGACGATTACCAGGTGAAAGCAGATTGGCCGGCTGTCTCAGGGGCAATGGCCTTTTGGTAACATTTTCTGTCTTCTGTCAAGTTTTCAAGCCATTTGGACTCACTGTATTTACTGTTTCAGGCAGATGTTTACATGCATATTTCGTTGATTTTAGAGAACGAACCCCTTTCCTTTGCAGCAGGTGCTACTGACATTTTTATTGTTTCTTTGATTGCAGGAAAAGCAATCAGAGGTGAAGAACTTATCCACATCAGCGACGGCAACATCTTGGCCCGCCCATTGCAATCGTGGGCACGCGGGAAGAGGAAGACTAGGTCACACATTGTAATGAAGACAAATTTAACGCTCCTAGCCCCCAAAAGGGGAGGAGACGTCTATGTAACCGAGGATAAGATATTTGAATAAAGAGGGCTGTGATTTCTTTACATCTTGTCTTTCGTTTCCAAGTTGTCTCCTTTCTCTGTTTTAGTGCATAGGATCAAAGCGTTACATTTTCGTCTTATGTTGCATAACTAGTGTTTCCTTTGCCCGGAATCTCGTGCTTTCAAGTCCATTGTGAACAAGGGTTATGTACACCCATCAATCCACATGTGCAATTACCTAGTGATAAATCTAGCCTAGGCTATCCCCCTACAACCATTCACACACTAGAGGATGAGCTTCAGGATATCTCCCTACATCATTCCCCACTTTCTACACACACCTTGGAATAATATATCAATATGGATATTTTAGAAGATAAAATCTCCTCATTCTACCATTATTGTTCCATATGATTTCTTTTAAGAGACTCCCATCTCCGACACTACATTGTCATGTTGTGTTGACGAGTTAACAAGACAATTTGCTATCTTATCTCTAAATGCTCATTATCCAAAGTATGACATGACATATTACCCACCATTGCCAACACATTTGGCTACATTCCTACATATACATTGGCAAATCCATCACTCAATCCCCTTGTTGTCCATAATATCACATTGAATGAAAATGCAAAGCCTATCAAACAAAAATTATGATGCATGCACTTGATAGTTGCATTAGTAGTAAAATATGAGCTCTAAAAGCTCCTAGATGTAAATTTTATTATACCCATAGATTATCCTGAATGGGTATCCAAAATGGTTCTAGTGCTAAAACCTTTTGGTGAGGTCCGCATCTACACTAACTTATATCATTTAAACAAAGTTTATCCCAAGGACAACTTCCTTTTACCTAACATCAACTCACTAGTTGATTCCATTGTAAGTTGATTTTCCTTATGGACAAATTATCTTGATACAACCAAATCAAAATCAACCCCACTAATTAGCACAAAAATTCATTCACAAACCCTTGGGGGACTTTTTTCTACAAGGTCATGCCCTTTGGTCTTAAAAATGTTAGGGCAACCTACAAATGTACAATGAATTACATCTTTCATGATTACATACATAAAATTATGGAATATTATATTGATGATCTCATCATGAAATCCAAGGAATGCTCACAAAATTTAGATGATCTTCATAAGATCTTCGATCATTTACTAGAACATAATATGCACCTTAACCCCAAGGAAGTGTGTCTTTTGTGTTACTTTAGGCAAGATCCTAGGGTCTATTGTCTCTCAATGTAGCATCGAAGTAGACCCATCAAGATGCCCCCACCTACCAACCTAAATCAATTGTGTAGTCTCTAAGGAAAAATCACTTCCATTCATCACTTTATCACACAACTATAAGACAAATGCAAACCATTCAATCATCTCTTACAAAAGGATTCACTTTCAAATGGAATGACAACTATCAAAAATATTTTTATTCTATAGAATCCTACCTTACTTCTCCACCAGTCATGTCTCCCCCACACCCACAAGTACTACTTACCCTATACATCTCAGCCACATATTTTGCACTAGGCACATTATTAGCCCAAAAGAATTTGCTCAATAAAGAACAAACTATATATTATATAATTTGTATGCTAGTCAACTACAAAATTCATTACGAGTACATGGAAACACTATATCTAGCTATAGTATTTTCCATACAAAATCTTTACCATTATATGCTAAACCACACTACTTTTGTCATCATTTGAGATAATCCACTTTGATATATGATGAACAAAAGTTACCATAATTACTGTACAAAAAAATAGATTATGCTTCTAAATGAATTGGATCTAGAGTTCATCTCACAAAAATCCATAAAAGGATAGGTCATCACAAACCAACTTGCAGAGGCTCCATTTCCAGATGATCAACCTCTCCTTATTCATCTTCTTGACGATTCCATATTTCATATTATAGAAGCTAAAGAGTATGTCGAGCCAGAAATAATGACTAATATGACTCTATTCTTTGATGGATCCTGATGTACTCACACTAGGGGTGTAGGCATTATTTTATTCACATCCAAATGGGAACCACTCCCCTTTTCATTCAAATTATACTTCCCTTGCACAAATAATAATGTAGAATACAAAGCCTTAACCACTCTGTGATTATGAAACCATTTTACTGATATAATGGCCTCCTTAGGATCATTAATTCCCCAAAAATATCTATCAGATACCATGTGTGTGTCCATTCACACCCTCACTCAATATACCATATTGCCTATGCCTCCCACAAATTATGGTGGTATTCATGTGGTCAATACCGAACCACACAATCCTTGGTTTACATAAATTAAGGATTATATTAAGTTAGGATTCCTCCCATGTGATCTACCACATGCTCATCATCGAGCATTTAAATAAAGGGTGCTTCATTATACATTGTTGGGGGACATACTATATCATTGCAGTTATGATGGCATCCTCTTACATTGCTTAGAACCATATGAATCTCAGTAGGTTATACAAGAAACCCATGATGGTACTTGCGATGGCACTTTAGTGGCATTGCAATCACAAAATACATGATTCACATAGGCTATTACTAGCCCAAGATAGAACACAATTATTGTGAGTATGTGAGACACTGTCTTAAGTATCAACAACATGCAAATCTCACACATATGCCATATCAAGCACTCCAACCTATTCAATCCATGTGGCCTTTATCTCAATGGGGCCTTGAACTTATCAATCAAATCACACCCACTTCATCAAACAATCACAAATTTATCATCACTACCACAAAATACTTTACCAAGTGGTTCAAAGCCATCCCAATTATCTAGACCATGATAGCCAAGATTGTAGTATTCATTACAAACCATATCATATGTCATTTTGGAATCCCCTCCCAAATAATTTCTAATAACGAGAAATATTTCAAAAATAAAATTGTTCGTGCCCTCTACACCCAATTAAACATTCATCATAGTTTTTCCACCCCATACTACCCACAATATAATGGCCAGGCAAAAGCTACTAATGAGTGTCATTAATCCCATCATTTAATCTCAATGATTTATCAATCCAGGGTGGTGTCCAAGGCTATCTACGATAGAAGGTTAGGGTAGAGTACAATTTAGGCATTTAGATTTTAAGCATTTATTGGGTGAGATAGATTTGGTTTAGCCTTTTGGTGTCACACTAAACCTAATATATAGAATGGAAACTTGCAAGGAATAAAAACTAATTCTAATTTGCAGAAATTGAAAGTTAACTACAAGTGTAGGAATTGAAATTGCTGAATTGAAATCTAATCTACTTTTGCAGAATTGAAATTGCTAAATTGAAATGTTGTTGAAAATGAAATCCTAAATTAATATTGCAAAATTGAAACCTAGTTTACTTTTGTAGAATTGAAATAATTCTTGGAAATAAAAACACCTATCAATATCCTGCCACAAAAGGTCGTCAAGCTTCTGCTACAGGAATTGACAACAAAATGAGATCTGCTGAAAATTAAAGGTTGCTAAAATATAAAAATAGGGAAACATGGAAAGGAGAGAAAACAAGGAAAACAAAGGTCTAATATAATTTATCAGTTGAAACACACACAAATTTTGTACATAAACATAATAGAAAACATAAATAACATCATACAAACTTAAAACAAGAAAAGTAAATCTGACAAGTAATCTGTTAATTCTGCTACAACAAAATTACATATTAAAACTTGCCATAAAAATCCTCCTTCTAGATCTAAAAGTGGGCACATACTTCCTGATCTAGAAGGATGTTAAAAACACTCCTTAAATAATTAAAAATTAGAACATAATTTGACAAAATATCTGCACTTTATTATTCCATAAATGACATTACAATACTGATGCTAAACTCTGTTACAAAATTGAACTTATTCTGCTAATTTCTAACAGCTACCTTTCTACTTAGCTCAACCAATATGGGAGCTATCATAGTTATAGATACCTAAAATCTATTTACATACATAAAAGATGTCATTCCTATCTTACAACCTAATTTCCTATTATGCTACAATAATTATGGGGATATTTCAGGACAAGGTCAGCTGCTTTAGTTGATCTTTTCATGGGCTGCATCTTTTGGTCGACAAGGAATGGTGGGTTGCATCTTTTGGTTGCTACTTTTAGGTAGGTCTTTAAATCTAGCTCCCAGGAGGTAAATCCAACTGACTTCACCCTTTCTCCTTAGTAAATTCCATGCCCTACCATTCATTGGTAGCTAGCTAGAATTTACATGGTAAACTACTACATTTTCTAGCTCTACTGCATAGTTGTAAAATGTTGGTATTTATTGCAAGTTCAAACAAATTAGAACATGGGAAAATAATTCAAATATCAACATGAAGAAGTACATCAAGTTGCTACTACATTTATACACTTTATTCACCAAGTAATAATGCTAAAATAGTGCAACAGTGCTGCACAATTCTCCTTGCTCTGTTATACCCTATTGTTGCCTATTTAGACCATGTGGGAATGCTTCTAAATAGGTCAGATGTCTTCTGTAGTCCTTCTAAACTTATTCCATCCATTTTCTCATGATTTTATTGACATATTCAAGGTGCTCCTTTAATGTAATAGCTTGTTGTTTTTTGTATGCTGCACAATTTTTCCAACTGTCAAAACATACCCAGCTACCCTTTTGGAGTGCTCATAACTTGTGCCTGGTAACTCCAAGGCATGAACATGATGTAACCTTCATAAATTTTTATCTACATATCAAATTGACTTGCTTCAAAAATCAAAGTTTTAGTGCTTGATGAGAGGAATCTGTTCATACCATCAGAATGTAATTTTACTATAGTATGACACCAAAATTGATATGATACTCATTTTTGACCTTTTACAAGTATACCTAGATTGTGTTGACAACAATGAAAAAACATCATAGGGCCTCCTTTACTCAACATAAAAAATTTGGCTAATTGAAACACATATTTTATTTTCTATTTAATCAAGCAAAAAGGTCACAAAAATGCTGAAAATAGTCAAAAATAGAGATATAGTGTTTCTAACATAAAATCATGCAAACACTTAACAAATATATATTCTAATCAACTATTTGGCAATTAAATTTTTCATGTTTAGTAATATGGCAGTCAAACATAGTGTAAAAATGAGGCATTTTCAGGCCTCATCATTCCCCCCAACTTGAACTGATGCATGCCCTCATGCATCCTAGTAGGTAATATGCAGGTTTTACTTTTATGAACAACATCATTTTCCACCTGCTACCTAAGAAATTTCTCCTTTCTGCACTATACCAAGCATTTTGAAATTTAAGCACATGTATTTCATTATTCTACAACCTTGCAATTTTTTTCAATTTTTTTAGTTGCAACGTTTTTTTTTTTTATTCTACTCTTTTTTCTTGCATATCTTTTTTTTCATTTGCAACTTGCAACTTTTTGACTTCTGCACTTTCTTCCTTCAATATTGCAATTACTGCATTTTTAACTTTTTTTCTGCCCTTCTACATGTTTTAGTGTTGTAAGGTCTTGGTATCATGTGATTCATCTTGCAATAGCCTTATTGTGAAACCATTTTTGGCAGATGCACTACTACTATTGGAATTTTCTATTGTTAACAACATTTCAGCCTGAATGCCTATGTTTGTTATTTTCACCTTTTGAACAAAATTGATAAAATTTTAATTTTGAAATGCTTCAATGATGTACTTACATGTGGTAGAGCCTTAGGAACCTCAATATTTGATGTATCCTACTATTTTTGCTATTCTGCAACATTTTTAGCAATTTTGGTACAATTTTTGTTTATTTCGAAAATATCCTGTTAATTCCAAAGATGCATTAGAAAATGTAGAAATGGCATATTTTTCAATATTTTTCTATATATTATGTTGTGTAACCATATCTAGGGCGTGTAAGCATTCCATAAAAAATCCCTTCTCTGTCCTTTTGTTTACTCCATGTCTATTTTGATATTTTTGCACTTTTGAAACAAAATTGACAAAAAAATTGAATTTGAATCTTTTTGGAGGGATGTACTACTTGTGGTGGGATGATTTTGAGCTTTAGGAACCTTAATATTTAATGTGCCCTACTCTTTTTTCTATTCTACAACATTTTCAGCGATTTTGGTACAATTTTTGCTTATTTCGAAGATATCCTACTTATTTCAAAGATGCATCAAAAAATGCAAAATGACCTCATATGCAAAATTTAGCTACATATTCTATTGTGGGCCCATATATAGTGTGTACAAGCCTTCAATAACATCAAAAATCCCCTCTCTATCCTTTTTTTTAGATGTTATTCTTCATTTTATATATTACTATTTTATTGTAGCAGTAGTAAAGCAAAATCTTCAAATGCTCCATGCAACTAAGGGCAGAAGGGGGTGTTTCTTGACATCTTAAACATGTTCCATTTTCAACTTCCCAATATTGTATGAATAATTTTATGCCAAATACTGATTATCATACCTTAAATGTTAAATGTTTACTATGAATTAAATGCAAGAAAAACATACCTTACTGTCCTAAAAATTGATCATGCACCTTACAAGCTGCGTCTGATTATTATTAGCAAGCTATCTGAAAACATAAATATACACGTGCAGTGTGAGATTTGTACAATGGTGAAACAAGGATGGGTGGATCAACAAGGTAATGTACATCAAAAAACTAGTTTTCATGCAAGCCAATTCAGTAGTGCCTCAAGAAGGTTTTCACTACTGAATTATTCATTTTTTTCTTCTTTTCTTTCTTCTTTCTTTTCATCAGAAGAGGCTGCCATTTCTGGTTTTCAACCAAATTCTGTCATTTTTTTCAAGTGCCTAAATAAAAAAAGAATGTCTCCCATGAGGTTACAATGAGAGAGAATGTCTCTCACTCTTATTTGGATAATAACAATCCTTATTCTTTAAAAGCATGTCAATATTTGTATGAAAACACCATCTTTTTCTGCTAAAATATGCAATAATGATGCAACCTTCCTTTCTAGATGAGTAGTAAGAATGTTCTTATGTCATAATTTAACTCCTTATTGCTATAAATGAAGTACTAACTTCATTGTTCCTCCATCATGCTGAAATTGATGCTTGTCCTCATCTATCCCCATTTTTTGGAACATGCCTTTTGTTGCATTTTTTTTCTCTCCTCTTTTTCCTTTTTTCTTTATTTTTCCTCTTTTATTTTATTTTTTCTCTTTTTGTCAAACTTTTAATCATAAATCTGAATCTTACATGGAAAAGAAATTCTCTTCCATCTACTGTACATCCAATTGTGGAATCTTCTTCAAGAAATCCTCCTTAGTTAATGGTGCATGGTATACCCGAAGGCAATATCCATTCACCACTAACTTCCTCCGTGAATCACCAATGGGAGAAAGAAACACTGCTCCATATCTCAAAATTTATTCAATCAAGTATTTTCCATGCTCCCTAATATACAAAATCTTGTCAATATGTACTTGAAACAATTCAATACCAATTCTCAAAGATGTTAAGTGCATACATCAAGATAAAATATTGACATACCCTTGTAATTCCATGCAAAGGGATTGAAATATTATTTCAAAATAGTAAATAATTTTTTTCTTTTTGTTCATAAGTCAGCCAACTAATAATGTTTAAGAATTTTCTTGGTTGTACTAAAAAAAATTTCATTCCTAGGAGGACAAAATTTACCCCTAATGGAAGTAAATTTTCTGTGTAGATTTTCTAATTTTTCTCCTTCCATGTGTCTAGAATAAAGGGTTTTTGTGTATCTCCATTGAATTTTATATCTTCAAGCTCAGATAAGTTCTTATTTGAGCACAATTGGATTTTACTACAGTTAATAACATTTCTTGCAGGTTCTTTACCAAATTTAGATACATAGACAAGGGTTACCTGTCCTATATTATTCATACTGACCACAAGTTGGGCTGGAAGTGGTGGTTCTTCCTCTACTGGTGGTACTTATGAATCTACCTCCTGTCATAAGGTATATTCATACATCCTGATCAAACTTCAAAAAGTGAAAAAGATAATTTAACTAAACATGTTTTTGGTTTGCACAACAAAATAGGAAGTGTACAACTTAGCAGATCAACTACTTGTCAGGTAGGATCACCTCTAATGAGATCAACTATTATCTTTGTAGGCTAAGAATTGCTAGGTTACGGTTTAGCATGGTAAAACCCTAACAATATTTAAGCAATAATGGCAAAAATCTAGGATAACCATTGAGCTGCAAAATTCTATTTTGATTGTGCAAAAGTTTTGTGATGATTTTTTTTAATAGACTCATCTTACATAGATAAGGGTTGTCTATCATGTATTATTCATATTAGCCATAAGTTGGGTTGGAGGTGGTAGTTGATTTACTTTCTCGGTTTGTTATTTTTAATATCTCTCTTTGAGAAGAATTTAGACTAGGCAACAAATTTTGCATTTATGAGTTGTGGAAGTAAATGGCATTCATCAGTGATATGTCCCTATGAACAAATGCTACAAGTAGTTGATATGGTTGTTTTATTCAAGAGATAGTCTTTTATATCTACCATGATATCTTCCCAACACCTAGTACAAATTTTTTTATACTACCCTGATGATATGGATATAAAAATGGCAGTACTAGCAGATGGCTCCTCTAAATTTTTCAAGAGATCTTATGTTTCCTGATAATGAGTATAAAGAGTTCTTTCAATTTTTATCAAAAATTTCAAACATAGGCAATTTAACCCCCAAGTGTGAATATCACCTTCGTGTGGTTGCTTGTTTTCTAAATGGATTGAAATGCAACTATCAATAATTATTATTTATAACAGCTATTACATTCATATTTTCCTCTGAACTTCATAACTTAGCATAATAATAATTATTTGGTTACTTTTACTCTCTAAAAATACCATGATCCCCGACAAAAAAACCAAAATTATGAGTGTCATTAATCCCATAATTTAATCTCAATGATTTATCAATCTGGTGTGGTGTCCAAGGCTATCTAAGATAGAAGGTTAGGGCAAAGTACAATTTAGGCATTTAGATTTCAAGCATTTATTGGGTGAGACAGATTTGGTTTAGCATTTTTGTGTCACACTAAACATAATATGCAAAATGGAAACTTGCAAAGAATAAGAACTAATTCTAATTTGTAGAAATTGAAATTTAACTACAAGTGTAGGAATTGAAATTGTTGAATTGAAATCTAATCTACTTTTGTAGAATTGAAATAACATAATTGAAATTGCTAAATTGAAATGTTGCTGAAAATGAAATTCTAAATTACACTTGTAGAATTGAAACCTAGTTTACTTTTACAAAATTGAAATGATGCTTGGAAATAAAAACACCTGTCAATGTCCTTCCACAAAAGGTCATCAAGCTTCTACTACAGGAATTGACAACAAAATGAAATCTGCTAAAAATTAAAGGTTGCTAAAACATAAAAAAAGGGAAACATGGAAAGAAGAGAAAAAATGAAAACAAAGGTCTAATCTAATTTTTCAGCTAACACACACACAAATTTTGTACATAAATGTAATATAAAACATAAATAACATCATATAAACTTAAAACAAGAAAAGTAAATCTAACAAGTAGTCTGTTAATTCTACTGCAACAAAATTATAAATTAAAACTTGCCATAAAAATATTCCTTCTAGATCTGAAAGTGGGCCCATAATTCCTAATATAGGAGGTAAAAAACACTCCTTAACTAATTAAAAATTAGAATAGAATTTGACAAAATAACTGCACTTTATTATTCCATTAATGATATTACAATACTGTTGTTGCACTCTGTTACAAAACTAGACTTATTATTTTAATTTCTAATAGTTACATTTCTACTTAGCTCAACCAATATGGGAGATATCATATTTATAGATTCCTAAAATATATTTAAATACATAAAATATGTCATTCCTATCTTGCAACCTGATTTCCTATTATGCTGCAACAATTTTGGGGATATTTCAGGACAAGGTCAACTACTTTAGTTGATCTTTTCATGGGCTGCATCTTCTAGTCAACAAGGAATGATGGAGATAGTTGTAGGATAATTCCCCTAACTTTCCTCAGCCTCAAGTTACCTTTTCAACTACTTGGAAACCACAGAAAGTCAAACTACAACACTTTCCCCTGTCATTTCCAAGATCTTTGGAATGACTGGTTGTAGATGCAATTTAAGCTCAAACATCTTCAAAATGCTTATTTTGGTTGCTTATTTTAGGTAGGTCTTTAAATATAGCTCCCATGAGGTAAATCCAATTGACTTCACCCTTTCTCCTTAGTAAATTCCATGCCCTACCATTCATTGGTAGTTGGCTGGAATTTACATGGTAAACTACTGCGTTTTCCAGCTCTGTTGCATAGTTGTAAAATGTTGGCATTTCTTGTAAGTTCAAACAAATTAGAACATGGGAAAATAATTCAAATATCAACATGAATAATTACATCAATTTTCTACTAAATTTATGCACTTTATTCATCAAGTAAACATGCTGAAATAGTGCAACAGTGCTGCACAATTGTCCTTGCTCTATTATACCCTCTTGCTGCATATTTAGACCATTTGGGAATGCTTCTAAATAGGTCAGATGTCTTATGTAGTCATTATGAATTTATTCCATACATTTCCTCATGCTTTTCTTGACATATTCAAGGTGCTCCTTTAATGTAATAGCTTGTTATTTTTTGTATGCTGCACAATTTTTCCAACTGTCAAAACATGCCCAACTGCCCTTTTGGAGTGCTCATAACTTGTGCCTGGTAACTCCAATGTATACCAAATTTTATCCACATGTTCTTGGTTGTATGAAATTAATTTGGTTCAATTTTTAGCTCTTAAATATTTAGGAATTGTTCCCATAATTGATATCAAGTTGGCCTCTAACACATGTTTTTACCAGAATTTCCAGGTGTCAAAAAGTGTGAAACTATAATTTTGTAGGTCCCATAGCTTCCATATTACCTGTACATATGCCCTAAAATTTGGGTAATGTGTTCTATCTACTATGAAATACCAGTGGTATAAATTTTGTACATTAACTAACTATGTATCATTTCCATTAGATCCGCAAATGTTCCTCTTAACGTAGATTTGCACCTATTAACAACTCCAGAAAAAACTAAGGCATGAACATGATGTAACCTTCATAAATTTTTATCTACAACTTAGATTGACTTGCTTCAAAAAAAAAAATTGTAGTTCTTGATGAGAGGAATTTGTTCATGCCATAAAAATGTAGTTTTACTAAAGTATGATACCAAAATTGATATGATACTCATTTTTGAAATTTTACAAATATACCTAGATTGTGTTGACAACAATGACAAAACATCATAGGGCCTACTTTACTCAACATACAAAATTTGGCTCATTGAAACACATATTTTATTTGCTATTTAATCAAGCAAAAATAGTCACAAAATGCTGAAAATAGTCAAAAACAGAGATATAGTGTTTCTAACATAAAATCATGCAAACACTTAACAAATATATATTTTAATCAACTATTTGGCAATTAACTTTGTCATGTTTAGTAATATGGCAGTCAAAAATAGTGTAAAAATGAGGCATTTTTAGGCCTCATCAGCTACTAACAAAAAAATCTTCTCCATACTTTATAATATAGTAGCAGAGTCTCACCGTGATTGGTATAATCAAATACCCTTAGCTTTGTGGGCCTACCATATGAGCATATGTACTCCCATTGGGGAAAAAACTTTCTCATTAGTCTATGGCACTGAATCCATAATGCCCCTTGAACTTGAGATACCCTCCCTATGAGTATCTATGAAAGAATCTATTGATGATGACACCGCTCGTCAAACTCATCTCGATTAGCTAACGCTCCTCGATGAACGACACATTCACACCATCGAGCACACACACATCTATCAATATCACCTTCATCGTGCCTACAATAGTAAGGTACATCAATGCAAATTTCAAATTGGTGACCTAGTTCTCAAAGAGAAACAATAAATCATAAGTCAACCCTACCAAAAATGAGACAAGTTTACCCCCAATTGGTTGAGCCCATTTATAGTCACACACAAATTTGGTTTAGGTGTCTATAAATTGGCTAATATCAAAGGACTCGCTAAACCTGAAACCATCAATATATTTCACCTTTGTGCATTCAATGCTTAGCCCACATAGGTATTCACCACCACAAATTGTACATAGTGCTATCTCCACACACATCACTCACTATGCACATCACAATACACATGGTTTTTAATTTATTTAATTTATTACACAACAGATGTACCTTTTCTTTTTATGTCATTTATATGTTGTTAGTATCTATTTATTTTTATAGGGTGTTGGAAAAAACATTGGTTAGTTTTCTACAATTCAATTAATTGCCTCCATTTAATTGTCAACCTGGGGTAGCTCGTAGTCTTGTGAGCAGCCATGCAAAATCTATGATTGTAATTTCTCCTTCAGATATGAGTCCCTTAGATTATGGTTTTGGGGGGGTGTTTAATATTTATTGAATTTTATGTTTAAACCAATAATCCTATGCTAAGTCTAAGAAACAAGACTAAAAACATTAAAACTCTCAATAACTACCTTGTTAGAAATTACTAAAACAAAATAGGGAAAATAATGGAAATAAATTAATCTATTAAAATAATTACATAAAATAAGGAAAATATGGAAGAACTCTGTTTTAAGTGGACCCATGCTTCCAGTAGGTTCTATCCATGGTAGGATGTTCACCGAAAACTTAGAAGATGCTTTTTACAAGAACAATGCAGAGATTTTTATTAACAGTTTATAGCTTGAGAAAAATATATAACAAGTCTAGGGATATTTTTCAATGGTGGCCTGCATATTTATAAAGTATGTGGTCAACCCTATTATAATGAATGAATCAACATATGATTTTTTTTTATAGTTGGTTGCTTGAATCGAGCAAAATATCATGATTTTTAAATGTATTTTGTTTCCAAAATATGCTGATATTTGATTTGCCTTACTTATAGAATTAATTTACATAATAGCTAAAAAATAAGTGATAAATCACTTTTTGCATTATTCCATGTTTGGTTATGATGCTATAAATCCATTCATGTTGTTTTCCAACATGTTCACTTTGTTCTACCGACCACAGATCCATGCTGAAGTTTGATGTTAATAGGAATCATGCACCGTGGTTGAAGAAGTCGAGAAGTAGGTACATTTTGTTCACATAACGGGAAGTAGGTTCCTTCCATAAAACAATGGGAAGTAGGAACCTTTCACCGTATAATAGGAAGCAATCACCTTTCATCATATAATTGGAAGCATGTGCCTTCCACTGTACAATGGGAAGCAGGCACCTAACAAAAATCAGGCATCTATCAATTAGGTACCAAATGGAATTCAGGCACTTCAAAGAACTTGGGTGCCTGAATTCATGCCTCTTTATGAATATTCTACAGATGTTTTCCCTTCATTTATTTATAAGTGCTATGTCCGAGTTGGACCTCAACAAAAAAATGCCAAAATGCAATGATTTCCACTAAATATACACAAATTACACTTAAAGATAAATATTAGAAAACATGCAAAATAAACTATCAATTATATATATAATTTCCATAAAATATTTATATCTATAAGAATATATGTTGCACATTATGGGGAAAAGAGTACAAAAAATGAGCAATTTTATGGCTCATAATTCCCCCATGCTTAAGCGGTGGCACATACCTATGCTACTTTGAACTGGTAATTACCATTTCTATTCACCTCATACTAATAGGCCCGGTTGGCCTATGTCCTCTTTCTCTTAGTGACCTTGGTTTTCTTTTTTTCTTGGGGCTTCCACCCCTTTGGTGTTGTGGGAGATACTATCTCATGTCCCTATTGATTTTGGTGTTTGATACGTTGAAGTGGTTCACTTGGCCTTGCCCTCTTCTTGGGTGGTTCTCTAATCCAGGCCACCTTGCCCTTATCAACATTCATATAAAAACCAGTGAAGTTGGTGGTATCCTTCTAGAATGCAGGCTCAACCATTTTACAGTACTCATGGTGAAGTGGCAACTTCTCACCCACAGGAACTGATTCCTTATCTTCAAATGAGATGTTAGATTCCTTAGCAATATTGGCTATGGGTAAATCTCCCCCTATTGGGTCAATCTCAGGTTCAACTCTAACCTCTATTTTTAATACATGGGGAGTTCTACTACTTGATGCTCGATCCTCTTTTTGTACAAGGCCTAAAAATCCCATTCGCTTAAAATATGCCTGCACCCTTGAAGGTTTTCCATATTTTGACCCATACAAATGCTAGAACTGCTAAGGTTGAGTAAATGGAATATTCTTATGAGGTCTTCCAAATTATTTTTTGACCTCCTTTTTTTCTTCCTTAAGGGCTTTCTTGGAGGTCTTCTTGTCTGCCTTAATTTTCTCCTTGAGCTCCTCAAATTTTTGTTTCTGGATAGCAAATAGATTCTTTGTTGCCTCTCATTCCTCATAGGAATCCAACTTTGATTCTTTTTTAGATTCAATGCCCAAGGTCTTCAACTCTACAACTCTTGCTCTGGTTCTGGGTCAATGTTGAGATGGCCTTATGGATTTTTATTCTGATTTAAACTTAATACTCTGTACCTCGGGGTATGTTTGTGCAACTATTATTTCTTGGTGTACAGGGGATGAAGGTTGCTAAACATCCTATACCTCTATATCTACTTGTTACACATAAGGGATTGCTTATTTTTCCTTTGTAGCTTCTTGCTATGCATCAAGGATTCCTGCTTCTTCTTGAGGCTGAGCTACCCCTATATTAATTAGAGAGTGCTCTGTCTCTCCCTCTCTATTTGTAATTTGAGGCTCTTCAACCTCCATATTCTTTTCTCCATCTTCTCCCTCATTTTTAGGCTGGTCTACATTTTGAGGTTCTTCAATTTTTACCTCATCCTCATAAATTACATGCTATGTAGAGGGGTACATATAGTAGGGCTGCTCTACTTCCATTGTAGTAGTGTCTCCCTATTTTATTTTATTATCAGTAGGGGGCACTTCTGTTACCCCATTAGTTGACACTGCTACATCAACCCTGGTCATTTGTTCAACTATTTTTGTTTTGGCCTTCAACTAAAATTGTCTTTGTAGTTTCAAAATTATTTGATACAATTCATGCATTTTTAGGGTGGCCTCTTTTTTGGACTCTTCAAACAGAGCCTGCTCCTCTTTGAATTTGGATTCCCAAGTGGACACCTACTCTTTCATAACCTACAACTATTGTTATAGATCCTCCACCTGGCCCTCTGGTGGTACATATACCATGGTCACCTCCTATTGAGGAGTTGGCCTGCAAGAAATATCTTGTAAAATATGGACCATATATTCCTCCTTGTTAAGCTCATCGATGGGTGTCTCATCATCAGATGATATTGAAACCACCCTCTATGCACTCCTTCTACTTCTCATCCTAGTGGAGATAGGCATGGAATCCTACACTACCTCATCCTTGAATTGGGGTGCAGAAGGGGATGAAGCCTACCCTGTTTTGTCCCCAAACTAGGGAAAATCAGAGAATGAGGTATGTCATGCTTCCCTTGTATTTCTTGTAGGCTAGTATGTAGGTGCTATTGTTTCTCATTCTATCACCTCCTGGGCTGACTATTCATTTTGAATGGGCATCTTCTCCTCTGCTTGTGCCCCTACTATTGCACTAGTACCTACAACTTCCTCAATTGTCAAATTTCTATGTGACTCTACATATCTCACCAAGGTAGAAATTAGGCCATGGTGATACAGGGTAGAGATAGTGCTTGCCTGGTATCACTTGACCTCATATTTAAAGGTGCATGCAAGGTAGGGAGGAACGTTGATTTTGTCCCCATGCAAAATATAATTAAGAAAATAGAAGTGATTGGCATTCAGGTGGGAGTACCTACCAGAGCATGTAAAAAAATGGGTAATCTATTCAAAACTAACCCTCTAGATCTTGGGAATGTGCCATTTTGGTAAGCCAATGTGCATCAGGTATTCTGGTGGTGCTCCAAAAAATATCTATGCATAGAGGGCAAGGTTATCCTCTTTGTACGTGTGCTCCCCTGTAAGAGGGAGGCCCGTAACTCTGGTGATGTAGTCCTTAGTGACTGGGATCTCCAGGCCCCACATGCACATGATCCCCTTGATCATTGATGCTACAAATTTTTTTGCTACTACCACATCCTAGCCCTTAATGACTAGTCAATAGTAGTCCATCCATTCTATAGAATCCAACTGTGTTTGGACATCTACAAATATACCCGAGAAATTTATCGGATTACTCTTCTTAAGGTCATGATGTTTCAAATTTCTCCCGATACTTTACCTTTAATTCATAATTCACTCAACAATCTTACTATCTCCCCTTCAAATTACCATTGTGTCTCACTGTTCTATTATTTTTTTTTGCTGAAGTTGGTTGCATAGTAGCTGGTAAACGTTAAACAAATGCATTTATGCACATAGGTGTTTAATTACCATAATCAATAGTTATTATGGTTATTCATAGTAAATTTACTTTGAGCATGTGCCCGATTGTGCAGAGATGATAACAATAAACTATCGACTAATTAGAGGTGTGCCACATAAAATTATGCTAGGTGGATTTGTTCAAGTGGTTAAGCTCATAATGGGGGGTTGTTTCGGTACATTTCCATAGACACACATGTTCATAAAAATAGTATAGACAAGAAAACAAATTTAAACATGCACCTACATTTTTCCATGGGTGCATATGTGTAAATGTCCATGGTGCATCGCTATTGGTTGGCATTTGATGAGGAGGTAAACTACAACATATAATGATGGCCATGGTTCCCATGCAATGAATTTCTGTAGACATGATTGGTTCTTGGTAGCTACACTATGCATTATTCAAGAAAACCTACAAATATTAAAAACAAAAATTAGAAAAACATAGCACCTTGGGATGACAAATGTCCCCTCCTTGTAAATTGGTTGATGTCAACTTTTCATTTTGTCTGTGATTAAGTTGAATTTTCATGTGTAGGTGGTACTAACATGGCTCAAGCCACATCCTAAGGTTGATGTGTTATTCTATCAAGGCAAAAAATAGCCGTAATCAATGAAAATTAGACACCTTTTTCATATGGAAGTCAGGCACCTTATTTTCAAGTTACGATGTGCAGGTACCTTGTAAACTAGAAACATGCATCATAGAAATTGGGTGCTTTTCTTACTCAAGAAGTAGGCACCTTAGCAGTTAGGCACTCTACTTAAAACGGGAGTAGGCACCTTAACAATCAGGTGCTTATGCCTATCATGGGAAGCATACACCCTTTTGCTAACTATTAGGTGTTGTACTTATAAAATAAACTTATACAAACCCTTTTTTTTACATGTATTCTAAGAATATTTGGTGTTAGTTTCCCAAAAATTGGTAGTTAGCCATTCTCCTAAAAGATCAAGAGTCAGGCATTGAACTATCAAAAAATGGGATGCAGGTGCCATCTTCATAACATACTGGGAGTCAGGTGCCATGAAGCATACAATGGGAAGTAGGTGCCTTCCATCATACAATGGGAAGTAGGTACCTTTTGCTATACAATAGAAAGTAGGTACCTTCCACCGTACAATGGGAAGTAAGTGTTGGCAATTTTGGGTACATTGGGTACATTGCCTTTGCTCAAGTGTTGATGTTGTCATTGATGTCAAGAAGCGGAAGGGTTTTTGTGAAAACCAAGGTAGACAAAATAAAAGGTTTTATTTAAAACCATGGACAACAGATTTGAAATGGGTTTTTCTTAAAACCCAAGTTGGCTCTTCGTTTCGTTGAAAAAGGTGCCCCGGTGATGAAGATATTTAATTTTAAATATTTAGTTTAAATTTTATTTATTTAAAATTTAAATTAAAATTTTAATTAAATTAAAAGGGCCGACGTGTTTGGAAATGCATCAAAGTGCATATAAATTAAGGCAATGAAATTCTTTAATGTGGGTGAGGAATTTGGATGAGAAAAATGTTTTAAAGGGAGTATGCTTCGATTTGAAATAGCGGATGAAAAGGAAATATCCTTTGAGCACTCAAGACGAGGCAACAGTGAAACCGAGGGAATGGCATAATATGATTCACGCTCTTCGAAACCCCTTTGTGAAATCAGAGTAGAAGAAAATAACATGCGCATATTTTGATTTGGCACTGGTGTATATTGAGGTCGAAACACGTATCCATGTGGCGCTCATCCTCTGGTTGAGAATGCACGGTCAGCAAAGTAACGTAGAGTCAAAACAAACGATTGGATGGTAGTAGTGAGTCCCTCGGCGAACGTGATGGCAGTGTTTGGCTACAACAATAAATAGGCGGACAGTAACGTGATGTCGAATCATGCAAAATACAGCATAAAGGATTATTTTTTGAGGTACATTATATAAACCTTAAGTTTGACGAGGGTTCACAGCGCTTGGAAATTATAAGGTATGTTTCGTCAATTCTTATGCTTGGTATGCAAGTCGGGAGATATAAGGATTGTGTAAAATTGGTTTTTAATTAATTGTATTGTGGTGTTAGGAGATATAAGGGGTAGACATTTGATTTAAATGGTTATTGGTTAATTAAAAGGATATTGTGGTATTAGGGAGATATAAGGGCTAGCAATTTAATTTAAATATTTGTTTTGAAAATATGGGTAATAGTTTTTATGGAGTAGATAAGGTGAATATAAGAAATATGTTATGTATGATTTGTTGAATGAGGTTGAAAGAAGAAGACATAGAACCTTGATTATATTTGGACCAAGGAATATTCTTGAGGAAATATTAAAGAAATATGTTGTCTACTAACCTTCTTGAGTTTGGCAAAAAGGTGGTTATGGTTATGACAAATTTGTGAGATCTTCTTCATCTTCAATAAGGTATGGGCACATTCTTCTTATGAGTATGATTGGTGTATGTTTTCCTGAAATAAGATTGGAGTGAAAAGGTATTCAACTAGGTTTCCTTTGGTTGGGTGTAAATCCTATTTTCTGGTTTGTTGAAGACTACTTATGCATTGTTATCATTGATGAGAGTTTTGGTGAATGCATAATTCTGGTTTGAGGTAGTGGAAGCATTGTGCACTAGGGTTTATGTTTGTGAGTCTTGCTACTTGCTTTGAGTTGGTGAAACCCTTGGTTGGCTATTTTGAGGTTGATGGTTGAGTTGCTTCCATAGAGGTTGTTTGATCAAGTTATTGCTTTTACTTGATTCATGATATTGGGCTTACTCCATTGAGTTGATTTGAACAAGTTATTCTTTGCATTTGGTGATATTGTGTGGGTGGCTATTTTGTTCAAATATCTTTGGAGGGAAAAGGATTTCTACTTGTTTCCTTTTCTTGTGATGATTGGTTGAATGCTTCAAGGTTAATGTTGAGTTGAATGATGTTGGTTAAACCTTGTCTTTGAGCATTGTTGTTGAAGCCCTAATTGGTTGAGAAAAGATATTGGTTGTTGGAAAGAACATGAGTATCATTGTTATATGAGATATTGCTTGGTTGGCAATTGTTGGGTTGTGTTTCATGTTCTTGAGAAAAGCATATTACATCTATCTTATTCTTATGAGATTTGAGATTGAGTTGAGATTGAGATTGGGAGTTAAGTATAGAACATATTGAGTCTCTAACAATTCTCTTTATGCTTCTATGAGGTTGATGAATCACATTGGGTCTCTAACCATTCTCTTTGTGGGTTCATGCCAAGCAAGTTTTTCTTGATGAACTTGTGAGCAGGTTTTGGACAGGTTCCATTGGGGACTTGTGAGCAGGTTTTGGACAGGTTCCTTTGGGGACTTGTGAGCAGATTTGGACAGGTCCTAGCAGAGGACTTGTGAAGCTGAGTTTGATAGTTCTATCAGAGAACTTGAGGATAGAGGTGCATTGGTTCTATGAGAAGAACCTGAGGATAGATTTGTGCTAGACCGAAGGACTGTGTTTAGTGCAGATTCGAGGACCAAATTTTGAGGTGATAGAGTTGAGGACAGAGGTCTCCAGCTAGAGCAGGGAAGACATGTGTCTTCTATGGATAGAGTTCCATTTGCTAAGGGTAGCGGAGGCAGAGGTCTTCTAGAGGATCACCAGCCAGAGCAGAGGTAGGGGAAGGTATCTCCTTTGAGCAGAGGCTCATAAATTCAGATTGGGGGAAGGTATCTCCTTTGAGCCGAGGCTCATAAACATTGTAATTGGGAAGGTTTCCCAAAGAACTTTGAGATAACTTTTAGAGAAAAGTTTTGTGGATGAACCACGTTAAAATTGGTGTCACTTTGTGGATGATCTTGTGCATTGTTTTGATATTGCTTTGGATATATTGCTTTACTATTTTGAAGTATAAAGGAAAAGTAAAAAGAGGTCTTATACTGTTCACCCCCCCCTCTCAGTATAAGCTTGTGTTCTTCAATTGGTATCAGAGCCGGTGCCTTCAAAAAGTTTAAACAACTTGAAGGAAGATCTTACAAGAACACAAATGGCAAGGAAAGCAAAAGCAACCAAGACAAGAGAGAAATCACGGTCATGAAGAAAGAAAGTCTCAAGTGCTATTTGGGAATGGAAATATTCAAGAGATGAATCAAAAGGGAGAACAAGCATTAATAAAGGAAGAGGGAAGAGACAAGACAAGGAAGAGAATGTTTTGGGCAACTATCACAATGATATATTGCCATGGGTTTAGTAGCGGTGAAGATGAAGATGATCCATTCAAAATTGGTGAAGAAACAGATTCGGAACAAGAGTGTGATGAAGAAGGAAGTGATGCAGAAGCAAATTGGAAATAGAAACAATTTCAGACCGAGTAAAAAGGTTGAGGATGCGAAGATATAATCACCAGCTTGAAAGTACAAGCAAAATATTACAAGAAAATTTCTGAAGATCTCGAAATGCAATCATCTAGGAAAACAGAGTATTGCAGCAAGCTAGAAAAAGAAATTGACAGTTTAAGAATGCAGATAAAAGAAATGAGTAATAAAGTCAGTATATACAGCAAACATGAAGAGGAATCTAACAAAGTTGTTAGCAATCTGAAGCTGAAAATAGAAGAGTTCAAAAAGAGTGAAGAAACTCTCAAGTCTCAGATCAATGAGAAAGAGACTGTTTGTCGCAAACAAAAAGAAAGATGTTTCATTGAAGAAACAACTAGAAGAGGCCAATACAACTCTTAAAATCAAAGATGAGCACAACAATCAAGAAAAGAAGAGTGTCTACCTTGACAAAGCAAGTAAGTGTTCTAGTAGTGATAGTGAAAGTTCTTCAAGTGATAATGAAAATGAGATGTTGTTCATATCAGAAAAGGAGGAAGAACCGAAACATAGATTCATTATCATGAAATGTCTTAGATGTGGAAATTTTGGTCACCTTGAGGATGATTGCACAAATAATGAATTGGTTGCTAGTATGTATGAGGATGCTTCAAAAAATGATAAGGAAGATGCATGTATGGTTTTTGAAAAGGGTAGCACCTCTAGTGATAAGAAATCTGAAAAAGGCCTTGATAATTCAAAATGCAATCAAATAGAGGATCTTGAAAGTGAACTTACTAATGCTCTTAGTGTTTTGAAAAAGGAAAGAAAGAAGAATGCTAGACTCAAGGATAAGTTAGATGAATGTTGTATGGAGAGAGATGAACTTATAGAAAGTCTTGACGTCTCTATGGCTAAGGCACAAGAACTCAAGAATGAGTTAGAATCTAAGGTGCTTGAGTATAGTGAATTAGAACAGAAAATGGCTTCTTTGAAAGAGGAAAATAAAGAGTACAAGGATAAGCTGTACAAGTTTCAAGAAAGCTCCAAAAAGGTTAAATCTCTTATCAAAGGTCAAAGAAAGACAACAGATAAAACAAGTCTTGGTTTTGTTAAGCCACACAAGGAACAAGTTGGAGAGTCTAGTAAGAGACTCCAAAAGGAAGAGAGTTCTGATGGGGAAAGTATTTCAGATCATGAGTCCTTGAATGATAGATGCACAGAAATAGAAAACAGAATTCAGAATGAGAAGAAGAAGTTTTCAGGACCTAAGAAGTCAAATAAAGGAAAGTTTCAAGGCAGATGTTTTGCTTGTCACAGGTTTGGTCACATGGCTTCACATTGCATGGCTCAAGTGAAGAAGGTAAATGACAGTTTTAGAGGTGGTAATTTCTTTCAAGGATATTGCTACTCTTGTCAACAGTTTGGGCACAAGGCAGTTCATTGCAAGGCAAATAACAGGAACAGGTTTGGTCATAACAGTTTGGCCAGAACAGGGTTAGTCAGAATAGGTGGATTCAAAGAACAGGTATGCCTCAAAGAAATAACATTGTTACTTGTTATAAGTGCAACAATGAAGGTCACATAGCTAGACAATGTAGAGCTGAACTTCCAAGGTACAGGAATAGAAACAGTGGTATGAACAGGTCCAAGGATCAAGGCATGGCTAAGAATAGGAACAGTGACAAAAACAGGAATAGGAATATGGACAAAGAGTTCAAGAGAAGGCCCGACAAGGAAGTTATAGACGCTGATGATGATCAGTGCCTAATGGGAGTTTTACTCCCACCCCAAAATTAATCACCTCAACAGGAGGTGGGGGAGGGACTAAGCTAAGAGGCTCATTCTTAGTCCCGAGCCCCAAAGGTGACCCTTTGCCATTGATGACAAAGGGGGAGAGATATGAGTAAGGGGGAGAGCTTCAAGTGAAGAGGAAAGCTTCAAGTCGGGGGGAGCAAAACTTCAAAGGTAGATTCTCCGTTGTGGGTTTCAGTTTTGGCTCTTAAGAAGTGTTTTTTAGTAAAGGTTTGCCATCAATGACAAAGGGGGAGATTGTTGGCAATTTTGGGTACATTGGGTACATTGCCTTTGCTCAAGTGTTGATGTTGTCATTGATGTCAAGAAGCGGAAGGGTTTTTGTGAAAACCAAGGTAGACAAAATAAAAGGTTTTATTTAAAACCATGGACAACAGATTTGAAATGGGTTTTTCTTAAAACCCAAGTTGGCTCTTCGTTTCGTTGAAAAAGGTGCCCCGGTGATGAAGATATTTAATTTTAAATATTTAGTTTAAATTTTATTTATTTAAAATTTAAATTAAAATTTTAATTAAATTAAAAGGGCCGACGTGTTTGGAAATGCTTCTTAGTGCATATAAATTAAGGCTATGAAATTCTTTAATGTGCATGAGGAATTCGAATGAGAAAAATGTTTTAAAGGGAGTATGCTTCGATTTGAAATAGTGGATGAAAAGGAAATATCCTTTGAGCACTCAAGACGAGGCAGCAGTAGAAACCAAGGGAATGGCATTTGCGCTCTTCGAAAACCCTTCATGAAATAGAGTAAAGAAAATAAAATCACATATTTTGATTTGGCACTGGTGTATATTGAGGTCGAAACACGTATCCATGTGGTGCTCATCCTCCGGTTGAGAACGCACGATCAGCAAAGTAATGCAGAGTCAAAACAAACGATTGGATGGTAGCAGTGAGTCCCTCGACGAATGTGATGGCAGTGTTTGGCTGCAATAGTAAATAGGCGAACAGTAACGCGAGTTCGAATCATGCGAAATACAACATAAAGGATTATTTTTGAGGTACATTATATAAACCTTAAGTTTGACGAGGGTTCACAGTGCTTGGAAATTATAAGGTATGTTTCATCAATTCTTATGCTTGGTATGCAAGTCGGGAGATATAAGGATTGTGTAAAATTGGTTTTTAATTAATTGTATTGTGGTGTTAGGAGATATAAGGGGTAGACATTTGATTTAAATGGTTATTGGTTAATTAAAAGGATATTGTGGTATTAGGGAGATATAAGGGCTAGCAATTTAATTTAAATATTTGTTTTGAAAATATGGGTAATAGTTTTTATGGAGTAGATAAGGTGAATATAAGAAATATGTTATGTATGATTTGTTGAATGAGGTTGAAAGAAGAAGACATAGAACCTTGATTATATTTGGACCAAGGAATATTCTTGAGGAAATATTAAAGAAATATGTTGTCTACTAACCTTCTTGAGTTTGGAAAAAAGGTGGTTATGGTTATGACAAATTTGTGAGATCTTCTTCATCTTCAATAAGGTATGGGCACATTCTTCTTATGAGTATGATTGGTGTATGTTTTCCTGAAATAAGATTGGAGTGAAAAGGTATTCAACTAGGTTTCCTTTGGTTGGGTGTAAATCCTATTTTCTGGTTTGTTGAAGACTACTTATGCATTGTTATCATTGATGAGAGTTTTGGTGAATGCATAATTCTGGTTTGAGGTAGTGGAAGCATTGTGCACTAGGGTTTATGTTTGTGAGTCTTGCTACTTGCTTTGAGTTGGTGAAACCCTTGGTTGGCTGTTTTGAGGTTGATGGTTGAGTTGCTTCCATAGAGGTTGTTTGATCAAGTTATTGCTTTTACTTGATTCATGATATTGGGCTTACTCCATTGAGTTGATTTGAACAAGTTATTCTTTGCATTTGGTGATATTGTGTGGGTGGCTGTTTTGTTCAAATATCTTTGGAGGGAAAAGGATTTCTACTTGTTTCCTTTTCTTGTGATGATTGGTTGAATGCTTCAAGGTTAATGTTGAGTTGAATGATGTTGGTTAAACCTTGTCTTTGAGCATTGTTGTTGAAGCCCTAATTGGTTGAGAAAAGATATTGGTTGTTGGAAAGAACATGAGTATCATTGTTATATGAGATATTGCTTGGTTGGCAATTGTTGGGTTGTGTTTCATGTTCTTGAGAAAAGCATATTACATCTATCTTATTCTTATGAGATTTGAGATTGAGTTGAGATTGAGATTGGGAGTTAAGTATAGAACATATTGAGTCTCTAACAATTCTCTTTATGCTTCTATGAGGTTGATGAATCACATTGGGTCTCTAACCATTCTCTTTGTGGGTTCATGCCAAGCAAGTTTTTCTTGATGAACTTGTGAGCAGGTGGACAGGTTCCATTGGGGACTTGTGAGAGTTTTGGACAAGTTCCATTGGGGACTTGTGAGCAGGTTTTGGATAGGTTCCTTTGGGGACTTGTGAGCAGATTTGGACAGGTCCTAGCAGAGGACTTGTGAAGCTGAGTTTGATAGTTCTATCAGAGAACTTGAGGACAGAGGTGCATTGGTTCTATGAGAAGAACCTGAGGACATATTTGTGCTAGACCGAAGGACTGTGTTTAGTGCAGATTCGAGGACCAACTTTTGAGGTGATAGAGTTGAGGACAGAGGTCTCCAGCTAGAGCAGGGAAGACAGGTGTCTTCTGTGGATAGAGTTCCATTTGCTAAGGGCAGCGGAGGCAGAGGTCTTCTAGAGGATCACCAACCAGAGCAGAGGTAGGGGAAGGTATCTCCTTTGAGCAGAGGCTCATAAATTCAGATTGGGGGAAGGTATCTCCTTTGAGCCGAGGCTCATAAACATTGTAATTGGGAAGGTTTCCCAAAGAACTTTGAGATAACTTTTAGAGAAAAGTTTTGTGGATGAACCACGTTAAAATTGGTGTCACTTTGTGGATGATCTTGTGCATTGTTTTGATATTGCTTTGGATATATTGCTTTACTGTTTTGAAGTATAAAGGAAAAGTAAAAAGAGGTCTTATATTGTTCACCCCCCCTCTCAGTATAAGCTTGTGTTCTTCAAGTAAGTGCCTTCTTCCATACAACAAGAAGCATACACCTTTCATCATACAATATGAAGAAGGTATTTTCCACCGTATAATGGGAAGCAAGTGCCTTTTTTGATAACTAGAAGCAGGCACCTCCCCATAAAACATTAACACATGGTGCTTTTCTTTTATTCAATAGGTGTTGAATTGTTCTTGTGTATGCACTGTCAAGTTGATTAGACCTTTTCAATGCTTCTAATTAAAAAATAGGTACAGGATCATCATATATCCTTGAACCAGTAGTTGAGTGTTTTATTGTCCAAAAAGACCAATCTAAACACTCTTGTACAGGTTCAGGTTTAGTATTCCCTTTTCTAAATGGGGACTAACTACTACTTAAAGCAAATTCTCCTAGAAATCTTGGAAAGTGAGGTTTATGGATCCTATTATTGTTAGGCTTAGGTCTCCCAAGCTTCTTAATAGTTGCACAAAGGGCATTGTACCTACAAAACATAAATACAAATAAAAAAATAAAAACGTTTTAAAAAAATAATTGTCTTTGGGACTATGTGGACTAGGTCCACATCTCATTGACTCAAGATAAAATCAAAATCAACTAGGGTCTCCCCCATGCCTAATATAGACTCAGTCATGTATGCTTCAGACACATAGTATGGATGCAAGTGGTGGCCATTTACTATTAATATAATGTTGTTGACATCTATTGTTATAACTCTTACAACCCCATTATTGATGATTTAAATTACTAAATATGGACCCATCCAACAATGAATGAGCTTACCCATTATTTCTTGGAATTGAGAATCATAAAGTAATGCCCATTCTCCCACTTTAAGTTGCTTTGGCCTAGTGTGGCAGTCATGCCACTTGGATCTTTTGTTTTGAATGATCTCTATTTTTTGTAGAGCCTCAAGGTGGTATTCATCTAGCTGATTAAGCTACTGAATTCTATTTATTTTTGTATCATCCATATTGATATTCAATTATATAGTAGTCCTAAGTGTTTTAATTTCAAACTCTATAGGCATCATGGATGTTTTCCCATAGACTAACTAAAATGATGTGAAACCAGTAGTATTCTTATAGGTGGTCTTGTAGGCCCACATTGCTTCTGGTAATCTAGTAGCCCAGTCCTTCCTATGTTGATGTACTATCTTTTTTAGGATATTCTCCAATTCTCTATTGGTCACCTCAACTTGACCATTTTCCCATGGATGGTAGGGAGTGGTTTTGTTATGCCTAATTTTATATTATTGCATAAGTTCTTGGATCATACTTGAAGTAAACTGAGGTCCTTGATTTGTTGTGATCTCCCTTGGGACCCCAAATCTTGTTAAAATTGCTAAATACAAGAATTTTGCTATATTTTTTTCCTTTGAATCACACAAAGCATGTACTTTAACCCACTTTGTCACATAGTACAAACTTGGATATACCTCTTACCTCCTGACTATAGATTAATAGGTCCTACGAAGTCCATCACCCATTTATCAAATGGTTCAATGTGAACATGTGCTTGGAGTGGCATCTCATATCTGAGAGTAGGTCTGCCCATCCTCTGACATTGATCATACTGACCCACATGCTTGGCTGCTTCTTTGAATAGTGAATGCCAGTAATAACCAGCCTACAAAACTTTATATGTAGAATTTTTTCCTGCAAAATAGCCACCACAAGGTTCATCATGGCAAGCCTTTAGTATTTCAATTATTTCTTCTCCAGCAACACATCTCCTCATGATTTGATCAGGTCCTATTTTAAATAGGCACACATAAATCCATGAGAAATGTACAGTTTTCTCAATTAAAGTCTATTTTTCACGAGGTAAAAGTGTAGGGGATACTCTACCAATGGCTAAATAATTAGTCATATTTGCGTACCAAGGTATTTGATCATTTAGAGCAAACAAATCCTCATTTTGAAATTGATCTTCTATAGCTACATAGTTTGGAGGTATCAATATGGACAAGGAATTAACTAACACATTGTATTTTTCTAGCTTATCTACTATTGTCATATTAAATTCCTATAAAATTAATATCCATATGATAATTCTGCCACTAATCTCAAGTTTTTTTGTTAATTATTTGATTTTTGAGTGGTCAGTGTGTACAAATACCTAATAACCTATAATATAATGATAAAATTTGTTAAGAGTTTGTATTACTGCAAGAAACTCTTTCTCTGTGATAGTATAATTTAGTTCAACACCTATAATATTTTTACTAACACAATAGATGGCATAAAAATCATCACCATATTTCTATCCCAGTACTGAGCCTATTGCATTGTTATATGCATCAGCATAAATGTGAAAATGTATGGTCCAGTTTGGACTTCTCAGCACTGGAGCAGTAATCAGTTTTTCCTTTAGTGTGTTCAATGTTTGTTCACATTCTTCAGTACAAACAAACTCTACATATTTTGTTAACAATATGGTAAGAGTTTTAGCAGTTTTACTAAAATATGATATAAATCTCCTATAATAACCAGCTGATCCTAGGAAACTATGAATGTCCTTTTGTGTTTTGGGAGTAGGAAAATTTTGGATGACTTCAATTTTCTTTCTATCTACTTTGATCCCATCTGTAGAAAGGTGATGTCCTAAAACTATCCCTTCTTGCATCAACATATAACATTCCTCATTTCTTAAGGAAAGGTTAGTTTCCTCACAATTTTTAAGTATCTTTTCCAGATTTTCTATGGCAATTTCAAAAGTCTCACCATATACAGTGAAATCATCCATGTATACTTCCATAGTCTCTCCAATCATATCTAAAAAATTTCTAAGAATTTCCCTCTGAAAGGTGGTAGGTATATTACATAGGCTAAATGGTAAGAATCGGTAAGAAAATATCCCCCATGGACAAGTGAATGTGGTTTTGTCATGATATTTATCCCTTATTTGGATTTGATTGTATCCATTGAATCCATCCAGGAAAGAAAAGTACTTATTTCTTGTTAAGGTGTCAAGGACCTGATCTATAAATGGTAAGGAGAAGTGGTCCTTTTTGGTTGCTTTGTTTAACAACCTATAATCAACACAAATTCTCCACTTTCCATTTTTCTTGGGCACCACCACTAATGGTGATACCCACTTGCTATCTGAAATGGGGTAGATGAATCCAACTGTGAGAAGTTTTTTTAACTCTATTTTAACAATTTATTTTATGGTTGGGTTCATTCTCCTATGTAGTTATCTTATTGGTTTGACCTAGTCTTCCAGATATATTCTATGTATACAGGTCTAAAGAGATATTTCTCTCATGTCATAATATTCCCAAGAAAAGACATCTTGATATTTTTCCAATGTCTGTTTTAGTTTGGTCTGCTGTTCAATTATCAATTTATTATCTACATTCAATATTCTACCAGGTGCAACTTCTATTTGCTGAATATGGTGGTCTTTCACTCCTACTAATGGTAACTAAAGATGAGTACATGAAGTTTATACCTAAAAAAAATGGGAGATTATCTTATCCTCATCATTTTCATCTTCCAATTCCTCAAGTGTCATCACTGGTTGGAGCATTGATAGACCATCAACATTTTTATTTTAATTATCAAGTTTTCCCAAAAAATCTGAATACTATGCAGGTGGATGTATCATTAGTTTCTTTATATCTTAACCATATGAAAGAGTCATTTTTCCATATCTACAGCTTATGTAGGCATTAGCTATTGCTAGCCAAGGTCTACCTAAGATTAATGGGTATCCACCTAGTCTAGACTTAGATTGTAATACTAAAAAATATGTTGGATACTCCCATGTATCTACTGTAATAGTGATATCTTCTAGTATTCCATTAGGAAGTATTGTAGACCTATCTGCAAACTACAACATAGTTTTAATGGGCTTTAGGTTGGTCAATTTAAATTTTTGCATGATTTCCTAGGGTATGACATTGATGCCAACCCCCAAATCTACTAGTATGTTGGGTAAAATACATCCCTCTATTTTTATAGTTAGCACAGGGCTTCTTGGATCTAAATACTTATGGTTGTATGTATTTTCTAGCATAAGGTCAGCTAACTGTCCTAAAAAAATGATTTATTTAGCTGGTTTCCTCCCTGGTTTCTTGAGGTACAACTCTCTTATGGCATTTCCATAGATAGGTATGTCTCTAATGGCTTGAAAGAGAGGAATGATGACTGTTAAATTCTTTCAACTGGAGAGGATATAAAACTCTATTTGTATTGGTTTCTTGGGTTCCTACAACCTTTGTGTAAAAGGTGTAACCTCCTATTTGTTATGTACAGAGTGTTGATTCTTCTTCTACCTCTTCTATAAGGGGTGATTCCCCTTTTTCGATTTCTACTGGTTCCTCCTCTTCTATAAGAGGAGTGAATTCTACACCTACTTGCTTTCTTGATATTAACTATATAGGATCATAATATACCTTGATATTATACATAGGTTACATCTCATTTTCCATATGATAGAATGGTTTCTTGTTGTTTGAGTTTGGTGCTGGCTATGTTGGTAACTAAGGAGTCCTTGGAGTAGGTAAAGTTAGCAGACTTGGCTATAGTGGATTTGGAGCAGTACATCATGGATACTGATTCTAAGAATTCTTATTTCTCCTTTCAAGGATAAGGGTTGTAAGGATTTTCTCCTTGGGGAAATGGATTCCAAGGTTGCTAACCATACCAACCCATGTTGGGTGGCTGGTTTTGACCTTGATTTTGGTAATTACTACCCCCATAGGATGACATTCCTTATTGCATATTTTTACCCATAGGATATTGTTTCCAATTCCTCCTATTACCCATGAAGTATACCTCGATTACTTCAGGTTCCTCTTTATATTTCATAAATTGTGGATACAACTTCATTTTATGATTCTTCTTACAAATAGTACATACACAAACTTTATTTTTTGGGCACTCATTTTTGGGGTGTTTGCCTCTGTATTTAGGACATAATTATGTCAATGCTACCTCATTATCTTGCTTCTTTCTCTGAAGTAGAAGAGTATCCATTTAAGGATCTAGATATGATAACATCTCACTCTTAAGGTCTTTTAACATGTTGCATATTTCTATTTTAGTGATAGTGGCTGATTGATTAACATTTCTAAAGGTTAATTTACCTTTTCTTCTTGAGAAATTTTGACATAATTGAAAAATATCATCCATTTGGTGTTGGTAAATGTCTCCCCTAGAGATCAAGTTTAAAGCTTCCAAGGATTCATTTGTCAGTCCTTTCAAAAAAATACTTCTTAGGGACCTATCTCCTAGTTTTGAATGGGGTGATCTTTGCAAATTGAAGCTAAACATATCCCAATATTCTTCCATGTCCCCTTCCTTTTGGATCATATCTAATACTTTCTCCCTTGCATCTCTTGCTTTGCCAAAATTCTGATACTGATCCAAGAAAAGTTTCTTCAACTATTCCCAGGTAATTATTTGTTTATCCCCAAGTTGATGAAATAGTGCAAAGCTAAATCATAAAGGGTGGAAGGGAATAATTTTAGGTTTTGAGGATCTATGACGTAATCCATAGATCTACATAAAACATCAAATGTTAATAGAAATAGGTCTAGATATTTTGTTGGTAGTCCTCTAAAATTTGTAAGGTGGGAAGGATAGGTGTGTTTCATCCTGTGATCTCCTCCTACCTCTCCTATTTAAAAACTAAAACTAGTAGATGTTTTCTATATATTTTTTGTCATTATACCTAATACTGGTGTTTCTACCCCTACTTCATTAAAATCAGTTGTCAATAATTCTAATTCATTTATTTTATCCTTCAGAAGGAGGGATAATTTAGAATTTGAGATAGTTCCATCTAACACTGCTTGCCAATTTTCAACATTCAGTAGATCCTGCTTAGATATAACTCTACTTATCTCTGATCCTGCTCTAGGATTCTACTGAATTATTTTAAAGGGATCCTGTGAAAATAGTGGATGTTGCCACCAATGCATAGGTGGATATTGAGATGGTGAGAGTTCAGTATCAGGTTGAGGCTATATTGAAGTAGAAGGATTTTGAGAAACAACTTTATTTTTGACAAAATGATTGTCTGGTCCCTTGTTCTTAGGTGGACTCATACAAAGTTTTAGATAAAGGTTTTTGAAGAAAACACTCTAGACTACTGTAACAATGCTTTCTTTAGAACAAGAAAATATAATGGCTACTCTTTGGCAATGGTACCAAAATGTTGGGCAAAACATTGTTTATTTTTCTATAGTTCAATTAATTACCTTCATTTAATTGTCAACCTAGGGTAGCTTGTAGTCTGGTGAGTAGCCGTGCAAAATCTATGCTTGTAATTTCTCCTTCAGATATGAGTCTCTTAGATTATGGTTTTGGGAGGGTGTTTAATTTTCATTTAATTTTATGTTTAAACCAATAATCCTATGCTAATTCTAATAAATAGGACTAAAAACATTAAAAATCTCAATAACTACCTTGCTGGAAATTACAGAAAAAATAGGAAAAATGTTGGAAATCAATTAATCTATTAAAATAATTATAGAAAGTAAGAAAAATAAGGAAAAAATCTATTGTGAGTGGGCCCATGATTCCAGCAGGTTATGCCCATGGTAGAATGTTCACCGGATGCTCAAAAGATGCTTTTTACAAGAACAATATAGAGATTTTTATTAATAGTTTATAGCTTGAGAAAAATACATAACAAGTCCAGGGATCTTCTTTAAGGGTGGTCTGCATATTTATAAAGTATGTAGCAAACCTTGTTACAATGAATGAATCAACATGTGATTTGCTATTATAGTTGGTTGATTGAATCGGGTAAAATATCATGATTTTTCAATGTATTCTATTTCCAAAATATGTTGATATTTGATTTTCTCAACTTATAAAATTAATTTATGTAACATATAAAAAATAGGTGAAAAATCACGTTTGACATTATCCCACATTTTTTTATGATGCTATAAATCCATTCATGCTAGTTGCTGACGTGTTTGCTTTGTTATGCCAACCACAGAGTCATGCTGAAGTTTGACGCTAATGGGAATCAGGTGCTACAATTGAAGAAGTCAGGAAGCGAGTACCTTTCGTTTGCATAACAAGAAATAGGCACCTTCCATCGTATAATGGGAAGCAAGCACCTTCCACCATATAATGGGAAGTAGGTGCCTTCCATCATATAACGAGAAGTAGGCACCTTCCATCATACAATAGGAAGAAGGCACCTAAAAGAAATTAGGCCCTTATAAGTTAGGTGTTGAACGAAAGTTAGGCACTTCAAAGAACTGGGGCACCTAAATTCGTATCTCTTTACTAATATTATGTAGATGTTTTCCCTTAATTTATTTATAAGTTACAGATTTGAGTTGGACCTCGATGAAAACATGCCAAAAAGCAACAATTTTCACTAAATCTACACAAATTACACTTAAAGACAATATTAGAAAACATGCAAAATAAACTATCAATTAAATATATAATTTCCATAAAATATTTATATCTACAATAATATATGTTGCATATTATGGGGAAGAGTACAAAAAATGAGCAATTTTGTGTCTCATCACAAGGTTCACATCGTCCACTACTACATCATCAACAAAGATACATGATTATATGCACATACTATCAACATCTTGTTCTACCACCATGCAATATCCTCACACATTATCTCCAATATTGATTACACCATCCAACCTAACTAGGCCACCTAACTCGGTACATATCTGATAGTCCTCACCATAATCCCATTTAGACCACCATACTCCATCCCATCATTGGTCACCCCACCATAGTTCACCCTGCCATAAATGCTCATCTTATTCACCTCACTTAGTAGATAGTCAGATCTCCCTATCCTCCTTTGCAGACAAGGAATAAAACCCCCATACCCATACACAAGGGTCTCCTCCCACTCCATATGAGGATATAAGGACCCCTTATCCACCTGTATCGCTCCAAATTTTTTGCATCCCTACCTTCAGGCTATTGGATCCGTGCCCGGAAGGAGGATGGGAAAAGGATGTCACGGTACCTCGGACTGAGAGGACTTTGCGAAGGTCCCGCCTCTCAAGGGAGGTGTATTTTGATGATTTTTCGATGGATGGTGGGTTCACCAGGAAACATTTAACGGCAGCTTCCACGCCTAGGTTTTGGAATGTGTTTAAATGTGTTCATTTTTAACCTTAAGCACTCATATCCTAGGTTTGGCCGAATGAATCTAGATTAATCTATATGAAAATGCAAGTTCAATGAATACAGTAAAATAGATTTAAAGACAAAAAAATAGAGAGATTACAGAATACAAATGAGGAATACCTGATCCGGATGTCTGAAGAAGATTCTGATGTTGAAGCAGTCTGGATCGTCTGAGATTCGATAGAATCGTCTGCAATCAGACAAGATCGTCTGAGATCTGACGAATTCGTCAGACGAATTCGTCAGAGACCTGCAAAACCGAAAATAGATGCAAAATACAAAAAGTGCTACAGTGCTAACAGAGGGAAATGATATAAAATGGCAGCAATGTTATCAAACTGGAACTTAAACACAGAGACAGAAATGAATCGTGCTAATTAGATGATAATTAGGATTTAATTATGCACTTAATCTAAATGGGTGAACTCCAAATGCAAAATGACATAAAACACTGAATAGACTATCTAATTTGCGGAAGAAAATGACAAAGAAAAGGTTGAGAAATGCAAACTTCAGCAATCGATTGCCTTAATACGGATCGCAGTCGAGATCGTCTCGCATCAGTACGAAATCGCCTCGAATTCGACAGGTTCGCCTCCGATCTGAACAGGTTCGTCGACGACGATAGGTGCTGGCTCCGGCTGAAAAACAGTGATGTACCTACAACAAAATTGATGTGGAACTAGTGCAAATGGAAAATAGGGATGTTTTAACGTGAATGGAGTTAACTTGCAGAGAATTTCGGCCAGGGGTTGGGAAGGGAAAATCCTAGAGACTAAATAGGCTTAGGGGAGTAGTTAGGAGGTTGGAGATCATCCCAATTTGGGAGATCTCCAACGGGGTGAGGGTCCCAACGGCGCAGACACGCTTCTGCCCAGATTGGAGACCCGTTGGAACAGATTCCAACTTTGCAAAATAGTTTTGTGACAAGATCGTCTGGACGTCCTAGTCCGGACGAAATCGTCAAATCCGGGGCGATATCGTCTGATCGGCGACGATATCGTCAAACGGTCAAAACAACCTCTAAAAATGGCGCGAAAAAGGGGGAAACGGATTTCTCGACGGTTAACGGGCGGTTTGGGAGGTTAAATTTGAATTTTAAATTATTTACTAAGGTGAATGTAATTATTGTAATTTTATTGCGCCAATTTTAGGGTGCTACATTTTGCCCCCTCTTTAGCGAATTTTCCGAAGAAAATGCGTTAAAGATGAGTTCTTCTCGATCTACGAGAAAGCAAAAATTATTCCCATTTTTAGGCGACGATTCTTGGTCGAATCGTACGACAGCTTACTATGGTGCCCCCTCCGTGTTTTTACCCAAATCGAACGTTTGAGGTAAAAACGCGGAAAAGCAAAAAAAATTATGTTTGAATAAAATTAAGAAAAATAGGGTAAAACCCTAATTCATTTTTACTGTTCATTTTCTGAGTTTTAGAGCTCTGAAGCAAAAATGGTGGAGACGACGCACAGATCGACAGAGGTCCGGCGCGGTCTACGGGTAAGAGTCCAGACTGATCTAGAATGCTTTAATTTAACTTTACATGCTTTTTAGGTAGATTTTAGATGATTTTTTGAGCATCGCGGCCGTTTTTGGGCCGTCGACGTCGTCGGGATGAAATCGTCCCGATTTCGACGAAATCGTCTCAATTTCGGCAATTTCGCCCGTGGGCGAAATCGTCGAAAAAGGGACGATTTCGTCAAATTAGGGACGATTTCGAACTGTGAAATCGGAGACGATTATGCTCAAATTTGGGACGATATCGTCCAATAGTGGGCGATATCATCAATTGCATAAAATTGAACTTTAACTTGCATTATTAATTACTTGAATTGTTTATTAATGATTGCTTGTTGTTTTGTTGTTTATGTTTGCAGAGAGGATTACTAAAGAGCAGGGAGTGGAAATACGACGGGTTGAGAGATGACTTGGCCGCTCTTACACAGGAAGAGCGGGATCAGGGCACAGCTTACTGCATGTGGCAAAAATGCCACAAGTTTCTACAGACATGGGGCTACTGACGGCCCTAGCAGAGAGGTGGTATCCGGGCTCTTCATGTTTCTGGCTACCCACAGGGGAGATGACTCCCACTTTGGAGGATGTATGGAGGATTCTGAGAATCCCCATACAAGGACGGCTCATTACACCTACGGCCAATCAGGGCCGCGCTATGGGACGACTGTGCGGTGACCCGAGCTTCGCCCTAGAGAAGGGCGGAGTTAACATCGAGGCACTACGCCAGATGCCTGGGGCATCTACACTCACACGGGTTCTGGCTGGAGTAGTTGGTGGACTTCTGTTGTGCCACCAGAGCGGGTGCAGGGTGCCGTGGATGCTCGTAGATGTGATCTACGATATGCGGGACCACGGGTACAGGTTCTCATGGGGCAGTTTTGTTCTATGCCGGTTGTACAGGATCCTATATGGGGTCGTGTACAAGGGCGGCCGATGTCTGGTTATGACATCGCTACTACAGGTTTGGTGCTGGGAGCACATTGCGGTGCGGAGGCCGATAGGGCTTCCTCTGACAGGGGTTGACGGGGAGAGGCCCCGAGTCTTCTACTGGTGGCTCCGAAGAGGGGCACAGTGACGGATCGACCTGCCGATGTCCCGGAGGCTATTAGATGACTTAGTCCCGGACCAGATCACCTGGAGGCCGTGGAGGGAGCATCCAGGGTGGCCAGAGGACGGACAGGAGTTGGCTCGCATTAGGCGAGTTTGCTGGCCGAGGATGGAGAGGGGAGAGGTGGAGCTCCATAGGTACGACCGAGTTTTGAGGCAGTTCGGTCTACAACAGGGGATCCCATCCCTCAGAGATTACGAGTTTTCCCGGACTGTCCGGGATAACACTACGGTTAGCGGGGCTCCCGACATGCAGCGGTTCTGGAGCCAGGACACAGATGATGCCCCCATCCAGCCGGTGGATGGGGACGACGTAGGAGTAGCCGATGGCTACGATGCCTGGTACGTAGGCATCCGCCCTCCTCGGATGACGAGGGCACAGGGTCCGATCCACGCAGTTGTGCATCGGATAGGGAGGCGACGCCAGGCGACGATGGAGGCAGCCCAGGGTCACGACGGGAGAGAGGCGAGGAGGCCACAGGCACAGGAGCGGCCACGACAGAGAGAGAGGGAGAGGAGGGAGGCGAGACCCCCATCTCCATAGAGGCCACCATCGCCCGATAAGGGCAAGGGTGTGGACATAGGAGAGAGTAGCGAGATGGCTACTCTCCGGGCAGAGAGAGATCGTCTGTAGGCCCAGGTGCAGACGCTACAGGATGCGGCTGCACAACACCGGGCTGAGGTGTCACAGCTGCGGGATGAGATTGCACGCCTCAGGGCACGGGGCGGAGGGGCGAGCTCTGGGGAGTTGACACGGGCTATCGCCCAGCTGACATTCTATCAGACTTTATACTTCCAGCTGGTGCCAGAGGCGGACAGACTACCCCTGCCAGCTAACATCGCAGATCCGATCAGGATCGGGTCATCGAGGACCACGTCCCGGTCGAGGACGAGGACTACACAGACTACGATGGGGCCACCTCGTCCACCTCAGGGCGGGGGAGGAGATGAGGCAGAGAGCTCGAGGGGCTCTCGAGGCTAGAGGGTGGGATACTGACATTGTATTATATTTGTTTTTGTTGATAGAGGATTGAGTATGCCGAGGTACAGATTGTGGCATACCAATCCAGTTTTTGATGATGTACATATATTTGTGACATATATAGATGAGATATTTTTGATCATATGACTTGTGTCTTGTGTATGTTTATGATGCTTTTATGTTTTGATTGATTGATTTGATAATTGGATGTAATTATGTCGTTGGAGATATTGCAATGTGAATGTCATGTGGTGATATTTTAAATGAAATAATCTGATGTAACAAATTGATTTGTTGTAATGAAATGTAAAAATAAAAAAAAGAGACTTCTAACAATAATTTCAAAGGACATTGTCGCTATTATAGACCATTTCATGGAGTCGCTGCTCACTCGGTCGTCAAGCTAGTCCCATTTATAGAAATGTTGTTAAAAAGTAAAAGAGTGCTTAAGAAACTGTCTTAAGACTTTGGTGCAATAGTGCAAATGATAATGATGATGATGGTTTGTTTTCAGATTTTCATGAAAAATGTTTGTGCATGAAATGATGTTCAAATGATTTTTTGCTAGGCATAATTTCCTAAGTGTGATAAAATTTTTGGATAATTCTTTAGGAATTATACCATCATTGCAAAAGGTTGACATAATGACATGAAATAATGAAAATGGGTTTGCTTTTTAAAAGCATAATTTGTGTAAAATAATGATTTAAGTCATATGGTTTTCATGATTTTTAATAAATGGGGAATAAAATTGTTACAATGGTTTGCGCTAGGCATAGAATATGTAGGTATAGACTTATACCATCATCGCGAAAATCCAAAAAAGATAGTTTTATTGCATGATTGATTTTTGATGAACAGAAAATATGAAAATGAGGACTTGCGCTAGGCATAAAATTCCAATTTTGGTTTTGAAACTATACCATCGTCGCGAAAGTCAACCAGATATATATGTTTATGTTTTGTGTAGTTTGAAAGAATTTTTTTTTTATTTTTTCTATTATATAGTTGTCTTTGTAGTAAACGACTGTACTTGATTTATTCCAAACAAGTTGCAAAAATAATATTTCAAATTATTTTGAAGACAAAAGTTAGATTTATAAGGAATCCCATGTGCATATGTGAATTCATTTCCGATCTTGATTTATCATAATGATACACAAAATCTCTCAAATACAAATGTGTGTGCAATTGCATTGTTCATTTACCAGTTTTGAGCAAGATAATATGATACAAGTGATTTGAAGAAACCAAATAAGTGTTCATTAACCATGATGTAGATGCATATAACCATACTAGGCTACTATGTAGGTCGGATTATCAAGAGCTAGCTAATCCATAAGCAGACATAGGTCTGTACAAAAGAAGGTCGCTAATGTGACAGACATATCACCACGCTAGGAGTTACCCAAGGCCAAGCAGATTGGGCACAAACCACCTGTTATGGGGCTTACCTCACAGTTTTCGAATAATTGAGAATTCCAGGGATTCAAGCTCATCAGCCCTTCTTTTCTTTTCAAAGGGTAGGGAAAGGGATTTTATTGCTTTCTTGCTTTCTTTTGAACTTTGCTTATTTTTCTGTTTGTATTTCTTTTGCTTGATAATGCTTGGAACATTGCTGAAATAACATTTTTCTTTTCTCTTTTTTCTTTTTCTTGAACTTTTCTTTTCTTTTTCTTTGCTAGGGATACTTGCTCGGATTAGCTGTAGAGCAAGGGATTTTTATTCTGGGTAGGGGTGAGCTTGTCCTTTTGCCAATTCTCAAAGATTCTAGACCATGTGCATGATAGGATAGCAGGGGAAACTTTTCGCTCAAGAAATCAGTTCTACTATGTAGCAAAACATGGAAATTACAAATATAATCATTTTATTGTGAAAAGATGTGCTTGGTTTAAGTAAATAACAAGATCAATTCTCTATGCTCAAACTTTATTTAAGTGAATTTTGTGAACTTTGATATAAGAGAGATTAGTAATCATGCCAGATAAAATCAAGATATTTATTTGTTGTGAGTGTGCAAGTGAGGGATTCAAAATAAATGCTAATTTATCCCAAAATAATTTGAAACATACAACTGCAATGATTGTAAGAAAATATATATGAACACTTTTGAGAAAGTTTTTGAGGATGTGGACTCTCTCTTTCTTCTTTATTTTATTTGGTTTTCGAAAGAGTCAAGCATATAGCTGTTATTATATTTTTATCATTATTTTGATTTTTGGTTTTATTTTTGATTTTGAGCAGAAAAAATTTAACAAGTGCCTTAAATAAATGCAATAGATAGTTTTGAAGATTTTGGATGATTATGAATATTTTTGATGTTTTTGGATTTTTATAAATTTGAAAGAAATATAAAAAATTATGAAAACAAATATATACAAGGATGAAGAATGACCAAATTTATGCATAGTAACGTTTAAGATGCAAAATATTCATGGGTTCTTTAAGTTCTTTACCATCTAAGGTAGATAATTTATATGCTCCTGATTCAAATTTAGCAGTAATAATGTATGGTCCAAGCCAATTGGGCTCGAATTTACCTTTAAGTTCCTTAGTTGCATTTGTATTTTTTTTATTTTCTTTTAAAACAAGGTCACCGATCTCAAAGGAGCGATGACGAACTTTTTTAGCATATGATCTTTTAAGCTTGTTTTGGTAAGCACGGAGATGCTCCAAAGCATTGATGCATTTTTCATCTAGGAGTTCCAACTGAATGAGTCTGCCAGCACGATATTCATCTCCTACTTCGGTATCTTGAAGTAGCAGAGCCAAAGAAGGAACTTCCAATTCAAATGGAAAAACTGCTTCAAGCACCATACACCAAAACAAATGGTGAAGTTCCAAGTGGGGGTTCGAACACTAGTTCGATAGGCCCACAAGGCCGGATATAATTGAATGTGCCAATCACGGCTAGTTTTATTGACCAATATTTTGAGAATTTTGATTAAGGTTTTGTTAGATGCTTCTGCTTGACCATTACCCTGAGGATAATAGGGAGTGGACCAACGATGTTGAATCTTATATTTTTGACATAATTTTTTAACATCTTTATTTTTGAAACAAGTTCCATTGTCAGAGATGAGATTGGCGGGATTTCGAACCTGCAAATGATTTGTTTAAAAATAAATTTAGAAACTTGTGTGCCAGTGCAGGAAGCTAAAGGCATAGCTTCGACCCACTTCGTGAAATACTCAGTGGCGGTTATGATGAACTTATGTCCATCAGATGACACAGGATTGATTTTGCCAATAATATCCAAGCCCCATTTAGAAAAGGGCCAAGGAGAAGAAATAGCCTGCAGCTCTTGTGCAGGCGCATGGACAAGGTCAGCATGTTTTTGGCACTTGTCGCAATGGCGCACATACTCATGTGCATCTGTTTCCATGGTAGGCCAAAAGTATCCTATCCGAAGGAGCTTTTTAGCAATAACACTACCACTAAAGTGTCCTCCACAAGATCCATCGTGGGCTTCACTCAAGGCTGATTTAGACTCTTCTAAGTTTAAACATCTTAATAGGATACCTTCAAAAGATCTCCTATATAAAGTATTGCCAATTATTACGAATCGACTTGCTCGTCGACGTAATAACCGACGCTGGTTTCTATTAGAATTGGCAGGGAAAGTCCCATTTTGAAGAAAATCAAATATGTCTGTATACCAAGGCTCGGGAGTAGTTTCATTGATTAGAAACACATCCAAAGGCTCTAAGCATGACTTATTTGAGGCGGGTTCCTGGAGTCGACGAATAATGATAGTGGCATATTCGTCATCTAACTCCAAGGGCAAGAGAGATGCAACTGCGGCCATAGCATCAGCTGCACGGTTGCTAGTTCGAGGAATAGCTTCCAAGGTGACTTGATCAAATAAAGACATTAATTGTAAAACATAGGCCTTATATGGGCGCAATTTATCATCTCGGGTTTGATAAACTTCATTAATTTGGTTTATAACTAGTTGGGAATCACCAAAAACTAAAAGGTGTTTAATTTTTAGCGCTAGGGCAGCTCGTAATCCAAGAATTAGAGCTTCATACTCAGCAGTATTGTTGGTGCAAGCAAATGTCAATTTGAAGGACAGAGGAATAAGATGTTTTTGCGAAGATATTAAAATAATACCCGCATCTAGCCCCACTCATGCATCGGGCTCCATCAAAGTATAAGGACCATTGTTCATGATGGTCTCGCCTCTAATTGAAGGCATTCATCCTGGAAACTCGATGATGAGGGGATGGGTAGACTCTAAGGGTGCAACAGACTAATTGATCTCGCTATGATTTGACCCTTAACGGACTTTTGTCCTATGAATGTGAGATCAAACTCGCTTAGAGCAAGAACCCACTTGGTCGTGCGACCCGATAAATAAGGTCGACTCATGAGATACCTTAAGGGATCATATTTAGCAATGACATAAGTTTTTTGACTAAGCATATAATGTCGTAATTTTTGCGTAGCAAATACGACTGCTAGACATAGTTTTTCCAACGCTGTGTAGCGGGTTTCATAATTGATGAAGGTTCGGCTAATATAATAATTAGCACGTTCTCGCTTTTCATCATCAAGTTGAGCTAACATAGCCCCTAAGGCAGAATCTGAAGCGAAAATATAGAGGAGAAATGGGCGATCGGATTTAGGTGGTGAAAGCATAGGTGGATTAAGGAGGTATTGTTTGAGAAGTTCAAAAGCTTCTCTACATTCTTGTATCCCAATTAAAGGGGACATCCTTCTTAAGGAGTTTAAGAAAGGGGCCGGTTTTATCCGCCAACTTATCGATGAAGCGACGGATGGCTTGAAGCTTACCTTGTAAACTTCGTAACTCAGATATATTAGTCGGTGCGGGCATATCAGTGATGGCCGCAATCTTGAGAGGGTCGATTTCAATACCACGTAAAGAAACTAAAACCCCTAATAGTTTGCCGGATTTAACTCCGAATATGCATTTTGTTGGATTTAATCGAATGAGATATTCTCGTAATCGATTAAAAACTTTTCTTAAATCATCTAAATGATTATTTTCAATAATAGAGCGAGCTATAATATCGTCCACATAATCATGTAGGATATCATGCATCATATCATGAAAAATGTAGGTCATAGCTCGTTGATAAGTTGCACCGGCGTTCTTTAAGCCAAATGGCATCACTTTCCAAAGAAAAGGTACCCCAGGGGGTAATAAAGGCTGTTTTAGCCTGGTCTTCAGGAGCTATCCTGATCTGATTATAACCGGAGAATCCATCCATTAAGGACATCATCCCACTTTCGGCAGTGAAGTCAATGATTTGGTCCATGTTTGGAAGAGGAAAGTCATCTTTAGGGCATGCAGCGTTGATATCTCTAAAATCTGTGCAAACCCTAACTTTGGTAGCTTCTTTCTTGGTGACTGGAACTACATTTGAGATCCATTCAACATAATCAATAGCTTGTATAAAGATAACATTCAGGAGTTTTTCTAACTCCCCTTTGACTAGCAGAGCCACTTTGGGATGCATTTTTCTAAGTTTTTGTTTAACAGGTTTAGCATCCGGATGGACCACTAGATGATGCATGACTACAGAAGGGTCTAGACCTGGCATATCTTCATATGTCCAAGCGAAGACATCTTCATACTCTTTAAGGAACGTAATGTATTGTTCTTGTTTTTCTTGGCTTAATTCTGATCCAATATTGATTATGTGAGGATGATCCTCAGTTCCAATATTAATTTTAATGACATTTTCTACCTTCATGTGTAGGTCTCTTTCAAAGTTAGGTGGGGCAGGTGAAACGCCCAATTCTTGTAATTCTTGTAAGGTTAATTTAGATAAGTCATTCTGAGGATTAGTGGCTTCAAGTTGGGCTATAGTTGGTATAGAACCATCAAAATAAAATCCATTGTGCAACATCTCTTCAATAGAGACATCATGGAAGATATCTCCTTCCAATTCTTCATCGGGGTCAGCAATCATTTTAGGGTATGCTATGGACAACATGTTGCATGAAAACGACTGATGTTTAAGAGGCAAATCAACATGCCTATCCAAATAATCTTGATAGCATATGAGATGATCATCATCCTCAAAAGGAAAGGGTTGACCCTTACTAGGAAATAGGCCCACGCCACAGTGGGAAGGCCATGGTTCTACCTCGAAAGGTTCTTTCATGCCATTTTGGGAAGGTCCCAAGCCTTTCCCTTCATATCCCATTTTAAGCATCATGGGTTTAGCTTTAATATAATCATTGGTAAAATAACACCGAGCATATCCTTCATGATGAGTTTTGATATTCCGAGGGATTCTTCCCTAGTCATATCCTTTATAAATGAAGGCACAACTCCCGACTTGGTAAGTACTTCCCATAGGTTGTGGGAGGCCCAAAGTACGAGGAGATGGCGGTAAGTTATTTAAAAGGTTTGAATCTTGCATGAAAGCATTCATTTTTTTTGATATTAAGGTTGTAGATAAATCTGGTAAGAGTTCATCAGAAAGGGCATAAGATGTAGAAGGCTTATTACCTATATCTTTAGATGTGGAAGGTATGATAGATGTGTCTATAGGTTTTGAATTTATAGGGATAGAACTTGAAGGATTGGTTGTAGACTTAAGATCTTTTTGAGGTTCTAAAATGATTTGTTTAGAGGGTTGTTGATCTATATAGGAGGATGAAATTAATGGAGGGGAAATAGGTGAAGTTATGGGTTTATGTTTCACAGTTTTGGATGAAAAAGAAGAACTAGGATGTGTGGATGACAGGGCAGGGCAAAATTGTACTCCAACGGGTTCTGCCAAAGCACACATATCAAAAGGTCTAGGGTCACCATGGATAGTGACCAACTGATTTTTAAACTCGAATTTAACACATTGGTGTAAAGTTGATGGGACCGCTCGCATGGCGTTGATCCAAGGGCGACCCAAAAGTATATTGTACGATGTTGGACAATGTACAATAAACACGGTTGTTTCTAGGGTTCTAGGGCCAACTTGCAATGGGAGGGTAATAACTCCACACGTTTCTTGTGTTTCGTCATTAAAAGCTTTGATAATCATATCAGTTTTCTTCATTTCATCACTTCTAAAGCCAAATCGTTGGTAGAAGTCAAAGGTGCAAATGTTTAGAGATGAGCCATTATCAATCAAAACTCTTTTGATGGCTACATCTCTAATTAAAGCAGTAATGTATAAGGGATTGTCCTTATGTAAACTGTGTTGTGGGATATCTTTATCCCGAAAGTCAATACAATCAATCTCTCGAGTGATGATAGTATTGGCCATAGCTTCAGGTTGAATGTTTTGAGGTACCATCATTTGGCTCAATGTAAGCATCAACTCATCCCTATGGGTGGGAGAGGATCTTAATAAATCTAAGAGGGAAATTTTGGCCGTAGTATTGGACAATTGCTCATTAATATTGTAAGGGGGTTTAGATTGAACAGTAGGAACATGATTCCCTTTATTGGGATTTTTCAGAACGAATGGAGCTGATCCATCGTTCTGATTTGGTTCTTGTTGAGAGTTTTGAGCTTGTTGTCGAGTAACGACTCCAATGGTACCTACAATGTTATAGTGAAGACGTTGAACTGGTCTCGGTTGAGCATTAATGGCTTCTTCATTAGAAAGGAATATATTGGAAGAAGGTCGAGTAGTGACTCTTCTAGGAAATGGTTCTTCTGGAACCATAGCATCTATGACGGGTTGAATAGGATCTGATTCGTTTTCAGAACTATTCGATTGGTTTGAAGTAATGTCTAGTTCACTTTCACTATCTGATTCTATATCACTAGAATCAGAAGTTTGAAAATTATGTAAGGGCCTGGTCGTAACCAGGGATAAGGTCGTGTCAAATATTTGAGGATCCCGAACAGGTAATTGTCCGCTAATGGTTCCTACATATCGGGTAGGAGGGGGAACATTATGATGTTCGATTTGATTGGCTACCTCTTTACCATGTCTTGGTAAAGGGTGTTGAAATATGTCTAGAGTTTGATTAGCATTTTGATTTTGATTTTGGGGAACGGTCTTTTGAGTATTATTAGGAGGGTTTTGTTTAGGTTGGAAGGCTTGCACTTCCATTTCATTATTGTCAATCAAATCTTGTATTCTATGTTTCAACCTTTTACAAGCGTTGGTAGAATGTCCAGGTCCTCTATGGAAATCACAATGCAAGTCGATCTGTATCCGGGTATAGTTGGGTCATGTTCCCGGATAGCTGGTAATTGGATCAAACCTCTTTCGAGTAATTGAGGTAAAATAGTTGATAAGGGTTGGTTTAATCTAGTGAATTCTCGAGGAGGCTTGTCAGGAGGTTTCAATATGAATTTTTCTGTTGTCTTTGTTGCATTGATATTAGCAACGTTTCTGTTGTCAGTGACTCCGTCACCGACAACTTGTTTGTTTTTATATTGATTTCTGGATGTTTTCTCATCATCCTTCTTCCTAAGTTGGCCTCTCCTAATGAGGGCATCTTCTACTCTTCGAGCTAAATCTATAGCTTGATCGAAGGTAGTTAAAGTAGCAATCGATAGCTCATAAGATATCTCTGTTCTTGTAAATTGTTGATGAAAATGTCCAACATTTCCCTATAAGGCAGCACAAAGTGCAGTTTTCCTATCAATTGCCTCCATCTAGCTAAGAAATCGGCAAAACATTCATCCTTGTCTTGTTTTAAATTGTATAGGTCTTTAATAGTTACATGCCTCTCGATGTAGGCACTAAATTGATGGACAAATGATTCCGTTGTTTCTTTGAAGTTTCTCAAAGAATGAGTGGGCAATTGATAGTACCACTCTAATGCCATTCCACCTAAACTTTTGGGGAACATTTTTAGTAATAGCAAGTCGTCATGCGATATGTCGTGACATGCTATCCTAAACATGCGAAGATGCTCTATGGGATCTTCGGTTCCTTTATATATAGGCAGGACGGGCATGGGAAAATGCTTAGGGTATGGTTGAGCTACAACTATGGGATCCAAAGGTTGACTACAGATCTCTCGATAATTATACGAGGGACGGTAGGGATCTATCTGGTCCATACGTGAAGCCAATTGTTTCACCATGGCTTCCAGATTACTAGTTTGCCCCCCATATTGGTTCGGTAGGGCATTGACATGAGTGTTATGGGCGTATGATGGAGGAACATGAAGATTAGATGCCATGTTATTGTTGTGTAAAGTATTGGTAGGAAAAGTATTATGGAGGAATTTTGAAGTTGGATTATGTTGTATTCCGGATTGTTGAAAGTTTGTATTTGGCTTTGTTTTAGGTTTTTGTTTACTTGAAGCATATTGCTCAATAGTTTGGCGGAACAAAGTAGTGAAGGAAGGTTTCTTTTGTATGGGAGTGATTTTAGGTTGAATAACAAGCTCCTTAGGAGGTTGGGTAACCTGTTGTTTTGACATGTTTTGAGCCATAGTGACCATATCCGTATTGGATGGCCCAGCCTTGTCACTTTCTTGATCAATGAAAGACAAGGGATTAGTGCGCATATTGCACATATATTCCATGGCTGCTTGAGTGTTACTGATTTGCCCTTTATCAAGGCGAATTGCCACATTAAGGTCATCAATGTTATCCATGAGAAATTTCTTGAAATGCTCGGTATTGTCAAAGGCAATAGTTCCATTTGGAGCTACTCTAGGGGATGAGGATCCATCCTCTTTAACACTTCCTTCTTGTTCCTTATCTTCACCTAAGTCTTCGTCTGATTGACCTAGAGTTTCTCCTTCCGGATTTGTATCTCCAAGAAGGACATTTTGGTTTCCAGTTGTGTCTTGTAACCAATCTTCTCCTTCTCCTAAAGTTTCTTTACCATTCCTAAGTTTAGGCATGGTGCTAAGTTTTGATTTCAAGCAAAAAAAATATATATATATATATATATATATATATATATATATGCAACAAATTAAGAGGTATATATTTACTATATACCTACTACAATATTTGAAAATGAAATGTTTAAGTTTTTGCTAATTTTTTTGATTTTTTTAGTTTTTCTTTGTTGTTTTTGAAACAATATAATAAAGACAGCAAATAACACAATAACTGCAAGAAATAATACTGAAATAATAATCTAGTTTTCTATAAACAATTTATGAATATCATTAATAGGTTCGAGTTGTTCAGGAGTCATGAAGTGTTCTTCTTCAAATTGAAAGTTTTCTTTTAAAAATTTGATGAAAAGAGCTATAGTGATGTTATCTGTTTCAGATGCTGGTTGATAAAAGTAAAGCTCATGGCAATACTCTCGATATAACACAAATCTCGTGAACTCTATTCCATCTTTCCCTATCTGTAAGAACAACCTCTTGGTCTTCTACACAACCTAGGAACTGGTGCACAATGGCTGCATTCTCGAGGTATTCCTCGAAGGTGAACAACTCTGAAGATACTAAAGCTCTCCTATAGGCTAACCATCTATGGCAGGCTCTCTGAAGTTCATGATAGAAAACTAATTGATGAGGATCCAGGATTCTATCTAGGACTAGCCTCTTGATTTGCTTAAGTTGTGTGGACCTAGATGAAATGAGACTAAGTCTTCTATCAAGTTCGTTCCACAGAATTGATTTCTACTTGTTTCAGGCACACTAAGGACAAAATTAACTTCTATAGTCGCCAATTGATTTTCTACGTTTATAGTAACCGCTAACCTTTTCTTAGGAGCTACCATCTAAACATGTTTTCAAACTTAAATGTTTTAAAATGCATCTATGTTTTAGTTGTTCTATATATGTTTTTGTTTTTGTTTTTGTTTTTCAAAAGGTTATGATGCATTTCACGTCGGGTTCACCAAAATGTATCGCTCCAAATTTTTCGCATCCCTACCTTCAGGCTATTGGATCCGTGCCCGGAAGGAGGATGGGAAAAGGATGTCGCGGTACCTCGGACTGAGAGGACTTTGCGAAGGTCCCGCCTCTCAAGGGAGGTGTATTTTGATGATTTTTCGACGGATGGTGGGTTCACCAGGAAACATTTAACGGTAGTTTCCACGCCTAGGTTTTGGAATGTGTTTAAATGTGTTCATTTTTAACCTTAAGCACTCATATCCTAGGTTTGGCCGAATGAATCTAGATTAATCTATATGAAAATGCAAGTTCAATGAATACAGAAAATAGATTTAAAGACAAAAAAATAGAGAGATTACAGAATACAAATGAGGAATACCTGATCCGGATGTCTCGAAGAAGATTCTGATGTTGAAGCAGTCTGGATCGTCTGAGATTCGACAGAATAGTCTGCAATCAGACAAGATCATCTGAGATCTGACGAATTCGTCAGAGACCTGCAAAACCGAAAATAGATGCAAAATACAAAAAGTGCTACAGTGCTAACAGAGGGAAATGATATAAAATGGCAGCAATGTTATCAAACTGGAACTTAAACATAGAGACATAAATGAATCATGCTAATTAGATGATAATTAGGATTTAATTATGCACTTAATCTAAATGGGTGAACTCCAAATGCAAAATGACATAAAACACTGAATAGACTATCTAATTTGCAGAATAAAATGACAGAGAAAAGGTTGAGAAACGCAAACTTCAGGCACTGATTGCCTTAATACGGACTGCAGTCGAGATCGTCTCGCATCAGTATGAAATCGCCTCGAATTCGACAGGTTCGCCTCCGATCTGAACAGGTTCGTCGACGACGATAGGTGCTGGCTCCGACTGAAAAATAGTGATGTACCTACAACAAAATTGATGTGGAACTAGTGCAAATGGAAAATAGGGATGTTTTAACGTGAATGGAGTTAACTTGCAGAGAATTTCGGCCAGGGGTTGGGAAGGGAAAATCCTAGAGACTAAATAGGCTTAGGGGAGTAGTTAGGAGGTTGGAGATCATCCCAATTTGGGAGATCTCCAACGGGGTGAGGGTCCCAACGGCGCAGACACGCTTCTGCCTAGATTGGAGACCCGTTGGAACAGATTCCAACTTTGCAAAATCAGTTTTGCGACAAGATCGTCTGGACGTCCTAGTCCAGACGAAATCGTCAAATCTAGGGCGATATCGTCTGATCGGCGACGATATCGTCAAACGGTCAAAACAACCTCTAAAAATGGCACGAAAAAGGGGGAAACGGATTTCTCGGCGGTTAACGGGCGGTTTGGGAGGTTAAATTTGAATTTTAAATTATTTACTAAGGTGAATGTAATTATTGTAATTTTACTGCGCCAATTTTAGGGTGCTACACCACCATCTAATTCTACTCATCACCTATCAAGAGTTTATTAGCCCTCCAACAAAGGATATGCACCTCATCGTACGCATCCTTCATGCTTACCTCCCCTACTTTTGAGCAGGATATCCCCTACACCTATGCCCATCATTTGCATGCCTCCCAATCCACTTTTATGCATGTACCTCCATCATGTATATGTTGTTATCTATAGCTATCTCCTACACCATCCATCCTTCAAACACCGCCTTCCCCACTTTTAGGCTTACTATTTCAACAAATCCCATAATTTGCAAAGTCATTTCACTCACCCCCTTCATCCTCTCACACACATCCACCTCCACATCCATATCATACTCCTTATACATTGGAGTCCCACTCTCCACCTTATCCAATCCCATTGCTCCTACATTTTTTTATCCAACATATCCTTTATTGCCTCGATGCTCTCAAGCTACACCTAAGTCATTATCACTACCATACCTCTACTCACCAGTCCACCATGGCATGTATATTCTCATCTCATTCTAGGTCTATTCCTCATCCTTAGATCTAACCCACATCATATTCTTGACCCACACCTCCACCATTCGATCTAACTCCATATCCTTCCCACTCACCTCCTTAAAAGCCTTACATATACCCCATGCCTCTCCCATCCATGCCATTATCCAATGTATTTTATCAAATATATCACCAAGGCCTCCTTGTGTTACCTGAAATCCATCCTTTTGACTCATTGCATCCTAAACCATAAAATTATCATGAGAACCTATTATGTATATACCATTTTCATCTAGGGCATGCCATTGATACGTGTCATACATTCAAAACCCTGATACATAACATGTTGACTAGTGACCATAGCCCATCACCTGAGTGCTCAATTTTATCCAATCAACTCTAGATTCATCCACGTCACATCATCCCTCACACTTTTCCATCACATGAATCTATGACAAATCCATCATGCTATATCCATCACATGTCAAACTACACAAACCATCAAAGCCCTAGCAGCATCATCACCTCATCTCCTTGTTCATGACCTGACCCTTGTCACTTCGCCCATAATTAGTTTTTTTTAATCCTTTCTATTATTCCTCCCCTCTTCTTCTTATTTCTTCCTCACATAGTTGTATGGTCATGCTTCGAGTGGCTACATACCTACATTGATCTAGTTTTTTTCTTCTAACTCACCCCCTTTCCTCTGGTAATACCCTCATCTTGTTGGTTACAAAACCTTATTTCTTCTTATTTATTCCATCTATAGTTTCCACCTTCAAATTCTTTCTCCTTTTGTTTTTATCACATGCATTCCAATTAGTTACATCTTATTATCCTACTACACACACATCCCACACACTGGGGCAACCATCATCATAAATTCTCACCTTCATCATCATCACACCATATACTCATTTGTAAATAGGCTTTTCAATCTTCCTTCACTACATTTCATGGTCTTCCTATTTAGATATTTCATTCTTCTTATTGCATCAATTACATTACATCCATTGCATATATCCATTCATATTTCATTATGATTTCATTTCATGTTTATATATTCTTCCCCCCTAAAAAAAAATGTGGCTTTGCTAGGAATATATGCACTTGTTAGCATCACCACTTGGATTTCCATTCCTCCTTTTCAATATTAAGGTGTATACAAATGTCTTGTTTAGTTTTGACCATTCAATAGTTTAGTAAATCAAATGTCACATCTAGCTAATAGGTTTTATACACTCCTTATAGTTCTTTCAGGTTGTTTCAACTTCTCTCATGGACCATTCACACAGGTTACACACTTAAGCAAATTTTGAGTCTAGGGAAGATAACACCTTGCATAGATATCATCATATATCGAATAGTTTCCCCTACTCATCCTATAATTTGCATGGTCAACATACAACCTAGGTATAAACAAAGGGATAAGCATAAAAAAGCATAAAAAATATGGGTAGAAACCAAAAGCCAATGACCAATCTAAAAATAACAAAAAAAATAAAGAGCACCACAAAATAATACAAGCAATAAATGAGGGGCAAAAAATAAAAGTAAAATCCTCCAGATATCACAAATGTTATGCTTCATCACCTTTGGTCCTTAGGTTTAACATAACATCATGGGATAATTTCCATTGCTAGCTATAGGTCCTAAGCACCTGACTACAAGTGGAATAGTCTTACAAGTGGTGATACATCTATCACATTAACAACCTTCGTTTTTATAGATCACTGCACACTTATGGATGAGCTATCTAGTTTGGCTATTTTTATAGTGGGTTAATCCTACCTCCCTCAAAATGGATAAATCAACCTCACTCATTTACACACACTAGTCCATGATAGACTTTGAACCATTCATATTAGTTATGAGTTGTCACCAATGCTTGCACAATTTTTGTATGAGATTTGATTACTATAACTATGATTGTCAAGGTTATTACATATACCTTATACCATCCTATCTCCCTAATATTATGGAATGGATCACATTCACATTGTTCTATACCATGATACAAGTGCTTCCTTCACGTATTTCATTCCTCTCATACATGCATTAATGCATCTATCTTACATAGAGTTATCAAACATTACATCATTTCATTTATCCTACTTGCATTTATTGATATTACATCATCATATCTATGTTACATGTATCTACCAAAATTCTAACATATACTGTCACACTTACACTTCTTCATATTATTCTACAGTATGTCTATGCTACAGTATAATTATTTTCCTATGCACTACCACATACACATGTATTCATCCATCATACATTTACTCACAAACGTATACTATACTATCTATGCAAAATAAATTCAAACACATTCAAATAAAAATCATAACACATGTATATATATAATAGACATAACCAAAATATGTATATATATAATCCATCAAAAATACCCATAGGCTACAACATGGGACCATACCCACTATCCATCATCCAAAATGCCTATAGGCTACAAAAATAACATAGATCATAACCATCAATTCTAGCTACCACTAGGAGTCTCACCACTCTCCTCATGGACTCAACCCCTATCCCAGATGCCTAAACTCCCATAAGAGGTACCGCCATCTCCAAATAGGTACCAAAACCTACTCCTTGTAGCACATCACATGCCTCTATCCTTATACCCCTATGAGCCACTAAATTTGTACTTTGATGACTCTATTGCGAATTTATTAGTACTTGCAATCATGATCTAGCTTGGCCATAATCTAGGAGTGGAATCCTATGCATCAACAAAATAAACTCACACTTCGATCACATCATTGCCTCCTCAGGAAGCCACCCTCTCACATCCTCACTACCCTTTTGTAATCTCTCTAATTCTACCCTCAAGGTAGCTACATCTATAGGCACCTCCCATATCACCCTAGCCCACTCAACATCCTCTCATATCTGATGTTATCTCTCCATATTAGCATGCAACTCCATAATATATGTATCTTGAGCATCTACCATAATCTACTACCTATGCATATCCACCCTCAACTGATCCATCTCCTCCACCACCTTAGCATACCTCAACTCTATAGCTTCAAGTCTCCCACACTGCTCAACATCTCATAAATCAAAGGTCTTCCACTCAACATCGATAGTAGTCTCCAAGGCTATCAGCCTATCCTCCAAATCCTCCATGTCTACCACTTGATCTCTCTCACTCACCTAGAGCTCTCCCTCCAAATGATGCACTCACTCTCGTAGCATCAACACCTCCTCCTCCACACCCTATATATCCTACTCCTAAATAGGAATTTCTCCTATATCACCAAGATATCCTAGATCAATGGTGTTATAAAAACCCATATCTCTTCTCACATCCTCACCCATCTCCTCCATGGTCACTGCCTCCTCCATAGGCTACGCCCCACTAATCACTTGTGCTTCCTCCATACTCTTCGTAGATGTACTAGATGCACCACCCAATAATAACTTGGACCATCGAAGAGGTACCTCTGTCTCATCTCCAACTCTATCCTTTGATCTAGATCGAGTACCTCTCACTTCCCACCCCTTTATCATAGGTACCCCACCATCAAGCTATACCCATCGATCTTGTACCCCAAAACTTGGATCCTAACTCTGAGTCATCCACCAAGCATCGTACTCAGGTGTCATGCTTGCATCATTCATATCTAGAATCACCATTGGTGGATCCCTATTACTAGTCCATAGTAATACCACATGCTAATATCCTCTATCACCTTATTAATACATAATAGGTACCTCTAGAATATTCTATCGCAACCCAAAATACCTCATCACTTGACTAAACTGGAAGAAATTAGTCTACCGAGTATACCACCCCACCAACCATCTCCCTTAGTGAATAACACCTAGCTGCTCATCATCCTTATCTCATAACACCCACCCATTTAATGCCTCCACTTGATGAGACTCGACACAAACTCTCCAAACTTTACCCTCTAAAATAGAGGATCATCATCATGTGGCCTCTTTATCCCATTTTACTCATTTTTCCTCTACTTTAATACATATGATAAGTGTGTTTGTCCATCAACATGAGCATTATAAGGGAACAATGATAGTCACTCTAGGGTTATGTGCTCCCATGCCAACACCTGTACCAAAGGAGTCTAGATCAACCCCTTCCTTCTAGTACATACTACATCATGCAACTCCTTGTACACTTGGGATAAAAATGGAGGTGCCCATGCAAATACAACATTACACTCTACCATATCACATACCACATCCAACATATTTCAAGTAAACAACACCCTAAAAGTATTTGGTAGAGCATAAGTGGAAATCATCATCATCATCATGCACTGATGTTTGGACAACATATTTTGATACCATAGATACTCGTAGTCCATATTCTTAACATCCACCTCCCTCCACCTATCCTCAAAGGCACACTCCATCACAACCACCTGCCTATCATCTATTGTTGCCCTCATTGGAACACCTTCAATGAGCAACTTGTAGATCTTGTACACATCTTCTAAGGTGATCATCATCTCACCCATTGAAAAGTGGAAGGTATTCTGATCTGAGTCACAACTCTCACACAATGTTGATATATATACTCTATTAGCGTGAATGATCTTACACTCCCACACTCCTCTAAACCACACTGCATTCAATCAATCCTGATATTCCTTACCCTTCATTAGATTATCCAACTTAGCCTTCATCATACACACATGATGTCATAGTCGATATTCTTCACCTGTTCATACACAAATAAAAATAAAATCGCATCAGTTCCATATACAATTCTATTCAAATACTTGAAATAAACAAAAATCGATCTTTCCACACACATTCCACACCCACAAATTAATTCATTTAATTTGTCATGATTTTGATACATTAAAACATGTACAATCCACACAACACAACAAATTGCAAACACAATCACATATTTGGATACCCATTTTGCCATTTTATGGTAAAAGTCCAAACAAATGTGAAAAATAGTACATATTTGGCTTCCAACAGTCAATTTCATGGTTACCCACATACTAATTGTGGCATGAAATTGAAAAACACATCAATCGAAATGACATACAAAAACAAAATACATTTTTGAACACCCATTTCACCCTTTTACAGTGAAAGTGTCAACAGATTTCAAAAATAGTATATCAATACACACACAATTCGATGTCAAAGTCAACACCAGTTCATAAATATAGCACACATGCTAAATAAACACAAATAAAAAACATAGTCACATATTTGGATATACATTTGCCATTTTATGATGAAAGTTCAAACATACATGAAAAATAGTGCATATTGGGCTCCCAACAACCATTTTTAAATTTACCCACACCTACATCATGGGACGCAACTCAAACATACACCAAATGCAACAAGACATGAAAAGAAATTACATTTTTGAATACCCATTTCATCCTTTTATGGTGAAAGTGTTAATGGTTGTCAAAAATAATACACCCACAATGGTAAAATTCACAATCAAATTTAATCAAGTTACATCACATTCATATAAAATGCCAAACAAAGACAAAATAAAAACATAGTCACATATTTGGATACCCATTTCCCACTTTTGTGGATAAAGTTCAATCACACTTCAAAAAAAGTACCTCGTGGATCCCAAAAAGCAAAGTCAAACTGTGCAGCTACACTACTTGTTAACTAGTCAAACTAACATAAAAATAGGTCAAACCTAAAAATAGACTACACTTTTGAGTACCCATTTGACTTATCTACCATTTTGTATTCCAATTTCAATTAAATTTAACATACATTTTTAAAATAACATGAAAATCTCCCCTCCCCCATTTCACACTTTTCCAAAAATTAAAAAATGACACAAGTAACAAACACTTACCAGTGGGTCTTCATGTCGGCTACCAGCAATAGTCTTTCCCCTCACCATCCTTACACCCAAATCTATCAATCGTAAGAGCTCCATGTCACCAACCGTTGCTCACCACTCACTCTCCAAAGTCGTTGTCATGAAAATGAACCCCCCATGCTTCAAAAAAGGCTTAAATATACCTAAAACCCTAATTCACCCCTTTCCCCATGATTTAGGTCAAATTCACCCCCTTGCCCTATGATTTAGGTCAAATTTTCCCCCTACCCCACAAATTTAGGTTCAATTCGCCCCCTGACCTGCGAATTGCACCTATGAACCCCAAAATCATCAAAATTTCATCCCAAACCCTAGGAAATCTTCCCATATTCCTATCCATATAAATTTTCATCATGTTTATCATCCATTTTCTTCTATCAATTTATCCATCATCATATCACCACATCTCATTCACCTCATTGCTAATTTCTCATTTGTGGTGGTATTCATATACAAAAGTCAGCTTCGCATGCAATCAAACATTCAAACATCCAAATCATGGATATTGCATTTGCCTACAAAACTTTTTGTTGAAGATTATATTATGATAATAATATCATTCCCAATTAGATATTTGTTCGATCATGAGAGATATGCATTACCATGGAGATATCAATCTGGAATTCATGTATGTCAAATACATAATGAATGGTACATTTGAATAATCCTAGCATAACATTCAGAGATGTCATTTTGGCATTCAGGTAATGTAACCTTGATCGTATATTGAATGGTACATATGAATAATCCATGTCACCTAGCTCAAATTATTTGACACATTTCACCATGCACTCATAAATAAATCAACAATAAAAATTTGAATAGGCATTTGTTCTATTCGTACTTTGGACCATCTTACATTGGTCGCAAAAGCAAAGAAATCATATGTTACCCCTATAAGCAACCAACATGACATTAAAAAATGTCATACAAAATTAGAAAAATTATCACATTGCATCCACAATCACCCATTTGAATTCATCATCATCATCATCATTTTCCATTTTCTTCCTTTCTCTTCTCCTCCTCTTCTTCTTTCCCCCCATTCCTTTCTCTTCTCCTTTCTTCTTTCCTCTTTTCTTCTTCCTTTCTTCCTCTCTTCTCTCCCTATATTCTCGATCATTATTGTATGGTCACACTTCGAGTGGCTACATACTATTTATTATATTCTATTATCCCCTTCTTTCCTTCATCTTCTACTTTCTCTCATCACATTTTTGTACTAAACGGTGTTCCACACAATGTAGTACAAAAAGAGATAAATGTAGACACCCAAAAGTCGCACATGTCTACCTCTACATACATGTAGATCTATTCAGATACTTGTAGATGTTGAGAAAGGTGCAGAGAAAGCAATGCAAAAGTATTGTAATTGTTGTCAACACAGATAGATTGATGCAGTTGATGCAGTTCAGAGGTCAGTCAGATCAAGTGCAAAAAATTTCAAGAAAAACAGAGGGGACCCAGATCCAAAAATTTGCAGAAAAATACAAGGAAGAAAACTGTCGCGATATCGCGACATGTTTTCTGTCGCGATTTCGCGACATGGCTGAGGAGAGAGAAGGCGCAAGCAAAATTGTCACGATTTCGCGACAAAAAGGATGAGAGAGAAAGTGCATGAGAAAGTGTCACGATATCGCGACAGTTTTGGAAGAAAAGCACTAAGGGCGCAAAGTGTCGCGACATCGCGACAAAAAGGAGGAGAGAGAAAGTTCATAAAAACTGTCACGATTTCGCGACATGTTGGAGGCAAAGCAGCAAAGTGAAGAAAGCGTAGCGATTTCGCTACATGTTGCAATTTCGCTGGTGAAAGCGAAGAAAAGGCACTAAGTAAGGAAAGTGTAGCGATTTTGCTACAGTGCTCTAAATGCAAAGGATGAAAGATGTAGCGATTTCGCTACAAGCTTGAAACACTAAGAACAAAAGTGCAGCGATTTCCTAACTGTTTCGAAAGGCAAGGTAAAAAGGTGTAGCGATTTCGCTACAAAGGTTGAAAGTGCATAGTGCGGAGGTGTAGCGATTTCGCACAAAGTTGAAAGTGCATAGTGCGAAGGTGTAGCGATTTTGCTACAGGTTTGAAACACATGTTGGAAAGGTGCAGCGATCTTGCTACGAGTTCAAAGTGCAAAGTGGAAAGGTGTAGCGATATCGCTACACGTCGGAGTTTCACTAGCTAGCAAAGAAAGAAAAATGCTAAGGCAACAATGGTGTAGCGATTTCGCTACATGTAAGGTTTTCGCGGCTGCATGGAGTAAAAATTGTACGGAGGCCAGAAGCGTCGCGATTTCACGACGACAATGAGGATGACGTCAGCAAGACCAAAAACGTCACGATTTCGCGACATCTTAGAAGATGACGTCAGCAAAACCAAAAAGTGTCACGATTTCGCGACAGGGTGAACGAAAAGCCATTGCAAGCCGAAAAGTCACGATTTCATGACATCTTTGAAGATGACGCATTCATTTCGACATCTTTGAGGATGACGCAAGTCTAAAAATGTCGCGATATCGCGACAAGTTGCCAAAGAAGCCTCGAAGAAGTGTCGCGATATCACGACAAAGTTGAGGATGACGCAAGGGAAAACGTCGCGATATCGCGACATGTAAGGTTTTCGGAGTGCTACGTAAAGGAAGTCTAGGAGAAAGAAAACGTCGCGATATCGCGACAGTAATGTTTTGGCAGAAAAGTCAAAGATACATGCATTGTGACAAGTGGCAAATAGCGCCAGTTACGATAAACCTAACTGGAGTCGATCTCAGCTCCAAGTGACAGTGGTGAGAATGCATAGGAGAAATTCATGCTAGTTAATCGTAGTTACAAGTGAAAGTGACTAGACAACGCAATGTAAGAAGAGAAGAACGGTCGTTGGGCCGTGATGCCGCAAGCCAGCGTAAAGAGCAGCTTTTTCCGTATAATCTCTCTAAAACAAGAAATTCTCTCGATGGTTGTGCTTGACTCACAAGAAAGTAACGGGTAGAATAGAAGGATCGACACCATTTAGAAAAGAGTGCAAAAGAATTAGAAAGAGCAGTTATGTAGATTTTGGAAGAACAAGATAATAGAGCATCGAAACGGCGCGAAGGGTTGTCAAGATATGCAGAGAAAAATACCCGTCAATATGTGCGTAATGTGCAGAGAAGAAGGACCCACAAGATATGCAGCAATATGCAGAGAAAAGATGGTCCGGTAATGTCGGGAAGAAAGCGGCTAAAAGGCGGATCAGGTCGAGAAGGATTAATGCATTGATCGTAGCCGAAAGTACATGAAAGATTGGAGGGAAACTTGAACCATTTCAAATTGAGCCATTCAAGGAAATCAAGGATATAAGGATCGAATCGGCATAGTGAGACAGGTTACCGTGACTCGTGTTTTATTGTGCATATCAAAAGGCAAAGTGTGGTAAGAGAGCTCGTATGAAGAACAAGCCTTAGAACAAAAACTCGTAAATTTTGTTGAATATTCAAGAGAGAGGTTTTAGATAGAAATAGAAGATATTGAGTCTCTAACAAGTCTCTCTATGCTTCTGTAAGATAGATTGTTTGAGCCGTAGACCAGTGAGGGTCTTGTAAAAGAGAAGGCATTTTTATGTCAATTTATTTTGTAAAAAATTTGAAATCCAAGTGGGTGCCTGGTAAAAGGGGTTGGTGCTCCTTTCTGTTGCAGCAGAAAAATCAGGGGTTGGTGCTCCTTCCAGTGGGTGCTGGAGAATTATTTGTAAAGAGAGAATCCTTGCAAAGACTGGATTTGGATTGAAGTCCAAACAGTCATTATTTGAGGAGTAGCCACATCGGTGAACCTCGTAAAATCCTGTGTTGTGTGATGCTCTTGTGTGATACTTGCATTATCTATTTTTAAGCTTGCACTATTAGTTTTAAAAGTTGCAGATTTAAGTTTTTAAATAGTTACACTGATTCACCCCCCCTCTCAATGTCATTGTAAGAATATCAATTGGTATCAGAGCAAGGCACCTGCACAAGCTTAATCGCCTAAGGTGTTCTTGGGAGATATACAATGGCCGGTGGTGAAGGTTTTTCTTCTAACAAAGCTCCTCTGTTCGATGGAACAAACTATTCTTTCTGGAGGCTCAGGATGCAGACCTATCTATGTGCATTGGGTTATGACATTTGGGAATCTGTTGAAAATGGATACACCACTCCCACTGTTCCTCCAACAGATGCGGCTGAGAAGAAAAAGTTTGAGAACAACTCGAAAGCCAAGAATGCTATTATGTGTGGATTGGTCGACAGTGAGTTGATACGAATCATGAACTGCAAATCTGCTAAAGACATATGGGACAAACCGCAAAGCATTCATGAAGGAGATAACAAAATCAAGGAAGCTAAGCCGCAAACACATCGTGCCCAGCTCAAGCATTAAAGATGACCGATGATGAGAACATTGAAGCCTACATGCCGAGAGTAAATGGAATCATCAATGCAATAAGAGGACTCCGGGGAAGAAATGGAAGATGCAATTGTTGTAAAGAAGGTACTAAGAACCCTCAATAAAAGGTTTGATGCAAAGGTTTCTGCCATAGAAGAAGCAAAAGATTTAAATTTTTTCAGTATGGATGAAATGCATGGTTCTCTAACAACATATGAAATGAGGATTGGTCAAACTAAGCCCTCAGATAGAGAAGCAGCTTTCCAAGCACAGAAAATTATAAAATCTAAACAGGAATCTGAGGAAGAAGAATCTGCAGATGAGACTGAAGCAAACTTTGTTAGGAAGTTAGTAAAGGGAAAAGGAAAGTACAGAGGTAAGCTGCCGTTCAAATGTTTTAACTGTGGAGGCATCGGGCACTTTGCAGCAAAATGCCCAATGAAGGAGAAAAATAAAAATGATGAAGGAACACATCCAGAAAGAAATGTCTGGAAAAAGAAACCACATTTTAGAAAAAGGAACTTCAAGAAGAAAAGTTTCATTTCTCAGAACATTGATTCTTCTGAAGACAGTTCCAGTGAGGACTCTGAAGAAGAAACTGGTGAAGCCTTGTTCATGGCCTTTGAAGAACAAAGAACTGAAGAAACCCAGGAGTGTGAAGAAAAATTAGACGATGAGGCCGAGGTAGATCCGGAAGGTGAGTTGGTGGCTGCTCTTGAAGAGTTAAGTGCAGAAAGGAAAAGAAATAAAAAGATTACAAGAAAATTTGAGGAGGCCGAAATGTAATAATTAGTTTGAAAGTACAAACTGAAGAGCATAAGAAAAAGTCTAAAGATTTTGAAGCACAGCTAATCGTGAAAATAAATGAGTGCAACAAGCTAGAAGAAGATATAGTCGGATTAAGGCTGCAGCTAGAAGAAATGAATCGAAACCGAGTTGTCATCAAAAATTTGAAGACAGCCTCCGAGAAACCGAATAAAATGTTGAATAATCAAAGGCCCAGGGTATCAAGTTTGGTTTGGGCTTTGATGAAGAAGAAACCTCAAAGAACTCAAAGGCTGTAACTGTAGAACCAATAAATATTAAAGACAAGATTAAAGTTGACCAAGATAAGCCGTATCATGCAAAAGAAAACAACAAGTCCAAGCTTGAAAGGAGTGCTGCAAATGATAGATTCATCAAAGTCACTCATCAAAGAAGAAGAAGACCCATGGCTCCTACCTCCACCTGGCAACAACCACTTCCTAGGTACACTCACTCCTTTTCTGGTTATTGTTTTAAGTGCAATGCATATGGTCATAAAATTTCAAGCTGTAGATATAATGTAGAACAAAGAAATTTTACTAGTAGAAATATTTTTTCTCCCTTGATAGATTATGCTGTAGAATGTTATAACTGCCATAACTTCGGTCATATTGCAAGGAATTGTCGTAGCTCTTTTGCAGGAAATAAATACCAGGAAAGAAAATATCACTCAGCTGGATCAAAACAGTATAGAAAATTTCCTAAAAAACTGTCACAAGCCAATGAAAGGGAGAAAGTAAAACAAGTGACCAGATCTGCTATTAAATCTCAGTGGAAAGAAAAGGAACAACCAATGAAAGACAAGGAATCTTTGATTGTTCAAACAGCTCTCAAAGCACAGAATAAATCTGCTCCTTGGATTCTGGACAGTGGATGCTCCAGTCACATGACAGGAGACAAACAGAAGTTTGACAAGCTACAGACATACGAAGGTGGTTCTGTAAAATTCGGAAACAATGATGGAGCAAAAATAGTGGGTAAAGGATCAGTTAAGTTAAGTGACGGTAAAATCAACTCTAAGGAAGTTCTTTTTGTGGTAGGACTAAAGCATAACTTGTTGAGTGTAAGTCAGATTTGTGACAGAGGTCATGAAGTAATTTTCAAGAAGGAGGGTTGTGAAGTAAGGAAGACAAGAAATGGAAAGTTAATAGCCATCGGACCGAGAACTTCTGGAAATTTGTATACTCTCTCGGAGACTTCGGAAGGAACTTGCTTGGTTGGTCAAGAAGAAGAAAACCGGCCGTGGCATAAAAGACTCGGTCACATAAGCTTTGATAATCTGATAAAAATCAGCTCGAAAAGAGCAATAAGAGACATACCCACTATTGGTAAACCATCAAACAAGATATGTGAGTCATGCCAAAAGGGGAAGCAAACCAGATCTACCTTCAAAGCAAAAGAATATTTCACTAGCAAGCCATTAGAACCGATTCACACCGATTTGTGTGGACCCATGAGGACAGAAAGCATAAATGGATACAAATATTTTATGCCGTGTATAGATGATTTTTCCGTAATGACATGGGTACTCTTTCCAAATAGAAATCAGAAGCCTTTGAGATGTTTAAAACTTTCAAAAATCTTGTTGAGAATCAATCTGGAAAAAGAATTAAATGTTTGAGATCCGATAGAGGAGGAGAGTTTATTTCAAATGAGTTTGCTGAATTCTGTGAAAAACATGGAATAAGAAGACAGTTCTCAGAAGCAAGAACACCTCGAAAGAATGGAGTAGTTGAAAGAAAGAACAGAATCAGTACAGAAATGGCAAGGACCATGTTAACAGAGAGCAAAATTGCCGACGTGTTCTGGAAAGAGGCAGTCCATACCGCAGCCTATATTCGTAATAGGTGTATGTTAAGGCCGCATGAAAGCAAAACACCTTATGAACTCGTGGTTTGGCAAAAGGGCTACAGACAAAATACTTCAAAGTGTTCGGCAAGCAAGTGTTACATTAAACGGACTGAAAGCCAATCTTGGCAAATTCGAAGATAGAGCCGATGAAGGTATATTCCTTGGTTACTCAACAAAAAGTAAAGCTTACACATGCTACAACAAAAGACTAAAGAAAATTGTGGAGAGTGCGGATGTGAAGGTTGATGAAGGCAGAAAACAAGAAATCAGCAATAATGAAAACTACCCAACCTATGAAGAATTTATTGAAGAAGATGAAGATCAAGAAAAAGAAGAGAGACAAAAATCAGATTCAGAGGACTTAGAAAGAGATGAAAATAGAAAATACAGAACAGGCAGTTGGCAGAAAAATCATCCCAAAGAGCAGATTATTGGGGACCCTACAGTTGGCATTCAGACAAGAAGAAGAGTAGTAAATAACTATTCTCTGTTATCCAGAGTATTGAGCCCAAGAATATTATTGAAGCAAGCACGGATGAAAGCTGGATGGAAGCAGTAAATGAAGAACTAGATCAAATTGAGAAAAAAAAAACCTGGGAATTAGTACCAAGGCCTCGAAAATAAAAACATAATTGGTACTAAATGGATATTTAGAAACAAACTGAATGAAGATGGACAAGTTGTAAGGAATAAAGCAAGATTAGTCTGTAAGGGATATGCCCAAGTTGAGGGGATTGATTTTGAAGAGACTTTTGCACCCGTGGCCAGACTTGAAGCAATAAGACTATTTTTGGCTTTAGCTGTTCATAAGAATTTCAAGGTTTATCAGATGGATGTAAAATCAGCATTTCTGAATGGAAATCTTGAAGAAGAAGTATATATTGAACAACCTGATGGTTTTCAACTTTGTGATAATCCTAACTTTGTTTGCAAGCTGAAGAAAGCATTGTATGGCTTGAAACAAGCACCTAGAGCTTGGTATGCAAGACTGGACAGCTATCTCACTAAGCAAGGATTCAAGAAAGGTATGGTGGATAGCAATTTATATGTGAAAACTGAAAATGGCAATTTCATTGTTCTAGTTGTTTATGTAGATGATATAATTTTTGGGAGTAGCAATGATGAATCATGCAAAGACATAGCAAACAAAATGCAGTAAAGAGTTTGAAATGTCTATGATAGGTGAACTTTCATATTTCCTTGGATTACAAGTTAATCAAACCGAAAAGGGGATTTTCATTTCTCAAATTAAATATGTGAAAGAAATGCTGAAAAAGTTCACTATGGAGGATAGTAAGCCAGTGAGCACCCCCATGACAACAAGCCGCAAGTTGAGCAAGGATGATAAATCTCCGGATGTTGATCAAACAATGTACAGATCAATGATTGGGAGCTTGTTGTATTTGACAGCAACCAGACCGGATATCTTACAAGCTGTTTGCATGGTTGCAAGATTTCGGGCTAGTCCAAAAGAGACTCATGTAACAGCTATGAAAAGGATCTTTAGGTACCTCAAGGGTACTATGGAGTATGGGCTGTGGTATCCAAAAGGAAAAGACTTCACTCTCTTTGCATATTCTGATGCAGATTGGGCCGGATGCATTGATGACAAAAAAAGTACAAGTGGAGGAGCATTTTTCCTTGGAGATAAATTGGTAGCATGGCACAAGAAGAAGCAAGAATCGGTCTCTCTATCCACAAACCGAGGCAGAATACATTGCAACAACAACATGCTGCACACAAATACTATGGATGAGACAAACATTGAAAGATCTAGGTATTCACTTCAATGAGCCCATTTCTGTCAAATGTGACAACACTAGTGCAATCAACATTTCAAAGAATCCGGTAATGCATTCCCGCACCAAACATATTGCAATACGGTATCACTTCTTGAAGGATAAGGTTGCAGAAGGAGAGGTCATATTGGAGTTTGTTCCCACTACAGAGCAAGTAGCAGACATATTCACCAAACCTTTACCAAAGGAAGTATTTGAATACCTTCGAAAGAAGTTGGGAGTAGTCACACTTCCCAAGCACTGACTAGCTATGGGAAATACATTCTCAGGGGGAGCATTCAAGTTATTTATGCCTGAGAATGTTGTGCATAGACTCAGGGGGAGTCTGCAGTAGCCCTTTGGCATTATTGGCAAAGGGGGAGAAGAATTTGAGCAAGGCTACAAAGTGTTGCCAACAATTCCAAAGGGGGAGATTGTTGAGCAAGGTGCAGAGAAAGCAGTGCAAAAGTATTGTAATTGTTGTCAACACAGACAGATTGATGCAGTTGATGCAGTTCAGAGGTCAGTCAGATCAAGTGCAAAAAATTTCAAGAAAAACAGAGGGGACCCAGATCCAAAAATTTGCAGAAAAATACAAGGAAGAAAACTGTCGCGATATCGCGACATGTTTTCTGTCGCGATTTCGCGACATGGCTGAGGAGAGAGAAGGCGCAAGCAAAATTGTCACGATTTCACGACAAAAAGGATGAGAGAGAAAGTGCATGAGAAAGTGTCGCGATATCGCGACAGTTTCGGAAGAAAAGCACTAAGGGCGCAAAGTGTCGCGACATCGCGACAAAAAGGAGGAGAGAGAAAGTTCATAAAAACTGTCACGATTTCGCGACATGTTGGAGGCAAAGCAGCAAAGTGAAGAAAGCGTAGCGATTTCGCTACATGTTGCAATTTCGCAGGTGAAAGCGAAGAAAAGGCACTAAGTAAGGAAAGTGTAGCGATTTTGCTACAGGCTCTAAATGCAAAGGATGAAAGATGTAGCGATTTCGCTACAAGCTTGAAACACTAAGAACAAAAGTGCAACGATTTCCTAACTGTTTCGAAAGGCAAGGTAAAAAGGTGTAGCGATATCGCTACAAAGTTGAAAGTGCGCAATAGGAGGTGTAGCGATTTCGCTACAAAGTTGAAAGTGCATAGTGCAAAGGTGTAGCGATTTCGCTACAAGTTTGAAACACATGTTGGGAAGGTGCAGTGATCTTGCTACGAGTTCAAAGTGCAAAGTGGAAAGGTGTAGCGATATCGCTACACGTCGGAGTTTCACTAGCTAGCAACAAAGAAAAATGCTAAGGCAACAATGGTGTAGCGATTTCGCTACATGTAAGGTTTTCGCGGCTGCATGGAGTAAAAATTGTACGGAGGCCAGAAGCGTCGCGATTTCAGCGACGGCAATGAGGATGACGTCAGCAAGACCAAAAACGTCACGATTTCGTGACATCTTAGAAGATGACGTCAGCAAAACCAAAAAGTGTCGCGATTTCGCGACAGGGTGAACGAAAAGCCATTGCAAGCCGGAAACCGCTCCATGATTTCGCGACATCTTTGAGGATGAGCGCAGTCTAAAAATGTCCGATACATTATTCGCAATCAGAAAATGTTGCGATATGCGACAAGTTGCCAGAGAAGCCTCAGGAAGCCGAAAGTGTCGCGATATCGCGACAAAGTTGAGGATGACGTCAGCAAAGCGGAAAACGTCGCGATATCGCGACATGTAAGGTTTTCGGGGTTGCTTACAGAAAGGAAGTCTAGGAGAAAGAAAACGTCGCGATATCGCGACAGGTAATGTTTTTATGGGAAAAAGTCAAAGATACATGCATTGTGACAAGTGGAAAATAGCGCCAGTTACGATAAACCTAACTGGAGTCAGATCTGCAGTTCCAAGTGACAGGTGGTGAGAATGCATAGGAGAAATTCATGCTACAGTTAACTGTAGTTACAAGTGAAAGTGACTAGACAAATGAATTTAAGAAGAGAACGGCGGGGGTGTGGGGGAAGAGCATGATTATAGAACGGTCATTGTAGGCCGTGATGCTGCAAGCTGGCGTAAAGAGCAGTTTTTTAGATAATCTCTACAAACAAGAAATTCTCTCGATGGTTGTGCTTGACTCACAAGAAAGTAACAGGTAGAATAGAAGGATCGACACCATTTAGAAAAGAGTGCAAAAGAATTAGAAAGAGCAGTTACGTAGATTTTGGAAGAACAAGATAATAGAGCATCGAAACGCGCAGAAGGGTTGTCAGTATATGCAGAGAAAAATACTGTCAATATGTGCAGAATGTGCAGAGAAGAAGGACTGTCAGTATATGCAAAATATGCAGAGAAAAATATGGTCAGAATGTCAGTAAGAAAGCGGCTAAAAGGCGGATCAGGTCAGAGAAGGATTAATGCATTGATCGTAGCCGAAAGTACATGAAAGATTGGAGGGAAACTTGAACCGTTTCAAATTGAGCCATTCGAGAAAATCAAGGATATAAGGATCGAATTGGCATAGTGAGAAGGTTACTGTGACTGTGTTTTATTGTGCATATCAAAAGCGCAAAGTGTGGTAAGAGAGCCGTATGAAAACAACCATAGAACAAAAACCTGTAATTTTGTTGAATATTCAAGAGAGAGGTTTTAGATAGAAATAGAAGATATTGAGTCTCTAACAAGTCTCTCTATGCTTCTGTAAGATAGATTGTTTGAGCCATAGACCAGTGAGGGTCTTGTAAAAGAGAAGGCATTTTTATGTCATTATTTTGTTAAAAAATTTGAAATCCAAGTGGGTGCCTGGTAAAAGGGGTTGGTGCTCCTTTCTGTTGCAGCAGAAAAAATCGGGGGTTGGTGCTCCTTCCAGTGGGTGCTCGGTAATTATTTGTAAAGAGATAATCCTTGCAAAGACTGGATTTGGATTGAAGTCCAAACAATCATTATTTGAGGAGTAGCCACATCGGTGAACCTCGTAAAATCCTGTGTTGTGTGATGCTCTTGTGTGATACTTGCATTATCTATTTTTAAGCTTGCACTATTAGTTTTAAAAGTTGCAGATTTAAGTTTTTAAATAGTTACACTGATTCACCCCCCCCTCTCAGTGTCATTGTAAGAATATCAGTAGATTTTTATAGACCATCCTAGATCCCTATAGGCTATTGTATACTATAATAGACCATTGTAGACCACTCTAGACCACTCTAGACCAGCATAGACCACTCTAGATTATCATAGATCTTTGTAGATCTATGTAGGCCATTTTACTGGTCTATGGGCATGAAATCATACTAAACAACTCATTTAATGATCCAACCATATTATATCTATTAGGAGACCACCTATCAGTTCCCTAAGGTAACCTAAGCCCTTTTCCACACCTAATTAGGACCCCATAGGACTATTAGTTCCCAAAAACTCCTAATTAAATTAATTGAATTTCTAATTTGAAAGTCACTTCACGTAAGTGCATTTTATGGATAAAAAATATTAATTAGGATTCTAATCCCAAATTAGTCCTAATTATTCCCTCACACATGTGTACAACAAATTAGTTAGGAAATTTTCTAAGAAATCATAACTCAACCCTCACCTAACCTAGGGATCCACCAACCCTAGTTAATCCTAATCCTTGCTCACACATGTGAGAGGATAGGATATTTCTCTTAGGGCATATAAGAGGATGACTAGACATGCCACCTCTTAATGGACTTGACCCTATGGTTTAGTAAACCAAATAATACCCCTTACACCTTGGTTTCTTCTATAAATAGAGGACCAAATACTTCATTAAGACTCTCTCTCCCCTTTTAGTTAACCTATAGAAACTTTGCCAAAATATGGCCAAAAGTACAACCTGACATATTTGCACCATGAAGATATCATAATACCATCCTAGGAGCCCATCTAAACTAGGATCTCCAAAAAAAAGCACTTGCAACTCAATTAGCCCCCTGACCCATGAATCCAACTTCTAATTCACTCCCTGACCTACGAGTTGACCCTACAACAAATTTTTCTTAGTAAATATTTTAGGTATGTTGTATTTCATGTTTTTATGATGTTCTATGTAGTTTTTATTGCATTTTAGCATAATTTATCTTCCTATATTTATTTTCTTTTATCAATATGGGTCCTGACTAAGGCAAGCCCCCAAACACACTAGACCTCTTTTTTAGGTCACAAAATAGGTGAAAAAGCATCAATATCAACACTACTGGTGGTCCATATATGCATGAAGCCCACCTACATTGAGGAATCTTAAAATGAGCTATCAGATATTTGATATTCATAAAAAGGATTTGGGGCAATCCTCTTTGTAATCCATGGACTCATTTTAATGAATAAAGAACAATATTCTAAGCATTTACATGTTTTGTATTATTTTTGATCAGCAAATTTTTTATATTTCAATACAATGTATTAATAACTTCTTTGCATGTTTCTAACTCTAGAGTATATTTTAAAGAACTAATTAATATTCTAGAACAACATGAACTAGAAATACAATTAAGGGATGATACTTCAAACAATGCTCTAATCTCTAGAAAAAGGTATTTAATATATTAGGTTTTCCACTAATCCATCCTCATATTCTTCAAAAAGCCAACAAAATGGAGAATAATATTGTAGACACCCAATTTTGACATGCCTAATGACATTAACCCTAAGTAAATACAACAAACATCATACCAACAATCAAGCATCCCAACCTAGACACCAAATCAAGCCATTTACAAATTTTCCATTAGCTTACAAAAGCACCAGTGGCACTTCTATAAAAACATTTATTTTTGATCATTTGACCAGTCAACCTAGATAGTGATCAAGGTTACCAATATTTATAGAAGCACTAGTGGTATTTTGTTAGCACAAACAAAATATCTATGGTATGAACTACAAGCATATAGATTCCTTCATCCCACTACCTTATCTGATCACACATGCTCCAGTATTGAATCATAGCTTGGAAATTCAAAATTTATCTTTTACCCTAATTTCATCTTGCATCTAACTTTCCCTTCCCAATTTCCCACCAAAAATATATATATGCATCCCTTGGAGTGAGCATTTCATAACACAATTTGCATTAGCATTACTCTGCTCAAAATTCTCTCTAGCTTCTTTCATTTTGAATTCTCTCATTTTATCTCATTTGGAGCATCCTTCACCAAGAATTTGAGCAAGTCAAGAAAGGTAAATGGGCATTGAGGAAAGAATATCAGCTTCGAGCAAGAAGGAGTTCTTGTTAGGCTATATAATTTCTAGATTCTCTTTCTTTCCATTTTTCTTGCTCTTATTTATGCATTTCCCCCTTTTATTTTGGTCTTGCTAATTTGGATTATCTATTTGCATCTACTAATATTTTCTTAATTATCTATTTTGTGCTCTAACACAAATTTGCAATTTTTTAATACTTATTTGTGTTTATATTAACTTCATTCACAACAAGCTTTCTTCATTTTCCTAATATCTAGTCATTTACAAGCACTTTTTCTTTCATTTTGGCATACTAATCTTCATGACTTCTCTCATTTATGCATCATAATCACTAATAATTCTCACTTGTAGGTATTTTATCTTTATTTCATCTAACTCTATTTCATTTGTAGGCTAACTTTGCATTCATATCATCTTATACGCTCATTTCTATTCTATTTACAATTTTACATGTTTAATTTCATCATTTAATATCATATTTACATGTTTACATTTATGAACTCTTGAATAAGATTTTATTTACATGTTCTTTTATCCTATCTAATATCACATTGGTATTGCTATAAATATAATGTAGTTTAATTACATTTTTCACTTCATATTTTATCTCTTTATGCTCTTTATTTGGCTTGATATAACATTTAAATAGTTGTAGTTTTTAAATAATAATAGTAGCTTATAAACTTGATTATATGACACAATCCTCATTTTTGAATCATTCCATTTAATCCATCATAGGTTTTGGAGTCTTTCAATATCACTTCATAGGAATTTTAACTCTCCTTTTAGGCATTTAGACACCCTCATATTTTCATTTAAAGCATAATTTTATCATTTCACATCCCATTTGACCATATACATCTTATTTTAAAATTTTAAGAGATTTGTGAAAAATTTCCTAATATTTTGTAAATCCCCAAATAGTAGGTCCTAGGGATTGGGGTTTCAACCCCTTTCTCTAATTTCAAGCTAGTTAGATCCAGTTGACCAAAATTTCACTTAAAATTCATTCATCCTTTGTTATAGAATAAAATTACCATAAACATCAGCAATTGGTGCTTTCAACACTTTGGAATTACTTATACAACTTCTAAAAAATTTACTCATGAGGCTTTTGTCATAGTAGGAATTGCTTCCAAATATAAGGCTTATACTAAATTTTATTTCACAAAATCGGGTCTAATTATTTGGTAACATAGTCGATCATTTTCTTTCAATTATATTGCCCCTCCAAAAAACTACTTATCTAACTTTTTTGCCTTAAAATCTTGTAGATTACAAAAGTGCCAATGATGCTTTTTTCAACTTGTGGTACTTCTATTTAGCTTCTATAATAGGTAAACCTATCATTTGTAACATCCCTACTTAGTTTTTTTCTATAATTTTCTATTTTTTTATATTTTTTTCCTTAATTTGTATGCCTAAAATCACATTTACTTTATAAAATTAAGGAATTCTTTAGGATAGTCAAAATTTGTTTTACAAAATGTAAAATAGAAACACAATAAAAATAATTTAGCTGCATTCTAGGATAGATTGTTTGATGCATTATATATTTTTTATCCCTTGAAAGAAAAATCTCTTCTAGCATAGTCATAATTTAAAATTCAAAAGGTAGACTAGGCTAGACTACTTGCTTTCTTTCATTGATGTTTGATTGCATTTAGCATATAACTTAGGTTATATTTCATTTTAGTTTGAATAAATTTTATATTGCAAAGGACTGATAAAGAGTCATACATAGGTTCAAAACCTTGGGTATTTTTAAAATTAACTCATAAAACACCATACAATCTTGAACATCAACACAATAAATTTTATAATACATGAAGTAGAGCCTACTCATGTGAAGAGCTAATTATTAAATGTCTCATTTGGAAAGATACCCCTTATGGGTAAGCGAGGATCCAAATGAATCCCCTTCACATATGTTTAGATTTTGAATCTACATATTTTTTAACCCATTGTGAAAAACCCCTTTGCCTTAACAAGACAAAATTATTCAAAACTTAAACAATACCATCTAATTTGTTTGCATAGTATAAATCACATTAATCCAAGATAACAAGAATGCAATCAAATTGTTAGTCCTAATAGGGGAAGGATAATGACCCCTTGAGTAAACCAATGTATGAAACTTGGGGGGATATCTCTCTTGGCTAGTATATTATAGTGCACTAATGAGAATCATAAGGTAGGCTATTTTTATAGAATGACATTAGGATTTGAAAACATCTCTTCTTTGCTATAAGTACTCTAGAAACAAAAATTTAATAAAATTAACTCCTATTCTCTCAAAAAGTCTAACCTATGGCTCAACATCCTTATAATACCAAAAGCAAGGGTTTAACATCATCATATTATGAGGTCTTTACACATGAACATGAAGAACAAATAGAAACTCTTTGGTCAAACCATGCATTTAGAGAGGGAGAACATGTTGTTGAGAAAGTACCTTTTTATTTCATAGGTCATATGAGAGATTACAGTAGAAGAAATAAATATGTCCTCTTAGATTTTATTATAGAGGAAATTGAATAACAAAATAGGAGAGAATATTCTACATCCCATAAAACCCTAAATATTCTAATAGATTATCCACTATTGCACAAATGAATGAAAATAAAAATAATCTTGCTGGTATTGATGTGGTTATGGAACATACAATGGATTATACAACTCCCCCAACCATATCTATAGGTTTACCAGTTATAGGTATACCAATTCCAACATCATCTCCTAGCATTACAATACCTATTCCAAATTCCAATTTTACAAATCCTTTTTTATCACATGACTTGGGGGTTAATTATACCTCTCCACCTACAATATCTAATCAAATTACTCCATATTTAAAAAATTTACCTTTTCTATATCAATCCTAGTCTTAACCCCAATTAAGTTTACCCACTCCACTAAATCCACCAAGTGATGAGTTTTAGAACATCAATTCCAAAATTGAGGACCTTGAAAAGAGGGATTCTAAGTTTCAATAATTAGAACACCAAATTGCCTCCCTTCAAGTATCATCAAAGAGAAAATATTTATTTTATGAGTTTTATAATGAACCATTAGATCCTATAATAGTTAGCCATAGTTTTCAAAAACATATTAAGACTCCTTTGTTTCAAATGTATAACTAAAAATAAGATCCCATTAATCACTTAAGGCTATTTCAAATAGCATGTAGTGATATAAATCATGATGAAAAGTTACTCCTTAGGTTATTCCCTAAGATCCTTAATGGATTGGCCTTAGAGTGGTATTTACAAATACCAATATTAGCCTTAGAGTTTTATTTCCAAATATCATGCCAACCCATTACAAATTTCAAGGAACTTATGGAAGTCTTTGTTAAACAATTTTCAGTTTACACGGAATAAAAGGTCACCATAGATGATCTATACCAACTTAAATAATCCAAGAATAATAATTTCTTAGATTTTTATCTAAAGGAAGAGCCTTTTTAGGAAGGCTTCAATATATCCCTCCTCCTAAGGAAATTTTGTACATATTTAAAAGAAACATTTATGAACAATTATCCTATATTTTAGAAATAACCAACATTACCTCTTTTGAAGAAGTTATGGACATGGCCAAAAAGGTAAACATTGTTCTCATAATACAATGAAAACTTAGATATAAGAAGGAATAAGATAAACCTTCTAACAAAGGAAAATATAAAAAATATGTTGTAGAGGATGATGTCATTGATTCTCATCAAAACAATAATGCAAATACAACCGAAAAGACTCCTCAAAAACTAGTAGTATCAAGCCAAGATAAGTCTAAGGTACAATTTATAGATATTGGATAAACTCAAAATACCATGCTAAAAATTCTCCTTTATTCAAATATGATAAGTCTTCCACTCATTATTCCTTGATATACCTCAAAGGAGTTATATAATTGGTAGCAAGAAGGTAAATATTGTGACTATAATCGAGTGAATAATCATAAAAAAGATAAATATATCACCTTGAGAAACCTCATTCAAGATCTCATAGATAAAGGAAAGATACTTTTCAACCAACAAGATACTCCTAATAAAAATTTAGGAATATTTTAAAATCCTCTATTAGCCCATGATCAAAAGGTTGCCAATTTTGTAGGCATAATTCATTTGTCAAAACCATCCTATGTAGTAACTAGAAAACAAGCTAAAAGTCAACCTTCAAAACCATATACACAACCACCCTTGGTCATCCCTGACAATACTAAGGTGAATATTACTAAAACATCACCTTTAGTCCTTAATCCTCTTCAAAGTACCCTACATTCCTTTGATCTTTGACAAAAATTGGAAAATATACCAACTAAAATTTCCCTTCTAGAGTTGTTAAAAACATAACCTGTCCATACAAAAATATTGCTTAAAATATTAAGAAAACAAAAAGTCCCTCAAGAAATATCTCCTAATTGTATTTCCAATATCGTTGGATTAACTAGGGTTAATATTGTCATATTAGCACTTCAAGACAAACACACCTCTTGAGACCATATCAAGAGATTCATCTCTTTATATAATTTTTTTTGTTATATTGGAGGAGTGGGTTTTGAAAGGGCCCCAAAACCTTGATTACAAAAGGATCAACAAAAATAATAGGTCAACAAACCTACAATAGTAAAAAATATATAGTGGGCCCATAAAGGTAATCCCAACATACAAACGGTAACCATCTAAATATTTTGAACAAAACAAGAAGCAACAAAGGATAAGAGAAGTTAGCCCTAGCTAACTCAACACTGATTTTAGGATTCTCCTCAATGATCTTGTGAATATCTTTGAGCTGGTAGTAAAGCTCATCCATGAATTTGATAGCTTGGTGGTATAAGTTCCATGTAGTCTTGGACACATTGGTAGTAGTAGAGAGTGTCACCATAGTGTTGGAAAAGTGGTTGAGAATGGATTTTTGGAACATGCTAGCCTCAGGATCACCCATTGATTCCAAATATTTCCTAATAGAGGAGTTGCCTTCAAATGTCACCTTCAGGGGGAACCATCAATATTCACCTTATTTTATCAGGAGGACTCTCGTAAAGTCTTTGGGCTGTCATTACATTTTTTCTTGGTTACTAAGCTCCTTAAGGAGTAATGCTAAAACTAAAATTTATTGGACTAAGGAGAGTCTTTAGGCATAGGGTTTAGGATTGGTTTTTTTCTTGACTTGGAGGAATCAGGGAAACCAAACACTATATAATAGAAAAAATAGGGGATAAACATATCAAAAGAGTTTTAGTTGACAATGAGTAATTCTTGAATGATTACAATGTCAAATATTTACAAAAAATTGATCCAAGTACAAAAGACATACAAAAATATGACCTTTTTATTAGAGCTTTTGATAATGAAAAAATAAAGTTCATAGTCTCTATAAAATTATATTTAAAAGTGGTACCACATGTCCTTAAGACCCTCTTTTATGTTATATCATATGACATAACACATAATATGTTGCTTGGTAGACCTTGGATACATACCATGAAGGTGGTACCATCCAACCTATATCAATGTTTAAAATATGAATACCAAGGAAGGATTATCCATATTCTTGGATATCTAGAGCCCTTTCCCTTATGCCACTTATTAGACATTCAAAAAAAGGAGTTCAAACTTTGTCTCTAACTGTAGACACCTAAAATACATTATTTTTAGGAGAATAATCATATGGGTATCTTTGCAGACCATATGAATGACCTTGGACCTTTCCAAGACCAAGAAGTGGTTCTAACCACTCATTTTAGGCATCCTAGGCCTATTTAGCCTTAGATGTAGGTGACATCCATAGCTAAGATCTTAGCCATGGTTGAAAATTATAGCTACAGGAAGCCTAGATCTTATCCATGGTTGATAACCATGGCTACGGGAAGCCTGCATCCTAGCCATGGTTGAAAACCATGGCTACGATAAGTCTACCCCCTAGCCATGGTCAACAACTATGGTTAGCCCTATAACAAACTTGAGAGACCAGAGCTGAGTAAAATCAGTCACAATAATAAAATTACAATGGTTTTGGAGTGGTTTGATCTTGGAAGCATCCAAAAGCTTCCTCCCAACTGCAAATTCTTATTCTTGGCTTCTCCATGAAGCTAGAACAAGGATTTTAGGAGTCTACTTAAGACCCCAAATTTTAATAGCAAACCCTAGAGAAATTAATGTGTCAATCACATAGCATAGCCCTATCGGATTGGAGAGCAATTTCACATCCCCTTTGAGGAGTAACAAAGTGTTGTCCAACTGAAGAATGACAACTGTGAATACCTTCATGGAGCTTCTATAGAACTAAGAAGCAAGCTTGTAATTCTCCACCAATCAACCACAAATTCAAAACAATATGCCATCAATTTTGTATTCTAAGACACATGCGACTATTTAACATCAATTCCATAGAGGATTTAAGCATTTCTAGCCTTGGTTACAAGAGAAAGGACACCTTTTCCATGGTCATTGTTTTTAACATTAGCCCATAGTCTTAGCTATAGATGTCAACAACAGCTAGTAGAGCTAGCTTAGCTAGTTGTAGCTGTCAAAAACAGGTAATGTTTGATGAGCTTAATATTTTGTTTTAGCCTTAGATTTCTCTTTTTCAGTATGCATTTAGATTAATTAGGCATAGATTAACCATATTACATGCATTTCCATGGTTGATTAGCTGATTAATAGGCATCTTTGCTCACATTAGTGTATTTGAAGCTTTCCTTTACATGCTTTATACATTAGTTTCCTTTATGCTCAATATGCAACATTATATGCATTTCTAGATTTCTTTACATGATTTAAGCCATGCTTCATGCTTTAACATCAGTTTCTTAAGTGTCTTTATGCATATTTATGTAGGTTCATGCTTTATTTATACATTCTCTATGTTTCACATATTTTCTTGAATAATAGCCTCATCATGAGAGGCCTCATATGCTCCTAATTGTGTTTTGTTGTTTCTTGCATGTAGGATCACAAATTCTTGGTAGCTTCAAGGCACTTTCAAATAAATTTCCTCAAATCAAGTGAGAAGAAGGAATCCATAAGCCTTGTGATGAGCACCATAAATGTTCATTTTATATACATTCTTAAGGGGCATTATTACTGGTTAATTAGCATGTGAGATATATTTTTATTTAACTTATGCATATAATTAATAGAAAATTCGATATTATGCTTAACATGTGTTTTTAGTGGAAACTATGTATAAGTGCAGGGTTTATTGCTAATCTGGCATTTTCCAGTCTACACCCCACTTGGACCTGGTAGTGTGCAAGAAAGAGCCCTACTCAAGCAGCACCTTACTCAAGTGGTACCAAGCAGGCGCCTTACTCAAGTAGGCGTACTATTAGTGCCTTACTCCCACACATTGGAAGTGCTTGCATTGGAGACTAAGTCAACATTGACTAGGTTGACCAAGAGGCTAAGGAGGAGGTTGCACATGAAGACAAAGGAGAACTATTTTAATCATGCATTTATTAAATAGAATAAAGTATTTTTTATTATTATCAACTAATTGGCCGGTTGACTTTGTAAATCTCTTAAAGCATATTATTTTTAGGATGCATTAATTTAAGGATGTGTTTGTTACGTACACCTAAGGATTTTTATATTTATCCTTTTGGTGAACAAACATGCTTTAAATTAGTAGAATAAAATCTGTGTAGAACCAATTATAACTAATCACGTCATGTGATTAAATTAGATTCATTTGTTATTGTAACAATATCTGGTTGTGCTTTATATAAAGGTGTAGGCCATATTAACAGAGGATGAATGAATAATTTACACAAAAATTATTATTCCACTTCATTTTTTTTTAATTTAATTAAGAGTGCAACTCCTCTTATTCGAGCAAGCTCTACGTAGCTAGTCGGGTGGACTATCTACAAGAGCTTGGGCCCACTCCCTACAGTAGTCCTCCCCTGTTTAATATTTGTTCTTTATTTTTCATAGATTATATTTATTTCTTTATTCATTGCTTTAAATAATTTAGTTGTGTGTTTATTTTCCTACATATTTAATTTTCCATACATTTACTTTCAACACTTTAGTTTTAATTGTAATTTATTTATTTAATTTTCTGCACTTAGTTTATTTGGTTTGGATGATATTCAAATGCACGAAAATCCCCCACCAAATTAAATAAGGTATATATAGATTCATTCCCCCAACACTACAAGCATATACTGTGTGTGACACTCGTAAGTTTACGAACTTACCAAATTGATAATTTATGGAAGAGAAATGATTATTTTTTGAGACATGATTTCTGCTCACCACCTTGACCAATTAGTGTCTACTCTAAAATCCTATGGATTGCACCATCCCCATTTAGGGGCTTCAAATTTGTATTCATTGTATCAATATTTTGGTATCCCTAAGAGGGACCTACTTGTAACCAAGATTTACAATGATTTAATAAAAGAAACTTTCTATTCTTTTTAATTCATTGTTATACATGTTTTATTGCTTTAATATTTGGTATAATGATGCAATAGCTTAGGTGCATGATTTTTAGGATGGTACAATAACTCTAAACAACATTACCATTAACTTCTTCTAAGTCAAATAAACGTAAAGAGGTATTATAATAATCTCTCATAAATTTGGGAGATGACCATTAATATTCATCAAAAGAATAACTTAACTTAATTCATCTAAAGCCAATTCATTTCATATATTTGGTTAGCCTTTTTCTTTACCCTTGTGTCATAGGCCTACCCAATATAAAGGGTTTAAAAGTAAAAATAGGAACTTGTTCTTGTATCTACATTGGAACTACTTTTGATAAGAAAATTCAAGATGGTAACTTCATGTCCAATCAATGAACATATGTATTCTCATGTGGAGAGAGATCCATGAACCAGAGCAAAGGGGATAGAGTTCTCCTATGGAGAGAGATCCATGAACCAGAGCAAAGGGGATAGAGTTCTCCTGTGGAGAGAGATCCATGAACCAGAGCAAAGGGGATAGAGTTCTCCTATGGAGAGAGATCCACAAACCAGAGTATTGGGGATTGAGATCTCCTTTGGATAGAGGTCCATAAACATTGTAATAGGGAATTGATTCCCAAGAGATTTTTTGAGAAAATTTAGAAGAAATATTTTCTTCGTGGACGTAACCCACATTGGGTGAACCATGTTAAATTTGTGTCTCTCATGTGTGTGATGATTTGTGCATTGCTTTGATTACTGCTATTGATATTGCAATTGATAATATTGGATAATATTGTTTGGGAAAGAAAAGTAAAAGTTGATCTTATACTGTTCACCCCCCTCTCAATATAAGCATGTGTTCTTCAATTGGTATCAGAGTGGGTTCCTTAGGAAAAGTCTAACAACTTGAAGGAAGATATTACAAGAACACAGATGGCATCTCAGAATGGATCTTCATCAAATAAGGCTCCATTGTTCGATGGGAATAATTATGCATTCTGGAGTATAATAATGAAGACTTACTTGATGGCACAAGGATATGAGACATGGCAATCGGTTGAGGATGGGTTCACACCTACAACTACTCCTCCCATAGATAAAGATGGTAAGCTATTACATGTGAATAATGCAAAGGCTATGAATGGAATATTAAGTGGATTACATGAAGAAAAATTTATGAAAGTTATGCACTGCAAATCAGCAAAAGAGATATGGGAAAATTGAAGCAAACATATGAAGGAGATAAAAAGGTCAAAATGGCAAAATTGCAAAACCACAAGAAAAGGTTTGAAGATTTGAATATGGAAGATGAGGAAGATATTGCTACATACTTACTTCATGTGGATGAGGTTTTTAATACCATGCATGGACTTGGATTTAAAATTGAAGACTCTAGTGTTTCTCAGAAAGTATTAAGATCACTCCCTATGAGGTATGATGGAAAGGTTTTAGCTATAGAAGAAATGAGAGATATTGATAAGTTGACTATGGATGAGTTACATGGAATTCTCACAGCTTATGAGATGAGAATAGTAAAGGATCCCAACTCCAAGAAAGAGGCAGCTTTCAAAGCTTCAAATAAGACAAAATATAAGAAACCAGAATCAAGTGGTGAGTCAAGCAGTGATGAAGAAGCTAACTATGTGAGAAGAAACAAGGACTCAAGAAAGCACAAAGGTATGAATACTGTGAAATGTTTTAATTGTGGTAATTTTTGTCACTATGCATCTAATTTTCCACAAGCCGAAAGTAGTAGCAATGAAGAGAAACAAGATCATAAGAAAAAGGAAGAAGGAAAATCCAGGCATGAAAAGAAAAATAGGTATGGTCAAGGCAAGCATGAAAAGAAGTTCTTTCAAAGGCACAAGAAGAGTTTCTATGTTAACAAGGCAAGCAAGGCTTCAAGTGATAGTGATGAAAGACTCTCAGATAGTGAAGAAGAAGAGATTCTATTTTTGGCAATAGAAGAGGAAGAAAATGCTTCTATTGAAGATAAAGTCGAAAAGTATGAAGATGCTCTTGGAGACCAAGAAGTAGAGAAAGATTCATAAAATGAAGAAGAAGGCACAATTAATCTAGAAGAAGAACTTATTGTTGCTATCAGAGAATTGAAAAGAGTTAGAAAGCAGAATTCAAGACTAAAGGCTCAAGTTCAAGAACATGAGGAAGAAAAAGAAAAGCTTCTACAAGACCTGACAAACTCAAAAGCTAAGGCAAGGAGATTTAAAGAGGTCATGGTTGAAAAGTTAGAGGTAAAAGAATTAGAATGTGAAATATTAGAACATGAGGTAGTTTCTCTAAGGATGGAAGTGAAATATTCTAAGGACAAGCTACACAGGTTTGGGAAAAGTTCAAAAACTTTGGATAAAATCATCAATTCACAAAGATCTTCATCTATCAAAACAGGACTTGGTTTTGAAGAAGGACAAGGAAAACAAGAAGGATCAAGCTCAAGATCAAAAGAAGAAGAAGCTTTAGAGGAAGAGAGTGAAGAAGAAACTAAGGCCTATGAGGATAAGTTGAAGAATAGAAGCTTCACTAAGAAAGGAAACAATGCACAAACAAGAAATAGGGATCATCACAGAGAAGGCAAAGAAAGGACTAAGAGACCATAGGTTTCAAAATAGTATTTCTTCAAAGGATATTGTTTTTCATGTAATCATTTTTGTCACAAGGCTATGCATTGTAGGGTTCATGGAAAGAAGGAGTATGGTTTCACTAAGAGGAATTTCAACTCATTCAAATATGGATATCTCTTTCAAGGGTATTGCTACTCTTGTAATCACTTTGGTCATAAAGCAATCCATTGCAGGGTTCATGATAGAAATGATTATGGCTTCACCAAGAGGAACTTCAAGATATTTACACCTTCCAAGAATTACAACATTAAGTGTTACAAGTGCAATAATCTTGGGCATAAGGCCAAGTGGTGTAGAACAGAGTTTCCAGAACTTCTAGAGACAAGCAAGAATAGGGACACTCAAAAGGATCAAAAGGGTATGGCTACAAAAATATTGAAAAAGAAGGTTGACAAAGAAAAAGAGCATTGTATGCTGGGAGTAGAGATACTCCCACCCCAAAATTAATCACCTCAAGGAGAGGAGGTGGGGAGGGGGCTGAGCTAAGAGTCTTATATTTAGCCCCAAAGGAGTCCCTTTGCCATTGATGTCAAAGGGGGAGATATTTGAGTAAGGGGGAGAATAGTTTCTTAGGAGGAGCAGATTTGGAATCCAGTGGTTGGAAAAGGAATTTTTAGAAAGGGTTGCCATCAATGACAAAGGGGGAGATTGTTGGAAATTTTGAGTATATTGTTGTCATTGATGTCAAAGTCATTGATGTTAAAAGGTTGAAGGCCCAAGTTTAAGACCATGGTTCAAAAGAAAGCAAGTGACTAAGGATTAAAAGAGATAATATTATAATATTTAGGCCAAAAGGACTTATTAAAAGGAGGATTGAAAGTGCATTGGACAAAGGTCTCAAAAAGAAATTAAATTGACAAAGGACTACAAGCAAAAATATTATTTAACACCAAGGTTAAATAATATAATAAATAATATTTAACACCAAGGTTAAATATTATATTAAAAATAAAATAAATTTGAATTATCAAAAGGCACCAAGAATTCAAATTTAAAAGGTGGCAAATAAAAAGGTTGAGTCGACGTCCAAGTAGGGCAAGCAAAAGGGTATAAAAAGGTTTAATTATTTGCATGGACTAATGTTTTTGACCAAGCAATAATCACATTCATTCAAGCACGTTGTGGAGGTAGAGAATAAGACAAGTCATTTTTGTGCATTTTGAGGGTAGTGAAGAAATTAAGGAGGCAACACACGTTCTTTGGCCTACGTGGGCAGATAGCCCAAGTGGCAGGTAGGGCTCGCGAAGAGCGTGGTAGGTGAGAGGTTACGCGTTCGAATCATGATGGAGGTTTTTTTTTTGTTGAGGGAGAAGCACCGAACATAGCAGGTGAAAAAGGAGTGCATGCTCCTTGGTGATCGTGTGGGTGCCTAGCCCACATGGTGTCTACCCTAGCGCTAGGGCAAAAGGCCAGCGAGGAGATGCAGGATCGAGTCATGGTGGCAGCATGGCAGTGCTTGAGGTAAGGTAAAATTTTTGATTAAATTAAGGTATGCATAGCGCATGACTTAGGGAGATATAAGGGTTAAATTTTTATTGTTTGGTGTGCAATTTTCTAGGGAGACATAAGGTTGTAAGCTTTGCATAATAATTATTGTGTGACATTTCTGATTTTGTGTTTAATTAAATTGAGATATATTAGGAGGTATAAGGTATATTGAAGTGGGATTTAATTTGTGATATGCACTTAGGGTTTCTGGTTGCTAATATTGAAAATCACTTAGGAGTAATAAGGTGTTCAAAGGTTAAGTATTGTGTGTAGTCCAACATTGTGAAAGAGAATTTGAGAGGAGTTGTTTAGTGATTAAAAACCTTGCATTGAAAAAATAAAAGGAGTGGTAAAACAATATTTTGTGCACTATTTTTGAGGAAAGGTTTCTTATATGGATGGTTGAAAAATGTTGTGCTAACTAACCTTTGAAGTGGCATAAAAGGATAGAATAATTTTTGAGACAGGTTTTTGAGAGCTCATCTCCATCAAAAGCAAGCTAAGAGGTATGGTAACATTACTCCTTATTTGAGGTATTTGGTTGGGCATATCTTGTGATGTCATAAGGAGGAGATATAAGGATTAAGTTCATATGCATTGTTGGAAATGTTTGAGCTAGGGTTTGTGCTTCATTGTTGAATGGTTTTGGAAACATTTGGGATAGAGTTTGAGAACAAGTTGTGCTTCCATTGTTGAAAGAGATTGAGATATTTGTGCTAGAGATTGTGAACTACTTGTACTAGGTTTGAAGACAAGTTAGTGCATCATTGTGAAACCTTTTGAGCATTGGTTTGAGAGATATTGAAAGTAATTGTGAAAGTGTTTGAGATCAATCTTGTGAGGGAAATTTGTGCATTAGTGTGGTTGATCTTTGAGAGAAAATTTGCAAGAAAAATAGACTAGTTTTGTGAAGCAAGTTATACACTGTTTTGATTTGATTTGAAAGGGATTTTGCAAGAGATAGAGATTGGATTAATTGAATGCAAGATTTGTGAATGTGAAGAACATATTGGGTTTTTGATAGAGCATATCATTCTCTATATGTTCTAGAGGTTAAATGAATTCTAAGTAGAATATGTATGTTTGAAGAAAGCATTTTTGAAAGAGATTTAAGCTTTGTTTGTATGCAAGATTTGGAAATATTTGAGCAGGTTCTATGAGCAGTATTGAAGGTAGATTTGAGCAAGTCTTTTGAGAAGGCTTGAAGGCAGATTTGAGCAAGTCTTTTGAGAAGGCTTGCTTGAAGGTAGATTTGAGTAAGTCTTTTGAGAAGGCTTGGAAAAACTTTGAGGTAGATTTGAGCAAGTCTTGTGAGAAGACTTGGAGTAGCTTTGAGGTAGATTTGGGAAAGTCTTTTGAGAAGACTTGTAGCAGCTTTGAGGTAGATTTGAGCAAGTCTTGTGAGAAGACTTAGAGTAGCTTTGAGGTAGATTTGAGCAAGTCTTGTGAGAATACTTGGAGCAGCTTTGAGGTAGATTTGAGAAAGTCTTGTGAGAAGACTTGGAGTAGATTTGAGGTAGATTTGAGCAAGTCTTGTGAAGACTTGAAATAACATTGAGATAGATTTGTGAGCAAAGTAAGAGCATATTTGTGCTAACCATTGTGACGAGGTTTGGTGTAGATTTGAGATAGAGTTGAGAGTAGGCTTTGGAGAATATAAGAGTAGAGGGGATAGAGTTATCTTGTGGAGAGAGATCCATGAACCAGAGAAAAGGGGATAGAGTTCTCCTATGGAGAGAGATCCATGAACCAGAGTAAAGGGGAAAGAGTTCTCCTATGGAGAGAGATCCATGAACTAGAGCAAAGGGGAAAGAGTTCTCCTATGGAGAGAGATCCATGAAACAGAGCAAAGGGTAAAGAGTTCTCCTATGGAGAGAGATCCACGAACCAAAGCAAAGGGAAAGAGTTATCTTATGGAGAGAGATCCATGAACTAGAGCAAAGGGGAAAGAGTTATCCTATGGAGAGAGATCCACGAACTAGAGAAAGGGAAAAGAGTTCTCCTATGGAGAGAGATCCATGAACCAGAGCAAAGGGGATAGAGTTCTTCTATGGAGAGAGATCCACAAACCAGAGTATTGGGGATTGAGATCTCCTTTGGACAGAGGTCCATAAACATTGTAATAGAGAATTGATTCCCAAGAGATTTTTTGAGAAAATTTAGAAGAAATATTTTCTCCGTGGATGTAACCCACATTGGGTGAACCACATTAAATTTGTGTCTCTCTTATGTGTGATGATTTGTGCATTGCTTTTATTAATGCTATTGATATTGCAATTGATAATATTGGATAATATTGTTTGGGAAAGAAAAGTAAAATTTGATCTTATATTGTTCACCCCCCTCTCAGTATAAGCATGTGTTCTTAAATTGGTATTAGAGTAGGTTTCTTTAGAAATGTCTATCAGCTTGAAGGAAGATATTATAGGAATAAAAATGGCATCTTAGAATGGATCTTCATCAAAAAAGGCTCTATTGTTCAATGGGAACAATTATGCATTTTAGAGTATAATAATGAATATTTACTTAATGGCACGAGGATATGAGACATGGAAATTGGTTGAGGATGGATTCACACCTACAACTACTCCTACCACAAATAAAGATGGTAAGTTTTTACATGTGAATAATGCAAAGTCTATGAATGGAATATTAGTGGATTACATGAAGTAGAAATTAGTAAAATTTTTGCATTACAAATTAGCAAAATAGATATGGGAAAAATTGCAGCAAACATATGAAGGAGATAAAAAGGTCAAAATAGTAAAACTGCAAAACCATAAGAAAATGTTTGAAGATTTAAAAATGGAATATGAGGAAGATATTGCTACATACTTACTTCATGTGGATGAGGTTTTTAATAACATGCATGGAATTGGATTCAAAATTGAAGACTCTAGTGTTGCTCAGAAAGTATGATGGAAATGTTTTAGCTATAGAAGAAATAAGAGATATTGATAAGTTGACTATGGATGAGTTACATGGAATTATCACATCTTATGAGATGAGAATAGTAAAGGATCCCAACTCCAATAAAGAGACAACTTTCAAAGATTCAAATAAGATAAAAGATAAGAAACCAGAATCAAGTGGTGAGTCAAGCAGTGATGAAGAAGTTATGTGAGAAGAAACAAGGACTCAAGAAAGCAAAAAGGTATGAAGAGTATGAAATATTTTAATTGTGGTAATTTTGGTAACTATGCTTGTAATTATCCATAATTCAGAAGCAGTAGTAGTGAAGAGAAATAGGATCATAAGAAAAATTAAGAAGGAAAATCCAGGCATGAAAATAAAAACAAATATGGTCAAGGCAAGCATTAAATTTTTTTTTTTCAAAGGCACAAGAAGAGTTTCTATGTCAACAAGGAAAGCAAGTATTCAAGTGACAGTGATAAAATACTCCCAGATAGTGAAGAAGAAGAGATTATATTTTTAGCAATAGAAGATGAATAAAATGCTTCTATTGAAGATAAAGTCGAAAAGTATGAAGATTCTCTTGGAGATCAAGAAGTAGAGAAAGATTCAAAAAATGAAGAAGGCACAATTAATATATAAGAAGAAATTATTGTTGCTTTGAGAGAATTGAAAATATTTAGAAAGCATAATTCAAGACTAAAGGCTCAAGTTCAAGAAAATTAGGAAGAAAAAGAAAAGCTTCTACAAGATCTGACAAACTCAAAAGCTAAGGCAAGGAGATTTAAAGAGGTCATGGTTGAAAATTTAGAGGTAAAAGATTTAGAATGTGAAATATTAGAACATGAGGTAGTTTATATAAGGATGGAAGTGAAATATTCTAAGGACAAGCTACACAGGTTTGGGAAAAGTTCAAAAAATTTGGATAAAATTATCAATTCACAAAGATCTTCATCTATCAAAATAGGACTTGATTTTGAAGAAGGACAAGGGAAAAAAGAAGAAGGATCAAGATCAAGATCAAAATAATAAGAAGCTTCAGATGAAGAGAGTGAAGAAGAAACTAAGGCCTATGAGGATTAGTTAAATAATAGAATCTTCACTAAAAAAAGCATGATGAGCACCAGATATGCTCATATTTTGTATATGTACTAACGGTTTTTGTGTGGCAATATATAATGAGTTGTATATTTTATGAAATATTATGTATGTATTCAAAAAAATCATGTGTATTATCTAATACATGCATGAAGTGTATTTTGTGTAGTTTATTTCCCATATTTTGTCATATTTTGATCAGTCGAGGTCCTACGTGCACCTAGCACGGTTCTACCCAATCAGATGAAGGCATACAAAGGTAAGTGCCTTACTGAAGTAGGTGCCTTACTAAAGTAGACACATTACTAAAGTAGGCACCCTATTGAGGTATGCACCTTAATTAATTAGGTGCCTTACTCATTTAGGTGCCTTACTGAAGTAGGCACCTTACTAAAGAATGTGCCTTAAATAAGTAGGCACCTTCCTCGAGCGGATGCCAAAATCATGCATGTTGACCAAACAGTTGGAGGACCCGTACAACCATAGTTACACATCATCATGGGGAAACCAATGGTGAATGAGTTGTCCCAACTAGTGTGGATGGATGAGCAACCACTCTTGAAGTAGAACCGTAACTTGCTTGATTGCAAGTAAACGATGAAGATGCTGATCATCGTGCACCGACTACAGTAACTAGACTATCCCATTTTACACTGTAACTAGGATGCCTATTGTAATAGAATTGCAATAGGAAGTCTTGTGTGTGGTATATAAACACACAAAATTCTTTGTAGCAAGGGAAGCATTCTTTTATAATATTATCACATGTAATATTTTCCGCACTGTTAATAAATCTTGAGAATTTTCTTATCTACGTGCTACTTTCATGATTTATTGGGCAACATTTGCTGGAGCTCGGATCCACTCTAAGCCAGTATTTTTCCCCTATTTCTTAGTTAGCATTTTAATATATTTAATTACATGTGGTAGTATGTTTTAGTCCCTAGATTAAATTTAATTATTTTATAGTTGTATTCTTTTACGATAGGCATATTACTACTTTCAATGTGGTATGTTTACTTTTATGCATTTCATTTATGTTTAAGTTTTATTGGTGTGGATAAATAAACTAATGTTTAAAAAACACCCCAATGGTAGTTAGTGGATTCATATCTAAGTTGGTAGTGTAGGTAGTTTCAATCATGGTATTTCTAAAGTCTACTAGCTCTCGGGATGATAATTTAAATGCCAGTGCTATGACAAATATACGACAAAATTAACCAGTGTTTGGCACCCAATATTTTGACACCGTTTCTAGGGAAGCATCGCTAGTATAATGATTCCATTACCCCTTAAAACCTTTTGGTCGGTGTCTATGGTGGTGATACACAATGGAAGCTCCATAAGATGCTCGATCCAAATGTTCTGCCACCCACAGATCTATAACAAAAGACTACATATGATGCCATTACAACTATACTTAATAATCTGGTATAACTCCCTATAGAGCTAGCATAATAGGGTGCTCCCCCAAGATAATCATAGTGGCTCATCTATAGAGCTCTAAATCACCCTCCAAGTAGTGGCTAACATTTTTCAGGGAATCCTCATGCTCGAGGAGTCTGGAAGGACAATCTGCATAATGAGATGCATGAAGAGGGCCTCTCGTGCAGAAAAGACATCATTGTGATACAAGTGACCGATGTGCACCCCTCCATGGTTAGCATCATCCTATTCATCTATGCTCTAGTCACTGAAGATAGCATCGAAGACAACATACTTTACCATGGAGGTAGAGGACATGATAGCCTTGCCATCGATCGGGATCCTGAAGATCTTGTAGACATCCTCCAGAGTGAGTCATATCACTGGGAGGAAGGTGGAAGGTTTTGGTTTGTGCATTCTAGTGTCAGGCCAATTTAGTAAGATAGGTTTCATCTACCCTAATCGTGGGTAGATCCATGATGAAACTAAATCTGAAAGCTTGAAACCAAGCTTGGTCGTCATCAAATAAAGGCTCGTAGAGAGTATTCATAAGGTCAGGCTCCCGCACTCTAGAAGTTAACTTTTAAAAACAAAAAGCATAATGTAAGCTAAATATGGCTAAGTAGAGCTAAAGAAAAATAAAAATTTTAATTAAACAACCTAGAGATTAATGAGATAACATTAAATGCCTAATTAAGTCATCAAAAAAAAATGATTTTTTTTTTGCAAAAATTTCTAAGGTTTACAAACCACGGGTCAACCCTGCGGTTTGAAGGCGGTAAATATGACCATTAAAATTTTTGTATCCTAACCGCATATGAAACCTGTGGTCCCCAATTTGCCAATTGGGAACCACAGCTACCAGCTGTGATTTAGGAGAGGCACCCATTTTGGGTATCCTCCTAATCCACTAAAAGCAAAAAAATTAAAAACTAAGCTAACCTAGACTAGTGGGGTTCATTACCAATAGTTTAGTGAGGTTAATTTTTTGCATTTCTTAGTGTGGTTCATTTTACTGGTATTAAGTGCAAGGTCTCAATTTCGAGTTACCTTGTCTGCACCTCAACTTCGACTAGTAGATGGTTGATCAGGATCCGCCATCGAGATAGATGAGTGTAATTGCGAGAGTTTGGTAGCATTTCAAATCAAGGAATGTTCTCTCTCTCAGAGCCCTCAAATTTCTAGTAGTTGCAAGAAAATAATGAAAAATTTCAAATGGTAAAATATCTTATAGGTCCTCCTAGTCTCCGTGGACCGCAGCTGACACCTGCAGTTCTAGAACTAGGGTTTTCTGCCCACAGGTCTAACCCATGGTTCAAAAAAATTGAAATATTAAACCACATGTCATACCTGCGATCCAAAAATAGCAATAAATGCACTCAAAACCCATCGTGGGAAGGTTTAAAAAGACAAATTACTGACTTCCACTGAACAAAAATTCAAAATCAATTATTAAAATTGCAAATTTGGTGATGTTAAAAGCACCAAGATTAATCAAATAAATGCAAAATTAAACAAAAAAAAATCAAATAATGAAAAACCAAATGCGCCTCATATTCAATGATTTATCTTATAAAATTGGCGGTTGCAGTGACTTGCGATCCATGCAATCCAGCAAAATGAGTAAATCACCATAAGGACATTTGGGGCAAAATTGTCATTTCTTTTATGACATCTTTCAGCAAATCATCGACAATATGATTCAACATAAGTCTAATTGCATTTGTATTGTCTTGATTCCCTAAGATGGCTATCATATCTTGACTGCTCCATGGGATAGAGATGTGCAAATACTACTAAGAGTTGCAATCATAAGCTAAACTAGGCCTAGCCAAGGCATTAAAAGGCTCAAATTTAAAGTTGTTGAGGATTATTCATTATGGTCAAGCGATTTCATCACTTTATACATTGTCATTACCCTCATTGACTCATCACTTGAGGGGGTAGTCATAATTTCATGTCATAATCAAAGTCAACAAAATATCCCGAAGATCATAGATCCCTTGATATTGTCAAAATTACGTTCGTTCTTGCGAATCATTGCCAAAAACTATCATAAGCTTCCCCATTTGCTTGGGGTAAATAACAAATATAAAATTTTGTTTGTAACTCTCATCCTTCAGTTATATAGGCCTAACTCCTATTGTTGAACCAAAGCCACCCGAGCGTCTGATGGCGAGTGCAGACTTTTCAAATGTAAGCCTTTCCAAGTTGGAAGCAATGATTCCAAGATGCGCGTCCTTTTGTTGGACCTAGGGCATCTAATGTTGATCAAACTAATGATCATCATAGAACCTTCAACATCATTTTAGGATGTATATTTTTACTTAGTTTTGTTCTATCTCACAACTCATCTCAAAAGGGGTATCTATAGACACCTAAAACACGTCATGTCGAGGGCAACTACTCATATGGACATGCTACAAAACCATATGGAGGATCTTGGATAGAATCCAAGATAGAGTAGTGGTTCTAACCATTCAATTTAGGCATTTTGGCCTAATCAAGTTGAATCATATCCAAGATCTATGATATCCAATCTAAACCATGGATGATACCTACAATTTGTAGTCTAGACCATAACTGTGACCTGTGTACTTAACTGAAGTTCAGTTAGGCCTTCCATCTGAGCCAAATTGGTTGGAATTGCCAAAAGATCTAGAAGCAGGCAGTTGAAGGATGGAATATTCCAGAGGCTTCCATCCCAACTATCCTAACCAATATTCTTAGTCTTGGCTTCTCCATGAAGCTACCCCTAGCCCTATGGACATGCTATAAATACCCCCCTCCAAATGGGGTAAAAAAGGGAGAGAGTTAATTGATCAAAAGAGCAGTGAAGCCCTATCAAATTGCATACTAAATATGTGCATTTGAGAGCCCCTTTGCTATTCACCTAAATACCAATTAGCCATGGATGCCCTAGGTGCCTAGGAGATTCAAGAAGCACAAATCTAGGCAAATGAAGGCCCATCATAGCAATTTTACTGCCAAATCTATCAGAGGACAATAAAGGTGACCCTTGAACATCAATTTGGACAAGGAGGTTAAGCCCACTACCCCTAATTTTAAGGGTAAACCTATCAGAGGTCAAACCGTGACTGTCAGTCATGATTCACAGTGCAAATCACCCACCATAGTTGTGATTTGCAATAGGTAACTGATCACCTTAATTACTTTGCTTTTGACCGCACATATTAGTCATATTAGTCTTTTTATAGGTTTAGTTACATTTTAGAGAAACTCTGAACGTAGGAATTAGTTATTTCATGCATTGTATTAAGTAGGATTATATTGGATCTTTTATGCACTTTATTGCTCCTAACTTGATATTTTATCCATGCATCATTTGCTTATTCATGTCTATCATGTTATAGTATAATTCTTGATCTAATTATAATAGTTTAAAGTATTTCTTTATGATTTCTTATTTTATTAGTTTAATGACATTTGCATACATACTTCCTTAAAGGGCCTCATCACGAGAGGCTATACATATTTTTAATTGTGTGCTATTGTTTCTCGTTCATAGGGAGACAGGTGCAAGAGGAGCTTACATCATAATCCTTCCACATCGCAAAGAAGGGTGTCAACTCCACCCTAAGGTAGTTTGTGACTATTAAATAGAGCACTATAAGTGTGCCTACCCTATTGAAGGCATTGGTAATTGTAGTATTAGTATCATATTTCAAGTGACCTTAAGAGGACATTTTTGTAATAAAAAATCATTCAAATATTAATACAAGAAACCTTACTTTTTGTGTTCAATTTATGTACTTTTTTCAATATTTGTGCTTTCATGATGGTATAGATCAATACAGTAGCTAGGTGAATGTTCCGTGATAAATTCAGTATACAAATGGTATGCACAAGTTGAAGGTATTGACTTCAAGGAAACCTTTGCACCTGTGGCCAAACTAGAGGCAATTAGAATGTTTCTTTCTTTAGAAGTTTACAAGAATTTCAAAGTTTATCAAATGGATGTGAAATCAACATTTTTGATATATTGAACAACCAGACGGTTTTAATCTTGGTGATGATCCCAATTTTTTTTGCAAGTTGAAGAAAGCATTATATGGCTTAAAATAGGCACCCCGGGCATGGTATGCAAGGCTATACAATTATATTACTCAGCAAGGGCTCAAGAAAGGTATGGTGGATAGTAATTTATATGTCAAAATAGAAAATGGTCATCATATTGTTGTTGTTGTATATGTATATGATATCATATTTAGTAGCAACAAAGATGAGTTGTGTAAAGATTTAGCAAAGAAGATGTAGAAAGAGTTTGAATATCAATTATTGGTGAACTTTTATATTTTATTAGATTGCAAGTTAATCAAGGAGAAGGGCATATTTATTTCTCAAATTAAATATGTGAAAGAGATGCTAAAAAAGTTCACAATGGAGGATTGCAAGCCAGTTAGCACTCCCATGATGACAGGTTGCAAGTTGAGCAAGGATGACAAATATCCACCTATTGATAAAACTATGTATATATCCATGATTGTGAGCTTACTGTGCTTATCAGATACTAGATCAAATATTTTTTAGGCATTATGCATGGTAGTACGATTTCAGGCTAGTCCCAAGGAGACTCATGTGAGAGCAGTGAAGAGGATTTTTTGGTACCTCAAGGGTACTATGGAGTATGGGTTATGGTATCTGAAAGGTAAGGACTTCCATATTATTGTGTATTTATATGTATATTGGACAGGATGTGTAGATGATAGGAAGAGTATCAGTGGAGGTGCATTCTATATTGGTGATAATATTATTGCGTGGCATAGCAAAAAGTAGGAGTTAGTCAAATTAATTTACATTAGAGGTAGAATATATTGCAGCGACATCATGTTGTACACATGTACTTTGGATGAAATAAACTTTGAAGGATCTTGGAATAAATTTTAGTGAGCCCATATCGATCATGTGTGACAATACAAGTGCAATCAATATCTCAAAGAATATGGTTATGCATTCTCGCTTAACATATTGCTATCCAGTACCAATTTTTGAAGGAGAAAGTTGTGGAAGGTGAGGTTAAGTTAGATTTTGTTCCAACAATAGAGCAAGTAGGGAATATCTTCACCAAACCATTTCCCAAGGAAGTATTTGAGTACCTTCATAAGAAATTGGGAGTGTTCACACTTCCCAAGCATTGACTAGCTATTGGGGCTACATTCTTAGGGGGAGCATTTGTCTTTGTTTATCGTTTTGCTCATGTTTGTGATTCTTGCTAAGTGTAATAATTTTTGCCTGAGAATGTTGTGCATGGAATCGGGGGAATTTTTCAGCATCCCTTTGGTCTTGTTGTCAAAGGAGGAGAAGAGTTATAGGAAATTATGCATGTGTTGCCAACAATTCCAAAGGGGGAGATTATTGAGCAAGGTGCAACGACAATATTGTCATTATTTTCAACACACTCAGATGGATAGGTTGATGTAGTGTATAGTTTTTCAGAGTATGTATAGTATTTTTAAATGCTTATGAAGATATTTTTTATGTCCGGGTGAAGTTATTATAGGTTGTTCATGCAAATTTGTAAAAGTTACAAAAATTGTCAGGAAGTCAAAGTAGCAAAATTATCAAAGTTGTAAAAATCGTCAAAGTTGCAACAACATCAATGGAATGTGTTGGATAGCCAAAGATACTATTTGGAGGGTTTTTTATCATTATCAAGTGTGGTTACATTTTTTGAATGGTCGATTGTTTCATAGGTGCATTGTTGGTCAGTTTCATGCTTTATGTGACAGGTGTAAAATCTGCGTCATAAGTTATTTTACGTGAGGAATATTAAGCAATCCATGAGGAATTGGACCTCAAAGTTTTTACTGGAGGTATCTGGATATACTAATAGCTTAAGTTTTAAATTTCAGCCCAAATGGAGTCTGGAAGAAGAAACGGTGAGCATTGCAAAATGGCTCTGGAGCCCTTTTTCCAATTTATGTTACAGGTGTAAAATCAGCATCAAAGGCCACTTTGTCAGAGGTACTATGAATAATCCATGAAGATTTAAAATATTAAATTTAAAATAAAGGTATTTAGTTTATCCAAGAATATATGTTTCAATTTTTAGCCTGTTTGGAAATTTGAGGAGGAAGTTATGACTGTTACAAAAAGCCCTGTCAGCTCTTTTTGGCAATTTTGATAGTTTCTAAGAATATAACGGTCGAATGGTACTTTTGTGTAACTAAAAAAAAAGAGCTGCATTTTTTAATGTGAATAATACATATATTTTAAAATAAAATGGAGAAGAGGTTTTTTTTGGAGAAATGATTGTCGGTGCATGTTGTGAAGTATTTTTTCTTTGGCATTTTGATTGAAAAAATGTGCAAGGTGTGAGATAATCAATGTGTAGGGTTGAGAAGATTTAAAAGGTTATACAAAAGATTTTAGAGGATAATATTCGTGAGCTAGACCACTCAGAGTCTTTTTATAAGATTTAAAACTTTTATCCGAGTTTTTTTTAATTTTTTGGGTCAGTGCTTGGCAAAAGGGGTTGGTGCTCCTTGCAGTTGGTGCTGCTAAAGTCCTGGTTGTTTGGTGTCATTCTCTACAGTTGGTGCTTCAACAATATTGTAAAGACAAAATATTTTTAAGGCTAGATTTTTATGGGAGTCCAAACAATCCACTGGTACAATGGTTTTCCCACATCGGTTTTCCACTATAAATCTGGTGTTATGTGATGCATGTTTGTGTGATTGCTTGTTTTAATTTGATTTTGTGGTTGGATTGCATTCTTAATACACACTGATTCACCTCCCCTCTCAGTTTCACATTTAGTTCAAAAATATTTTTTATGATTTATCTAATATATTTATTTTTACACATAGGGATAATGAATATCTTGGTCTTCTTAACAAAACTTTTATATTTTAGAAGTCTTGTGTAGTCATTATACATATTTTTATTAATTAACTAGGGTGTTTGAGTCTCATGGAAAACCTCAAAAATATATTAATAGTAATAAAACATCTCATAAATCATAACTTACCTTATGAATTTCTATTTATTAAGGGGTGTTCATGAAATAGGATAGATACCGGATGGATATCAGTAATGATATTTAGATGACCACTGACTATTTTATGCATATATTTTAGTTTTTAGAAGCTTATAAGGAAATACCACACATATCACATCATCTCATTTTACATTTGGATGCTTAAATGATTAATTCTTATAATATAAGTTATCATTTTCATGTATGATTTTTATGCATTCTATGGTATCATCTAGTAGTTTTTTAAACACATGTTAGCTTCATTCCTTATGTCTTAAGTGATTAAATAATATAGGTTCATTTGCATTAGATCATCCTCATGTAATTAATGCATTACATACATCATATATCATAGCATATATCACATAGATTAAATGCATAAACAATTGAAACAAATTTAACATACATTTAACATACATCATTGCATCCATATAAGCATACATAGTACTGCATCCACACATCTATATCACACGATATAATCATACATCTATCATCTAGCTAGTGCATATCATAAATACATCCCATCCCATACATATAGCATAATCACCTCATCATCTAGGCATTGCATCCATAAATGCATCAGCAAACCGAGAAGTAAACATAAATGCACATATTTTATCACCACAAGGAGCTTCATAATGGACATTTAAGCATATCTACCAATCCACAATCATTAAAAATCATAAAATTAGCAAAAAAATAAAATTAACCAAAATATTAAATACACCTTGTATTCAGTTATTTACCCTATACACTTAGCGGTTGCAATGACTTGTGCTTTATGCAATTTGGCTAGTTGAGTAAATTACCATAAGGCTATTTGAACCAAATCATTCATTTTTGACTCGAAATATCTTCACTTCAATCCCCAAGAAGGCCATTGTGGCCAGAATGTTCCATAGAAATGAGGTATTCATTTCCTTTCTTCTATGAAATTATCATTTGATCATCGAACATAGTGATTCATCACATGCTTAAATTGAATTGTTATCATCTTGATTCCCTAAGAAGGCTATTATGGCTAGACTGCTCCATGGGATAGAGATGTATAATTAATATTAATGGTTGAAATCATAGTTGTAATAGGACCTTACCTAAAAAAATAGTAATCATCATGTACTATCCAAATTAATCATATTGGTCAAGTGAATCATGGCTTTCATCAATTGCCATTTTTCTCATTGAATCATCGCTTGAGGGGGTTGTCATAATCATAGCATGCATAATAAAAGTAAATAATTTAACACTTAATCATGTGAAGTGTGTTCATTCAAGAATCATTGCCAAATACAATCATGCACCCTCCTTGCTTGGGGCAAATAAACAAAATATTAAAAGAAAATTCAAGCAAATCAAATAACTTGTCTCCTAATCACCACCAAGGCTAGGATTTGACTTAAGATTATCTCCTAATCACCACCAAGACTAGGATTAGACTTAAGATTATATATTAATCACCACCAAGGCTAGGATTTGACTTAATATTATCTCCTAATTGCCACCAAATCTAGGATTTGACTTAAGATTATATCCTAATTACTGCCAAGGCTAGGATTAGACTTAAGCTTATCTCCTAATTACCACAAATGCTAGGATTTGACTTAATCTTATCTCCTAATTACCACTAAGGATAGTATTAGACTTAAGCTTATCTCCTAATTTCCACCAAGGGTAGGATTTGACTTAAGCTTATCTCCTAATTGCCACCAAGGCTAGGATTAGACTTAAGATTATCTTCTAATCACCACCAAAGCAAGGATTTGACTTAATATTATCTTCTAATTGCCACAAAGACTAGGATTTGACTTAATATTATATCCTAATTGCCACTAAGGCTAGTTTAGACTTAATATTGTTTGCCAATACCCCAAATACTACCAAAATCAAGTTCTTCAACTCATCGAAGGCAATGATTCAACGATGCATGATCCTTGATTATTGGGGCATATAAAGTTGACTAGATAAATGAACATCAATCAACCTATAATAGGGTATTAGGTTATCTATTTTTACTCAGTGTTGTGTTTTCCCACAATGCTTCTCAAAAAGGGGTATTTTTAGACACCTAAAATGCATCATGTTTAGGAGGCTATTCATATGGACACCTTTGTAGGTCATATGATTTATATTGGATATTTTCAAGATTCAAAAATGGTTCTAACCACTCAAATAGGGTAATATAATCCTAGTCAGCCATAACCACTGATGAAATTAGTGGCTGCCTCCACCATTTTTGATGATCAAAGAGGCCACGGGCTGATCGCTAACGGTGATAGTAGCTATGTTCATAGTCATTCTTTTCAATAGTGGCTAACCCTATAACAAACTTAGGCTACTCGAGTCGAGTAATTTCATTGGAATCTAAATGATTCTTGGATGGTTGGCAAAATTTAAGCATCTAGAAGATTCCTTGCAATAGCCCCATCCTAACTGCATTAGGTTCTTGGCTTCTTGGAGAAGCTAAAGAAGGAATTTTGGGGTCTATTTAAGACCCCAAATTTACAATAGAATCTTGGATATTTGATGAGCATTTGCCATAGCAAAGCCCTATCAAATTGAATAGCAACTTCACATCCCATTTAGGAGTAATGAAGTGGTATCCAATTGAGCAATGACAAGTGCACATTTGCTAATGGAGCTACAAAAATCTTGAGGAGAAACTATACCACTATTCAACATCAAATTTGACATCAATCCAAGCCAAATACCACGATCAACTGTGTATTGAGATACAACCAACCCTTGCACATAAATTCAACATGGGAATTGATCATATTCAAGTTGAGAACATAGAGTGCAGAGTCTTTTTTCTATGGCCACTATTTTTTAATAGTGGCCCACAAGCACAACTACCAATATTGATAGTGGCTAACAGAGCTAGCTACTCTGATCATTAGCAGACTAGGGTTTGAATGATATTTTCCTTTGTTTTAGCCATAGATTTTAGATTAGCAATATTTAATTTGTATTTCTAACCTAGTGTAGCATCATTTAAATTATCTACATTTAGTCTTTCAAGTATTCTTTATATTATTTCAATTATTATCAATGGCCAACATTTGAAATTGTATCATTCAACACTAAGGGCTTGAGAAGCCATAAAAAAAACTGTGTTTAAGTCTTGTCCTTTTTAGGTGATTAAGGTTTTAGTTTTTAGTTGATTAAGGAGTCCCTTTTAGGTGACTAGGAAAATTTTTAAATTTTTGTGGTCTGCTAGAGATTCTGGAATTCTCAGGTGATGAAAAAAAGTGTTTCAGTATTGTTTTTTTAGGTGATTAAAGTTTTCAATTTTGAGGTGATTAAGGTGTTCCTTTTAGGTGATTAGTTTAGTTTTTGAGTCCTTGTGGTATATTGGAGATTCTAGAGTTCTCAGGTGATTCATTTTCAAAGAGTATTTTCATCACCTATCCCAGTTGGAGCCTGTGTTGGATCCTCAAAATCCAACTTGAGTTTACCCCAAATTTTTAATTTCTAGTGTTCATTGGTCTTTTTCAAATTTGCAATACCCCCTTGAGTCCTTTCCAATTATTACAAATTTTTGGTCCTTTTGAAGTATTGTTTCACCCTCCAAGAGCAATAAAAGGTTTTATGTCACCAATTTCAAGCCTTTGTTTCAATTTTTCTAAGGTCTTTTTGTCAGTAAATGTTTGGCCCAAATAAGTTTGATGCAGGGGCCTATCTTCCAAAGGGCATAACTTATGATTTGATCATTAGATCAGCATGAAATTTTACATGGATCTAGATAAATAGGAGGAAAATACATGGGTTAAGCAAGCTTGGTGGATAGGGGTGTGTTGAGTGGTATTTTCACCCAGTTGTGAAAGTATACTCTCCTTTAGGATTTGGGTTCCAAATCCCCTCTTGCAAAGAAGTTAAACAAACAACTTCTCCAAGTTCTCCACTGTATTAGCATTTACATGTGTGTATTAATAATATCAAATAAAGATATTCAATTTAAACGCTTGGAACACCTTAGTGATTGCAAGTAACTGTAAACAAGGGGCAATGTTGGTTTATTTCATCATGAAAACTTTAGTGATTGTTCATTGTTTCTTAGATTTTGATATTTTGTAGATGTTCATTTTAATGCCTTGAAAAGTTAAAACTTCTGGAAAATAGAAGAAAATAAACAAAATGCAGAAAGAATAAAAATGAAATATAGAAACTGAAAATAAAATGCATTCAGTATGATGCTATCCTATTACAAAAAAACCAAAGATGTGAGGTCTCCGTGCATGCAACCTAACCTATTGGACCTGTAAACAAGCACAATCCAGATAAGCTAAGTGCTAGTTCCTAGGGTATGAAATAAAATTCAGATTTTGAATATTCGCCTAATGTAACCCAAAGAAATTTCATCAACATTATCTATAAATTCAAAATCTGAAGATGAAAGGATAAACATTAAATTCATAGCATGCAAAGAAAATCTCCTTTCTTGCCCACAAGATACAAATTTTTGAACACTTCTGCATTAAAAATATGTCATTTTATAATAGCAAAATTTTTGGTTTTCCTGAACCAGTCCATGGAAGAAAAAATGACTCAAACAGGCCCAGAATGACATTATTGCCTTCAAGTCTGCAACTCTGCTCGTCGGGATTTCCAATGCATGTCCATGAAGAAGAAAAACCAGTCCAATGTGGAAGAAAATATCCAGAGAAACCCAGTGCTAAGGCCTTGCCTTCATTATTGGAATTTTCTCTGAATAGTTCTACCTCCCCATTTTTTGGCCTCTTGGAACGACGTATTTAAACTTTATGAAAGAATTGTTTCACCTTCCATGATGGTTCATTTCTTTTTTTGATGGTTGTTCGTTTCACCTTCCCTGACGGTTCGTTTCACATTCCCTGCATGTGTGTGCTTTGGTTTCCATTTTGTGGCCCTTTGCTACATTTTCTCCACACAGGCTTGCATCTGTTTCCCTCCGTGTGTAATGACCATATTAAATGATCATGTAACGCTTTGTCTTATTCATTAGATTTTGTCCTTATGTCCATGTTGATGCAGGTCCGTTACCTTGGCAAAACTGTAACATGTCGCGATATCGCGACACTTTTGCCTCCTTGCTCTCCTTTGTTGCTTTGAATCGTGAAAATGCAACATGTCGCGATATCGTGACACTTTTTCCTATATGGTCACGAAAATGCAACATGCGATATTGTGACACTTTTTCCTGTACGGTCGCTAAAATGCAACATGTCGCGATATCGCGACACTTTTTCTCCTCTGATTCTTTCTTTCCTCGTTTGGCCACGATAGAACAACATGTAGCGATATCACGAAACTTTTTTATTTTTAGCCGCGATGGAACAACATGTCGCAATATCATGACACTTTTTCATTTTTTTCCGCAATGGAGCAACATGTCGCGATATCGTGACACTTTTTCATTTTTGGCCATGATGGAGCAACATGTCGCGATATCGCGACACTTTTTCATTTTTGGCCGCGATGGAGCAACATGTCGCGATATCACGACACTTTTTCATTTTTGGCCGCGATGGAGCAACATGTCGCGATATCATGACACTTTTTCATTTTTGGCCGCGATGGAGCAACATGTCGTGATATCGTGACACTTTTTCATTTTCTGCCGTGATGGTGCAACATGTCGCGATATCGCGACACTTTTTCTCTTTAGCCTATGGGCCCCTTCGGCCTTCTTGGAACACATGCAAAAAAGGTGGGTCCCCAATTTTGGGGTACGTTGTGGATCAGCCACAACAAATGGCAACTCTACTGGGAAATGCTCCTGAGCATTTCGATGAGAACTCAACCTGAAAAACACATAGACTCAAATACAAGCGTTAGCAAATATCCCAAGAATGAAACTAGATGAGAAATACATGAAACATTATAATTATTAAGCATCAGCTCGGTGTGTGCAATGTGCTTCATTCCCTATCATTTGAAATTCATTCAGCTTTCCATTGTCAGCTTCACTTATGATTCATATGCACGGCTATGAATTATTTGTGCAGGATTTGACATATGACAACTACGTTAGATATATAACAACCTGCTTTACAAAGGATCAAAACTTCTAGCATCATGAACAAACATATTAAAACTATCAAACCCTCTTAGGACCAAAAATATGTATACTGAATTAATTTACTAGATCTCAAAGTTGGTTATGTGTCACTACCATCTTGAACCCATGTGCGAGTGTAAGTGAAATCAGAGCTTTGGGGAATCAGATTCCCAACCTAAGCGAGATGGGAATTTAACCCTATCCTTAATACTCGATCCGGAGTTCATTACCTTATATTGAACAAAATGATTTAACTCGTTATGGATGAAACTGTTAGGCTAGCCTGTCCGTTTGAGCAGTCAATGGTCTTGCTTTTAGACAAGACATGTTGCCATGCATGAGCATACTCCATTGCCAGCCAGACGTCTATAGCCCCGATGGATATTAACCACATAATCTAGGATTTGAATTTACTATGATTTCTTGGACCTTGGTGATGACTACCCATCCTTGCAAGGGACATGTAGTACAATCCTTCCAGTCCAGTATTAATAAAGAAATGAAAAATATTTTCTTTTGAATTTCAAGTTCTTGAGTGGGAAAAATGGAAGTTTTGGGGAATCAAATTCTCAACCTAAGCAAAATGAGAATTAGACCCTATCATTACTACTCCATGAAGGTCAAATCAAAGCTTTAGGGAATCGGATTCTCAACCTAAGCGAGATGAGAATTAGACCCTATCCTTACTATTCCATGAAGGTCAAATCAGAGCTTTGGGGAGTTGGATCCTCAACCTAAGTTCAACGAGGATTTAACCCTATCCTTACTACTCTGATTTTAGGCTTTAAGCACTATGGGAGTGGTGAAAACCACTGTTTTAAGGATCATGTTGCATAATAGGATAGACATGAAATATTCCTTTCACCTCACCTTTTCTTCCAAGTATGGTTTTGACCATTTTGCTCAAGATTCTATTTAATATGTGTAGAACGTGCTTGGTTCAAGATAGTTCGGGCATCAGTTCCCAACCTTAGGATCATTTTAATATATGTTATGTAATGACCCTCAGAGGATTCGACACCTTTTCAATGATTGCACATGAAATGAAGATGCACCTGAGATGAAATGTATATGCAATGCGGAATGTGACATGAGATATGAATGCACTGCTTCTTTTGAAATGCGGATGGATTAAACCACCTACTTTACCATAATTTATAAAACTAACAATTTCATGCATCACAAGTTCCAAACGATATTCCTTAATGTGTTTGCGATATTCGTGGAGCTTTCTACAATACAATTCCGATGTTTCATATTCTCCTAGTCTTAGTCAACATTCGTAAGGACCACACACAAAACTTAAAACCAAAATAAGATTCAATCCAAAACCAAAACATGAAAACCAAAAGTATATACAATATAATACAAGATGATGCAAAAATTTGGATTATCATTTTCTCGGATCCCAAACCTGATTAGAGCATTCCAAAAGACATAATATGATACACATGCCGAATGTGGAAGGAATCAAATGAAAACAAGATTAGACCAAACCATGCAACCAACTTCAAATTTCCTCTCTCACCCCACCAATTAGATTTAGTTCCATTAGTATTCTCATAGGTGAGATTCAAATTACCATATTGATTAGACAATGGTTGATTTTCAATTCTTTCTTGCCTATTCTTTAAGGTGCAAATTTCATAATCCCATTCATGATTTAGAACTAGGCTTTCTTTATTTAAAATGAAATTTTGTAAGCAAGATCCTATTTCTAAAAATTTCAAAGCTAATTTATTTTCCATGTTCTTAGGCCAATCAAAATTTTGCAACAATTTACAAGCATCTAGGATATTTACTAAATGGGGATCATTAAGAATTTTTATCCTAGATTCAAGAATTAATTGTTGATGAATTTGATTTAGCAATTTAAGTGAATCAAACTCCTTTTCATTCATTAAAGTAAGGTTATCAAAGGTGTGGTTAGAAATTAATCCTTGTTCTTCATTCACCTTCAATGGCATTTCATCATAAATATCATTTGAATTATGCAAATATTCACCAAAATCTTGGATGTTTGGACATAAAGGTTTAGATTTTACCTTTTTCACACTTTCATTTATGAAAACTTGGTGAGGATTTGCAATTTCCTCTTTTACCTCTTGGTCTTCATACTCTTCATTGATTACTTGTTCATCAAACATACCAAAATTGGGCACCCAATTAAAAACATGCCCATCCTTTTCAACCCTCAAATATTCTTGGTTGAAGTGTATGTCAAGTAACTCATCTTCATGATCAATCGCTTTTGTTGTTCCCAATAGATCAACCACTTTGTCATTTAATTCCAATTCTTTGTTCACTATCCCTGGTATCTCCTCCAAAACATCCTCAAATTGCATAGGATTTGTAATATCTTCCTTCGAGTAGGCGATTATGTTGTCCTGTATATCAATTGGCACACAAGTTTCATTAATAGTTTTGGAGTGAGTGTAGTCTTCCCACTTCTTCCATGAATCATAGTAGTCACCTTCCAAATTCAAGCTGTGATGCTCAAATACTTCTTCTCCATCCTCTGATTCATCAACCTGTTCCTTATCCGATTCATCTTCACCTTCCATAGATGGTCCAGTTACTTCCAAAAGTGGGTTATTTCTTGAATTCAAATTAGTAAAGCTATCATAATCCAAATTTGTAACCCATGATTCAATTTTATCACAATTTGGAGGGTGAAGAAATTTTTTATCATTAATTCCAAGCTTCTCATCGAGAGTGTCTTCCAAGAACAAGTGATGACGCTCAAGTACTTCTTCTTCATCTTCTGATTCATCAACATGTTTCTCACCCCATTCGTCTTCACCTTCCTTATGCTCACTCTCTTGACGATATAGAGTTTCTCCCACAAAAATGTTGTTCTCTCCTTGTTGATGTTGGGATGGACCCTTATTTGGCACAAGTTCCAAATCATCCACTTGAGCTTGGAGACAATGGGTATACATAGCAATTTCGGGACAATTCCTTTCATTATGCTCCCTTGTATCATGCAATCTACACCTGTTTTCCCACGCAAAATCAGAAAGATTAAGAATGGAACTAGAGTAACTTGGTCCTGCAAAAGTATCAATATGATTAGCAATAGCGAAAGGTACACCCCCATTGTTTGGCTTCGTGTTCCACTGTCTCCCTCCATTGTTGAAATTTCTTTTTGGGTGAGGGGCATGGGATTCATACTTTTGTTGTTGAACCAAATCATTACTCAATTTGTGAACCATATTTTTGAGCTCTTCAACCTCTGAATAAATCTCTTTTGGTTGAGCTATGTTATTGCTAGTTCCAATAGGATTTGTGTAATTGGTGAGATCTTGACTTAACATTTGGGTTGGATTTTGAACCACTTGATTTGCATAGGGATTCACACTTTGAATTAGGATTGGATTGGGAAAAGGAACTATAGCCTGAGAATTAACCGGACTAGCTCCTTGCATAGTCTATTGACTATGCAGCAAAAATTAAGGAATGGGGGGAATGGATGTGATTGGTTGAATTGGAATGGGTGCGTAAGTGGGTGTTGATGAATATGGCTGTTGATAAATGCAACGCATTTATGCTTGATATTTGTGGTGTCATGATCTGATTCATCATAGGAGCTTGACCATATGGACCATACTGTCCTACCATAGACATCTGGGAAAACCCTTAACTCTATGGTGTCATTTGTTGCTCAATGGTCATAGCTTCATTGTAGGCTAGAGCAAGAGTGGTAAATTGAGGATTTTGCCTTGCAAACATTGTCATCGTAGGATCCAATGCCCCAAAATATATTTGTAAAGCTACTGTGGGATCAATGGTGAAATTTTGAATTGCTCTATTATAGCACTTATGAAATCTTTGATTAAAAATTTGGATTGGCTCACCCTGGCCTCTTTTGCTTGTAATGAACTGATTATAGATGATTGTGGGATCTAATGGTGACCTGAATTGGTTGACAAAAGCATTCTCCATTTGCGTCCATGACGTAATGGAACCAGTAGGTAAGCAAATGTACCATTTGTAGACCACTAGGTCTAGGCTCATGGGGAAGAGTCTACAAGCCACATCTTCATGTTGAACATGCAATCTTATCAAAACATCCCTATAGGCATGTATATGTTCTTCTACGGTCCTTGGGCCATCTGGTTTATATTTGGGCAAAAATCTCTCTATATTCCTAGGGATATCATGAATATCCCTTGTAATATTCAAAGGAATGTTATGGATTCCGTACCAAGGAGCTGGTGGAGGTTGGGCCATTTGATTCAAAATCAATGATGATAACCCTACAAGAACCTGACGAAACTCTTAGTATCTCAAATAAAACCTGCGACACACAGAAAATCCTGCAATTAATGAAATTCAAAGAATAACTTCAAAATCGATTTATTAGTCATAAATAAAAGAAGGAACCTTGACAAAGTAGTATTATAAAAATGTAAGTTAGTTTCTGATTCACTAGATCACATATGTGTAAGTGAAGAGCATACTCCTAGTTTTGTAGGATTTTTGATTCACAAGATCACATTACGCGCAGGTGAAGAGCATAATACCGACAAAAAATACATTTTAGACAAAATAATTCCTTACTAATAAGCATGAAATGACTAGAAAATATCAAACATGTAACTTATGAATAATCATGTTAGCATCAACCAAGAGATGTATCCATTAAAATCAAATGAAAGAAATTGCATGGAGACAACCTCGTTAGTCAAGAATTTTTTTTTTTTTTGAATCAAATCAAGACAGATTATTCCTGTATAAATAATCAAAAGCGTTAGAACAATGCATAGCAATTTGTGTCCTCCTTTTAATAGTACAAGGCTATATTGTTAAAATAGGGCTAAAGATAATAACCAATAAGGCATGAAATATTCAAAATTTAAATCCCTATAGCATTTAAATCACTCTGAAATAAACCCATTCAGGCCCTCCTTCTAGCGCCAATCTATTGAGTGGTATTTTCACTCAGTTGTGAAAGTATACTCTCCTTTAGGATTTGGGTTCCAAATCCCCTCTTGCAAAGAAGTTAAACAAACAATTTCTCCAAGGTCTCCGCTGTATTAGCATTTACATGTGTGTATTAATAATCTCAAATAAAGATATTCAATTTAAACACTTGGAACACCTTAGTGATTGCAAGTAACTGTTTGCAGGTCCAATAGGTTAGGTTGCATGCACGGAGACCTCACATATTCAGTTTTGTCGTAATAGGACAGCATCATACTGAATGCATTTTATTTTCAGTTTCTATATTTCATTTTCATTCTTTCTGCATTTTGTTTATTTTCTTTTATTTTCTAGAAGTTTTAACTTTTCAAGGCATTAAAATGAACATCTACAAAATATCAAAATCTAAGAAACAATGAACAATCACTAAATTTTTCATGATGAAATAAACCAACATTGCCCCTTGTTTACAGTTACTTGCAATCACTAAGGTGTTCCAAGCATTTAAATTGAATATCTTTATTTGAGATTATTAATACACACATGTAAATGCTAATACAGTGGAGACCTTGAAGAAGTTGTTTGTTTAACTTCTTTGCAAGAGGGGATTTGGAAACCAAATCCTAAAGGAGAGTATACTTTCACAACTGGGTGAAAATACCACTCAATAGGGTGTTTTTTAGGCTTTTATAGGGCCCTAATTCCTTCATCTAGTGCCCCATAAATGGATTTTAGTGTTTTGTTTAGAAATTTGCAAAAAAATAGTTTTTGGAATTTAGAAATTTGTTATACATGAGTATGTGTTGAGGTTTTTTAGAAGGCTTAATATGGGTGATCCAAAAATGTGTATTAATTTTGAGGCCCATCCGAGTTTTTTTGGCAACTTACTAAAAATAGGGTTGTTTTTGGCCAAAAATGACAAATTGTCCAAAAATAGTAATTTCTTATAGTTAAGGATTGAAGATGCAGGGTTTTGTTTTAGGGTTTCTTGCATTGTAAAATGGGGGGAATCCTAAACCCTAAACCCTAAAATCAAAACCCTAAACCCTAAAAAAAAATGAAGGTGATGGAGATAGTGGCTATTATGGATCATTTCCAATTATGGGCCATCATCGAGGCAGTTACAATTTTCATAATTACGGACCAAGTGATAAAGATAATTAAGGGAGTTGCTACAATAGGAAATATAATAAAATTTTGCATAGTAATTTTGCAAGAGGTATACCAATGTGCCCATCCTTGTCGATTGTATTTTCCTTTGTGTGTCTTGTCTAGTCACCCATTTTTCTACCCCATTATTGTGTAGGTTTTGCTGAGGAGGTGCCTAGTTTATTGAGATCATTTCCAGTGGCTGAGGTTGGGAGCTAGGAGGCTCATTGTTACATAATTTGAATAAAGAGTTGTAGTTATCTATTACATCATTTAAATGGATAATTTGTTTGTATTGGTTCAATGAGATATGGTTATTCTGATCAGACTCGCATTGTAATGATCTATTATTTAATGCAATACTATTTCATCCTTTCAACAGTTCTATGTGAAATTTTGTGTGTTCTCCCATTTACATGTTACATAATTTGAATGTGTAAATGACATATTATTTCACTAGCATATTGAATTTTTTCTATTATATTATTTGAATGGATGTGATTGGCTCAGTTTTATCTTCTCCCCCTTCTATATTCATGATATTTTAAATATAGCTATAATTATCCAATGGATAAGGTATTGGTATATATATTGAATCACTAGCTAGGAGTTACTTTCAAATTTGGTCAAATTTTATGTTCCAGTTTTATTTCATTTTTGCAAATCTAGACAAGCATGAGCATATAAGAAATATTGTAGGCTCACCTCTAGGGTTTCCTTACCCTACTCGGTATGTGTAGAGTCTTAGGATAATATTTTCCCGAGTTAAAGAGGTGGATCCACTAGATCCATAGTGCTAATTTAATTAGGGAAGTCTTGCAGCATGACAAATCTATTAAGAGTGAAATAATTTTCTCCAACAATTCCCTTAGCAAATCAATGCCTCAATTGACCTTTCCTAGACAAACACTCTTTTCAAACATTGAAGGGGGAACAACCTACAACTTGGTTCCTCCCACTTCCAATTGTAATCCATTCAATATTAATATTTTTTGAACAACATCCATGCATGAACTAATGAACCACTTGACTAGTCCATTCAAAACCTCCTCAAATTGTTTTTCATTTCAACCTATACAAACCAACCCTTTGGTTAATATTCTAAATATTTTTACTTCACAAAAATACATTGGCTTTGGAAAATCAACTTTTTATTGAAGCTTATGATTTTATATTGTAAGTACAAAAACTAACCCAACAAATATTTGTAGACAAGGGTAAGTACATTCCCAAGACAATGGAATGATGAGAAACTAGGAGGAAGTGGTAGGCCAAGATACACTAGACATCATGTTCTGCAATTATGGGTATACAAGTATACCAAATGCCTAGAGTAGTAGACATCTAAGGAATACATTCTATATGTCTATAATGAATATCTAGACATCTAGGCTAGACATCAAGGATAGATGGTTGGATGTCTAAACTAGATAGCTAGATGTATGGGATGGGCGACTAGATGTATGGACTGGATGGCTAGATATCTAGACTGGATGTTTGGATTGAGAAACTAGAGGTTTGGACTAGATATATAGACATATAGATTGTATGGCTAGAGGTCTATATTTAATGGTTGGATAGACATATGGACTGGAAAACTAGACATCTGGACTAGATGACTAGACATCTAGAACGGATAACCAAATAGACATCTGGGCTAGATGTCTAGAACAGTTCTACCAATGAGGTCATATGGCTATACTGATATGCACAAGGGTTAATATACTACGATATAGATGTCTCCAACTATGTTATAATTATTTATTCATCGATGCTCCTTATCACATCTTGCAACAGTAAAACAAAACACAACAAAATATGCTCTCATACCAAGCTATGATCAATACCTGCAATACAACACTATAACATAGATGCAATCATGTACAACATGTATTCGAGAATAATAGTTGCTACATAATAATTCTTCATTATGAACAAGTATGGATAGATTACAAAATGAAATAAGGGTGTATTTATGGGTAATATCAGATAGTTACTGTAACTAACCTGTCTCAACTATCCCAACCACCTATTATATTAACTAATGTGTTTACTGCGTAACTATCAGTTTTAGACGTCTAACACAATAGCATGATGTCTTATTAGTTAGGTTGGATGTTTGAATAATCCAAACATCTAACTAATCTAGACATCTAAACACAATATGGCTATATTTATCATTTTGTACCTATTTATTAATCGAGCCATATTCATTTGATTGGCTGATTTTACATTGCAAACTTGTGATTTTCATGATTCATATATTACCAAAATTATTGTACATAGTCAAAATTGTGAATATTTATAGGATATTATTTGTTAGAAAACTCAATAATTTATTTATTCTTGGAACTGTTGTCTATATCTATCCTTCCCTTTGAAGAAGTCAATGTCCTCAATGAATTTCTTTGCTCACTTTGAGAAGTATCAACATCCTTGTGAGTTGTAGCCTATAATGCTTCATACAATTGCATCTATAGAGCATCATAGTCAACTTTAATTTTCTTGGTATAATTGAAGTATTTACCCCATTCAACTCCTAGGGCATTGACACAATTTTTTTTTCCTCAAGCCTAGCCAACAGTTCAACCTCCCATTGTAAGAAAAGCTTTCTCATATGTGGGGTAAATATTGTAGATGAATATGAGGCTTTTGATGCCAAGTCTTGATAAAAATCTACCTCACATTGGTTTGCTTGTAGTAATTCTTATTTTACTATTACCAGTTGCTTCTACCAAGTCTCTTCATGATGTTGCATCTTCTATTGCCAAGCTAGCTCACTTAGATTTTTTTGAGATGCTAATGTTTTAGTTTGCTTGACCAATGATTATTTAGCTTGTTTTTGTTGCAATACTTCACTTTTAAGATCGGTAATTTTTTGTGCCCTCTCTTCTAACTGGTTATGAAGATTCTCCATGTCTTGTTACAATTTCCAAATTTTTTGAGTAATGGAATCCATAAAATCCTTCCCTTATTTAATAAGTTGGTCCTTGCATTGAACATATTCTTGTGCCTCTTGCAATTCATTGTCTACCATTTTCTTGGTTGAATGTAAGTAATTAATACTTTCTTCTAGCCAACATAACAAGTGGGGTAAGAAGTTATACTATTGATACATGGGCAGTAATTCAAGTGCTAACTCCACCCGTGGTCCTTGCTCTATGGATCGCTGAGAAGAAAAATCAATGTTGTTGCCACAAATGTACACATGTCCAGATTCCAAGTAGAGAGTTGGTATTTTCTTAGCCAATTGTTCCATTCCCTCCATTTTTGACATGTGTGCATGGATATTGTCCAAGGTTTGTCCTAATGAATGCAAGAAATCACTACTTGCAAAGGACCTTGTGTGGCCCATTTTACCAAAATTTTCAATTCTTCTTCTACCATAGACGACCATTTCTTCCATTGACCAACATAGGCTATGTAAAATTGTAATCATAATTTTTTCATTCTTTTTTAACTTGGAGAAACATTCTACTGCTTGTTGATCCATATTATCTGATGGATACATGAGGTTGGGTAGTTGTATAAAAAAATATTTAGACCATGCACTCTCAAATTGCTCCTCCTATTCCTCTTCTTGAAATGTCTCTTTCCCCTTCTCAAAGATATTAATAGTATTTTCGGTTGCCTTCCCTTCTATCACTATAGCTTGAATACTATCACCTTCTATCCCAACATCTTGCTAAAATACATTTTTTTATGGTTGCTCTCCCTTTACACGTTACTCTCATGTTCCAAAGATACCATCTGATCTACTAAGATGGGGTGTTGTTCTACCCCAGGTGTGGTATTTTCCACATTTGGGGAAGGTAAAGTTTACTCTATTATCTTAACTATAGATTTAGCTAGAATATCCATAGGTACTCCTATTCTAGCTTCTTCAACTATGAGAATATCCACAAAGGACAACTTTTAGGGAAGTTGCAAGGGAAGTTGTTGTAAATACAGGTTCTTGAGACATGTCTAGAAATGTTTTCTAGGCTTGAACATGAGCTTCCACAAAATATTCCTTAGGACCTGCAATTTTGGTAGTACTCATCCTAGTTATAGTATTCTGTAGAGTCGAGGGGATTTCAAAGCTAACCCTTTTCTAGGGTACTTTCATATGCTGCTCAACTTTTTGAGCTACCTATTGACTACGAGTAATATGCTCCACTGTAATCCCTTACATCAAATCTAGAGTATATGATGGGGGTAGGGATTCAAATTACCTTATCTTCCTCTTTGGCTTGAGTTATTTTGATGATGGTGCAACAACTTGCTTTTTGGGTTCTTTCACCTTAGCCAAGGGTAGTGTTGTATCCTCCCTTTCTGAATTGGTCATCATCTTCTCTTGACATGATGGCTTATGGGAGATCTATTTTACCTGTTGTTTCTTCACTGATGTTGACTTTTTTACCTATTGTTTGGTATTATTCCAGCATCAGATAGTTGGTGCAAAATCTAGAATTTACTTAGGTAAATCAAGATATTAAATTTGTACTTCTATCTTTGAAGCTGCATCCAAAAGTAACCCAATGGCATGAAATGCCATGGAGAAATTATTCATGGTTCGCATTAGAAACTTATGAATATGAATCACCAAATGGGTTGCCCAGTCATATGACACTCCCTGTTCTATCTCGAGCAAGTATGAGATCAACCATATGGGAATATCTGAGCTTCGTTGTTCAGCTAACATTTTGTCCATTAGAAAATTCATAATGCACTCCAAACCATTATTCTTTAGATAGGACTATTTTACTTCCCTACCTCCGTGATTTACCAACATTTTCTCCACTTTCTCCTCTGTGAGGGTAGTAACTCCCAATATCAACTACTAAGTTTTCTTGGAATATTACCATTCATTTATTATAGATATACCCTTCCTAGGGAGTCTAAAAGTTTGTATGATTGTGTCTGGAGAAAATTCCACTTCCAAGTTTTGATCAGCAACTTGTACCATGTTGGTATTCCAAGATGTGTTATACGTCTGCAACATCTATAACAAATGCTTCTTAAAAAATCCATTTGTCAAACTTAGAATTTGCACAATAAATTTTACTCTTGTATATTGCATTCTCTTATTTACCAGACTATTTTCTAGTGTTGTTGCCCATCATTGCCAAACAATTTACCCATAGGACAAGTCCAAGCGATTTCCTTAATTAGAATTTGATCTTTGTTGCTTTTTTAGACTTCTACTTGCATTGTCTCTTGTTTCTCATAAGTATGACCCTTGTTTGGGCTTGAAACTAATTCACACATAATTTATTGATGATGATAGAGTCTTTTAGTCATGATCAACTAAGGTCCTAATTCGGGTTGGATTGGAGATTGTACAAAATTTTTATGGCTCATCTTCTCCTTATTGAACATCTCTTGTATTCAAATGACTCAATATAGCTAGAAGTTAAGGCTTCAGGTGAATACTCCTACTCAAACATAAAAATTTACCAAGCTAGATGTTTGAGTATAACAACTAGATGTTTGGGGTAGACAACTAGTCATATGTATTTTTTGATATCTAGACTTGCCATCTAGACATATCCCTGCTAAATAGCTTCTTTGATCAGATGACTAGAACACTTCACCTTTTCATTTTTCTCACTCCATCAGATTCTTCTTCCTTCATATGGCTATGACATGTTTGGATAGTTGGACTTCCTCCAAGATGTCTTATTCTTCCTCTGGATGTTTTCTAGTTTTGCCACTTTGATGATAGTGTCTTCATATGGATGCCCTAGGAGGTTGTGATAGAGTTGGATGATTTTGTGAAGGTAGGGTTTTTGTAATTGCATTGAAAAAATAAGAATACTCCATGAAGCTTATGACTTCCAATGGAAATTATATCTATACTTTGTCTTGCATAAGTCTTGGTGTGCTTATTAACCTTGCTTCATCTCCAATTCTCCTACATAAACTAAAAGCAATGGAACAAGGAATACCCAATGCTTCCAATTTATAGGAATTTTGGATTCTAGTAGTTTCCATATGAGACTTTTCATCATGTCTTCTCATTCTTTGTGGAATAAATCATCAGTATGGCTACTTCTCTTTTGTCGGCTGATGATATATTTCTTACCTATATTTTCGAATAGTTTCTTCTAGGTGTCTGCTACTCCTGACATCATCCTAACTTATTTCATCTACTAGATAATTTCTTTCATACTTTATGTCTACTAGATGGCTTATTCCATCATCCAGATGTGTGGTTGCATCATCTAGATGGCTGTTACTAGGGTCCAAAAGGGTTGATTCTTCATCTTGATAGATTCGTTCAGTTCTCCCATTGCCTTGTTGAATTATCACACAATCATCAATATAGTGGACTATCATTCTCGCTTACTCATGATGGTTGGTCATTTGATCATTGGAAGGATGATTCTCCCTCTATCCAATATTATAATAGATTTTTCATATTTTGTGGCCTCAACCTTGAAGAAAATTTGATGATAGAAAACTACCCATACTTGATATACTAGGTCCTGATAGGGATTCCTTGTCCAAGGTCCCTATCTTCTGCAATATGGTGTGACTCATCCTCTTCCTCCTATTAGTCAAATATTCCTAATGTGGGGTTTTCATACTCCTAGTTTCTCAATATTCAATTAGTTTCTCGATTGTTCTTGTTGATGTCTTCGATTCCTACGAGCTTACTAATGCAGACCTAAAGGTCTATTCTTAGGAACACATAATGATGTGTTGACTTGGACTATATCCTCAAGTGGTCGTTGTGGCCTAGTCCACAAACTAGTCGACCTATGGGTAGTAGGAAGGGAATACCTTCCTTTTAGGTTGCTGAGATGGAGATAAACCATGCTCCTCCCTTGGTTAGGCAAGCTTGGGTTATGTTGTGGAGTTTCCACAACCACTCCAAGATTCTTGGGGACCCACTTGTCATATTTTGATAATAAAGGTTTTTGGTTTTCTTTTTATTGTAAGAATAGTGATGTTTGACCATTTATGTTAATGATTTTAATTGCTTTAGTTATTTGATATTTAATGATTAATTAATCCAGGCATTAATGCTTAGATTAATTACAATCCATTTTGATAAATAGAGTTTAATGTTCTTCATACTATCTAAGGTGATGGAATGTGTTTAATAAAGCAAGGCCTCACCAAAACATTACCTAAAACAAGAAGAGGATACAAAAGGTACAAAGAAAATTGTGATAGAAAATAATATGCTATTATCTACCTAATATAATTACATTAATTATATTATGTATATAATAGTAATATTACTATGATGTTCTAAAATGTTATTATAATACTATTATTATGATTATATCATAATGTTCTAAAATATTATTATTATAATAATATTATTATGATTATTTTATTCTAAAATGTTATTATTATAATAATATAATTATATTGTATATAATAATATTATTATAATATACTTTACAAAGGATGTGATAATAAAATGTTTGACCATGTTACGTTTAATTGCAGGAGAAGGAGATGGCAGCTATTCAAAATGATCAAAGGCAAGGGTGGCTATTCCAAAATGTTCGAGGCTACATAATGCTAGCAAAAGAGGAAGTGGTCCAAAGATAGCATCAGGGTTTCAGGAGGACAACACAGAAGGCACTAGATTTGATAGTGAAATGATTGAAACCAGAGGCATGTCGTCAAATAAGCCAACAAAGAAATATTATTAGGGCAATCCATAACCCTAATCGATGGAGATAAAGGTCTACCTTGAGAGCATGGAAATTTTTTCGTTGGTATTTCGCAACGTGAGTGCGAGAGCAAGGAGCTCGATATCCATGGTGAAGGGTTGACAACACCATGGCTACGTCGATGGTAGCCCCCTAACATGGTGTTGATAGTGCCATGGATGTGATCAAACACAACACCATGGTGATGTTGTTTTGATAGCACCATGGCTACGTCGATTGTAGCACCACAACATGGTGTTGACAGCACCATGGCTACATCGATGGTGTGATGGCCTCACTGGGTTATATGGAAACCATAATACCCAAGATGGGGTACGTCATCCCAATCCTTGGGTACGTTTGGTATGGCTTCAAAGAGATACCATCGGGCCTTGGTTTTGAGCAGCACAGTGAAAATCTTGTTGAATGAGATTGGCCTACCTTATTTTAATGTGAATGTTGTTTGATTATATTCAATTTTTTAAAGGAGGCCTAAAATCATAGGGGTTATAAGGTGTAGTTAAATATTTTTTATTATTCATTTTGATGGGTACAAAGGGGTATTCTTGGGTAGAATTCCTATGTGATAAGAGAAAGGGGAGACATAAGGAGTTACATAATATTATGTTTTTGGTTTTATTATTATTTAAAATAATGTTTAGAAGTGTTATTTTATTGTATTAAATCACAGAAAATGATGATGGATTATTTTCTTATATCCATTTATTATTTTAATTGTGAAAGAAGTTGAAACGAAAGGAATTCTAAGCATTATTTATACCTTGCTATCCTACCTGTTTAGGGGGTGCTGGAAATGATGTGACATTTCGAAAAGCAATAAGAAAGAGCATTTTTCAAATTTTGAGAGGGTAGCAAAATTTTGTGAGCAAAATCAAAAGGAGGGTTTCTAATCATAAAACTAACATTTTTAGTGTCTTATCATTTCTACATTTTAGTGACTTATATCCATTATCTTAAGCCATGAAATGGGTTGCAATAGGCGAAGGTCAAGATGATGTAGTTTCTCTATTATTTCCTTTGAGTCTTGCACTTGATTTAATGTATTGTGCTTATGTTGCAGGTCCATTAATTCAGGTTGTTTTATGATTACCTCATAACTTGGGATTTTGCAAGGAGGAGCTTGCTAAACTAATTCATAATTTGACTTTTTCAGCTAACCAAATCTGCATTGTTTATTCATTCATTTTTGTTAAGTTCATTTTATTTCAAGCATTCAATCATTTCATTTTGGTCCATCCAAAATTTTAGTTTCTTTTATTTCCATTCTGGTCCTTTTCCGAATTTTTGCTAATTTCCTTTTAGTTTCATTTCTATTCTGGTCCATTTCCAGAATTGTTAAGCTTTCAAGTTATTTCCATTCTGGTCATTTTCTAGAATTTTTGCACCTCCAAAATTCATTAATCTAAGCTTTAGATAAAACACATGGTTTAGGAGGGATACTAACTTGCTATTTCACATTAAATTAAGATAAGAAATGAAAGCTAATTTTGCTAACATTGCTAACATGCTAACTTCTACTAACTACTATTATTGTAGTGGCATCAACATAAGGAAGAAAAAATGAACCCAACTATCTAAAAATTACTTCATATTAAAGGCACAAACATTAAAATGAGGTCGAAAATTCCATATTTTGTCATTTGAAACATTTTAAGTGAAGATAAAATACTTTACTAACAGGGATTCAGGATAACACCAATTTAAAAAACCCTAAAAATAACTGCTTTTATTTTCCATTTTCTTTTAGTTAGATTTTTCAATCACTAAGTATTGTTTAGAACTAGCAAAGGCTCCTTGTTTATGATCACATGCATCATTGAATTATTTCTGGAATTATTGTAATATTTTAGATATTTTACCGAAACCTTGGAGAAGTTGAATGTTCATCATTTGGTTTCTTTTCAAGAGAGATTTTTCTATTCAATACTCTGCATGTGGTGGTATTTTGCAATTGGGAAAAATATACACTCAACATCTTTGGCACTAGAAGGAGGACCTTCTTTTATTCTTTGTGATTTAGTTTTTTTTGCTAATGCTAACATGGTCAATTTTGGTTCAATAATATTGTGTTTGTAGGTGCAACATGTTACTCTTGACTATTTTGTGAGAAACCTTAGTAGAATAGATTTAAGTTTCTTAGGCTAGACCTGCCTAGATGCATTGCTACTAGGTATAAAACCACTGAGGAAACCATTTTTTAAAGTCTTTATTCCAAACTTAGGAAACCGAGATACAAAATCTAGGGGATCAAAATCCCATCTGAGCCTTCTGATAAATTAGGTTTAGAGATGCTTTGCCAATATTTGGAAAGGCTAGCTCTCATACCTCTGAATATGAATACCTTTAGTGGGTGTGCACCCATTAGTTCCACCACAAGATCTACATAAAGTGTACCCATCTCCGTCATCCTAAGTGTGTCAACTACTTTGGTAGGGTCATTATATTTGGTTAATATGGCCCAACAACAGTAGTAGCCACAACCAGTTCCTTGGTTTGGTACCCAAAGTTCTCTGTTAAGTATACCTAGGGATGTCCATGACATACCTAGGCACCTTGAGAGGTCTATCCCTAAGTTTGTCCATGATGGTTCCATTTCAGCTGAAAAGCATGTTCAAATTTACGAGGACCATATGATTAGGTAGGGAGTCAGTCATGAAGACGTTGCTTGTCAACTCTTCCCTAATAGCTTTGACTAAATGGCTCATGAATGGTATAGGAATCTTCCTATGGGGTCCATTACATCTTGGGCCCAGTTGGAAGCTACCTTTGTTAATCAATTTAGGTCATTGCTAGATCATACCATAATGTTTAACCGACTCATGTCATGCAAGAGGTATCCTAATGAACCTGTCAAAATATTTAATGACAGATTCCAAAATATTTACACAAACGTGACTCATCATTTTGCAATAGATGCTATTATGGTGTTGTAATTATACCTCATGCTTAGACCCGATGATATCCATGTTTACTAGGAGAAATCCTCAAGTTATAATGTTGGCCTTAGCCTATGCTGAAGCCATGACTATTGAGTAGCAAATGACACCGCAAGGTGGCACTATGTCTGAATTTATTATGTTAGGGCAATATGGCCCTTACAATCAATTTTCCATGATGAATCAAGATGTGACACCTCAGATGCCCATGATTAATGCTTTGCCATATCATCCATCATACCCATTTTCTCCCACGCTTCCATATTTTTTGACATACCCTAATGCTATCATTTCACCCACTCTACAAATGATGGTTGCTAATCATATAACCTTGCCAAGATTTGAGGTGATTAGTACTCAGGCCTCAAATTCATATCCCATGGTTGTGCCTTTGTAGGCCAAGGGTCCATGGTGGACCCAAAACACCTAGAGTCAAACCTTAGTGCCTAATCCAGAGGTTGCTAATATCATAAATGTTAGTGGATCTAGGGCTGTCATGTCCTAGCCACAAGGTTCCAATTCTGAGTTGGAAGAGCTCAAGATAATGACCATTAAACATGGCAATGACATAATTCGGTTACAAAAACAAGTTTCCCAAAATCCCATGTCCAATCAAAACCATGACCATAGGAGAACAGGACCGTACAATACGTAACCTAACAATGGGTGTGTATCCAATCCGATAGTCAATCAGGTTGATGCATTAGGGGATTGTGATGAGGTAGAGTCATGTGATGAGGAAATGCATCACTATTTCCATAGAAAGTTAGATGCTTTGGTGTCTGAAGTTATTCATTATTTAGAAAACGATGATATGGAGGAAGATATGAATGTTTTAGGAGAGGAACAGGATGAAGCCTTGGAAGCCCAGGACGCTAGACATTTTGGGAAAGTTAATCAGAAGAATTTTACTAGTATTTCTAATGATCTCAAAACCTCCTCTACTCCCCCAAACAACCCTTTAGTTCCTCCTGATACAAAAGGTAATGTGAATCCACCACCTCCATTTTTGGAAGCACCTAGGACAATGCCAAAAGTGTCAAATTTTGGAACATCCACTTATGACTTGGAAGAAGACATGAAAAGGACCAAGGCCAATATCTCAATGTATGAGGTCTCTCAATTGTTAGGGAAAGATAAAATCGAGGAGAAGAGATTGAATTCCCTGAGTCAAATTCATGAGGTTAAATATTTAGAACCCCAACTTGCTATGAGGAAAGAGAAACCAGAGGTACCCCATTTTCTCATAACCATTAGAATCACAGGAAAGAATATATACAACTGTTTGATTGATTATGGTGCCTCAGCCAACATCATGCCTCTTGAGATAAGCCAAAAGCTAGGACTTAATCCTGTTCATTCAAATAATAAGGTGGTCCAATTGGACAGGTCTATGGTGGATGTAGTAGGCATTGTAAAAGATATCCTATTTTAGATCAAATCAGAGCCTAGGGTCCAAAATTACATGGATATCCTTGTGCTAAATATTGCTGCCAAGTATGGCATGGTTTTGGGCAGAGATTGGAGCAAAAATATCAATGGTTATGTGGTGACTGATTCCTCCCATATGTGGTTGCCATGGAGAGGAGTTGCAAACCAAATCTAGGTAGACAAAGAGCCCAAAATTAGGGAAATTATTACAGAGTATAATAAACCCAATGAGATTCAGTTTATTGAAATAGAATTAGGGGTTTACAATTTTGACATAGAATACATAGCCGAAGGGTCCCAAAATGATAATCTTTACCATGGTACATCAGAATAAAATAAGAGGGTGTGGACCCTAAAGTTTTATGGGTCTAAATCAAAACAAGGTATGGGAGTTGGGGTAGAGCTCACATGTCCTGGTAGTAAGCCTTTGATTGCTGCATATAGACTATAGTTCCTAGCCACCAATAATGTGGCGGAGTATGAAGCCCTAATTTTTGGACTTTAGTTAGCCGTAAGAGAAAAGGTAAAGTGCCTTAAGGCATTAGGAGAATCAAAGTTAGTATTCAAATGGGTCAAGGAGCATTATACCTGTAGAGACAAGAGGTTGAAACTCTATAAAACAAGAGTGAGGGAATTAATTAATTAGTTTGATGCTTTCAATATTTCTCTCATCTCAAGAAAAAATAATAAAATGGCTGATTCGTTAGCCCTAGCGGCCAGCATGCTTTCATCTACTGACCATGAAAAATGTAAAAAAAATTCCATAGAGTTAGTGCTTTGCCCCTCCATACCAGACAATGTCACGAATTTACAGGTCTTTGAAAGTGATAGACACATTTTTAGTTTTGTTACTAATTCTAGTATATTTGAAAATTAGGTTATAGATGAAGAAGAGAGGAGGCAAGTATAAGTAGGAACAACTAGAGCATGTAATGATATGCCAAGTGATAGGGCCTCTCTTGAAAAGTTATTTGATATTGGATATCAAAAGAAAAATAAAATAAAAATACCATCCCCCAAGGAATCATGCAATTCAGTCAATTTGGAGAGTGCAGTAGATCCGCGTGAAGTTTTCATTGCAAAGGCATGCACACAATGAGAGAAGGAGTCAATAGCTCAGGTTTTAGGAGAGTACATTGATTGCATAGCTTGGAGCTATGAAGAGCTAAAAACATATAACCAGAATGTAATCATGCATACTATTCCTTTGAAGCCTGATTCCAAGCCTTTTATACAGAGGTAAAGAATAGTTAACCCAATCCTAGAGCCCTTGACAGAGAAGGAATTGAAGAGGCTATTGGAAGCTAAAATCATATTCCCTATTAGGAATTCCACATGGGTGGCTAATCTTATCCCTGTTAGGAAAAAGAGTGGAGAAATTTGGTTGTGCATAGACTTTAGAAATTTGAACAAAGCTTGTCAAAAATACAATTACCCATTACCCACCATTTATGAGATACTCTAAAAGGTAAATGGGTCTGAAATGATTAATTTTTGAATGGATACTCAAGATATAATCAAATTCTCATACATCCAAAGGATAGGATGAAGACGACCTTCACCAGGAAGTGGGGAACATTTGCCTACCAGAGGATGCCATTTGGTTTGTTGAACACTGGAGCCACTTTCCAAAGAGCTATGGATTTTGCATTCAATGGGATCATTGGTAAGTGCACTATTGTCTATGTGGATGATATCCCTATATTATCCAATAATAGGGAAGATCATGGTAAATACTTGAGGAAAGTACTCCAAAGGTGTAGGGAACATGGAATTTCCCTAAATCCAAAAAAGTGCATCTTTAGGGTAACATAGGGTAAGTTGTTAGGGCATGTCATTTTGAAATATGGGATTGCTATAGACCCAGAGTAGATAGCCGATATCTAATATATTCCTCATCCCAATAGCAAAAAGGATCTTAGGTCCTTTTTCGATAAGATTAACTTTGTGAGAAAACTCATTTCAAGCTTTGCCGAGATTTCCAAGCCCCTAAGTGATATGTTAAAAAAATATGTTCTAATAAAGTGGACCAGTGAGAAAAGGGATGCCTTCACAAGCATCAATGATTCTATTTCCAAAGCCCATGTTCTCATTAGTCTAGACTATGCTAAACCATTTTATGTTTACACATTTGCTTCAGATCATTATTTTGCAAGTGTGTTAACTTAGAAAAATGAAGACAACATTGAAAATCCTATAGCCTTTCCAAGTTCTCCTTTTAAGGATGTGAAGCTGAGGTGTTCTATCTTAGACAAGAAAATGTATGCCTTGTTTAAAACTGTAAAAAAATTCAGGAATTACATTGTGCATAGTAAAATTTTTGCTATAGTTCCTGACCCTGTAGTAAATACCATGTTATTACAGAGTGATCTAGGTGAAATAAGGGGTAAATGGATTTCTACCTTTTAATAATTTGACTTAGAGATAAAGCCCATGAAGATAGTGCATGGACAAGGTTTGGTCAAGGCCATCACAGAAATTGACCCTTCAATAACATGCCAAAACTATGAGGTTAATGATATCACTACAGAGGAATGGTACGTAGATATTTTATATTTTTTGTTCCATGGTAAGTTCCCTTCTCATTTGAATTCCACTCAGCATAGGGCATTACATTTAAAATAAGATAGATTTCTGATTAAATCTGGTGTGTTGTATAGGAAGAATCACGAAGGAATTTTTCTTCGTTGCATTACTCAAGAGGAAGCAACCCAAGTACTCAAAGACTTCCATGGTAAGTATGGAACTGGCCACAAGTCAGCAAATGCGACAACACACTAGATTATTAGAGCTGGGTATTACTAGCCCCACTTGTTTAAAGATGCATATACACATGTAAGAACATGTCACATATGCCAAGTGGCAGCCAACAGAGAGCGGAATGCAACAATATCGTTGCAGTCAGTGGTAGAGACGAGACCATTTGCACAATGGGGATTAGAATTTGTTGGGGTGATAAATCCTAACTCGTATGATTCCCATAAGTTCATCCTCACCACTACTGATTACTACACAAGGTGGACAGAGGCTATACCTACTAAGAATACCACCTCCAAGGTTGTGATTAGATTTATAGAGGAAAACATAGTCACTCATTTTTGAATGCTTAACTCCATAGTAAGTGACAATGATTCTGCTTTTTTCTCTTTAGAATTTGCAAATTGTGCGTACGACAATAAGTTGAGTCTAAAATTCTCTTCCAATTATTACCCCCAAGGCAATGGTTTGGTAGAATCATCAAATAAAAAATTATTATGCATAATCAAAAAATTACTTGAAAAGAACCCTAGAGATTGACATAGTAAGTTAAAATTTTCCCTTTGGGTGGATAGGACCAGAAGTAATGAGTCAATTGGTACATATCCTTATCACTTAGTCTATGGGAAAGATCATATTTTTCCCACTAATCTAAAATTGCAAACTTTACATTTTATAAAAGAATATATTGGGACTGATAATAAACTTGAAACCAGATTAACACAATTAATGAATATTGATGAGAATAGGGAGGAAGCCATGGTTCATTTTAGCAAACATCAAGACATAATCAAAAGCTGGTTTGATAAACGGTCCAAAATTAAGGCCTTCAAAGCTTCAGACTTAGTTTTGTTGTGGGATAAAAGGCATGAGAAAAGAGGAGAACATGAAAATTTTGATTGCTTGTGGTTGGGACCTTATCTAATATCCGAAGTCCTAGGTGAAAATAGTTTCAGATTAAAAACATTGGATGTAAAGTATTTGTCCTTACCCATCAATGGCCTTCATTTAAAGCATTATTTTCAGGCCTAAGGGTAGAGTCATTGTATTATATGTACACTAATCAACTTGCTTGATTGTTTGTCTTATCATTTTTATTTCCTGTTTATTATGTTTTCTTTGATTTTAGGAGTTTTTACTATGTCAAGGTTGTCCAGTTTTGGATTTGATTGTAGGAGTAATAGGTACACCTGTGTGTATAATAATGTCAACCAAGACTAAAAGGATGTGAAACATTGGAATCATATGGCAAAAGGGCTTGAAAATGTGAATATTGTTTGCAGCTCATGAAGCATGAAGTCTTTGATTTTTGCATATCATCCACCCATGTATCAAGGGCACATTTTGATCACATAAATATCATGACCAATCCACCTCCATATGCTAAACCCAAACACTGAAAGTGAATTCAAATTATCTTGGTATAAAAGGCACAAAGAACACTAAGAAGATCTTAGGTTTGGAAACTATTTTCGAAGTTGTCATGGGTCTATCACCATGTCCAACATCTTGGGTAAAATAATATGAAACCATACTTGGATGGGGATGTGAGGCGAAAAGATAAGTTTGGTCTATCCTGCCCTGCACATAGTCCATGAATAGTGGTTTTTACCACTACAATATTTATGCTCATAAAAAAGTGGTTATCACCACTAACATGATTTACAAATCAGAGTAGTAAGGATAGGGTCAAATTATCATCATACCTTGGTTGAGAATCCGATTCCCCAAAACTCTAAACTGAATTGTAAGGATCGTACTAATTGTCCCTCAAAAGTATGGGTAGTCATCCCCAAAATTATTTAAATAAATAAAAAAATACAGAGCAAATCCAAGCAAAGAAGACTAGACTATGGGGTTAACCTCCATCGGGGCTATAGATGCTTGATTGGTAGTTGAGTACACTCATGCCTAGTGACATGACTCCTGTAAGGTTGAGATTTATGTCCGCCATGAGGATAGATTAGTCTGATGACCTCATCCATAACCAATTTAATTATTTTGGTCCAATATGAGAGAAGTAAAGGATAGGGTTATATTCTCATCACACCTTGGTTGAGAATCTAATTCCCCAAGCTCTAAGGTCCACTTGCACACACTTACCCTTGATGATGATGGCTCATAACCAAGCTCTATATCTGGTCAATGAATTCATCACACACACATTTGATCCTAATATGGTTAGACATTTTTGATGTGTTTGCCCAAGCCACCATAGAATGTGCTACCCATGCTATAAAATTTTTACCCTCAAAGCTCTCCATATTCATTGCGATAATTCTAGTCAAGTAAAATTAGTGATGCAATGCATAAAAGTTACAAATAATAAGGTGTGGAGTAATTCACACACATATTTAATATTGCATGATTCTAATATTTTTTTGTTCTTATGAGTCTATTGACATTATTTATGCATATGTTGACGCTTGTTGCTTCCTAGTTTGGAGTGTGTTTTCAGATTTTCTTTTTGGGTTCTCACCGAAATACTTAGGAGCATTTCCCAACAGAGTCACCATTTTGTTGTGGAGTTTCCATAACCACCCCAAGCTTCTTGGGGACCCACTTGTCATGTTTTGGTATTAAAGGTTTTTGGTTTTCTTTGGCTTGTAAGAATAGTGATGTTTGACCGTTTATGTTAATATTTTAATTGCTTTAGTTATTTGATATTTAATGATTAATTAATCTAGGCATTAATGCTTATATTAATTAAAATCCATTTTGATAAATAGAGTTTAATGTTCTTCATACTATCTAAGGTGATGGAATGTGTTTAATAAAGTAAGGCCTGACCAAAACATTACCTAAAACAAAAAGAGGATACAAAAGATACAAAGAAATTGTGATAGAAAATAATATGCTATTATCTACCTAATATAATTACATTAATTATATTATGTATATAATAGTAATATTACTATGATGTTCTAAAATGTTATTATAATAATAATAATAATATTATTATTATTATTATAATATTATTATAATATAATTTACAAAGGATGCAATAATAATATGTTTGACCATGTTACATTTGATTGCAGGAGAAGGCGATGGCGGCTATTCAAAATGATTGAAGCCAAGGGTGTCTATTCCAAAACATTTGAGGCTATGTAACGTTGGAAAAATAGGAAGTGGTCCAAATATAGCGTTAGGGTTTCAGGAGGACAACACATAAGGTGTCGAATTTGATAGTGAAACGGTTGAAACTAGAGGCATGTCATCAAACAGACCAACAAAGAAACATTATTAGGGCAATCCGTAACCCTAATCGATGGAGATAAAGGTCTACCTCGAGAGCATGGAAAATTTTTTATTGGTATTGTGCAGCATGAGTGTGAGAGCAAGGAGCTCGACAGCCATGGTGAAGGGTTGACAATGCCATGGTTGTGTCGACAGTGCCATGGCTGTGATCGAATGCAGCACCATGGTGACATTGTTTTGATAGTGCCATGGCTATGTCGATCATAGCACCACGACGTGGTGTTGACAGTGCCATGGCTATGCCGATGGCATGATGGCCTCACTGGGTTATATGGAAACCAAAGTGCCTAGGATGGGGGACGTCATCCCAATCCTTGGGCACATTTGGTATGGCTTCGAAGAGATACCATTGGGCCTTGGTTTTGAGTAGCACAACAAAAATATCGCTAAATGAGATTGACCTACCTTATTTTAATGTGAATGTTGTTTGATTATATTCAATGTTTTAAAGGAGGCCTAAAATTGTAGGGGTTATAAGGTATAGTTAAATGTTTTTATTATTCATTTTGATGGGTACAAAGGGGTATTCTTGGGTAGAATGCCTATGTGATAATAGAAAGGGGAGACAAGGAGTTACATAAGATTATGTTTTTGGTTTTATTATTATTTAAAATAATGTTTAGAAGTGTTATTTTATTGTATTAAATCACAAAAAATGATGATGGATTATTTTCTTATATCCATTTATTATTTTAATTGTGAAAGAAGTTGAAGCGAAAGGAATTCTAAGCATTATTTATACCTTGCTATCCTACCTATTTAGGGGGGGCTGGAAATGATGTAACATTTTGAAAAGCAATAAGAAAGAGCATTTTTTAGATTTTGAGAGGGTAGCAAACTTTTGTGAGCAAAATCAAAAGGAGGGTTTCTAATAATAAAACTAATGTTTTTAGTGTCTTATCATTTTTGCATTTTAGTGACTTCTAGCCATTGTCTTATGCCATGAAATGGGTTGCAATAGGTGAAGGTCAAGATGATGTAGTTTATCTATTATTTCCTTTGAGTCTCGCACTTGATTTAATGGTATTGTGCTTATGTTGCAGGTACATTAATTTAGGTTGTTTTATGATTACCTTATAACTTGGGATTTTACAGGGAGGAGCTTGCTAAACTAATTCAGAATTTGACTTTTTCAGCTAACCAAATCTGCATTGTTTATTCATTCATTTTTGTTAAGTTCATTTTATTTCAAGCATTCAATCATTTCATTCTGGTCCATCCAAAATTTTAGTTTCTTTTATTTCCATTCTGGTTATTTTCAAGAATTTTTGCTAATTTACTTTTAGTTTCATTTCTATTATGGTCCATTTCCAAAATTGTTAAGCTTTCAAATTATTTCCATTCTGGTCATTTTACAGAATTTATGCACCTCCAAAATTCATTAGTCTAAGATTTCAAATAAAACACATGGTTTAGGAGGGATACTAACCTCCTATTTCACATTAAATTAAGATAAGAAATGAAAGCTAATTTTCTAACATGCTAACTTCTACTAACTACTATTAGGGTAGTGGCATCAACATAAGGAAGAGAAAATGAACCCAAATATCTAAAAATTACTTCATCTTAAAGGCACTGACATTAAAATGATGTGGAAAATTCCACATTTTATCATTTGAAACCTTTTAAGTGAAGATAAAATACTTTACTATCAGGGATTCAGGGTAGCACCAATTTAAAAAACCCTAAAAATAACTGCTTTTATTTTACATTTTATTTTAGTTAGATATTTCAATAACTAAGCATTGTTTGGAACCGGCAAAGGCCCCTTGTTTATGGTCACATTCACCATTGAATTATTTTGGCATTATTGTAATCTTTTAGATATTTTACCATAACCTTGGAGAAGTTGAATGTTTGTCATTTGGTTTTTTTCAAGAGAGAGTTTTCTATTCAATACTCTGCATGTGGTGGTATTTTACAATTGGGCAAAATATACACTCAATAGGTTACCCAAAAGTCCTGATGAACTCCCGAGATTGCCTAAGTTGTCTCTATTTTAGGCTTGATTTATTAGTTGTACATGTGTTTCTAGTGGATGTTGCTAATTCACCAATGTTAGTTGATGTAATATTATCAGTATTCTATTAGCCCATATCAATCATTATCTCCACCTTGGTTCCTCAAAGTATCATTGTGGTGCATAGTGAGTTAGGGCTTCTTGGTACTCATATAAGAAGATCAAAGCAGTAATTGAATTATTTCCTTCTCCTACAGTGTTCATTTGCCATTTGAGGTTTCTTTAATGCATTGCCATAATCATATCACTTCTCTTCGATGTTGTCATAAGTCAAGTATTACCATACAATACCTACCCACTTCTTCACATTTTTTTAGATGTCTCATAGCTCTTGCATATGGTGTTCTCCACTCATGTGGTTCCAGTCTTCCTGGTATCACATATTTATTTAATCTTCCATTGTACTTATATTATGGACTTAGAGACTCATCATATTCAATCACCTATGTAGTTTCTAAAGAATCTAATCCTTGTTTACCAACTTCATATTTCATCTCTATATCTTTGACAATCTGGGTTAGTATTGGCATTTGGTATATCAAGATCTCAAGGTTTATTCTCATCCTCACTTGAGTATTCTGACTACCCATAATACTTTGGTCATTTGGTTACTTCCCTAACATATCATCATAGAATCTTGACTACTTCTTGATTTATCTGATATGCACTACTAGAAGCCAAGTTCTGATGTGATTTCCTTGCTTTACTCTTTTCTAGTGATTTTCCACATTGTCAAGGATGCATAATTAATGGTGATGTTGATTTTGAGGAGTCATTTGTATTAAGGATGATTATCAATATCTCTATGGATGAACTATATAAATATTCTGATAAAACTATATTGTTCCTTGCATTTTCCCTTAATTTTGATCCACCTACCCCCAACCTTTGATTCTCTTGTTTTTGAGACTGTATTGGTGTTGAATGATATAGAGCCATCAAGAATAAACTACTATCTAGAAAATTACCATTTGGGATCCCTCTAAAATCATCCTGATCTCTTTCAATCCATTTTTCTTTACGTGCATCCTATCGTTGCTACATTTGTTGCATAGTTCCATTTAGTTCCTGAATAACCTGTTCTCTCAACTATGCATTATACTTACAAAGATTCTCATACTCCTCTTGCAATAATTACATTTACAAAGCCATTTGTTGTGGAATTTTGGCTTCTTGGCCTTCATATTCTTCCACTTTTGGTACTTGCCCTTGTGAATATAAGTATAAAATGTTTCGAAGTTGATTCTCTACTTCACTTTCTAGAACTTATACATTTGGTTCTAGCTCTCTTTGTTCGATTGCTGGTTCTTCTCTTCCAAATAACAATTCTAGGTTAGTTGGTTCATCCTCTCAAAAAATATTTCTTGGCCCATCATGTTCATAGGATCGTATACCTAGTTTTGCTTCTTTGTTTGAGTTATTAGAAGTTTAGACACCTAAATCATGTCATGCTTAGGGGATACACTTACATAGACACACTCATAATATCATAAGACATAATATTGGACTTTCTAAGCATCAACGGTGGTTCTCACCACTCATTTGGGGAATTTTCAAGCCATCCAAGCTTGGTCGCTCAAGCCAAGAGTGACCAGATTCTAGCTGCTCAAGCCTAGAGAGGCCAAACCTAGCCATTGTAGATGATAGTGGCCAGATCATAGTCACTACAAACAACATCAGCTAAGCCATAATAAGTGGTTTGCTAATGAATAGGCCCAATATCAGGTGAAAGTGGCAGTCTGCATTCAATAAAGGTGAGTGAGAGTGACTTTGCATTCCTTTTCATGACTTATTCACATAGGAGACTTGAGTTTGCATTTAGACTTAAGTTAACTGACCTCTAAGCATAAAAAAAGGACAAAAGCTTCTCATGCTAATGACCAATTCACATAGAAGACTCAAGTGGGCAGTTAGATTTTAGTTAACTGGCCTTCAAATATAGACAATAGATAAGAGCTTCTCATGCTAACTTGCACTACGTATGAGAAATTCATTTCTAGGGCTTGGACATAGACCTAGGGTTTCACACTATAAAAGGTGCAAGCCTCAGAGCACCAGAGCATATATAGAGCCATATCATATCCAGAGATCCTTTAATATTTTATCATACAGAGAACAGAGACCCGAATCACATACAGGAGATCATTTCAGAGAGAGATATATCTTTGAGATCACGTGTGTGGTAGATCTTTGACAAATCAAAGGGTATAACACCTAATTTCTTCAACATCAGATCATAGTATTTGACCCATATCTTTAGGGCAAGGAGAGCAAGGTTTTATTTAGCAGTCGATGTCTTGGACAGTGGCCTGCAGGATTGGCTTAGAAAGACATAACATATTTTATCTTGTTTTCTTATATCATTAGCATAGATTTACTTGATTCCATGGTATTATTTTATCATATTTCTATTACATTATTTGATTACTAACAACCTAATCCAGGGAGGTAATATCGAACACCTAAAAGTGAATTGTTGTTTCATTGATTGCAGGGCCACGGGTACATGAAACGAAGGTTACAACATACAAGAGCAAAAGGGATCCCTTTAGGAGACAAACCTGGAGAAGGAGGCATCTATAAGCCCTCATACATTTTTGTGTGCGAAACCGGGAAGCTTTTATAAGCGCACCACCTCTTTACGGAAGGGGCACTCCTTGCCCACTTGTAATTTATAGTATCAAAATGGGTATCCCTAAGAGGGACCGACATGTAACCGAGCTTCAATATAAATAAAGATATTCATATTTTGTTATTTCATGTTATATGCTTTTTCCTCTTGTCTTTCCATTTTATCTTTGGTATTTTAAATAGCATTGCAAGTAGGGTTTTATAAAAGGGACCGATGCGTGTGTTCCCGGGGTCACTACAAGAAGTGTCCTTAATTTCTAAGTTTAACATATTGATCGATGCCTATGCCTTGTACACCTTCAACTTGAAGCCATTTACCACTTTGGGGAAATTTTTTCCATCTAACTTCTTCAATTGAACAACCTCATTGTACAATACCTATTCTACATAAAAATATCCAAGCCATAGGATCTTCAACTTCCCTAGATTGATCTCTCTTTTGCCATTGTATTTGAGAACCAAATCACTAGCCTTCAAGTTCATTTTTTGGAGATGCTTATTATGTCAGTATTTATATCATTGCTGAGCAATCTCCATTACCCACTCAACATCCTTTTATCACCTAGTTGTACCAGTATTATGAGTCTTTCCTCCATGCTTTCTTCTTCATTTAGGAAATTTTCAAAAACTACTCTCAAGATTGGTACAAGGAATTCTACTAGTACTACCACTAGTATCCATACATCAATTGGAAGGGTATGTGGTTTGTGGTTGGTTTGAAGGTAGTTCTGTATACCCATAGAATTTTTGGTAACCACTCATCCCAATATGTGTCTTCAATTACACATGTTTTGTACATGACAAAAACTAGAACCTTATTTGTTGTCTCCACTTACCCTCTTGCTCTAGGATAATATGGACTTTACAAAGATTTATATATTCTAAATTCCTTCATCAAATTCTAAATAATTTTGATAATGCAATGACCACCTCTATCAATTTTTAATTGAAAAGGTATGCTAAATCATATTATAACCTATTCATACAAAAAGTGAGCCATGCTCATTGTATAATTATCTATTAAGGATCTTACTTCAACCCATTTCATTAGATTTCATTGTGAATATGATGTATCTACACTTCCTCTTAATGGATTGTTCTCAATGGAACCACAAAATCCAACCCCCATATTTCAAAAAGTTCTTGAGGTTGTGATGGATGTAATGGCATGAAGCTCCATTTCAATGGATTTCTTATTATTTGACACTTATCACATGCCTTAACAAAGTTCTTGGCATTGTAAAAAAAAGTAGGCCACCATAGGCCTACCAAAAATACTTTTCTTGCTATTGTGTCAGGTCACATATGTCCTCCGGCTAATCCTTCGTGTGCCTCCTTCAGGGTCTATTGTACTTCATATTCCATCATGCATCTTCTCAGAATCTGGTCCTCCCCCATATTGTATAGTAATATTTTAATCAACGTAAAAGGTGTAGATTTTGTAATTATTGTAGACACCAAAATAGCACCAATCCGATTACGTGACAACGAGCGCTGATCGCATTGACACAAACAGTCCCTAGGGTAGCCCCTAGAGGTTAAACAATGGTCCTAACCACTTCTAAAAGCAATTTTAGAGGTCAGAGGTCAATTTGGCACCTTTTAGGCACTTTGCTGATTATTCGCTCCACCCCAGAATGAGTATAGACTGGTGCTCATTCCACCCAGGGACAAATTCCAGTGCTCATTTTGGGGTGGGATGAATACCAGGTTTGACCGACAAAAAGTCAAACCTCGGCACAGGACAACTTAGAACTGCCACTAAGCTCTCCCTTCATGGCATAGGAGTACAAGCGATTTCTTTTGACAACTCAGATCTGCCACTTGACTCTCCATTCACTGCATGGGAATAAGAGTGAGCTTTTTAGGACAACTCAGATCTACCACTTGACCCTCCCTTCATTGCATGGGAGTGAGAGTGGGCTTTTCATGACAACTCAAATTAGCTACTTAACTCTCCCTTCATTGCATGGGAGTGTGAGTGAGTTCTTTTTAGAATGCAGAAGTAGTTAAAAATCCCTTGATCAAGAAGAAGTCTTCTCTTCATAGAAAAGAATTCATGCAAAGTATCACTTCTGCATGTTAATTCAAGAGACCCCTTGGGTCTATAAAATGGTGAATTTTCTCACCCAAAAATATACAGAGAAGGAGCATTTTGAGCAACGAAGTGCTGTTGTTTTGCTGACTTATGATTTGTGCCTTTACATCCATAATCTCTTAATCGAAAGGGAGGTTATTGGGTGACTTTTGGAGGCATGAATCAAGACCCAAAACCCAATTTTTTTGGACACAATACCCTACCAATTTGTCGATAACACATCACAATAGGTTTCGGAATCATTCCAAGTGGATTGGTGTCGAAACAAAGTCTCAACCGGTGGGTGGTTTGCCTTCGGGTACCCCTTGCCTTATTGCAGGTTTACTTGTTTCACCCCGGAACGAATACTAGTTTGTTGCAGGTTTACTCGTTTCACCTCGGAATGAATACTAGTCTGTTGTAGGTTTACTCATCCTACCCTAGAATGAATACCGATCTGTGTCAAATTTGGTGACTATTTCTTTTGCAGTATTTTATTAATTACATGTTTATGCTTCTGTCAAATTTTTAGTCTATTTAGATTCATTTTAATCATCGTTATATTCATCTTTTATATTCATTAATAGTACTCTTTCAGATTTGTGAGTTTCATTATCATACACAGGTGCTACTAACGATTTGTTGTTTCTTTGAACATAGGAGGAGCATAAAGGATTAAAGATTCATCAATACCAATAGTGGCAACACTTTGGCTCGCCCATTTCAAATGTGAGCATTCGGAAGGAGGAACACTAAATCCATGATTGTAATTGAAACTATGTTAATGCTCCTACCCCCTAAAAGGGAGGAGATGTCTTTGTAACAAAATTGGAAGAGTATAAATAAAAAGGGCCGTGCTTTCTATACTTCCTTTTATCTCATTTAAATTCATCTATTTCCTTTCATTTCATGCATTTCACTTTATAGGACCTTAAGCGTTAACTTTGGGTTTTGAATAAATTGCATTAGTTTTCCTTTCTATCTTTCAGAATCTCGTGTTTCCAATGGCAATCATGGTGGGACCTCTGTCCTCTATTTTTTTTAGGTTATATTTTTGATCTAAAATTGCTTGTTTTGATTGTAGGTACCTATCTTTCAGTCATTAGACTGTTATTCGTTTCAATCTGCAACGATTACAGAATTAGGATTCGTCGCACCTAGGGGCGAATAGGCATTCGTCCTACCCTGGAACAAATATGGTTCTTATATTTGTCTCACCCCAGGATGAATAACATTCTGTACATTTTTTAGAATAGCAAGTCAAAAACATCCTTTTGGGCAGAGAAGAGGTAGGGGTTTTTAACAAGCCTCTGTCAAATTTTTGTTTTCTATTTTTTGATTTTCAATTTTTGTATGGCTTAGGGAAAGTTTCCTTTTTGTTTTCCTATTTCATTTTTTGCAAATTAAAATGAACCTCACACATCACGTGGTTACTTAAACCAAGGAGATGGTCGTAAAACCCCAGCCCTTGAGCAAGACCAACAGTGGATTTCATCACCACGTTGGCTTGGATATTTGCATACATTACCCCGATCGCACTTGTTGCTAGACGTAAATCTTGATGAAAGCTGACCAAGTGTAGCTAGGGTGATTCCTAGTGCATGAGGATAAGTCTTCTATGGTAGGTGTCATAAATAGAGTGATTCCCCTTTCGTACCACCTATGTTCCATGTATCATCTACTCTCATGTACCTATAGTCTCCCTCACGTAAGGGCGGGTATATAGAGAGGTTGGTATATTATTCCGACAATGGTATATTGAAGGGGCGACCATTTTGGGAGTCATATGAGCCTTCATAATTGCATTTAAACGGTTTTCATAAAAAAGCTTTCAAAAAGCAAACAACAAAACACACTAAACCAGAATTAGGGCACACTCTTAATATTTAAAAGAGATAATCATTGCTTGTGTGTGTATGCTATTTTCTATTTAGAGTATCAAAAAAATCATAAAAAGAAAAATCTAAAAAAAAAGAATTTCTGCATCTTTAGGTTAACATCACCATGGTGTACACTCGTAGCCAAGCCCAATCATAGGTAGAAGCTATAGAGAATACACCAAGGGGGACAAGTCACCTCCGCTATAGCCCTAAAGACTTGGCCATCCTGCCTTGGCGACAGGATACACAAGTTAGTCCACACCATGTAGTTACAGAACATGACTTTAGAGGCACCTCCTTGAGGGGCACTCCAACTCATGCCATCACTAGACAAGAGCATAGAGGCACCTCCTTAAGGGGTACCCCCACTCAGAATAGGCCCTTTCATGAGGATAACCTATACGCAGATCTCAACACAGACACTAGACCTCCCATAGAAGTTCATTATGGGTGGCCTAGTGATGAAGCGTTGTGTACTGCTCTAGAGCAACAAAGGGTCTAGAAAGAGGGGCCACATGATTTCTTCATCCCTCCTTTGCCCCGTGTTACTGTTCGAGACACTAGGAAATATCCAGAGTATCAGGCTCTCCAAGCGGGGCAAGACAATTCTACCCGCACCTTTTACCCATACGAAAGAGAGTACGAGGGAGATCACTACGTTCCTCAAGAGCAGTACACAACATGGGAGTGATGTACCTCCACGCCTACCTTGTATTAGGATCACCCATTAAGGCAAGAACCTCAAGTGAATGTTGCTAACCTCGACAGAGGGAAGTAGCCCATAGGGATCTCGGATCACCATGATCGAGACAGACATGTAGGGGAGGCATCTAGGCTTCCTAAACAAGAGACAATAGAACAAAGTGACTTGGAATTTGCCAAAATAGCCACCCACCAAGCGCAGATCACGTGGCTTAGGCAAGACCAACAGTAATTAGAACATTTATGTCGCCTTAACCAAGAGCGTATTCAACGTCAGACAGCTAAATTGCTTCACAACAATGCGCTTGAGAAGGCCCCAGTCCCTCGTGCATAGCAATCTGAGATGTATGTGAGGCACAACCCCTTAGTGTGAGATAGGTCTCCACGAATTCATCAAGCACTGCCTCTAAGACCTCCTAGACCTGAGTGGGAGGCCACTCCCCAAAACCGTGATGGGCATCCTCCATGGGCACCCATCAATGTTTACAGGCCTAGGCCAGACACTCCTCAAGAAGCTTATGAGGATTATGAACAAGAAGAAGAGCGGGCTGAAACATCCTATCAAGGCAGAAGGGGTGCTACCCAGTTCTCCCTCCAAAGGCCTCAAGTTCCCCACAACCCACAACGGGAGCAAACCAAGGAGGAGGAGATTAAGTCCTTCGATGCATACAAAGTGTTGTTAGAATTCTTAGAGACTATGGAGCTCAAGACTTTTGGGCCCCAAAAGCCTACTTTATGCCAACTCCGTAGTCATCCTATGCATCCGTCAGTGTCGACACCTCCATACCCCAAACATTTTAAGCTGCCCCAATTGGCACTCTTTAGAGGGGAAGAAGATGCTCAAGAGCATGTGACTCGATTCTTGAGCCAATGCTTCGATATTCAAGACAATGATGCATTGCTATTAAGAACATTTATAACCACATTTGCAGGCCCTACCTCAAATTGGTTTACCCATTTATCGAAGCATAGCATCTACAACTTGGATCAACTAGTGGACGCATTCCTAGAACGTTTCACTTTCAACACAAATAAAAAGGTGTCACTAAGTGATCTAGCTAGCCTCAAGTAGTATGAGGAGGAATCTATGGTGGCATATGGGAATCGATGGAGGATGTTACTTTCGAAGCTATCCTACCTCCCTCCTATGTTCGACCTAACTCAAATGTTTACAAAGAGCTATTTGCGATCGATCTCTATGCTATTGCAGCTACGAGCAATATGCCACTTTAGAAGAAGCTCTGGCACAAGCTAGAATTATCGAAGAGATCAAGATACAGGATGGCAAAATTGCCAAGCCTAAGAAAAAAGAATGGAATAAGAGCACTAAAATAGGGACTACGCAATAGAAACCCATCGTGGTCAATCAAGTTGCTATCAATGCCCCTAAGCTTGCCCAAGCAACACAGCCTCAAAAGGCTAATTATCAGGTGGTGCCTCCAAACAATTATGAGAGAGAAAATCAAAAATAGGACCACAATCAACAGCGTCACCCTAGGCGGCAATTTACACCATACACTAAGTCTAGGGACTCCTTGTTTGACCGTTTGTCAGCGACAAACTTGATTAATCTTCCAGAGATTCAAACAATAGATCCTAATGCGCCAAAGCCTAAGGGCTATAGAGAGGATCTTTATTGTAGGTTCCATAGAAGGAAAGGGCATGACCTTAATGCCTATTGGAAGTTCAAAGGTTTAGTGCAAGATCTCATTGACAACAATACGTTGGTAGTGGATAATCCCATAGCGCCTAACAACCAACAAATGGGTGTTTTTAGAGATCCTTTGCCCGCACATGATGCACAAGCAAAACCTATTCATGTCAATGAGGTGCAGTAGGATTGCCCCATGGAAGGGTATGTGGGGATGATAAGCATTATGACTTAGAACAAGAGATACCCAGGAGCTGCCCCCGCAACAACCACAAGAGAAGTTCCCTCAAGGTCACAAACTCAACCGAAACCTACATAGATTCCCCCGCCTAGACCAGTGGCCATGATTCGAACTAGACTTACTCAAATTGTAAGGACCACGTCGGCTAGGCTCTCCATATATGAGCTTATTCAACAATCAACACCCCATCGGGAGGCTCTCATGGAGATCTTAAAGGCAATTGAGTTGTATCCCCACAAAGAAAATTCTTTCAACAACTTCGTGGGCCATGTGAAATAGTGTACGAAACCAGTCACCACATTTTGAGAAGATGAATTAAAATCGGTGGCTAGTGATGTTGCGGATCCACCCCTGCACGTTATTGCATGGGTCAACGGGATTCCATATAAGCGGGTGTTGGTAGACACTAGTTCATCCAGTAACATTATTACAACCGCCACCTTGAAACATTTGAAGTTGCTAGCCTCTCACATCGTACCTTCCACTTATACTCTTCGAGCATTCAATGATGCGATATGCTCTACAGTTGGCACAATTTTCCTACCCATACAAGTGGGACAAAAGAACATCCATACATTATGCCACGTTTTAGAAGGAGAGGGCTACAATACACCTTGGATCGGGACAGAGGGGCCCTTCATCTAATTTTAAAATTTACACGATATTTAAATTTTAACATGTTGGTCCGGCTTTCATGCACACCCGGGAAAAAGGATGAAGGCAAGGAAAGCTCCGGAGACACCCACGGGACTGATCCCACTCATCTTTAGGATCTAGTTGGTTATCCAAGGTGCGAGTTACGGAGTTGGGTCGAATGGCAATTCACTCTTTTCCACTTCGGAATAGATTTCGATATGGATGCTACTGTTACCTTACGGGGGTTCCTGAACTTGTTCGGTAGTTGCAAAAGTTGTTGACAATCAGATTTGACTTGAATTCTTTGATCTAGCTCTCATAGGTCAGCAGATTTAAATAAAAGGAAAATAAAGAAAATAAAAATGGATCATTCACGGAAAGCAAAGAGAGGGTAGGGTAAGGCGAAAAGAGAAGTTTATCAAACATCAATTGTAAACCCAAGCTGTCAATCTTATCTATGCTATCGGCTTCACAACAGAACAAATCCCGAGAAGAAAGTGTCCGGTCGGTCTAAGATCACTTTCAACTAAGAGCACAAGGCGAGTGAAACAGATCTAGCGAGAAAATCATAAATCCAAGGGCAGCTGGTTAAAACTGGTATCTTTCACCGGCAGCCTAGCTCGCACAGTGAAGACAGAGCAATTAGAACAAACTTAACCTCAAATCTGTAATTTCCCCTAGCAGACAATAGAACAATTGAAGCCTAACAGCATATTTAATCTTGACAATGGCAGATTCTGACATATATCTAACAAACTTTAAATGGAACGGATAACAAAAGAAAATACACTTATCACACTCTGCAAAAGATTAGGCTCCTGGCCATGCTATCACGAGAAAAGCTAAAGCACATCAACTCCAAGTCCGGAAACAAAGGATTTCACAAAATTTGCAAGAAATTGCTTATAAGCCTTTATTTCTAAGTCTCCGCCTCCTGCGATTACATTTAGAATTTGTATTTATAGACTCAGGACAGACCCTGATCTTTTCCAAAATATCTTGCTCAAACCCTAAATCTTATCGCACTTAAACCCTAGGACCCGGGTTTTACAATAAAAATCCATTTAAAAATCAAAGTCCGGATAGAACTTAACCCTTCGGCAAATCGGTGCAGTCAGCTGCCATAAATGGAGAAGATAAAATCAAATGCAACTTGCATTCATCCGTAGCTGCAAATAAATGCCTCCATTAATTCTGCTGGTGAGCCGGATGAGTCACCACTTCTCCATCAATTTGATCTCCGTAAATCCATCTCTGAGTTGAAATGGTCTCCATGCTATCAATTCTGCAATAAATCTCCATTAAATGCATTTACCGGCAGCTTCTCTCCTAGCATGGCGGTCCTTGACTAAATCCGCACTTTATCTTTGCCTTTATGGTCTTTCCGGTTGTCCCGTAAGTGCCAGGTGGAATCCTGCATGAAAGACAAAAAGATGCATTAGATTAGCATTTTAATTAAATCAGAAGCTTAAAACATTAAAAACAGATTAAATCCACAAAATAAGCTTGCATGTCGGCCTCTGTTTGTCCCATTCACGCTTTGACACGTGTCGCTACCCAGGAAGCCTTCTGTTTCCCGCCGGAATGCACTTTCAGGTCAACTATGACTTTCTCTCTCCTGCCGCGATTCTGCGACATGTCACGATTTCGCGACATGTCGCGAAATCGCGACCACTGCCAGAGCATCGGCAACTTCCTCCCTCGTCGGCCGCAAAATCGCGACCCTTCCTGGCCTCCGTACGCTTCTTGATTTTCAGCCGCGATTCTAGAACACGTCGCGATATCGCGACAGTTCCCTACCTGCATGCGTTGACCGCGTTGACCGCGATTTTGGAACATGTTTCGGACTTAGCCGATTTTTCATCCCTAGCCCATTTTCTCTCTCCTTCCGCGAAAATACGACATGTCGCGATTTCGCGACATGTCGCAAAATCGCGACCTCCGTACAGCTTGCTTCTCTCGTCAAAAAACGTCGCGATTTCGTGACATGTCACGAAATCGCGACCTTTCTGGCACTTAGCTGCATTTTGACTTACCTGTCGCGATATCGCGACATTTCCGAAAATGGAAGTGTCGCGATATCGCGACACTACCAAAAATGGAAAGTTTGATTTTTCGGTGAATTATGCAACTTGTTTTCGGATTTTCTCGGTAACGGTGCAAGATTTTGCTTGTGCATGAATGATTCTAGCATGTAAAAAGTGAATTCTTGGATAACACGGCTAGAATGCAAGAAAAAGCACAACTTTAAAAAGGAGGCAAGCAAAATATGGATTTAAAGCTGAAAATGACCAAGAGGGTCCCTCTTTGCAAAAATGGAAGTTCATAATTTTCTAAGGATGGAATCTCATTTTTCAGTGGGGGTGTGTTGCTTATCAACAAATGGCGATATCTGCGGGTAAAATAGTAGCACTATTTTAGAACCCAAGACTCTGGTTTCAAAACAAAAAGACCATGCATCATGCCTTGCCATAGGCATTCTTCACAATAAATTGACTACTAACTGCCAGCTGTTAAAATTTCCCAAGGACATCCTGGGCTGGATTACTTCAAGGAAGATTTCTGATGTGCAATTACAAAGGTATAGAACTTTCTTCAAGGATGACTGAATTGAATGATAAACTTGGATTAATCAACTTTTCTAGATTGTAAATGGGGAAACCAAGTAGAGCTCTGTTTACTAGTTTAGCTTTTTACAGCCTAGACAGAGTTACCCTTTAGATTTACACGACCCAATTTACAACTGTAGGGCAGAATCTAATATTGGCTGCCTCTTTTGATCATATAACTCTTTTTTTCTTTTTTCTTTTCTTTTCTTATCTCTCTTTTTTTTATCTCTCTTCTTTTTGAAATATATCACTATCTGGAAGACCTTAGAGAAATTACAATTTTCTTTTAATATTTGATCAATCGGAAGCTGTTTCGAGTCTAGGCATTGATAGCCTCTCGTGACACCCAAATAATTGCATGAACCATAGTCCCCTCTTATAACCGACTTTTCTTGGATTCCCAGGAGTTCCTCCAACTAAATAGACATAACGGTTTTTCTATCATTAAAACAAGCGTGGCAAGTAAGACACAAGATCCAATCATCTCTCTACCTTCATCCTGGATAACAAAATAGTTCCACGATTTAGTGCAAGCGAGACTATCTCAATTAGAATAATGAGCGAGAATGGGGAGGCATTGGATTGAGGATTTATCGACTTAGGAATAAAACAATTTTCAGCGGGCTGACTTTTCATTGATTGCTCAGGCAGAGGTTAAAAAATAGAATTTTAGAAGCCAAAGGACTTTGTATAGGCTTCCAAGGACAGGCACAGGCTTTAAAGCAAAACAAAATAAAACTGCATAGACTGCAAATAAAATAAACTAAACACTGAAAACTGCACAGCTGTACAGACAAAGGAATAAAACAAACTGCAAGGCTATTTACAAAGGATGCAAAGCACAGTATACAGGCAACAAAATTAAGCTAAAACAAATAAACTAAGAACGAAGCAAATAAATTAAAGCCACAGACAACAAACAAAACTGCACAAGCAACAAAATAAAACTAAAACAAAAGACTGTACAGACAACAAAGAAAAGGAAAAGCGGGGGAAGAAAATAAAAACTGTATAGGCAATAAAAGAAATAAACTAAAAGAACTGAAGCAAATAAAAATTGCTGAACTGCAGCAAAGCTAAACCGCAACAGCACTGAAATAAACTAAACTGCAACTGAAATAAAATAAACTACAACTGCAACTGTACAGACAGCAAAGAAAAAGAAATGCAATAAAGAAAAGATTGTACAGACTAAAATAAAAGCAAGCTAAAATAAAAAGACAAAGAAAGGAAATAAAAAGCAACGACAAAAGAAATAAACGCACAAGCTAAAACTGAAAAACAACTAAAGAAAACTGAAAAACTGCAACTATACAGACATTTAAAAATAAAACTACATTGACAAAGAAATAAACTGAAAAACAAATAAATTAAAAGCTAAGAGCATTAAAATTAAACTGAAACAGATTAAAACGCACAGACATTGAAATAAAAACTGCACTGACAAAGAAATAAAACCGAAAAACTTCAAAGCTTATTTACAATGCATACATATGTTACAACTTCCCTTCATACTCAAAAAATGCAGCGGTTGGGAAAGCAGAGAAATGGTGCTTTAAAAAAAAAATTTGACCATGCAAGTAATTTAAAAAAAATTACCTTTCAGGTCCTGTTGACGAAATGCACTCCAGTCTGTGCTTCAAAAATTTGCTATCTGGGAAAGACTTGGGTTTACTGTCTTCCCTGTCCCATTTGAAAAACAAATCTGCAACTCCTTCAAATTAAACAAATCATATAATAACAAATCATATGATAACATGTTTATGCTTCTAATTAAAGGGTTTGCAGAGTTCTTTCAAAAGAATCTGAATGTAAAAAACCCCGAGGATCAAATACTTTAAAACCTTGACGGACCCAGACCACCACATTTTCAAAATGATGTGACAAGCTGAAAGAAATCATGTTTTATCTGTATGCCCTGGTTCTTAACAACTTGAACATTTTGTGGTTGCTGCACTACTTCAATATCCAGGACTTCAATTTTTATCCCTCTAGAAGAATGCTTACAATTTTCCTTTTCACATGAGCCTTGCTTAGACTTAACCTCATCAATGTGCAATGTCCAAACATCATTGTTGTTATTGATTAGGGCTATAATTGTTCTCACCTTTTCAGTTGCCAAATCATAAACTCCAATATCTGCATCAACACAGTTTATAGCCTCCTCTTTGACATTATGTTCGGAAGTTGCGAGGCTTATGTTGAGACAGATTCATCAATTCCAAGTTGGTGACCACATTCATATTTACCACCTTTTCCTCCTTTTCTTGAAATTCAACAGGTGGTCCAGAGTAAGCCTCAATCAAGTTAATGTTTTGTCCAACAATGCGAGGCGAGTTCATAGAGGGTGATGTCGGCTTTAAGTTCCCTCATATCCTCAATGATGCTATCCTCCTCGATTACTTACGCATAGTGAGATTGAATCTCACTTTCATCATCCTCTGATGAGGAAGGATCATTATTAAGTTATGGACTCTCACATTTCAAGTCATAACTGTCCATTTTGAACTGTTGAAAATCTTGCATTTCATCCACAGGAGTCTGTACAAGACTTTTTGTCTCTTCAAGAAAAGTGAAAGAATCTGAAACCCTGGTTGTACTATTTTTGGGTGAACTAGAAATATCAATATTTCTTTGATTTCCAGGAAAATTTAACTCACCAGGAAAAACTTCAGATTTGGGTGGTGCCAGATCACAACTGTTCACTTCAAGCTCTTCCACTTTGAATTTGTCAGAACTCTTCTCTGTATTTTGCACATGCTGAGTGGATGTCACAGTTAACGGAGTCTCCTTGGGTAGAGCATGACATGTTGGCATTAACTCATGATGTGGAATGGGGTCTGGAACAGGCATGTTCTGTGTAACATAGGATATCAAAGGACTGCTCAAAATTTGAGGCCCTAGCTGTCTTTCAAGAATTAAGGCTTCTTTATAAGCCTCTGCCAGGGTTGTGATATTAATGTCTCTCTTGAGGAAAATAGAGGTCACCGAATCCAATGCATTCTTGTAGATTTCTAAGGCTAGATTTGCATTTGGGATGTAATGGCCAGTCATTCTACCGTAAGCTCTTTGGAACCTCATATTGAAAGACCTGGCAGTTTCTCCCGACTCTCTCTTGATGCTTTGGAAAATTGCTGATATAAAATGCTGGGATCTATCACTTCACCGAGCTGTGATATAAAAGCTTTCTCTAGATCATCCCAGCTAGTAATGGAATTCCTGGTGAGGTTTAAAAACCAGTCATAAGCTCCCTCCTGGAGAGTGAACGGGAACAATCTGCGAGGCAACATCTTCATGCTGTATATTCAACAATCTTAGAGCATTTTTTAAAGCTAGCAGATGTTCTTCTGCAGTTCTTGTCCCATCATGTTTGTACCTAGGGAGGTATCTTTCTGGACTTCTGGGCAAGTCATGGGCTATACCCGGAATGTTCAAAGCGGTGGAGCCCAACCAATTTGCCATTAATACTTGGCTGACAGTGATGTTCTGATTTGTAATTGGATAACTGCAAGTGATGATAGAACTGTTCTTAACAAACCACTGAACTTAAGGCCTTCTCTGGCAATTTCAAAAACTGCACTGACAACTTTCAAAAACTGCACTGACAATTTACAAAGCGCAGCGACTAATTTAAAAGCTGCATTCGACAATTTAAAAGCGTATGCGACAATTTATAAAAGCTGTATCTTGACAATTTATAAAACTGTCTGGAGTTCACTGTGGGTCCTTCAAATGTTGCTGTTATGCCCTTACAATACTTGAACTGAGTTCATGCCCTCCTTCTAGCGCCAATTAGATGTTGGTTGAGGAGGAGGGGAAAATTAGCTACGGACTTTGGATAAAATACGGGTTTACAGTTCCACATACAGTCGGATTTCTCAACTCAAGTGCACTAAGAACAGATGTTTGGCCCTCCTTCTAGCGCCAATTAGGTGTTGGTCCGGCTTTCATGCACACCCGGGAAAAAGGATGAAGGCAAGGAAAGCTCCGGAGACACCCACGGGACTGATCCCACTCATCTTTAGGATCTAGTTGGTTATCCAAGGTGCGAGTTACGAGTTGGGTCGAATGGCAATTCACTCTTTTCCACTTCTGGAATAGATTTCGATATGGACTGCTTTGTTACCTTACGGGGGGTTCCTGAACTTGTTCGGTAGTTGCAAAAGTTGTTGACAATCAGATTTGACTTGAATTCTTTGATCTAGCTCTCATGGGTCAGTGATTTAAATAAAAGGCAAATAAAGAAAATAAAAATGGATCATTCACGGAAAGCAAAGAGAGGGTAGGGTAAGGCGAGAAAGAGAAGTTTATCAAACATCAATTGTAAACCCAAGCTGTCAATCTTATCTATGCTATCGGCTTCACAACAGAACAAATCCCGGAAGAAAGTGTCCAGTCGGTCTAAGATCACTTTCAACTAAGAGCACAAGGCGAGTGAAACAGATCTAGCGAGAAAATCATAAATCCAAGGGCAGTTGGTTAAAGCGGTATCTTTCACCGGTAGCCTAGCTCGCACTGATGAAGACAGAGCAATTAGAACAAACTTAACCTCAAATCTGTAATTTCCCCTAGCGAGACAATAGAACAATTGAAGCCTAACAGCATATTTAATCTTGACAATGGCAGATTTACGACATATATCTAACAAACTTTAAATGGAACGGATAACAAAAGAAAATACACTTATCACACTCTGCAAAAGATTAGGCTCCTGGCCATGCTATCACAGAAAAGCTAAAGCACATCAACTCCAAGTCCAGAAACAAAGGATTTCACAAAATTTGCAAGAAATTGCTTATAAGCCTTTATTTCTAAGTCTCCGCCTCCTGCGATTACATTTAGAATTTGTATTTATAGACTCAGGACAGACCCTGATCTTTTCCAAAATATCTTGCTCAAACCCTAAATCTTATCGCACTTAAACCCTAGGACCCGGGTTTTACAATAAAAATCCATTTAAAAATCAAAGTCCGGATAGAACTTAACCCTTCGGCAAATCTGTGCAGTCAGCTGCCATAAATGGAGAAGATAAAATCAAATGCAACTTGCATTCATCCATAGCTGCAAATAAATGCCTCCGTTAATTCTGCTGGTGAGCCGGATGAGTCACCACTTCTCCATCAATTTGATCTCCGTAAATCCATCTCTGAGTTGAAATGGTCTCCATGCTATCAATTCTGCAATAAATCTCCATTAAATGCATTTACCGGCAACCTCTCTTCTAGCATGGCGGTCCTTGACTAAATCCGCACTTTATCTTTGCCTTTATGGTCTTTCCCGGTTGTCCCGTAAGTGCCAGGTGGAATCCTGCATGAAAGACAAAAAGATGCATTAGATTAGCATTTTAATTAAATCAGAAGCTTAAAACATTAAAAACAGATTAAATCCACAAAATAAGCTTGCATGTCGGCCTCTGTTTGTCCCATTCACGCTTTGACACGTGTCGCTACCCAGGAAGCCTTCTGTTTCCCGCCGGAATGCACTTTCAGGTCAACTATGACTTTCTCTCTCCTGCCGCGATTCTACGACATGTCGCGATTTCGCGACATGTCGCGAAATCGCGACCCTGCCAGAGCATCGGCAACTTCCTCCCTCGTCGGCCGCGAAAACGCGACATGTCACGATTTCGCGACATGTCGCAAAATCGCGACCCTTCCGGCCTCCGTACAGCTTCTTGATTTTCGATCGCGATTCTAGAACACGTAGCGATATCGCGACGGTTCTCCTACCGCATGCGTTGACCGCGTTGACCGCGATTTTGGAACATGTTTCGGACTTAGCCGATTTTTCATCCTCTGGCCCATTTTCTCTCTCCTTCGCGAAAATACGACATGTCGCGATTTCGCGACATGTCGCAAAATCGCGACCTCCGTACAGCTTGCTTCTCTCGCCCAAAAACTGTCGCGATTTCGCGACATGTCGCGAAATCGCGACCTTTCTAGCACTTAGCTGCATTTTTACTTACCTGTCGCGATATCGCGACATTTCCAAAATGGAAGTGTCGCGATATCGCGACACTACCAAAAATGGAAAGTTTGATTTTTCGGTGAATTATGCAAGCTGTTTTTGGATTTTCTCGGTACCGGTGCAAGATTTTGCTTGTGCATGAATGATTCTAGCATGTAAAAAGTGAATTCTTGGATAACACAGCTAGAATGCAAGAAAAAGCACAACTTTAAAAAGGAGGCAAGCAAAATATGGATTTAAAACTGAAAATGACCAAGAGGGTCCCTACTGCAAAAATGGAAGTTCATAATTTTCTAAGGATGGAATCTCATTTTTCAGTGGGGGTGTGTTGCTTATCAACAGACCATTCATGCATTGTGCCACATTTTAGAAGGTGAGATGGCTACAATATCTTGCTGCCCCCGGATGGGCCCCTCAATTGCCATCAAGCAAAAGGAAAGGGGGCGCCCAAAATCCAAAAATAAATCAAAAAAAAACCCTTCCTTCAACGCATGTGGATTTTCAATTAAATCCATCTAAAAAGGGTTTGATTATGTAAGAATTTCCATTACCAAATCATTCAAATTCCTAGGTGGGTTCATCTTCTTCATATAGTCCTCCCACAATGATGCCACCTACGGTGGCCACACCAATGGACAAAGGAAAGAAGCCCCTGGAAGAGGAACCACCCTTAGTCTCCAACATCTCGACAGAAGAGATGCTTAATAGAATGGAAGTCAAGATGCCTAGTTCACCCCACATGAAGTGGACTCAAGGAGAACTCCCATTCGCTTCCTCTCAATCACCAATGATTACTATTGAGATGTCTAACACAGGCATGGGGGAGTATATAGTGCGCAATGTTGTAGCAATGCCCACACTTGAGTCTATGCAAGACATGGTGTAGCACCCTAAAATTGGTGCAGTAAAATTGTCATAATTACATTCACCTTAGTAAATAATTTAAAATTCAAATTTAACCTCCCAAACCGCCCGTTAACCATCGGGTAATCCGTTTCCCCCTTTTTCGTGCCATTTTTAGAGGTTGTTTTGACCGTTTGACGATATCGTCGCCGATCAGACGATATCGCCCCAGATCTGACGATTTCGTCTGGGCTAGGACGTCCAGACGATCTTGTCGCAAAACTGATTTTGCAAAATTAGCTTCTATTCCAACGGGCCTCTAATCCGGGCAGAAGCGTGTCTGCGCCGTTAGAGACCCTCCCCCATTGGAGATCTCCCAAATAGGGATGATCTCCAACCTCCTAACTACTCCCCTAAGCCTATTTAGTCCCTAGGACCTTCCCTTCCCAACCCCTGGCTGAAATTTTCTCGTAACTTGAGTTTGCATGCACTTAGAATCATCCTAAGTTTTCATTTGTTAGTCTATTTGAAGTTTTCTTGCGGGTACCTCACTTGATCTTCAGCCGAAGCAAGCATACATCGTCATCGACGAACCTATTCAAATCAGATGGATCCTATCGTAATCGAGAGATGATTTCGTACTGATGCGAGATGATTTCGATTATAGTCCACATTGGGGGCAATCAGTGCCCAGAGTTTGCACTTTCTTTTATTCCTTTCATTGTTTTACTCTGCATTTTAGTTAGTTTATCCTTATTGCTTACTATTTTGCATTTGGAGTTCACCCATATAACTTAACTTGCATGATAAGATCAGAATTTATCATTAGAACATCGTAATTTGTTTGAATTTCTGTTCATAATTGTTTTCCAGTGTTCATACTATCATTTTTTGTTGTTTCCCCCTATTAGCACAGTAGTATTCTCTGTATTTTGCATCTGTTCTTCTGTTTGCAGGTCTCTGATGAATTCGTCTGACGAATTCGTCAGATCTCAGATGATCTTGTCTGATCTCAGATGATTCTGTCGAATTCCAGACGATCCTGACTGCTTCAAACATCAGAATCTCCATCAGACATCCGGATCAGGTATTCTTCTTATTCTTCCTTAATTTCTCTATTTTTTTGTCTTAAATTTGTTCTTTGTATTCATTAAATCTGCATTTTCATATAGATTAATTTAGACTCATTTGGCCAAACCTAGGATATGAATGCTTAAAGTTAAAAACGAACACATAAAAACACATTCCAAACCTAGGCGTGGAAACTGCCATTAAATGTTTCCTGGTGAACCCACCATCCATCAAAAAATCATCAAAATACACCTCCCTTGAGAGGCGGGACCTTCGCAAAGTCCTCTCAGTCCGAGGTACCGCGACATCCTTTTCCCATCCCCCTTCCGGGCACGGATCCTATAGCCTGAAGGTAAGGATGCGAAAAATTTGGAGCGATACATTTTGGTGAACCCGACGTGAATGCATTTTAAACCTTTTGAAAACAAAAACAAAAAAACAAAAATATATATATATATGTATACAAGAAAAACAAAAACAAAATCATCATTTCAAGTTTGTATGTTTTAGATTCAATTCTAAATAGTAGATGCTAAATATTACTTTTAGAAGTACTAAAGAAACCATGAGTTTTTACTCAAATCAATATGAGCCCATCAGTAATGTTGGAAGAATTCAGCCAAATACATTTGTTGATTATGACCAACCTCATCCCTATTCAACACCACCTCCATCACACTTTTCTCATTTTTCATCCATAACCCAACAAGACAATCCCTTTGCCAATCCTCTTCATAACGATATTATCTATTCTCCCATATATCCATATTATGTCTATCAATCCACATATAATCCTCCACCACCTTTTCAATATTCTTCTTTCAATACAACACATCCATTTCAACAAGAAAATACTTATTCTTCCAATTCTACCATGCACTCACCTCATACTTCGCAATCTTCCTGTCATCATTCTACCCATAATAAAGAAAGTAGAGGTGAGAAACCATTAGGTCCTTTTATGACGAAATTCCTAAGGCATTTATCAAAAACCTCTCAAAAACCTTCATCACGTAAATTTACTAAGCTCAATCAACCAATGGATATAATTCTCAAGTATTTACTTGACACAAATAAGATTGAACTCCCTTCCATAAGACAACTTGATACCACAGCAGATTGGTTTAAACCCGAGCTACATTGTGAATATCATAGAGTAGATGGACATATGACACAAAATTGTAAAGATTTAAGATGTGCAATTCAAGATTTGATTGATAAGGGTCTTTTTAATATAAAGGAATTACAATCTACAACTGATTATAAATCTCCAGTAAACAATCAAACTCCTACACAACAAATACCAATAATCAATCAAGACATGGGGATCTCCCAAGAACCCCTATTCAATTATCAACAACAAGAAACCAATCAAATATTGCATGTTAATGTGTCCCATCATGATGATATTATTAATATTGTAACAAAAACTACAAATGAGCAACCTCAAGTTCAATCAACTCAATCCGATATTCAAGATATGGATTCCTCATTTGACCAACCTTCAAAACTATCTTTGGCTCTAGAGAATGATCCAAAATGGAATGTAAGCATAGAAAGCTCATCTTTAGAATCAAAATCTCAATCTGAAATCCACTTTGATAACCAACAACAAGTGATTAATCCTCAAGCAAAGATATCCCTTTTAGAAGTATTACAAATTTCTCACAAGGAAATTTTGTTCAAAATACCTAGCCAACAATTTGTTCCTCATCATATTTTCTCTAAGAACATAATTAATGGTGTAAACCCTCTTGAGGTTAACCATATTTCATTCTATGATGAGGAGATTCCTTCCTCTACTCCACAAGAAGACTCCTATCTTTACATTACAGGATCTAGTAAAGAAACACTTGTTAAAACTATCATGGTAGATAATGGACTCCTCTCTTAATTTATGCACTTATCAATTATTCCAAAAACTCAAATCAAAGGAAGAAGATCTTAATGAATCAAATGTTATTATAAAATCTTTTAACAATGAAATTCAAGAAGCTCAAGGTACTATAATTCTTCCCCTTAATATTGGATCCAAGATCCTGGATACTTTATTTTATGTAGCATATTGCCCTTCACCTTACAACCTACTTCTCTAGAGTCCTTGGATTCATACGATGAGGGTTGTCCCTTCCACTCTTCACCAATGTTTGAAGTTTGAACTTGCAAATAAAATTGTTACCATACATGGTGACCCAACACCATTTGAAGAATATTTAACGGTTGAAACATCAAGTTCTATACATTCTCTATTATCACAATTATCTTCTATCCATCACTTTTCTTCATCCATATATGATCATCCTTGTTTACCAAATAACATCCATGCATATCTTTCACATATACTTTCTCCATCTTATCAAGACTTGGAATATAGTGATAAGAATGAAGAACTTTCTTATCCTTCTTACATTTTATTTTGTAACATGATCAATTTTACACATATAAAAGTCAAATCTTTTGCTACATTATTCTACATTATAACAAAGCTTTTGTTATCACTACCTTTTATTCATCACCTTTTGTTCTTACCTTCACCTCAACCAGATTATCCTTCAAAACCTCCTTTGATTTTGAAGCAACCTTAGACATGCTATACTCAAATAACCTTGTATAGTGTATATAGATCATCTTGTATATACCACCAATTTCAATTCATAAATTAAAATCAAAATACAAAAAAATCAAAATCCTCAAAATCTTCAAAAAAAATACTAATGCAACTAAGGACCTTAAAGGTAAATTTGAGCCCAACTGGCTTGGACCATACATTATTACTTGTAAATTTGAATCAGGAGCATACAAATTATCTACCTTAGATGGTAAAGAACTTAAAGAACCCATGAATATTTTGCATCTTAAACGTTACTATGCATAAATTTGGTCATTTCATCCTTGTATATATTTGTTTAAAATATTTCAAAATCACTATCTTGTATTTCTTTCAAATTTATAAAAATCCAAAAACATCAAAAACATTCATAATCATCAAAAATCTTCAAAACTATTTGTTGCATTTATTTATGGCACTTGTTAAATTTTTTGCTCAAAAACAAAAATAAAACCAAAAATCAAAATAATGATAAAAATATAAAAACAACAATATGCTTGACTCTTTCGAAACCAAAACAATATAAAGAAGAAAGAGAGAGTCAACATTCTCAAAACTTCTCAAAAGTATTTATATATATTTTCTTACAATTATTGCAGTTATATGTTTCAAATTATTTTTGATAAATTAGCATTTATTTGGAATCCCTCACTTGCACACTCACAAAAATAAATATCTTGATTTTATCTGGCATGATTACTAATCTCTCTTATATCAAAGTCCACAAAATTCAATTAAATAAAGTTTGAGCATAGAGAATTGATCTTGTTATTTACTTAAACCAAGCACATCTTTTCACAATAAAATGATTATATTTGTAATTTCCATGTTTTGCTACATAGTAGAAGTGATTTCTTGAGCGAAAAGTTTCCCCTGCTATCCTATCATGCACATGGTCTAGAATCTTTGAGAATTGGCAAAAGGACAAGCTCACCCCTACCCAGAATAAAAATCCCTTGCTCTACAGCTAATCCGAGCAAGTATCCCTAGCAAAGAAAAAGAAAAGAAAAGTTCAAGAAAAAAAGAAAAGAAAAATGTTATTTTATATCATTACAGCAATATTTCAAGCACTATCTCAAAAATCAAGCAAAAAAATACAAAAAGAAAAAGAAGCAAAGTTCAAAAGAAAAGCAAAAGAAAGCAGAAAGCAAGAAAGCAATAAAATCCCTTTCCCTACCCTTTGAAAAGAAAAGAAGGGTTGATGAGCTTGAATCCCTGGAATTCTCAATTATTCGAAAGCCGTGAGGTAAGCCCCATAACAAGTGGTTTGTGCCCAACCTGCTTGGCCTTGGGTAACTCCTAGCGTGGTGATATGTCTGTCACATTAGCGACCTTCTTTTGTACGAACCTATGTCTGCTTATGGATTAGCTAGCTCTTGATAATCCGACCTACATAGTAGTCTAGTATGGTTATATGCATCTACATCATGGTTAATGAACACTTATTTGGTTTCTTCAAATCACTTGTATCATATTATCTTGCTCAAAACTGGTAAATGCACAAAGCAATTGCACACACATTTGTATTTGAGAGATTTTGTGTATCATTATGATAAATCAAGATCGGAAATGAATTCACATATGCACATGGGATTCCTTATAAATCTAACTTTTGTCTTCAAAATACTTTGAAATATTATTTTTGCAACTTGTTTGGAATAAATCAAGTACAGTTGTTTACCATAAAGACAACTATATAATAGAAAAATCAAAAATTTCTTTCAAAATATACAATCAAAACATATATATCTGGTTGACTTTCGCGACGATGGTATAGTTCCAAAACCAAAATTGGAATTTTATGCCTAGCGCAAGTCCTCATTTTCATATTTTTTGTTTATCAAAAATCAACCATGCAATAAAACTATCTCTTTTTGGATTTTCGCGATGATGGTATAAGTCTATACCTACATATTCTATGCCTAGCGCAAACCATCGTAACAATTTTTATTCCCCATTTATTTAAAAATCATGAAAACCATATGACTTAATTCATTATGTTACACAAATTATGCTTTTAAAAAGCAAACACATTTTCATTATTTCATGTCATTATGTCAACCTTCAATTTTGCAATGATGGTATAATTCCTAAAGAATTATCCAAAAATTTTATCACACTTAGGAATTTATGCCTAGCAAAAATCATTTTAACATTATTTCATGCATACTATTTTCATGAAAATCTGAAAACAAACCATCATCACCTTCATTTTCATCATTGCACCAAAGTCTTAAGACAGTCTCTTAAGCACTCTTTTACTTTTAACAATATTTCTATCCTGGGATTAGCTTGACGACCGAGTGAGCAGCGACTCCATGAAATGGTCTATACTAGCGACAATGTCCTTTGAAATTATTGTTAGAAGTCTCTTTTTATTTTTTATCACATTTCATCACAAACAATCAATTTGTTACATCAGATTATTTCATTTAAAATATTATAGCATGACATCAAAGTTATAAATTTTCAAAATGACATAATTTCATGAATCCTCAATCCAATTATCAAATCAATCAATCAAACATAAAAGCATCATAAGCATACACATAACACAAGTCATATGATCAAAAACATATCATATATATATCAACAGTATATATACATCATCAAAACTGGATTGGTATGCCACAATCTGTACCTCGGCATACTCAATCCTCTATCAACAAAAAAATAATAATACAATGTCAGTCTGTACAAAGCTGTGCAGCCCTCTAGCCTCGAGAGCCCCTCGAGCTCTCCGCCTCATCTCCTCCCCCACCCTGAGGTGGACGAGGTGGCCCCATCGTAGTCTGAGTAGTCCTAGTCCTCGATCGGGACGTGGTCCTCGATGACCCGATCCTGATCGGATCTGCAATGTTGGCTGGCAGGGGTAGTCTATCCGCCTCTGGCACCAGCTGATAATACAATGTCTGATAGAAAGTGAGTTGGGCGATAGCCCATGTCAGCTCCCCAGAGCTCGCCCCTCCGCCCCGTGCCCTGAGGCATGCAATCTCGTCTCATAGCTGTGCCACCTCAGCTCGGTGGCGTGCAGCCTCATCCTGTAGAGTCTGCACCTGTGCCTGGAGACGATCTCTCTCCACTCGGAGAGTAGCCATCTCGCTACTCTCTCCTGTGTCAATGCCCTTGCCCTTATCGGGCGATGGTGGCCTCTCCCTCTATGGAGATGGGGGTCTCGCCTCCCTCCTCTCCCTCTACCATGGCCTCTCCTATGCCTGTGGCCTCCTCGGCTCTCTCCCATCGTGACCCTGGGCCGCCTCCATCGCTGCCTGGCGTCGCCTCCCTATCCGACGCACAACCGCGTGTATCGGACCCTGTGCCCTCGTCATCCGAGGAGGGCGGATGCCTACGTACCAGGCATCATAGCCATCGGCTACCCCTGCATCATCCCCATCCACTGGCTGGATGGGGGCATCGTCTGCATCCTGGCTCCAGAACCGCTGCATGTCTGGAGCCCCGCTAACTGTGGTGTTATCCCGGACAGTCCGAGAAAACTCATAATCCCTCAGAGATGGGATCCCCTGCTGCAGACCGAACTGACGCAAAACTCGGTCATAGCGGTGGAGCTCCACCTCTCCCCTCTCCATCCAAAGCCAGCAAACTCGCCTGACGTGAGCCAACTCCTGTCCGTCCTCGGCCCACCCTGGATGCTCCCTCCATGGCCTCCAGGTGATCTGGTCTGGGACTAAGTCATCCAATAGTCTCCGGGACATAGGGAGGTCGATCCGCCACTGTGACCCTCTCCGAAGCCACCAGTAGAAGACTCGGGGCCTCTCCCCGTCTACCCCTATCAGAGGAAGCCCTACCGGCCTCCGCACTGCAATGTGCTCCCAGCACCAAACCTGTAGGAGCGATGTCATCACCAGACATCGGCCGCCCTTGTACACGACCCCATACAGGATCCTGTACAATCGGCATAATACAAAACTGCCCCAAGAGAACCTATACCCGTGGTCTCGCATATCGTAGATCACATCTACGAGCATCCACGGCACCCTGCACCCGCTCTGGTGGCACAACAAAAGTCCACCAACTACTCCAGCTAGCACTCGTGTGAGTCTAGATGCCCCAGGCATCTGGCGCAGTGCCTCGATATTAACTCCGCCCTTCTCCAGGGTGAAGCTCGGGTCACCACACAGTCATCCCATAGCATGGCCCTGATTGGCCGTAGGAGTGATCAATCGTCCTTGTATGGGGATTCTTAGAATCCTCCATACATCCTCTAGAGTGGGAGTCATCTCCCCTGTCGATAGCCGAAAACATGAGGAACCCGGATACCATCTCTCTGCTAGGGCCGTTAGTAGCCCCATATCTGTGGACACCTGTGGCATCTCTGCCACATGCTGTAAGCCGGCCTGTGCCGGTGATCTCGCTCTGCCTGTGTGAGAGTGGCCAAGTCATCCCTCAAACCTCCATACTTCCATTCCCTGCTCTTTAGCAAACCTCTCTGCAAACATAAACAACAAAACAACAAACAATCATTAATAAACAATTCAAGTAATTAATAATGCAAGTTAAAATTCAATTTTATGCAATTGATGATATCGCCCACTATTGGACGATATCGTCCCAAATTTGAGCAGAATCGTCTCCGATTTCGCAAGTCGAAATCGTCTCTAATTTGACGAAATCGTCCCCCTTTCGCCGATTTCACCCTTGGGCGAAATTGATGAAATTGAGACGATTTCGTCGAAATCGGGACGATTTCGTCCCGATGATGTCGACGGCCCAAAAATGGCCGCGATGCTCAAAATTCATCTAAAAATTACCTACAAAGCATGTAAAATTAAATTAAAGCATTCTAGTTAAGTCTAGACTCTTACCCGTAGACCGCGTCGGACCTCTGTCGATCTGTGCGTCGTCTCCACCATTTTTGCTTCAGAGCTCTAAAAAACCAGAAAATGAACAGTAAAAATGAATTAGGGTTTTACCCTATTTTTCTTAATTTTATTCAAAAATAATTTTTTGCTTTTCCACGTTTTTACCTCAAACGTTCGATTTGGGTAAAAACACGGAGGGGGCACCATAGTAAGTTGTCGTACGATTCGACCAAGAATCGTCGCCTAAAAATGGGAATAATTTTTGCTTTCTCGTAGATCGAGAAGAACTCATCTTTAACGCATTTTCTTCGAAAAATTCGCTAAAGAGGGGGCAAAATGTAGCACCCTAAAATTGGCGCAGTAAAATTGTCATAATTACATTCACCTTAGTAAATAATTTAAAATTCAAATTTAACCTCCCAAACCGCCCGTTAACCACCGGGTAATCCGTTTCCCCCTTTTTCATGCCATTTTTAGAGGTTGTTTTGACCGTTTGACGATATCGTCGCCGATCAGACGATATCGCCCCAGATCCGACGATTTCGTCTGGGCTAGGACGTCCAGACGATCTTGTCGCAAAACTGATTTTGCAAAATTAGCTTCTGTTCCAACGGGCCTCTAATCCGGGTAGAAGCGTGTCTGCGCCATTAGAGACCCTCCCCCATTGGAGATCTCCCAAATAGGGATGATCTCCAACCTCCTAACTACTCCCCTAAGCCTATTTAGTCCCTAGGACCTTCCCTTCCCAACCCCTGGCTGAATTTCCCTGTAACTTGATTTTGCATGCATTAGAATCATCCTAAGCTTTCATTTTGCCTTTGTTATTATGAAGTTTTCTTGCAGGTACCTCATTGATCTTCAGCCGGAGCAAGCATAGATCGTCGTCGATGATCTCGTTCAGATCGGAGGCGATCCTGTCGTAATTCGAGACGATTTCATCACTTCTAGACGATCTCGACTGCAATCCACATTGGGGGCAATCAGTGCCTAGAGTTTGCGCTTTCTTTTATTCCTTTCACTATTTTACTCTGCATTTTAGTTAGTTTATCCTTATTGCTTACTATTTTGCATTTGGAGTTCACCCATATAACTTAACTTGCATGATAAGATCAGAATTTATCATTAGAACATCGTAATTTGTTTGAATTTCTGTTCATAATTGTTTTCTAGTGTTCATACTATCATTTTCTGTTGTTTCCCCTTGTTAGCACAGTAGTATTCTCTGTATTTTGCATCTGTTCTTCTGTTTGCAGGTCTCTGACGAATTCGTCTGATGAATTCGTCAGATCTCAAACGATCTTGTCTGATCTCAGACGATTCTGTCGAATTCCAGACGATCCTGACTGCTTCAAACATCAGAATCTCCATCAGACATCCGGATCAGGTATTCTTCTTATTCTTCCTTAATTTCTCTGTTTTTTGTCTTTAAATTTGTTTTTTGTATTCATTAAATCTGCATTTTCATATAGATTAATTTAGACTCATTTGGCCAAACCTAGGATATGAATGCTTAAAGTTAAAAACGAACACATAAAAACACATTCCAAACCTAGGCGTGGAAACTGCCATTAAATGTTTCCTGGTGAACCCACCATCCATCGAAAAATCATCAAAATACACCTCCCTTGAGAGGCGGGACCTTCGCAAAGTCCTCTCAGTCCGAGGTACCGCGACATCCTTTTCCCATCCCCCTTTCGGGCACGGATCCTATAGCCTGAAGGTAAGGATGCAAAAAATTTGGAGCGATACACATGGGAAGACCTCGATTCCCCATAGGCTCTGTGGTTCCTTTAGGCTACCCACTTAATTAGACAAACTTCATTTTTGGGGGCCTGGATAATGGCGTTGAACCTTCCCTATAAGAAGAGGAAGATGAAGAACCCTTTGTGGAGGATGTTAATTATCTGTCTAACCTAGACTTTGCATTACGATATCTTAGCCAATGCAATTGGCATGGATATGGGTTGGGTAGGTATGAACAAGGAGTGCGTGTTTTGTGCCAACCAAGATACCAAATGCCTTATGACAAGTTAGGAGTAGGGTTTAATCACCCTTTGCCCCTCGACATCTTGGTCAAAAACATGCAAGGCCTAGGGATAGGCAACAAGTATGGGTTGACATTATATCCATATGCCAATCCAAATGCAACTTATACATTAGGGGATTATCTCCCATTACACACAACCAACCTTGTTGAACTCAACAACCCTTTCCCTTCGGTCACAACAGGAGACAATTCCAAGACTCACCTCCATAAAGGGTATGACCAAGACCAAGCAGAGTCTTCGGATGATGAGTTGGAGTACGAGGTGTCACCTTGGGATCCTCTTGAGTCAGGAAGCAATCATTCACACATGCTTCCCATGGATGATTATCAAGAAAGCTTCTTGACCATGTTCCCATTGAATGATCCCATTGAACATAGATTACCTTAAGCAAATAAGGTCCCCCCGTAGAGAGTGAAACAACCTTGTGGGGACCATATTAATTTTCTTGAGCAAGATGAGCTTCCCATGTCGTAAGCAGTTATTGGAGCCAATGAAGGCCTGTGGATCTTTGATAGTGATTACGAAGATGAAACCGAGATGGCCTATCTCAACCACATGCGACAAATGTAACAACAGTATCCCTTGGACATAGATGACATGTTTGAACACTTACACATAGGTCCAAGACATAGGTGGCACCTCAACCCAATGCAGTTATAGCAATTATTGCACCCACCACTCCAGATACACAGAGAGCATCTTCTGCCTGGAGACCCTATCAAACCATCAGTGCCTAGGGCAGACCCTGTCTATATGTCAACGCATAGGGCTGATCCCTTTGTACCAGTGCCTACAGATCCAGATCCAAAGCATCAAGAACATCTATAATTTCATAGTTATCACACCTACGGTAATGGAGGTTACAATCATTTCATCAACATGATCTGCATTGACTTGATCGCCCCCATCCATGATCCAGCCGACCCAACAAGGTCATTGCATCTAGACATAGAGGCTATAGCTTGGGATCACGCCGACACACCACCATCCCCATCAGAGTACTGGTCTTGTGATGGGATGTTTCATTTCACTCCAGGATAGACTCAGGATGTCTTCCATGCTGAAGAGGAACCTGATGTTCTTAACGATGATCTTAATTCAGCAAACAATATCCATCTGATTCCAACTCCACACCAGTTGGAGGACGGATCCCACATGTTAGTCAAGGCAATGACTGACATAGACATCGGCTCGGATCCAATGAATCCACAAATTATCTAGCTGGGGGTACTTCTATACCCCAAAGAGCAAGCCAACTACATTAACCAAAAAGATCCAAGGATTACCGCAATCACTTGGTCAACCCCCAAATGCCCCAAAGGGGTCCACAAACCCTTTGGTCAACCCAAAATCTCCAAGGATTTTTGTAATCTCTTGGTCAACCTAAAAATCTCCAAGGATTTTTGTAATCTCTTGGTCAACCTAAAAAGCTCCAAGGATTTTCGTAATCTCTTGGTCAACCTAAAAAGCTCCAAGGATTTCCGTAATCTCTTGGTCAACCTAAAAAGCTCCAAGGATTTTTGTAATCTCTTGGTCAACCTAAAAAGATCCAAGGATTTTTGTAATCTCTTGGTCAACCCAAAAGCTCCAAGGATTTCCATAATCTCTTGGTCAACCTAAAAAGCTCCAAGGATTTTCGTAATCTCTTGGTCAACCTAAAAAGCTCCAAGGATTTTCGTAATCTCTTTGTCAACCTAAAAATCTCCAAGGATTTCTGTAATATCTTGGTCAACCTAAAAAGCTCCAAGGATTTTTGTAATCTCTTGGTCAACCTAAAAAGCTCCAAGGATTTTTGTAATCTCTTGGTCAACACAAACGCTCCAATAATTTCAAAAATCGCTTGGTCAATCTCAAAATGCCCCAAAGGTGTCTATAAACCCTTTGGTCAAACCAAAAGCTCCAAGGATTCATATAATCGCTTGGTCAACCCCACAAATGCCCCAAAGGTATCCATAAACCCTTTGGTCAAATCAAAAGCTCCAAGGGTTACCATAACCGCTTGGTCACAACAAATATTCAAAAATAAACAAAAAAACAATAAAATCATCAACAATAACAAAAAAATTGCATCTCCATTCCATGCATACTCATAAAACATAAAAAATATAAAAATATAGGTTGCATTAGGCATCACATTCATACATTGCATATTTGTTGGTTATACAAGTCACAAGCACCATAGACTGTCATTACTTGGCAATTCCATCATTTTTTTACATCAAAGCAATTTTCTCAACGCATACATCCCGCATCACACCATACCTATTTTTAGCAAAGTCATTTGTCTCCTAATGTATTTAGGGTTTTCGTCATTCAGCTGTCTTTAACTTTCTAGCCAAAAATTGTACAAAGTTAAACATATTTTACATAGGAAAATTTTACTTGGGTCACGACTCGCTATGTAATATCCCTAAACAAATTTACACACATAAAATACTTCCTAAGTTGTGTGAACGCAAGATCAACCTACAAAGCAGTCTAGGGTACCATCGGTGAAAGATTAGCCTATTCATCCCCCTGTGCGCATGGTTCCAGAATGTTGAGAATTGACAAAAGGACAAGCTCTTCCCCATCAATTCCCCTTAATAAACAGTGGTTTTCACCACTACCAAAATCCCAATCACCATTGGTCCCTAAGATTGTAAGGATTCATACTACACGTCCCTGCCAAGGATGGGTAGTCATCCCCAAGACCTAAAAGGATCGATGCCATTCCAAAAAAACATTCCAAAAAACCATCATCACAACCATTTCCATTCACCTTTGGTCTCAAAGTTGTAAGGATTCGTACTACACGTCCCTAAACAGGATGGGTAGTCATCCCCAAGGCCCAAAATATTAATGCCCTTACTTCATAATCTCCATCATCCCTTTGGGTCCCAAAGTCGTAAAGATTTATACTACACGTCCCTAAATAGGATGGGTAGTCATCCCCAAGGCCAACAAGATCAAGGCCATTCACAAGCTCAAACTTACAAATCCCAAAATACAAAATCAAATAACAGTGGTTATCACCACTATTCAAAATCCTTGCTCAAAAAGAAAAACAAAGAGAAAAATAAACAGTGATTTTCATCACTTTGTATACGAGCAAATATCCTAAACCATTGAGCCAATAAAAATCCCGAACTTGAATCCTTGGAATTCTCAGCATTCAAAAAACCATCTAGGTGATCCTCATTATAGGTTTTGTGGACAACCTACTTGGAAATGGCGATATCCTACCTGCATGACGATATGTCTATCACATTAGCTTTGCATGTGAACAGACCAATGTTTGCATGTGGATGAGCTAGCTATGGTACCCTAGATTGTCCCATGGATTAATCTTGCTAAACACATAAAGGGAGTTAGTGGAGCTAATTAGGTGATCCTCAGTATAGGTTTGGTTGATAGCCTATCTGGCACTGGCGGTATCCTGACAAATACCACATAAACGAACTCAATTGCACACACAGGGATGTGAAATAACTTGGTTAACCTCCAAGTCAGATTTATACCTTGTTCAAAAGTCTTGTGAGATAAATGTACAGTCTTGGCTAGTTAGTTAAAATATCTTACTCTCAAAAAATCTTAACTACATTATAAAAAATGGTACATTTTATTCCATACATCATCATTAAAAAAATATGCAAAATACAAAAACAAAGTTTTCACATGCATAGTCATTCCACAAAGTCATCCCATTCATACAACAAGTCAGTAAAATCTTGCACAGTCTATGGTGCCAATGACAAAACATACACAACTAATTTCATTTATTCCATTATCATTCATCATACAAATTAGAACCATCGCATTCATAATCGCATATGCATACATTAATGTAAAAACATGTACATAAACATAAATCATGAAAAGTGCATCCACAAAAAAGTATGTCATCTGTATATATATCAAAAAAAGAGATGCCCGTAGGCTACAAAACTGGTCCTCTGACCTCGCAATCATACAACAAAATCCCCAAGTCTAGGGCATCATCCACCATGATCATGTAGGATCGGTGTGACGGGAACTACCCCCCATGGTGCGGGTCCTCTGAGACCTCTCAGGATGGCTACTGCTCGCCCCTGCACCATGCCCGCTGGCCTCTCCCTCATCTCGTCACCTTCATTGAGAGGATGTTGTCTACTTCGTGTTGCTCCCTCTCGAGCGTCGTGATGATCCACCTCTAGAGAATGCAGGCACTTGCCCACCAAGGCAGGTAATCTCATCCTCTAGCTCATACCACTGCCACAACCAGTCCCTATCCTGCTGATGATAGGTCGCAACGCTTGCCTGTAGGAGATCCCTCTCCTGCACCATCTCCCCAAGCTCCCCATCTCACCTCTGTAGCACCTTTGTCAATCGTGCTACCTTAGCATGCAACCCCGCCTTTGTATCCCCTGGCATGGCTGGCTACGTCGGCCTCTTTGGAGCATCGACCTGCTCTGGAGCATCCTACATCTCTGGCTGCTCCTCACCAAAGTCCTCTCCCGCATCTGCCACCTCCACCATCTCCACATCAATAGGAGCTCCCAAACCCCCTCCTAGTGCCTCTGCACCCTCTCTACCTACCGCTACCTCATCCCCTCCCAATGGCCCCTCACCTCGCCATTGCTGGAGCATCCACACTCCTGGTACTCGACAGTAGCTCCGACATCATCCATGTTTAGAGTGTCCAATATTGTATCCACCTCCTCACTTAGCGACTCGAGGATCGGCGTAGCTAGAGTCCTCTCATCGCTCTAGCACCAATAGACTAAAGGCTCCCAGGCAACCCCTAGTGTACCCCAAACTATCATGTCACTCAGAGATAATGGAAGTATTCTTGCTTTGTCCTGTGTCGTCCAATGACCCACCTCCCCCTCTGGACCCTCCGAAGCCACTCATCAGCATTCGACCATGTGGGACAATCCCGATATGGCCTCCACACCACATTTGCTGGAGTCCGTCGTGCCAATGCATCTACGTAATGGTCCACGTCTCCCACAAATCATCGACTCTGCCCCCTCTCCTCAAATCAATACCATATAGCCCCATAACCAATGTCTCTATCCACCATGTCAACCCGTGTAGTCCAGGGTAGCCCTTGTGGTCGCTCCACGGCTATATGCTACCAGGCCCAGCTCTTTAGCAAGAAACTGTAGCCAATCCCCTTTTGCCCCTGATAGCGGACCTCATACAGCTCATCATATAGTTGAGCCAAGAGCATCTGGCCCCATCTCATAATCACAGGCTCTATCACCGGACAATCCACTAACTGCCACACCACCTCCAGTAGGTTCCATGGGAACCTCGCCCTCGAGGAGTCTAGTAACAACATGTTGGAAATGAGGCTCATGAGTAGTGTATGCCTCACTCCCAACACCCTCCTCGCATACCACCATCGCACTAAGATCCCACCCATCTGACAATCATCCTTCGATCTCTACATCGTGTCCTCCACACCCAAATCCTCCCCATGTCCAAAACACTGGGTCAGTACATCTGTCCTCTAGCCTCATGGCATCGTCTGGATGGGAACCCCATCTATCAAAATCCGAAGAGTCTGATACACATCCTCCAAGGTAACTGTCATCTCCCCTGTTGGGAGATGGAAGGTGTTCGTCCAAAAATTCCATAGACTGATCAAAGCTGTCAAGTACGCTCGATCCCCAATAGCTAGCTCCAATCGAGCCATATGCTTGAGCCCCAAGACGTCAAGCCACTCCCAGTCCTCCGCACTCAATGCCTCTCAGGCACTAGAAAAAATAGTCGGTACCCGATATCGACTCTTCACCACCTGCACATCACAAAACATAAACACATCAAAACATGCATCAAATCACCATCACATATACAAAAATGCATCAATATACAGTAACATCATTCATTCACATGTACATCTGTTACAATTTCAAAACATACAAACAACAAAAAAAACAATTGATATGGTTTATCTACGGTTTCAACCTAAGTTTTACCATTCAAACAAAAAAATTCATCAATTTTTTTTCTTTTTTATCTTTAAATTCAAACAAAAAAATGGATCAATTTTTCATCTTTACTTTCATACAAAAAATAACAAAAAAAATTTTTTGACATGGTTTACCTACGGTTTTCACCTAAGTTTTACCAGTCAAACAAAAAATGCATCAATTTTTCATCTTTAATTTCATACCAATAAAACAAAAAAAAAAAAAATTACATTGGTTTACCTACGGTTTTTAACCTAAGTTCACCATTAAAAAAAAAAAAAAAAAAATTCATCACTTTTTAATCTTTAAGTTCATAAATACAACAAAAAACACAATTGATATGGTTCAAACAAAAAAAATCATCAATTTTTTCATCTTTAAATTCAAACAAAAAACTGCATCAATTTTTCATCTTTACTTTCATACAAAAAATAACAAAAAAAATTTGACATGGTTTACCTATAGTTTTCACCTAAGTTTTACCAGTCAAACAAAAAAATGCATCAATTTTTCATCTTTAATTTCATACAAATAAAACAAAAAAACAAAAATTTACATTGGTTTACCTACGGTTTTTAACCTAAGTTCACCATTCAACACAAAAAAAAAAAAAAAAATTCATCACTTTTTAATCTTTAAGTTCATAAAAACGACAAAAAAAAAAAATGACATGGTTTACCTATGGTTTCGACCTAAGTTTCACCATTCACACAAAAAAACATTTTTCTAACCGTGGTTACCCTAAGGTGTTACTCTAAGTTTCATTTAGGTTTATTTTATGGTTTTCCATCTAGGTTTCCATCGGTTTGCATACACGTTTCATTTCGTTTCATGGTCTTTAAATCAAATTCATTCACATTTTACTTAATTAATTAGGGTTCCATGTCTTAAACAAAAGAAAAACACAATAAAAACAACTTTGCACTTTTTCAGATTAAAACTCGAGGAAATAGTTCACTTACTGGTCTCGCTTCAGCTCCGTCGCTTGACGACCCAGTCTGTGCACTCATGGTAGCTGGAAAATTCGGTAGTGCTTCGCGTCAGAAAATCTCCCTTCTCCTCCTCAGAGCTCCAATTCGCTCACGATGAACAGTGCAAATGAGCCAACTCTGTCATTTTCGCATATTTATAATTTTTTCTTGCTGGTATTCGTTCCTACCTGGAACGAGTGCTTTTCCTCGGAGGAGCGCTCATCCCACCCCAGGACGAATAACAACATGGTATTCGTCCCACCCTAGAACGAATTCCAAATTAAAAAAAAAAAAAAAAAAACAAAAACAAAAAACAAATAGGCAAAAAGCACCACAACCAAAACACTAAAAATTGCCAAACCAAAGTGCTATTGCACCTGACATTCTTGGCATAACAAAATAGATGTCGGGGTTTACATTATCACTATCTCTATCCCTAAGAAGGCTACCATGGCCGGACCGCTCCCCGGGAGATCGGATTTTTGACAAATGTTTACCCCTTATGGTGTCGCAAAACGGGTTTACCCCCACCAAAAACAGGTTCAAAAATTGGGAAACTGCTCGAGCATTCAACGGATAGCATCTAAAGGCACCCTCATTTAAGTCATATTGGGTCAAGCGACTCGTCACTTTTCTCATGTCATTCATTCCCTCATCTATTCGTCGCTTGAGGGGGTAGTCACAATTAGTTGCCAATCAACAACAATATACCCAATCATGGAAATGACACACATTCAAAGGATCATTGACAAATACAATCATGTCCCTACTTAGGGCAGCAAACAAACAATCATCACAAGCTAATCAAACACTTGGCATTCATGAATCATGAACTCAAGGTTCCCATAGAAAAAAGGTTGCGCCCTTTGCCTATTCATGACTGATCAATGTCCAAGTTCAAGTAATACCTCACCGAACCAGGTTAATACTTGATTTAAGTTCCTTAGCTCGTCAGAAGCAAGGATTCAAGAATGCGTGCCCTTTCCATACTTGGGGCATCAAGAGTTGGTTAGGTTACTGAGAAACCCTAATCATTAGTGCTTTGGTTATCTATTTTTGCTTAGCGCTGCACCTTGCACAGCGCTTCCCAAAAGGGGCATCTGTAGACACCAAAATAGCACCAATCCAATTATGTGACAACAAGTGCTGATCACATTGACACAAACAGCCCCTAGGGCAGCCCCCAGAGGTCAAACAGTGGTCCTAACCACTTCTAAAAGCAGTTTTAGAGGTCAAAGGTCAATTTGGCACCTTTTAGGCACTTTGCTAATTATTCGCTCCACCTCAAAATGAGTACAGACTGGTACTCGTTCCACCCAGGGACGAATTCCAGCGCTCGTTTCGGGGTGGGACGAATACCAGGTTTGACCGGCAAAAAGTCAAACCTCAGCACAAAACAACTCAGAACTGCCACTAAGCTCTCCCTTCATGACATAGGAGTACGAGCGATTTCTTTTGACAACTCAGATCTGCCACTTCACTCTCCATTCACTGCATGGGAATAAGAGTGAGCTTTTCAGGACAACTCAGATCTGCCACTTCACTCTCCATTCACTGCATGGGAGTGAGAATGGGCTTTTCATGACAACTCAAATTAGCTACTTAACTCTCCCTTCATTGCATGGGAGTGTGAGTGAGTTCTTTTGAGCATGCAGAAGCAGTTACAGAAGCAGTTAAGAAGCCCTTGATCAAGAAGAAGTCTTCTCTTCACAGAAAAGCATTCATGCAAAGTATCACTTCTGCATGTTAATTCAAGAGACCCCTTGGGTCTATAAAATGGTGAGTTTTCTCACCCAAAAAATGGACAGAGAAGGAGCATTTTGAGCAATGAAGTGTTGCTATTTTGCTGACTTACGATTTGTGCCTTTACATCCATAATATCTTAACTGAAAGGGATGTTATTGGGTGACTTTTGGAGGCACGAATCAAGACCCAAAACTCAATTTTTTTGGACACAATACCCTACCAATTTGTTGATAACACATCATAGTAGGTTTCAAACTCACCCCAAGCAGATTGGTGTCGAAACAAAAGTCTTAACCAATGGGTGGTTTGCCTTCGGGCACCCCCTGCCTTATTGCAGGTTTACTCGTTTCACCCTAGAACGAATACCAGTTTGCTACAGGTTTACTCGTTTCACCCCGGAATGAATACCAGTCTGTTGCAGGTTTATTCGTCCTGCCTTGAAATGAATATCGATTTGTGCCAAATTTGGTGACTATTTCTTTTGCAGTATTTTGTTAGTTACATGATTATGCTTCTGTCAAATTTTTAGTCTATTTAGATTCATTTTAATCATCATTATATTTATATTTTATATTCATTAATAGTACTCTTTCAGATTTGCGAGTTTCATTATCATACATAGGTGCTACTGATGATTTTTTGTTTCTTTGAACGCATGAGGAGCAGCAAATATTAAATATTTATCAATACCAGTGGCGACAACACTTTGGCTCGCCCATTTCACATGTGGGCACGTGGAAGGAGGAACACTAAATCCATGATTGTAATTGAAACTATGTTAATGCTCCTACCCCCTAAAAGGGAGGAGACGTCTTTGTAACCGAATTGGAAGAGTATAAATAAAAAGGGTTGTGCTTTCTATACTTCCTTTTATCTCATTTAAATTTGTCTCTTTTCTTTCATTTCATGCATTTCACTTTATAGGACCTTAAGCGTTAACTTTGGGTTTTGAATACATCGCATTAGTTTTCCTTTCAATCTTCCGAAATCTCATGCTTTCAATTATCTTCCACTATTCAGCTATCGTCATCTCCTTTGGCAGCTCTCCTATCGATAGGTAATCCCTAATATGTTTATACCATGTGGTTATTGCACTTATCATGAACAAATGTGCATCATGTATTCCTCATTTTGTAGGTTCTCCTGAGTAAATCCTTGATAGTTGGTCCACGATGATGTGCTTCTTCCCTAGTCTCACTACCACTCAAAACATGAATTCCTACAGAGTGAAAATCCATCGACTCACTAATCCATATATTTTTGGCTTGTTGATTAAGTACAATAGCTCTTTGTGATCTACATATAGAGTAAAAGGGTTAACCAAAAAATAGTGTTGATACTTCTATATTGCATACACCATCTCTAGTGCTTCATGCTCGATTGTGTTGTAGTTCTTCTCAGCTTGAGACAATAGTTGAATTACAAAGCAAATGAGTTTATCCAACCCAAATTGGCCTTCTTGAGCCAATGTGCAACCAATAGCATAATTTGAAGCATAAACATGCACATGGAACTGTAGAGGAGGAAAAATACCCTATCGCGTACAATTCCCAAAAGGTTGGATCCATATAGATAGAAATTCTTATGGGGTGAATTGTAGGAGCTGTGTTGTTCTCTACACTCGGTGATAGGGTATGGGTTCACTAGGAATGGTTTAAGGACTCGCTCCAAGTCCTTAGAATTTTAGGATAGTTTTATGTGTTCAGTTTCAAGTAATCACCTAAGTTTGGCCTTTCTAGATCTATGCTATGAAATATAAAGAACAATGTAGAAAATAAAATGCAAAAATACAAGAGCTAGCCTAGTATGATTATTTATTTGAAAGCTTGCTAACCTAGGGTCTTATCCATAAAACCTTTAAAGAAAGGGCACAAGATAAATGTATAATATTAACCCTAGATGCACACTATATGCATTTCACTTTTTAGATACCTATAATGGATATTCACATCAGATTTATAACCAATAGAACAAATAGAACACTTATCTTGACTGATGGTTTATCCTAGCCTTTTATGCCTCTTGTCCAATTGTATCAAAAATACTTGTTTCTGCAAGATAACTTATGAAATACTTGAAAATGGAATTATCGTTAGGGGATCTACTTAGGCCACTGTATATAATTTATTGGAGGTATAATAGTAAAGCCCCCTAGGTCCTTTAGATGACCTTTGAAAATAAAAGTAAAAATGGACTTTTGGAGAATTAATCATAAAACAAAAATGTAACAATAGAGAAACAAAAAATAAATTATGCTAACATACCCTAGATGCAATCTAGAAAGTACTCATGCAATTAGAAATTGGCAAATACCCCTAGTTCAATTTTGGGAAAAATTACACCTCATAGATAGTGGGTGTGATAATGTTATAGGCAAAATCACGCTCCATAAAAATGAGGTATGATTTTGCTTCTATGAGCGAAAACCTTAAATTAGGATTAGTGAAGTCACACCTCATTGGTACTGGGTGTGATTTTGCTTCAGACACATGAAAAATAAAAGATAGATGCAAAACATAAATAAATGTAGAAAAAAAATGCACATAACCTAATGGACGACGTAGAAGCAGATAGAAGAGATCGAGGTATCTGAATGGGAACTCTCTTTCCCTCTGAACCACAACAAGAATCCACCAAACCACACAACAATCCAATCAATGTAAGAGAAAATCAGATTTAAAATTTGCACTTCGAGGTTAGCTTGCAAAAGAAATAGTAATCAGAATGAAAGTAAAATGTGAGCATAAAAAATCATAAGAATTTTGAGCTTGGTAATTATGTTATAAAAATCATCGTATTTTTTTCTAAAGAGTGAGATTAACCCCTCCTTTTATAGATGAAAATTGAGATAAAAAGAGCAAGAAAGCAACATAGGTCTATGCAAAACATGCTAGAAAATGTTTAAACCTAGGTTTTAATAATTAAAATCCTAAAATAGAAAAATCATACCTCGTGCTGACGGGGTGCGATATCACTTTCGTAAAATTACGTCCCATCGCAACTGGGTGTGATTTCACTAAAAGGATAAGGGATGCAAGGTAGGGGAAAAGAGACCCTCCCTTGCCTTGGGTAGAGGTTAGGGACCTCGTAGGTGTTCTAAGGAAGATTACCCACTAAAAGTGAATCAATTTTTTGTGTCTACATTTTTCCCCCTCTTTGATGCTATAACAATGTTAATAGTTATATCGGCTCCTCAAAGGTCACGTCCAATCATTATTTTATTTATCTATTTATAATAGAATCATTCATTGAATATAATCATATATCAATTCATCATTATTCCAATTGCGTATTCTGTAAGAGACTTAGCCCTCTCTAAGTGGTGAAGGACTATAGCCCTCCTTAAGTGGTGTATTTGATTAAATTTTATTTCATTCGATTAATAAATCTATTTTTATTAATTTGAATTAAGAAGTAGAATGATTCAAGTGGTATTAGAGCTAAAATGGGCAAAGAAATTTTTTTGAACCCATGTCATATCCAAACACTTCCAATAATTTCAAAAAATAATTGAAGCCATATTCGGCTACTATGGACTAGTGCATGCACAAGAAAAATAGTTATAACATATCCATTAGAGCAAAAATCTGGTAACCTATAGTTCCATTTGGAGGCTCCAATTTGAGTGCAGTAATTATATCAAACTGTTACAACATTCTAATTAAGAAACACAAAATATTCACATACCACCATTAAGATCATTGTGGAGCAACAAACGATTCATAAGTTGCAAGAAATAAGCTTTCACATTAATACAGCTCCTGACAACAAAAAATTCAAATTGGATTTACAAAAAGTTTCAAATCCTAAGACCGGGTCAAGCACACAACTCTCGAGAATTTTTTTTTGATCAGCATAGTTATATTATTCCAGCATTTAAATATGATCTCTACAAGGCATAAATAAATTGCTATTTACTTTTTCGCACGTTGACTAGAATTTCAGTGGTTTATGTTTCAAAGTCACAATACTAGCTATTAAGTATTCAAACATAGCATTGTCATCCTACTTTTGTAGCCTTTACAAAGATTTATCACATGACCACCGAAGTATCTCGATACTACTGGCAAGTTTTCGTTAACAACACTAAAATTTTGTTCAACAATACTCTAGCTCACCCAAGAATAAATTTCTTTAGAACCTAAGGTTTAAGCAAAATAAATTCAGAGCATTTCTTTGATTTCATAAATCCTCATCTACACAAGGTGTAGTCCATTTTATGTCTTCCACATGATTTAAAATTTGACATTACCCTATTAAAGCTACAACTAGAAAGTAAATATTACCATCAGGAGCCACCTGTGTTTTCCTAGCAAATGGATAGTTTTAGTTTCGTCAGGTGATAACAAATGGGTGATAGCATCATAGGCAAATTAATACAAAGAAAATGTGGATTTACTATACGTGCTTCATACAAGTTGGAATCGATGTAGTCAAATCTTGTTGCTGCGATTTGTCAATTTTTTAAAACCACAAAAAGTTTGACAAGGGCATAGGGTAATTTATTCGTTTGGTTCATTCTACCTTCTATCACCTTAGTATTTTACCAAGAAATGTGTAGATAAAAAAGAGTAAAATATTGGCCAAAAAACCCTAAATTCAACACCAAATAGGAAGTTTCCAGGTGGTGATGAGAGTGGTTCATATCATTTCAAAGTGAAATATCACATCCTTCCTCTTGCAACTCCATTATAAAATTACATCCTTTGTCTTCATATCCCCACATTATAAAATTAGCATCCTTCATCTCATGTTAGTAATTTTAAGAACAATAATATAGATGACCAGCCAGTTATAATAAATCAATCAAATTTAATTAATAATAATAATAATAATAATAATAATAAACCCTAAAAACAACTAAACTACCAACCTATAAAATCACGTCATCATTGGTATTATAATAGGGTTCCATAATTTAAATCATTCAATTAGCTACCAATTAATCACCATCATTGTGGGTGATTTTACGTGGAAAATTCGTAATATTCACTAGCGGGATTTTCTAAACATTATAAAACATATTGACATTCTCAAGCTAGGTTGATAGCCAAGCAATTTCAAAACACAACCAGGAATCCTTGACAGAGCATCGTGCAGTAATATTAAAATGCATCATACAACATCATGGGTCAGGAGGCTTTATTAAGCATATAACGACCTTGAGGTGGTTAAATCTAGTACGTGCGACTAGTTAGTGTCTTCAGTTTCCAGTTATCTCAAAGTTTTCTACGGTCCAAATAGTTTAGGTATCCACCAAAATTCATCTATGTGTCCATGGAAATTCATCCACATGATTCAAAATAGAACATTGTAGTTCTTCCAATTCCTAATCATAGTTGTGCACTCATTCATGTGTCCATCAAAAGTCATCTACATGTCCATCGAAAGTCATCCATGTGATTCAAAATAGTGATCATGCAGTTCAAATCATGACAAATATAACCATTGTAATTTACAATCCCAATCTAATCATTGTGACATAGTTGACAAGTGAGAAATAGACAGCTACAACCCAATCTAACAGTTGTGACACCCATAAGAAGACAGTTGTGCCAAAATATAGCCGTTATAGCAGATTGATAGTTGTTAAAGAAAAATTTAAACTTATAAAATAGAAATATAGTAGTTAAAGTAGAGCTTATAGTCGTTGAAACCAATTTTTGGATGTTGAAGTTGAAATTGCTAAATTTTCAAATAAATTGACCGTTTGGAGCCAATATTTCAAATAAAACTTGGTGTTGAAAAATATATTGTTTTATCATTGAAGGGTTTACATTCAAAATTTTATCTACATCAACTTAGTAACAATGCTTGAGAAATAGGTCCGAGGTGTAGACCAATTGGTTCATCCAAACCCCATAAGGGGGCCGAGGTCCAAGGTTCAAATCTTGGGCCTCGTCGGACTGAACGCTTGTCCCTTTCCTGGTGCTTTTAGTGGTGTAAAAGGTTTAAAATGATTGTGGCATGGTGGTTATAGGGGCGGACTGCATGAAGATCTATGTGGTGGCTTTTGGGGTAGACAACACAAAATACTATGGCAGCCATAAAAGTCGGACAACCTATCTTGATTCGTGGCGGCTACCGATTCCACCATGTAAATTCAAAAAAAAAAACAATGCTTGAGAAATTTTTAGTACGCCCTCTTGGCACCTACCAAATTTAAGAATTTCTAATTAAATGGTAGGGTATTCCAGAAGAAGATGCTACATGGGAGACGAAGATATTTTCCAATTTTTTTCTAGTTTTGAGGACAAAGCTTTTGAGGGAGGGAGCCATGTAACAATTCTAATAGTCATGTCGCCTCCTCAAATGTCACGTACAATCAATATTTTATTTATCTATTTATAATATAATCATTCATTGAATATAATCATCTATCAATTCATAATTATTCCAATTGCGTATTCCATAAGAGACTTAGCTCTCTCTAAGTGGCGAAGGACTATATCCCTCCCTAAGTGGTGTATTTGATTAAATTCCATTTCTTTCAATTAATAAATCTATTTTCATTTATTTGAATTAAGAAGCATAATGCTTTAGATGCATTTAAGGCCAAGTAAATATGTTAAAGAAAGGATGTAGGCACACTCATTGGAAGAATACAACAAACAAAAAATGGATGACCAGTTTAGAAAAAAAGGTGGTGTAAAAATGGTGTCATTATAGACACTTTCTTGTTTTACATGTAAATTGAGAAATTAGGAACATTAATGTATTTATAGGCTAGAGTGCCCCCTCAAGTTTTTATGAAGATGACATATCTCATAAAAAATTGAAAGAGCTAATGTAGAGAAAGAACAAAAACCGAATAAAATAAGGGTAACAACCAGGGTTTAAAAAGGGTGAAAAAGGGTAAAACCCTAATTAATTTTCATCGTGCATTGGCAGAGAAAGGGCTTTGAGGAAAAAAAGAAATGGTGTTACCAGTTCATCGAGTAGCAGTCACTAGGGGCGAAGCTAGGGCATGAGAGTGGGTAAGTACCAAATGTTTCCCTCCTAATGCAAAATTTTCTTTGTTTTCCATGAATTTAAGGATATGATCTAGGGATTTTTAGAAATTTCACCATTTTTTATGGTGAGATTTGCATCCAGGTGTGATTTCATGGCCTTGCTATGATTTTTCTTTGGATGAAGCACGATGAAATCGCACTCGGATAAAACCGAGTGTGATTTTGTGAAATTACATCTCCTAAAATGGAGGGCATGATTTTGCGCTAATGAAATCATGTGCCCTAAGAATGGGATGCAATTTCACAAGAAACTAGAAAAAAAGGAAAAAAAACAAAACACAAGAGGGAAAAGAGGGAAAACAAGCAATAGAAAAGTGCGAATTACAAAATTGTGATCAACTTTGTGCTTTGATTTGAAATTATAGATTTTATTATTTTTATTTGAATTTAATTTATGAAATTGATTTGATTTTATTTGTCTATGGATGCATCTAGGTATCCTTGAGAGTCAAGAGTGGAGGGTAGGAGCTATTGCAACATAACTAGATGCACTAGGATAAATGGAAAGAGATTTGATAGAGGCAGTGGGGATAGACCACATAGTGAGGATGCCTCGTATTGAGACATATAGGGTTATGTTGACAGTCCTGGCAGAGAGGTGGTACCCAGAGTCCTCTACTTTTTAGTTACCCATAGGATAGCTCACTGTCACATTGGAGGATGTGTGATAGATCTTGTGAATCCCTATAAAAGGGACACCAATTTATAGAGCATGGGAATAGGTTGCCATACTATAGCGGTTCTTGGTAGGTTTTACCCACCAAGTGTGAGAGATCACCATATCAGTTGATGATCTAGTCGGCCAATATGGAGTAGATCCTTTGATCACTATGCTCTATAGGGTTGTGGCTGGGCTACTGATGTGCAATACTAGCAGGTGATACTTACCATGGGTGATGGTGGAAGTAGTGGTAGACATAAGTGATTAAGAGGTTTGGTTCGCATGGGGTTCATATGTGTTGGCCCACCTATACAAGATGTATAATATTATGTATAAGTGGTGTGCAGGAATGGTATGTATGACATTACTTCAGGTGTTGGGAGCACATTGCAATATAGATATCGAAGTCACTACCAAGTCCACTACCCAACCTAGAGTGTCCAATAGTATATAGGTGGTCAAGGTTCCTGGATAGGACTACGAGGGCCTATGCAAGAAACCTATCACTAGAACAATGGGTGATTGACAAGCTTCAGGAGGTGAAGCTCATATGGCAGCTATGGTGGCTTTACTCTAGGTGGGTTGAGGATAGAATAAAGTTTAACCAAGATACGAAGGATCAGATGGTTAAAATTGAAGAAGGGGGATCTAGAGGTCTTCAGATTTTATTGAGTCCTTTAGTAGTTTGGGATTTTATAGGGAGTCCCAAACCTAGGGGACTATTGGTATTGAAGGGTAACCTAGGATCCAATAGGGGTGGGAGGTGAGCTAAACCTCACCATATGGGTTGAGGAGGATAGAGATGATCCTCATTATGTTGACCTAAGGGTGGATGATGTAGGAGTGGCTATCGGGTATAGGTGGTGGTACATTGGAGTTATACCCCAAAGGATATCCTTGCTAGTACCGATATAGAGGCACCAAGTGATGGACCTAGGCATACAATGAGTATTCCAAGAGGTAGAGTACCAAGACACAAAGAGGGTATAGTAGGTCCCTTGATGTAGGAGCATCCAGTGGTGTAAGAGTGATCTTGCATCACCCAAAAAAAAATTGTAATTGTTTAATTTTGTAAAACTAGTAAAACTAGTTTAACTTGCAGGAGATTGTTGAAGGTATTAGAGGTCAAATTTGAGGATTTTTGGCTAGATGTAAGCCTTGGGGCAAAAGACACAATGTTTTCCCCACTTAGCTCATTTCATGCCATTTCCAAAAACATGTTGTAATAGTCAATTGGGTCAACGAGTGCAAAGTTATGACCTCGGAAAGTTGCCTCCAAAATTCAAATTTGAATTTTGATGGTTTTAGGTGGGAAAAATGGAAAACAGGGTATTTGAGGGAATTTTTAAAATTGTAAAGGGGTTCTTTCTCTTGTATCATTATTTTTGGCATGAAATTAATGAAATGTTTGATTCTCTGACTTGTTCAAAGGAAAAATACCTGTGTATAATTTGTTTGGTGTTGCTTGTGTAATGTGATCTTCACCAAGTGGTATTAGAGTAGGAGTTCTTGAGTGTGTAAACAGATCACCAGATGTGAGGCATTTTACACCAGGATTTGTGGTTAAGGTTTGTGAGAGAAGTGAGCAGAATGCCTCCACAAATAAACCATGGTGGTGGGAGAAATATGGTGCCATAGGAATATTTTAGAGCTTTGTAGAGGCAAGTTCAGGCTCTACAAGAGGAGTTGCGTAGAGAGTTTGAGCCAAGGAGAGAATATGGTAGTGAAGATGAAGTTGAAGAAGAAGAGAACCAGTTTGAGGAAGAATAAGAGGTAGTAGATCTTGCATAAGCCAAGTTATACAGATCCATATCTAATATTGGAAAGAGACCGAAGATGGAGGTTTGGAAATATTGATCCAGAGGAGTTGATTGACTAGATCAATAATTTGAAAGAATACTTTGAGTATGAGGAGGTTGAAAATCTTGATAGGTTCAAGTTTGCTAAGACCAAGATGAAGGGTCATGCCAACATATGGTGGAAGGTAGTGCATCTAGACAAAAATAAAAGAGGAAAATAAAGGATAAAAAAATGGGAGTGGACGTCGGAGAAGTTGAAGAGGTGGTTCATCCCAAGTGACTACGAGTTGGATCTGCTAAAGAAGATGTAAGGTTTTAGGCAATCAAGTAAGTCTGTCAAAAAATATGCAGAGGAGTTTTATAAAATTTTAATCATAACAGGCCATTCAAAGGCTAGCAAGGAGAAGGTAGCCCGTTATATTAATGAGTTATGAGAAAGTATTCAAGAGGAGTTAAGTCTAGTCAGGATGACCACCATAGAGGATTCTTACCAGTTTGCCCTAAGGGTTGAAGAAAAGTTAAACATAAGGTTTGAGAGCAAGAAAAGAGGAAGAGGTCATGGTGGAAGAATTTATGGAAGAAAAAATGGAGGACAAAATGAAGATTATAAGAAGAATGGAGAAGCTAGCAGTAGTCAGGACCAAAAGGGATATAATGCTTATCACCCCCATGATCAAAAAAATGGTTACCAGAGAGGAAAATGAAGGTCTAGATGAGGGTTTGGAAGAGAAGGATTTCATGAAACCTATTTCCACTATGGTGAAGAAATACACCAAGCATACGAGTGTCCATAGCACCAAGAGAGGACAAATAGGAGGCTTGAAGGTAATTCTCGAGTTGTGGTCATTGATGAAGGTGCTAAATCTAAGTACTCTGAAGAAGTATAAAGAGGAGAAGTGCTAATCACAAGGAGAGCCTTGCTGAATGAGGAGAGAGACCCAGATTAAAGGAAGATCTTATTTTGGACAAGGTGTAAATGTGCAGGTAAAATTTGTAATATTATCATAGACAATGGTAGCATAGATAACCTAGTTTCAAAAGGAATGGTTACCAAATTACAATTAGAGAGGAAGAGACACCGCATCCATATCAGATTGCATTGTTGCATAAGGAACATAGGGCTTTGGTTAGTGAGCAATTATTGGTAAAATTTAATATTGATAATTATTGTGATGAGGTCCTGTGTGACATCCTGCCTATGGATGCTTGCCATTTGTTGTTTGGAAGGCCATGGCAGTTTTATCGGTGTGCAGTGCATTATGGTCATGCCAACACTTACTCCTTGACAAAGAATGGAGTGTGCCATAAGATGAAGCCCCTAAAGGAGGTGGACAAAAAGGTATGTAGCAGTGCCAAAATATTTGTAGTTGAAGGTAGAAGGTTTTTGGATGGTTTGAAGCATGAGCATATGTGCTATGCATTAATTCCTAGAGTTAGGGAAGAAGAATGCAAAGATACCCCAGTAGAAGTCTTAGGTCTGTTAGAAGAATTTCTAGATATTATATCAGATAATGTGCCTGAGGGTTTACCATAAATGAGGAAGATCAGTCACCATATATATTTGGTACCAGGATCTAGTTTACCCAATAAGGCAACCCATAGAATGACTCCTGTAGAAAGTGAGGAGCTAAATAGGCAAGTCCAAGAGTTACTGAAAAAGGGACTGATTCGAGAGAACTTGAGTCCATGTGCAGTACCTACAGTACTAGCACCAAAGAAATATGGATAGTGGAGAATGTGTACAGACTCTTAAGCTATTAACAAGATAACCATAAAATACAAATTTCCATTGCCAAGGATGGATGACATTATGGACTATTTGAGTGGAGCCAAGTAATTCACAAAGATTGACTTGAAGAGTGGGTACCATAAGATTCATTTCAGAGAAGGAGATGAGTGTAAGACATCCTTCAATACTAGATAGGGTTTGTATGAGTGGTTGGTCATGCCATTTGGGCTAACCAATGCACCAAGCACATTCATGTGGCTGATGAATGAGGTATTGAAGGAGTTTTTAGGAAAATTTGTCATTGTCTATTTGGATGACATTTTAATATTTAGCAAGACCCTAGAAGAGCACCTGATGCATATTAGAAGGGTTTTTGAGAAGCTAAGGGAGGAGTAGTTGTTGATTAATTTGAAGAAGTGTAGTTTTGTGAAGAAGGAGTTAGTGTATCTAGGATTTGTCATCTCAGTCGAAGGTCTAAAAATGGACCCAAAAAAGGTGAGGGCTATCATTGAATGGTCTACTCCAAGAAGCATAACTGAAGTAAGATCATTTCATGGTCTAGCAATTTTTTACAAAAAATTCATTAGAAATTTCAGCAGTATTTGTGCACCCCTTATAGAAACAATGATAGGGGATAAGAAAGAATTTAAGTGGACCTTAGGAGTAGATAAGAGCTTTGATATGTTGAAGAAGAAGTTCATAGAGAAACCTATTTTGGCACTTCCAGCTTTTAATAAGGTATTTCAGGTAGATTGTGATGCTAGTGGTAGTGCCATAGGAGCTGTATTGAGTCAAGAAGGTAAACATGTTGCTTATTTTAGTGAGAAACTCAATGATGCTAGGAAGAAGTATTCAATTTATGATCAAGAGTTTTATGCTATAGTTCAGGATCTAAAGAAGTGGAGGCATTATTTGTTGCCAAAATATTTTGTTCTATATACTGATCATCAGGCCTTATAGTATATTAATATCCAAGGGAAGCTAAATCAAAGGCACTTGAAGTGGGTTGAGTTTCTACAGAGTTATACCTTTGTGTTGAAGTACAAGAGTAGAAAGTCAAACAGAGTTACAGATGCCTTAAGTAGAAGGCAGTGTTTGTTGATAGAAATGAAGGTGGAAGTTGTAGGGTTTGATGAACTTAAGGGTTTGTACCATAAATATATTGATTTTACAAAGGCTTGGAAGGCTTTCTTGGCACCTGTTACTTTGGATAGGACTAAGTGGTTGGATTTTTTGATCCAAGATGGAATGTTGTTTAGAGGAAATCAATTATGCATTCCAAGGATTTCAATGAGGGAGAATCTAGTCAAGGAGAAACATAGTGGAGGGTTGGCTGGACACTTTGGTCAGGATAAGACCATTTCCCTTATTAGTGAGAACTACTATTGGCCATAGGTGCAGTAATATGTGAAGAGGTTTGTGCAAATTTGCAGAGTATGCCAGATGACCAAGGGTGTAAGATAGAACACTAGATTATATCATCTATTACCTATACCAGAGATACCATGGGAGGACATTAGCATGGATTTTGTTCTTGGTCTACCAAGGACACAGAGGGGAAATGACTCCATATTTGTGGTGGTTGACATGTTTTCAAATATGGCACATTTTATTCCCTGCTAGAAAACTAATGATGTAGTTTATGTTGCAGGTTTATTTTTCAAAGAGGTGGTACGACTTCATGGTCTACCAAAGAGTATAGTTTCTAACAAAGATACCAAGTTTGTTGGGTATTTTTAGAGAACCTTATGGAGAAATTGAAGAAAGATTTGAAATTTAGTTCTACATACCACCCACATACTGATGGACAAACAGAGGTGGTGAATGTAAGTTTGGGTAATCTATTGAGATGATTGATAGGAGATAAGCCCAAAGGATGGGATTTGGTTTTGCCATAGGTGGAATTTGCATGCAACAATTCTATCAATAGGAGTACTAACAAATCTCCATTCTCGTTAATTTATGGGAGTAGTCTAAGAAATGCTTCTGATTTGAGGAAGAAGGATACAGGGGAAAAGTGCAGTGCTGAGGTTGACGACTTTACAGAGCATATGAAGAGCTTGCATGAAGAAGTGAAGAAGCATATTACTAAGATGAATACTCATTATAAGACAAGGGCAGACCATAAGCGATGTTTTAAGGAATTTGAAGTGGGATATGAAGTTATGGTCCATCTGAGAAAAGAAAGGTTTCCTCTTAAAACCTATAACAAGCTAAAAATGAAGACGTTTGGACCATGCAAAATCATAGAAAAAAAGATTCAAGAAATGCATATGAAGTGGAATTGCCAAGTGGGCTTAACATATCACCCATTTTTAACATTTTAGATTTGGTAGAATACCATGAAGGAGACAATGGTGAGGGACCAGTAGCAGAATTATGGAATATTCCAACATATACTCTCAAGACAAAAGAGATAGAAGAGATCCTGGATACATGCATCGGCAAAAATACTAGAAATAAGCAGTATGTAGAATATCTGGTTAAGTGGATGGGCAGACCTATTGAAGATTCATCTTGGTTGTTGAAGGCTGAGGTTGAACGCCTTGGTTTTCTTCCAACAATAGAGAAGTGAAGGTCACTTCTCAAAATTACCCTGGGTTTCTGATGCAGTAGCATCCAATGGTGTAAGATTTATCTTGCACCACCCGAAAAAAAATATAATTGTTTAATTTTGTAAAACTAGTTTAACTTGCAGAATATTTTTGAAGGTCTTAGAGGTTAAATTTGAGGATTTTTGGCTAGACATAAGCCTTGGGATGAAGATCCAAGGTTTGCATTGCTTAGCTCGTTTCATGCCATTTTTGAAAACATGTTGTAATAGTCAACCGGGTCAACGAGTGAGAAGTTATGACCTCGGCAAGTTGCCCCCAAAATTCAAATTTGAATTTTGATGGTTTTAGGTGGGAAAAAAGGAAAACAGGGTATTTGAGGGAATTTTCAAAATGTATCCTTATTTTTTGCATTAAAGTAATGAAATGTATGATTCTCTAACTTATTCAAAGTAAAAATACATGTGTATCATTTGTTTGGTGTTGCTTGTGTAACGTGATCTTCACCATCCCTACTGCTTTGAGATAGAGGCTGACTTGTGTTGAGATCCTAGTGGTAGAGAAGGCCATATAAGAAGTATGGTTCATAGAGGGGGGGTGAGATATGATCCCACATAGATAGGGAGGCTATAGATCAAATATCCTAGAGAGACATCTACATATACAATAGTGGCTAGCAAGATCTAGGAGAGGAGGAAGATAGAGGATCTACGAGCACAGGTAGCTTCTCTACAAAGCTAAATGGCCCAAGTCTAGGAGGATAGGTTCAGGAGGCTAGAGGAACTACAAATTTTGTTGAGTATTATAGAGGCTGAGATGGACATGGCTCAGTAAAATATTGGCTGGATATAGGGGGAGATGGGTTATTTTTATGGAGAGCACCAGAGAGCTAGGGTAGAGGGGATGGTTATTATTGGGAGCAGCCAAGTAGAAGGTGTGGTGCAGATTATTTAGGTAGAGTTGTGGTAGACAGGAGAGAGGTTAGAGACATCCCTTGAGTAGGCTATGTTTTACAAGAAAACTCACTATGTAGCTATCCCACCAGGTCAGAGGATGCCACTTCCTCCATACTTGTAGTAAGTGAGCAGATCATGGTATCGATTGTGGATGGCATCGATATAATAATAGTTTGTATCATAGCCTAGGTTATCTCCTCCTTAGGGCAAACTAGATGTAGCTATATCTTAGATCTAGGAGAGAGAGAGGATTGGGGATTGGGATGAATCACCAATTTTTGGATTGTGGTATGCATCCCTAGGTTGAGTGTATTGACTCTGGATTATGGTACACCAACCTGACATGATGATGATGATGATGAACTCTTTTTCTCTCGAGTAATATATAGTTGCTTTTGTTGTTTTATTGTATGTGTAATATGTGTAATATTTTTTTAATGCATATTTTTATGTGTTTCTATTTATGTGTTTTCATGTATGCAAACTATCTTAATGCAAACTATATGAAAATAGATGGATGCAAAAGGAAAGAAATGAGAAGAATAATAAGGAGAATGAGAAAGGAGAAAATTAAAAAAAAAAAGAGGAGAAGAAATAAGAAGAGAGAAAAATATGGAGAAGAAGAAGAGGAAAAGGAAGAGGAAGAAGAAGAATAAGAGGATCCAAAGGTCAACCATATAAAAAGGAGAAGAACTAACAAGTATGGAACTAGCATAGGTTACGAGGAACTAGTGTAGTTAGATACCATAGATCATTTTAGAAAGAGAGTGTTGAGTGGTAATTTTGTCCTATTGCAAAACCACACTCACAGTTAGGATTTTTATTAGAAAACCCTCTCTTGCAAAGAAATTGAAATCTCTCCAAGGTTCCTTTTATTTAATGTAGACTTGTGTGCTTGTGAAGATGTATCAAAATAAATGCGAGGAATACCTTAGTGACCTACAAACAATTGTTAACAAGGGACATGTATTGAATCTTACTTTGATTTTGCTATGCTATTGTTGTTCATTAATTAAAAGAGCTTGAGTTCCTTTATGTGCATAAATAAAATGATGAATGAATACCTAAATTTGATCCTAACTCATTTTATTTATGATTTGTTAAAGTAATTTATCCCTAAATCCCTGTTAGTAGATACCTTTTATCTTAAATTAAAATGTTCTATTAGTAGGTGCTATGGTGAACCACTTCATTTTATATTTGATTTAATGTGAAATTTGGACTTAGTACTTGATGTTAGCAGATTCATTTTACTTAAGATTAACATGTGTTGTTAGCAAGTGTTGTGGTAAGCCACTTTATTCTTTATCTTTACGTTAATGTGAAATAGAAGTCAGTACTTGCTATTAGCAAATTCTTTTTATCTTTATATTAAAATATTGTTGTTAGCAAGTATTGTGGAAAACCACTTCATTTTATTTTTACCTTAATGTGAGATTGGAGTTAGCAAATCCCTCCCTTGAATGCAAATTGATTTTATCTTGGATGGTTAAGCTCTATCCGAGCAAGAAAATAAAGTGACTGAATCTAAATGTGAAATGTGAATCTTGAATGATGCTTCAATTCATTTTATCTACTTTGAATGGATTTTATCTTGCCTTGCTTTGCTTTGAACATGAGAGAAAATAATGTAAATGACTAACTTTGAAAGTATAATAGCCTTTGTATGCCATATAAATTACCCCATTTTAATGAAATGGTAATTTTCATAAAGGGAGTCAATTTATTGCTTGAAAAACAAAATGCAAAGCCTAAAAATTCTATTTTCTTTTAAATTGTGATATCATGCAAAATTGAAATAAAAATTCCTACTAAAAGTGTGAAGTTCAAATAATTTTGGAATTTTGAATTTAAGTTAAAAAGAAACGTATGTGCTTTAAAGGGAACATTAAAGCTTATTATTTCAATCTATTTAACTCTTTTTGGAATTTTATATTTTTTTCATTTTTTATTTTATTTTGAAAATTAAAAAAAAATGAAAAAGATAGGGTTAGAAAATAAAAATAAGATAACATGAAATTTTGGAATATGGACCAGAATATGGAGAAGACCAAATAAAACTACTGCAAACAAAATCCAATATATGCTACAAAAAAAGGTTAGATTCCAAACACAAAACACAACCGGGTTAGACCTGCATCCACACAATCTGAAATCTGGTTATGGCAAGAGTCTAAGGAGTTAAAATGAACATGCAATAAAAATACTGAAATGTTGCAACCATATCCATGCATAAACACCATAAAACTCAATTAGTGCATGTGAGAAATATATTCAATAAACACACATTTATATTCAAAAGTTCATTTCCTGCATACAATGGTGAAAAAACAGCTCCACAGTAGTTTGAATAAGCTTCCAATCTCCTTCCATTGCTTCCTGTTCCAAAAAACCAGCCCCTATTTCCTTTGCTTCCATGGCCTTTTAAAGCTTTCCAACCCTAAAAAAAGCTTCTTCATTTCATTTTCCCCCCTTTTCATTTGGCTTAGTCACGTAACTTCTTTGTAACTACAATATCTTCCAAATGAAACGCTTCTTCCATAATGCTTTTTGCCAATAATAAATTGGTAAATATCTTCCAAATGAAATGCTTCTTCCATAATGATTTTTTCCAATAATAAATTGGTAAGTATATTCCAAATGAAATGCTTCTTCCATAACCCATTTTTTTCCAAGTAATGAATTAAAATATGTTTTTCTTTTATTTAGAAACCTGCCAACATCGATATAAAGCATTAGTTCAAAGTATCTTTAATAAAATCATAAATTCAACATAGAAATTAATACCAAACCAATATGTAAAGAAATATTAGCATGACATGAGAAAAATAAATGCTATTATTTTATTTTCTTTTATTCATTTTATATATATATATATATATATATATCTATTTTTTATTCTTATTTTTTTTGTTGCTTTTTTTTATTTTCTTCTATTTTTATTTTATTTTCTTTCTTTACTTAAATTTTACTTGTTTTCTCTTTTTTCTTTTAATTTTAAATTTGATTTAATTAATTTCAAATGTTTGAATTGATTTAATTCAAAACACTAAAACTAACCAAAAAAATAAAATAACAAAAATAAGAAATAACCTAACCAACACACTATACGAATTAAAAGAAACCAAAAGGATACACTAGTCAACACACCAACCTATTGAAATTATCACACAAATAAATTAAAATTTAACAAAAATTCTAAAAATTTAAGTTGGGTCCCCAATTTTGGGGCTAGTTTGGGAATGGCCACAATAAATGGTGACTCTACTGGGAAATGTTCCTAAGCATTTTGGGTGAAGAACCTAGTTCTGAAAACAAACAAATTGAATACTAGAAATATAACTATTCAACAACATCCAAAGACGATGGGGATAGACAACTTCAGTTGAAAACACATGAACCATTGATTTAGCTAAGTGTGTGAAAGTGTTTTTATTCTAGCCTTCTTGAAACTATTCAAAATCCATCATCTATTTTGTATTAGGCTATAAAAATATTACTCATGAAGAAAACATATACCTTTGCATTGCTCCACAACCAATCAGGCATTTATAGCCTTGGTGGAGATGCCTCACTCACCTAAGTGTTAGATTAAATTTTTCTTTGCCTCTTTTGTAATCATTTCTCCACTACTAGCTAGGTGTCTGTAGCCCCGGTGGATATGCCCTAACCCTTTTGATTAATCTAGTTTTTTTTTAATACTACTTTGCAAACTTCATCTGCCACCTGGGTTAGAGATCAAATAAGGTTAAATATTGAATATAATTTTTGTTACCTTAATTTGCAAACCAAATAACTTCAACTTTAAATATTCCAAGAATGCCCCTTAATATGGTGTGTTCATGTGTAGCTTTAGCAAAAGGATTCATTGTTCTAAAATTTGCTATCTTAGTCCCCAAAATCTAGGAGAAAATACTAAATAATTGTATCCCCTTTTCCTTGGCCCTCATGATAAGCAATTCATCTGCTCAAGAGTCCAAAAAACTACCACAAAACACAACCACCAATAAAGGAACCAACCTAAAACTCCAAACTTGCAAACCAAAACCTGAAACCAAGACAAAAACCTATCCTAGTACAAATTGACAAGACAACAAATACAAAACCAAAAAAATTGAAATAAAATCCAAAACAGAAAACTAACACAAAAATATGAAAACCAAAACTTATATACAATATGAAGCAAAAATTTTGGCTATCACTTCCTTGGATCGCAAACATGATTAGCACACTTTAAAAGACATGTTATCATATGCATGCCAAGGTTTACATAAACCCAACCAAAGAAAAATTAGGCCAAACAGTACAACAACTCTTTCTTTGCCACTCTCACACAACCACTTTGATTCAATTTTATTAGCTATTCCATGTTGGACATTTGATTCATTAAACTTACAAGTGAATACATGATTTTCAACAATATTTTTCTTATTCAAGGAGAGGTAAATTTCAACATTAGATTCATTTTCACAAGCATGTATGATTTCCTTCAAATAAGAGGCTATTTATAAAAATTTTAAAGCAAATTCATCATCTATGTCTTTAGGCCAATCATACTCATGCAATAATTTACAAGTATCTAGGATATTTACTAAATGAGAATCATTATAATCTTGTATCCTAGATTCAATTGTTAGTTGTTGATGAACCTGATTTAAGAATTCAAGCATGTCTACTTATTCTTCATTTAACAAATCAATCTCATTAGTGGTTTGAACATAAATCCACTCTAGTTCTTCATTCACCTATAATGGCATTTCATCATAAATAACATTTGAATCCAATAAATGATTATACAAGTTTTCACCCGAAGCTTGGATGTTTAGACACAAAAGGTTAGATTCTACCTTTTGTACATTTTCATTTACCAACACTTGGAGAGGATTTGTAACTTCCTCATTTTCTTTAAAAGATTCCTCATCCTCATCATGTATCCCTTTACCTTCATCAATGACCTATTTTTCAAAAACACTAAAATTAGGCACCCAATCAAAAATATGTCCATTATTTTCAAACCATAACTCTTGTTGATTAAGGGATGTGCCAAAAAACCTATACCCATGACCATTTGCTTGAATATTCTCAAATAAAGTAATATTTTCATTTGGATCATCAATAATATCAAACCTAATCCATGAGTCCTCTTGATCAACTACTTGAATTGTTTCGAGTGAAGAATTTTTTTTATAATTTGGAAGCATAGAAATCAACTCTAATTCATTTTTACCTACAAATGGTATTTCTCCAAAATAATCATATGAAATTAAACCCACCTTTTCAAAATACAAAAATGAATGAAAAGCCTTTACCTCTTCCTCATAAAAAACAAATAAATCATAAGAAGCATTTGCCATCTCTTCATTCTTTATTTTAATAAGGTATTTAATAGACTCATATTCAAAATAATTGAATCTTGGAACTTTCCCTATTTCAGCAAGTTGCATGCCATACTCTAATTGTACAGGAATTGCAAAATTTTCATGAGATATAACATTTTCAATGTCCTGCATATCAAGTGAAATAGGAATTTCATTAGTAAGGATATGAGAAACCAATGTTTCCTCATACTTTTTCCAATACTCCTTCGTAAAAAATAACTTTAAGCCTTCTATTTATATCTTGTCATGACTTGGATCATGTTGGATTTATTGATCATTATCATAATTGTCTCTAAAAATAAGTGATGAAATACTATCATGTCTTCAAATTCATCCATGGATTCCTTTTTAAACTCACTTTCAACTACTTTTGATAGCTCAAATATTTCTATGATGGGATCAATGGTTGAATTCAGTTTTCTATAATTATCCCAATCCTCCTTTGTAAAAAATAACTCTAAGCCACTCATCTCTTCCTCTTGGATGATATCTAAGGTGGTTGTAACATTTGGATATTCACTTGTATCCCCTTGATTTTTTATATTAGACATCATTTGATTCAAGGGTATTAGATTGGATGGTTGGTATTGGTTGGAATCCATAACTCCTAGTTTTCCAAAATGGCTAAGAAATATTTCCTTTAGTTGAGCCCAAGAAGTTCTAGAACTTAAATGTAAGTGTATATACCACTCAAATGCAACCTTATCAAAAGTGTATGAAAAAAACCTACAAGGAACATCTCTATGCGTAATTTGCAAGTAAATTAAAATTTCCTTGTATCTCTGAATATGTTCCTCATTCGAAACTAAAGAATACAAGCTTATATTGAGAGAGGGGGGTGAACAATATAGCACCCGCTTTTTACTTTCTTTCCAAACTAATATCAATTAGTGTCCTTAATTGCAATAACCAAATATAACAGTGTGCATTAATAACATAAATAGCAATAGTAAGAAAGTGCACAAATCATCACACACAACTGAGACACAAGATTTAATGTGGTTCCCCCAATATGGGGTAGTCCATAAGATAATATCCTTATAATATTTCACAAATAAATAGGTATCCTTATCCCAATACAAATTATTACTTTGATCTGATCAAAGCTAGGTTGTCTTGATATTCTTAGGTGGGCTCCACTGATCTACTCAGCTAGGCTTTCCATTGATCTGCTCAACTAGGCTATCCACTGTTCTACTCATCTAGGCTATCCACTGATATGCTCAACTAGGATCTCCACTAGTCTGATCAGCTAGGCTATCCACTGATCTAATCAGCTAGGCTACCCATTGATCTACTCATCTAGGTAACTGATGTTGATGTGTTTTCTATTTCTGTCCTATATCTTTGACTACTCACTAATATGCCTCAATGCCTTCTCACAAGGCTCAAACAATCCTACTAAAATGCTATCCCAAATCTATTCTCAAAGCCTTCACAAAAGGCTCAAAAAATCCTTCTCAAATGTTGTCCCAAATATATCCACAAATATGTTCCAAAAGCCTTCTCATAGGCTCAATTAATCATGCACAAAATTTGTCTCAAATTTATCTAGAAATTCTATCCCAAAAGCCTTCCCAAATTCTCAACCAATGACTACAATATACTCTCAAATGTATGGCAAATGAGCTCTCTAATAAAAACCTCTCCAAGCAATAAAAATGAGGACTTCAACCAACCAAGGACAATATCCAAAATTTATAGCAATAAGTTCTCAATAATATCTTCCTCATGCAATATCAATAAGCTCTCAAGAAACAAGCACAACTACCTCAAGCAAAGAGCTCTCAAATAGCCAATAATGATCACCTAAAATGAAAGATAAATGTATCCACAAGTGACTAGCAGATGATCTCCTCAATGGTCTCAAATACTGGCAATGTACTTAACAAGAAACCAACAAAAATATCCTCAAAGCAATAGCAAAAACCTCCTCAATAATGACAATACTCCAAATGAACTCCCCTAAAGCAATCATGGAACTTAAGCATCAATTTTATCCATAAAATTTATTTTCTAATCCATCCACTTCCTCTCAATAGCCAAGGCACATAATCAAGCTATTTATCTTCAAATTCAAGCCCTAAATCATGTGCATATCTTCTAACTTCAAGGTAGCAATTAACTAGGTATCAAGTTCCTAGTTTAATTTCATAATTAAATCATGCACTAGGACATATAACAAGTTCAACACTTTTCAACCTTATGACTCCTTAATTTCATTAACACATAAAACAAGCACCTATGCTTTTATTTTTTAATTCCACACCTTATAACTCCACATACAACAATAAAAAATATTTAACTTGACACCTTATAACTCCCTAAGCACATACAACAATCATTTATTTTCACTAAATACCTTATGTCTCCCTAGTTATAATAGAAATGATTTTCAATGCACCAAAACTTTGGCAATATCAAATATTACCATACGCTAGAGATAAATACTTTTTTATGAAATTTGTAGCCTTTGCAACCTTAGAAATTGTTAATGCCTTTGCAAAAATTAATGTGCCTTCACCACCTTCGAAATCGTTAATGCTTTGCCAAAAATCAATGCACCTTCACACCTTTGAAATCGTCAATACCTTACCAAAAATCAATGTGCCTTCACACCTTCATGGGAGTCAAACTCTATTTCTATCACCTAGAACTGTGAGGCACTTACCACGTGGGTGTCAACCCACATTGGAATTTAATCCCAAACACCCAACTTTAACCTGCGCTCAAATATGAAACTCGATTTTACTTTCTTAGCAAAACACTTTACCCTTTGTGGGATTCAAACAATGAACCTTATTTGTGCAAAGTTTATACACTACCAACTGTGCTATAGGCTCCTACGTGATGTCACTTTCCCATGTTGTTTACTTGACCTTGCTCTCAAATTGAAAGTTATTTATCCTTCTTTCTTCACCACTCCCCTTTCGACGACTATCTCTCATGCGCTATCTCTGGTCTTTTATAAACAAAGGTTTTTCACCTTTTATTTATATGCACCTCCATCCTTCGAATGATGTCGGAGAATATTTATTAATATCCCCAAACTTTGTGTGTAGGTGGATAATGTAATTCAACTTTATACCGTAGAATTATTAAATAAAAATTTAATAATTCACCTCTTAACTTTTAATTGGGATATTTCCTTCATTTTTTTGAATTTCGCCATGAAACTTTTTGCACCTAGGTTTTATTGGAAAACCTTTTCATCCATCATAATTTGGAGAAGTCTTAGCATAGTGGTTTTAATGAAAAATGGTTACCATTGGTTTTAATAAAAACCTTTACCATTGGTTTTAATAAAAACCATTAATATAATATTTAAAAAATTAAATATTACAAGCCTCTTGTGCCAAAAAACCCTGTATATATCCATGCTCTCCAAAATATCACAAATTATTATTTATGAAGTGTTTTTGCCATCAAAACTCAATGTGATCCATGTGACATCAATGACAACACAAAATAACTCAAATTGCCAACAATCTCCCCCTTTGTCGTTGATGACAACACCTTTAATGTAAATAACCACAATCATTGCAAAAGCCATTTCTAAAAATCAAAGTTGCTCCACCTGACTCAATACTCTCTATGGAGGCTACTCCCCCTATCTCAATGTTCTCTTTTGAGGTTGCTTCACCTAACTCAATGCTCTCCCCCTTACTCAAAACTCTCCCCCTTTGACATCAATGCCAAAAAGGACACCTATGGGGCTAAAAGATATGACTCTTAAGATTAGCCTCCCCACCACTTTCTCTCTTGAGGTAATTAATTTTGGGGTGGGACTACATTTACTCCCATATTACATTGTTCCTTTCCTTTGTCAACTTTCTTCCACATCTTCCTGGTCTCATTTTCTTGATACATTAATTGATCTTCTTGTCTTGAACATGTTTGACCTTCTTGACTTGAACCTATTTGGAATTGAGTCCTACACCATCTTGCAATATGTCCAAAGTTATTGTAATTAAAGCACTTGATATTGTAGCCTTTGGATGGTGCCCATGTCCTGAATTATTTCTTGAAACCATTTCCATATCCATTCCTTTCTTGAACCCTGTATTATGAAGTTTGTTTTCATAATAAAAACCATATTTCTCATTTCCTTTGCACTGATAAGTTGTATGACCAATCATTTTGCATAAGAAGCAATGTCCCTAAAAACCATACCTTATTCCTTTGAAGTTCCTTCTAGAAAAATCAAACTTCTTTGATCGATAGACCCTTTCTTGACATTTATCCTTGTGCTTATATTTGACTTGTGCATTGTATCCTTGATCCTTATTTATGGTATCCAAATCTTCTTCCTTAAATTCTTCCTTGCTTTCTTCTTCAAGAATTTCTTTTCTTCTTGAAATTGATTCACCTATCTCAAAACAAGATCCAAATTGGATATTTGGAGCCATAGGATCTTTGGAAATTTATTCATATTTCTCTTCATTTGTGTCCAATAGCAAACTGGCCTCTGTCTCTATTGTCTCTAAAATACATATTTCCTTCTCAGTGAAAATATCTTGACCTTTTGAGTCATGTCATGGATCAAACTTCTCAAGTATGGAACATCTCAATTCTTTTAGATTATCCTTAACCTCTTGTAGTTGCTCATGGATATCATTGAAGTCTTATTTTAGATCAACTGAGACATATATCTTTCTTGAAATATCCTCTTGTTTAACTTCTTCTATTTGGAGTGGAAGTTCTTCTTCTACTTATTTTATCCCATAGAAAAACCCTTCTTCATATTCACTATCACTGAGATCATTATCTTCTATAGCAAACAAACTCTCATGAATCCTTTGTCTTTGCCTATTTCCTTGGTATGTCATTTCATCTTCACTATCACTGAAACCATTGCAATATCCTAATCTGTGATCTCGTTGACCACACACAAAGCATTGTTCTCTTTCACCTTGTATTTCTAAGAATAGATGTTCTTCTTTTTCATCATTTGAGTGATCTCTATCCCTGTGATCTGAGCCATCATTTGCTTCCTCAATGTATAAAGTTTTCTTAGTCTTACGAAAACTTTTCTTCTTCTCATGCTTGCTTTGCTTGTACCTATCATCTTTGTCATGATTATGCTTTCCTTCTTCATTTTTTTAGTGATCCTATTTTTCATCATCAATGTTTTCTTCATGTGGACACTTGTTTGCATAGTGATCATAATCACCACACTTGTAGCATTTGAATTTCTTCATATCCTTGTAATTCCTTGAGTTATTTTTCCTTTGATGAAGTTAGATTCCTCATCATTATTTGAATATCTATCTATCTCTAGATATTTCCATTTATTTTTCTCTAAATATTTAAATGCAATTTATTTATTTGGATCTTGATGCTTATCTATCCTCATATCATAAGCTATGAGAGTTCCTTGTAGTTCTTCCATTGTTAGCTTGTTGATATTCATTGTTTCTTCTATTGCTGAAACCTTTGCATCATACTTCATGGGAAGTGATCTCAAAACCTTTTGAGTAACATCTGATTATTTCATCTCAAATCCTAGGCCTCTCATGGTGTTAGCAATCTCATCAACTCAAAGTAAAAACTTTGCAATATCTTCAAAATCTTCCATTTTCAATTCCTCGAATCTTCTTCTATGAGTTTGTAGTTTTGCCAACTTTACCTTGGAATCTCCTTCATAGGTATTTTGCAACTTGGTCCACATTTCATTAGATGAATTGCATACCATGACATTTACAAAATCTGTCTCACAAAGCCCACTTAGAATACAATTCATTTCCTTTGCATTAATCTCAACCAATTTCTTGATAGTCTTATCTATCTTAGGATCACCTTCAACCTTATACTATTTTGCAACCATCTGACATACCTCATATCCCTGTGATATCAAGAAGTTCTTCATTCTCATGCTCCAAAAAGCATAATTATTATCGTCAAACAGTGGAGCCTTACTAATAGATGATCCATTATGTGAAGCCATATGTGTTCTTGTAGAATATACCCTTAGGATGATAGCCTTTCTGAAGGAACCCGCTCTAATACCAATTGAATAACACAAGCTTATGTCGAGAGGGTGGGGGTGAACAATATAGCGCCCACTTTTTACTTTCTTTCCAAACCAATATCAATTAGTGTCCTCAATTGCAATAACTAAATATAGCAGTGTGCATTAATAACATAGATAGAAATAGTAAGAAAGTGCACAAATCATCACACATAATTGAGATACAAGATTTAACGTGGTTCCCCCAATGTGGGGTAGTCCACAAGATAATATCCTCATAATATTTCATAAATAAATAGGGATCCTTATCCCAATACAAATGATTACTTTGATCTTCTCAAAGCTAGACTATCTTGATCTGCTCAGGTAGGTTCCACTGATCTACTCAGCTAGGCTCTCCACTGATATGCTTAGTTAGGCTATCCACCGATCTGCTCAGCTAGGCTATCCACTGATCTACTTAGCTAGGCTCTCCACTGATCTACTTAGCTAGGCTATCCACTGATCTACTCAGCTAGGCTATCTACTGATCTGCTTAGCTAGGCTATCCATTGATCTACTCAACTAGGCAACTGGTGTTGATGTATTTTTTATTTTTGTCCTGTATATTTCACTACTCATAAATCTACCTCAATGTATTCTTATAAGGCTCAAAAAATCCTTCTCAAATATTGTCCCAAATTTATTCTCAAAGCCTTCACAAAAGGGTCAAACAATCCTGCTCAAATTTTGTCCCAAATATATCCACAAATCTATCCCAAAAGACTTCTCAAAGGCTCAACTAATCATGTGCAAAAGCTGTCTCAAATATATCCAAATATTTTGTCCAAAAATACTTTCCAAAGGCTCAACCAATGACTCTCAAGTACCACTCAAATATCAACCACAAATCAATGAGGGCAAGGCTCAATGATGAACTCAACAATGGATACAAAATGAATGAAGACAGTACTCAACAATGTTTTCAACAATGAATGGTAAATGTACTTCTCCAATGGATGACAACAATGATCTCAACAATGTATGACAAATACTCTCTCAAATGGATGGCAATAATACTCAACAATGTACTCTCAAATGGATGACAACAATGTTCAATAATGTACTCTCAAATGGATAACAACAATGCTCAACAATGTACTCTCAAATGGATAACAACAATGCTCAAAAATATACTCTCAAATGTATGGCAAATGAGCTCTCTAATGAAAAAATCTTCAATAAATAACAATGAGAACTTCAACCAACCAAGGACAATCTCCACAAGTGATAACAATAGGTTCTCAATAATATATTCCTCATGCAATGTGAATAATATCTCAAGAAACAAGCACAACTACCTCAAGCAAAGAGCTCTCAAGTAGTCAACAATGATATCCTCAAATGAAAACAAAATGTATCCACAAGTGACTAGAAAATGATCTCCTCAATGGTCTCAAATAGTGGCAATGTACTTAACAAGAAACCAACAAAAATCTCCTCAAATCAATAGCAACAACCTCCTCAATAATGGGAATACTCTCAATGAACTCCACTAAAGCAATCATAGAACTCAAGCATCAATTTTATCCATAAAATTGATTTTCTAATCCATACACTTCCTCTCAATAGACAAGGCACATAATCAAGCAATTTATCTTCAAATTCAAGCCCTAACTCATGTGCATGTCTTCTAAATTCAAGGTAGCAATTAACTAGGTCTCAATTTTCTAGTTTAATTTCATAATTAAATCATGCACTAGGACATATAACAAGTTCAACACTTTTCAACCTTATGACTCCCTAATTTCATTAACACATACAACAACCACCTATGCTTCTATTTTTAATTCCACACCTTATAACTCCACATACAACAATCACAAATATTTAACTTCACACCTTATAACTCCCTAAGCACATACACCAATCATTTATTTTCACTAAATACCTTATGACTCCCTAGTTATAATAGAAATGATTTTCAATGCATCATAACTTTGGCAATATCAAATATTACCATGCGCTAGAGATAAATACCTTTTTATGAAATTCGTAGCCTTCGCAACCTTCAAAATTGTTAATGCCTTTGCCAAAATTAATGTGCCTTCACCACCTTCGAAATCGTTAATGCTTTGCCAAAAATCAATGCGCCTTCACACCTTCAAAATCATCAATGCCTTGCCAAAAATCAATGTGCCTTCACACCTTCATGAGAGTCAAACTCTATTCCTCTCACCTAGCGCTATGAGGCACTTACCACATGGGTGTTAGCCCACATTGGGATTTAATCCTAAACACCCAACTTTAACCTGCGCTCAAATCTAAAACTCTATTTTACTTTCTTAGCAAAACACTTTACCCTTGGCAGGATTCAAACATCAAACCTGCCTTGTGTAAAGTTCGTGCATTACCATCTGTGCTATAGGCTCCTGTGTGATGTAACTTTTCTATGCTATTTACTTTACCTTGCTCTATAAAAATACGAGATTCCAAAAACAAAAAGGATAGACTAAAAATGCTTAAACCCTATATTATTGAAAAATGCGTAAAAAGAAAGAACATGAACACAAAATATCAAAGCAATATAAAAAAGAATGGCCCTTTTATTGATATGCTTTACAAATTTGTGTTACAATGCGTCTCCTTCCTTTTTAGGGGATAGGAGCGTTAAATGTTGGTCTTTTACAACTTGTTTCAGAATTCCTTCTTCCGTGTGCCCACATATAAGATGGGCAAACCAAAACGTTGTCGCCGCTTGCATTGGTAAAGGTAGATTCCTCGTTGCTCCTCTAATGTTGAAGATCTACGTTCAAAGAAACAAACAAAGAATCAGTAGCACCTGTGTATGAAAAATAAAAGATAAATCTAACGATGGTTAAAATGAGTCTAAATAAATTGAAAACTTGACAAAAGCATAATCATGAAACTAGCTAAATACTACAAAAGAAATAGTCACCAAAAGCAATAAAGCGGGGGGTGCCCGAAGGCAAACCACCCACAGGTGAAACTTTGTTTCGACACCAATCCGCTTGGGATGAGTTTGAAACTTGATGTGATGTGTTGTCAAAAAATTGGTAGGATATTGTGGTCAGAAAAATCGGTTTTGATTCTTGATTTGTGTCCTCAAAAGTCACCCAATAACCTCTCTTTCGATTAAGAGATTATGGATGTTGAAAGCATAAATCGCAAGTAAGTGAATTAGTAGCACTTCATCGCTCAAAATGCTCCTTCTCTGTATCTCTTTTGGGTGAGGAAGCTCACCATTTTATAGACCAAGGGGTCTCTTTGAATTAACATGCAAAAGTGTGTCTCTGCATGAATGTTTTTTTGTGAAGAGAAGACTTATTCTTGATTAAGGGCTTCTTAACTGCCTCTATGCATGTCTTTGTATGTTTAGAAAATCTCACTCACAATCTCATGCAATGAAGGGATAGTTAAGTGGCAAATCTGAGTTGTCTTAAAAAGCTCACTCCCATTCCCATGCAGTGAAGGGAGAGTCAATTGGTAGATATGAGTTGTCAAAAGAACTCGCACTCCTATGCCATGCAGGGAGAGCTAAGTGGCAGTTCTGAGTTGTCATGCACTGAGGTCTGATTTTTTACCGGTCAAACCTGGCATTCATCTCACCTCAGAGTGAGCGCTAGTAATCGTCTCTGGGTGAAACGAGTACCAATATGTGCTCGTATCTGAATGAGACGAGTATCAGCGCTCGTTTTGGGGTGAGACGAGTACCAATCTGCACTCGTCCCTAGGTGGAGCGAATAAGCAGCAGAGTGTCTAAAAGGTGCCAAATTAATTTCTAACTTGTAAAACTGCTATGTGAGTGGTTAGAACCACTGTTTTAACCTCTAGGGCTGCCCTGGGGGTTGTGTGTTTTAGTGTGATTAGTGCTTGTTGTCACATAATAAGATTGGTGTTGATTTGGTGTCTACAGATGCCCCTTTTTGGAAAGTGCTGCACATGGTGCAGCGTTGAGCAAAAATAGATAACCAAAGCACTAATGATTAGGGTTTCTCAGTAACCTATCCAACTCTTGATGCCCCAAGTATGGAAAAGGGGGCGCATTCTTGAATCCTTGCTTCTGACGAGCTAAGGAACTTAAATCAAGCATTAAACTAGTTCGGTGAGGTATTACTTGAACTTAGACATTGATCAGTCATGAATAGGCAAAGGGCGCAACCTTTTGTCTGTGGGAACCTTGAGTTCATGATTTACGAATGCCAAGTATATGATCAGTTTGTGATAATTGCTTGTTTGCTGCCCCAAGCAAGGGCGCGATTGTCTTTTGCAATGATCCTTTGAATGCGTGTCATTTCCAAGATTAGGTATATTGTTGTTGATTGGCAGCTAAGTGTGACTACCCCCTCAAGCGACGAATCGATGAGGGAATGACCAACATGAGAAAAGTGACGAGTCTCTTGACCCAAGATGACTTAAGTGAGGGTGCCTTCAAATGTTATCCGATGCATGCTCGAGAAGTTTCCCGATTGTTTTTGACCTATTTTTGGTGGGTGTGAACCCATTTTGGAATGCCATTTGGGGTTAACATTGGCGAAAATATGTCTTCCCGTGGAGCGGTCCGGCTATGGTAGCCTTCTTGGGGAGTAGGATAACGACAAGGTAGACCCCGACATCAGTTTTCTTATGCCAAGAGGTTAAGTGCAAGAGCACTTTTGTCCTACAATTTTTAGTGGTTTTGTTGGTATTTTTCATCTTTTTTTTTTAGTTTGGTTGTTTTTGAATTTTTTTTTTTTGTTTTATATTTGCTCCGGGGGGGACGAATGACATGATTGTACTCATCCCGGGATGGGACGAGCATGCCTCCGAGGAAAAAGCGCTCGTTCCAGTCAGGGACGATTACTAGAAGGCAAAAAGGTATAAATAGGTGAAAATGACGGATTTGGCTCATTTGCACTGTTCATCGATTGTGATTTGGAGCTCTGGGGAGGAGGAGGTAGATTTTCTGACACGAAACGCTGTCGGATTTTCCAGCCACCATGAGTGCACAGACCGGGTCGTCGAGCGGTAGAGCCGAGGCGAGACCGATAAGTGCACTATCTCCTCGAGTTTGAATTTGAAAAATGCAAATGTGTTTTTATTATGTTTTTCTTTTTTTTAAGACATGGAACCCTAATTAATTAAATTAAAAGGTGAATGAATTTGATTGAAAGACCCTGAAATAAACTAAAACGTGGATGCAAACCGATGGAAACCTAGATGGAAAACCGTAGGATAAACCCAAATGAAACTTAGAGTAACATGTTAGGGTAACCACGGTTATAAAAATGTTTTTTGTGTGTTTTTTTTTTTTTTTTTTTTGAATGGTAAAACTTAGGTCGAAACCTTAGGTAAACCATGTCCATTTTTGTCTATTTTTAAAATGAAACCCTAGATTTAAAAAAAATGGATGAATTGTTTTTTTTTTTGTTGGAATGGTAAACTTAGGTAAAACCGTAGGTAAACCATGTCCATTTTTGTCTATTTTTAAAATGAAACCCTAGATTAAAAAAATGGATGATTTTTTTTTTTTTTTGGAATGGTAAACTTAGGTAAAACCGTAGGTAAACCATGTCAAATTTTTGTTGTTTTTATGGAATGTAAGATGAAAACGTGAGGAGTTTGTTTTGTTGAACTGGTAAACTTAGGTCGAAACCATAGGTAAACCATGTCGATTTTTGTGTTTGTTTTTATGAAATTAAAGATGAAAATGGATGAATTGTTTTGTTTTGAAATGGTAAACTTAGGTAAAACCGTAGGTAAACCATGTCAAAAAAAAAATTATTTGTTTTTTTTTTTGTAATGGATGTACATGTGAATAAAATATGTTACTGTACAGTTATGCATTTTTGTACATGTGATGGTAATTTGATGCATGGTTTTGATGTGTGTTATTTTCTGTGATGTGCAGGTGGTGAAGAGTCGACATCGAGTACCGACTATTTTTTCTAATGCCCACGAGGCGTTGAGTGCGGAGGACTGGGAGTGGCTTGATGCCTTAGGGCTCAAGCATGTGGCTCGGTTGGATGCAGTTGTTGCGGATCGGGCGTACATTATAGCTTTGATCAGCCTATGGGATGTTCGGACGAACACCTTCCATCTTTCGACAGGGGAGATGACAGTCACCTTAGAGGACGTGTATCGAATTCTTCAAATTTTGATAGATGGGGTTCCCATCCGGACGATGCCACGAGGCCAGAGGACAGCTATACTGACCTGATATTTTGGACACGAGGAGGATGTGGATGGGATGAGCTCAGTGGAGAAGGCGGAGCTGGATTGTTAGATTGGGGGGATTCTGGTATGATGGTGGTATGCGAGGGGAGTGCTATGAGTGAGGCATGCACTACTTATGAGCCTCATTTCTAACATGCTCCTGCCAGAATCATCAGGAGTGAGGTTCCCATGGAACCTATTGGAGGTGGTGTGGCAGTTAGTGAATTGTCCAGTGACAGAGCCAGTGATCATGAGATGGGGCCAGATGTTTTTGGCTCAATTATATGATGAGTTGTATGAGGTCCGCTATCGAAAGCGAAAGGGGATTGGCTACAATTACTTGTTGCAGTGCTGGGCATGGCAGCATATAGCCGTAGAGCGACCACGAGGGCTACCCTGGACTACACGGGTTGACATGGTGGACAGAGATATTGGGTATGGTGCTTTATGGTGTCGGTCTGAGGAGCGGGGGCAGAGTCGGCGGTTTGCGGGGAGACGTGGACCATTACGGAGATGCATTGGCATGACTGACTCCAGGAGATGTGGTATGGAGGCCATATCGGGATTGTCCCGCATGGCCAGAGGCTGATGAGTGGCTTCGACGGGTCCAGAGGGGGAGATGGGTCATTGGACGACATGGGACGAAGCAGGAATACTTTCACTATCTCTGAGTGACACGACAGTTTGGGGTACGCTAGGGGTTGCCTGGGGAACCCATAGTCTATCGGCGTCGGAGTGATGAGAGGACCCTAGCTGCACCGATCCTCGAGTTGCTAGGGGAGGAGGCGAATACAGTACTAGATATTCCAAACATGGATGATGTCAGAGTGACTGTCAAGTACCAGGAGTGGTGGACGTTCCAACAATGGCAAGGTGAGGGGCCATTGGGAGGGGATGAGGTAGCAGGAGGTGAAGAGGGTGCAGAGGCACCAAGAGAGGGTTGGGGAGCTCCTATTGATGTGGACATGGTGGAGGTTGCAGATGCAGGAGAGGAATTTGGGGATGAGGAGTAGCCAGAGATGCAAGATGCTTCGAAGTAGGCTGATGCTCCAGAGAGGTCGAGGCAGCCGACCGTGCCGGGGGATACAGAGGCGAGGTTGCGCACTGAGGTAGCACGATTGACGAAGGTGTTACAGAGATGATATGGAGAGCTTGGGGAGATGACACAGGAGAGGGATATCCTATGGACATAGTTGGTAGAGTGAGAGAGCATAGGGGTTGCGTCTCATTGATAGGAGGGTGATACAGATGCTGCAGGGGAGAGGGATCTCCTGCGGGTGTAGCTAGCACAACGCAATGATGCTATCACGTACTATCATAGGTGAGAGGCAGAGTGGAGTCAACATCGATAGGATATGGAGGGTGAGATTATCCACATTGGTGGGCAAATACCAGAGCCTTCGATGAGTGGCTCGTCGTACCAAATGAGAGACAGTGGGACAGAGCAGTCAACATCATCCCATTGCAGGCGGCGAGATGAAGGAGGCGCAAGTGGGTGTGATGCAGGGGCAAGCAGTCGCCCTGAGAGGTCCCAAAGGACTAATACTACAGGGGGTAGTTCTCGTCGCATCGATCCTGCATGATCATGGTGGTCGACGCCCTAGGATGGGGTTTTTTAAGTTTTTGGATTGTGGGAGCGAGGTCCGAGGACCGGTGCACTGTAGCCTGCAGGCAATTTTTTTATGATATATATACAGATGACTCTTTTTGGTGTGTATACATTGTTCATGATTTATTTTTATGTGCATGTTTTTACATTGATGTATGCATCTGCGATTATGAATGCGATGGTTCTAATTTGTATGATGTATGCATATGGAATGAATGAAATGAATTGTTGATGATTTTTCGATGCACCATAGACTGTACAAAATTGGATTGACTTGCTATAGTAATGGGATAACATTGTGGAATGCTTGTGCATGTGAAAACTTTGTTTTTGTATTTTGTCTATTTTCTGATGGTGATGTACGGAATGAAATGTACCGGTTGTTTGAAAATGTAGTTAAGATTTTCTAAGATGCAGATATTTTAACTAACTAACCAAGACTATACATTTATCTCACAAGACTTCTGAACAAGGTCTAAATTCGACTTGAATTTAACCAATTTATTTCATATCCCTGTGTGTGCAATTGAGTTCGTTTATGTGTTATTCATCGGGATACCGCCAGTGCCAGATGGGATTTCAACCAAACCTGTACTGAGGATCACCTAATTAGCTCCACTAACTACTTTATTGTATTTAGTCAGATTAATCTGCGATGCTATCTAGGATACCATAAGCTAGCTCATCCACATGCAAACATTGATCTATACACAAGTTAATGTGACAGATATATCATCATGCGGGAGGTTTACCACCAGTTACCGATAGGCTATCAACCAAATCGGTACTGAAACTTGCCTCATGACCTGTTGAATGCTGAGAGTTCCAGGGATTCAAGTTCAACTCCCTTATTTTATTCAATTGTATTGGGATACTTGCTCTTTTGTAGTGATAAAATCACTGTTTATTTTTGTTTTATTATTATTATTATTATTTTTTTGAGCAAGGGATTTAGATATGGAGTGACGAGAATCACTATTGTTTGTGCCTTTTGATGTATGCACTGTAGGATGTCAAATTTTAGTGTTTTGACGTTTTGCAAATTTTTGATGTTTTGCAACTCTTGGGATTCTTGGGGAATTGGGTAGGGAGGATGCTTGTCCTTTTGCCAACTCTCAGCATTCTTGGGGTCATTCGCACAGGGGGATGAGCAAGATAACCGTTTCGCTTATGGTGACCTGGATTACTTTGCAGGTTTCATCTTTCATTCACATAACTTAGGAATTATTATATGTGTGTTAATTTGTGTTGGGATGCTACGTAACAAGGTGGGATCCAAGTAAAACTTTCCCGTGTAAAATCTGCTTAACTGTGTACAGTTTTTGGCTAGAAATTTAAAGACATCTGAATGACGAAAACCCTATATACATTAGGAGACAATTGACTATGCTAAAATAAAATGGTGATATGCTGGATGTATGCATTTATGAAAATGGATTTGATGTGGAAATGATGGAATTGCCAAGTAATGACAGACTATGGTGCTTTTGACTTGTATGACCTATCGAAGTATGCAATGTATGGATGCAATGCTTAATGCAACCTATATTTTTGTATTTTGATTTTTATGAGAATGCATGGAATTGGAATGCAATTGTTTTTGTGATTTTTATTTTTATGAGAATGCATGGAATTGGAATGCAATTGTTTTTGTGATTTTTGTTTTTTTTTTTTTTTAATATGCATGGAATTGAAATGCAATTGTTTTTGTGATTTTTTTTTTTTCAAATATGCATGGAATTGAAATGCAATTGTTTTTGTGATTTTTTTTTTTGAATATGCATGGAATTGAAATGCAATTGTTTTTTTTTTTTTTTTTGTGATTTTGATTTTTGTATTGTTTTTGTTTATTTTTGAATATTTATTTTGACCAAGCAGTTATGGTAACGCTTGGAGCTTTTGGTGTTGACCAAAGGGTTTATAGAGACCTTTGGGGCGTTTAGGGTTGACCAAGCGATTATGATAATCCTTGGAGCTTTTGTCTTGACCAAAGGGTTTATAGATACCTTTGGGGCATTTAGGGTTGACCAAGCGATTATGATAATCCTTGGAGCTTTTGTCTTGACCAAAGGGTTTATAGATACCTTTGGGGCGTTTAGGGTTGACCAAGCGATTATGGTAATCCTTGGAGCTTTTGTCTTGACCAAAGGGTTTATAGATACCTTTGGGGTGTTTAAGGTTGACCAAGCGATTATGAGAATCCTTGGAGCTTTTGGGTTGACCAAGCGATTGTGGTAATCCTTGGAGCTTTTGGGTTGACCAAGCGATTGTGGTAATCCTTGGAGCTTTTTGGGTTGACCAAGCGATGGCGGTAATCCTTGGAGCTTTTGGGTTGACCAAGCGATTGCGGTAATCCTTGGAGCTTTTGGGGTTGACTAAGCGATTACGGTAATCCTTGGAGCTTTTGGGTTGACCAAGCGATTGCGGTAATCCTTGGAGCTTTTTGTGTTGAACTATGGCTCTCTAGATGTGGAATGGCCTCAAATGAATGATATTCAAGGGTTCTATTTCCTTGATTCCTTCAAGAGAGGCAAGCCGATATGTTTCAGGTCCTATTCTACAGTCAATGATGTAAGGACCTAACCAGTTTGCCGCAAACTTTTCCCGTAGATGGGAGGACAAATTAGAATTCTATTGGTTCTCTTTTAAGACCAAGTCACCAACCTAAAATTCCCTAAGGTGGACTTTCATGTTGTATGCTTTCTTAAGTCACTCTTGATAGATACGCAAATTCTCAAGAGCATTAACGTGTCTTTCGTCGAGCAACATCAGTTGATCTAACTAGGCCTGTCGCACAGTATCATCATTGATGAACTCTTGCATTGAAATACGTAGGGAAGGGATTTCCAACTCAAAATGCATGACTGCCTCGAAGCCATACACCAGTGAAAATGGAGTTGCCCCAGTGGGCGTTCGAATGCTGGTGCGATAATCCCATAGGGCAAGTGGGATCTGAATGTCCCAGTATTTATGATTGTCTGCAACTCTCTTTTTGAGAATGGCGACTAGCATTTTGTTTGATGCCTCTGCTTGTCCATTCGCCTGTGGATAATAAGGTGTTGAAAAGTTGTGCTGAATCTTGTACTTTGTGGTCAAAGCATGCACATCTTTATTCTTGAATGGTGTCCCATTATCTGACAGGATCTTGGATGGAATACCAAAACGACATATGATGTTATGCAAAATAAACTCTGCAATGTAGGATCCAGTCGTAGTGGTCAACGAAATTGCTTCAACCCACTTGGGAAAGCACTCTATGGCCATTAAAATAAACGTGTGATGACCAGATGACGCAGGGGAGATCTTTCCAATTAGATCAAAGCCCCACTATGAAAAAGGCCAAACTAATTGAATCGGCTGCAAGGCCTGAGAAGGTACGTGTGTCAAATTGGCATGGTGCTGACACTTCACGCACTTATTCACATATGCACAACAATATTGCTCTAAAGATGGCCAATAATAACCCATGCGAAGAATGCACTTTGCGATGGCCATACCGCTGAAGTGGCCACCACATGTACCATCGTGAGCTTGGGTGATCGCCCAAGTGGACTCTTGCTGGTCCAAACAACGAAAGAGGATTCCTTCATAATTTTGACGATACAAAATGTCTCCTAACAAGACATGCTTTTCCACTTTTTGTTTGAATGATCTTTTCGTGGCTTGTGTCAATCCAAGTGGGAGGTTACCTAGCTTGAGGTAATCCCGAATGGGTGTGTACCAATCCTGCTGATCAAAAACCTCGATAGTATGAATAGCCAATCCCTCTTGAATTCCATCTCGAACAAAAGCTAAGCAGGAAAGAACTTGTAAAAACAACGTGGTGTTGCTAGTAAGAGGGGTCGAGGAGAACAAGGACCCCTAGTTGGCTTGAGTCAAACAATATCGAATTCGAGAGAACTTATCCGGAGATGGTTCAATATGGATTAGGTGGATTCCTAGCATCAGATCAGAGCTTGCACGCTCCATCGCAGATTGTGATAATGTTTTAACCTGAATGGTTGTCATTTCACCAGAAGGGTCTTGCAGGATGAGTGACCCCAAGGAGGCCATAGTATCTGCAAAATTATTTGATGATCGAGGGAGTGCCTCGATGTCATACCATTCAAGTTATGCCAAGAATTTGTCCACAAGGTCTTTGTAGGCCTACAGAACTGGACATTTACATTGAAAAATCCCCTTCACTTGATTGACAATTAACATCGAATCACCAAAGATGTTTAATCGTTTAATGTTCATGGTGATTGTTGTCTGAAGACCTATGAGCAAGGCTTCATATTCGGCATTGTTGTTGGTGCACGAGAAGTATAATTTAAATGACAAGGGCATTGGAGCACCTTGCGGAGTGAAGAATACAATTCTCGTGCCACCCCCTTGCTCACATTTAGAACCATCGAAGAATAGGGTTATGTCAGCCTGTGACTCAGGCTCATCAGAATCTGGCGATTCTGAAACATGGAAGACCCCATCATCAGGGAGTTCAAAAGTCAGAGGCTGATCATCTTCAAGAGGAGCCTCAGTTAGTTGATCGGCGATGACTTGACCTTTTATGAATTTTTTTCCAATGAACTCTATGTCAAACTCTGTCAACAACATGATCCATTTTGCCGTGTAGCTACTATGATAAGTACGACTCATCATGTATCGCAATGGATTCTCCTTAGACACAACATACGTCTTATTACTGAGCATGTAGTGGCGTAGCTTTTTGGTAGCAAACACCACTTGCCAGCGAGCTTTTCAACATATGCATAGTTAAGTTCATAACTGACCAGGGTGCGGCTAAGATAGTATGTAGCCTGTTCTTTGTGAAGTTCATTTTTTTGGGATAGCATGGCGCCCAATGCCACCTCAGTGGCTGAGATGTATAAATAGAATGACACGCCTGGTCTAGGTGGTGCCAATATTGGTAGCGAAGCCAAGTACTATTTAATTTCATCAAAGGCGGACTGGCACTCATCATCCCAATGAAATGTGACCCCCTTATGTAATAATTTATTCATGGGTCGGCATTTTTCAGATAACTATGCTATGAAGCGCTTGATCGACGCAACATTTCCCTATAGACTCCTGAGATGCTTTATGGTGGTGGGGGGACGTATTTCAAGGATTGCCTTGACTTTGTTTGGGTCGACCTTGATTCCTCGTTTGGAGACTATGAAACCCAAGAGCTTGCCAGATGTGATGCCAAAGATGCACTTCTTGGGGTTTAGTCTAACTTTATGTTCAATGAGGTGATCAAGGACCTTGCTCAAGTCACCGATGTGATCTGGGCACAAAAGAGATTTGGCCAACAAATCATCCATGTAATCTTCCAAAGTTTTGTGCATGTAATCGTGAAATATGTACGTCATGGCACGTTGGTAAGTGGCGCCAACGTTTTTAAGGCCAAAAGGCATGACCTTATAGCAAAATTTCCCCCAAGGCATTGTGAATGCCGTTTTTAATTGGTCCTCAGGATTGATACGAATCTGATTGTATCCTGAGAAACCATCCATAAGGGAAAGCATTTCGTGGCCTGTTGTAGAGTCTACCAATGCGTTGATGCTTGGCAAGGGAAAATCATCCTTAGGATTCACTTTGTTAAGATCTCAAAAATCGATGCATATGTGAATCCTCTCGTTGGGCTTCTTAACAGGAACCATGTTAGACAACCATGGAGGATAATCCACACAGATGACAAACTGGGCATCCAACAACTTTTGTAACTCGTCCTTTACCATTAAGGCCACTGTTGGATGCATCTTGCGTAGTTTTTTCTTTACTAGCTTGATTGTCGAATTAAGCGTTAAATTATGCGTGACTAGCTGTGGGTCTAGTCCCGACATATCCTTGTATGACCATGCAAAAACCTCCTTATTTTCCTTAAGAAGGGCAACATAATCGGCTCGCTCTTCGAGGGAAAGACTTACCCCTAGCTTGAGAATATATGGATTCATTGGATCTGTGTTGATGTCTACATCAGTTGTTGCTTCAACCGACATATGGGATTCGTCTTCCAACTGGTGTGGAATTGGGATCATATGGATATCGTTTGCTGAATTAAGATCATCATTAGGAACTTCAAGGTCCTCTTCAGCATGGAAGACATCCTGAGTCTGTCTTGGAGTGAAATGAAACATCCCACCGCAAGGCCAATACTCTGATGGAGATGGGGGTGTGTCAGCATGATCCCAATCTATAGCTTCTATGTCTAGATGCAATGATCATGTGGGATTGGCTGGATCATGGATGGGGGAGGTCAAGTCAATGGAGACCATGTTGATGAAATGATTGTAATCTCCATTATTGCAAATGTGACAACTTTGACATTCAGGATGTTCTTGGTGTGTTGGATCTGGTTCTGTAGGCACTGGCACAAAGGGATCAGCCCTATGCGTGGACCTGCAAAAAGGGTTTGCCCTAGGCACTGATGGTTTGATAGGGTCTCCAGGCGGAAGATGCTCTCTGTATACCTAGAGTGGCGGGTGCAGTAATTGCTATAACTGTGTCGGGTTGAGATGCCACCTATGTCTTGGACCTATGTGTAAGTGTTCAAACATGTCGTCTATGTCCAAAGGATATTGTTGTTGTTGAGGTAGCCTATGCTCACTGGGATCATTCAATGGGAACATCATCAGGAAGCTTTCCTGATCGTCATTCATTGGATATTCATGCAAATGATCGTACTCTAACTCATCTTTAGAAGACCCTTCGTGGTCTTGTCCATATTCCCCTTGTGGGTGAGTCCATGAGGTTTCTCCTTGTTTGGCCATAGGGAAAGGGTTTTTGAGGTCAACAAGGTTATTTGGTTGTAATGGAAAATAATCCCCTAATGTATAAGTTGTATTTGGATTAGCATATGGATCTGATGCCAACCCATCCTTGTTGCCTATCCCTAGGCTTTGCATGTTTTTGACCAAGATGTCGAGGGGCAAAGGGTGATTAAACCCTACTCCTGAATTATCATAAGGCATTTGGTATCTTGGTTGGCACAAAACATGCATTCCTTGTTCATACCTACCTAACCCGTATCCATGCCAATTGCATTGGCTAAGATATCGTAATGCAAAGTCTGGGTTAGCTAGATAATTGACATCTTCCACAAAGGGATCTTCATCTTCCTCTTCTTGTTGGGAAGGTTCAACACCATGATCCAGGCCCCCAAAAATAAAGTTTGTCTGATTAGGTGGGTAGCCTAAAGGAACCACGGATCCTATGGGGAGTCGAGGTCTTCCCATGTCTTGCATAGACTGAAGTGTGGGTGTTGCAACAACATTGCACACTATATACTCCCCCATGCCTGTGTTATACATCTCAACAGTAATCATTGGTGATTGAGAGGAAGCGAATGGGAGTTCTCCTTGAGTCCACTCCATGTGGGGTGAACTAGGCGTTTTAACTTCCATTCTATGAGGCGTCTCTTCTGTAGAGATGTTGGAGACTAAAGGTGGTTCCGCTTCTAGGGGCTTCTTTCCTTTGTCCGTTGGTGTGGCCACCATAGGTGGCGTCATTGTGGGAGGACCGGATGAAGAAGATGAACCCGCCTAGGAATTTGATTGATTTGGTAATGGATATTCTTGCTTAGTCAAACCCCTCTTAGATGGATTTAACTAGAAATCCACATGCATTGAAGGAAGGGTCGACTGCGGCATGATTTGCACTGAGTTGCTATATTTAAAAGGTTCCAAATATTCGGGGACCACGTGCACTTGTCCTTCAAATGTGTATTTTAAACATTGATGAGCAATTGAAGGGACACACTTCATATCCCGGATCCAAGGTCGCCCAAGAAAGATATTGTAAGCCATCTCACCTTCTAAAATGTGGCACAACGTATGAATGGTCTTTTGTCCCACTTGTATGGGTAGGAAAATTGTGCCAACTTTCAAGCATATAGCATCATTGAATGCTCGAAGAGTATAAGTGGAAGGTACAATGTGAGAGGCTGGTAGCTTCAAATTTTTTAGTGCAGTGGTTGTAATAATGTTCTTTGGATGAACCAGTGTCTACCAACACTCACTTGTACAAAATATCGTTGACCCACACAATAATGTGTAGGGGTGGATCCGCTACATCCCTAGTCACCATTTTTAACTCATCTTCCCTGAAGGTAATGATTGGTTTAGTACACTGTTTGACATGCCCCACAAAATTGTTGAACGAATTCACTTCGTGGGGATGTAACTCAATTGCCTTTAATATCTCCATAAGAGCTTCCCGATGGGGCGCTGATTGTTGAATAAGCTCATAAATGGAGAGCCTAGCCAATGTGGTCCGTAGACTTTGAGTAAGTCTAGTTCGAATCGTGGCCACTGGTTTAGGCGAGGGCAACTGTGTAGGATTCGATTGAGGTTGTGACGTGGATGGAACTTCCCTGGTGGCTATCACGGGGGTAGCTCCTGGGTGTCTCTTGTTTCTTGTCACAATGCTAATCATCCCAACATACCCCTCCATGGGGAAATTCTGTTGCACTTCGTTGAAATGAAGAGGTTTTGCTTGTACATCATGTGTGGTAAAAGATCTTTGAAAACACCCATTTGTTGGTTGTTGGGTGTGATGGGGTTATCCACTACCAATGTGTTATTGTCAATGAGATCTTGCACTAAACATTTAAATGTCCAACAGGCATGAAGGTCATGCCCTTTCCTTCTATGGAATCTACAGAAAAGATCCTCTTTGTAGCCCTTAGGCTTTGGCGCATTAGGATCGATTATTGGAATCTCTGGAAAATTAATCAAGTTTGTTGCTGACAAACGGTCAAACAAGGAGTCCCTAGACACAGTGTATGGTGTAAATTGCCGCCTAGGGTGACGTTGCTAATTTTGATCTTGTTTTTTATTATCTTTCTCATAGTTATTGTGAGGCACCGCCTGATAATTAGCCTTTGGAGGCTGTGTTGCTTGGGCAGGCATAGGGGCATTGATAGCAACTTGATTGACCACAACGGGTTTTTGTTGCGTATTCCCTATTTTGGTGCTCTTGTTCCACTCTTTTTTCTTAGGCTTGGAAATTTCACCATCCTGTATCTTGATCTCTTTGATAACTCTAGCTTGTGCCAGAGCTTCTTCTAAAGTGGCATATTGCTGTAGCTGCAATAGCACAGAGATCTTTCAAAAACAACTCTTTGCGAACATTTGAGTTAGGTCGAACATAGGAGGGAGGTAGGACAGCTTTGAAAGCATCGTCCTCCATAAATTCCCATATGCCACCATAGATTCCTCCTCATACTGCTTGAGGCTAGCTAGATCACTGAGTGACGCATTTTTCTTTGTGTTGAAAGCAAAATGTTCTAGGAACGCATCCACTAGCTGATCCAAGTTGTAGATGCTATGCTTTGGTAGATGGGTAAACCAATCCGAGGCAGATCCTGCGAATGTGGTTATGAATGTTCTTAATAGCAATGCATCATTGTCTTGTATACCAAAGCATTGGCTCAAAAATTTAGTCACATGCTCTTGAGCATCTTCATCCCCTCTAAAGAGTGACAACTAGGGCAGCTTGAAATGTTTGGGGTATGGAGGTGCTCGCACTGATGGATGCACTAGATGACTATGGAGTTGGCATAAGGTAGGCTTTTAGGGCCCAACAGTCTTGATTTCCATAGTCTCCAAGCATTCTAACAACACTTTGTATGCATCGGAGGACATAATCTCCTCCTCCTTGGTTTGCTCCCGTTGTGGGTTGCGGGGAACTTGAGGCCTTTGGAGGGATAAATGGATAGCATCCCTTCTGCCTTGATAGGGAGTTTCAGCCCGCTCTTCTTCTTGGTCATAATCCTCATGATCTTCTTGAGGAGTGTCTGGCCTAGGCCTGTAAACATGGATGGGTGCCCACGGAGGATGCCCATCACGGTTGCGAGGAGTGGCCTCCTGCTCAGGTCTAGGAGGTCTTGGAGGTAGTGCTTGCTGACGTCGTGGAGACCTGTCTCGCACTAGGGGGTTGTGCCTCACATACATCTTAGATTGTTGTGCATAAGGAACTAGGGCCTTCTCAAGTGCATTGTTGTGAAGCAATTCAGCTATCTGACGCTGAATGCGCTCTTGATTAAGGCGACACAAATGTTCTAATTTCTGTTGGTCTTGCCTAAGCCGCATGATTTGCGCTTGGCGGGCGGCTAGTTGGGCAAATGCCAAGTCATTTTGTTCTGTCGTCTCTTGTTTAGGAGGCCTAGATGTCTCCCCTACATATCTATTTCGATCATGGTGCTCTGAGACCCCTATATGTTGCTTCCCTCTATCGAGGTTGGCAGCATTAACTTGAAGCTCTGGTCTCAATGAGCGATCTGGATATAAAGTAGGTGTAGATGTGCATCATTTTCACATTGAGTACTGTTCTTGATGAACGTAGTAATCCTCCTCACTCTCTCTATGATATGCATAAAAAGTGTGGGAAAAATTGTCTTGCCCTGTCGAGAGAACCTGATATTCTAGATATGGTCTACTGTGTCCAAAATTAATCGAGGGTAAATTAGGAGCAACAAAATCATATGGTTCCTCCTTTTGGACCCTTTGTTGTTCTAGAGCAGTACACAATGCTTCATCACTAGGCCACCCAAAACAAACTTCCAAGGGAGGCCTCGTACTTAGACCAAGTGCTACATATTGGTTATTTTCTTGAAAAGATTGTTGTTGCTTAGGAGTACCCCCTAAGGAGGTGTCTCTATAGTCCTATCTATTGATGGCATGAGTTGGAGTGCCCCTCAAGGAGGTTCCTCTAGAGCCATGTTCTATGACTGCATGGGTTGGAGTGCCCCTCAAGGAGGTGCCTCTAGAGCCATGTTCTGCATGGTGTGAACTAACTTGTGTACCCTGCAGCCAAGGCAGGATGGCCAAGTCTTCAGGGCTATATCGGAGATGATTTGTCTCTCTTGGTACATCTTCTATAGCTTCTTCCCGTGATTGGGCTTGGCTATGAGTAAACACCATGGTAATGCTAACCTAAAGATGCAAAAATTCTTTTTATGATTTTTTTCTCTAAACAGAAAATAGCATACACACACAAGCAATGATTATCTCTTTTAAAGATTAATAGTGTGCCCTAAATCTGGTTTAGTGTGTTTTTGTTGTTTGTTTTGTGTTTTTGAAGACTTTTTATGAAAACTATTTAAATGCAATTATGAAGGCTCTTATGACTCCCAAAATGGTCACCCCTTCAATATACCATTGACGGACCGATATAACAACCTCTCTATATACCTGCCCTTACGTGAGGGAGACTATAGGTACGTGAGAGCAGATGATACGTGGAACATAGGCGGTATGAAAGGGGAATCACTCTGTTTATGACACCTACCATAGAATACTTATCCTCATGCACTAGGAATCACCCTAGCTACACTCGGTCAGCTTTCGTCAGGATTTACATCTAGCAATAGTTGTGATCAAGGTAATGGATGCAATATCTCAAGCCAAAGTGATAATGGAATCCACCTTTGGTCTTGCTCAAGGGTTGGGGTTTTATGACCAACTCCTTGTGTTTAAAATACCACGTGGTGTGTGGGGTTCATTTTAATTTGCAAAAATTTGAAACAGGCAAACAAAAAGGAAACTTTCCCTAAGCCATACAAATCTAAAAACCAAAAAACAGAAAACAAAAATTTCATAGAAGCTTGTTAAAAACCCCTACCTCTTCTCTACCCAATAGGATGCTTCTTATTTGCTCTGAAAAATGCACAGACCTATACTCGTTCCTGGGTGAGGCGAATATAAGAACAGTATTCGTTTCAGGGTGAGACAAATGCGTATTCGTCCCTGGGAGAAACGAATACCAATTTCGTAATCATCACTAACAAAGACAAATAACAATCTTATGATTGAAAAATAGGTACCTGTAATCAAAACAAGCAATTTCAGATCAGTAATCTAACCTAAAAAAAAATAGAGGACAGAGGTCCCACCGTGATCGCCATTGAAAACACGAGATTCCGGAAACAAAAAGGATAGACTAAAAATGCAATGTAAACGAAACTAAAATAATGCTTAAACCCTATGTTATTGAAAAATGCATAAAAAGAAAGAACATGAACACAAAATATCAAAGCAATATAAAAAAGAATGGCCCTTTTATTGATATGCTTTACAAATTCGTGTTACAATGTGTCTCCTTCCTTTTTAGGGGATAGGAGCGTCAAATGTTGGTCTTTTACAACTTGTTTTAGAATTCCTTCTTCCACGTGCCCACATATAATATGGGCAAACCAAAACATTTTCGTCGTTTGCGTTGGTAAAGGTAGATTCCTCACTGCTCCTCTAATGCTAAAGATCTGTGTTCATAGAAACAAACAAAGAATCAGTAGCACCTGTGTATGAAAAATAAAAGATAAATCTAACGATGGTTAAAATGAGTCTAAATAAACTGAAAACTTGACTAAAGCATAATCATGAAACTAGCTAAATACTACAAAAGAAATAGTCACCAAAAGAAATAAAGCGGGGGGTTCCCGAAGGCAAACCACCCATGGGTGAAACTTTGTTTCGACACCAATCCGCTTGGGATGAGTCCAAAACCTGATGTGATGTGTTGTCAAAAAATTGGTAGGATATTGTGGTCAAAAAAATCGGTTTTGGTTCTTGATTCGTGTCCTCAAAAGTCACCCAGTAACCTCTCTTTCGATTAAGAGATTATGGATGTTGAAAGCACAAATCGCAAGTAAGTGAATTAGCAGCACTTCGTCATTCAAAATGCTCCTTCTCTGTATCTCTTTTGGGTGAGGAAGCTCACCATTTTATAGACCCAAGGGGTCTCTTTGAATTAACATGCAAAAGTGTTTCTCTGCATGAATGCTTTTTTGTGAAGAGAAGACTTCTTCTTGATTAAGGGCTTCTTAACTGCCTTTGTGCATGTCTTTGTATGTTTAGAAAAGCTCACTCGCAATCTCATGCAATGAAGGGATAACTAAGTGGCAAATCTGAGTTGTCTTAAAAAGCTCACTCCCATTCCCATGCAGTGAAGGGAGAGTCAATTGGAAGATATGAGTTGTCAAAATAACTTGCACTCCTATGCCATGCAGGGAGAGCTAAGTGGCAGTTCTGAGTTGTCATGCGTCGAGGTCTAACTTTTTGTCGGTCAAATCTGGCATTCGTCTCACCTTGGAGCGAGCGCTAGTAATTGTCTCTGGGTGAAACGAGTACCAATATGTGCTCATCTCTGAATGAGACGAGTACTAGTGCTTGTTTCAGGGTGAGACGAGTACCAATCTGCACTCGTCCCTGGGTGGAGCGAATAAGTAGCAGAGTGTCTAAAAGGTGCCAAATTGATTTTTGACTTGTAAAACTGTTGTGTGAGTGGTTAGAACCACTATTTTAACCTCTAGGGCTGCCCTGGGGGCTGTGTGTGTTAGTGCAATCAGTGCTTGTTGTCACATAATAGGATTGGTGCTGTTTTGGTGTCTACACTCTCAAATCAAAAGTTATTTATCCTTATTTCTTTGTTGCTCCCATTTCGACGACTCTCTCTCATGCGCTATCTCTGGTCTTTTATAAACAAAGGTTTTTCACCTTTTATTTATATTGACCTCCATCCTTCGAATGATGTCAACGAATATTTATTAATCTCCCCAACATTTGCACATCGACGAATAATGTAATTCAACTTTAGACCTTAGAATTATTAAATAAAAATTTAATAATTCACCTCTCAACTTTTAATTGGGATATCTCCTTCATTTTTTTTGAATTTCGCCATGAAACTTTTTTCACCTAGGTTTTATTGGAAAACCTTTTTATCCATCATAATCTGGAGAAGGCTTACCATAGTAGTTTTAATGAAAAATCCTTTCCAATGGTTTTAATGAAAAACCTTTCCGTTGGTTTTAATAAAAAATCATTGTCGTTGGTTTTAATAAAAAAAATTTCCATTGGTTTTAATAAAAACCTTTAATATAATATTTAAAAAATTAAATATTATATGCCTCTTATGCCATAAAAACTTGTATATATCCATGCTCTCCAAAATATCATAAATAATTTATTTATGAAGTGATTTTACCACCAAAACTCAATGTTATCCATGTGACATCAATGACAACACAAAATAACTCAAATTGCCAACAGAGACCACATAATGCTTAAACATGGATAAACAATCTTCTACACATTTAGGAATTGGATAAGAAGATAAGTTTAAATTGCTATAATAATCACCTATCCAAGATGTAATTCCTACTGGAGTAAACATTGCCATTAGAGGACATTTAATAATATAACCTTAGTACCAATTTTGGTAGTCAAATAAATATCTTACAACAAAGCACAAAATGACTAAAAAATCTTAAAATATATGCATCATTTAAACCATGACATTAAATACCATTCTCTAATTTGCAAAGGTTAGTATCCATGCATCATCAATTTCAAGAATTTCAAATTAATGGATATGATCAATAAAACCTCATTAGTCAAGATAAATGCCTCCAAATCACTCTTTCAAATAACATGAAAAATTTAGCATCTAAATATCTATGAAGTAAACCAAATCAGCCCTCCTTATAGTGCCAAAATGTTGAGTGGTAATTTTTCCCTATTGAAAAACCACACTCACAGTTAGGATTTTTATTAGAAAACCCTCTCTTGCAAAGAAATCAAAATATTTTCAAGGTTCCTTTTATTTAATATAGACTTGTGTGCTTGTGAATATGTATCAAAATAAATTCTAGGAATACCTTAGTTACCTACAAAAAACTATTAACAAGGGGTCTGCGTTGATCTTACTTTGATTTTGCCATGATATTGCTGTTCATTAAATAAAAGGAACCTTGGAGAGATTTCAATTTCTTTGCAAGAGAGGTTTTTCTAATCAAAATCCTAACTGTGACTGTGGGCAAAATTACCACTCAACAAAGACCTAGACCTGCTATAGGTTTAGCAGTTTTAGTAGTGTAAAAATATGTATGAAGTCTGACCTGCTATGGGTGGTTGCTCCCTTATTGACTGATATGAGGTGTTTACCCGCTAGAATGTATGTTGAGATCTATTGAAATTGACCAAGGAGCTTATCCTATAAAGGGGTTTCAAGCCTACTAAGTCAAAAGAGAGTATGACCCTATAGAATATCATAGACAATGCAATACCCACTAGGATGTATAAGTATCCCATGTGGGGTGTAATATGTAGATAAATAGTATGCAAGTGCTATCTTGGATAGGGATCTAAAAAATACTTTGTGAATGAAAGCATTATTATGACAAAGAAATCGAGAGAAGGAGAAAAAACAATCATAAGAAGAAGAAAGGGAAGAGTCCCTAGGGGGATCTTGCTAGGCATAAGAGTCCTAGTGAGAAGTGCAATGCATGTGAGTTATATCCTAACTAGGTATCATCACATGCCATTGTCACAAAATCCCAAAAAATATATATGAGCAAGCAGTCATGAACAATCAATCATGCAATTATGAGAGACAAACATGCAATGTGTTCTTTAGATGTCAAGAAATCATGCAAGTATGAAAAGCAAAAATTCAATATGAGCAAGCATGTGGATGTAATGGAAATACAAATGCAACTACATAATGTTTTTTTTATACAGAATTGAAATCAATACAAAATCTAAATGCACCATTCATATTATTAAAATAAATGAGCATGCCATGGGATGTCAGATCAAATATATCCCCAAGGAGTGCATTTTATTGATGATAATAAGCACAATAAAGTTACTCTAGGGATCTTCTTTCAAAATCCATGGCACGATAATCATTACATTTTCTAACAACACCATTATTTTTAGCATAACATATATTATATAAAGATCCACCACTCTCTTGCATAGGATTTATATTATTTTTAGAACAAATATAATCAATCATGTTACAATATATTAGCTTTGTAGGAGAAGCAAAATTAACACTTTTATTTTTAGTTATTATCATCTTTTAATATTCTATATATTCTACACAAGTCATAAGATGGTCTTCATCCTCAAAAGGCAAAGGTTTATTTTTATTAGGTATAAAACCTATACCACATCTCCCAAGCCAAATCTCAACATCCAAAGGTTCTTGAATACCTTTTTATTGTGGTCCCAATCCTTTACCTACATATCCCATACTAGATAGGATCTACTTAGGAAGGGGATAATCATTAGTGAGATAACATTGAGCAAAAGAGTGCTCACTAGGATATGGGTTGCTACCACGAATATTTTCTTCGAAGGCAATGCCTCTAAAAAAAAAGGTACACGTGCCAATGTGTACAACATTATCCTTTTTATAGGGTAAACCCATGGTTCAAGGTGATGGTGGTATCTTACATATATCCATAATAGGCTCTTGAAGAAATTTATTATCATGATCCAAGGATGAAAAAGGGGGTTTATGTTCCTTACTCACTTTTAAACTTTGAAGATGATCTAAAATTTGAGATGAGTAACATGGAGAAATTGTTGAAGAAATGGAAGGATAGGAGTAAGATTCATATTGAGCTAACTCTATATTTGAAAAAATTCAAATGGTTTAGGATTACCTGGAATGGCGATAACTTGATTCATGAATTCAAATTTGAGACATTGATGAAAAGTAGAAGGGACGACCTACATTGCATGAATCCATGATCACCCAAGAAGAAGATTAAAATATGCAGGACAATGAACCACATAAAATAAAGTATCCAATATTCTAGGCCCCACTTTTAATGGAAGATATATGACACCACAAGCCTCTTGGGATTCATTTTTGAAATCTTTAATAATGATATTAGATTTTGTTAAATCTTCCTCTTTTAATATAATTTTTTGAAAGAATTGATATGTATACAAGTTGAGAATGAGCCATTATCAATTGAAAATCACTTGATAAGGGTATCCCCAATAAGTGTAGTGATGTAAAGTGATGAATCTCCATGTAAGTTTGAGGAAGGTTTATCATAATCTGAGAATGAGATATGATGTATCCCAAAAGAACCTATGACATCAAATATGGCATAAGGGACAATGGCTGAAGGAATAGATTATTATTTTAAAAATTCTATTAAAGAATTTCTATGATCAAGAGAAGTCTACAAAAGTTCTAAAACTGATATTTTTTCTAGAGTATTAGCTAACTGTTTTTGAATATCAAATGAAATGTGCGGTTGTGGTTTCAACACTATAGGTGGAATTCTTGTAGCTGAATCTTTTCTTTCGTTCTCCTTCAAAATTAAACTAGGCTATGGTGTTGAACTTTATCCTTGATGATTATATTGATTATGAGTGTATTTCCTTATAGTTATCCAAACCATACCAACCAAATTATTATGGCATGGGGAATCATCTCGATGAGCCGCCTGATTGGATGCTTGCTGATCATTCTTTGGTAACGGGTCCTTGAATATTTCTATATCTTGATTTATTTTTGGATCTTGTTGAGCAAGAGCCTAATTACTTGAAGTTTAGGAATTTCCTAAATCAATGTGTCCTGCATAAATCAAATCTTGAACCACATGCTTCAACTTCTTACAAGAGTTTGTCCAATTTCCTTCTACTATGTGATATGTGAAATATTGACATGCCTTATACCAATGAGTTGTAGTATCTAGTTGTCTTACAGGAGGTAGTTCAATTGCCTTAGCTTACAATAGTTATTTCAAAACTACTTCCATAGGCATATTAAATTTGGTAAAATTCCTTTGAGGAGGTTTCTAAAGTACAATATTTTGTAGGTTGTTAGTGACATTATTAATAGGCCTACTATCACTATCACCCCTTGTATGCTTATTCTTATGTTGAGACTTAGTAGGCTTTTCTTATTTAGTTTTAAGTTGACCTCTTCTAATGAGAGCTTGTTCTACTTTTCTTGCTAACTCAATTGCTTGATCAAGATATGTGACAGTAGTATTTTCTAGTACATAAGCTATCTATTCTTGTAAATTTCCAATGAATATATTAAGCATATATTTCTAAGACATAGGTTGTCTTAATCGGCCAACTAAAATTCTCCAACGAGTTAGAAATTCTGAAAAAAATTCTTCCTTACTTTGGTTTAGATCATATACATCTCTCATTGTCACATATTTTTCAATATATGCACTAAATTGATGAACAAATATTTTTGTAGTCTTCTCAAAACTCTTCAAAGAATACTTGGGCAACTGATAATACCATTCTAATGCAAATCTAGCAAGACTCTTTGGAAATGTTTTTAATAGGAGCATATCATCATAAATAATATCATGGAAAGCTATCATGAATCCCATTAGATTATCTATTGGATATTATATCCCTTTATAGATTGGTAAAACTGGTATAGGAAAATGTTTGGGATAAGGTTTAGTAGCAATAATAAAATCCAATGGCTGACAACACATTTCCTTATAATTGTATGTAAACCCTGAAGGCTTAATCATATCCATATTTGAAACCAAATGATTCACCATATTTTTCAAGTTCTACATTTATAGGTTGTTATTGTGTATGCTTTCCAGACTTTCCAAAGAAGTATATGTATGTTGAAGTTCTGGTGTTTGATTCAAGTGTTGGATACTTTGGTTATATGTGGCGCTTTGTGAAAATGGACAAGTAACATTTGGTGGAATAGAAGCAAAAGTGTTGACATTAGAAGATGAAGTTGAAAGTAATTTTACATACCACTACTAGTTAGAGGGACTTGTAGATTCCTTCCAACATTGGTGGTATTAGTAGTAGCACAAGTCACTTGGTTCTTCATATTGTTGAGATGCATGGATTGAGATGTAGGATTATCATGATTAAGCATAGGAGACCCAATGGGAGGAGAAGGAGTAGCATCCTATTTTTCAATATGGGCTTCTCATTCTACATATTCCAATAACTTCTCCTTATGAGCTTTCATAAATTCCCAAATATGATCAAATGTTGAAAAATAAAAGCTACCTTTGGGTCTAGCATAAGGATCAGGATTGGTTTTAGTTTCCATAACTAACTTTTCTTTCTCTTCTAGACCTACGTTAGGGTATTCTCTATCAACCTAATCATATTACAAAGGAACATAATAAGATGCTAATTGTTTCCTTTGAATTATAAGGAAGCGATCTATTAGAAGTAGTGAAAAATAACTAGGGAAAAATACTAACACATAGATTTAAATATATTTAAGAGTTTTCAAATAGAATTAATGATCTTGCTTAAAGTTTTCAAAAGAAAAGTAGGTGTTCATGTTGAGTTCACCAAATATGTAGGGGAGTAAAATTACCCTACCACGTACAATTCCCAAAAGGCTAGATTTGCAAAGATATAAAGCCTTATGGGGTGAACCGTAGGGGTTGTGTTATTCTCTACACTTTGCGCTAGGGGTATGTGTTCAGCAGGAAAAATTTAAGGACTCGATCCAAGTCCTTAGGATTTTAGGATAGTTTGGTGTGTTCAATTTCAAGAAATCACATAAGTTTGACCTTTCTAGATCTATGCTATTAAAGATAAAGGACAATGCAAAAAAGAAAATGCAAGAATACAAGAGCTAGCCTACTATGATCATTTATTTGAATGATTGCTAACCTAGGGTATTATATAGAAAACCTTTAAAGTAAGGGTGCAAGATAAATGCACAATATTAACCCTATATGCACACTATATACCTTTCACTTTTCATATGCCTATAATGGATATTCAAATCAGATTTATAACCAATAAAAAAAATAGAACATTTATCTTAACCGGTGTTTGATCCTAGCATTTTGTGTCTCTTGTCCAATGATATCAAAAATACTTGTTTCTACAAGATAACTTATGAAACACTTAAAAATGTAATTAGAATTAGGGGGCCTGCTTAGGTTGTTGTACAGTAGTGCTTGGAGGCACAACAGTCAAGCCCCCTAAGTCCTTTAGATGACCTTTGAAAATAAAAGTGAAAATTAACCTTTGGAGAATTAATCATAAAATAGCAATGCAACATCAAAGAAACATAAAATAGATTATTCTAACATTCCATAAATGCAATTTAGAAAGCACTTATGCAATCAAAATTTGACAAATACCCCTAGTTTAGTCTTAGGAAAAATCACACCTCGTAGATAGCAGGTGTGATAATGCTATAGGTAAAATTTTGCTCCCTAAAAATGGGGTATGATTTCACTTATGTGTGCAAAAACCCTAAATTAGGGTTAGCTAAGTTGCACCTCACTGGGATCGGGTGTGATTTTGCTTCAGATACACAAAAGATAAAAGATAGATGTAGAACGTAAAAAAATATAGAAAAAAAAGTGCATAGAACTTTATGGATGATGCAAAAGTAGATAGAAGAGATTGATATATTCGAATGGGCACTCTCTTTCCATTAAAACCACAACATAAATCCACCAAAACACACAACAATCCAATCAATGTAGCAGAATATCAAATTCAAAATTTGCACTTTGGGTTTAGCTTGCAGAAGAAATATGAAGCAAAAAAAAATAAAAATATGAGCATAAATCAATCATAAAAAATTTGAGCCTGGTAATCGTGTGTTAGAAAAAAATCATATTTTTTCTAAAGAGTGAGATTAACCCCTCCTTTTATAGATGAAAATCAGGGTGAAAATAATGGGAAAACAAAATAGGCTAACACAAAACATGCTAGAAAAGGTTTAAACCTAGGTTTTAATAATTAAAACCTTAAAATAGTAAAATTGTACCCCATGTCGATGGGGTATGATATCGCTTCTGAGAAATCATGCCCCATTGCAATCATGCACAATTTATCTAAAAGGTTAAGGGAGGCAAGGTAAGGGGAAAAGATGCCCTCACTTGCCTTGGGTAGGGATTCGGGACCTCTTAGGGTTTCTAAGGAAGATTACCCACTAAAAATGGGTCAATTTTCCATGTCTACATGAACTCCTTCTCCTAGTATGGGTAAACCAGGATAGGTGCTTTCATCAAATGTGATTTTAACCTCTCAAAGGCTCCCTGATGCTCCTCTACCCAATAAAAAGGAAAACCTTATGTGTAAGAGTGTAGTGGATGAGAAGTCAATGCATAGTTGCAAATGAACCTTCTATAGTATCCCACTATTTCCAAGAAGGGTTTTACTAAGATCACATCATGTGGATCCTCCATAAGCAATATTACCTGAATATTATATAAATTGGGATTTAGGCCCTCTTGGAATACAATATGCCCCAAAAAATTTCCATATGGTACCATTAGAACACATTTTCCTAGATTCAATGATATCTAAGCTCATCTACACAAGATCATTCCTCTAGTGACTTCAAATGTTCTTGTGTCCTCCTGTATAGTGACTAATCATCTAGGATTAAAATTCCCTATGGACATCTTATCAAAGATATATATGATGATTATTTGAAAGGTAGCAAGTACATTGTACAAACTGAATAGTATTTGATTGTAAGCATATGTTATATTTTAAACCATGAAAGTTATATTCAACTTATCCTCTTCTGCAATGCTAATTTGGTTATACCTTGAAAACACATCCAAAAATGAATAGATCTCATGGCCTACTACTTCTTCTAGGATGGAATCTATGAAAGGGAATGGTAAGATATCCTTGATGGTTACATCATTGAGGCTTCGAAAATATACATAAATTAGAATTTTGTCAACCTCCCTCTTCAATGTGATCACAATCGGTGACACCCACTCACTTGTCGTAACCTTGAAAATAATACTTGCATCCAACATTTTATCTATTTCAAAATTCACCAATGTTTTTTTTTGAAAAATAATTTGAAAAAACGTGTATTAAAACAAAGATCATTTACAATTTGGGATGAGACTTTTCCCAGCGTTAGTCAAAGAGAACACATGTTTACAATAGTAAAAGAAGATTTGCATTGGAGCCAAATATCTTAAACCATATTTCTACAATGACTATTCACCTGTTTACAACTATAAAAGAAGATCTACATTGAAACATAAATCTCCTAAATAGTATTTCTGGAATGGTTATCTAAATTAGATAAGCAATGGATTTTCTCACCAACCTGCCTAATCATCTCATCCTCAATAGCCATATCACTGTGCCATTGAACCCCTACCTCCTTCTCAGTACCCATCTTAGCCAGGAATTCTGCCACTTTATTTATATCTCTACTCACATAAATTGGAATCACATCATCTAATTCCTTCCATAATTCCTTAATTTGAGTGACAAGAATCCTCAACCTCCATGTTTTCAAAGCAAAGTTCCTCATGCAATCTAGAGCTCCAACCATTATTTAAGAATTTGATTCTAGGATTATCCTCCTATGACCTTGTTTTACTGCCCAAATAGAAGCATATTTGATATCTAAGGCTTTTGCTTCATTGTTTGTGGCTCTTCCCAAGCCTTGTAGTTCCCAATAGAGCATTTTTCCAACATGATTTCAGCAAACCATTCCAATTCTAGCTCTACCTAGATTGCCTTTTGCAACTCCATCAGTATTAATTTTAATCCAACCTTCTGGGGGTGGTTTCCAACTAGCTCTGTCCTATCCCTCTTGCACTTCAACTTCCTTATCCATTTCCCCAATAACAACCTGATTTTCCTCTTTAGCATAGACTACCACAGTTTCTGTGACTTTGCTCCAAATGACCTTCCAAACTCCATCTAAAGAAGAAAAATTTTCTCTAAAAATTCTAGCATTTCTCTCCAACCACACTTACCACAAAATAAATTTTAATCCAAGATCCCAACCAATACAAAGATCTTTAGATTTAGATCTACCCCTCTTCCATCTTTCCCAAATATTAATCCAATTCAAATCACCATTAAATTGAATTTTATAATATAAAAACCATCTCTCCCAAATCTGGTGCATGAATGGGCACTCAAACATCAAGTGATCAGCTATTTCCTTGATCTTGTAGCATAAAACACATTGATATGGACCAATGATTCCCCTGCATCTGAGATTATCAAAAGTAAGAATTCCATTATGCATGAACTGCCAGGAAAAAAAGTTAACTTTCAGCCAACCCTTGGACTGCCAAATCTTTCTCCAATCCTCAACCTGATATGTATGAGGAGGAGGCTCTAGAAGGATCTTATCATATCCGTCCTTCACTGTATAGACACCAAGGCTCCCATAGCCCCAAGATAATTCATCGTCCTAGTCTCTACCTGTGAGAAATATTTCTGCCAAGATTTTAGTCATGATGGGTGTCAAATCCGGAGGGATTGAAATTGGCCACTCATCCAACTTCTTAAACTGCTTAAACTTATAATCCCCAGCTGACTAGTGTTGAAATAAATTTCAATTTGGACCCATACTTTGGTTTCTATGGCTATTTTTATTGGTTGCAATTCAGGAAATTCAATAATGATAGGTGGGTATTGATCCCATGAATCTGTCCAAAATCGTGCCTTCTCCCCTCTCACCACTTTCCAAAATAATCTATCTTTTACTACTCGAGATCCTAAATTGAGAGCCTACCACACTAAGGATCCATTACCATCCAAAGGGAAATGACCCACCTCATTTGGGTTTACATTTCCCAAATATTTACTAGTTAAGATTCTACTGAATAAAGAAGTTGGTCGGGAAATCCACCTCCAGTAAAGCTTTCCAGCAAAAGCTTTATTATTTAACTTTGATCTTCTCAGTCCCAAACCTCATTTTACCTTGGGTTGGCTTACTTTATCCCAACCTACTAAGGCCCATTTACTCTCTCCTTTTACTCCTTCCCATAAAACTTTTCTATCCATCTTGTCCAAATCTTTCCATATGGTATGTGGGGCAGCAAGGATAGAAATTTTATAAATTGGCATGGCCTGAATGAATGACTGTAAAAAAGTTAATCTACCCCTATAGCTTAACCATTTGTGAGACCAATGATTAATTCTATCCTTGATAGAATCCAAAAGATTCCTCCAGATATCTATTTTTAGTTTTTTAAAATGCAAAGGGACCCCCAAGTATACCACTGGGAGATAAGTCCTTATGAATCCCAAGATCTCTAAAATTATATCTTCAAGCCTTTGATCAAGATTGAAAAATACCACTTTGGATTTTTTATCATTGATGACTTGGTTTGTAGCCCTAAGGTAGACATTAAGTGTATCTCTAATAATTATTGCTTCCCTAAAGATGGCCACTCCCACTAATCCTGTGTCATCCACAAACTGTAGGTGAGTCAAAACTTCCTCACCCACCTTGATACTTGTTAGCAAACCTTGTTGTCTTCTCCTCAAGATGAGTCTACCCAATCCTTCAGCCAATATGAGAAAAATATAGGGAGAGCAAGGATCTCCTTGAAGAAGGCCTTGAGTAGCTCCAAACGGTTGTGATGGAAGATCCTTGATTAACACTGAGTATGTCAGAGTAGAAACACAACTCATGACCCATTCTATCCAATCCTGAGAGAAACCAAATGCTGCCATCATCTTTGACAAGAAGCTCCACTCCAACCTATCATAAGCCTTTGACATATCTAATTTTATGAAAATTCCTCTATTACCAGATGTTTGCATTGAATGGATTGCCTCCTGAGCTAGAACCAAACCATCCAAGATCTTCCTACCCTCTACAAAACCCCCTTGCTCCGAGGAGATAATGTTATGTAGAAGAGGTTTTAGCCACTCAGCCATTACCTTTGTGATTATTTTATATATGACATTGCATAAGGCAATAGGTCTATAATCTGAAATATGTACCTCCTCCTCCCCTTTTGGAATTAAGGTAATGAAAGTATGATTTAATTCTTTAAGCATTATTTTACTACCTTTGGAATCCTCTATAACAGCCATTATATCATCCTCCAAGTTATCCCAAAAGGACTGAAAAACTCAATTGGAAATCCATCTGGACCTGGTGTTTTTCGGTGCTCATTCCAAAGACTACATTCTTTAGTTCCTCTCTATCAATGGGTTTAATTAGGGTCTGATTTTCTTCTTTAGAGATAATAGAGGGTATGACAACAATAACTTCTTTTTGAGCCTCTTCATATTGCACCATACTTTCCTTAAATAGTTTAGAAAAATAATCCATTGAATGGAAATGCATACCTAGAATTGTATCAAAGGAGTGTCCATTCTCATCTTGAATAGCTTCCATGTTGTTCATCTATCTCCTAGCACAAGCAGTCTGATGGAAAAATTTGGTATTTTTATCACCTTTTAGTAACCAGGTGGTTCTTGCTCTTTGTTTCTAGTAGGTCTCCTCTTGGTTGTCAATATCCTCAACCGCTTTACGCAATGCATCATCCTCTTCTTTGAGTTGCTCTGTAATTGTTCCTTCCCTAAAGCGTTTTTGAACCTCATCTCATCTGGCCACCAATGGAGCTCTTTGGACCTGGAATTCTATCTTGTTAGTTCGCCTCCATTGTTTCAGTTGATTTTTGACATAATGAAGTTGTTTATGGAATCTAAACATTGTTGTCCCATATGTTGGGCGACCTTCTTCCCACCACTATGGAATTTTATTTTGAAGTTCCTCTTTTTGTAACCAATTTTTTTCAAATTTAAATGGTTTGTGATGCTGCATTGTCTTGATCCCTCCTTCCAACAAAATGGGAAAGTGATTTGAAACTGGACCCTCCAAAATCTGAAATTTTATATTCCATTTTACAAATGCCTCCTCTGAAACCAAAAAATGGTCTAACTTCACCTTCTTGCTATGTGGCTCCCTCCTCTTATTAGTCTAAGTATAGTTGGTTCCAGGGCATTTAATATCCACCAAGTGTAATGCCTGGACTTGGGCAATCATAAGTCGATCCCCTGGGTCCAAAATTGGGGTTCCCCCTTCCTGATATCTAGAGGATAATTTAGCATTAAAATACCCAGCAATAATCCAGTCTAAATATTCCCTTGAGACTCTCATGTTATGCACAACTTTCCATTGATGCATCTGACCATATAGGTTTTGAGCCCCATAAAAATTTGTGATTAAAACATGTTCAGCTGTGACATTATTTCTAAAATGTGATGTGAGAACATACCTCCAAGCTATATGTTCTATTGCAGTCCATTCAAGAGAGTTCCAAAGAGTAACTATCCCCCCTGACGCACCTTGGGTAGCCGCTTCCATATGACCAGCAGCCCTCCAAATTTTGTTAACTATTTTACACATAATATCTAACGACATTTTTGTCTCCTGGATAAGCAAAAAATTTGTTTTACATTTTTCTAAGAGTCTTCGAACAACATATTGATGGGTTTTACTGTTTAAACCCCTAACATTCCATGATTGTATAATTATTGGTTACCTTGAGAGCAGTAAAAATCTATTGGCCTCACCGATCCTCCAGTGATCAGTTTGTCTCCTTGAACTGCTATCAATTCCTTATTTGATTTTCTACCCACTTCTTGAGAGTTGCTATTTTTTTATCTCTTTTCCACCTGAGTTATCCCTAAAGTTGGCCTTTCTCTATTCTTTTATGCTATGCCCATGCTGACATCCTTAATTATTGGTTGCTCTTGGTTATGCACTATCAATGCCCCTACACTCTCTGACTGCGGTAACTCACTGTACTCAATTACCTGCTCTATGATGGGGGAGATGAAAGAGGAGATTGAACATGGATGTTATTATTTTTATTATTCCCATTCACTCCTTCCATGAATTGTTCTTCTTGGTACATTAGTGTCTTAAATATCTCATACCTATTTGAGGGATTGGGTTGGGTTTGCTCTTTACCATATTTTTTATTTTACCTTCTCCTTCTTTTGGGTTGTTCAAAACCATCTCCTTGTGCTTCTTTACCCTAAGAAATATTTGTTGGTTCTTTTTTGATTGTTGAATTACCCTCCATAGGAAGATTTGACATTCCTAGAGGAGCCTCCATTTTTATGTTCATATTATTTGGGAAATATCGAGCCAAATGCCCATATTTGTGGCAAACTCTGCATTTGAAGGGCAATGCCTCATAATCCAGTTGTTGAATCCAAGATAGTCCTGCAAGTTCAAGTTCCACCTCTATCGGTAGAGGCTAGCTAAGATCCATTTCCACACATAATATTGCATAAACAGCTATGTTTCCTTCTATTGTGTCTTTGGAAACACCCAAATGTCTTCCAAGGGAATTGCTGATAATTTCCAATACCTGCTCACTCCAAAACTCCATTGGAAGTGCATACAAATAGATCCAAATCGAGAAAATAGTGGGTTCAATTCGACGATCAAATCCCACTCTCTAGGGTTGAACAAATAATCATGTCGGACCATGATTCCTCTTTTTTGATTCAAAAGCCCTATTTCTATTGGCAAGTGAAGAAAAACTAACAATAAAATATCCATTGCTAATAAACCATAAAGAATACTCACCAAGAGGCTCCCAGTTTTATCGGACCTAGGAATGCAAAAAATTCAAGGTAGGGTGAATACCCATGAATTTACAGATCAAATCATGATTGGCTCTATATAAAACTATTTCTTCAACCATCCTTTGCTCAATGACAATATTTGGCCTTGATTCTGACTATGGTAAGCATCCATTAACTCGTTGAGATGTTGATCTATTTCCAGCAGCCGTAAAGAGCATTTTTAATGCAATTTTTTATGCTTCTTCAGTCTTTGATGGAGATTTATCCTTTAACAAATTTGCAAAATAACTATGTCTCTCTAGAAGAGGATCCGGAGGTGTCCCCATTGGACTCTCCTGGGGCAGCAATCTTGTCTTCAAATCCACAGTAACCAGAAATATCTTCGGCTACCCAACTGATGCCCTAGTTTTTCCCTCCTCTTAAAAGTAACTTAGTCTTCTATAGTTCCATAAAAAAATAATTGGAAGCTAGAATTCACCAATGTTGCATGTTGGGTAAAATATTGATTAATTTTCTATGGTTAAATTAATTACCTCCATTTAATTGTCAACCCGAGACAACTTGTAAAATTGTGAAAAATTGTGCACAGTATATGCCTATAATCTCCTTAATAAGATGAGTCCCTTAGATTCTATGGTTTAGGGGTGTGTTTTTGTATTGGAGTTTTTGTTTGTTTTCCAAACCATTAATCTATTTCATATTATCAAAGATGTGACTGAATTAAACTACAAAATGTAAAATGCATACTTGTTGAAAAATTATAGAAAAATAGGGAAAGCTACATAAGTACACTAATTTGCAGAAAATATAGTAAAACAAGAAATAAATGAAACAACAAAAAGTAGGGAAAAAGTGGGAGGAATACTATTGAGAGTGGGCCCAAGATTCCATTAGATTCTTCTTGAGTCAATTCATTCACCAGATGCTAGTTTGAGATTATTAAAACACTCAGATGAATTGTATTATATGCAACTTCAGAAAATTTACAAAGAAAATATGGGATCTCGTTCTTAGGGATGGCCTACATATTTATGAGATATGCAACCATACCCTATTACATTTTGAGGTAATCTATTTTTGATTTTATTGTTACAATAAATACCTAGAAATAAGGAGGATAAAGTGAATATAAATTAGTTTAATCTATTTCTAGATTAATTAAGCATATTCTATTTTATCAAAACATAATATGTTTGGTATTACGCTTATTAGTTTACCTAGATATTTATGTCTTTTTTAAGAAATAGATGGCATCTGCTTCATGACATTGTTCTTCATTCACATTCATCACTGAAATCGCATCCACATCCATCGCTAAAATCGTTGTTCTATTCTACCAACAATAGGGATCATGTCGTAATTTTACTTCAATGGGAGTCAGGCACCAAACGGGAGTCAAGCACCAAATGGGAGTTAGACACTAAATCAAAATTTGGATGCCAAATAGGAGTTGGGCATCAAAATGAAATTCGGGCACCAAAATGGAAGTTAGGCACAAGAATTAGTGTCTTTATGTTATTTGTTGTGGTTATGTTTACCTTTGATTTTTACATCATAAAACAGAAAGTACCAGGTCCATATGGGACATCGATGTAAACATGTTGAAAGGCAGTAAAAATTACTTAATCTACACACAATTCACTTAAAAACAAATATTAGACAACATACATAATTTGCTATTAAATATATATAAAATTTTCATAAAACATACATTCTATAATAATAATGTTGCATTATATATGAAAAACTTAAACAAAAATATGAGTGTTTTAAGGGTTCATCATCCCCCCATGCCTAAGTATTGGCACATCCCTATGCCACTTTATATTGATAATCATCAGTATCATTTACAACCTTCCAATAGGCTCTATTTTTCTCCTTCCTCTTCTTGGTTGTGGCCTTGGATTTTTCTTTATCTCTGGGTTTTTGACCCTTTTGTGCCTTAGGGGTGCTCTCTTCCTACTATGACTATTTTTGGCACTTACTACACTGAGTTAGCTAACTTGGTTTGGATCCTATACCTGGCTGTTCCTTTGTCTAAACTTTCCTCCCTACCAAATTCCTCAAATAATACCCGATAAAGGTTGGGGCTTCTTTTTGGAATGATGGCTCAGCCTGCTTCCAGTACTCATGGTAAGGGGGTAATATTTATCCTTTAGGATAGCTAATTCATCCCAAAATGGAACACTAGATTTTTTAGCAATTTTATCTTTAGGTAATCTGGCCACCACTAGTTCAAGTTCAACATCATCATTAGAATTTGTTTCCTCTACTAGAGAGGTTTTGCTTGTTGTTGCTTGAGTTGCAGGGGTACAAGACCTAGCAGTCCCATCTTCTCAAAATATGCCTTCATATTTGAAGGTTGATTACCAGTTGACCCATACAAATACCAAAGCTAATCTGATCATAAAAATTTGATTTTCTTGGGAGGAGTCTTGGATTCCTTGGTCACCTTTTAGAGGCCTTCCTAAACTATTTTTTGTGTCTTTATGTCTACTTTGAGCTTTTCAAAAAAACATTTCTTCTCAACAAACATCTTCAAATATTTTGACCATTCTTCATCAAAATTCATGCATGATTATTTTAGTTGTGTAACCCTTGCTCTGGTCTTGGATCTTCATTGAGATCCTCTTACAACCTTCCTTTTAGATATAAATTTCTTTGGATATATTTTTGGGCCTGTGTGAATTGTTGAAACTAGGGGATTCCTCTATTTTGTTGCTACTGTTGTTGTTTGCCCTTGATTTTTAGAATATGTAGACATAATATTCACCTATACCTATTCAATAGGTACTGTATCGCTCCAAATTTTTCACACCCTTACCTTCAGGCTATAGGATCCGTGCCCAAAAGGAGGATGGGAAAAGGATGTCGCGGTACCTCGGACTGAGAGGACTTGCGAAGGTCCCACCTCTCAAGGGAGGTGTATTTTGATGATTTTTCGATGGATGGTGGGTTCACCAGGAAACATTTAATGGTAGTTTCCACGCCTAGGTTTGGAATGTGTTTTTATGTGTTCGTTTTTAGCCTTAAGAATTCATATCCTAGGTTTGGTCAAATGAATCTAAATTAATCTATACGAAAGTGTAGATTTAATGAATGCAGAAAACAAAATTAAGACAGAAAATAGAGAAATAAAAGAAGAATACCTGATTCGGATGTCTGATGGAGATTCTGATGTTTGAAGCAGTCAGGGTCGCCTCTGATTTGACATGATTGTCTGAGATCAGGCAAGATCGTCTAGGATCTGACGAATTCATCAGACAAATTCGTCAGAGACCTACAAAAAGAAAAACAAATGCAAAATACAAAGAATTCCACTGTGATAACAGAGGGAAACAACACAAAATGACAATATGAATACTAAACAATAGCTATGAATAGAAATTCAGACAAATTATGATATTCTAATGAGAAATTATGATCTTATCATGCAACCTAAGCTATATGGGTGAATTACAAATGCAAAATAGTAAGAAATAAGGAAAAAACTAACTTAAATGCAGAATAAAACAACAAAAGGTATAAAATAAAGCGCAAACTCTGGGCACTGATTGCCCCCAATGCAGATTGCAGTCGAAATCGTCTAGAAGCAATGAAATCGTCTCGAATTATGATAGGATCGTCCAAGATTTGAATGAGATCGTCTACGATGATCTAAGCTTGCTTCGGCTGAAAATCAATGAGGTCCCTACAAGAAAACTTCAAAATAACAAATGCAAAATGATGCTCTAGGTATTCTAATGCACGCAAAATCAAGTTACAGGGAAATTCAGCCAGGGGTTGGGAAGGGAAGGTCCTAAGGATTAAATAGGCTTAAGGGAGTAGTTAGGAGGTTGGAGATCATCCCTATTTGGGAGATCTCCAATGGGGGAGGGTCCCTAATGGTGCAGACATGCTTCTGCCCGGATTAGAGACCCGTTGGAATAGAAGCTAATTGTGCAAAATCAGTTTTGCGACAAGATCGTCTAGACGTCCTAGCCTAGATGAAATCGTCAGATCTGGGGTGATATCGTCTGATCGGCAACGATATCGTCAAACGGTCAAAACAACCTCTAAAAATGGCACAAAAAAGGGGAAACGGATTACCCGATGGTTAACGAGCGGTTTGGGAGGTTAAAATTTGAATTTAAATTATTTACTAGGATGAATGTAATTATTAGAATTTCACTGCGCCAATTTTAGGGTGCTACATTTTGCCCCCTCTTTAGCGAATTTTTCGAAGAAAATGCGTTAAAGATGAGTTCTTCTTGATTTATGAGAAAGCAAAAATTATTCCCATTTTTAGGCGACGATTCTTGGTCGAATCGTACGATAGCTTACTATGGTGCCCCCTCCGTGTTTTTACCCAAATCGAACGTTTGAGGTAAAAACGCAGAAAAGCAAAATTATTTTTGAATTATTTTTGAATAAAATTAAGAAAAATAGGGTAAAACCCTAATTCATTTTTACTGTTCCTTTTTCTGGTTTTAGAGCTCTGGAAGCAAAAATGGTGGAGATGACGCACAGATCAACAGAGGTCCAGCGCGATCTACGGGTAAGAGTCTAGACTTAGTTTAGAATGCTTTAATTTGATTTTACATGCTTTTTAGGTAAATTTTAATCAATTTTTGAGCATCGCGGCCGTTTTTGGGCCGTCGACGTCGTCGGGATGAAATCGTCCCGATTTCGACGAAATCGTCTCAATTTCGCCAATTTCATCTAAGGGCGAAATCGGTGAAAGGGGGATGATTTCATCAAATTAGGGACGATTTCGACCTGCGAAATCGGAATCGATTATTCTCAAATTTGGGATGATATCGTCCAATAGTGGATGATATCATTAATTACATAAAATTGAACTTATTTTACTTGCATTTTTAAATACTTGAATTGTTATTAATGGTTGTTTGTTGTTTTGTTGTTTATGTTGTAGAGAGGTTTGCTAAAGAGCAGGGAATGGAAGTATGGAGGTTTGAAAGATGAATTGGCCGCTCTTACACAGGCAGAGCAGGATCAGCTGGCATAGGCCGGCTTACAGCATGTGGTAGAGATGCCACAAGTGTCTACAGATATGGGGCTACTGATAGCCCTAGCAGAGAGATGGTATTCGAGTTATTCATATTTTTGGCTACCTATAGGGGAGATGACTCCCACTTTGGAAGATGTATGGAGGATTCTAAGAATCCCCATACAAGGACGATTGATTACTCCTGTGGCCAATCAGGGCCATGCTATGGTGCGATTGTGTGGTGACCCGAGCTTCGCCCTAGAGAAGGGTAGAGTTAACATTGAGGCACTACGTCAGATGCCTGGGGCATCTAGATTCACACGGGTTCTAGCTGGAGTAGTTGGTGGACTTCTGCTGTGCCACTAGAGCAGATGCAAGGTGTCGTGGATGCTAGCAGATGTGATCTACGACATGTAGGACCATGGATACAGATTTTCTTGGGGCAACTATGTGCTATGTCGACTGTACAAGATCCTACATGGGGTTGTGTACAAGGGCGATTGATGTCTGGTGATGACATCGCTCCTACAGGTTTGGTGCTAGGAGCATATTGTAGTGCGGAGGCCGGTAGGGCTTCCTCTAACAAGGATTAACAAAGAGAGGCCCTGAGTTTTCTACTGGTGGCTTCGAAGAGGGTCACAGCGGCGGATCGACCTTTCGATATCCCAGAGACTGCTAGATGACCTAGTCCTAGACCAGATTACCTGGAGGCCATGGAACAAGCACCCAAGGTGGTCCGAGGATGGACAGGAGCTAGCTTGCATCAGACGAGTTTGCTGGCTATAGATGGAGAGGGGAGAGGTGGAGCTCCATCGCTATGCCCGAGTTTTGTGATAGTTCGGTCTACAACAGGGGATCCCATATCTCAGAGATTATGATTTTTCCTGGACTGTCTGAGATAACACTATAGTGAGTGAGGCTCTGAACATGCAGCACTTTTTGAGCCAAGACTCGAACGATGCCCCCATTCAGCCAGTGGATGGGGATGACACAGGGGTAGCCGATGGCTACAATTCCTGGTACACAAGCATCCACCCTCCTTGGATGACAAGGGCTCAGGTTCTGATACACATAGTTGTGCGTCAGATAGGGAGGCGATGCCAGGCAGCTATGGAGGCAGCCCAGGGTCACGACGGGAGAGATCTGAGGAGGCCACATGCACAGGAGAGGCCGCGACAGAGGGAGAGGAGGGAGGCGAGACCCCCTTCTCCATAGAGAGAGAGGCCACCATCGCTCGATAAGGGCAAGGGTGTTGACATAGGGGAGAGTAGCGAGATAGCTACTCTCTAAGCAGAGAGAGATCGTCTTTCGGCACAGGTGCAGACATTGCAGGACGAGGCTACATGCCATCGAGCTAAGGTTACCCAGCTCAGAGATGAGATTGCACGCCTCAAGGCATGGGGTGGAGGAGCGAGCACACAGGAGATGGCATGGTCGATTACTCAGACCACGTTCTACCAAGGCATCTACTTCCAGATGGTGCCAGAGGGTCAGAGGGTATAGCTGCCATTCGGCATTGCTGACCCTATCAGGATTGGGTCCTTGAGGACTTTGTCTCGATTGAGGACTAGGACTCATAGTACTACTCATACTGGGATGGGGCCACCTCGTCCACCTTAGGGCAGGGGAGGATATGAGGCTGAGAGCTTGAGGGGCTCTTAAGGCTAAAGGACTGCCTTACACTATATAGATTGATATGTAGGTTTATTATTTTTGATAGAGGATTGAGTATGCCGAGGTACAGATTGTGGCATACCGATCCAGTTTTGATGATGTATATATACTATTGATATATATATGAGATGAGATAGTTTTGATCATATGACTTGTGTTATGTGTATGTTTATGATGCTTTTATGTTTGATTGATTGATTTGATAATTGGATTGAGGATTCATGAAATTATGTCATTTTGAAAATTTATAATTTTGATTGCATGCGATAATATTTTAAATGAAATAATCTGTTGTAACAAATTGGTTGTTTGTAATATGATGTGATAAAAGATAAAAAGAGACTTCTAACAATAATTTCAAAGGACATTGTCACTATTATAGACCATTTCATGGAGTCGTTGCTCACTCGATCGTCAAGCTAATCCCAGTATAGAAATATTGTTAAAAGTAAAGGAATGCTTAAGAGACTGTCTTAAGACTTTGGTGCAATGGTGAAAATGATGATGATGATGGTTTGTTTTCAGAGTTTCATAAAAAAAGTATGCATGAAATAATGTTAAAATGATTTTTGCTAGGCATAAATTCCTAAGTGTGATAATTTTTTTGGATAATTCCCTAGGAATTATACCATCATTGCAAAATTGAAGGTTGACATAATGACATGAAATAGTGATAATGTGCATGCTTTGTGTTTAAAAAACATAACTGTGTAATAGTATGATTTAAGTCATATGGTTTTCATGATTTTTAAATAAATGGGGAATAAAAATTGTTACAATGGTTTGCGCTAGGCATAGAATATGTAGGTATAGACTTATACCATCATCGCAAAAATCAAAGAAAAATAGATAGTTTTATTGCATGGTTGATTTTTTTTAATAAACAAAAAATATGAAGATGAGGACTTGCGCTAGGCATAAAATTCCAATTTTGGTTTTGGAACTATACCATCGTCGCGAAAGTCGACAAAAAGTTATATATATATATATATATATATATATATATATATATATATATATATATATATATATATATATATATATATATATATGTTTTGATTGTATATTTTTGAAAGAAATTTTTGATTTTTCAATTATATAGTTGTCTTTATGGTAAACAACTGTACTTGAATTATTCCAAACAAGTTGCAAAAATAATATTTCAAAGTATTTTGAAGACAAAAGTTAGATTTGTAAGGAATCCCATGTGCATATGTGAATTCATTTTCGATCTTGATTTATCATAATGATACACAAAATATCTCAAATACAAATGTGTGTTCATTAACCATGATGTAGATGAATATAACCATACTAGACTACTATGTAGGTCGGATTATCAAGAGCTAGCTAATCCATAAGCAGACATAGGTCTATACAAAAGAAGGTCGCTAATGTGACAGACATATCACCACGCTAGGAGTTACCCAAGGCCAAGAAGGTTGGGCACAAACCACCTGTTATGGGGCTTACCTCACAGTTTTCAAATAATTGAGAATTCCAGGGATTCAAGCTTATCAACCCTTCTTTTCTTTTCAAAGGGTAGGGAAAGGGATTTTATTGCTTTCTTGCTTTATGCTTTCTTTTGCTTTTTTTTTTTTTTCTTTTTTCTTTTGAATTTTTGCTTGATTTTTGAGATAGTGCTTGAAATATTGTTGTAATGATATAAAATAACATTTTTCTTTTCTCTTTTTTCTTGAACTTTTCTTTTCTTTCTATGCTAGGGATACTTGCTCGGATTAGCTGTAGAGCAAGGGATTTTTATTCTGGGTAGGGGTGAGCTTGTCCTTTTGCCAATTCTCAAAGATTCTAGACCATGTGCATGATAGGATAGTAGGGGAAACTTTTTTCTCAAGAAATCACGTCTACTATGTAGCAAAACATGGAAATTACAAATATAATCATTTTATTGTGAAAATATGTGCTTGGTTTAAGTAAATAACAAGATCAATTCTCTATGCTCAAACTTTATTTAATTGAATTTTGTGGACTTTGATATAAGAGAGATTAGTAACCATGCCAGATAAAATCAAGATATTTATTTTTGTGAGTGTGCAAGTGAGAGATTCCAAATAAATGCTAATTTATCCAAAATAATTTGAAACATATAATTGCAATAATTGTAAGAAAATATATATAAATACTTTTTGAGAAGTTTTGAGAATATTGACTCTCTCTTTCTTCTTTATATTGTTTTGGTTTCGAAAGAGTCAAGCATATTGCTGTTTTTATATTTTTATCATTATTTTGTTTTTTTTGGTTTTATTTTTGTTTTTGAAAAAAAATTTAACAAGTGCCATAAATAAATGCAACAAATAGTTTTGAAGATTTTTGCGATTATGAATGTTTTTGGTGTTTTTGAATTTATAAATTTGAAAGAAATACAAGATAGTGATTTTGAACAAATATATACATGGATGAAATGACAAAATTTATACATAGTAACGTTTAAGATGCAAAATATTCATGGGTTCTTTAAGTTCTTTACCATCTAAGGTAGATAATTTGTATGCTCCTGATTCGAATTTAGCAGTGATAATGTATGGTCCAAGCCAGTTGGGCTCAAATTTACCTTTAAGGTCCTTAGTTGCATTAGTATTTTTTTGATTTTCTTTTAAAAAAAGGTCGTCGATCTCAAAGGATCGATGACGAAATTTTTTAGCATATGATTTTTTAAGCTTGTTTTGGTAGGCATGAAGATGTTCCAAAGCATTGATGCGTTTTTCATATAGGAGTTCTAGCTGACTGAGTCTGCCAGCACGATATTCATCTCCTACTTCGGTATCTTGAAGTAGTAGAGCCAAAGAAGGAACTTCTAATTCAAAGGGAAAAACTGCTTCAGCACCATAAACCAAAAAAAATGGTGAAGTTCCTGTGGGGGTTCGAACACTAGTTCGATAAGCCCACAAGGCTGGATATAACTGAATGTGCCAGTCACGGCCAGTTTTATTGACCAAACTTTTGAGAATTTTGATTAAGGTTTTGTTAGATGCTTCTGCTTGACCATTACCCTGAGGATAGTAGGGAGTGGACCAGCGATGTTGAATCTTATATTTTTGGCATAATTTTTTTAACATCTTTATTTTTGAAACAAGTTCCATTGTCAGAGATGAGATTTGCAGGAATTCCGAACCTGCAAATGATTTGTTTAAAAATAAATTTAGAGACTTGTGTGCCAGTGCAGGAAGCTAAAGGCATAGCTTTAACCCACTTCGTGAAATACTCAATGGCGATTATGATGAACTTGTGTCCATCAGATGACATAGGATTGATTTTGCCAATAATGTCTAAACCCCATTTGGAAAAGGGCCAAGGAGATGAAATAGCCTGCAACTCTTGTGCAGGCACATGGACAAGGTCAGCATGTTTCTAGAACTTGTCGTAATGTCACACATACTCATGTGCATCCGTTTCCATGGTAGGCCAAAAGAATCCTATTCGAAGGAGCTTTTTAGCAATGACACTACCACTGAAGTGTCCTCCACAAGATCCATCATGGGCTTCACTCAAGGCTGATTTAGACTCTTCTAAGTTTAAACATCTTAATAGGATACCTTCAAAAGATCTCCTATATAAATTATTGCCAATTATTACAAATTGACTTGCTCGTCTACGTAATAACGGACGTTGGTTGCTATTAGAATTGGCAGGGAAAGTCCCATTTTGGAGAAAATCAAATATGCCCGTATACCAAGGTTTAGGAGTAGTTTCATTGATTAGAAACACATCCAAAGGCTCTGAGCATGATTTATGTGAAGTGGGTTTCTGGAGTCGACTAATAATTATAGTGGCATATTCGTCATCTAACTCCAAGGGCAGGAGAGATGCAGCTGCGGCCATAGCATCAACTGAACGGTTGCTAGTTCTAGGAATAGCTTCCACAGTAACTTGATCAAATAAAGACATTAATTGTAAAACATAGGCCTTATATGGGCACAGTTTATCATCTCTGGTCTGATAAACTTCATTAATTTGGTTTATAACCAATTGAGAATCACCAAAAACTAACAGATGTTTAATTTTTAGCGCCAGCGTAGCTCGTAATCCAAGGATTAGAGCTTCATACTCAGCAGTATTGTTGGTGCAAGCAAATGTCAATTTGAAGGATAGAGGAATAAGATATTTTTGCGGGGATATTAAAATAATACCCGCACCAACCCCACTCATGCATCGGGCTCCATCAAAGTATAAGGACCATTGTTCAGTATGGTCTGCCTCTGATTGAAGCCATTCATCTGGAAACTCGATGATGAGGGGATGGGTAGATGCTAAGGGTGTAGTAGCTAATTGATCTGCTATGATTTGACCCTTAACAAACTTCTATCCTATGAATGTGAGATCAAACTCGCTTAGAGAAAGAACCCACTTGGCTGTGCGACCCGATAAATAAGGTCGACTCATGAGATACCTTAAGGGATCGTATTTGGCAATGACATAAGTTTTTTGACTAAGCATATAATGTCGTAATTTTTTTGTAGCAAACACGACTGCTAGACATAGTTTCTCTAATGCTGTATAGCAGGTTTCATAACTGATGAAGGTGTGGCTAATGTAATAATTAGCACGTTCTCTCTTTTCATCATCAAGCTGAGCTAACATATCCTCTAAGGCAGAATCTGAATCTAAAATATATAGGAGGAATGGACGATCAGGTTTAGGCGGTGAAAGCACAGGTGGATTAAGGAGGTATTGTTTGAGAAGTTCAAAAGGTTCTCGACATTCTTTGTCCCAATTAAAAGGGACATCCTTCTTAAGGAGTTTAAGAAAGGGACTAGTTTTGTCCGCCAGCTTATCGATGAAGCGACGGATAGCTTGAAGCTTACCTTGTAAACTTCGTAATTTAGATATATTAGTAGGTGCGGGCATATCAGTGATAGCCGCAATTTTGAGAGGGTCAATTTCAATACCATGTAAAGAAACTAAAACCCCTAATAGTTTATCGGACTTAACTCCGAATATGCATTTTGCTAGATTTAATCGAATGAGATATTCTCGTAATCGATTAAAAACTTTTCTCAAATCATCTAAATGATTATCTTCAATAATAGAGTGAGCTATAATATCATCTACATAATCATGTAGGATATCATGCATCATATCATGAAAAATATAGGTCATAGCTCGTTGATAGGTTGCACCTGCGTTCTTTAAGCCAAATGGCATCACTTTCTAGCAAAAGGTACCCCAGGGGGTAATAAAGGTTGTTTTAGCCTGATCTTCAGGAGCTATCCTGATCTGATTATAACCGGATAATCCATCCATTAAGGACATCATCCCACTCCCGGTAGTGAAGTCAATGATTTGATCCATGTTTGGAAGAGGAAAGTCATCTTTAGGGCATGCGACGTTAATATCTCTAAAATATGTGCAAACCCTAACTTTGGTAGCTTCTTTCTTGGTGACTGGAACTACGTTTGAGATCCATTCAACATAATCAATAGCTTGTATAAAGACAACATTCGGGAGTTTTTCTAACTCCCCTTTGACTAGCAGAGCCACTTTGGGATGCATTTTTCTAAGTTTTTGTTTAACAGGTTTAGCATCCGGATGGACCACTAGATGATGCATGACTACAGATGGGTCTAGACTTGGCATATCTTCGTATGTCCAAGCGAAGACATCTTCATACTCTTTAAGGAATGCAATGTATTTTTCTTATTTGTCTTGACTTAATTCGGATCCAATATTGATTATGTGAGGATTATCCTCAGTTCCAATATTAATTTTAATGATGTTTTCTACCTCCGTGTGTAGGTCTCTTTCAAAATTAGGTGGGGTGGGTGAAACACCCAATTCTTGTAATTCTTGTAAGGTTAATTTGGATAATTCATTCTGAGGATTAGTAGTATCAAGTTGGGCTATAGTTGGTATAGAACCATCAAAATAAAATCCATTGTGTAACATCTCTTCAATGGAGACATCATGGAAGATATCTCCTTCCAACTCTTCATCAGGGTCAGCAATCATTTCAGGATAAGCTATGGATAGCATGTTACATGAAAACGACTGATTTTTAAGAGGCAAATCAACATGCCTATCCAAATAATCTTGATAACATATGAGATGATCATCATATTCAAAAGGAAAGGGTTGACCCTTACTAGGAAATAGGCCCACACCATAGCGGGCAGGCCATGGTTCTACCTCGAAAGGTTCTTTCATGCCATTTTGGAAAGGTCCCAAGCCTTTCCCTTTATATCCCATTTTAAGCATCATGGGTTTAGCTTTAATATATTCATTGGTAAAATAACACCGAGCGTATCCCTCATGATGGGTTTTGATATTTCGAGGGATTATTCCCTAGTCATATCCTTTATAAATGAAGGCACAACTCCCGACTTGGTAAGTACTTCCCATAGGTTGTGGGAGGCCCAAAGTACGAGGAGATGGTGACAAGTTATTTAAAAGAATGGAATCTCGCATGAAAGCATTTATCTTTTTTGATATTAAGGTTGTGGATAAATATGGTAAAAGTTCATCGGAAAGGGCATAAGATGTAGAAGGATTATTTCCTATATCTTTAGATGTGGAAGGTATAATAGTTGTGTCTGTAGGTTTTGAATTTATAGGGATAGAACTTGAAGGATTAGTTGTAGATTTAAGATCTTTTTGAGGTTCTAGAGTGATTTGTGTAGAGGATTGTTGATCTAAATAGGAGGATGAAATTAATGGAGGGGAAATAGGTGAAGTTATGGGTGTGTTTTTCACATTTTTAGATGAAAAATAAGAACTAGGATGTGTGGATGATAGAGCGGGGCAAAATTGCACTCCAACGGGTTCTGCCAAAGCACACATATCAAAGGGTCTAGGGTCACCATGGATAGTGACCAACTGATTTTTAAATTTGAATTTAACACATTGGTGTAAAGTTTATGGGACCGCTCGCATCGCATTGATCCAAGGGTGACCCAAAAGTATATTGTACGATGTTGGGCAATGTACAATAAACACGATTGTTTCTAGGGTTCTGGGACCAACTTGCAAGGGGATGGTAATAACTCCACACGTTTCTTGTGTTTCGTCATTAAAAGCTTTGATAATCATGTCATTTTTCTTCATTTCATCACTTTTAAAGCCAAATCGTTGGTAGAAGTCAAAAGTGCAAATGTTTAGAGATGAGCCATTATCAATCAAGACTCGTTTGACAGCTACATCTCCAATTAGAGCAGTAATATATAAGGGATTATCCTTATGTAAACTGTGTTGTGGGATATCTTTGTCCTGAAATTCAATACAATCAACCTCTCGAGTGATGATAGTATTGGCCATAGCTTCAGGTTGAATGTTTTGAGGTACCATCATTTGGCTTAATGTAAGCATCAACTCATCCCTATGGGTGGGAGAAGATCTTAACAAATCCAAAAGGGAAATCTTGGCTGTAGTATTGGATAATTGCTCATTGATATTGTAAGGGGGTTTAGGTTGAACATTAGGAGCATGATTCCCTTTATTGGGATTTTTCAAAACAAATGGAACTGATCGATCATTCTGATTTGATTCTTGTTGAGAATTTTGAGCCTGTTGTCGGGTAACGACTCCAATGGTACCTACAATGTTATATTGAGGATGTTGAACTAGTCTCGGTCTAGCATTTATGGCTTGTTCATTTGAGAGGAATTGATTAGAAGAGGGTCGAGTAGTAACTCTTCTAGGAAATGGTTCTTCTGGAATCATAGCATCTGTGATGGGTTGAATAGGATCTGATTCATTTTCATAACTATTCGATTGGTTTGAAGTAATGTCTAGTTCACTTTCACTATCTGATTCTACATCACTAGAATCAGAATTTTTAAAATTATGTAAGGGCCTGGTCGTAACCAGGGATAAGGTTGTATCAAATATTTGATGATCCTGAATAGGTAATTGTCCGCTAATGGTTCCTACATATCAGGTAGGAGGGGGAACATTATGATGTTCTACTTGATTGGCTACCTCTTTACCATGTCTTGGTAAAGGGTGTTGAAATATGTCTAATGTTTGATTAGCATTTTGATTTTGATTTTGGGGAATGGTCTTTTGAGTATTATTAGGAGCGTTTTGTTTAGGTTGGAAGGCTTGCACCTCCATTTCATTATTATCAATCAAATCTTGTATTTTATGTTTCAACCTTTTACAAGCGTTGGTAGAATGTCTAGGTCCTCTATGGAAATCATAGTGTAAGTCAACTCTGTATCCGGGTATAGTTGGATCAGGTTCCTAGATAGCTGGTAATTGGATCAAACCTCTTTCGAGTAATTGAGGTAAAATAGTTGATAAGGGTTGATTCAATCTAGTAAATTCTTGAGGAGGCTTATCAGGAGGTTTCAATATAAATTTTTCCGTTGTCTTCGTTGCATTGATATTAGCAACGTTTTTGCTGTCAGTGACTCCGTCACCGACAACTTGTTTGTTTTTATATTGATTTTTGGATGTTTTCTCATCATCCTTCTTCCTAAGCTGGCCTCTCCTAATGAGGGCATCTTCTACTCTTCGAGCTAAATCTATAGCCTGATCGAAGGTAGTTAAAGTAGCAGTTGATAGCTCATAAGATATTTGTTCTTGTAAATTATTGATGAAAATGTCCAACATTTCCCTATAAGGTAGCACAAAGTGTAGTTTTCCTGTCAATTGCCTCCATCTAGCTAAGAAATCGGCAAAGCATTCATCCTTGTCTTGTTTTAAGTTGTATAGATATTTAATGGTTACATGCCTCTCGATGTAGGAACTAAATTGATGGACAAATGATTCAGCTATTTCTTCAAATTTTCTCAAAGAATGAGTGGGCAATTGATAGTACCATTCTAATGCCATTCCACCTAAAATTTTCGGGAACATTTTTAGTAATAGCAAGTCATCATGCGATATATCATGACATGCTATCCTAAACATGCGAAGATGCTCTATGGGATCTTCGGTTCCTTTATATATAGGCAAGATAGGCATGGGAAAATGCTTAGGGTATGGTTGAGCTACAACTATGGGATCCAAATTTTGACTACATATCTCTCGATAATTATACGAGGGACGGTAGGGATCTATCTGGTCCATACGCGAAGCTAATTGTTTCACCATGGCTTCCAGATTACTAGTTTGCCCCCCATATTGGTTCGGTAGGGCATTGACATGGGTTTTATGGGCATATGATGGAGGGACATGAAGATTAGATGCCATGTTACTATTGTGTAAATTGTTGGTAGGAAAGGTGTTATGAAGGAATTTTGAAGTTGTATTATGTTGTATTCCAGATTGTTGAAAATTGGTGTTTGGCTTCGTTTTAGGTTTTTGTTTACTTGAAGCATATTGCTTAATAGTTTGGCAAAATAAAGTAGTGAAGGAAGGTTTCTTTTGTGTGGGAATGATTTTAGGTTGAATAACAGGTTCCTTAGGAGGTTGGATAACCTGTTGCTTTGACATGTTTTGCATCATAGTGACCATGTCTGTATTGGATGGCCCAACCTTGTCACTTTCTTGGTCAATGAAAGACAAGGGATTAGTGCACACATCATACATATATTCCATGGCTGCTTGAGTGTTACTAATTTGCCCTTTATCAATACGAACTGCCACATTAAGGGCATCAATGTTATCATCAAGAAATTTTTTGAAATGATCTATGTTGTCAAAAGCAATAGTTCCATCTGGAGCTACTCTAGGGGATGAGGATCCATCCTCTTTAACACTTCCTTCTTGTTCATTATCTTCACCTAGGTCATGTTCTGATTGATCTAGAGTTTTTCCTTCCGGAATTGGATCTCCAAGAAGGACATTTGGGTCTCTAGTTGTATCTTGTAACCAATCTTCTTCTTCTCCTAAAGTTTCTTTACCATTCCTAAGTTTAGTCATGGTGCTTTAATTTTGATTTCAGCAAATATATATATATATATATATATATATATATATATATATATATATATATATATATATATATATATATATATATATGCAACAAGATTAAGAGGTATATATTTACTATATACCTACTACAATATTTGAAATGAAATGTTTAAGTTTTTGCTATGTTTTTAGTTTTTTTTTTTTAGTTTTTGTTTTTGAAATAATATTGTAAAGACAACAAATAACACAAATAAATGCAAGAAATAAGACTGAAAGTAATAATCTAGTTTTCTATAAACAATTTATAAATATCATTAATAGGCTCGAGTTGTTCAGGAGTCATGAAGTGTTCTTCAAATTGAAATTTTTCTTTTAAAAATTTAATGAAAAGAGCTATAGTGATACCATGTATTTCAGATTCTGATTGATAATAATAATTTTCACAACAATATTCACGATACAACATAGCTCTAGGAATGTTGTTCCATATTCTTCTAATCATAAGATCAGTTTCTAGGGACTCTATATGAACTAGAAATTGTCGTACCACAACTGTGTTCTTGAGGTATTCCTCGAAAGTTAAAAATTTTGAAGATACAAGAGCTTTCCTATAAGCTAACCATCTATGGCAGGCTCTCTGAAGTTCATGATAAAAGACAAGTTGATGAGGATCCAAGATTCTATCTAGGACTAGCCTCTTGATTTGTTTAAGTTCTATTGACCTAGATGAAATGACACTAAGTCTCCTATCAAGTTCGTCCCACAAGAGTTGATTTCTATCTGTTTCAGGCACACTAAGTACAAAATTGACTTCTATGGCTGCCAATTGGTTTTCTACATTTATAGTAACTGCTAATATTTTCTTAGGAGATACCATCTAAACATGATATTAAACTTAAATGATTTAAAATGTATCTATGTTTTAGTTGTTCTATTTTTTTCTTTGTTTTTGTTTTCAAAAGGTTTATAATGCATTCACGTCGGGTTCACCAAAATGTATCGCTCCAAATTTTTCACACCCTTACCTTCAGGATATAGGATCCGTGCCCGGAAGGAGGATGGGAAAAGGATGTCAGGGTACCTCGGACTGAGAGGACTTGCAAAGGTCCCGCCTCTCAAGGGAGGTTTATTTTGATAAATTTTTGATGGATGGTGGGTTCACCAGGAAACATTTAATGGCAGTTTCCACGCCTAGGTTTGGAATGTGTTTTTATGTGTTTGTTTTTAGCCTTAAGCATTCATATCCTAGGTTTGGCCAAATGAATATAAATTAATCTATATGAAAGTGCAGATTTAATGAATGCAGAAAACAAAATTAAGACAGAAAATAGAGAAATAAAAGAAGAATACCTGATCCGGATGTCTGATGGAGATTCTGATGTTTGAAGCAGTCAGGATCACCTCTGATTTGACATGATCATCTGAGATCAGGCAAGATCGTCTGGGATCTAACGAATTCGTCAGACGAATTCGTCAGAGACCTGCAAACAAAAAAACAAATGCAAAATACAAAGAATTCCACTGTGATAATAGAGGGAAACAACACAAAATGACAATATGAATACTAAACAATAGCTATGAATAGAAATTCAGACAAATTATGATATTCTAATGATAAATTATGATCTTATCATGCAACCTAAGCTATATGGGTGAACTCCAAATGCAAAATAGTAAGAAATAAGGAAAAAACTAACTTAAATGTAGAATAAAACAACAAAAGGTATAAAAGAAAGAGTAAACTCTGGGCAGTAATTGCCCCCAATGCAGATTGTAGTCGAAATCGTCTGGAAGCAATGAAATCATCTCGAATTATGACAAGATCGTCCGAGATTTGAACGAGATCATCTGCGACGATCTGAGCTTGCTCCGACTGAAAATCAATGAGGTCCCTGCAAGAAAACTTCAAAATAACAAATACAAAATGATGCTCTAGGTATTCTAATGCACACAAAATCAAGTTACAGGGAAATTCAGCCAGGGGTTGGGAAGGGAAGGTCCTAAGGATTAAATAGGCTTAGGGGAGTAGTTAGGAGGTTGGAGATCATCCCTATTTGGGAGATCTCCAACGGGGGAGGGTCCCTAACAGTGCAGACATGCTTCTACCCGGATTAGAGACCCGTTGGAACAAAAGCTAATTGTGCAAAATCAATTTTGCGACAAGATCGTCTGGACGTCCTAGCCCAGACGAAATCGTCAGATCTGGGGTGATATCGTCTGATCGACGACGATATCGTCAAACGGTCAAAACAACCTCTAAAAATGGCACGAAAAATGGGGAAACGGATTACCCGGTGGTTAACGAGCGGTTTGGGAGGTTAAAATTTGAATTTAAATTATTTACTAGGATGAATGTAATTATTAGAATTTCACTGCATCAATTTTAGGGTGCTACAGGTACCTATTCAAGTGACTCATTAGTCACATTCTAGTAATCTATGACTGAACTGCTAAGGGTTCCCTTTATGTCTGAAGCTACTCAATCTCAAATTTTGCATCTTTTCCCAATTCTTTTTTTACAGTGTGTTGAGCCCTAAGGCTCTTCAAGCTTCTAAATTTTTTTTGTAGACTTGGGTAAAATTTGAGGCTCTTCAACCTCAATCTCATATTCTTACCTTATCTCTTCCTCTATATATTTTGATGAAGTTTGAGGCTCCTCAACCTCAATTTCATCTTCTTACCTTATCTCTTCCTCTATAGATTTTACTAAAATTTGAGGCTCAACCTCAATTTCATCTTCTTTATTAACTTATATATCTATAAAGTGAGATGATGTTGGTTACTACTCCACATTTACCTTAGTATTTTGTTCTTACCCTTGGTATGCAGAATTTATTGTCGAATGAGGTTGTTCAACCTCTATTGTTGCATTTGTGTGGGCTTGTAGCTACAATTTTGATATTGTTTCCTATATTTGACAGATGGTTTGGTATAATTCTTGCATCTTTGCTGCAACTACCTTCCTAAAATCTTGAAAAAGAGTCCACTCCTCTTTATACTTTGTCTCCCAAGTACAGGCCTATTATTTCAATATCTGTAGCTACTATTGCAGATCCTCCTATTGTGGCTGCTCTACAACTAGCCCTAAAACTTGGGGACCTACCTTTAAATTTTAGTTTTTGGAGGATTTGGTATCCTTGGAATGATAATCTTAAAATATTATTCCTTTTTATTTTGTTGCATAGCTTCCATGATTGCATCATAGGCTTATGTGGTGCTGAGTGTCCTCCTAGTCTTCTTGAAAGAGTTGGTTTTATAGTTTGTGATAGTGCCTTCTTTTAGGTGATGTTTCTTTGTTTTAGTATATTGTGTTTTGATTTTGTGTGATAGAGTTAAGTTGTCATTTAGTATTTATTGTTCAAGTTAAGGGCTTCTTTCACTTAGAGTCTTAGTACTTAAAGCTTTTTAATTGATGGATTTGAAATCAATAAAACTAAAAAAAAAATTAATAAATAAATATATATATATATATTATATATTTATATATATAATAATAATATGGATTAACAATAAAGGCATAAAAGTAAAGATATATATTTTAATTTATATATTAATATATAATATATATAAGAATATAATAAAAAATATACATATATAAATATATAAATATATATATATATATATATATATATATATATATATATATATATATATATATATATATATATATAAATGGGCATATGATATAAATAAATACAATTACATGAAATATGCCCTTGCTTGTTGTGAGCGCTTCATTATTTTAATTTCTAATTTCATTAAAAACATTGGGTTTAAAAATATTAATTTATGTGTCTTTTTCATGTGCAGGTGATGCATGGCAATCATGGGCATGAAGGGACCCCTATTACGAATGTATATGAAACCCTAGATGCAATTTTGGTAAATTTGGATCTCGGGACATGGCACTAGCATGGAGGTGTATGCGATTTTTGAAACAACTGATGCCAACGTGGATTAAGCGATGGACATGTTGATGAGTGGGATATGACCAACAAAGGGGGTCTAAGGAAAGGATAGCGTAATGGACTTGGATATATGAAGTGTTGATGATGGGGGGTAACTCCATTCAAACTACAAATAAAATAAATATGGGCCCGTGAAGGAGATGCCATTAAAAAGCAATAGGAAGGAAATCAAAATCGATAGTGAGCGATCAACATGTGGACCCAGACGGTCGAAGGATTGATGTGGGTGCAATTTGGAGAATGCAAAAAAAGTAGACCCCAAAAATGTGATGACATGGTAGCGCATTTCAAAAAGGCAATAGGACATTGCTAGGTGTTATCTCGATATATCTTGTACTGGATCAGTTAGCAACAGGTGGAGTCTACCAGTGTAGGATGATGTGGATATTAACATCCACATTGGATTCTCCATGAAATTTACCAAATGCAACAAAGTCATGGAGCTCATGGTGTGTGTTGGCAGTAGATTTTACAGGAGCATCGATGTGACGTAGATTGGAAGAGGAGAAACCAGGCTTGGTAGGAATACAAAAATGTTTTAGTGCAGGTGTAAAAATAGAAACACCGAGTCATAGTGCAGAAGGAGTCAAGAGCCTTCACATTCGAAGGATCAGTGATGTAGCTAGCTAGATGATGTGGTAATTTTATAAGGATAAGTGAGCCATATGAAGTCTTGTTGGGGCCATGACAAATCGTAGGTGTGTAGACACATGTGGATGAGTCGATGACAAACATGGATGAAGAGGCCAATGAGGTTGTGAGGGTTTATCAATGAGATCTCATGATATATGGTAATAAAATATCGAACAACATGGTAGTCTCCATTCAGCAAATATGATAGATGTTGAATGAAAATGAGTGTCATCTAGTCAAACATAAAATTTACCATGAATACGAGTGAAACTAGCAATCGAGGTTTGGATATCACCAATGATAGATGTCAGACGTAGGTAAAAATGAATGGATATCACACAGTAAACTAGTGGGAGAGTACCTTGATACAATAGGTATGATGATTATAAGGAAGCACGATTGGTATAGTGACGAAGATCGGGTGATGATGTGTTGTAGTGAGATTCATTATTCTGGTGCCATACCCTACATTTTAATATAGACATGGACAATTACAATGGCAACAGATTCGAATGACGGTGACAACATAGTGTGATACTTGATGTCGGTGTAGTGGTTGAACAGGAGCCAAATCATGACAGGATAGCATAGAATAAAAATTGGCTAGCACATTGATGTAGCCTCCACATGGTCACCATATTAATAGGAAATCTCGAAAGATTGGCATGCAGATCTGAGTCACGAGTAGAACTCGAGTGCTCTAAAGTGTAACATCTACCTTCATAAAAACCATACATAAGTTATGGTAGGAGGTTAATATGGGTACCTGCATCACACAGGTGTTCTTAGGAGAGTACAGAAGGACCATCCATTCATAATTCATTCTAAAATAAGGGCACGAGGTCTATTCATATCCTTGATCAAAAGCACTTATAATGGTTGTAAATTAAAATAAAAGTTGAATAAGGGCCTTGAAGTCCTTTGCAAGGTGTGGGGAACCCATTATTATAAAATAAAACATATTTATTAAAATTTCAAAGAATGGGCAGACATTTTCATCAAGTCCGAAGTTCCACATGGTATATGGAAGGATTATCAAAGGGCCTTATCAAGTGGAAATAAAAAAAAAGGACGACGGTTACCAATATAGTGAATAAACCTTTATGCTTGTGGTGAATGCTTGGAAAGTAAGGAGGCCTTTCAAGAAAATGAAATGCATGATGAATGTAAACACTTAGGAGATGAACAAGATGGAAAGGGAAAAGAAACAGAGAAGATGAAACTAAGAAAATGAAACGAATGGATGAAGAAGTGAAATGAACGAAGTTTCTAAATATATTAAAAGGGCATGCAAAGACGAAAAAGAGGCTGGATATTTTGGGACTTGGTTGGACCATGTTGGAGGCTAGATTTCTTAATGTTGTTTGCCAACTTCTGGACTATTTTTCATGACATGATGCCTATTTGAAGATCAAATTTTCTGCACACATTGTAAAGATTGAATACTCTTTTATGTTGCAATATAATGGAGATATAGCATATTTTATGCATTTTTTTATGGTTAATTTGTTTTATTTCCAGTTTATTGCACCCTTTTCCTTAGAAGCTTGCACTGCATTAGTCATTTGATTGCGTAAATTTGGGTAATGCTAATGTTGGTTTTTGTGCAGAATTTTCATGCCTGCAGGATTTGTGGAGAAATTCGGAGTTGTAGCATTTCTGTTTTTTATTTTTTATTTTGTTTTATTTTTTTAACTTTATTTTTGCAGATTTTTTTTTCAATTTTTAGAGATTAAAAAAAATAAATTCAAATTCCAAAAATAATTGCACGACTGTGTAGAATGAATTTCAATGTTTCATATTGCACATTTACATTTTTGTTCCGAAGTCATTTCGAACTTATAAAAATTATTTAAAGTTGTTTTTTTATTGCAAATTTTTATAATTTCAAATTTTCTTTTTTCTATTTTGAGGCCGAATCATATTGTTTCAACTTTATAATTCATTAACAAACATAAAATGAACTTACCTTTATAAAAAAATTAATTTCATCAGAGGGGGGACAAATTTTATTGATATTCCCATAAGCTATCATTTTGGAGCAATGAATGTACCTTCTCTTTATGAAAATTCTGATTTCATTAAAGAGAGGTAATTTTATCATTATATCAAAAGTCAGTGTTTTAAAGTATTAAATTATTTTTTTAATGAAAATTATGATTTCATTAAGTGGGATAATTAATTATGACATTTCAAGACCAAGAAATAAATATATCACTTTATGAAATTAATTTCATCAAATATGGATAGTTTATTAATTTTATCAAAGGATTTCTTTATCTTCATAATAGAAGCTACATTTAATGAGCCTATTCATCATTTCATATTCATATTCATAGATAGATTTTAATATTCATTTTCATGTTTTAAAGTAAGATTTAATACAAGATAAAAACTTGTTTAAAATCTACTTAATCCAAAGGAAGATAAAATCAATCCTAAAAAACCCAATATAAAATGAACTGAGGACTACATCGTGGTCATATGAGGGCCAATTCACAGTTTCTTTTATTTATTTTTCATGAACAACCATTAATTTAACATGGTAAAATGAACCAACACATGCCCCTTGTTAATAGTTACTTGCAATAATTAAGGTGTTCCTACCATTAATTGATATATGTATTGAGATTACTAATACACATGTGCAAATGCTAATATAGTAGAGACCTTGGAAAAGTTGTCTTGTTTGACTTCTTTGCAAGAGAGGATTTTGGGATCAAATTCCTAAGGGAGAGTGTGATTTTGCAATTGGGAAAAATTACCACTCAACATTTTTAGCACTAGAAGGAGGGCCTGAATTGGTGTTATTTCATTTATGCTAGATTTTTCATTGTTGCTTTTAATTATTTGACTCATTCATGCAATGGATAATGTGATATTGGTGTAACTTTAAAAGTTTTGAATTGCTAAATATTTCAAGTCCATTTCATTAGCATCTTTGGCTGCCTTTAGCACTCAACACTTTGGGAGCTAGGAGGATTTGAATTGATTTATTTTATTTCCATTTAGATACTAAATTATTCATGTTACTTGAAAGATTTATTTAAAAACATTGGTCTTGACTAACGAGGTTTTGTTTCCATATGATTATTTTCGTTGATTCTAACATTCTCTATTTTTGATGATGCATTAATGCTAACACATTGCAAATTTTAGAATGTTCTTCAATTTAATGGTTTAATGGATACATATCTCTTGGTTGATGCTAACATGATGATTCATTTATTACATATTTGAGATTGGTTAGTCATTTCATGCTTCTTTGTAAGAAATCTTTATTTGACCAAAAAATTGGTTTTGAAGTTATTCTTTGAGTTTCACTAATGGCATCCATTTTTCAAACTAGGGCAAAGACTTCACTATGGATAGCTAGCTATTATAGTCACTTAGATAGGCCTACTCACCAAATCCCTCAAGGGGTAGAAAATCATTTACCCATGTTTAAGTGTGATGTGACCTCGGCTAAGGAACATATTCAAAGATACAAGGACACCTTAAGGCAATTGCAACTATGGAAAGGAGGTGTTCCTTGTAGATTATTTTCATACATATTGTATGAGGTTGAGTATGAGTGGTACCTACACTTACCTATATATTACATCACTTCTTGGGTTCAATTAGAAGCAACATTTACTAGCCATTTTGGAAAACAAGTTGACCCCATTTTGATGTTAAATAAATTGGTATCTATCTGCAGGGAACCTAATGAGTCCATGAGTGAATTCAATGATAGGTTTCATAAGTTGTCTACTGAAGTGGTATCCCATTTCATCATTTTAGAATATAGAGCGATTGAAATATACATGGGATCCATATAATCTGAAGTGGCTATTTTTTTAAGGGAAAATCTTGATGATCCATCTTTGCATAGAGTCTATGAGGCCACGATATAATTAAAACAATGGGCTATTTTAGAAAGAGAAAATATGGACCAACCATCATTGCTTAATCCAGGTGTGAACGATCAAGGGGACAAATTTGAATGTCTAAATATTACAACCACCTTATATTCCATACAAGAGGATGTGCAAGTCTCAAAGCCAAGGTCCATTAATGCGGATTGGGATGAACAAACCTAGCAGGATATAATTTGGTCATGGTTGATCCTATTGATAAAAATCTTGACTCACCAAAGGTGGTTGAGACTAAATTTGAGGAGTCAAGATATGAATTGGAAGACATGATAGAATCTCATCACCCATATTTGGAAGATGACCATTGTAAAGACCAATAAATCCATCATGAATCAAGTAGTGATGAGTTAGAGATGAGTGAATAAAAGTATTGGTTTACAAGTGAGGATTGATATGATCCCATTTTAGAAACCCCTAAGCCATCAAAAGTGGTTGAAAGTAATGTTGAAATAAAATGTATGAATGAATTCGAAGATGTAATAAAGTTTCACCACTTATTATCGGAAGATACTTTGGATGATATCGTTGAAAGTAATGGCCAAGAAAGCCCACACCTTCCAAATTGTGATAGAATTGAATTATGGGTTACCAATTTGGATTATAATAGCATTACAAATTTGAATACAAGAAATAAACCACTCTTGGAAATGATTGAACCATCTAAGGAAGGTGAAGGTGAGTTGGAAGATCAACCCATTGATTAATTTGAAGAATGCAAAGGTATAGTTGAGAAACATATCCCAATTTTGGAAGATGATAATTGTTGGTTGAATAAATGGGAGAACTTTTTTGCTTTTTCTAATGAAGTAATCGCTTCACATGATATGCAGGAAAATTTGTAAAGGCTAGTTATACAACTTAAAGGAAACATCTATCAACTACAAGAAAAAAGGCCTTAAGATGCATATGTAGATGATGCTCCAAATCATCCTCATGAGACAAAGCTCGAAGATATTAAAAGTGATATTATTTTGAACAATGAAGGGATCCTAGAATGGTCTGGTTTTGAAATTGGTGATGAACTAGGACCTTCCATAAATTTGAATGAGGTGATTAAAGTTAATGATCAAAGCTTTCAACATTATCGACATGATGACAAGAAATTTTTTTAAGAGGAATTGCTTGAATATTTTGAGGAATATATAGTATGGATGATTAACAAGAAATGGGAAGAATATGCTCATTCTAAATCTTCTAATGAACTTTTTGTGTCAATCAATATGCAGGATAATACAATTGCTTCTTCACATGAGGATATTACAAATTCTATACAATTTGAAAAAGTATTTGAAGAAGGGTTTGAATCTCATCTAGTATTGGAAAGTGACAATGATATTTCTACCATGGATAAAGAAGGAGAAACACTTACTTTGGTCCCTTTTGAGGGGTTTGGAATTGAAAATATTTATCTACCTATTGGTTCTACAATATCTATGCCATCTCAAAATGAGGAAATTTTAGAACCTGAATAGTTTGGGTTTGATATCACTGATGAGCCAATTGAAAATATCACGTTATATGGAACAACCCAAGTGATTGATCATGGAGATGTGTTAGTTAAGCCATACCTAGATAGAAAATACTCATGGTTTGAAAAGGATGGACATTTTTTAAATTGGGTGCCTAATTTTGGTGTCTTTGATAAATAGGTCATGGACAAAGAAGAAGCACTACATGATGATGATGTTGATGAAGATCATGAGAGAAAAGAGGAAGTTACAAATCCTCTCCAAGTAATGGTAAATGGAAATGTGCCAAAGGTAAAATCTTACATTTTGGGTTCCACCATTCGAAATCCAGGTGAAGGTTTTTCTAATGGATTGTGGGATTCAAATACTATCAATGATGAAATGCCATTCATGGTTGATAAAGAATTTGAATTAATTTCTCCTCACACCACTAATGATATTGATTTGTTGAATGAAAAAGAAGTTGATATGCTTTAAGTGTTAAATCAAGTTCACAATCAATTAATTATTGAATCTAGGATACAAAATCATGATGATCCTTATTTAATAAATATCCTAGATGCTTTAAAATGGTTGCATAAAGTTGATTGGCCTAAAAATTTGGAGCATGATTTACCTTTAAATTTTTTATAAATAGGCTTTTGTTTGCAAAATATTATATTTGAAAAAGAAAGCCTATTTCTACATCATGATTTGAATTATGAAATTGACATATTAAATAATAGACAAGAAAGAATTGAAAACACTTTTTGTCTAAGCAATTTAATGATTTTAAACTCACCTATGGGATTACTAATGGAACTAAATAAAATTGGTGGGGTGAGAGAGGCAAGAGGAATATGGTTGTATGGTTTGGCCTAATTTTATTTTTGTTGGATTTTTGTAAAACTTGGCATGCATATCATGTTATTTTTCTGTTGAAGTGTGCTAATCATGTTTGGGATCCAGGAAAGTTATAGTTCAAATATTTGCACCATCATGTATCATATTGTACATTTGTATATAGTGTTGTTTTTTTTTTCCACTTTTTGTTTTGGGTTGTTTCCTTCATTTTAAGAAAATATTTCATGGTCGCTAACTTATGGTCTCTGGCCCATTTGTGTGTTCCTTGTTTAAGTAGGTTGGAATACCTAATCTCAAAGTAGGTGAACCTAAGAAAAGGGAGAAGAATTATTTTGTGATCATGCTTATATTTTAGGACTAAAATGGTGGATAGTGGAACAATGAAACATTTTGCTAAAGCTCCACATGTAACTTACATATTAAAGGGTATTTATGGAAATTATGAAGGATGAAGTTATCTTGATTTGCAATTCTAAGCAAAAATCCGACATGCTCTACTTATTGGCTTCCTAACCCTAGTGATGCTTGACACTTTGTAAAAGTTATACAAATACAAGTTATGCAAATATCGACCAAATATGTCATTTAGTCCAGGAAAACTCCATTGGGGCTATATATGCTTAACTGGTAGTGGGGCCCTGACTAGACAAAGCTTGATATAAAAAAAGAGAAAAAGAGAGAGGAAAATGAGTATTTAAAATCTTGATCAAATTAGTCACAAGATATAGATAAAATCTACTAGGGCTATGGACGCATGATCGATAGCAAGACTCTATCTAGAAACAACTTAGATAAAAGGAAAGGCTTTGCAAAGCATTAATCGAACACATGAGTGAGTTTGATAAACCCTACCAAGGCTATAGATTCCTGACTGGCAGTGAGGATCTATCTATAAAAATCTATATTTTATGAGTTGTACTTCATAGCCTAATGTAAAAAGGGATGATGGAATCTAGATGATTTTTGAAGATGCAAAATGAATCACTTTGCATACAGTGAGCAAAACTAGATGTATTAGTTGCTTTCATTTAAGACTGTTTACCCCCATCTTCTTGGGACATTGCTGAATAATATTGATTCCACTGATATTTTGTGTTCTCATTTCAGGTTGGGTCCTTCACCCAAAATTCTTAGGAGCATTTCCCAATAGAGTAACCATTTGTTGTGGCTGCTCTACAACTAGCCCCAAAAATTGGGGACCCACCATTAAATTTTGGTTTTGGAGTATTTGGTATCCTTGGAATGATAATATTAATAGATTCTTCCTTTTGAGTTTGATGTGTAGCCTCCATGATTGCATCGTAGGATTATGTGGTGTTGAGTGTCCTCCTAGTCTTCTTGAAAGAGTTGGTTTATAGTTTGCGATAATGCCTTCTTTTAGGCGATGTTTCTTTGTTTTAGTATGTTGTGTTTTTATTTTGTGTGATAGAGTTAAGTTGCCATTTAGTATTTAATGTTCAAGTTAAGGGATTATTTCATTTTGAGTCTTAGTACTTAAAGCTTTTTAATTGATGGATTTGAAATCAATAAAACCAAAATAAATATAAAAAAAAAAACAAAAAACAAAAAAAAAAAATTATATATATATATATATATATATTATTATAATTTATATATATAATAATAATATGTATTAAAAATAAAGGCATAAAAGGAAAGATATATATTCTAATTTTTATATATTAATATATAATATATATATATATAAGAATATAATAAAAAATATACATATATAAAAAAACTAAAAAATAAAATAAATATAAATGGGCATATGACAAATAAATCCAATTACATGAAAGATGCCCTTGCTTGTTGTGAGCGCTTCATTCTTTTAATTTCTAATTTTATTAAAAAAATTGGGTTTAAAGATATTAATTTATGTGACTTTCTCATGTGCAGGTGATGCATGGCAATCGTGGACATGAAGGAACCCCATTGTGGACGTATACGAAACCCTAGATGCAACATTGGTGAATTTGGATCTCGGGACATGGCACTAGTGTGGAGGTGTGCACGAGTTTCAAAATAACTAATGCCAACTTGGATTAAGTGATGGACGTGTTTATGAGTGGGATATAGCCCACAAAGGGGGTCGAAGGAAAGGATAGCATAATGGACTCGGATATATAGAGTGTTGATGACGGGGGGTAACTTCCTTCACATTGTAAACAAAATAAATATGGATCTATGAAGAAGATGCCATTGGAAAGCAATAGGAAGGAAATTAGAATTAGTAGTGAGTGATCGACATGTGGACCTAGACGACCATAGGGTTGATGTGGGTGAAATTTGGAGGGTACAACAAAAGTAGATCCTGACAATGCGATGACATGGTGGTACATTTAAAAAGCCAACAGGGCATTGTCAGGTGTCATCTCGACATATCTTATGTCATATCGGTTGGCAATGGGTGGAGTCTATCGATGCGGGATGATGTGAACACTGAAATCCACATTGGATTCTCTAGGAAATTCACCAAATGCAAAAAATTCAAGGAGCTCATGGTGTGTGTTGGTAGCGAAGTTTACGGGAGCATCGACATGACGTAGACTAGAAGAGGGGAAATCAAGCTTGATAGGAATAAGAGAATATTTCAATGCAGGTGTAAAAATAGAAATACCAAGCCATAGTGCAGAAGGAGTCAAGAACCTTCACATTCAAAGGATCAGTGATGTAGTTGGTCAAATTATGTGGCATCGATAGAAGGATAAGTGAGCCATATGAAGTCTTGTCAGGGTCACGATGAATCATAGGTGTGTAGATGCATGTGGATGAGTTGATGATAAACATGGACGAAGATGCCAATGAGGTCATGAGGGTTCATCAATGAGAGCTCATGATGTATGGTAATAAAACATCGAATATTAGGGTAGTCTTTATTCAGCAAATATGGTAGGTGTTGAATGAACATGGACGTCATCCAGTAAAAAACAAATTTTGCATGGATATGATTGAAACCAACAACTGGGGTTTGGATATCATTGAGCTCACACAGTAAACCAGTGGGAGAATATGCTGATACAATAGGTATGATAATTATAAGGAAGCACAACCAGTATAGTGATGAAGATCAGGTGATGATGCATTATGGTGAGATTTGTTATTCCGATGTTGCACATTGTGTTTTAAGGCAGATATGGACAATCTCGGTGGTGACGAATTTGAATGGCAGTGACAATGCAGTGTGATACTTGACATCAATGTGGTGCTCGAACAAGATCCAAATCATGATAGGACAATATAGAATGAAAATGGGCCAGCACACTAATGTAGCCTCCACGTGGTCACTATCTTGATAGGAAATCTCAAAATATTGGCATACAAATTTGAGTCATGGGTAGAACTCGAGTTCTCCAAAGTGTAACATCTACCTTCATAAACACCATATATAAGTTATGGTAGGAGGTTAATATGGGTACTTGCATCACATAGGTGTTCTTAGGAGAGTACAGAAGGACCGTCCATTCATCGTTCATTCTAAAATAAGAGCATAAGGTCTTTTTATATCCTTGATCAAAGGCACTTATAATGGTTGTAAATTAAAATAAAAGTTGAATAAGGGCCTCGAAGACCTTTGCAAGGTGTGGGGATCCCATTCTTGTAAAATAAAACATATTTATTAAAATTTTGGAGAACGGATGGATGGTTTCATCAAGTCTGAAGTTCCACGTGGTATATGGAAGGATTATCAAAGGGCCTTATCAAGTGGAAATAAAAAAAAAGGATGGTGGTTACCAATATAATGAATAAACCTTTATACCTATAGATATTGAATTCTTGGAAAGTAAGGAGACCTTTCGATAAAATGAAACACATGATGAATGTAAAAGCTTAGGAGTCAAACATGATGGAAAGGGAAAATAAATGGAGAAGATGAAACCAGGAAAATGAAATGAATGGACGAATAAGTGAAACGAACAAAGTTTCTAAAAATATTAAAAGGGCATGAAAAGATGAAAAAGAGGCTGGATATTTTGGGACCCGGCTGGACCATGTTGGAGGCAATATTTCTTAATGTTGGTTTCCAACTGTTGGACTATTTTTTATGACATGATGCCTATTTGAGGGGCAAAATTTCTGCACACATTGTAAATATTGGATACTCTTTTTTGTTGCAATATAATGGAGATATAGCAGATTTTATGCATTTTTTTATGGTTAATTTGTTTTATTTCCAGTTCATTGCACCCTTTTCCTTAGAATCTTGCACGACATTAGTCTTTTAACTGCGTAAATTTAGGTAATGTTAATGCTGGTTTTTATGCAAAATTTTCATGCCTGCAGGGTTTGTGGAGAAATTTAGAGTTGCAATATTTCTGTTTTTCATTTTTTGTTTTGTTTTATTTTTCTTTCTTTTTGCATATGTTTTTTTATTTTTAGAGATTAAAATAAAAATAAAAAAATTCAAAATCCAAAAATAATTGCATGACTACGTAGAATGAACTTCAAAGTTTCATATTGCACATTTACGTTTTTGTTCCGAAGTCATTTCGAATTTATAAAAATTATTTAAAGTTGTTTTATTGCAGATTTTTTTAATTTCAAAATTTTATTTTTCTATTTTGAGGCCGAATCATATTTTTTTAGCTTTATACTTCATTAGCAAACATAAAATGAACTTCCCTTTATGAAAATTTCAATTTCATCAAAGGGGGGACAAATTTTATTGACATTCCCATAAGCTATCATTTTGGAGCAATAAATGCACCTTCTCTTTATGAAAATTCTGATTTCATTAAAGAGAGGTAATTTATCATTATATCAAAAGTTAGTGTTTTAAAGCATTAAATTATTTCTTCTTAATGAAAATTATGATTTCATTAAGAGGGATAATTAATAATGACATTTCAAGACCATGCAATAAATATCTCACTTTATGAAAATTAATTTCATCAAAGAGGGATAATTTATTAATTTTATCAAAGACTTTATTTATCTTCATAATAGAAGCTACATTTAATGAGCCTATTCATCATTTCAGATTCATATTCATAGATAGATTTTAATCTTCATTTTCATTTTTTAAAGTAAAATTTAATACAAGATAAAAACTTGTTTAAAATATACTTAATCCAAAGGAAGATAAAATCAATTTGAAAACACCCAAGATAAAATGAATTTAGGACTACATCGTGGTCATATGAGGGCCAATTCACATTTGCTTTTATTTAGTTTTCATGAACAACCATTAATTTAGCATGGTAAAATGAACCAACACATTCCCCTTGTTAACAGTTACTTGCAATCATTAAGGTGTTCCTACCATTAATTGATATATATTTATTGATATTACTAATACACATGTGCAAATGCTAATATAGCGGAGACCTTGGAGAAGTTATCTTTTGCAAGAGAGGGTTTTGGGATCAAAATCCTAAGGGAGAGTGTGATTTTGCAATTCGGTAAAATTACCAGTCAACACCTTCCTTTGTATTTCCTACTGAGGAGACTTTCCACTTACCAAATCTTGTAATATTTGGGCCATAAATTCATCTTTGCTTAATCCCCTAGACTCCTCATCATCATCATCTGATGAGTTATAAATGAACATGGATGCCTTCATACTCTTACTCCTGGTCTTTGTGGAAATTGGAATGTGCGTAGGGCTTGACAAAGTCTACCCTACATCCTCGTCAAATTGGGAAAAAATAAGGGACGAAGCCTACCCTACATATCGTGTTATTTTCTCAGGCTGGGATACAAACACCTTCTCTATTTTTTCTACTATCTTGGTAGTCAACTGTTCATTGTGTTCAAGTGTTGCTACCTCTTCCTCCTTATTAACAATATTATCTCCTTTTATTTCCTCATTACACACTTACTTTTGTGCCTCGACATGTCTCACCAAGGCTAAAATCAACCCATGGTGAGCTAGGGTAGAAGTTGTTCTTGCTTGGTACCAGATGGCCTTGTCTTTGAGAGAACATGCAAGATAATGAGGGATATTGATTTTATTCGCATGAAGTAAATGGTTGAGGAAATAAAAATGGTTTGAATTGATCCAAGAAAACCTACTAGTGCATGTGAAGAACCAAGTGATATGTTCAAAGACTTATCTCCAAAATTATGGGATGTGCTACTTCGACAAACCAGAGTGCATTAGATATGGATTTTGTTATCCAAATAATTGTTGTGCATAGAGCACAGGGTTGTCCTCCTTGTATGTGTGTTCCCTTATTTGAGGAAGGCCTATAACAATGGCAATGTAGGCTTTTGTGACTCGAATTTCTAGTCCATGTATTCTAACAACCCTATCATTCAAATATGTTGTGAACTCCTTAGCCACCTCTGCATCTTGGTTCTGGCTAACCATATGATAATATTCCATCCATATAGCAACTTCAAACTAATTATGTGCATCCTCACTAATGCCTGAAAAATCACTAGGACCATTTTTTCTTAGCAAATGATTGGTTGATTTCTCCCCATGGAAAAATTAATTTTTTCTTGGCTCTGATTTTTACCTACAAAAACTTTCTCACACTATGGTTTCTATCTCCTTCAACTCTATTATTTTCTTGCATAGATTTTTTGCAATACATGTTTTTAAATTGCTTGCATCCATGAATGCAGATGCTCCATTGCTATAATTAGAAATAATTACAGTTATCTGTGTAAGATCTCATTAAAATATATTCTGGATTTTAAGTAGATAATGACCAAGAGTAATCTACCAAAATAATATTTACACATGGAAAAATTCCAAATGGGATTGTGTCGATACTATTTTATAGAAATATACATCTATGAAAACTATATATACAAAACAAAAAATTAAGTATGCACCTATATTATATTTTGTGCATGTATGATGTGCATATGTTCATGGTGCACTTGTATTTGTTACCTTATGATGACCATGTGTACTATAAAAAAAAATATGTGTGTATTTTTCCATGTTGTTAAATTTTCTCCATTTAATTGGTTCTTGGTTGTTGTAATTTGATTCATTTGAGGATTCCTACAAGATTTCAAGAAAATATTAAAAAATATATGTCTTCATTGGACGCCACACATCCCTCCCTTAGAAATTGTTCATTGATGACCTTGGAATGTGCATAAATCTCTCATGGAAAAATTAAAATAATTTCATCCATGAGAATTTTGACTTTATGCACGTGGATGAAATGCTGACGTGGCTCGAGCCACTTCCCAATGTTGAAGATTTATTCATACGAGGTACAAACACCCATTAGAATAGAAAGCATATGCCTTCTTATACAGAAATCAGAAACATTTATTCAAATCAAAGCATATAGGTGCTTGTTATAATGGAAAGTAGACACATTTTATTAGTAATCAGGCATCGTGTCTAAAATGGAGTAGGCACATTTTACTGGAAATCGAGCACCATACTTAAAATAGAAAATAGAAAATAAAAAGCAGACACATTTTTATTGGCAATCGAACATCGTACTTAAAACAAAATATATATATATATATATATATATATATATAGATAAGAGGAAATTAGGTGTTGCTCTCTCGATAAATAGAATTCGGGTATCTTTTCCCTGAAATATGGGAGTCGGGCACCTTCCATTGTGAAAACAAGAGTTGAGCACCTTTTTATTCAGAAAACAGGAATCAAACGCCTTCCCCTATAAAAAATGGAAGGTAGACACTCCTTTATTTTAAGATCTGTTGATGTATCTATTGGTTTATTCCTATAGTTGATCAGACCTTTGACATTCTATTTTGAAGAATAAGGATAGAATCAACATCTAGTACCTAAACCAACATTCAGGTGTTTTTCTCCATGAATACCAAAAACAAACACCCATACACGTGTTCATATGTGGTATCCCATTTAGAGTGGGGATGAGCTATCTCTACTAAAATATTTATCTCCTTGAAAACTAGAAATGCACAGGTTCATGGATCCTATGCCCATTAGACCTAGGTATCCCAAGCTACCTAACGACTGCACTCAGGGTATTATTTTTGCAAAATTGAAATACAACTAAAGAAAGAAAAACTAGGGTACTTTAAAAGAATAAATATTTTTGGATCATGTGGACAATGTCCACATATTACTAACAAAATTTAAAATTGGAATCAACTAGGGTATCCCCCATGCCTAATTTAGAATTCATCATATAAGTCTCATACGCATGATATGGTCATAGTCGGTGACCATTGAATATTAATATAATGTTATTATACTCAATTATTATGATTCTAAAAACTCCATTATTGATGATTTTAGTCACTTCATATGGCCCCATCCAGTGCTGCATGAGTTTCCCTTTCCTCTCCTAGAACCAAGATTCATACAACAATGTCAATTCCCCTACTTTGAACTACTTTGGCTTGGTGTGACAATCATTCCACTTGGCTCTTTGTTTCTAGATGATCTTTGTTCGATGCAGAGCATCATGACAATATTCATCCAGTTGGTTCAACTACTGAATCTATTCCTTTTTTGCCTTATATGAATTCAAATCTAAATCTAATACATTTCTAAGAGTCTTAATCTCAAATTCTATGGGAATCATAGAATTCTTCCCATATACCAAGTGAAATGGTGTAAAACCAATGGTAGTTTTCCAGGTGGTTCTGTAAGCCCACACTAGTTCTGATAGTATTGTGGCCCAGTCCTTCCTATGTTGTACCATCTTTGTGAGAATGTTCTCCGGTTCATGGATGGTTACCTCTACTTGCCCATTTTCCTGTGGATGGTAAGGAGTGGTTTTGTTAAGCCTGGTTTTATACTACTGCATGATTTCTTGGATCAACTTTAAATTAAATTGAGGCCCTTGGTCAGTTGTGGTTTCCCTTGTGTTGGGTGAATATTTTTCCCTATTGCAAAATAACCACCAAAAATAGAGTATTGAATTGAAAAATTTCTCTTGCAAAGAACTTAGGTGAAATCACCCATTTCTTCAAGGTTCTGGTAAGTAGACATTTGTGAATATATGTGATTAATGAAGATTGAAACATAAACAAATGTGTACCAGAATGAACTCAAAACTGCAAGTGACAATTAATAAGGAGCCTTGAATAATTCAAATAATGATTAGCAATAAAAAATATTCCAAAATTCCAAAGATTGATTCTTTTAGTGCTCTTGATATTAGTGTGATCTACCCTAAATCCTAGTTAGTAAACGACTTTTATCTTTAAATTTAAAGGATTTCAAATACAAAAGTGCGTGGGATTTTCCACTTCATTTTAGAATCTGTGTCTTTAATGTGTGTTTCTTTTTCAAAGTTAGTGGATTCATTTTATCTTCATTGTAAATGTTCCACTATCCCTATGTTAGAATTTGGTGTTAGTAAAAGTTAGTAAGTTAGCATGCCAACATTCATTTGCTTTATCTGCCTTAGTGTGAATTTGGCGTTAGTAACCCTCTTTTATCTGAAGATTAAATTGATGTATTTGGAGGTGCAAAAATTCTGGAAGGACCAGAATAGAAGCAAATGAACCAGAAATAACACAGGAAATTATGGAAAATAGACCAAAATGAAACTAAAACTGAAAACAAATAAAATTTTTGGAAGGACCAGAATGAAAGACTTAAACAAAAATTCTAGAAGGACCAGAATGAGAAAGAAACAACATAAATTATGGAATGATGAGAATGTAAAAGTAAACAATAAAGAATTCTAGAAATGACCAAAATCAGAAAATGAGACTCTGATATAGAAAAGTAATTAATCTAAAATGCTGAAAATAAACCACAAAAAGAAATTATCTACAAGGTTAGCTGGAAAAATAAAAATGACATCCAATTTTGGTTAGTAAATCCCTCCCTACAAAACCCCAAGTTAAGAGATATATTCTAAGACAACCTAACCTAATAGACCTGCAACACAAGCACAATCAAATTAGACCAAGTGTGAGACTCAAAGGACAAAATGCATTCGCAATATATTTGACATTCACCTATTGTAACCCATTTAATGGCATAAAAAAATAGATATAAGTCAAAAAATTGCAAAAAAAATACATAGTGAAAGCAATAGTCTTAGATATATTCTCCTTGTAGTTTTGCTCACAAATATTTCTTTTACCAAAATGAAAGCATTGTATTTCGAAGAATTCTCTTGTTTACACAAATTTCCAGCCCCTTCTACAATGAATTCCTTGGGCATTTAAATCTTCAATCCATCCCTTCGTTTCACCTTCTTTTTTCTTCATTGAAGGTATGAAGCCATCATTACATGAAAAACGGATGAGCTTTCCTCAATAAATCCTAAAACCCATTTATTTATAATGTCCAATAATACCAAAACAACAAAATAAATAAAATATAAAAATGAATTTATATTTTATTTTTCTTGAAACCCACATAACCTAAATGATGAAAGAAAAGGAAATATTATTATCTCCTTTTCTATTTTTTTTTTTTTTATAGACCTCCTTATGGCTCCCTTAATGTCATGACATTAAATAATGATCAAAACACATTTTGAACCCCCTTATACCTCCTTTAATACTCATGATATCCAAAATAATAATAAATATTACTATTAACAACCTCCTCATATTGTAGATGCCCAAAACATAAGCTTTCAAATATTTAATAAAACACAGATCAAAGGCATGTAAATAAAATATATGTTTCACCTATATTCGAGGAGTCCTCCTTCCATACGACAATGTTGACCATCGACCTTTACTGTATACTCTCGACGTTTGACATCGTTGTATCTTGCATCAATTCAGAATTTGGAAACAAAAATCCAAACAAATGCGAAAGTGCCTTTATGCTTCTTATAATGTAATTGGTGAGGTTTTAAGGTTTGATGGCATCGCTATTCTTTGTTGTGTTTTACACTTGGACAATATCTCCAAAAATATTTTCATTGTCTGAAACATAACGGCCACCATAATCTTGCTTGCACCATTATTCCCTATATTCCTTAATTACGCTAGCACCTATCAGAAACCTACCCTCTCTGATTTACCTTTGATGTACCCTTCCATATAACATCTCGTAATCACCGGTGTTTGGAACCCTCTCAACCTTCATGCTTATCCGCGTATGCGCCACGATTTGCCATGTCATCATTATAATGTGGTGTCGTGCTGTCAATGATATGTCAGACTGTTCTGCTTCGTGTGGCATTTTCCTATTCATTCAGTAACGTCCATTTTGATGGAACACCGTCATCTGCTTCGGATGCCTGCAAAAACCACCATCAGGACTTCCCGCATTCTCTTCAAAAACATTGGTATTTGCTTCTCCTTTAATTAGGTTTACCACCAAACTCTTGACCAAGATCCTGTGTTTCTTGTACATGTGTGGCAATGATGCTTCGTTGTTTCTCAGATAGCCACTAATCATGGGAGTATCCACTACTAATATCTACAACTTTTCCACCGGATCTTCTGATGTATAGCATTCGATTTTTATTCTGAGACTATTTAGGTATTCGAATTTTGATATCGGTCCTTGGAGTCTATTGTCGTCATTGATGAAATACCAGATCATACTATCCCAAAACCACACAATCTACTATATGTCAACCCTTCGATGCTAACTCACGTTTGCCCCATGTCAATAGATTTTTGGCTGCTACATCATCTTAGAGCATTGGAATCTCACCATTCGGGCCTATTCTCTCCTATCACTACCATGTTCTCCTGCTATCACAAACAGTGTCCATCTGCCTTCGTGTGGGCTCCTCCACGTTCATTTTATGAACACTGTAACACCTCCCTACGGGTTAGTATGTATAATTACTAAGGTGTCCAATCTCACCTCCACATCACGACGTTGTCATGGATACATAATTTTGGCCATCACTCACGTTCACGCTGCCACTTGAAAATCCTTGTTGGCTATTGCATTGTACACGTATGTTAAGCGTTATTACTTAGTTGAATAACACCCTTCACCATCCCATTTGCTCTGTCATGGAGAACTTTACAACCCCTGCTAGAAGTGTTCTGTTGGGTCCACCACCACGTAAGCCCTCGACTTCATTCGGGTCGTCCTTTGTGGACTACGTTACTTTATTGCCATCATCGATAGCTCGTTATAAACTACCACGTCAACAAGTTCGGCTCTAATATTCATCAGCCGGTTGTGTCCTCCATCCTACGCCCAAGATTTGTCTTTATTATTTTCCATGGTCATGGTGTAGCTTCCAAGCCATTCAATGTCTTCTTACCTACGTAGACAACCAGAAATATTTTTAAATAGATGGCATTAACTTTAACGAACATAAATATTTATACTTTATAAACATGCCAATAAAAGCTTTAAACTTTATGAAGCTGACTCTCATGACAAAAATGAAAGGTGAGGATTACTTTCGTTTTAGTATAGCTCTTTTATTTTATTTTATTAGTATGTTAATTTTTATTTTTATTTTTATTTTATTATTGGAACCATCAATTATATCCAATAAGTCAGTCCACTTTGATTTAATTTGTTCATTTTCATTTCTATATATAGTTTATTTAAAGTGCATATAAGCAAATCCTTTGACCTTTGACAAGATGAGCTACAACCAACCCAAACTAAGTGAAACAAATAATCTAACATTGAAACACTAAAGCACACCTTCCTTCTATAAAACCAACCAAGACCACCAAGACATTTAGACAATGATTTCAATTAAACAAAGGAACTTTTGGAAACTGAATGGCGAGCTCTTGGCTAAGGTCTAATTGAACAAATAACTTAAAGACAATCAAAATTCCAAAAATCCAAAAGAAAAATATGCGTACCCAAGCTTTGGAGCTAGTTTTGGAGTAGCCACAACAAATGGTGACTCTGCTGGGAAACACTCTTGAGTGTTTCTGGTGAGAACCCAACCTGAAAACACACAAAATGCAAAAACTAATTACAAGTGTCAGCAATAATACTGAGAATGAAAATAGAACAAAATATATGAACCATCATAATCATTCAGCATCAGTTCAGTGTGTGCAAAGGGATTCGTTCCTTATCGCTTGAAACCATTCCATGTTCCATTGTCAATTTCACATGAATGCATATGATAGCTATGGATGATATGGAAAGTAATATGATATGAACTAAAAGAATGTATTGAAGTATTCTGGAGTGTTTTTTAGAAACTCGGACATTCTAATACCATAAAAAAACACACTAAAACTGTCTAACCCTCTTAGGACCAAAAATGTGTGTAGTGAATTCATTTAGCAGATCAAAAGGTTGGTTATGCATTGCTACCATTCGAACCAATGTGTGTAAGTGGAATCACAGCTTTGGGGAATCAGATTCTCAATCTACGTACGATGATAATTTGACCCTATCCTTACTACTCTAATTTGAGTTTATTATCTCATCTTAACCAAAATGATCAAACCTATTATGGATGAAATTTTTAGGCTAGCCTGTCTGTGTGAGCGGTCAATGGTCTCGATTTTAAATGATACATGTCACCACGCATGAGCATACTCCACTGCTAGTCAAGCATCTATAGCCCTAGGGAAGGTTAACCCCATAGTCCATGATTTAGATTTTGATTTCTTGAATCTTGGGGATGAGTACCCATCCTTCTGAGGGGACATGTAGTACAATCCTTACAATTCAATAACTAGTGGTGTAATGGAAATGAAATGGTGAAAGTTTTGCTTTAAATTTATTAAATCTTGGGTATGATTACCCATATTTCTAAGGGACATGTAGTACGATCCTTATGACCCAATAGTCAGTGGTGTTATGGAGGCAGAATTAGAGCTTTGGGGAATCGAATTTTCAACCTAAGTATGACAAGAATTTGACCCTATCCTTACTACTCTTATTTTAGATTTTCAAGTATTGTGGAAGTGGTGAAAACCATTGTTTTATGGACTATATCGTATGATAGGACCGACAAGAATGACTCTTTTCACCTCGCACTTTCTCCTAAGTATGGTTTTGACCATTTTACCCAAGATGCTTTTAACATGTGCAAATTGTGTTTGGTTCAAGACAGTTTTGGCATCAGTTCCCAATCTCAAGATCTTCTTAGTGTATATTGTGCAATGATCCTAAGAGAAATTGACATGTTTTTAGTGATTGCCTTTGAAGATGCAAGTAAGATGCAATGCAAGGTAGAATGTACCATGAAATGAACCTGAATGAGATGGGGTAGGTAAAATATTTTACCCTAATTTACAAAATTGACAACTTCATGCATCACAAGTTTCAAACGATATACTTTAATGTGTTTGTGATAATTGTGGAGCCTTTTGCAATACAATTTTGATGTTTCACATTCTTTGGGTCTTAGTAAATATTCATAAGGACATAAACTGACATCTTCACAAGAACACACCATAAAACCAAAACTAAAATGAATGACAACAAAACACCACACATCCAAAAACCCAAAACCAATCAAAACCAACACATTCAAACTATGTACAAAATACTGGAAATCAACACAAAATCGAAAGTGAATGAATACAAACATATAAATAAACTCAACATTCTTAAAACACGAGCATATTTACATATAATACAAGACTCTACCCCTTTCATACCTAGAAGTAGTGCTACAGATGCAGCCCGTTAATAGGCAAAGCCAAATCATTCCCATACAAGATTTTTAGTTGAAAACTATTCTCACCTAGGACTTTAGAAATTTGATATGGACCCAACCATAAAAAATCAAATTTTTCATGATCTCCTTTCTTTTCACGTATTTTATCCCACAACAAAACTAGGTCTGAAATTTTAAATGTTTTGATTTTAGACCTCTTATCAAACCATATTTTTAGTACATCTTGATGTTTTCTAAAATAAAGCATAGCCTTATCTCTTTTCTCATCAAGATGCATTAACTGCACCAACCTAGCTTCAAGTTTATCATTAGTTCCAACATAATCTTTCATGAAATGCAGTTTTTGTAATATTAAATTTGTGGGAAATATGGAATCCTACCCATAGACTAAATGATACAAAGATGTCCCTATTGATTCTTTGGTTCTGATCCTATCAACCCAAAGGGAAAATTTCAATTTGCTATGCCAATCCCGAGGGTTCTTCTCAAGTAATTTCTTGATTACACACAACAAAATTTTATTGGAGGATTTCGCTAAACCATTACCTTGCGGGTAATAATTTGAGGAGAATTTCAAGCTTACCATGTTATCATATGCCCAATTTACGAACTCCAAAGAAGAAAAGGTAGAACCATTATCACTTATAATTGCGTTAGCTATTCCAAAATGATTCACAATGTTATCCTCTAAAAACTTAATGACAACCTCAAAAGTGACATGCTTAGTGGGAATAGCTTTAGTCCACTTTGTGCAATAATTTGGGGAAGTAAGGATATATTTATGATAATCGGATGAGTTTGGATTGATGATCCTAACAAAATCCAATCCCCATTGTGCAAAGGGTATTTCCTCCACAACAGATTGTAATGGCATTGCAACGTTTCTTTCTCTATTGGTTGCCACTTGACATATGTGGCATGATCTCACATGAGCATGTGCATCTTTGAACAAGTGGGGCCAATAGTATCCAGCCCTAAGAATATGATGTGCCATTGCATTAGCTGACCCGTGTCTAGTTCCATACTTACCATGGAAATCCTTAATTACTTGGATCGCCTCTTCTCGATTAACACAACGAAGGTAAATCCCTTCATGGTTATTCCTGTACAAAATACTATATTTAATCAGAAAATTTTCAGATTTCAAACGCAAAGATCTACGTTGAGTGGAATTTAAATGTGATGGACATTTACCATGTAGTAAGAAATATACAATATCAAAATAACACTCATCTTTGGTTATGTCATCTACCTCATAATGTTGAAATGATATCAATGGATCTATTTCTATGATTGACTTGACCAAACCTTGTCCACGAACTATTTTCATAGGTCATATTTCTAGATCAAATTCTTGGAGGGTTAAAATCCATTTTCTCTATCTTTCACCTAGTTCATTTTCCAAAAACATAGACTTAACGACCGGATCAGGAACTATCACAAATACTTTACTGTGAACTAGATAATGCCTAAATTTCTTGATGGTATTGAATAAGATATACATTTGTTTATCTAAGATAGAATATCTTAGATTTGTATCCTTCAATGGAGCACTCAAGAAGGCTATGGGATTTTCAATGCTACCCTCACTCTTTTGGGTTAAGACACTCACAATAGAATGATCTAAAACCAAATTATAGACATAGAAAGGCTTCGAATAATTTAGACTAATTAAAATAGGGGCTCTAGAAATAGCATCCTTGATGCTTTTTAAAGCTTCCCTATTTTTATTTTTCCATTTGATCTGAACATCCTTCTTTAGCATGTCATTCAAGGGCTTGGAAATCTTGGCAAATCCTAAAATAAATTTCCTCACAATTTTGATTTTACTGAAAAAATATCTTAGCTCTTTCTTGCTATTAGATGGGGAAATGGCCAATATAGTTGAGATTCTTTCTGGATCAATAGAAATTCCATCCTTGGAAATGACATGACCTAATAGCTTACCTTCAGTTACCCCAAAGATGCATTTTTTTGGATTAAGGGAGATACCATGTTCCCTACATATTTGAAGTACTTTTCTCAAGTCCCTAACATGATCTTCTATTTTCTTAGAGAAAATAGGAATGTTTTCAACATAAACAATGATACACTTACCAATGAGTCCTTTGAATGTGAAATCCATGGCTCGTTGGAAAGTTACACCTCCATTTAATAATCCAAATGGCATTCTCTTATATGTGAATGTTCCCCACTTTGTTGTGAAGGCTATCTTCATTCTGTCATTTGGATGAATTATAATTTGATATTATCCTAAATAACCATCCAAGAATGACATCATCTCTGACTTATTTACCTTTTTAAGAATCTCATCGATAGTTGGTAATGGGTAATTATCCTTTTGGCAAGCCTTATTCAGATTCCTGAAATTTATACTCAGCCTTATCTCTCCATTCTTCTTCATTACTGGGACAATATTGGTGACCCATGTGGAATTTCTTATAGGAAATATGATTTTTGCTTCTAGCAATATCTTGACCTCTTTCTCTATTAGGGGTTCTAAAATCAGGTTGATCATTCTTTGTCTCTGTCTGAAAGGCTTGGAGTCAGGTTTTAATGGAATAATATGCATTATCATATTTTGATCATAAGTTTTCAAATCCTTATTGATCCATGCTATGCAATCGATATATTCCTTTAATGCATGAGCGATAGAATCCTTTTCTTGATGAGTACATGCCTTAGCGATGAATACCTCTTTCAAATTTTTTGCACTCCCTAAGTTGATTGAATCATAATATTCTTTAGGAGGTGGTACTTTTCTTCCACTTTTCGCTTGATATCTAATGTCAAATATTTCCTCTAACGAAGCCATACCATTTGGCATATCCTTCCACACTCTGGTTGCTTTGCATTGCACTTCCATTTCTTCTTGCCATCTCTTATCTTCATCTATTTCCTGATTTTCAAAAATGCTAGAATTAGTGATAAAATTGAACACATGTCTGTTACTATCGAATACTTGAAAATTAGTAACATTATCTAGTATCGAAGGGCAAGGCACTAATTTGATTGAGAATTTCTTGCACTTTTTATGGTCCACAGGTTTAAGCATACTTGCGACCACAACTAAAGAATCTGCCATGCGATTATTTTTCCTAGAGATAAGGGATATATTGAACACATCACACTCATCTATCAAATCCTTAACTCTGGTTTTGTAAATTCTTAATATTTTATCCCAACAAGTATATTGCCCTTTAACTTGTTTAACCACAAAATTCAAATCTCCCAACACTTTGAGACATTTTACCTTCTTCCTTAGGGAAAATTAAAGTCCAACTATAAGGGCTTCATATTCTACCACATTGTTGGTGTCTGGAAACTATAATCTATAGGTAGCAAGAATAGGCTTGCTACCTGGACGTGTAAGTTCAATACCAGCTCTAGCACCTTGTTTTGACTTAGATCCATTGAATATTAGAGTCCAAACCAAATTATCTTCTTCAAAAGTGTCACAAGAAATATTTTCCTTTTTAGGATCCTCAACAACCTCTTCTATGTCCAAGCTATAGGCCCCTAATTCTGTTTCCACATATTGGATCTCGTTGGGTCTATTGTACTCAGTTATCATCTCCTTGAGTCTAGGTTCACTATCCACCTGAATTTGATTTTCCACTCATCTCCAAGGCAACAACATATGGAAAGAATATGTTATGACATATCCATTCATATTTTTACTCCAATCTCTTCCTAATACCATTCCATATTTGGTAGGAATATTAAGTACCAATATATCTATGTGATGTTGAACCCTAGGTTCTAATTTAATCTAAATAAGGACATCATTTAGACCTCCTACTACATCCATCATAGATATATCCAATTGTACGACTTTGTTCTTAGAATGAATTGGTGTGATTCCTAACTTTTGGTAATTTTCCAGGTGCATGATGTTGGTCGAAGCACCTGAATCTATCAAACAGTTGTGTAAATTTTTACCTGTAATTCTAATGGTTATGAGAAAGGGAGGTACTTCTAATTTTTTTCTTTTCAACACCAATTGATAGTCGACATCCTTAGCTTCATGGACTTGACTAGGTGGGTTCAACCCTTTTGGAAAACCTATTTCTTGACCCAAAATTTTAGCTACTTCGAACAACGAGATATTAGCCTTATTTCTCTTCATGTCCTCCTCTAAGTCATAGGTGAATTTTTCTGAATTTGGCATTTTTTGTACTGGCTTGGACTTCTCCACAATCGATGGAGGAGGTGGATTAACCTCACCTTTTGTATCAAGAGGAAGTAAGGGGTTGTTTGGAGGAGTGGAGGAAGTTTTGATATCCTTAGAGCTTATTGTGTAATACCAATGGTTTCCTTTCCCAAAATGTCTAGTGGCTTGGACTTCCAAAGTCTCTTCATATTCTTCTCCTAAGACCTCAATGTCCTCCTCTTCCTCACTTTATTGAATGTGGACAACTTCTTTCACCAAAGCATCTTGCTTCCCTTGGCAACAATGGGGTAATTCATCATCACAAGGTTCCAACTCACCATAATCTTCCAACACATCTACCTGATTGGCAACAGGATTGGGTATGCATCCATTTTTGGGTTGTGTGTTATATGGTCCTATTCTCCTATGGTTATGATTTTTATTTGGCACAAGATTTTGGGAAACCTTTTTCTGTAGTCGAACTATGTGTTGAGTGGTATTTTCACCCAATTGTGAAAGTACACTCTCCCTTAGGATTTGGATTCCAAATCCCCTCTTGCAAAGAAGTTAAACAAACAACTTCTCCAAGGTTCTTGTTATATTTCGTTGCCCTCCTTCTAGCGCCAAAACGTTGAGTGGTATTTTCACCCAATTGTGAAAGTACACTCTCCCTTAGGATTTGGATTCCAAATCCCCCTATTTCTTGCCCCTCAATAGGAACAAAAACAATTGATTCTCCTTCTTGATCCATGGTAGTAAAATCATTATCCTTCTCCAACCTTTGATGAGATTCCAATCCTTCTTCCAAAACATTCTTAGATTGTACAGGATTTGTAATATCCTCATGTGAAAGGGCAATTGTATCATCCTGCATATCAATAGGCACACAAATTTCATTAGAAGGCTTGGAGTGAGCATACTCTTCCCAAGAATCATAATGATCATCTTTCAAAATTAAATTGTGATGCTCAACTATTTCTTCATCTTTTAATTCATCAACATGTTTCTCATCAAATTTATCTTTACCTTCCTTAGATGGTTCAATTACTTCCAAAATTGGGTTATTGCTTGTATTCAAATTGATAATGCTATCATAATCCAAATTTGTAACCCATGATTCAATTTTATCACAATTTGGAAGGTGTGGATCTTCTTGGTCATTACTTTCAACAATGTCATCCGAAATAGATGAAATCACAAATCCTAAGTGGTGTGGGTTTGATACTATTGATGATCCTAATGAAAATATGGATCTGGAGGCAACTCAAGCCATTGATCATGGAAAGGTGTCACGTGACACATATCTTGAAAAATTAGGCTCTTGTTTTGAAAAAGATGGATGCATGTTTGATTGGGTGCCTAACTTTGGTGTTTTTGAACAGGTGTTGGATGATGAAGAAGACAACGAGGAAAAAGCTACTAACACTCATCAAGTTGTGGTAAATTCTAACCATGATGGGTTGAGTATGGATGACAAGGTGAAATCTTTACCTTTGGTAGTAGCTACCAAAATTTCAAGTGATGGATTACATGATGTCCCTTTGGATGCTAATGTCATTAATGATGAAATGTCAAATCTTGGTGATGTTTTGATGGATTTTGATGGCTTTAAATTCTTGAAGAATTTGAATGCAAGACTTTTAGAAATAGGCTCTTGTTTGCAATATCTCACTTTTGAAAAGGAAAGCCTACTTCTAAATCACGAATGGAATGATAAAACTTGCACTTTAAAGAATAGACAAAATAAAATTGAATACCAACCATTGTCTAATCAATTTGATTTGAATCTCACCTATGATGTTGCTAATAGAACTAAATCAAATTGGTATGGTGAACATGGCAAGTTGAAATTTGTTGCATTGCTTGGTTTGATCTTATTGTTGTTGGATTCCTACAACATTTGGCATGTGTATTGTGACATATGTCTTTTGAAATGCTCTAATCATGTTTGGGATCCAGGAAAGTAATAGTCCAAGCTTGGCATCATCTTGTACTATATTGTATATAAACTTTGGTTTTGGGTTTTGGTTTGTGCTTTCAAGTTCGTTTTTGAAGTTACTTTTGGGTTTGGTTTCAAGTGTTGTGTGTTAGTCCTTTGGACATGTTGGTTTGTTTATAAAAAAAAAAAGAAAAAAAAAAAAGAAAAATTGAGATGTTAACTTATGCCTAAAATCAGGAGAATATGAAACATTGGAATTGTGTTGTAGAAAGCTCCACAAGTAACACAAACATTTAAATAATATCGTTTGAATCTTGTGATGCATGATGTTGTCAGTTTTACACATTAGGGTATAATAGATGATACATTCCAAAAGAAGCAATGCATTCATATCTCATGTCATATTCCACATTGCATATACATGTCATCTCAGTTTCATTTTCATTCCATGGGCAATTATTGAGAAGGTGTTGAATCCTCTTAGGATTATTACATAACATATAGGATCCTAAGGTTGGGAACTGCTGCCTAAACTATTTTGAACCAAGCACATTCCATGCACATTAAAAGAATCTTGAGAAAAATGGTCAAAACCATACTTGGATGAAAAGGTGAGGTGAAAAGAATATTTCATGTTTGTCCTATCATGCAACATAATCCTTGAAATAGTGGTTTTTACCACTCTCATAAAATCTTAAAGCCTAAAACCAGAGTAGTAAGGATAGGGTTAAATCCTCATCGAACTTAGGTTGAGGATCCAACTCCCCAAAGCTATGGTTTGACCTACATGGAGTAGTAAGGATAGGACTTAATTCTCATCGTGCTTAGGTTGAGAATCCGATTCCCCAAAGCTTCCATTTTCCCCGTTTCATCGTAAAGCTTGGATTGGAAGGATCGTACTACATGTCCTTTGCAAAGGATGGGTAGTCATCCCAAAGGTCCAAGTAATAAAATTGATCAATATTTCCCATTTTGTCATAATATTGGATTGGAAGGATCGTACTACTTGTCCTCTACAAAGGATGGGTAGTCATCCCCAAGGTCCAAAGAAATGAAGTTAAGTCATGGATTATGGGGTTAAGTATGCTCATGTGTGGCAACATGTCTTGCCTAAAAGCAAGACCACTGATTGCTCATATGGATAGACTAGCCTGACCATTTCATCCATAACAAGTTAAATTATTTTGTTCAAGATGAGGTAATGAACTCCAAATCATAGTAGTAAGGATAGGGTTAAATTCCCATCTCGCTTAGGTTGGGAATCTTATTCCCCAAAGCTCTAATTTCACTTACACTTGCACATGGGTTCAAGATGGTAGTGACACATAACCAACTTTGGGATCTAGTAAAATTATTTCAGTACACATATATTTGGTCCTAAGAGGGTTTGACATCTTTAATATGTTTGTCCATGATGTAAAAAGGTTTGAGCATTTATAAAGCATGTTGTTACATCTCTAGTATCTTCATCATGAACAAATCATTCATAGCCCTGCATACAAATCATAAGTAAAACTGACAATGGAATGTTTATCAAATTCAAACGGTAAGGAATGAAAACACATTGCACACACCGAGCTAATACTTATGATTCTGATGTTGCATGTATTTTTGATCTTTCGGTATTTGTTTATCTTCTATGTGCTAACGCCTGTATCTAAGCTTGTATGTTTCAGGTTGGGTTCTCACCAAAATGCTCAAGAGCATTTGACAGCAGAGTCGCCATTTGTTGTGGGTGATCCACAACACACCCCAAAATTGGGGACCCACCTTTTCGTTTTGATATTCGGGTGTTGGCATTTCATTTTAGTGTCTAATCCTTCGTTTTGTCTTAGGTTTTGCAATTGTTGTCGGTTTTTTGTCGACAACTTTTTCTTGTCAACAACATTTTCTTGTCGACGATATTTTATTGTCGACAACTTCTTCTTGTCGACAACATTTTCTTGTCGATGATATTTTATTATCGACAACTTTTTCTTGTCGACAACATTTTCTTGTCGACGATATTTTATTGTCGACAACTTTTTCTTGTCGACTTTGTGGTCAGTTTCTCGTCAATGTTTCCTTTTTATCGTCAGTTTGTGTGTCGGCAAGTCTGTTTGTCAGCATTATCGTTTGAGATTTTGATGTACACTTGTTAGGTTTTATGTCATTTGTGATTGTGACCCAGGTTCACTTCCCACGGCGGACATGTATATGTATAAGAAGTATTTACTCAATAAAAAATAATAATAAAAAAAATAATAATAAAAACAATAAAATATAAATAAAAATAAAGTGGTGAATGAAGCCATGGTGCTTCATTCACCTCATTTTGGTTTACATTTTAAAAGGTTTGATGTTAAATTTTGTTTTTTTTATAATTTCAACTTTAATTTTTTAAATTTTGCCTTAAGGCTAATTCACTTATGTGGTTATGTGCAGGTAAAGCGAAGACAGCACCTGCGAAGGGATAGGGTTACTCGGCCCGACGGGACGGAGCAGTCCGACTTGGCGGGGCCCGCTCCCGGTGTCGTGCTGGCGTTCACGGCCGTGGACGTGCCGAGCCTTGCGGCGTCTGCCATGGTGGAAAATAGCATTCAGCTATGAACAAGCCGAGACGTTCGGGAGGGTTTTTGGCAGTCACCGACGTGGTTGATGTGGCGGTGAATTGAAATACCTGGTGAATCGACCCACGTGGAGGTGGATCCGGACGTCTTGAGTAGTGCACATCAGATTCTGTGGAGTGGACCCGAGGTGACTTTCCTGACCATGTGTCCCCGCATCTCCATGTCTCATTCCCCTATCGTGTTTACACCACACATTGGTCTCCGCGTTAGATGGCAAGACCCGCAACTTCTCGACAGTATCGTAACAGCATCGTAACAGCGTCGTCGAAATTTCCTATGGCATTCGTAACACCGTCGTCGAAATTTCTTATGGCTTATAATGTGATGAACATATTCTATGATTAAACTTTCTTACCACCTGAAATTCACACGACTATTCTTCATCTGTAAGGGCATCATTAAAGGATGGTTCGATTGAGGCGTTATAGAATGTTAGGCGTTACAAGGCCAAAAGGAGAAAATGACAATGAGAAGAAAAGATAGCGTTTCGAAATCTATAGACCAAAGGAAATGGAAATGAAAAGCCAAATGGGAGGCGAATGACCTTGAAGGAAAATTATAAAACCAGAAAAATTCATGGAGATAAAGGGGGAATTTTTGGCATGGCCAAATGGGAACTTTTGGGCATGGCCGCATTTGTAAAACTTGGAATTTAACTGGAATGTGAAAGCTTCTCTTCAGAAATTTCAGGCCTTGTTAGCAAGAAAGAATGAGAAATTTTCTGCATGCTATATTTTAATTGTTTTATCTTTCTTCTTCCAAATTTCAGACTTGTATGTGGAATTTACGCCATTGTTTTGGGTTATTTCATGTGAATGTCGGCAATCTGGAAATTATTTAAAACCCTAGGAGCCAGCACCTAGTTTACTTTGATTGTGTGTTGTACAGGTCAAATAGGCTAGGTTGCATGTACGAAACTCTCACGTATTCGGTTTTGCAGGACAGGGTGCTATCAAACTGAAGGAGCTCTTGCATTGCTGCATTTTCAGCAATTATTTTGATGCAAATTTTAATTTTCTGTTTCCAAAAATTTTAATTTTAGAAATTTTTTCCTATTTTCAGGCATTAAAATAAACATTAAAAAAATTTCAAAATCTAAAAATGATTTCACCATTGCGTAGATTATAATTAAGACTTCCAATACGCACTTTGAAATTTCATTTTCGGAGTTGTTTAGTATTTTTTAAAATTCATCGAAGTTGCCTTTTTGTCACAGATTTTAAAAATCCGAAAATAGAAAATTTCCATTTTAAGGTCAAATTTCATTTTTCCAGTTTTGTTTTGCATTCATGAGCCTATGATGACATTCCCTTCATGAAAATTCCAATTTCATTGAAGGGGTTATGTTTTATGGCATTTTCACAAATCTCCATTTTGGGCCTCAAATTACCCTTTCTTCATAAAAATTCTAATTTTACGAAAGAGGGGTAATTTGAGTATTATATTGAAGGTCTTTGCCTTAAAGCATTTAATTGTTCATCTTGATGAAAATTTGATTTCATTCAAGAGGGATAAGTTAAAGTGACATTTTGAAGCTACATGTGAAGACCCTATTCATCATTGAGGATTTAATGCAAGATAAAAAAACTATTTTAAAACCATCAAGATAAAAGGAATTAAAGCATTACATCGTGGTCATATGAGGGCCAACTCACATTTGATTTATTTTGGTCCAATGAACAATCACTAAAGTTTCATGGTAAAATAAACCAACATTGCCCCTTGTTTACGATTACTTGCAATCACTAAGGTGTTCCAAGCATTTAAATTGAATATCTTTATTTGAGATTACTAATGTACATATGCAAATGCTAATATAACGGAGACCTTGGAGAAGTTGTTTGTTTAACTTCTTTGCAAGAGGGGATTTGGAGTCCAAATCCTAAGAGAGAGTGTACTTTCACAATTGGGTGAAAATACCACTCAACACTATGTCATTGCCTTTCTTAATAGTGATTCTCTTTAATTATTCCAATTCATAATTAGATCCTTATGGTTGAGGCACTATAGTTCCAGGTCCAAATGCATTTCCTACATTAGCCACCTCTAGAATGGGTACAATGGCTTGACTCTGAGTATTTTGGTTCCATACAAGATTCACACTTTGAAGCGGTGTGATCGAAGGATAAGTCGTTGAGCTTTGGGTATTGATTGCACTGAACCCAGGCATGGTTAATTGATTATTGAACATGTTGAAACCTGACATGGTTATCTGATTATTCAACAACATGGCTTGTGGTGGGATGGATGTGTTAGGATATGTAGGAAATGGTGAATAGGTTGGTGTTAATGGGAATCATTGTTGGAAGTTGTTCATTGTTGGCACTTGTGATGCCATTACCTGATTCATCATGGCGAATTGACTGTATGGACCGTATTGTCCCATCCCAACCAATTGAGACAACCCCCCTCCCGGTGAGTTCATTTGTTGTTCGAGGGTCATTGTCTCAGTGTAAGCTAAGGCAAGAGTCATAACCTGAGGATTTATTTAGGAAAACAAGGATGTTACAGGATCTAAAGCTCCAAAATATAATTGAAGGGCCACAACAACATCTACTACAAAATGGTAAGTTACATTCACGTATAGCTTTTGAAACCTAGAATTGAACATCCTAATAGACTCATTGGGTAATCATTTACAAGATACAAACAGATTATAGATGATGGAAGGATCTAACAACAGTCAAAATTAGCTAATGAAGGCAGCTTCCAATTGGGCCCATCAAGTAATAGACCCTACAGGTAGATTTTTGTACCACTCATTGGCCACATGGTCCAAACTATTAGGGAATACTCAATATTTTGTTGTAGATGTTGTTGTGGCCCATCAATTAAATTTTGGAGCTTTAGATCCTATAACGTATTGGAGAAAGGACTGTCGGTGCATGTTGTGAAGTATTTTTTCTTTGGCATTTTTATTGAAAAAATGTGCAAGGTGTGAGATAATCAATGTCCAGGATTGAGAAGATTGAAAAGGTTATACAAAATATTTCATAGGAGAAGATTTTTAAGCTAGACCACTCAGAGTCTTTTGATGAGATTTAAAAATTTTATTAGAGTTTTTTTAAATTTGTTGGGTCAGTGCTTGGCAATAGGGGTCGGTGCTCCTTGCATTTGGTGCTGCTAAAGTCCGGGTTTGTTGGTGCCATTCCCTACAATTGGTGCTACACAAATATTGTAAAGACCAAACATTTTTTAGTCTGGATTTGGATGGGATTCCAAACAGTCCATTGGCACAGTGGTTTTCCCACATTGGGTTTCCACTATAAATATGGTGTTATGTGATGCATGTTTGTATGATTGCTTTTTTATTTGATTTCGTAGTTGGATTAAATTTTTAATATACACTGATTCATCCCCCCTCTCAGTGTCATGCTTAGTTCAACAATAGTCTTATGATTTATCTAATTATTCATTTGCACACATAGAGATAATGAATATCTTAATCTTATTAACAAAGCTTATATATTTTAAAAGTCTTGTGTAGTCATTATACATATTTTTATTAATTAACTAGGGTGTTTGAGTCTCATGGAAAACCTCAAAAATATCTTAATAGCAACAAAACATCTCATCAATCATAACAACTTACCTTATGAATTTCTATTTATTAAGGGGTGCTCATGAAATAAGATAGATACCATATGGATATCAGCAATGATATTTAGATGACCACTGACTATTTTATGTATATCTTTTAGTTTTTAGAAGCTTATAAAGAAATCTCATACATCTCACATCATATTATTTCACATCTGGATGCTTAAATGATTAATTCTTATGATATAAGTTATCATTTTCATGTATGATTTTTATGCATTCTATGGTGTCATCCAGTAGTTTTTTAAACACATGTTAGCTTCATTCCTTATGTTTTAAGTGATTAAATAAGATAGGTTCATTTTCATTAGATAATACTCATGTAATTAATGCATTACATGAATCATATATCATAGCATATATCACATATATTAAATGCATAAACAATTGAAACAAATTTAACATACATTTAACATACATCATTGCATCCATATAAGCATACATAGCACTACATCCACACATCTATATCACAGGATCTAATCATACATCCTATCATCTAGCTAGTGCATATCATCAATACATCCCATCCCATGCACATATCATAATCACCTCATCATATAGGCATTACATCCATAAATGCATTAGAAAACCAAGAAGAAAACATAAATGTACATATTTTATCACCACAAAGAGCTTCATAATGGACATTTAAGCATATATACCAGTCCATAATCATTAAAAATCACAAAATTAACAAAAAAATAAAATTAACCAAAATCTTAAATACACCTTGTGTTCAGTTATTTACCCTATGCACTTAGCGGTTGCAGCGACTTGTGCTTTATGCAATTTGGCTAGTTGATAAAATTACCATAAGGATATTTGAACCAAATTATTCATTTTTGACTTGAAATATCTTCACTTCAATCCCCAATAAGACCATTGTGTCCAGAATGTTCCATAGGAATGAGCTAGTCATTTCCTTTCTTCTATGAAATTATCATTAGATCATCAAACATAGTGATTCATCACATGCTTAAATTGAATTGCTATCATCTTGATTCCCTAAGAAGGCTATTATGGCTAGACTTCTCCATGGGATAGAGATGTACAATTAATCTTAATGGTTGAAATCATAGCTGTAACAGGAATTTACCTAAAACAATAGTAATCATCTTGTACTGTCCAGATTAATCATCTTGGTCAAGTGAATCGTTACTTTCATCAATTGCCATTTTTCTTATTGACTCATCGCTTGAGGGGGTAGTCATAATCATAACATGCATAATCAAAGTCAACAATTGAACACTTAATCATGTGAATTGTGTTCGTTCAAGAATCATTGCCAAAGACAATCATGCACCCTCCTTGCTTGGGGTAAATAAACAAAATATCAAAAGAAAATTCAATCAAACCGAACAAATTGTCTCCTAATCACCACCAAGGCTAGGATTTGACTTAAGATTATCTCCTAATCACCACCAAGGCTAGGATTAGACTTAAGCTTATATCTTAATCACCACCAAGGCTAGGATTTGACTTAATATTATCTCCTAATTGCCACCAAGGCTAGGATTTGACTTAAGCTTATATCCTAATTGTTGCCAAGGCTAGTATTAGACTTAAGATTATCTCCTAATTACCACAAAGGCTAGGATTTGACTTAATATTATCTTATAATTTCCACTAAGGCTAGGATTAGACTTAAGATTATCTCCTAATTTCCACCAAGGCTAGGATTTGACTTAAGCTTATATCCTAATTGCCACCAAGGCTAGGATTAGAATTAAGCTTATCTTCTAATCACCACCAAGGCTAGGATTTGACTTAATATTATCTTCTAATTGCCACAAAGGCTAGTATTTGACTTAACCTTATCTCCTAATTGCCACTAAAGCTAGAATTAGACTTAAGCTTGTTTTCCAATACCCCAAAGATTACCAAAATCAAGTTCTTCAACTCATCCAAGGCAATGATTCAAAGATGAATGATCCTTGATGATTGAGGCATCTAAAGTTGACTAGATAAATGAACATCAATCAACCTATAATATCACATTAGGTTGTCTATTTTTACTCAGTGTTGTGTTTTACCATAATGAATTTCAAAAAGGGGTATTTGTGGACATCTAAAATACATCATGTTTAGGAGGCTACTCATATGGACACCTTTTCAGGTCATATGATTGATATTGGATCTTTCCAAGATCTGACAATGGTTCTAACCACTAAAATAGGGCAATATAATCCTATTCAACCATAGCCACTGATGAAATTAGTGGCTGCCTCCACAATTATTGATGATCATAGAGGCCATAGGCTAACTACTAACGATGATAGTAGTTATGTTTATAATCATGCTTGTCAATAACGGCTAACCCTATAACAAACTTAGGCTACTTGAGTCGAGTAATTTTATTGAATTCTAAATTATTCTTGGATGGTTGGAAAAATTGAAGCATCTAGAAGCTTCCTTGCAATAGCTCCATCCTAACTACATTAGGTTCTTGGCTTCTTGGAGAAGCTAAGGAAGGAATTTGGGGGTCTATTTAAGACCCCAAATTTACAATAGAATCCTGGATATTTGATGAGCATTTTCCATAGTGAAGCCCTATCGAATTGAAGAGCAACTTCACATCCCATTGAGGAGTAATGAAGTGTTATACAATTGAGAAATGAAAAGTGCACATTTGCCAATGGAGCTACCAAAAGCTTGAGGAGCAACCATACCACTATTCAACATCAAATTTGACATCAATCCAAGACAAATACCATGATCAATTGTTTCTTGAGATACAACCAACCCTTGCACATAAATTCAGCATGGTAATTGATCATATTCAAGTTGAGAACATAGAGGGCAAAGTATTTTTTCTATGGTCACTATTTTTAATAGTGGCCCACAAGCACAACTACCAATATTGATAGTGGCTAACAGAGCTAGCTACTCTGATCATTAGCAGCTAGGGTTTGAATGATATTTTCCTTTGTTTTAGCCATAGATTTTTTATTAGTAGTCTTTTATTTGGATTTCTAACCTAGTGTAGTAGCATTTAAATTCTCTACACTTAGTCTTTCAAGTATTATTTCTATTATTTCAATTCTTATCAATGGCCAACATTTGAAATTGTATCATTTAACACTAAGGGCTTGATAAGCCATAAAAAAAGTGTTTTTAAGTATTGTCCTTTTTAGGTGATTAAGGTTTTAGTTTTTAATTGATTAAGGAGTCCATTTTAGGTGATTAGGCAATTTTTTAAGTTTTTGTGGTCTGCTAGAGATTCTAGAATTTTCAGGTGATTAAAAAGAAGTGTTTCAGTCTTGTTTTTTTTAGGTGATTAAAGTTTTCAATTTTGAGGTGATTAAAGTGTTCATTTTAGGTGATTAGTTTAGTTTTTGAGTCCATGTGGTCTATTGGATATTCTATAGTTCTCATGTGATTCATTTTCAAAGAGTATTTTGATAACCTATCCCAGTTGAAGCCTATGTTGGATCCTCAAAATCCAACTTGAGTTTATCCCAAATTTTTAATTTCTAGTGTCCTTTGGTCTTTTTCAAATTTGCAATATCCCCTTGAGTCCTTTCCAATTATTGCAAATTTTTGGTCCTTTTAAAGTCTTGTTTCACCCTCCAAGAGAAATAAAAGTTTTTATGTCACCAAGGTCAAGCCTTTGTTTTGGTTTTCCTAAGGTCTTTTTGTTAGTAAATGTTTGGCCCAAATAAGTTTGATGCAGGGGCCTATCTTCCAAAGGGCATAACTTTTGATTAGATCATTGGATCAGCTTGAAATTTTATGTGGAGCTAAATAAATAGGAGGCAAATACATGGGTTAAGGAAACTTGGTGTATAGGGGTGTTTTTAAAGCTTTTATAGGGCCCTAATTCCTTCATATAGTGCCCCATAAATGGATTTTAGTGTTTTTTTAGAAATTTGCAAAAAAATAATTTTTTGAATCTAGAAATTTTTAGACCTGAGTATGTGTTGAGGTTTTTTAGAAAGCCTAATATGGGTGATCCAATAATGTGGATTAATTTTGAGGCCCATCTAATTTTTTTTGGAAACATACTAAAAATAGGATTTTTTTGGCCAAAAATGACAACTTATCCAAAAATAGTAATTTCTTATCTTTATGGATTGAAGATGTAGGGTTTTTTTTTAGGGTTTTTTGCATTGTAAAATGGGGGGAATCCTAAACCCTAAACCCTAAAATCAAAACCCTAAACCCTAAAAAAAATGAAGGTGATGGAGATAGTGGCTATTATGGATCATTTCCAATTATGGGCCATCATCGAGGTAGTTACAATTTTCATAATTATGGACCAAGTGATCAAGATATTTAAGAGAGTTGCTGCAATAGGAAATATCATCAAGTTTTTGCATAGTAATTTTGCAAGAGGTATACCAGTGTGCCCATCCTTGTCGATTGTATTTTCCTTTGTGTGTCTTGTCTAGTCACCCATTTTTTTTCCCATTATTGTGTAGGTTTTGTTGAGGAGGTTCCCATTTTATTGAGATCATTTCTAGTGGCTGAGGTTTTAAGCTAGGAGGCTCTTTGTTACATCATTTGAATAAAGAGTTGTAGTTCTCTATTACATAATTTAAATGGATAATTTATTTTTACTGGTTTAATGAGATATGGTTATTTTGATTAGACTCCCATTGTAATGATATATTATTTAATGCAATCCTATTTCCTCCTTTCAACAGTTCTATGTGCAATTTTGTGTGTTCTCCCATTTACATGTTACATCATTTGAATGTGTAAATGGCATCTTATTTCACTAGCATGTTGAATCTTTTTTGTTATATTATTTGAATGGATATGATTGACTCAGTTTTATCTTCTCCCCATTCTATGTTCATGATCTTTTAAATATAGCTATAATTACCCAATGGATAAGGTATTGGTCTATAGATTGAAGCACTAGCTGGGATTTACTTTAAAACTTGGTCAAATTTTATGTTATAGTTTTATTTTATTTTTGCAAATCTAGATGAGCATGAGCATATAAGAAATATTGTAGGCTCACCTCCGGGGTTTCCTTACCCTACTCGATCTATCTAGAGTCTTAGGATAATATTTTCCTAAGTTAAAGAGGTGGATCCACTAGAATCCATAGTGCTAATTGGATTAGGGAAGTATTTTAGCATGACAAATCTATTAAGAGTGAAATAATTTTCTCCAACAATTTCCTTAGCAAATCAATGCCTCAATTGACCTTTCCTAGATAAACACTATTTTCAAACATTGAAGGGGGAACAATGTACAACTTGGTTCCTCCCACTTCCAACAGTAATCCATTCAATATTAATATTTTTTGAACAACATCCATGCATGAACTAATGAACCACATGACTAGTCCATTCAACACGTCCTCAAATTATTTTTCATTTCAACCTACACAAACCAACCCTTTGGTTAATATTCTAAATATTTTTACAACTTCACAAAAAAACCTTGGCTTTGGAAAATCAACTTTTTCTTCAATTTTAAGATTTTATATTGTAAATACAAAAACTAACCCAATAAATATTTGCATACAAGGGTAAGTACATTCCCAAGACAAGGGAATGATGAGAAACTAGGAGGGAGTGATAGGCCAAGATACACTAGTCATCATGTTCTACAATTATGGGTATACAAGTCTACTAGATGCCTAGAGTAGTAGACATCTAAGGAATACATTATAGATGTCTAGAATGGATAGCTAGACATATAGGCTAGACATCAAGAATAGATGGATGGATGTCTAAACTAAATAGCTAGATGTATATGATGGGTAGCTAGATGTATGGACTGGATGGCTAGATATCTAGACTAGATGTTTGGATTGAGAAACTAGAGGTTTGGACTAGATATATAGACATCTGGATTGGATGGCTAGATGTCTAGATTGAATGGTTGGCTAGACATATGAACTAGACAACTAGACGTCTAGACTAGATTACTAGACATCTGGAATGGATAACAAAATAGACATCTGGAACAGATAACCAAATAGACATATGGGCTAGATATCTAGAATAGTTCTACCAATGAGGTCATATGGCTATACTAATATGCACAAGGGTTAATCTACTAGGATCTAGATGTATCCAACTATACTATCAATATTTAGTTCTCAATGCTCCTTCGCACACCTTGCAACAGTAAAACAAAACACAACAATACATGCTCTCATACCAATCTATGATCAATACCTATGTAGCACCCTAAAATTGGTGTAGTTAAACCTTAGTAAAATATTAAAATTCAAATTTTAACCCCGAACCTCCCGTTAATCGCCTGTTACCCGCTTTCCTCATTTTTCACACCATTTTCAAGATTTTTTTGACCGTTGGACGATATCATCATAGATTAGATGAAATCATCCTAGATCTGACGAATTCATCTAGAACAGAACATCCAGACGATTTCGTCCCAAAACTGAATTTTCATAATTAGCTTCTATTTCAACAGCTTCTCTAACTTGGGCAGAAAGTGTTTCTATGCGGTTATATTCTCCCCCGTTGGAGATCTCCAAAATTGGGATGATCTCCAACCTCCTAACCTCTCCCTAATACTATATAAACTGGGATTTTTCTATTTTATCCCCCTGATTGACTCCCCTGAACCCCCCAAAATTTCCATGCACCTCAGAGCATCCTCACACCACTATTTGCATTTTGCATTTCATGTTTTCTTGTAGGAACTTTACTATTTTTCAGTCGAAGCTAGCTCGGATTGTCGCAAGCGATTCCAGGCAATTTTGGATGATCCTATCGAGAAGCACAGACAATATCATACGATTGGAGGAGATCCCGAATGTAGTCCATATTGGGGTAATCAGAGTCCAGAGTTTGCATCTTTTATTTGTTTTCTGCATTTCTTTATACATTATTTTAGTTATTATATTTATGCATCTTGGAGTTCACCTCATTTAGGATAACCGCATGGTAAAGTTAAAATCGATCATTAAATCTACTGCATTTCTCTTATTTGTTATTTGAATTTATTATTTAGGCCTGTTTGCTATTGTTCCTATCATTCTCCTTCGCTTTTGTAGTTGCATCTTTGGTATTTTGTATCTATTCCTGTGATTGCAGGTTTTTGACGAATTCGTTTGACGAATTCGTTATATTGATGAGGATATCATCTGATCTCAGATGATTACGTACGAGTTGAGATGATCTGGACTGCTACAAAACTTAGAATCTTCATCAGACATCCGGAATCAGGTATGTACTGTTCTAGTTAGCATATTCTCTGTGTTTAGCATTCATTCCTATTTTTTGTATTCACCTAAATTTGTATTGGCATATAGAATAGTTTAGATTCATCTTGGCCAAACCTAGGAATTGAATTATTAAAGCACAAAATGAACACATCAAACCTATTATCAACCTAGGCGTGGAAACTGCCACTCAAAAGTTTCTTGGTGAACCCACCATCCATCAAAAATTCACCCTTATACCCCTCCCCCGAGAGGTGGGACCTTCAAAGGGCCTCTCAGTCCAAGGTATTGTCCCATCCTTCTCGCATCCCCCTTTCGGGTGCGGATCCTATAGCCTGAAGGTAAGGATGCAAAAAAATTGGAGTGATACATTTTGGTGAACATGACGTGAATAAAATAGGCATCTTTTTGATTCAAAAATATAAAAACATATATATATATATATATATATATGTATAAAAGAAAAACAAAAACAAAATCATCATTTCAAGTTTGTATGTTTTAGATTCAATTCTAAATAGTAGATACTAAATATTACTTTTATAAGTACTAAAGAAACCATGAGTTTTTACTCAAATCAATATGAGCCCATCAGTAATGTTGGAAGAATTCAGCCAAATACATTTGTTGATTATGACCAACCTCATCCCTATTCAACATCACCTCCATCACACTTTTCTCATTTTTCATCATTACCCCAATAGGAAAATCCCTTTTCCAATCCTCTTCATAACGATATTATCTATTCTCCCATATATCCATATTATTTCTATCAATCCACATACAATCCTCCTCCACCCTTTCAATATTCTTCTTTCAATACAACACATCCATTTCAACAAGAAAATACTTATTCTTTCAATCCTACCATGCACTCACATCATACTTCACAATCTTCCTATCATCATTCTACCCATAACAAAGAAAAGAGAGGTAAAAAACCATTAGGTCCTTTTATGACTGAACTCCTAAGGCACTTATCAAAAACCTCTCAAAAACCTTCATCACGTACATTTACAAAGCTCAATCAACCAATGGATATAATTCTCAAGAATTTACTTGATACAAATAAGATTGAACTCCCTTCCATAAGACAACTTGATGCCATAGTAGATTGGTTTAAACCTGAGCTACATTGTGAATATCATAGAGTAGATGGACATATGACACAAAATTGTAAAGATTTAAGATGTGCAATTCAAGATTTGATTGATGAGGGTCTTTTTAATATAAAGGAATTACAATCTACAACTGATTATAAATCTCCAGTAAACAATCAAATTCCTACACAACAAATACCAATAATCAATCAAGACATGGGGATCTCCCAAGAACCACTATTCAATTATCAACAACAGGAAACCAATCAAATATTGCATGTTAATGTGTCCCATCATGATGATATTACTAATATTGTAACAAAAACTACAAATGAGCAACCTCAAGTTCAATCAACTCAATCGGATATTCAAGATATGGATTCCTCATTTGACCAACCTTCAAAACTATCTTTGGCTCTAGAGAATGATCCAAAATGGAATATAAGCATAGAAAGCTCATCTTTAGAATCAAAATCTCAATCTGAAATCCACTTTGATAGCCAACAACAAGTGATTAATCCTCAAGAAAATATATCCCTTTTAGAAGTATTACAAATTTCTCATAAGGAAACTTTGTTCAAGATACCTAGCCAAAAAAATTTTCCTCATGACATTTTCCCTAAGAACATAATTAATGGTGTAAGCCCTCTTGAGGTTAACCATATTTCATTCTATGATGAGGAGATTCCTTCCTCTACTCCATAAGAAGACTCCTCTCTTTACATTACAAGATCTAGTAAAGAAACACCTGTTAAAACTATCATGGTAGATAATGGCTCCTCTCTTAATTTATGCACTTATCAATTATTCCAAAAAATCAAATTAAAGGAAGAAGATCTCAATGAATCAAATGTTATTATAAAATCTTTTAACAATTAAATTCAAGAAGCTCAAGGTACTATAATTCTTCCCCTTAATATTGGATCCAAGATCTTGGATACTTTGTTTTATGTAGCATATTGCCCTTCACCTTACAACCTACTTCTCAGAAGTCCTTGGATTCATACGATGAGGGTTGTCCCTTCTACTCTTCACCAATGTTTAAAGTTTGAACTTGCAAGTAAAATTGTTACCATACATAATGACCCAAAACCATTTGAAGAATATTTAACGATTGAAACATCAAGTTCTATACATTCTCCATTGTCACAATTACCTTCTATCCATCACTTTTCTTCATCCATATATGATCATCCTTGTTTACCAAATAACACCCATGCATATCTTTCACATATGCTCCATCCATCTTATCAAGACTTGGAATATAGTGATAAGAATGAAGAACCTTCTTATCCTTCTGAAATTTTATTTTGTAACATGATCAATTTTACACATATAAAAGTAAAATCTTTTGCTACATTATTCTACATTATAACAAAGCTTTTGTTACCGCTACCTTTTATTCATCACCTTTTGTTCTTACCTTCACCACAACCAAATTATCCTTCAAAACCTCCTTTGATTTTGAAGCAACCTTAGACATGCTATACTCAAATAACCTTGTATAGTGTATATAGATCATCTTGTATATACCACCAATTTCATAAATCAAAATCAAAACATAAAAAACATCAAATTCATCAAAATCTTCAAAAACATATTTTATTTTCATACCTGTCAATTCTTGAAGTATTGCCATTATATTTTCAATTATTTTGGATAAATTAGCATTTATTTGGAATCCCGCACTTTCACATTCACATGAATAAATATCTTGATTTTATTTGGTATGATTATTAATCTCTCTTATATCAAAGTCCACAATTTAATTAAATAAAGTTTTGACCATAGAGAACTGATCTTGTTATTTACTTGAACCAAACATATCTTTTCACATTAAAATGATTTCATTGCAAATTCAATATGATGCTACATAGTAAAAGTGGTTTCTTGAGCGAAAAGTTTCCCCTGCTATCCTATCATGCACATGGTCTAGAATCTTTGAGAATTGACAAAAGGACAAGCTCACCCCTACCCAGAATAAAAATCCCTTGCTCTACAGCTAATCCGAGAAAGTATCCCTAGCATAGGAATACAAATAAAAGTCAAAGAAAATGAGAAAAAGAAAAATATCATTTTGTACCATTGCAGCAATATTTCAGCATTATCTCAAGTTCCAAGCAAAATACAAAAAAAAAAAAAAGAGAAAAAGAAAAGGCAAAAGCAAAATGCAATAAATCCCTTTCCCTACCCCTTGAAAAGAAAAGAAGGGTGAATGAGCTTGAATCCCTAGAATTCTCAATTATTTGAACCATGTGAGGTAAGCCCCATAACAGGTGGTTTGTGCCTAACCTGCTTGGCCTTGGGTAATCCCTAGCGTGGTGATATGTCTGTCACATTAGTGACCTTATTTTGTATAGATCTATGTCAGCTTATGGATTAGCTAGATCTTGATAACCCGAATTACATAGTAGTCTGGTACGGTTACATGCATATAAATCATGGTCAATGAACATTCATTTGGTTAATTCAAATTACTTGTATCAAATTATCTTGCTCAAAATTGGTGAACGAAAAATACAATTGCACACACATTTGTATTTGAGAGATTCTCTATCATTATGATAAATCAAGATCGGCAATGAACTCACATATGCACATGAGGGTTCCTTACAAATCTACATTTGTCTTTGAGATAATTTAAAATATTTCTGCAACTCTTTTGGAATAAATTTTATTCTTATTTTAGAACATCTGTTTAGTATAAAAACAATTACATACATTGTTTTCAAAAAATCCAAAATTCTTTTCAAACAACATATTACAAAATCTAGTAAATAAAGTCAAGTTATATATTATTATTTTTTGTTTATCTCAAAATCAAAAATCAAATCATGCAATAAAACTAAAATATCAATTTATTCTTTGTATTTCGCGATGATGGCATAAGTCCATGCCTATAATTCTATGCCTAGCGCAAACCATTGCTCTAATTTTATTTTCCCATTCATTTTAATTTATAAAAACATATGGCTTACATCATTATGTTACACAATTGTGCTCTCAAAAGAATGCAAATTATTCTATTTCATGTCATTATGTCAACATTCAATTTTTGCAACCATGGTATAATTTCTAAGGAATTGTTCAAAATTTTATCACACTTAGGAATTTATGCCTAGCAAAATCATATTTTAGTATTTCATGCATACTATTTTTATGAAAATCTGAAAACAAATCATCACCATCACAACACAAAGTCTTAAGATAGTCTCTTAAGCATTCTTTTACTTTTAGCAATATTTCTATACTAGGATTAGCTTGACGACCGAGCGAGCGACGACTCCATGAAATGGTCTATAACAGCGACAATGTCCTTTGAAATTATTGTTAGAAGTCCCTTTTATTTTTCATCAAATCACACCAAAACAACCAATTGTTTACATCAGATTATTTCATTTAAATTTTACAACATGCCATAAAATTATAATATTTCTAAAAAGACATAATCACATGAATCATCAATAATCAATTGCAAAATTCAACATTAAAGCATCATACACAAGTCATATCATCAAAAAGACAATCTATATATATATCAAAATATATGTACATCATATCCAATGACAATGAACAGTAACAATGAATTAGGGTTTTACCCTATTTTTCTTAATTTTATTTAAAAACAACAACATTTTTTTTAATTTTGCTTTTTCGTGTTTTTACCTCAAACGTTCGATTTGGGTAAAAACACGGAGGGGGCACCATAGTTAGCAGTCGTACGATTCGACCAAGAATCATCGTCTAAAAAATTGAGTACATTTTTGCTTTCTCATAAAACGGGAAGAACTCGTCTTTAACGCATTTTCTTCAAAAAATTCGCTAAAGAGGGGGCAAAATGTAGCACCCTAAAATTGGCACAGTTAAACCTTAGTAAAAGATTAAAATTCAAATTTTAACCCCAAACCGCCCGTTAACCACCTGTTACCCGCTTTCCTCATTTTCCACGCCATTTTTAGGATTTGTTTTGACTTTTGGAAGATATCATCGCAGATTAGACGAAATCATCCCAGATCTGACGAATTCGTCTGGAATAGAACGTCTAGACGATTTCGTCCCAAAACCAAATTTTCATAATTAGCTTTTGTTTCAACAACTTCTCTAACTTGGGCAGAAAGCGTGCCTGCATAGTTAGAGTCTCCCCCATTGGAGATCTCCCAAATTGGGATGATCTCCAACCTCCTAACCTCTCCCTAATCCTATATAAAATGGGATTTTTCCAGTTTATCCCCCTGATTGACTCCCTTGAACCCCCTCGGAATTTCCACGCACCTTAGAGCATCCTCACACCACTATTTGCATTCTGCATTTCATGTTTTCTTATAGGAACTTTACTATTTTTCAGTCGAAGCTAGCTCGGATCGTCGCAAGCGATTCCAAGAAATTTTGGACGATCCTGTCGAGAAGCACAGACAATCTCGTACGATTGGAGGCGATCCCGCCTGTAGTCCAGATTGGGGGCAATCAGAGTCCAAATTTTGCATCTTTTATTTGTTTTCTGCATTTCTTTATACATTATTTTAGTTATTATATTTATGCATCTTGGAGTTCACCTCATTTAGGATAACCGCATGGTAAAGTTAAAATCGATCATTAAATCTATTGCATTTCTCTTATTTGTTATTTGAATTTATTATTTAGGCCTGTTTGTTGTTGTTCCTATCATTCTCCTTTGCTTTTGTAGTTGCATCTTTGGTATTTTGTATCTATTCCTATGATTGCAAGTTTTTGACGAATTCATCTGACAAATTGGTCAGATTGACAAGGATAACGTCTGATCTCAGATGATTACGTACGAGTTGAGATGATCTGGATTGCTACAAAACTCAGAATCTTCATCAGACATCCGAAATTAGGTATGTATTGTTCTAGTTAGCATATTCTCTGTGTTTAGAATTCATTCCTATTTTTTGTATTCACCTAAATCTGTATTGGCATATAGAATAGTTTAGATTCATCTTGGCCAAACCTAGGAATTGAATGATTAAAGCACAAAATGAACACATCAAACCTACTATCAACCTAGGCGTGGAAACTGCCACTCAAAAGTTTCCTGGTGAACCCACCATCCATCGAAAATTCACCCTTATACCCCTCCCCCGAGATGCGGGACCTTCAAAGGGCCTCTCAGTCCGAGGTATTGTCCCATCCTTCTTGCATCCCCCTTTCGGGTGCGGATCCTATAGCCTGAAGGTAAGGATGCGAAAAATTTGGAGCGATACAACCTGCAATACAACACTATAACACAAATGCAATCATGTACAAAAGGTATTCAAGAATAATAGTTGCTACATAATAGTTCTACATTATGAAAAAGTATGGATAGATTACAAAATGAAATAGGGGTGTATTTATGGGTAAGATCGGGTAGTTACTACAACTAACCTGTCTCAACCGTCCTAATCACCTATTATATTAACTAATGTGTTTACTGCATAACTATCAATTTTAGACGTTTAACCCAATAGCATGATGTCTGATTAGTTAGGTTGGATGTCTGAATAATCCAAACATCTAACTAATCCAGACATCTAAACACAAGATGGCTATATTTATCATTTTGTACCTATTTATTAATTGATCCATATTCATTTGATTGGATGATTTTACATTGCAAACTTGTGATTTTCATGATTCGTAGATTACCAAAATTGTTGTACATATTCAAAATTGTGAATCTTCATAGGAAATTCATTGTTAAAAAACTCTAATTTATTTATGCTTAGAACTATTGTCTATATCTATCCTCCCCTTTGAAGAAGTCGATGTACTCAGTGAATTTCTTTGCTCACTTTGAGGAGTCTTAGCATCCTTGTGAGTTATAGCCTATAATGCTTCATCCAATTGCATATAGAGAGCATCATAGTCAGCTTTAAGTTTCTTGGTATAATTGAAGTATTTACCCCATTCAACTCGTAGGGCATTGACACGTTTTTTTTTTCCTCAAGCCTAGCTAATATTTCAACCTCTCGTTGTAAGAAAAGCTTTCTCATATGTGGGGTAAACATTGTAGATGAATATGAGGCTTTTTATGCCAAGTCTTGTTAAAAAGCTACCTCACATTGATTTTATTGTAGTAATTCTTCTTTTAATACTACCAATTTCTTCTACCAAGTCTCTTCATGATGTTGCATCTCCTATTGCCAAGATAGCTCACTCATATTTTTTTGAGCTGCTAATGTTTTAGTTTGCTTGACCAATGATTCTTTAGCTTGTTTTTGTTGCAATACTTCACTTTTAAGATCGGTAATGTTTTGCACCCACTCTTCCAACTAGTTATGAAGATTCTTCATGTCCTATTGCAATTTCTAAATTTTCAGAGTAATAGAATCCATAAAAGCCTTCCCTTCTTCAAGAAGTTGGTCCTTGCATTGAACATATTCTTGTGCCTCTTGAAATTCATTGTCTACCATTTTATTGGTTGAATGTAAGTACTTAATACCTTCTGTTATCCAACATAACAAGTGGGTTAAGAATTTATACTATTGATACATGGGCAGTAATTCAGGTGCTAAATCCACCCGTGATCCTTGCTCTAATGATTGTTGAGAAGAAGAATCAATGTTGTTGCCACAAATATACACCTGTCCAGATTCCAAGTAGAGGGTTGGCATTTTCTTAGCCAGTCATTCTATTCCCTTCATTGTTGACATGTGTACATGGATATTATTCAAGGTTGGTCCTAATGAATGCAATAAATCACTGCTTGCCAAGGACCTTGTGTGACCCATTTTACCAATTTTTTCAATTTTTCTTCTACCATAGACTACCATTTATTCTATTGACCAACATTGGCTATGTCAAATTGTAACCGTAATTTTTTCATTATATTTTTTAACTTGCTACCGCTTGTTGATCCATATTATCTGATGGATCCATGAGGTTGGGTAGTTGTATCAAAAAATATTTAGACCATGCATCCTCAAATTGCTCCTCCTATTCCTATTCTTGAAATATCTCTTTCCCCTTCCCAAAGATATTAATAGTCTTTTTGGTTGCCTTCATTTCTATCACTGTAGATTGAATGCTATCACCTTCTATCCCAACATCTTGCTAAAATACATTTTTTTATGGTTGCTCTCCCTTTACACATTACTCTCATGTTCCAAAGAGACCATCTAATCTACTGAGATGGGGTGTTGTTCTACCCTAGGTGTGGGATTTTCCACATTTGGGGAAGGTAAAGCTTACTCTATTCTCTCTACTATAGATTTAGCTAGAATATCCATGGGTACTCATGTTCTAGCTTCTTCAACTATGAGAATATTCAAAAGGACACAACCTAGAGGGAAGTTGTAAATATGGGTTCTTGGGACATGTCTAGATATTTTTTTTAGGATCGAACATGAGCTTCCCCAAAATATTCCTTAGGACCTACAATTATAGTAGTACTCATCCTAGTTATAGTATTCCGTAGATTCAAGTGGATTTCAAAGCTAACCCTTTCCCAGGGTAATTTCATCTACTGCTCAAGTTTTTGAGCTACCTCTTGACTACGAGTAATCTGCTCCACTATAATCCCTTACACCAAATCTAGAGTAGATGATGGAGGTAGGGATTCAAATCATATTCTCTTCCTCTTTGGCTTGGGTTCTTTTGATGATGGTGCAACAACTTACTTTTTGGGTTCTTTCACCTCAGCCAAGGGTAGTATTGTATCCTCCCTTTCTAAATTGGTCATCATCTTCTCCTGGCGTGATGGCTTGTGGGATATCTATTTCACCTTTTTTTTCTTCACTTATTTTGACTTGTTTACCTATGGTTTGGTATTCTTCCAGAATCATATAGTTGGTGCAAAATCTAGAATCTACTGAGGTAAATCAAGATCTAGAATTTTCACTTCTATCTTTGAAGCTGCATCCAAAAGTAACCCAATGGCATGAAATGCCATGGAAAAATTCTTCATGTTTCGCATTAGAAAATTATGATTATGAATCACCAAATGGGTTGCCCAGTCATATAACACTCCCTTTTCTATATCGAGAAAGTATGAGATCAACAATATGGGAAGATTTGAGCTTCGTTGTTCACCTAAAATTTTGGCCATTAAAACATTCATAATGTACTCCAAACCATTATTCTTTAGTTAGGACTATTTTACTTCCCTACCTCTGTTATTTGCCAAAATTTTCTCTACTTCCTCCTTTGTGAGGTAGTAACTCCCAATATCAACTACTAATTTTTCTTGGAATATCCCCATTCATTTATTATAGGTATGCCCTTCTTTGGGAGTCTGAAAGTTTGTATGATTGTGTCAGGATAAAATTTCACTTCCAAGTTTTGATCAACAACTTGTATCATGTTGGTATTCTAAGATGTGTTATATGTCTACAACATCTACACCAAATGCTTCTTAAAAATCCTTTGTTGAAACTTAGAATCTAGAAAATAAAGTTTACTCTTATAGCTTGCATTCTCTTCTTTACTAGACTATTTGATGGTGTCGTTGCCCATCATTGCCAAAAGAATTTTCCCATAGGACAAGTCCAAGTGATTTCCTTAATTAGAATCTAATATTTGTTGCTTTGTTAGACTTCTACTTACACTACCTTTTATTTCCCATAAGTATGACCCTTGTTTGGGCTTGACACTCATTCACACATAATTTATTGATGATGATAGAGTCTTTTAGTCATGATCAACTAAGGTCCTACTTCGGGTTGGATTGGAGGTTGTACAAAATTTTGACGGCTCATATTATCCTTATTGAATGTCTCTTGTATTCATATGACTCAATCTAGCTAGAATTTAAGGCTTCAGGTGAACACTCTTGCTCAAACATAAAAATTTACCAAGCTAGATGTTTGAGTCTAATAGCTAGATGTTTGGGGTAGACAACTAGTCATATGTACTTTTTGATATCTAGACTTGCCATATAGAAATCTCCCTACTAGATGGCTTATTTGATTAGATGACTAGAACACTTCACCTTTTTATTTTTTTCACTCCATTATATTCTTCTTCCTTCATATGGCTATGACATTTTTGGATAGTTGGGCTACCTCCAAGATGTCTACTTCTTCCTCTAGATGTTTCCTAGTTTGGCCACTTTTATGATAGTGTCTTCAGAAGGATGCCCTAGCAGGTTGTGATAGAGTTGGATGATTTTGTGAAGGTAGGGTTTCTGTACTTGCATTGAAAAAGAAGAATACTCCATGAAACTTATGAATTCCAATGGAAATGATGTCTATGCTTCATATTTTTTTTTGTGTAAAACATCCCAAAAGGGATGCCACTTCTGGGTAAGACCCAATGATGCAGGGGTATCCATTCCACCAAAAATACCCAGGAATAGGACCTGGCCTACCACATTTTACATACTCAAGGAGCAAACAAACACACAAAACCAATTTAAAAATAAGTAAATAACAACAAAAATAATAAAATAAAATAAAAAGCATTCTCCTTGAGTGTGTCAAAAACAAAAGCACAACCAAACACGCACAATAAGATAAAAGAAACCAAAACATAAACCACATAGAAAAACACAAGAACCACATAACAAAACACAAACAAGACAAAAACAACAGAACACTACAAAAATATAACCCAAAAAAAAAATGAAAAATAAACATAACCAAAACCTAAAAATTAAAAAATAAAATAAAATAAAAATAAAAATAAAAAACAACCAACAACAGACAATAAACAAAAAAAAACATAGAAAACACTCACACATAAAAACACGAAATAACACAAACAAAGAGAAACCCAAGAACAAGAATGAAAAAAACACAAGAACAATAACAAAAAACATAAAAAAGAAAAACATAAAACAACAAAAACACATGAACCACAAAAAACAACACAAAGAACACAAAAACAAAACAAAACAAAAGAACCCACCCACCTTAAAAAACTAAAGAAAAAACAAAAAAGAAAAAAGAAAAAAATTAAACATAACAATGACCTATCTAGACCATAAGACTATTAAGGCAAGAATCAATAGAGGAAAAAAAATAAAGAATAGAATGAGCTAGGGAACTAAAAAAACTGAATGAACCAAAGAGAAGCAAAAAAACAAAAAAAGAAAGAAGAAACTAGGTACCTTCAGAACTGGAGCCATCCAAAGAAATGATAGAAAGAAGAGCTTCCCTAATTTGAGAAGCCCACCATATAGGAGGGTGGCCATAACAAGTAAGATCACATTTTTCCAAAGCCCAATTAGCTAAAGCATCAGCACTCTTGTTTTGATCTCTGACCACATGATTGTAGTCAACTTTCAAAAACCCATATGGATTAATTGAATCTTCTCAATAATTATTTTTATTCTCCAATCCACCTTATGATTCTTAGAAGGAGTCTTCAAGAGATTAATCATAAGTTGAGAGTCAGACTCAACTAACAACTTTTCCCATACAACCTTAGTAGCCTCCTGAAGGCCTCTGAGGATGCCATACCCCTTAGCAAGGTTATTGGAAAGAATACCCAAATTCTTAGCAAAAGTAAAAACCAGGGAACCATCTGAAAGTCTACCAATTACTCCCACACTGGCTTTTCTAGGGTTCCCTCTAGAGGATTCATCAGTATATGCTTCATTTTGCATTAGTCTTGGTGTGCTTATTAACCCTACTTCATCTCCAATTCTCCTACATAAACTAAAAGCAATGGAACAAGGACTACCCAATGCTTCCAATTTATAGGAATTTTGATGCCCATGTAACTACCTATTTAACTACCACCTACTCTTAGTTGTGTGCATGGTTGCCACATCGTCAATTCTACATGGACAAAATTTTTGTCATATTTATCTTTATTTCATATTTTTGATATTTTTATCTTTTCCTATTTTTGTCTTTTTATTTTATTATTTTTCAAAACTACATATTCCAGGTTTACCACCGTCGGGTGAAGTGGATGACAATTATGATGCATACTTCAAAGGTATCTGACACGCCATCAACTTGATAATAACTACCAATTCTAAAACTATTAAACCCATCACTATTTTCTTGTTCCTCCATCTCCTAATTACTATGATGATTATTTTGGCTTCTGGTAGTTTCCATATGATACTTTTCATCATTTCTTCTCATTCTTCGTGGTATAAATCACCAGTCTGGCTACTCCTCTTTTGTCGACTGATGATATATTTCTTGCCTATATTTTTGAATAGTTTCTTCTAGGCGTCTGCTACTCTTGACATCATCCTAACTTACCTCATCTACTAGATAATTACTTTCATACTTTATGTCTACCAGATGGCTTATTCCATCAATCAGACGTGTGGTTGCATCATCTAGATGGTTGTTATTAGGGTCCAAAAGGGATGATTCTTCATCTTGATAGATTCTTTCAGTTCTCCCATTGCCTTGTTGGATTATCACACAATCATCAAGATAGTGGACTATCATTCTTGCTTACTCATGATGGTTGATCATTTGATCATTGGAAGGATGATTCTCCCTCTATCCAATATTATAATAGAGTTTTCCTATTTTGTGGCCTCAACTTTGAATTTTATTTATCTGATGATATAAAACTACCCATATTCCTTGTTTTAGGTCCCTATCTTCTGCAAGATGGTGTGACTCATCCTTTTCCTCCTATTAGTCAAATATTTCGGATGTGGGGTTGTCATACTCCTAGTTTCTCAATATTCAATTAGTTTCTTGATTGTTCTTGTTGACGTCTTCGATTCCTACAAGCTTGCTAAGGTAGACTTGAAGGTCTATTCTCAAGAACATGTAGTGATGGGTTGACTTGGACTATATCCTCAAATGGTCCTTGTGGCCTAGTCCATAAACTAGTCAACCTATGGGTAGTAGGAGGGGAATTTCTTCCTCTTAGGCTACCGATATGGAGGTAAATCATGCTTCTCCCTTGGTTATGTAAGCTTGGCTTACCTAAAAGTCTTGATGAACTCCCGAGATTGCCCAAGTTATCTCTATTTTAGGCTTGATTTATTAGTTGTACATGTGTTTCTAGTGGATGTTGCTAATTCACCAATGTTAGTTGATGTAATATTATCAGTCTTCTATTAGCCCATATCAATCATTATCTCCACCTTTCTTCCTCAAATTATCATTGTGGTGCATAGTGAGTTAGGACTTCTTGGTACTCATATGAGAAGATAGAATCAGTAATTGAATAATTTTCTTCTCCTATAGTGTTCATTGACCATTTTGAGGTTTCTTGAATGCATTGCCATAATCATATCACTTCTCTTCAACATTGTCATAAGTCAAGTATTACCATACGATACCTAGCCACTTCATGTTTTGTCATATGTCTCATAGCTCTTGCATATGGTATTATCCACTCATGTGGTTCTAGTATTCTTGGTATCACATATTTATTTACTCCTCCATTGTACTCATATTATGGACTTAGAGACTCATCATATTCAATCACCTATGTAGTTTCAAGGAATCTAATCCATGTTTACCAACTTTAGGTTTCATCTTTATATCTTCGACAATCTGGGTTAGGATTGACGTGTGGTATATCAAGATCTCAAGGTTGATTCTCATCCTCACTTGAGTCTTCTAACCACCCATAATACTTTGGTCATTTTGTTACTTCCCTAACATATCACCATAGAATATTTACTACTTCTTCTTGACTTATCTTATATACACTACTAGAAGTCAAGTTCTGATGTGATTTCCTTGCTTTACTCTTTTCTAGTGATTTTCCACATTGTCAAGGATGCCTAATTAATGGTGATGTTGATTTTGAGGATTAAGTTCTATTAAGTATGATTCTCAATATATCTATGGATGAAATATCTAAATCTTCTATGAAAACTATATTGTTCCTTGCATTTTCCCTTATTTTTGATCCACCTACCTGCAGCCTTCGATTCTCTTTTTTTTAGACTATCTTGGTGTTGAATGATATAGATCCATTGATAATAAAATACTATCTAGAAAATTACCATTTGTGCTCTCTATAAAATCATCCTAATCTCTTTCAATCCATTTTTCTCTACGTCCATCCTATCGTTGCTACATTTGTTGCATAGTTCTATCCAGTTCCTGAATAACCTATTCCCTCAACTGTGCATTATACTTACAAAGAGTCTCATACTCCTCTTGCAATTATTACATTTCCAAAGCCATTTTTTGTGGAATTTTGGCTCCTTGGCCTTCATATTATTCCACTTTTGGTATTTGCCCTTGTGAATCTAAGTATAAAATATTTCAAAGTTGATTCTCTAATTCACTTTCTAGAACTTATACATTTGGTTCTAACTCTCTTTTTTTGATCACTGGTTCTTCTCTTCCAAATAACCATTCTACGTTAGTAGGTTCATCCTCTCAAAAATTATTTCTTGGCCCATCATGTTCATAGGATCGTATACCTAGTTTTGCTTCTTTGCTTGAGTTACTAGAAGTGTCCTCCTTAATTTCTAAGTTGATCATATTGATCTATGCCTATGCCTTGTACACCTTCAACTTAGAGCCATTTACCACTTTGGGGAAATTTGTTCCATCTAACTTCTTCAATTGAACAACCTCATTGTATGATACCTAGTCTAACTAAAAGTATCCAAGCCATATGATCTTCAAATTCCCTGGCTTGATCTCTCTTTTGCCATTGTATTTGAGAACCAAATCACTAGCCTTCAAGTTCATTTTTTGGAGATGCTTATTGTGTCAGTATTTATATCATTGCTGAGCAATATCCATTACCCATTGTATCAACATCATTTTATCACCTAGCTATACTAGTATTATGAGTCTCTCCTCCATGCTTTCTTCTTCATTTAGGTAGTTTTAAACAACTACTCTCAAGCTTGGTACCATGAATTCTACTAGTACTACCACCTCATATCCATACATCAATTGTAAGGGTGTGTGATTTGTGGTTGGATTGAATTTAGTTCTATATGCCCATAGAATTGCTAGTAAGAACTCATCCCAATATGTGCCTTCAATTACACATATTTTGTACATGACATAAACTAGAACCTTATTTGTTGTCTCCACTTACCCTTTTGTTCTGGGATAATATGTAATTGACAAAGAGTGAAATATTCTGAATTCCTTCATCAAATTCTAAATAATTTTGATAATTAAATGACCTCCTCTATCACTTTTCAATTGAAAAGATATGCTAAACCATATGATAAACTATTCATACAAAAATTGAGCCATGATCATTGTATAATTATCTAGTAAGGCTCTTACTTCAACCCATTTCGTTAAGTATTCCGTTGTGACTACGATGTATATACACTTCCTCTTAATGGCTTGTTCTCAATGGGCCCACAAAATCCAACCCCCATATTTTAAAAAGTTCTTGAGGTTGAATGGATGTAATGGAATGAAGCCCCGTTTCAATGGCTTTTTTATTATTTGACACTTATCACAAGCCTTAACAAAGTTCTTGGAATTGTAAAAAGGAGTAGGCCACCATAGGCCTACCAAAAACACTTTTCTTACTATTGTGTTAGGTCACATATGTCCTCTAGCTAATACTTCGTGTGCCTCCTTTAGGGTCTATTGTACTTCATATTCCATCATGAATCTTCTTAGAATATGGTCCTCCCTCATCTTGTATAGTAATCTTGAAATCAAGGTAAAGGGTGTATATTTTGTAATCACCTTCCACTATTCAGCTATTGTCATCTCCTTTGGCAGCTCTCCTGTCGATAGGTAATCCCTAATATGTTTATACCATGTGGGTATTGCACTTATCATGAACAACTATGTATCAAGAAATTCATCTGGTATTCCTCCTTTTGTAGATTCTCCAGAGTAAATCCTTGATATTTGATTCGTGATGATGTGCTTCTTCCCTAGTCTCACTACCACTAAAAACACAAATTCCTACAGAGTGAAAATCCATCGTCTCACTCATCCATATATTTTTGGCTTGTTGATTAAGTACAATAGCGCTTGGTGATCTACATATAAAGTAAAAGTGTTCGCCAAAAAATAGTATCGATACTTCTATATTACGTACACCATCTCTAGTGCTTCACGCTTGATTGTACTGTAGTTCTTCTCAGCTTGAGAAAATAGCTGAATTGCAAAGAAAATGGGATGATCTAACCCAAATTGACCTTATTGTGCCAATGTGCAACCAATAGCATAATTTGAAGCATAAACATGCACATGGAACTATAGAGGAGGAAAAATACCCTACCACGTACAATTACCAAAAGGTTGGATCCATACAGATATAAATTCTTATGGGGTGAAGTGTGGGGGCTATGTTGTTCTCTACACTCAGTGCTAGGGTATGGGTTCACTAGGAATGGTTTAAGGACTCGCTCCAAGTCCTTATAATTTTAGGATAGTTTGATGTGTTCAGTTTTAAGTAATCACCTAAGTTTGACCTTTCTAGATCTATGCTATGAAAGATAAAGGACAATGCAAAAAATAAAATGCAAGAATACAAGAGCTAGCCTAGTATGATTCTTTATTTGAATGCTTGCTAACCTAGGGTCTTATCCAAAAAATATTTAAAGCAAGGGCACAAGATAAATGCACAATATTAACCCTAGATGCACACTATATGCCTTTCACTTTTTAGATACCTATAATGGATATTCACATCAAATTTATAACCAATAGAACAAATAGAACACTTATCTTGACCGATGGTTGATCCTAGCCTTTTTTGCCTCTTGTCCAATGATATCATAAATACTTGTTTCTGCAAGATAACTTATGAAACACTTGAAAATAGAATTATCATTAGGGGGTCTACTTAGGCCAATGTATAGTATTACTTGGATGCATAGCAGTCAAGCCCCCTAGGTCCTTTAGATGAACTTTGAAAATAAAATTAAAAATTGACCTTTGGATAATCAATTATAAAACAAAAATGCAACAACAGAGAAACATAAAATAGATTATGCTAACATACCCTTAGATGCAATCTAGAAAGTACTCATGCAATTAGAAATTGACAAATTCCCCTAGTTCAATCTAAGGAAAAATCACACCTCGTAGATAGTGGGTGTGATAATGTTATAGGAAAAATCATGCTCCATCAGAACGAGGTATGATTTTGCTTCTATGAGAAAAAACCTTAAATTAGGGTTAGTGAAGTCACACCTCACTGGGACCGGGTGTGATTTTGCTTCAGACACATGAAAAATAAAATATAGATGCAGAACATAAATAAATATAGAAAAAAAATGCACATAACCTAATGGATGACGTAGAAGCAGATAGAAGAGATCAAGGTATCCGAACGGGAAATCTCTTTCACTCTAAACCACAACACAAATCCACAAAACCACACAACAATCCAATCAATGTAAGAGAAGATCAAATTTAAAATTTGCACTTCGAGGTTAGCTTGCAAAAGAAATAGGAAGCAGAACGAAAGAAAAATGTGAGCATAAATAATCATAATAATTTTGAGCTTGGTAATTGTGTGTTAGAAAAATCATCGTGTTTTTTTCTAAAGAGTGAGATTAACCCCTCCTTTTATAGATGAAAATTGAGGTAAAAAGAGTAGGAAAACAACATAGGTCTATGAAAAACATGCTAGAAAATGTTTAAACCTAGGTTTTAATAATTAAAATCCTAAAATAGAAAATTTGTACCTCGTGCCAATGGGGTGTGATATTGCTTTCATGAAATTACATCCCCTCGCAACTGGTTGCGATTTCACTAAAATACTAAGGGAGGCAAGGTAGGGGGAAAATAGACCCTCCCTTGCCTTGGGTAGGGGTTAGGGACCTCTTAGGGGTTCTAAGGAAGATTACCCACTAAAAGTGGATCAATTTTTTGTGTCTACATTTTGTCCCCTCTTTGATGCTATAACAATGCTAATAGTCATATCGGCTCCTCAAAGGTCACACCTAATCATTATTTGATTTATCTATTTATAATAGAATCATTAATTGAATATAATCATATATCAATTCATCATTATTACAATTGCATATTTTGTAAGACACTTATCCCTATCTAAGTGGCAAAGGACTGTAGCCCTCCTTAAGTGGTGTATTTGATTAAATTTCATTTCATTCAATTAATAAATCTATTTTTATTCATTTGAATTAATAAGTAGAATGATTCAAATGGTATTAGAGATAAAATGGGCAAAGAATTTTTTTTGAACCCATGTCATATCCAAACACTTTCAGTAATTTTAAAAAATAATTGAAGCCATCTTCGACTACTGTGGACTAGTGCATGCATATACAAAATAGTTATAACATATCCAATAGAGCAAAAATCTAGTAAGCTATAGTTCCATTTGGAGGCTCCAATTTGAGTGCAGTAATTCTAGAAAATTGTTACAACATTCTAGTTAAGAAACACAAAATATTCACATACCACCATTCAGATCACTGTGTAGCAACAAACGATTCACAAGTTGCAAGAAAGAAGCTTTCACATTAATATAGATCCTGACAATAGAAAATTCAAATTGGATTTACAAAAAGTTTCAAAGCCTAAGACCCGGTCAAGCACACAATTTTGGAGAAATTTTTTTTGATCAGCATAGTTCTATTATTATAGCATTTCAATCTGATCTCTACAAGGCATAAATAAATTGTTGTTTACTTTTCCGCACGTTGACTAGAATTTTAGTGGTTTATGATTCAAAGTCACAATACTAGCTATTCAGTATTCAAACATAGCATTGTCATCCTACTTTCATAGCCTTCACATAGATTTATCACGTGACCACCGAGGTATCTCCATACTGCTGGTAAGTTTTCATTAACAACACTAAACTTTTGTTCAACAATACTTTAGCTCACCAAAGAATAAATTTCTTCAGAACCTAAGGTTTAAGCAAAAGAAATTTAGAGCATTGCTTTGATTTCATCAATCCTCATCTACAGAAGGTGCATTCCATTCTGTCTTCCACATGATTTAAAATTTAACACTACTCTATTAATGCTACAACCAAAAAATAAATATTACCATCAGGAGCCACCTATGTTATCCTAGAAAATGGATAGTTTTGGTTTCTTCAGTTGATAACATACGAGTAATAGCATCCTATGCAGATTAATACAAAGAAAATATGGATTTACTATACATGCTTCATACAAGTTGGAATCAATGTAGTCAAATCTTGTTGCTGCAAGTCATCAATTTTTTAAAACCACAAAAATTTTGATAAGGGCATAGGGTAATTTATTTGTTTGGTTCATTCTGCCTTCTTTCACCTTAGTATTTTACCAAGAAATGCATAGATAAAAATGAGTAAAATATTGGCCAATAAACCCTAAATTCAACACTGAATAGGAATTTTCCAGGTGGTGATGAGAGTGGTTCATATCATTTCAAAGTGAAATATCACATCCTTCCTCTTGCAACTCCATTATAAAATTACATCCTTTGTCTTGATATCCTCACATTATAAAATTAGCATCCTTCATCTCATGTATAAAATTGAAAGAAGAGATAATTAGTTTTTAGTAATTTTAAGAAGAACAACAATATAGATGACCAGCCAGTTATAATAAATCAATAAAATTTAATTAAAATAATAATAATAATAATAAACCCTAAAAACAACAAAAATACCAACCTATAAAATCATGTCATCATTGGTATTATAATAGGGTTTCATAGTTTAAATCATTCAATTAGCTACCAATTAATCACCATAATTGTGGGTGATTTTACGTGGAAAATTCACAAGCTTCACTAGCGGGATTTTTTGAACGTTATAAAACCTATTAACCTTCTCAAGATAGGCAGACATCCAGGCAATATCAAAACACAAGCAAACATCCTTGATAGAGCATCGTGCAATAATATTAAAATGCATCATACAACATCATGGCTCAGGAGGCTTTATTAAGCATATAACCACCTTGAGGTGGTTAACTCTAGTACGTGCGACTAGTTGGTGTCTCCAGTCTCCGGTTATCTCAAATTTTTCTATGGTCCAAATATTTTAGGTATCCACCAAAATTCATCTGCGTGTCCATGGAAATTCATCCATGTGATTCAAAATAGAACATTGTAGTTCTACCAATTCCTAATCATAGTTGTGCACTCGTTCACGTGTCCATCAAAAGTCATCTACATGTCCACAGAAAGTCATCCACATGATTTAAAATAGTGATCGTGCAGTTCAAATCATGGCAAGTATAACCATTGTAATTTACAATTCCAATATAATAATTGTGACATAGTTGACAAGTGAGAAATAGAATGCTACAGCCCAATCTAACAGTTGTGATACCCGTAAGAAGATAGCTATGCCAAAATATAGCCGTTATAGCATAACGATAGCTGTCAAAGAAAAATTAAAAATTATAAAATAGAAATATAGTAGTTAAAGTAGATATTATAGCCGTTGAAACCAATTTTTGGATGTTGAAGTTGAAATTGCTAAATTTTCAAATAAATTGATCGTTTGGAGCCAATATTTCAAATAAAACTTGGTGTTGAAAAAAATATTGTTTTACCATTGAAGGGTTTACATTCAAAATTTTATCTACATCAACTTAGTAACAATGCTTGAGCAATTTTGAGTATGCCCTCTTAGCACCTACCAAATTTAAGACTTTCTAATTAAATTGTAGGGGATTCCAGAAGAAGATGCTACATGGGAGACAAAGATATTTTCCAAATTTTTTCCAGCTTTGAGGACAAATATTTTGAGGGAGACAGTCATGTAACAATCCTAATAGTCATGTTGCTTCCTCAAAGGTTTGAAAGAGAGATCCATGTAACAATCCTAATAGTCATGTCGCCTCTTCAAATGTCACGTCCATTCATTATTTGATTTATCTATTTATAATAGAATCATTCATTGAATATAATCATCTATCAATTCATAATTATTACAATTGCGTATTGCATAAGATACTTAGCCCTCTCTAAGTGGCGAAGGAATGTATCCCTCCCTAAGTGGTGTATTTTATTAAATTCCATTTCATTCAATTAATAAATCTATTTTCATTTATTTGAGTTAAGAGGTAGATGCTTTAGATGCATTTAAGGCCAAGTAAATATGTTAAATAAAGGATGTAGGCACACTCATTGGAAGAAGACAACAAACAAAAATGGGATGACCAGTTTAGAAAAAAGAGGTGGTGTAAAAATGGTGTCATTATAGACACTTTCCTGTTTTACATGTAAATCAAGAAATGAGGGACATTAATGTCTCTATAGGCTAGAGTGCCCCTCAATTTTTTATGAAGATGACATATCTCATAAAAACTTGAAAGAATTGATGCAGAGGAAGAAAGAGAGAGAAAGAACGAAAACCGAAGAAAATAAGGGTAACAACCAGGGTTTAAAAAGGGTGAAAAGGGTAAAAAACAACTAGGGTTTAAAAAGGGTGAAAAGGGTAAAACCCTAATCAATTTTCACCATGCATTGGTAGAGAAATGGCTCTAAGGAGAAAAAGAAATGGTTTTACCAGTTCATCGAGTAATAGTCACGAGGGACGAAGCTAGGGCATAAGAGTGAGTAAGTACCAAATTTCTCCCTCCTAATGCAAAATTTTCTCTATTTTTCATGAATTTGAGGATATGATATAGGGATTTTTAGAAATTTCACCATTTTTTATGGTGAGATTTGCATGCAAGAGTGATTTCATGGCCTAGCTACAATTTTTCTTCGGATGAAGCACGATGAAATCGCGCTCGGATAAAACTGAGTGTGATTTTGTGAAATTGTATCTCCTAAAATGGAGGGCATGATTTCGCGCTAATGAAATCATGTGCCCTAAGAATCAGGTGCAATTTCACAAGAAACTAGAAAAAAAGAAAAAAAACAAAACACAAGAGGAGAAAGAGGGAAAACAAGCAATAGCAAGGTGCAAATTACAAAATTATGATCAACTTTGTGCTTTGATTTGAAATTATAGATTTTAGTATTTTTATTTGAATTTAATTTATGAAATTGATTTGATTTTATTTGTCTATGGATACAGCTAGGTATCCTAGAGAGTTAAGAGTGGAGGGCAGGAGCTTTTACGGTAGCTATATGCACTAGGATAGATGGAGAGATATTGGCTAGAGGTAGTGGGGCTAGACCACCTAGTGAGGATGCCTCACATTGAGATAGATAGGGCTATGTTGATAGTCCTAGTAAAGAGGTCATACCCAGAGTCCTCTACTTTTTTGTTACCCATAGGAGAGCTCACTATCACACTCGAGGATGTGTTGTAGATCTTGTGAATCCCTATTAGAGAGACACCAATTTACAGAGCATGGGGATAGGTTGTCATACTATAGTGGTTCTTGATAGGTTTTACCCACCAGGTATGAGAGATAACCATATCAGTCAATGATCTAGGGGGCCAATATGGAGTAGACCCTCTGATCACTATGCTCTATGGGATTGTGGTTGGGCTACTGATGTGTAATACTAGCAAGTAATACTTACCATGGGTGATTGTGGAAGTAGTAGTAGACATACATGATCAGGAGGTTTGATTCACATGGGGTCCATATGTGTTGGTCCACCTATACAAGATGTTGTATAACATCATGTATAAGTGGTGTACAAAAATGGTATGTATGATATTGCTTCAGGTGTTGGGAGCACACCATGATATAGATACTGAAGGCACTACCAAGCCCACTACCAAACCTAGAGTAGCCAATAGTATACATGTGGTCAATGTTCCTAGAGAGGACCATGAGGGCCTATGAAAGGAATCTACCACTAGCATGATGGGTGATTGACAAGATTCAGGAGGTGAAGCTCATATGGTAGCTATGGTGGCTTCACCCTAGGTGGGTTGAGGATAGAATAGAGCTTAGCCATGATACGAAGGATCAGATGGTTGAGGCTAAAGAAGGGGGAGCCAGAGATCTTCAAATTTAACCGAGTCCTTTAGTAGTTTAGGATTTTATAGGTAGTCCCATACCTGGGGGACTATTGGTATCGAAGGGTAACCCAAGATCAAATAGGGGTGGGAGGTGAGCTAGACCTCACTAGATGGGTTGAGGAGGATATAGATGATCCTCCTTATGTTGATCTAAGGGTGGATGATGCAGGAGTGGCTATCAGGTATAGGTGGTGGTACAAAGGAGTTATACCCCAAAGGATATCATTGTTAGTACTGATATATAGGCACCAAGATATGGACCTAGGCATACAATAAGAATTCTAAGATGTGGTTTACCAAGCCACAAAGAGGGTATAGTAGGTCCTTATCGCTCTGATATATATGTTGACTTATGTTCATATCTTGGTGGTAGAGGAGGCTATCAAGGTAGCAAGGTTCAGATAAGCGGGGGTGAGAGATGTCCCCACATATATAGGGAGGATATAGATCAAAGATCCTAGAGAGACCTCTACATATACAACAGTGGCTAGCAATAGCTATGAAAGGAGGGAGATAAAGGAGCTATGAGCATAGGTAGCTTCTCTAAAGAGCTATATGGCCTAGTTCTATAGGATAAGGCCAAGAGGCTAGAGGAACTGTAGAGTTTATTGAGTAATATAGAGGCTGAGAGGGACATGGATTAGGCAAAAACTAGTTGGATCTAAGGGGAGATGGCTTATTTTTATGGAAAGCACCAGAGAGCTAGGGTAGAGGGGATGGTTGTTGTTGGAAGCAGCCAATTAGGAGGTGTGGTGTAACTTATTTATGTAGAGTTATGGTAGATAGGAGAGAGGTTAGAGACATCCCTTTAGTAGGCTATGTTTTACAAGAAAACTCACTATGTAGTTATCCCACCAGGTCAGAGGATGCCACTTCCTCCATCCTTGTAGTAAGTGAGGAGATCGTGGTCTCGATTGTAGATGGCATCAGTATCACAATAGTTTGTATCATATCCTAGGTTTCCTCCTCCTTAGGGTAGACCATATGGAGCTAGCTCTTAGAGCTAGGAGAGAGAGGATTGGGGATTGGGATGATGCACCAATTTTTGTATTGTGGTATGTATCACTAGGTTGAGTGTACCGATTCTAGATTGTGGTACATCAACCTGACATGATGATGATGATGAACTCTTTTTCTCTCGAGTAATATATAGTTACTTTTGTTGTTTTATTGTATGTGTAATATTTTTTTAATGCATATTTTTATGTGTTTCTATTTATGTATTTTTATGTAAGTAAACTATCATAATGCAAACTATATGAAAATAGATGGATGTAAAAGGAAAGAAATGAGAAGAAGAATAAGGAGAAGGATGAGGGATAAAATTTAAAAAAAAAATGAGAAGAAAGAAGAAGAGAGAAAAAGAGGGAGAAGAAGAAGAGGAAAAGGAAGATGAAGAAGAAGAAGAAGATGATCCAAAGGTCAACCATTTGAAAAGAAGAAGAACTAACGACCCATAGTATGGAACTAGCATAGGTTACGAGGAACTAGTGTAGTTAGATACCATAAATAATTTTAAAAAGAGAGTGTTGACTGGTAATTTTGCCCTATTGCAAAACCACACTCACAATTAGGATTTTTATTAGAAAACCTTCTCTTGCAAAGAAATCGAAATCTCTCCAAAGTTCCTTTTATTTAATGTAGACTTGTGTGCTTGTGAAGATGTATAAAAATAAATTCTAGGAATACCTTAGTGACCTACAAACAACTATTAACAAGGGGCCTGTGTTGATATTACTTTGATTTTGCCATGCTATTGTTGTTCATTAATTAAAAGAGCTTGAGTTCCCTTATGTGCATAAATAAAATGATGAATGAATACCTAAAGTTGATCCTAACTCATGTTATTTATGATTTGTTAAAGTAATTTATCCCTGAATACTTGTTACCAGATACCTTTTATCTTCAATTAAAATGTTTTGTTAGCAGGTGCTATGGTGAACCACTTCATTTTATCTTTGATTTAATGTGAAATTTGGAGTTAGTACTTGTTGTTAGCAGATTTATTTTACTTAAGTTTAACATGTGTTTTTAGCAAGTGTTGTGGCAAGCCACTTCATTTTTTATCTTTGCGTTAATGTGAAATAGAAGTCAGTACTTGCTATTAGTAGATTCTTTTTATCTTTAGATTAAAATATTGTTGTTAGCAAGTGTTGTGGAAAACCACTTCATTTTATATTTGCCTTAATGTGATATTGGAGTTAGTAAATCCCTCTCTTGAATGCAACTTGATTTTATCTTGGATGGTTAAGCTCTATCCGAGCAAGAAAATAAAGTGAGTGAATATAAATGTGAAATGTGAATCTTGAATGATGCTTCAATTCATTTAATTTGATTTGAATAGATTTTATATTACCTTTTTTTGCTTTGAACATGAGAGAAAATAATGTAAATGACTAACTTTGAAAGTATAATAGCCTTTGTATGCCATATAAATTACCCCCTTTTAATGAAATGGTAATTTTCATAAAGGGAGTCAATTTATTGCTTGAAAAATGAAATGCAAAGCCTAAAAATTCTATTTTCTTTTAAACTATGAAATCATGCAAAACTAAAATAAAAATTCCTGCTAAAAGTGTGAACTTCAAATAATTTTGGAATTTTGAATTTAAGTTAAAACAAAAATGTATGTACTTTAAATGGAACATTAAAGCTTATTCTTTCAATCTATGTAACTCTTTTTGGAATTTTATGTTTTTTTCATTTTTTTATTTTATTTTGAAAACTTAAAAAAAAATGAAAAACATAGGATTAGAAAATAAAAATAACATGAAATTTTGGAATATGGACCAGAATGTGGATAAGACCAAAGAAAACTAATGCAAACAAAATCCAATATATGCTACAAAAAAAGGTTAGATTTTGAACACAAAACACATCCGGGTTAGACCTGCATCTACACAATCTGAAATTTGGTTATGGCAAGAGTCTAAGGAGTTAAAAAGAACATGCAATAAAAATACTAAAATGGTGCAACCATATCCATGCATAAACACCATAAAACTCAATTAGTGAATATGAGAAAGAAATTCAATAAACACAAATTGATATTCAAAAGTTCATTTCCTGCATACAATGGTGAAAAAACAGCTCCACAGTAGTTTGAATCAGCTTCCAATCTCCTTCCATTGCTTCCTGTTCCAAAAAATCATCCCCTATTTCCTTTGCTTCCATGGCCTTTTAAAGCTTTCCAACCCTAAAAAGATCTTCTTCATTTCATTTCCCCCCTTTTCATTTGGCTTAGTCACGTAACTTATTTGTAACTACAATATCTTCCAAATGAAACGCTTCTTTCATAATGCTTTTTGCCAATAATAAATTGGTAAATATCTTCCAAATGAATCGCTTCTTCCATAATGATTTTTTCCAATAATAAACTGGTAAATATCTTCCAAATGAAATGCTTCTTGCATAACCCTTTTTTACTAGTAATGAATTAAAATATGCTTTTCTTTTATTTAGAAACCTGCTAACATCAATATAAAGCATTACTTCAAAGTATCTTTAATAAAATCATAAAGGCAGGTGCAATTTCTGAAAACATGATTTTCATTCTGCTGGAGGTGGGAAACAAGGTTTCCAAACCCCTGAAAGCTGTGAGGCTCAAGGAGGGAACAAGCAAGGTTCTGAAGCAACTGAGGAAGAGCAGGTGGACAGTGACAAGGACACTGAGGGTTTTAAAAAATTAGAGGGACACGAACCCCCTGATATTATTTTTGATAAGAAGGCCCACATCAAGAATTCTGAGGGCAATAAGTCTTTTGCACAGGCCCTTAAAGGTGGCAATAGGGTTTCCTTACATTCCTTACCACCTCTCACTCCCAATGGGCAGAAGGTATCCGTGCCTGAAAGCGTAATGGCAGACTTTATATCGATGGAAAATTTTTCTCTGGTAGGCAAATTCATAGGGGGCAGGCCGGATATTGAAACGATTCGACGATGGGCATCCTTGAAGTGGAAGACTTCTGGACACATGGAGATTATTGCATTATCAAGGGGGTTTTTTGCGGTACGCCTTAACAATAGTGAAGATGCTAGTCGTATTCTAACAGGAGGACCTTGGTTCTTGGGCCGAAGAAGTCTTTTTCTTAGGAGATGGGCCGAGGATTTTGACCCGGAAAAGCAGAGCATAAACTTTGCCCCCATTTGGGTCCGTCTCCCAAATCTCCCGTTTCATTGGTGGCATGAGTATTTTCTTCAGGGTATTGCCAAGACCATAGGGGAATTGGTGGCCATTGACAATCCAACCCTTGCACGCACCGTAATGACGCATGCTAGGATTTGTGTAAATGCAAACCTAGAATCTGAGCTTCCTACTCATGTGGAGTTAGAATATGGAAATAAAACAAGATTACAGGTCATCGAATATGAAAATAGACCGGCATTTTGCTCTGACTGTAATATTCAAGGCCATCTCAAAGGACAATGCTCTTTTTTGAGAAGCCAGCAAACCCTTCCTAGGAATAATGATTCCAAGCGGCAGTCTTTCATAAATAATGGCAAATACATAGGGATGTACAGGGTTAAAGATCCAAATGTTGAAAAGGCAAAGGCCTCTGGTTTGGGGCAAATGGAGAATGAGGCTGAGCTTCACATGGACAATGGTAAGGACAAGCAAATTGCTACATCACAAACTGACCAACAAAAGGTATGCTCTCCTTTCGAAAATCTAAATAAATTTAACATTTTGGCTGAAAACCAAATAATTACAGAGGAAAATCAGAATGAAGGGTCTAATGTTGAGGATATAATTCTTGGTCTCCCTGCTTACCTTGACTCCCCAACCAAATCTGGACCTTCCAATCCTCCTTCTGTTGGCCATAAAGAATGCCCTAATGATGAGTCTTTTTACGCCCCAGAAAGAGAAAAAGTGCTTTCAGAATTAATCAGCCCTTCCAAGCGACATTTTTCACCTTTGTCTTTGTCCCAATCCAGAGAAGGGGTTTCCAGTACTGTTATCCAACAGGTTACCCAAACCAAATTTAGCCCGAAACAGACTAGAAGCACAATGAAGTCCCCCATGATTGACTGTGGAGGTGAGAAAAAAAAGGGAAGAAAGTCAAATGCCCAGCAATGGAAAGAAGAGGTCCAAGATGAGATAGCTAATGGAATTCGGACTACTCTGTTTCCATCAACTGGTAATCTTCCCCTTGAAGAAAACAAAATTCTTAAGCCCCCTCAAGTCCAAGGCAGGGGAAGAGGAAAAAACTTTAAAAGTTCCAAATGAAGATCATATCCTCGAATGTAAGGGGGCTCAATGGCCTTCCTAAACAGCGGTTAGTCAAATATTTAAGAAGAGATTTTGATCCCACTATTCTTATTTTGCAAGAAACTAAAGTCGATGAAGTTTTGTCTAGAAAAATTGCCCTCAATATCTGGAAAAAGGGAGAAGCAATTTTTTGCAAAGCCAATGGAACCTCGTGTGGTCTTCTTTGTATCCGGAATCCAGGGAAGGTGGAAGGCAAGGTTATTCAATTAGGAGAAAGGGTAATGAGCATTCTTTTTAAGGATAAGGTTAGTGACCTTTCTTGGATTTTAACAAACATGTACGCCCCTAATTCTGTACCTGGGAGAGCTGATCTATGGAATTTACTCAATCATTTCAAGGAAGCTTTTCAGGATATCCCATGGATAGTGGCGGGGGACTTTAATACCCCTCTTTACCCCTCTGATAAAAAAGGGGGAGTAGGAATTCCAGCAAGAAGTATAGAGGACTTTCAAGATTTCATCAACAACAACAATTTATTGGATGTCAAATTAAAAAATGCTAAATTTACTTGGAGCAATAGGAGGTCTGGAAATCAACTTATAATGGAAAATCTTGATAGGTTTTTTTTGTCACAGGAAGCAATACAATCTTTTGGGGATGCAAATCTGTTGTCCTTGCCTCGCATTGGGTCTGACCACAACCCGATTTTACTTGAAATTGAAGAGACTCCAAAATTCAAAAGGCCTTTTAGGTTTGAATCTATGTGGATGCACCACCCTGATCTCAGAGACAGAATTTCTCAGTGGTGGCAGCATTCTTGTCAGGGCAGGCCTTCATTCAGATTAGCACAGAAACTTAAAGTGGTGAAAGAAAATCTAAGGATCTGGAATAAAGAAATTTTTGGAAATATTTTTGAAAACAAGAAAGTCATCTCTGAAAGGTTATCAACCATTGAGAAAAAACTTGAAGAGGGATTGCCAGACCCTTCCCTACAGGCAGATGAAAAGAAAGCCCTTGCTGAGTACCATAATGTTTTAGCCTACGAGGAGACTTTTTGGCGGCAAAAGTCTAGAGCTACCTGGCTAAAAGAAGGTGATGCCAACACAAGATTTTTTCATGCATCTACCTTAAGGAACAGAAGCCACAATAGAATTAAAGAACTTGTTAGAGATGATGGATCATCCCTTTCTAGTCCTAATGAGATCAGAAATGAAGCAGTTTCCTATTTTTCGAATCTTTTAGGAGAAGAACATTTCAGTTTTGCCTTAGCTTCGTAATCAATGCTTTACCATATTCCTCATTTAATTTTTGATGACTTGAATGGGGAGTTAATTAAGCCTTTCACGGATGAAGAAATCAAAGAGGCCCTCTTCTCAATGAACCCTGATAAAGCTCCAGGTCCAGACGGGTTTTCACCTCATTTTTTTCAGGCTTTTTGGGATATTGTAGGTTTTGATGTATGTGCTACTATCAAGGAATTTCAGTCCACAAAGCATATTCCGAGAAGTTTTAACTCCACTTTTATTGCTTTAATCCCAAAGATTCCTACTCCTAGATCTATGATGGATTTTAGACCTATTAGCCTTTGTAATGTTGTTTATAAAATTTTGACCAAGGCGATTGCAAATAGAATGAGGAAGATCCTTCCTATGTTTATTGATGTTTGTCAAGGCAGTTCAGTCCCTGGAAGGTCCATCCTTGATGGTGTCATAACAGTTCATGAAGCCCTCCATTCGGTAGTCCAGACTAAAAACCTGCTTTTGCTCTCAAGCTGGATATGAACAAGGCTTATGACCGCATAAACTGGAGTTTTGTCTCTCGCCATTCTTCAGAAATTTGGTTTTCATCATGAATGGATCAAGCTTTTGGAAGGATGTTTTATGAAACCTTGGTTTTCAGTCCTTGTTAATGGTGCTCCTGCTGGATACTTTCAAAGTAAAAGGGGCCTAAGGCAAGGTGACCCTATCTCTCCCATGTTGTTTATCATTGTGGCTGAAGCCCTTGGGAGGACAATCAAAGTTGCCTGTAATATTGGTCTTATTTCAGGAATTAAAGCATCATCACAAACACAGGCAGTTACACATGAACAGCTTTGTGGATGATACTTTGTTGTTAACTCTTGCATCACTTTTTGAGGCTAAGGTCATAAAACATATTCTAGAGCTATATGAGGATGTCACGGGGCAAAAGGTAAATTTTTCAAAGAGTAAAATTTATTTCTTTAACACTCCCATTCAGAGGCAGATTAAGATTGCTAGGATTCTTGGATGCTCAGTGTCTACTCTTCCATCCACATACTTAGGCCTTCCTTTATTTACAGGCAGAGCTACTGATTCCATGTGGACTAATGTAATTGAAAGAATTCAGAGGAAGTTGGCTGGATGGAAAGGGAATTTGTTATCTCAAGCTGGCAAGGCAGTTCTCACCAGGTTTTCCATTCAAAGCATCCCTGTCTACTTTCTCTCTATTTTTAAAGCTCCTACAAGTGTCTACACTAAAATTGAACAGATCCAGAAGAGGTTCCTATGGACTGGTTCTGAATCTAAGCAGCGCTTTCACTTGGTGTCCTGGGATAGGGTTTGCAAACCAAGGGAGTTTGGAGGTATTGGGCTAAGGAGAATACAACATTTAAACATGGCCCTCCTGGCCAAACAAGCATGGCGTCTTCTGACAAATGCAAATGCATAATGGATTACTATAATCAGAAGAAAGTATTTGCAAGAAACTGAATTCTTAAGTTATTCCTTTCCTCCCATGGGATCAATTTTTTGGAAATCAATCCTTCAAACTAAAAACTTGCTAAGCAAAGGGCTACGTTGGAAACTGGGAAATGGAAGAAACATTGATTTCTGGGACCACAAATGGTTAAAGGACTATCCCCTCTCTGCAGACCCCATCCTTTCAACCCTTAGAGCTTGGACAATTGAAGTTTTTGGTACCAAAGTTGCAGATTTTATTACTTTGTCAAACAATAGAAGGGTTTGGAAGCCAATAATGAACAATGATCTACCAGGGGCATCAATAATACTGGAGAATGAATTAAGACAGTCTTTACTCCCTTCTGGCATTCTTGAGGACCAGCTTATCTGGGAAGCTTCAGACAATGGGGAATTTTCTGTCAAGACTGCTTATCTGATGCTTATTGATAATGATGAACCTACTTTCCCTCACTTGGAAGTTTGGCCCAAAAGCATTGTTCCGAAGGTTGGGTTTTTTGCATGGTTGGCCATCCAAAATAAGATCCTCACCATGGATAACTTAATAAAAAGAGGTGTGATTGTTGTTAATAGGTGTTATCTTTGTATGTCTGAGTGGGAGTCTATTGATCATTTGTTTCTCTATTGTAATTTTTCTGTCTCAATCTTGTTAGGTCTCGTTACAAGTGTTTCATATTTATTGGGTCCATCCTCATTCCATTTTTGACTTATTTGTCCAGTGGCCTTCTCCCTTTTTGAATAGGCATCTTAGGTATATGTGGAAGATCTGCCTTCATCACTACTTGTGGCAGATATGGTTGGAAAGGAATCGTCGGGCCTTCTTGGATAAGGTTTCTCAGTCATCCTCTGTCCTGTCAAAAATTTTAGTATATGCTAATGAGAATGCTTGTTTAGTGCCTCATCGCATCTAGACCTCCAAATCCTTTTGAAGCTTCATTAGGCCAGTCATTAAACTTACCTCTCACTGATGGCCTCAATCATCCTCAAGTCTGTCCTAGAACCATGATCACATGGACCCCACCCCCCTTAGGGTGGATTAAGTTAAATTTTGATGGGGCATCTAGGGGCAACCCAGGTGAAGTTGGGGCTGGTGGCTTACTTAGAGACCACAAGGGTGAGGTGCTTGTAGCTTTTGCTGAACATCTTGGAGCTCAAACTAACAATGTGGTCGAGCGAGGGCGCTTTGGAGGAGCCTCAAGGTGGCAGAGAATTATCCAGGGAAACTGTTGGTGGAAGGTGATTCTCTTATTATTATAAATCTTCTAAAGAACACTAAGAGAGCTCCTTGGAGATTTGATGACTACATCCACGAAGCAAGGGCTCTAATTCATGATCGACCTGAGGCCATAATTTTGCATACCTTCCGGAAAGCAAACATGGCAGCTGATAGGTTGGCAAATGAAGGCATTGTAGCAGAAAATTTGATCACGTGGACTGAAAATCTTCCTCATGCAGTCTCAATGGTGATAGATAATGAAAAATTTTAGATTGGAAGGCTCAAAGTGGATCAATGACAGAAAATGGGGGCATTTTTAAAAATATTTTTTTGAACCTTATAATGGCTTTTGTCATATTTGTTTTTTTTGTTCATGTGACTAGTGTTTTTTGCAGCTGGTGGGGCACTGATATAGGTTTTTTATCTACAAATTCATGCATGGGAAACATCCGCTTTGGCCTCAAGTATTTCCCAAGGTGTGTTTGGATTCGATGTCGCAAAAAGGCCCTAGCAAGAAATAACAAAGTGTTGGAGATCCCTGACAATGAGGTACCAGACCCCACCATAATAGTCTTGGAGAAGATGACAATTTCATCAGCCTCCAACAGTATCAACCAGTTGAAGAGTCTGTCTGGCCTCATCAATGCAGTTGTTGATTTGTGTGATTCTCTAAATCTTCTGTTTTATAGCCAGCAGTTCCAGGGGCACAAGGAGTCGAAGGCAAAATCTAAAGATGATGGCAAGGAGGATGATAAGAAGTTAGATGAGGACTACAAGGAAGACCGCTTGGCCTCTTGGCTGTCCATTCTATGGGATGTTTTTTTGACCATATTCTATTATTTTTATATGGGCACAAGCTACTCTGCATGGTGCTTGCATGATTAGTTTTTGTCTTTGTTAGTTCTATTTTGCGTCTTTCTTTTCTGATGGCCATAATATTAGGCTTCCATAGTTTAGTTTGGTTGTATTCTCGTTGGAAGAGTAGGTCTTGGCCCTTTTTGTTGTCGGTTTAAACTTTTAGGGCTTGGCCTTTGTCCAGTTGGTCAGTGGACCCTATTTTGTAAAATGGTTTTGGGTCAACCAGTTAAAACCCGGTGTTAATTATAATATTCTCTTACTTACCAAAAAAAAATACCAAACCAATATGTAAAGAAATATTAGCATGCCATGAGAAAAAGAAATGCTATTCTTTTGTTTTATTTTATTCATTATATATATATATATATATATATATATATATATATATATATATATATATTATTCTTATTTGTTTTTTTTTAGTTTTTTTTGCTTTTCTTCTATTTTTATTTTATTTTATTTCTTTATTTAAATTTTACTTGCTTTCTCTCTTTTTTTTAAATTTTAAATTTGATTTAATTAATTTCAAATTTTTGAATTTATTTAATTCAAAACATTAAAACTAACCAAAACAATAAAATAACAAAAATAAGAAATAACCTAACCAACACATTAGACAACTTAAAATAAACTAAAAGGAGACACTAGTCAACACACCCAACTATTGAAATTATCACGCAAAGAAATTAAAATTCAACAAAAAATCTAAAAATTAAAGGTGGATCCCCAAGTTTGGGGCTATTTTGGGAATGGCCACAACAAATGGTGACTCTGCTGGGAAATGTTCCTGAGCATTTTGGGTGAAGAACCTAGTTTTAAAAACAAACAAATCGAATATTAGAAATAAAACTATTCAACAACATCCAAAGACGATGGGGATAGACAACTTCAATTGAAAACACATGAACCATTTATTTAGCTAAGTGTGTGAAAGTGTTTTCATTCTAGCCTTCTTGAAACTATTCAGAATCTATCATCTATTTTACATTAGGCTATAAAAATATTAGTCATGAAGAAAACATATACCTTTGCATTGCTCCATATGCAGTCAAGCGTTTATAGCCTCGGTGGAGATGCCTCACTCACCCAAGTGTTAGATCAAATTTTCCTTTGCCTCCTTTATAGACATTGCTCCACTGCCAACCAAACATTTGTAGCCCTGGTGGAGATGCCCTAAGCCTTTTGATTAATATAGGTTTTTAATATTGCTTTGCAAACTTCATCTGCCACCTGGGTTAGAGATCAAATAAGGCTAAAGATTGAATATAAAATTTTTTGCCTTAATTTGCAAACCAAATAACTTCAACTTTCAATATTCCAAGAATTCCCCTTAATATGATGTGTTCATGTGTAGCTTTAGCAAAAGGATTCATTGTTCTAAAATTTGCTATCTTAGTCCCCAAAATCTAGGAGCAAATACTAAATAATTGTATCCCATTTTCCTTGGCCCTCATGATAAGTAATTCATCCACTCAAGAGGCCAAAAAACTACCACAAAACACAACCACCAATAAAGGAACCAACCCAAAACTCGAAAATTGCAAATGAAAACCTGAAACCAAGCCAAAAACCTATCCTAGTACAAACTGACAAGACAACAAACACAAAACTCACCAAACCAAAAAAATTGAAATAAAATCCAAAACATAAAACTAACACAAAAACACGAAAACCAAAACTTATATATGCTAATATACAATATGAAGCAAAAATTTTGGCTATCACTTGGATCCCAAACATGATTAGCGCACTTTAAAATACATATGTTATCATATGCATGTCAAGCTTTACATAAACCCAACCAAAGAAAAATTAGGCCAAACAGTACAACAACTTTTGCTTTGCCACTCCCACACAACCACTTTGATTCAATTTTATTGGCTATTCCATGTTGAAAATTTGATTCATTAAACTTACAAGTGAATACATGATTTTCAACAATATTTTTCTTATTCAAGGAGAGGTAAATTTCAATATTAGATTCATTTTCACAAGCATGTATGATTTCCTTCAAATAAGAGGCTATTTATAAATTTTTTAAAGCAAATTCATCATCTATGTCTTTAGGCCAATCATACTCATGCAATAATTTACAAGTATCTAGGATATTTACTAAATGAGAATCATTATAATCTTGTATCCTAGATTCAATTGTTAGTTGTTGATGAACCTGATTTAACAATTCTAGCATGTCTACTTCTTATTCATTTAAAAAATATATCTCATTAGTGGTGTGAATATAAATCCACTCTAGTTCTTCTGAAGAAGAAAATTTCACGATATCGCCTTAAGGGCCTTTCCTTGCAGTATATGTCACTTTTAAAGCATGCATTCAAAGGAAAGTGTGCAATAAGTAATCTATGTGAAATGAAGCGAAGTATGTAATAAGAATTTGGATTTATCATTACATTTATTTATTCATAGCTTCAAATTTAGGTTACAAAGCATCCTCTTGAAGGTTTTACAAATGTGATACATTCAAATTTTACAATTTCCCAATGGATCTAGTCCCTTGGAATGAAGCCTTTAAGGCAATTTTAACACAAGTTGTGAAACTTGTTTCCCATGCCCAAGAGCCAATATTGGGTTTGTATTGAAGTTTTTCCTTAGCTCCTTAGATACTTATCTCCTTCCCTCTATTGAGAATACCTGCACCTACACACATGAGATTTCAAGAGAGTCAGTAGCACCTGCATATCATAGAGAAAAGCCTTAGAAACATGAAGAAAGGGGGGTCAATATCACAATATAAAAGTGATCTATGTGCATAAAAACTGATCTACAGTAAGAATGAACATCTTATAATATAATATAAATAATAATAACCAGATTTAGAAGCAATATTTAATGTAAAACTATGCAGAAATAGTGGTCGCTCTGGGGTGAGCCATGTAGACCTGCAACATTGGGGACTCCAAATCCTGAACCAAAACTCCTCCAAATGACCTCAAATTTGGACCAGAGGTTCATCTAGACATCCTAAGGAGGTCTATGGAGGAATTTATCCAAAATTATCTACTATTTTGGGACCATCCCTATGAGTGCCATGGGCTGACTACTAGTCGTCCCTAGGTGGGACGGTTACAAAACTACCTTAGTTTTGTCACCTATGGCCTTGGGAATTGGTCCAAAATAGGGTGAGGGTGTTTTCGATAGATGGGGCCAAAATGTTCTTCAATTTGGCTAGTTTTGGGTTCAACGGATCGAGCCTAGTTGCCCCTGAAATCACCTTCTAAGCAAGGGGATTTTCAAGGCCAAGGCGAGGTGAGTGTTTTGCAAAAATCTTGGGTATGAGTGGAGGTATAATTTGGCAGCACTTCATTGCTCCAAATTCTATCTTCCTCCTCCTTTTAGAATGAGGTTTTAGGCCTCCTTTTATAGCCCAAAATGGCATCTAGGGCCAAATGGCATCTTTGCCATGTGAGGCAAGTGATGCCACTTGTCCTAATTGCATCATTTGATTGAGGAGGGGAAGGTTGCCCCTTTGGGGCTCCCAATATACTGCCCTATAGTCCATTAGTAGGTCCCCAATAAATTTGGGGTGATTGGACATGCTAATGGTAGTCTTGGATTACCATTTAGCGCATCCTTTGAATTTTTCAAGGGTCCAGTTAGGGGCCATCCCACCCAAGGAATGGTTGTTGATGGCCGTCCCTGGGTGGGACGGTCACCAACTGTGGCCATCCCTAGGTGGGACGGTCACCATTAGGGGCCCCAAAACTGCCCCAGACTGCTAGGAACCCTCCAAAATAAGTTTTGGAGGGTTTTGGAAGCCTTTTTCTAGCCTAGAGGGGTGCCTAATAAGGCCATATGTTGTCGATAAGAGGGCATATGTAATGCACTGATAGTCTTATCTGATTTACATGATTTAGGTGTCTACAGATACCCCATTTTTGGGATGCACGATGTGAAACAAAGCGTTGAGCAAAAATAGATCACTAAATCATCGAATGATCAAGGTTGTTCATTAACCTAATCAACTCTGGATGCCTTCATTGTGGAAAAGCATACATTCTTGGAATCCTTTCTATTGACATAGTCGAAGGATCGATTGCATGTATACCTTTCAGTCGTGTTGTAGTAATAGTATTATGGGGCTTAGGGCATACTAGGTCTTGGTGCCTTGTATTCTTGTAAACCTTCACATGGGTCAATTCCTGAGGTTTCAAGGAGGTCAAGCCTATTTAATTTGCTTCTTATGCTGATTCTTTGCCCTAGCATGGGCTTGAAAATTTATCTTTAGCCAAGATTCTTTTGAATGCATGGAATTTTACACTTTTGAGTGTTTAAATGTTGATTCGATTTTTGACTTCATTATGATGACTACCCCCTCAAGTGATGATTCAATGAGGGCATGAAAAATGCTAAAGTGATGAGTCACTTGACACATATGACTTAATTAGGGTAACTCTTTATTTTACCCATGGTACTATATACCTGTTCGGAGGTGATTTTTGACTATTTTGATGAATAGTTTTGGAAGCAAAAGGCCCAATATCTCATTCCCATGGGGTGGTCCATCCATGGAGGCCTTATTGGGGACTAAAATAGAGTCTTTTTATGCATCCAAAATTATTATAGGTTCAGTCTAGATCCCTCTCATTTTCTTGCCCAATCTGCCTTGTTTTTGGTGGGTTTTTGGCCCATTTTTTGATATTTTTGATGTTTTTAAGTGCAATTTTCTTATGACCATCCCAGGGGGGATGAGGGAAGTATTTTTGAATTTCCCATGGTGGTACGGCCAGCCAAAAGTGTGCTCATCCCACCCAGGAGTGGTCGGCTTCTTTTGGAGCTATAAAAGGCCAAAAAGGGCCATTTTAGCTCATTTGTGCAACTTGCTTGGAGAAGTTGGAGAGGAGAGGAGGTAGGAGAGAGTTTTATGAAGTAGATAAATTACTAAAATATCAACCCACAACATGATCCAACCAATGGACGCATCGGGTGGTGGAGCCAATGCGAAATGGGTATGGATTACATGCTTTTCTCTGCCCTATTTTATTGAATTTTTGCAATTTTTGCTCTAATTTCATGACTACAGCCACACCCATGATTTAAGAAACTTAGGAGTACTTAAATACATAAAATTTAACCTTAGGAATGCTTTATTTGCAAAAAATTAGGGTTAAAAATCAAATTTTTTGTGTTTTTTAGGGTTTTTAGGGCATTTTTAAGGGTCAAATTGACCTTATTTTACCCCTATTTGGGGACCGTCCCTATGAGGGAAGGTTACTAGTGGCCATCCCTTGGTGGGAAGGCTAAAAAATTAGGGGCCTTCCCTAGGTGGGACGGCCAAAAACTGGGCCAAAAAAGGCCCTTTTTTATGTGTTTTTTTAGTGTTTTTATAGCAAAATTTTGCATTTTTAGGGCCTATTTGACACCCTGATTTGCATGAGCAGATAGTTAGGAGTCGGTACAGGGTATCGAGTCTCTTTCAGGTCACTAGAGACCATTTTAATACTACATACTAGCATTGGCTTGATGCCATCGGTCTGAAGCAAGTTACGCGGTTAGATCCCATGGTGGGAGACCACGCCTATCTGACTACTTTGATAGACCTATGGGACCCTCGCACTAATACTTTCCATTTAGATATGGGGGAGATGATAGTGACACTAGAGGAAATCTATCAGATACTACATATTCTGATATAGAGGGGTGCTAGATAGTATCTTCTTTGATGGAGCGATGGGAGGTCATAGTGTGGAGGTACTTTGACGCGTGTTGGGAGGATGTCTTGACTGATATGATTAGTGGAGGGATTCTAGTGTCTAGATGGTACCAGGAGGGTGCACTTGGCATTAGGCACACTTTTTTGATGACCTTTATCAGCAACATGCTACTACCCAACTCTTCAGGAGCTAGGTTCCCATGGAACCTAATAGAGCTAGTCTTTACTCTAGTTGACTGCATAGAGGAGGAGCCGATAGTGATGGCTTGGGGTCTTGCTTTATTGGCACAGTTATACGGTGAGCTATATGAGATCCACTCTCATGGGTGGAAGGGTTTGGGCTACAGATTTCTACTACAGTCTTGGGCTTGGTAGCATATTACGATGGAGAGACCATGGGGACTACCGTGGACCACTCGAGCAGAGCTACCGGATAGGGAGATTGGCTATGGAGAGCTATGGACGAGGTCACATGAGTCAGGGTATAGCCGATGCTATGCTAGGGAGGTAGAGCACTATGCAGAGGCTTTTGCATGGCTTAGGGTAGTGGATATCGAGTGGAGACCCTATAGGGATTGTCCTACCTAGGATGAGGCTTCGACACATCTACGCCGAGTTCGGCGAGGTAGGTGGTTGATAGGGTGACATGGCACAGAGCGAGAGTACTTCTCTTATGATCATGTGCTATGATAGTTTGGGCTACACCAGGGATTGCCCGGTGAGCCGATGGTCTATCATCATCATGGGGATGAGAGGACTCTAGCATGGCCTATGGTAGAGGAGTTGGGAGATGAGTCAGATTCTGAGGTGGTAGTCTTAGACTCAGATGATGTGGGCACTACAGAGGAGTATGATGCATGGTGGGTCATGCGACAGTGGCAAGGGGAGGGACCACTAGGAGGGGATGCAGCTATGAGGATAGTGGATGCCACTAGGGGTGCTCCAGATGAGGAGGGTTTTGGTGAGTCTCCAGATGATGAGGAGGCAGACACAGGTGAGTGAGTTGTGTGTCAGCATGTGTCAGTGGATAGGGTGGAGCTGATAGATGTACAGGATCCAGTTGGATTTGATGAGGGAGACTTGGGAGATCAGGGTCTGTAGGTAGAGTTAGCAGCATGAGATGCTAGGATCATAGAGCTGTAGAGTGATTGGGCTTTACTATAGGCACAAGTGTAGAGTGCATAGGAGGATATGGAGAGGTAGGTAGTAGTGATAGCTACATTTTAGGCATAGGTCGGTAGACAGGGCCCTAGCCATGGGGAGTCCAACAGTGGTGAGCTAGCCAAGATGTAGGAGGAGATAACACATCTCCAGGGTTTGGTAGTGACCTATCAGACTAGGTGTCGAGAGGAGCATGCCTACATGGATATGATGGAGGATGAGATAGTGCATTGTAAGGGGCACATACCATATCGGGCATTAGCTATTGGATCACAACGTAGCCAGGGGAGTGAGATGGGACACTCATCTGCTCGGATGAGGGCTCCAAGTACTTCTCAGAGGATGGATGTATCTAGAGGTAGCATATCAGGGGGAGTAGGTCGAGGAGCTCACGATAGACTCATACTAAGAGTAGAGGAGAGAGTCGAGGTACCGGTCCTACGTGACCATGGTCAGCGGACTCTGATGGTTCTTTTTGGTTTTTTTGGATTGCGAAGTCGGATGACTCACTTTTATTGTAGCCTATGGGCATTTTATGGACTATGATGTTGCTTTTGGATTTTACATATATGGACATATATATATGACTTAGATTTTGATCATTATGTCATTTTACTACTTTATGATATGAATGCAATTTTTATATTTGCTATATGATGTTATGATGGATTTCTAACATGGATGCATGTATTTATCCGATGATGTGATTTGATGATATGTAGATGTGGATGCTTCATTTTATATGCTTTTGTAAATTAAAAGGTATGCATAACATAGTCAATGGCCATTTAAATATTATTGCTAATATTTAACCGGTATCTATCCTAGATCATGAATATCACTTAATAAACAAAAGTTTTAAATGTGTATGATTGAAAGTAATGATTTGATTAGATTTAATTTTTGTATGATGGATTTACAATGACTATTTGATGCATTATATGCTAGCACCATAGACTATACAAAATGTATCTTGATTATTTTCATGTTATTATAACACTTTATTTGATGGACATTGTAATTTTGACAAACATGTGACAACATGATGTAAAATGGAATGGATAATGTGATGTGATATGATTTTATTTGATAGTTTTTAAGAGACTCAAACACTCTAGTTACCTAATCAAAAGTCATATACTAACTATACAAGATATTTTGACAAAGTATGCACCTACTAAGATAACCAAGATAATCAATATCCCTGTGTGTGCACGTGAGTTCATTACCATGATAACACATAAGATTACCCTAGTGCAAATGGGATTCATTCAGCCCATCAGTACTAGAGATCATTCTATGAGTCTCATTATCCTAAGTTTCGTACTTAGTTGGATTAGACCACTATATAACCTAGGTTACAACAAGCTAGCTCATCCACATTCAAACATTGGTCTATACCTAAACAAGTTGCTTAAGTGATAGACATATCATCATGCGGGAGGCTACCGCCATTGACAAGTAGGCTATCCACCAAACCTATAATGAGGATCACCTTATGGTTCTCTGATGCTGAGAATTCCAGGGATTCAAGTTCTGGAGTCCCTACCTTTCTTTGAATTTCTCAAGGGAATTTGCTCATTTTGATTTGTTGAGCAAGGGATTTTAATAGTGGTGAGAACCACTATTTCTTTTTGCTTTTCCTAGTGATAATAATCATTGTTTCCTTATGCATATTTGGGAGTGATAATAATCACTATTTTCTTTGGAATATTTCTTTGAGATACTTGCCCCAGTGTAGGGCAATGTATGTTTTCAATACTGGGGGGATAATAATCATTACTGATTTTCTTTCTTTGGGATACTTACCCCAGTGTAGGGTAAGGGATTTTGGGTAAGGAGGAACTTGTCCTTTTGTCAATTCTCAGCATATTTGAACCATTCACATAGGGGGATGAGCAAGATAACCTTTTCTCTTGAAAGTAACCTAGACTACTTCATAGTTTTCATCTTTCCTTGTGCTAGACTTGGATTTATTAATGTGAAAATTGTGTTGGGATTTTGATGTATACCAAGCATTATCTAAGTAGGATTCTACCTTCTAAAAATCATGCTAGCTTTCTACAAAATCTGAGAAGACAACTAGATATGGCTGAGTGACCGAAAACTTTAACTATGTTTTACTAACAATGGCTAAGTGATGAAAAATAGACATATAATGTAAATGGTATATGTAATATAAACAGGTGGTAATATTTGACATATGATAACAATGAATTTTTACCAGATGCCTAATGTACAGACCTGGTGCTAGACATATATGATCAATTTGGAATGATGCATAATGCAATGATGAGTATGCCTAATGCAACTATGATTATAATGCAAGTGATGAGAAATGCAATACAATGCAATATTTTTGTATTTTGATGATTTTCATGATGATTTTTTTTTTGTGAGATATGTGTATATATGTACAAGTTGACCAATGGGCTTAATGAATGCCATTGGGGATTTTTGGGTGACCAAAGGGCTTATAGATGCCTTTGGAGCATTTAGGTTTGACCTAGATAGTTGTAAACTACCTAGGAGCGTTTTAGCTTGGCCTAGACGGTGATAGACCCTCTAGGGGCATTTTGGGTTGACCTAAACAATCATGGACTGCCTAGGAGCATTTTAAGGTGACCAAAGGGCTTATAGATGCCTTTGGAGCTTTTTGGATTGACCTAGATGATCGTAGATAGTCTAGGAGATTTTTATGTGACCTAGACGATCAAAAACCGCTAGGAGCCTTTAGGGTGACCTAGGCAGGAAATGACACTTAGAAAGTGTCTACGACTACCTAGGGGTATTTGGTTGTGACCAAAGGGCTTATGGATGCCTTTGGAGCATTTAAGGTTGACCTAGATGATCGTAGATAGTCTAGGGGTATTTTTATGTGACCTAGATGGTCAAAAACCGCTAGGAGCCTTTAGGGTGACCTAGGCGGGCAACAACACTTAGAAAGTGTCTACGACTACCTAGGGGTATTTGGTTGTGACCAAAGGGCTTATGGATGCCTTTGGAGCATTTAAGGTTGACCTAGATGATCGTAGATAGTCTAGGGGTTTTTTATGTGACCTAGATGGTCAAAAACCGCTAGGAGCCTTTAGGGTGACCTAGGTGAGCAACGACACTTAGAAAGTGTCTACGACTACCTAGGGGTATTTGGTTGTGACAAAAGGGCTTATGGATGCCTTTGGAGCATTTAAGGTTGACCTAGATGATCGTAGATAGTCTAGGGGATTTTTTATGTGACCTAGATGGTCAAAAACCGCTAGGAGCCTTTAGGGTGACCTAGGCGAGCAACGACACTTAGAAAGTGTCTACGACTACCTAGGGGCATTTTGTTGTGACCAAAGGGCTTATGGATGCCTTTGGAGCATTTAAGGTTGACCTAGATGATCGTAGATAGTCTAGGGGCTTTTTTATGTGACCTAGACGATCAAAAACCGCTAGGAGCCTTTAGGGTGACCTAGGCGGGCAACGACACTTAGAAAGTGTCTATGACTACCTAGGGGCATTTGGTTGTGACCAAAGGGCTTATGGATGCCTTTGGAGCATTTAAGGTTGACCTAGATGATCATAGATAGTCTAGGGGCTTTTTTATGTGACCTAGATGGTCAAAAACCGCTAGGAGCCTTTAGGGTGACCTAGGTGGGCAATGACACTTAGAAAGTGTCTATGACTACCTAGGGGTATTTGGTTGTGACCAAAGGGCTTATGGATGCCTTTGGAGCATTTAAGGTTGACCTAGATGATCGTAGATAGTCTAGGAGATTTTTTATGTGACCTAGATGGTCAAAAACTGCTAGGAGCCTTTAGGGTGACCTAGGCGGGTAACGACACTTAGAAAGTGTCTACGACTGCCTAGGGGTATTTTATTGGTGCTCTAAGCATGAAATGGTCACAAATGACTTATATTCATGGGTTCAGGCTCTTCATTTCCTTCTATGGATGCTAGGCGATAAGTTCCAGGTCCAATCTGATGTGTAATGATGAATGGACCTAGCCAGTTTGCTATAAATTTGTCTCACAAATTGGAGGGCAAATTTGAGTTTTGTTGGTTTTCCTTTAGAACTAAATCACCTACTTGAAAGTCTCTCTGATGTACTTTCAAGTTGTAAGATCTCTTAAGATGCTCTTGATAAACACGTAGATGCTCGAGGGCATTCACACATCATTCATCAAGCAACGTTAACTGATCTAACCGAGCTTGCCTAGTTGTATCATCATCGATGAATTCCTGCATGGAAATGCATAGCAACAGAATCTCTAACTCTAGAGGCATGATGGCTTCAACACCATACACTAGTGAAAATGGAGTTGCCCCAGTGGGCATCCAAATACTAGTGCGATAGGCCCAAAGGGCAAGAGGTAATTGATTATGCCAATCTTTATGATTTTCCTGAATGGTTTTCTTCAAGATGGCTACTACTATTTTATTTGATGCCTCTTCTTGCCCATTGGCCTATGGATAATAGGGCATGGAAAAGCTATGATTTATGTTATACTTTTTTGTTAACACATGCACATCCTTATTTTTAAAGGGTGTTCCATTATCCGATACTATTTTGGATGGAATACCAAAATGACATATAATGTTATGTAGTATGAACTCCGTAATGCGAGGTCCAGTCGTTGTGGTAAGGGGAATTGCTTCCACCCATTTTGTGAAATATTCGGTTGCCGTTATGATAAACGTGTGACGACCCGATGAGGTAGGTGAGATTTTCCCAATTAAATCAAACCCCCATTGTGCAAATGGCTAGACCAATTGAATCGATTGTAAGGCCTGTGAAGGTACATGTGTTAAATTTGCATGGTGTTGACACTTCATGCACTTCTTAACATAAGCACAACAATCTTGCTCTAAAGTTGGCCAATAATAGCCCATGCGAAGAATGCACTTGGTGATGGCCATGCCGCTAAAGTGGCCACCGCATGTACCATCGTGTGCTTGGGTGATGGCCCAAGCTGACTCTTGTGAGTCTAAGAAGTGAAGGAGGATACCTTCATAACTCCGACGATACATTATGTCTCCTATTAAGACATATTTTGCCACCTTTTGTTTGAATGCTCTCTTTGCGGCATGCGACAATCCAGGTGGAATATTACCTAGTTTAAGATAATATTTAATCTAGATGGCCCAATATTGCTTTGAAGAAGCCTCAATATTATGAATCATGCTATCCCTTTGATGTTTGTCTCATGAAAACGCTGATTGAGAGTGAACTTGGAGATATAGCATTGTGCTAGTATCAAAAGGATTATGAGGGAACAAAGTCCCCCAATTAACATTATTCAAATATTGGTGTAGTTGAGAGAACCTTTCATGAGAAGGCTCAATATGAATCATGTGAACAATTGGTATAGCCTTATGCTCTTCATGCTCAGTCATAGATTGTGCTAGCATTTTTACTTGGATAGTTGTGATATCATCTGAAGGGTCATGCGGGATTAGCGACCCTAAGGAAGCCATTGTATCCGCAAAATAATTATATGAACGAGGGAGTGCCTCTATATCATACCATTCAAATTTGACCAGGATTTTGTCCACTAGGGCTTTGTAGGCTTGCAAGATGGGACATCAACACTAGAAAATCCCTTTTACCTGATTAACTATGAGCAAGGAATCACCAAAAATGTTTAGCTTTGTTATTTTCATAGTGATTATCATCTGAATTCCTATGATGAGAGCTTCATACTCAGCGTTTTTGTTGGTACAAGGAAAATCAAGTTTAAACGAAAGAGGTATGGGAGCCCCTTGTGATGTTAAAAACATGATACCTGCACCACCACCTCACTCGCACTTGGAACCATCGAAGAATAGAGTTATGTTCACCTATGACTCAGGATCGATAGAATCAAGTGATTCTAAAATTTGAAATACTCCATCATCAAGAAGTTCTATATTTAGAGGTTGATCATCCTGTAGAGGAGCCTATGCTAGTTGATCGACTATGACCTATCCTTTGATAGATTTTTGTCCAATGAACTCTAGGTCAAATTTTGTCAACAACATTATCCACTTCATCGTGCGACTATTATGATATGTTCTACTCATCATGTAGCATAATGGATTTTATTTAGATACAACATATGTGGTGTGATTTAACATATAATGGCATAGCTTTTTGGTGGAAAAGACCACTGCTAAGCATAGCTTCTCAACATATGTGTATCTAACTTCATAGTTGACTAGTGTGCGGCTGATGTAATAGGTAGCCTATTATTTATGAAATTTGTTCTTTTGAGATAGCATGGTACCCAAAGCTAACTCAGTAGCTAAGATATATAAATAGAACGACACTCTTGGTCATGGCGGAGCTAATACATGCGATGAAGCCAAGTATTATTTTATCTCGTCAAAGGCATTTGATATGCGTGGTGTGGTATGCTCTAGTGACTAAGGTGGGATATCAAAATAAATTGAGGAATGAGAAAGTTAAGATTCCATGATGGTTGTGGCTGAAGAGTGTGGGATTTTTTCCTCTAAATTTGATGTTGATTGTTCTGGTTCATGATGTTTGATTGTTGTGTCTTCAACAGGTTTTTTGTTCTATGTAGGGGACGACATCGACACAGGTGTTGGGATACATGGAGACATGAATGTATTAGGTTTCGTTCATAAGGGTAAAGGAAGTATTTGCGATGTAGGAAGGATAGGGGCTTCCATATGCAAGGGTAGAGGAGGTAATGTAGTTGGTTGTGTGGTGGGTGGAAATGGTGGTTGCGACACCGCAGGTGGAATTGAAATGGTAGAGGTTGGGAGGATTATGGAGGCCATAAGGATGGCAATGAAAAAGGTATGGTAGAGGTTTTGGATCCCCTAAAATATTACGCTAATGGTGTAGACCTTGAGGTTTGTGCTCTTGATGAAAACTGAGATGTTGAGGTGGAGGTTGAGGAGGATATCAATGCTCCTACTGACTAGTGAGAAGATACAAGGAACAATTGGGATGATGAGAATGATGGTACAGGTGAAAGATCTACCATATTGTAAAACTTAAATGGGTCTCCATTAGCTGGGACACAATGAAATAGTTCATTGTGGATGTACTGAAGACAATGGTGTAGTGTGGATGGGACATACTACATATCTCTAATTCAAGGGTGACTGAGGAGAATGTTGTGTTACATTTCTCCTTGAATGATGTAAAAGAGTATGGGAATGGTATGGATAACTACATAGATTGGTAAGACTATGGATTCTATGGTAGGTCTCATGGAGCCATCAAAAGCACGCAAGTCAAGGAAAGATATGGCAAAATGGGCTTGCAGGATGTGTAGGTGATGTAGAGCTATTATGGATATGATACTAATAGATGAGCCTATATCAATGAGTACCCGCTTATAGGTGATATCATTAATATTGGCTTGTTAGTGGAGAGGGGGATCTACTCATTATCCTATGAGTTTCATTATCTCATGGTCATGGAAACTGATCAAGGGTTGGAGACGGTGTAGGATATTTCTAAAAAAATTGACAAAGGCATTGGTGTCATGTGTCTCTAAGTCGATGGAACACAGGATGACATTCAATTCCTCATAATGCGATTGATATTGTTGTAGGATATTGAATATGGATAGTTGCACGGGGACATTGTATAATAGATGGGTTAGGATACCATGGATGGTGATCATATTTTGATATGGTTGTGGTATAGTATTAGGTATTTGTGGTACTTGTGGTGATGTGAACTAAGCTAGCAAGGAAATGATAGGTGCGGTATGGCGAGACGGGTATCATTGCTTCCTCGTAGTAAGGTTTATCATGCCCACTATGCCATGTGATGGAGGAGCATACTATATATTGTTTACTTGGTGAAGCAATGCTAGAGGATTTTTTGTAGGTATAGAGGGATTGGATCCTCTATGATCCGATAGGGGGTTTTGGAAAATCCCTAGGTTTTGATTTTGGAGGGCTAAAGGTTTTGCTACCTAAATAGTGCCCCTATCTATTAGGTCTTGAACTTACCCCTGAAAGGAGAAACACAAATTGATATTATGGCTACGCTGCCTATGAAAGGGATAGAAGAGCTACTCATTATAGTCATAAGGCTTAGGTGAATTTGGATCCAATGGGTGGATATTAGGTAGAACAAGATGGTTTCCCTCATATAATCTATGGAACAAGACTAGTAATGGTTCTAATAAGGGTGTGAAGGTGTGCGGTGGAACTTGTGGGTGCATGTCTTGGTATTATTGCGGTCGAGGTGGAGTGGGAGCATTGGCTTGGAATGTTTGTGGTTGTAGTGTATATGGTGGAGGAGTTGGTACTAGTGCTAGCGTAGCAGTTGTGATTGGTTGGTTTACGGTGGTCACGGGTAAGGTTGATTTGGTGTGGGTCTATTGAAGAAAAAAATTGAATTATAGTTGGATTTGGCTCTCAACTTAATCTTCCTAGACTGAACCTTAATGTATTCGATCACTTTTGCTTGTGATATGGCATCTTTAAAAGTATGACTTTGGTGAAGCTTTAGGGATGTGGAGATGTGTTTGTGGAAACTCTTGGAAAAGAGTATTACAAGCTCTAAAGTGGGGAGGCTATGGTAAATATCATGGATAATTTCTCTCCATCTGGAAATGAACTCAGTAATGGGTTTGTCATCCACCTATCATAAGGCATAGACATCAGAAAATGTGGTATTTTTCTTGATGTTGATGGAAAAGTACTCTAGGAAGGAGTTAGCCAGCTGCTCAAAGGTATATATATTGTGGTGTGGGAGCATGTTGTACCAATCCAATGTTGGCCTAGTGAGGTACAGGGAGAAGGTATGCAACATAAGAGGGTTACATCTATGAAATTGGTAGCAGTATGAGCGATACTTGCTCACATGCTCTCTAGGGTCTTCCTTACCTCTATACTTGTCAAATTTTGGTATTTTGAAGCAATAGGGATAGGTAGGAATTGGTAATGATGGGTGAACTGGCTCATTGCATAGTTCATCATAACAAGGCTTTTGTGGCCCATATCTAGAGGTGTGCAGGTTCAACATTTTGACTTCATCTTGCAAGAGTTGAATTTTGGATGTTGTAGGAGTTGAGGGTTGGGCTACGGGTGGCTAATCCTATGGATGTGGTGGATATTTATATTTTTGTTCTTCAAAATATTGTGAGGAATACTATTGTGCATGATCATGATAATGTAGATATTGGGAGACATGTGTTGTCGTGTCTACGAGAACACTAGGTTGTGGGGTAGGTGTCTATTGATAATAATAGTACTGTGACTAGGCAACATGCAGTTGTGGCATAGGTACTTATTGGTTTGGATCCTACTGTAGTGTTTGGACCTATTGGAACAAAATCTGCCTTGGGTTGTTTAGTTGCGCCTTAGATTTTGTCAACATTGAAAAGACGAGAAGGTTTGAGACTTTTCGCCTGATCTCCGGAGAAGGTTGGTTCCTTGAAGTTTTTTATGGGAAAAGGGGAAGGAAGTAATACTGAAAGAGAGGGAAATATAGCCGAAGCTAGATCTAATATATGGTGCAGATTAGACAACAACGAAGACAGATTTACTTACTTCTATCCAAAGCATTTAAACACATTTCCATGCAAAAATTATATAATTTCAGATATGATTTCTAATATTTCGTTTAACATGCGTATATATTAGATTCTCATTCCAGAAATATGATTTATGTATTGCGAAAGTTCAGATATAAGAACAAACTCAATTTACAATTCAATATTGTAAGCAGAAATAAAGAACATTAATACATACACTTGCACGATATGAACCAGAAGCCAATGGGAGATGTGATTTTATTGCTTGTATTCGAAGTACATGCATTCAGTCTTGTAAACGTCCAAGAGCCGACCCTTTTTCTGGAGTCGCTCACCCCTATATATACCCTAAAAGAGTATCTTTTTCTAAGTACATCTTACTATTTTACAAGCAATCATCTACAGTTTCTAATAATACACAAGTCTTCTATGAATTAGATATCTTCTCTGCAGATTAGATTCTAGATGAGCATGTCACATTTTCAATCATCTGGCAAGCCTGCTCTATCCTAGATTTTTGATAATCATGTCAGAAATCACTTCTTGGTGTCAGTGCATGCCTTTGATTGCCAAAAATACATTTTATTCCTTTACAACTGGCGTGTCATGAAATCATGACATTCTTTCCTTGCTTTGCTCTTTTGCCGCCTCCAGCCGTGAAAATGAGACATGTCATGAAATCATGACATTCGTCTCTTACTTTGCTCTTCTACCGCTTCCAACCACGAAAATGAGACATGTCACGAAATCGCGACATTCGTCTCTTGCTTTGCTCTTCTACTGCTTCCAGCCATGAAAATGAGACATGTCACGAAATCATGACATTCATCTCTTGCTTTGCTCTTCTATCGCTTCCAGCTGCAAAAATGAGACATGTCATGAAATCACGACATTTGTCTCTTACTTTGCTCTTCTATCGCTTCTAGCCATGAAAATGAGACATGTCACGAAATCATGACATTCTTTCTCTTACTTTCTCTTCTCTTCTTCACGAAAATGTAGACATGTCACGAAATCGTGACACTTTTCTTTCCTTTTCTTCTCTTTCACTGAAAATGCAACATGTCACGATATCGTGACACTTTTTCCTCCTTGCTCTTTCTCTTTGCTTTGGCCGAAAATGCAACATGTCGCGATATCGCGACACTTTTTCCTCCTTGCTCTTTCTTTGCTCTTGGCCACGAAAATGCAACATGTCGCGATATCGCGACACTTTTTCCTCCTTGCTCTTTCTCTTTGCTTTGGACCATGAAAATGCAACATGTCGCGATATCGTGACACTTTTTCCTCCTTGCTCTTTCTCTTTGCTTTGGACCACAAAAATGCAACATGTCGCGATATCGCGACACTTTTTCCTCCTTGCTCTTTCTCTTTGCTTTGGACCACGAAAATGCAACATGTCGCGATATCGTGACACTTTTTCCTCCTTGCTCTTTCTCTTTGCTTTGGACCACGAAAATGCAACATGTCGCGATATCGTGACACTTTTTCCTCCTTGCGGTGTTTTGCTTTTTCTTTGATCTTTAGCATATGGGCCACTTCGGTCTTCTTGGAAAATATGCAAAAAGGTGCATCAACTATTTTTCTGTAGTTAGTCACTTTTTGACTAACATTCTTGGCGCCTTTCGAGGGAATTTTTGCTTGCAAAAATTTTGAACCAGACCTTCATCCATTGGGAAACGGAGTCAACAACGCAGTTGTAAAAAGAATCTTTCAGAGAAAGACAAAGAACACAGGAAAATGCACTTAGATTAAAAGTGAACATTACCTCGTCAAAACTCCCTCTATACCTTAGTATCTCTATTCAAAAAAAATGTCGACTTCTGATTGGCTGCGACTGAAATTTTTTGTTAAGGCCGAAAAATGGTAATATTTACAAATATTGTCTGAATATACTTATATTATACTGTACATATAATTCCTTTTATGCTTTCTCAACAGAAATATAACTTTAGGTGAAATGCATTCACCGTGATGGGAAGAACCAATCCATCTTGATCTTTCAACTCGAAAGCATTGAACTGTTTCTCTGAAACAATTTCAAATGGTCCCTCCGAGAAAGCATCGAATTTATCATGGTTACCTGGCTTAGCTTTCTTTACATTCCATTTCAAAACCAAGTCTCCCACTCTAAATTTTTTGGCAGTTGTATTTTTGTTGAACCATCCTTCAGTATCTGCCATATGCTTCTAATTGTGATTGTATGATTGCTCTCTTTGTTCTTCTAACTATAAGAGTTGCATTGCTCCTGCAACTGTGTGTAGAATTTGGTCAATCTGAGGTAGCGGGTAATGATATTTGAGTGATGCTCTGTTCAGATTTCTGAAATCTACACACAATATGATATCTCCATTTTTCTTCCTGACTGGTACCAAGTTTGCCACCCAGGTGGAGTGTTTAACAGGGTATACTATTTTAGCTTGAAGGAGTTTTAGCAGTTCTTGTTTCATCAAAGATTCTATCTTCGGATTCACTGGTCTTTGCTTTTGCCTAAAAGGCTTAGCTCCTTCTTCTGATTCTATGGTATGTTGAATAACATCTTTATTGTACACTTTTAGATCACTATACACCCAAGCTATGATGTCGGGGAATTTTTTACACAATTCTCTGATCTGGTTCACTTCCTCTTCTGTACAACTGATTCCAACCTTAATCATTTTTCCTGGCTCCAACTCTACATCTTTGTATCTTCGTTTATCGACCTTGATTTTCTGGCCAACTGCTCTATCATTGTTATCAAACAGGCTTTCAAGGGTGATGAGACCCTTAGGAATATGATTGTTTTTTAACTGAATAATGTCCTCTTCCTCTTCATCCTGCAGATCCCGGTTGGCTGAGCAATTCATTTCATGGATTAAGAAATCCAGTATCTATTCATCATTTTCAAAAACTTGCCAGAAAATATTTTTATCAGGCACTGAAGGCTTGTATATAAGTCTAACAGTTTTAGACTTCTGAATAACATTACTTACAGGACAAAAATTAGCTCCCACTGAAGCTAACAAATCTGCATGGGTATTCTGTTCTCTAGGGATAAACTTTATATTTAGGGCCTCAAAGGCCTCTAAGAGATCCCACACTTTGTTCCTGTAAGCCTTCAAATAATGTTGTTTACTTATACATTTTTTGGTGACTTGATTCACAATAAGTTCTGAATCTCCATAGATGAGTAACTGTTTGATTCCCAATTTCTCAGCCTTTCTTAACCCTAAGCACAGGGCCTCATATTCTGCTATGTTATTGGAGCAACTCCAAGTCAACCTGTAAGAGAAAACCTTTTCCTCTCCGGTGGGAGAAATCAAAACTATTCCGGCACCAGATCCATTCTTGCACCTAGCCCCATCAAAGAAAAGCTTCCACAATTGATTCACAGAACCATCCTTTTCTAGGGAGGGTATCAATTTTCTTTTTGGTTTCTCAATAGAATAGTTTCCTATTTCTGTTTCTATCATGGCATTAAAATTCTGTAGAGAAAACTCGTCCTCAGCTTGGAGCTCTTCTAATGTTTCTTCCATTAGATCTTCTTCTATTGTTTCTTCGGTCATCATATTTACACGGTCAGTTTCACCAATATTTTCTACATGAAACGTAGATGGTTTCTCATTAAAAATATTGACCCTTCTACCTTTGAAAGGTATCTCCAAATGAGAATAATCTAAGGATAAGTATCCTCCTATATTTGTTGTGAACTCTCTGGATAGACACATACCAAAATAGGGCTCCAAGTCTACGACTACTACCTCTTGTATGACTGTCATCTGAGGCATTTTATGCAGCCGTATGGGAATATCCTTTATCACTCCTACAGTTTTTATTGGAGTACCATCTAACTGTAGGATGCCTGCGCTGCTCCTAGTGTACTCCATTCCCATAATATCACATACTTGCTTTGGGTATCACGGTGGTAGCGAGCGCTTGAATCTATCATGCGGTTGTGGACAACCCATCCTTCCATTTGAAGGGACAAATAAAAGGGTGGTGGCCTGTTCTTACCAATGGCATACGTCAAGTTTTTTAGAACCATTTTTGAAGATGATGCAGTCCCACCTCCATTTTTCATTGTTCTTAGGGATTCCTGTAGGAGATCGATTTGACCTGGGATTTGAAGAGCATCATACATACTTGCCTTAGAAGGAGTCTTTTTCATTTCCTCTACTATACTGAATGTAGGTGAATCAACTATTCTTTCTCTTTCTTTGGCAAAAGTTTCATATTTATTTTTGTATCCCTGGGTAGCTTCAGTTCTTTGCCTTTTTGTCAGCGAGGGGAATCTCAACCTTTCCCTAGCCTGTTCTTGGGTTTCATTTTCCCCCGAGGAATAAATTCTTTGTGTGTTTCTTGCCCTTGAATTTTGGCTGGAAACTGATATTTTCTTTCCTGAGGGAGACTTCCCTTAGGAGTTTCTTTGGGAACTTCCTTGGGAGCAGGGGAAACATTCAATGGTTGAAGCTCTTTAGGGTCTACTTGCAGTGGTTTCTTACCTGATCTTGTCAAAACTGAAACCTGTTCTACTATAGGCATCATGAAGTTGTGGTCCTTCTCTCTAATTATATTTACATGGCCTTTCATTTTTTCTTTACTCTTTTCAACTGCTATACTTTGTACATAATGTTGGTGTATCATACACGAACTTTCCCCATGTGGATCGTTACATGTAGTACACCAAAAGTTAAAATCAGTGGGAGGCTCCTCGGCCTCCATTGTCTCATTTGTATATACCGTGCTCGGTCTCTCTTGTCCCCTATTGCTTGATTGTGTTGCATCTCTTGTTACCGAGGGAACCTCCTTGGCAGAAAATTCCTTTCAACCTCTCTCTTTTTAATTGATGTTATATCATTTGCTAGATTTTTCATGGTGTCCAGGATAAGAGTAAGTTGATTATCGGGGACTTGTTGAGGAGGTGGCGCAGGTAATGCAGGTATAGCAGAAATAGGAGGCAATGCCAAAGGAATTTGAGGCATTGGTATTGTAGGTACAGAGGGTGATCCATTCCATCTTGGAAGATCTGTGAACTTCGATTCAGCAGAGCTAGGAGAAGCAACATGAGTAGCCTAGGGAATATCAAGAAAAATGGGCATTATTGCTTTGGGTGGATACCTTCCAGTGGCTATGAGATCTCTCTCCTGCTATATAAGCTTGTTGATAAATGGTAGGGAATGTGAATATTCTTGACTATCGTATTATCATACTAATATCTGAATCAAAGGATCTCAGATAGTAATATATTGCTTGCTCTTCTGTTGGTTTCAATCCTTGAGGAACCCTTTCCCAGGTCCGACTGAAACGGATATTGAAGTCTACAATTTCTTCTTGAGGATGTTTCCTTATGATCGTGAACTGGTTCAATAAGGAAAATGGATCTGCATGCTGATTGAATTCATCCACCAACTTTCCAGTGAGCTCTGCCCAGGTGGTAATTGATTGAGGAGGGAGTGCACGATACCAATAGAGCATTTTACCCTTCAGAGAGATAACTAGCAATCTGATCATCACATCCTCCTGTGTGATGTTATAGGTTGCAGCCATTGCTGCTACATCTAAGCAATGTTCATATGTTGTTTTTCCTGTTCCATCATATGAAGGCAATGCCTTCAATGCTACGCCAGGAATTTGATTCTGGGCTGCTAAATTTAGTGGACCAGTGTGGTTCCATATAAGATAAGATGGTGGTGGAGGAGCGGCCATTGTAATTGCTATATTCGTCTGAACTATTGGGGTTGTAGTAACAGCTGGAGATGAACCAATGATAGAATATGGCAAAATAGAGGGTATAATGGTGCTATTATTGGTAGCAGGTGGATTTGATCTTGCGGATAAAATTGGATTCACTCTTAAGCTACCAAGATGTAACTCGAAGAACTCAATGGGCTCTTCTGAGTTTTTTGATTTGGATCTGGTTATCATATAAACATATACTAGCTTTAACCAGGTCTAAAAAGATAAGGTATTTTTTGGGTCTATACCTTCGGACGGAGTCGCCAGGTGATTGGGTTTTTGATTCTAAAGATCAGAGGCAAAACACCAAACCTTGTAAAAATAATGTGGGATTTAGGGTCCCACCGAGCGTGCCAAAAACTGTTGGAACAAAATCTGCCTTGGGTTGTTTAGTTGCGCCTTAGATTTTGTCAACATTGAAAAGACGAGAAGGTTTGAGACTTTTCGCCTGATCTCCAGAGAAGGTTGGTTCCTTGAAGTTTTTTATGGGAAAAGGGGAAGGAAGTAATACTGAAAGAGAGGGAAATATAGCCGAAGCTAGATCTAATATATGGTGCAGATTAGACAACAACGAAGACAGATTTACTTACTTCTATCCAAAGCATTTAAACACATTTCCATGCAGAAATTATATAATTTCAGATATGATTTCTAATATTTCGTTTAACATGCGTATATATTAGATTCTCATTCCAGAAATATGATTTATGTATTGCGAAAGTTCAGATATAAGAACAAACTCAATTTACAATTCAATATTGTAAGCAGAAATAAAGAACATTAATACATACACTTGCACGATATGAACCAGAAGCCAATGGGAGATGTGATTTTATTGCTTGTATTCGAAGTACATGCATTCAGTCTTGTAAACGTCCAAGAGCCGACCCTTTTTCTGGAGTCGCTCACCCCTATATATACCCTAAAAGAGTATCTTTTTCTAAGTACATCTTACTATTTTACAAGCAATCATCTACAGTTTCTAATAATACACAACAAGTCTTCTATGAATTAGATATCTTCTCTGCAGATTAGATTCTAGACGAGCCTGTCACATTTTCAATCATCTGGCAAGCCTGCTCTATCCTAGATTTCTGATAATCATGTCAGAAATCACTTCTTGGTGTCAGTGCATGCCTTTGATTGCCAAAAATACATTTTATTCCTTTACAACTGGCGTGTCATGAAATCGCGACATTCTTTCCTTGCTTTGCTCTTTTGCCGCCTCCAGCCATGAAAATGAGACATGTCACGAAATCATGACATTCATCTCTTACTTTGCTCTTCTACCGCTTCCAACCATAAAAATGAGACATGTCATGAAATCATGACATTCGTCTCTTACTTTGCTCTTCTTCCGCTTCCAGCGAAAATGAGACATGTCACGAAATCATGACATTCGCCCTTTGCTTTGCTCTTCTACCTTCCACAAAAATGAGACATGTCATGAAATCATGACATTCTTCTCTTCTTTGCTCTTTCCTTCACCACAAAATGAGACATGTCACGAAATCACGACTTTTCTTTCCTTTTTCTCTTTTCCCAAAATGCGACATGTCACGAAATCGCGACACTTCGTCTTTCCTTTCTCTTCTCTTTTCCATGAAAATGCGACATGTCGCGATATCGTGACACTTTTTCCTCCTTGCTCTTTCTCTTCTCTTTGGCCTGAAAATGCAACATGTCGCGATATCGCGACACTTTTCCTCCTTGCTCTCTCTCTTTGCTTTGGACTACAGAAAATGCAACATGTCGCGATATCGCGACACTTTTTCCTCCTTGCTCTTTCTCTTTGCTTTGGACCATGAAAATGCAACATGTCACGATATCATGACACTTTTTCCTCCTTGCTCTTTCTCTTTGCTTTGGACCACAAAAATGCAACATGTCGTGATATCGCGACACTTTTTCCTCCTTGCTCTTTCTCTTTGCTTTGGACCATAAAAATGCAACATGTCGCGATATCGCGACACTTTTTCCTCCTTGCTCTTTCTCTTTGCTTTGGACCGTGAAAATGCAACATGTCGCGATATCGTGACACTTTTTCCTCCTTGTGGTGTTTTGCTTTTTCTTTGATCTTTAGCATATGGGCCACTTCGGTCTTCTTGGAAAATATGCAAAAAGGTGCATCAGTTGTTTTTCTGTAGTTAGTCACTTTTTGACTAACAAGACCATGGGTGGTGATGACCAAACTAGAGGATGCATAAAGAAGCTAGGTACAGTTCTAGGTGATGTATATGTCAAAACTAATGGTGCTAGGGGTGGTTGATATGAGGTATCAAAAGATAGAATCTATCTCTTCCCTGAAGGGTAAGAAGTAGGGAGGCTACACTATGTAGAATATCCTGGCTGAGTGGGTGGGTATGATGCCAATCTCGGTCCATATGTAGGATGGATATTGGTAGTGATAGCCTAAAAAGGAGGAGGTTGTGGTATTATAACAATTATCATAGACAAATGTGGCTCCAAAGGTTGGGTATCATACAGTCTGGATACCTAGGATATTGGTGGAAAAGATGCCAAAAATATGGAATAAGCTACCAAAGTAGGAGCTTGGGTTGAGGGGAAAGTGTATGTGTACACTCCCTCTTGGGTTTTTGTATCTTGTGCCTAAAGGGGTTGCTGGGAGGTGCCTTTAGATATGGTGAAAAATGGCTCTTGGGAAGATGATGGTTGGTACTCTTGTGAAGATTATGGGTGTGAGGTTTGGGGGAATGCTTGTGGTTCCTGTTGGGAAGGGATCTATTATGCAGTTTGGAAGGATGTTTTCTGGCTTCCTACAGCGGAGGAGGATGGGCCAGACACCATTACTATGATAGGGGTGAATGATGCGACCTTAGGACAGGTACAGTTTAGGAGGGAGGAATCATTCTCAAAAAGGGATTGAGATAGATTTTGAAAGAAAGGATGTGCAAATGTGTGTGAAGTAGACATGACCTCCTCATATATGGTAAAAAATGGAGGAGGTTGTCTTGGTATTTGTGTATATTACATAGTCACAAAACATGGTCAGTGGGTTAGGTGATGATGGGGTTGAAATTAGCGGATAATCCTCTATGAGTGAAGTAGCAAGGGCTTCACTCAAGGTTGATGCCTCATCACGAGGCATCATGTGTTTGAGTTGTACATCAAATTATATGCATGAATCAAATATTTCTATGGTCTTCCCCTTCATGATCGAAGGAGTAAGAGTGGATTGACTAGAGGAAGGGGAAGGCCATTCCTCCATAGAGAGTGATTGCTCATGCGCTCTACTATGGGTGACCACATGCATAGTAGCATGTGTAAAAGGGGTTTTTAAGAATAAACCCTATGTGATGTAGAATCAACTATGTCTAATGTGAGTGTGAAGTGACATGTTGTGTGTAGCAATACAATATATGGTGTAATTTTTTGACTGGTACATGATCATTCAAACAACGATAGACCGAAATAAATTCTAAATACTGAGAAAATAAAAGTGTTTTGTTTATTTTGTGTGTTGTAATGTTGATACTCCCTATGTAGAATCACGGGTAATGGAGTAAATATTCTAAAAAATTAGGAATGTCATCAATATCAAACCTCCTACAACACCTAAAGATGCACAGAATAGAATGGTATCGCAACATGTGAATAGTGACTTGTATGGAAGGTGTAGTAAAATGGTATCCTAAAGGGGGATAACCCACTATGCTAAAGAGAGTTCATAAATTCCTCTCATGAAGAGATATGTCACTGTCTAAGACCTGCTACCAATATACCCATGCTTTCGCTTCATCCTCGAGTGGTCTTAGTCAAGAACGGTAGTTACCAATTCCATAAATTATGCTAGCCTTATGGATGAAGGTGCTAATCCTATCCCACTCCATAGGTAACCGTTGGTGATTAAATCTAGGGCCTAGTCACGAAAGTGGGGGATTTTTTGGTGATGAAATCTAAAAAACCACTCTTGTGGGGCTACTAGGTGTCTAGGGGGGTGATCTGATGGAGAGTGAAACTTAATCCACATCAGTATTGAGCGATGGATTGGGGATGAAGTCCAATCTCACCACTTGTTTAAATACCACATGAGAGTGTGTGGGTTTGTGTTTTTCTAACGATGTTTGCAAGGTAAGAAACTAACTAATTTCCTTTTCAAAAGAAAAACTAATCATAATACCTTTTCGAAAGCAAATGATTAGATAACTTATATTCTTTGTAAAGAAATGGTCTAGCCTAAATGCCTTTGTGAAGCAAATTAATCTACTTTGCAAAACATGGAAACATGCAATCCAAATATGTTTGGAATAGAGGGGATTATGAAACCCTAACTTGAGCTTTTTAGAATACAAAATTCTTTTAGAGAATGTAAGAGGGGATTAGAAATCCTAATTTTACTTTAGAATGTAAAGTTCCTTTTAGCAATGGAAGCGTATCAACAAAGGAGGAACAACTTAGGTTTATGTTACATGCAAAATAAAGAGAAAAGCAAATTTATTTGAGAAATAAATTTATGAAAGTCACTAGAAAGTTGCAGGTCCCAAATATTTCAGAAACCCTAATGATTCGACAACTTTGCAATGGAATCAAAACTATATCTAGCAATGATTAGTTAACTAGTTAGTGAAATTTTTATTTCCAAAACTTGCAACAAAGGTGGAAAAAGTGAAAATGCCTACATTCTTATGCTAAGGGGGTTTGATTGGCCCCTGAAAATATCATGCCAGTTGATTTGGGGGTTTTTGAGTCTTTTGTACTCAAATCGCCACCTAGGGGGTGAATTCAATTTTGAAGGCTCAAATCTTATATCTGATAGTCCAGAGGACCTTTTTGGGTTGCAGGGAGGTCAAATATAGCAAGATCTTCAGATTTTGGGGCTCTAGAATGCACTTCACCACCTAAGGGGTGAATTGATAGATAGTTCATGAGGTGGGGAGTGAATCAGCTACAGATGCTTCAAATTAGGGCTCTGATGACCTAGGGTGGTTCTTAGGGTTTTGGAGATCTCTGTGGTAGATAGATTTGGTACCTAAAAGACACAAAAATAGAGGACAATGCTAGATTTATAAAAAAATTAATCTAACACTATCCATTTTGGGGGTCCCATCGGGCGTGCCAAAACAAAATGATCAGAAAATGATATTTTATAATTCAACACAAGATAAAACATTCATTAAATGGAGAAACTATGTTCCGTTGATATTAATAAAAATGCGTTACAAGAGGGACATGTTGCCCTTTATCCATTTCTATTTCCAACAATGTTACAACCAATATGATGCCTTCTTCAATCATCCCTCAATGAAGGTGGGCTTCTTTGTATGTGGGCCATCGCACGGTTGCTGTTTGTTTGTTGTTGTTCTTCTCCAAATATATTGAATAACCTACAAAAGAGAGTTAGTTTGTTGGGGGGATTGCCTTAGTCAAGACCCATGTTTAAGAAGATGAAATGACTATAAAAACATGATAGAAACTAAAATAAATGATACAAAAGGACATAAAACACCAAAATGGAGCTTACCTGCCAGATCTGGGTCAATCTGGACACTGTAGACCCACTTCACCACCGGGGGGTGAATTAGGGTCGGATTCATGGGGTAAGGGGCGATCTAAGCTGGTGAGGTACCTTATGAAAATATTATTCAATGGGTCGATCCCTAGGTAGCTGGTGTGCACCGAGAAATGATTGTTCAATATTTGCTTTCCATTTTAGTAGAGTAATTGTACTTTGTTAACTTTGTGTGAGATCTCTAATTTGGGGTTTAGGACCCACTATTTATAGGCAAAGGAAGGTTCAGGGGGACATCTAGATATAATAAACCTAGGTTTGATTCTAACTAGGGTTAGGTTAGGAAATGCAATGTGGTAACATCACATTCCTTGTGGAAAATATTCCATCCTCACACATGTGTGAGAATGGATTAGGGCTAATCTTGATTAGGAGGTCTTAAGTCAATTTAGGACATTATTAGGGTTTCTTAGGAAAATATCTCAAAAAACCCTAATTTCACACATGTGGGAGGATGTAATTAGTGTTAATAAATATTAAGGGTTCTTTTAATCAAATTTGCCTTAAAAAGGTGACTTAAGTGAAGTCAACATTAAATTAGAATTTGGTAATTGATTTTTTAATTGTTTTGGTCAACTAATACCCATTGGGGGCCTCAATTGCATGCGAATAGACCATTGAATGATATCGCAATGCATCGAATATGATTTTGAAGGCTTATGAGTGTTTAGGACTTGAAATCCGATGGAGTGATACATGGAAGTCTACATATTGCTATGGCTAACTATGGCAATCTACGTATTACTACGCATTACTACTCCTAACTATGCATGACTATGCATGATTATGATAGCCTACAATAGCCTGGAGATGTCTGGAATCACCTATGGATACACAAAATTAGCAATGTGTGACTTTTGGGTGTCTACACTAGTATATCATGGTTGATTAATGGGAGTCATAAGGAGGGTTTTTTTATCTAGGTAACATAAGGATCTCAAACATATTCTCTTCTTTGCTATAAGTACCCTGGAAATAAAACTAAAATAAATTACCCCCTTTCGAAGCTAAGTCTTCAAGCCATGTCTCAAAATCCTTACAACACCCAAAATAAGGGTGTACCTATTACTTATAAAGATATAATTTTGGATGTACTTAAATATGAACTTAGAGAACAAGAAAAAGTGAAATCCACCACAATGCACGATAACATAGGATATTCCAATGAACAATCAACTGCTGCTCAAATCAATAAAATTCATAACTTGGCAAGTCTCAATGTATCTATAACACAACTTAATGATTATACAACACCTCCTACCTTGTCCGTAGAGATACCCACTTCAAGAAATATATTTTTGGTATTCCCTAATGAAGCAACTAATTCTACAAATCCCTTTTTCACTCTCTATATAGGACCTAGTCAAGTCCCTTCCATCATAACATCAAATCAAAATGCTTCAAATTTTACAATTATACCTTTTATGGCATAAACCTTCACTCAATCACATACTCAACCTCCATAAAATTATATTCAAAACATCAAATGCAAAATTTAGATTTAGAAAAGAGATATGCCAAGTTCGAAGAACTTGAGCGTCAAATTGCTTCCCTTCAAGGAACATCTAATATTAAATACTCTTTCAAAGAATTCTATAATGAACTCTTAGATCCTAAAATCCTTAACCATCCATTTCCAAAGAACTTTGAAACTCTCAAATTTCAAATGTACAATGGAAAGCAAGACCCCATAAACCATTTAAGGTTATTTCAAATAGCTTGTAGTGACATCAATCATGATGAAAAACTTCTCCTTAGGTTATTATCTAGAAGTCTTAGTGGTTTAGCCTTAGAACGGTACTTCCAAATACCTCATCATTCCATAAAAAAGTTCAAAGAACTTATGGAAGCCTTCGTTAAATAATTTTCAATCTAAATTGAAGATAAGGTTACCATAGATGATCTTTATCAACTTAAACAGGGTAACAATGAGAAATTTTCAAACTTCTTGGCCAAATGGAGAGGTCTCGTAGGAAAACTTTAATATATTCCTCCACCTAAGGGACTTTTACATATTTTTATATGAAACTATCATGAAAAATTGTCATATCCCTTGGATATGAAAAAATTAACCTCTTTTGAGTAATCCGTGAACATGGCAAAAAGGGTAGAGGCCAACCTCATAAGATGAGTCCAAATCAACTATAACAAGAAAGAAGATAAAAAGCCCTCTAACAAGGGGCAATAAAAAAAGAAAAATGTTGTAGAAGACGGTGTAACCAATTCTTGATAAAACAACATATACACTACTCAAAATGCTCCTCAAAAATTGGTTATCCAAAAAGAGGACAAAACTCAAAGGCAATATACCAACATAGGACAAAGTCAAACAACCATGCTAAAAATGCTTCATAGGTGGAACTCATACTTGAAGAAGGACATAGTTGCATGGTTTATTCTAAGTGATTCCACCATATTAGCCAAATTATTGGGAGTACCATATTTAGGCACTATTTTTTTTCTTAAAATATTGAACAAATTGTCTCTATGACTTGGAGAGGTTTGCAACAAATTGTCTCTATGCTAGTGTGTCCTCTAATTATTGTTGAAGGCTAAAAGGTTTTTTTCCTTTCTTGTGATTTTAGAACCAAAGGTGGTTCCTTAGGAACATTATAAAATATTGACCATAAAACTATGGGTGATTTAGGAGGTGGTTCAAAAGCTTGAACCTTATCCCTTACCTATTTCCTAATCATAGGGAAAACATGAATCATCCCTACCATATTTTGATTTGGTGGAGAGACATTCTTATCTTGCATTTGATTGATATTTTTTTGTCCATGTTTAGGTATGGGATATTGGAATATATTCAAATATTTATTGGAAAATATTGCTTATTTAGAACCATCAACCACTAGACAACCTTAGTCAACAAGATTTTGTACCACATTCTTGAGAGTGATACACTTATTTGTATTGTGGTCATCAGTGTGATGAAAAGTGCATTTTTGTTCATATTCGAACCAAGATAGTTTCTCCATTTTAGGGTCATACTATCTTACAGGGGGTAACTCTATTATCTTAGCATCTAACAACTATATCAATATGGAATACAAATACATGTTCAACTTATTAAAATTTTTAGAAGGATTTTCCTGAGTTTTGGCTAATATTAAATTGCTTAACACTACTATGGTACTAATATTACCTATTTTAGGGTTGGTGTTTATTTGAGAATAAATAAGACCATCCCCCATAGCATATGTGTTCTTATAATATCATTTTATGTTGGAATAAGGTGGTTTCTCTTCTTCTTTCTTAATTTTTAGCTCTCCTATTTGTTGAAGGACAACTTCCATTTGTTTTATGAGATAAATCATGTCATCGAAGGACACAACACAATTCATATCTAAAGGATATGATAAATGCTTCTACAAATTATGTATGAAGATATGTAATAATTCCTTAGGTGGTAGAGTAAAAGGTAGTTTTCTATATAGCTTTCACCACTGAGGAAAGAATTCACTAATAGATTCATCCTTCCCTTGTTTAAGTTGATATAGATCATCAATTGTATACTTTTTTGAAATGTAAGTGAAAAAATGTTGAATGAACATTTTGAGTAGATTAGAAAATTTCTTGATTGAGTAGTGGGGTAGCTAATAGAATGATTCCAAGGCGTCACCACCAAGACCCATGGGAAAAAAAATTAACAATAGCATTTTTTCATACTTGATTTCATGGCCCACTGCCCTAAATATTTGAAGGTGTTATATAGGATCACCATATCCCTTATATAACTAAAATTGTGATAACACAATGATTAAAGAACAAGATCTACTTGTTAAACTAGTATCTATAGGTTCATTACAATACTCCTTGTAAAAATACTTTTTAGGCATACATTTTTGAATAGAGGGTAATTGTTGCTTTAAATCTAAGTTTTATTTTTCTAACCTAGCATTGACATCCTAAAATCTAGGATAATATGTTTATGGTACTATCGACTAATATTGGGGATTAAATAGAGGGTAATACTGGGTATTTGGATGGGATGATCCATAAGAAATTGTTAGGTTATTTGACTCTAATATTACCTTGAAAAGGTATGTTAGTAGGAGGAATTTTAGTAAAAGAGGGTATATATGGTGTAGACATGCTATAGAATGTATTCTAAGGAACCACATTCAAAGCATGAGGTATTCTATGAAGAACATCTACATGTTGTACTTTTTGATAACTGAGGTGTGGATAAACTGGAGGGTTTAGCTCTATGTTGGGAGGTATAGATCCCAAATTCATTGAAGAAGATAGGATACTTGGTGATATCCTTCCTAATGTTGTGGTTACAATTGATTCTCATTGTTGAGTACTTATGAGCTTTGATCTAGGTTGGTGCAAAAGTTCTAGAAGAGGTTCTCACATGGTAGAATGCAACTTTTCTTCTGCTTTAAAGGTTGCTTCTATGGTTTCTTTTTTTTCTCATATGAAAGTAGCAAGATGACCTATGGATTTAAAGACTATCTCTTCTTGTTCATTATGAACAAAATAAAGAGTCCCAGAAGGAGAATTTTCTTCTTCTTCTTCTTCCTCATAGATAGAATTTTCGATTAAAGGTTACTTCTTTGGAAATTTAGATAAAGAGCTTAGATTTTGCATAATTTGTTTTGCAAATTTCCAAGTGATATAGGGAGGTTCAAACATGACAAAGAGAGGAGTTTATTTTATTAAGTTTTTTTTTTTTTAGAGTACTTATAACAAAGAAGAAGAAGATGTTTGATATACTTATTTCACCTTGAAAAACATCCCTCCTTGTGACTCTCGTTAGTCCACTGTAATAGTATTGCTAATAAGGATTTATCCCCAATGTTTGTATGTTATTTTTATCAAGTGGTCATTAACCTTCCCCCAATAGGACTAAAAATTGGTTATGTTATTTTTATCTTTATTTAATCCTATTTATCTAATCAAATAAGATTAAGTGATCTTGATTAAAGTGTAATCACTTTTATATTAATTAAGGATAAGGTTTTGAGCAACAATATTTTTGGATAGAATACTCAAGTGATATGTTTATGTTAGGTTCACCAAAGATGTGGGATTATAAAAGGTCACACCTTATCTTGGGAGCATTGGCTCTTAGGGGTGCATTTTTCTCTTTCTTGGCCTCATCCACACTCAAGCAGGAGACCGCTACTACTAAACCATTATTTTTGTGATGACTATGCTTTGCATGTTAGTGGGAGAATTTTAGGTTCACCAAGATATTTTTAGATTCCCTAATTTATTAGATGTGTTAAATTTTGACAAGCATCTAAGTTTGGTAATCTATCCTAGGATCTAATGTACAAGATGAAAGTGCAATGCAATGCAATATGATACGAAGGATAAATTAGTGTCCTATATACAATTTTACTTTTGATGATTTTCTATCTATGTTACAAAAGAAAAAAATTCTTTTTTTTTGCTTATGAGGGACAAGGGTGACAAAAGGATGAAATCATGTAATTTATCCTATTTCAAAGCTACATGCAGTTATATTTTTTAAATTCTAAGGAAATCAAGAAAATATGTTATCAAGGCTAAGGGTTCTTTTTTATTTTTCTTTGATATTATTATACTAAAAAGAAGGAATAATAGAACAACCTATGCTATGAACCAAAAAATTAGAGGATTAGGAGTACTTACCTATTTTGGTACCTAAATAAAATACGTCATATAGAATCAAATATCCTCCTTGTGCAAATATGTTGATTGAAAATATTTTAGCTGGTGGTTTCATGAATACCTACAAAACTGATAAAAGAATAGAAATTATGATTTGGGAGCCTGCCAAACAACCAAAATATTGTTTCTTTTTGGTTTTCATAGTCAGGATCTTTTTTTATGCAAAAATCAAAGTGCCTTACCTTGTATATGGATGTAGATATATTTGTAGCAAATATGCTAGCTATAACTATTGCAATTGATGAATTCACTATAATTAATAAACAAGGTATGTCAAGAAACAAAAACCTTCAATAATGATCCAAGAAAAATCTATTTTGTAAATTTTTCATCCCACACTATTTGAGTTTCATGACCACTTTTTTTGTCACTCAAAAACTTGAGGAGGCACCTAGGCTAGGTGTAAAACTAGTTCTTTGTTGCTTTTCCCTATGTCAACCATTAATAATGGTTTTGTTTAATGAAAATTTGTAAATAAATCACTTCTATTAAACAATACCTTTTTGATGTGCCTTACCTATTTTTTCTAATCAAAACCTAATCATCATATTTCCCTCAAAGAACAAGAATCTATATCTATTTTTGACATTTGTTTATTTATTTTAAAAAATGTATAAAAAAGGGGGCAAATATAGATACCTAAAATTAGATCATCTATTAACCACCGATTCTCCAAACTAACTAACATGCCAACTCAAATAACATCTATAAATAATTTCAACTCAAAGTTTTCAAATAAAAACTAGCAAAGGTGAATCCATTGTCCAAGAGAGAATATACATGTAAGCAAATCTGCTTCTAGCCTAAAGTATTCACAAAAATTCAAATAAACCCCTTTCAACCATCGAAATTGACCCCAAGTGTCACTTGGAGAAAATACATAGAGATGTGAATCTACTAGTTGGTATATTCGTATAGGCAGCATATTCATGCCCAAAAAATAAATAAATAACTACGTCTACAAGAGCTTTCCAAGGTGCAAATATTATCATGGATGATTGCATGCAAGTTTAGGGATAAACTAGTAGGGGAAATAAATGGATTGATCCTCTTCCACTTCCTCAAACCCTCCAAAACTTTTGAAGGAATTAAAACATGCCCAAACCACACCTGTCATAACTCAAGATATTCTAGCATGCTAGCCACCTTACACTTCCTATTTGGTAAACCCCAAAGGACCATAACTCTATAAATTATACCGTTGGGATCATTCAACATAATGGAAATTTTTAATAATGAAGTGTTGCCAAACTCATTACTCAAAGTAATGAAGCAATGAAGTGCTACCAAGATCCTATATTGAAGCTAGAACAACTTAACTATGAGGCCATGAGAAGGAGATATTTTTTGTTTCAATATTGGTGATACCTTTCTTTTAATAAACAATATTAATCATTTTACTTATACTTACAAGTCTCTGTTAATTTAAAATTTTACATCCATATCATATTCTTATAGAATTTTGTATTTTGCAAGAATGTAACAATTATTTTGTGAAGCAACTCCTTCATTATTATCTATAGGAACTATAGGAATCCATCAGAGGACTCCAAATCACTGTTGAAAGATACACTTGTTTTCTTAAAGACTCCCCCTTCACAATCATCAATGGGATTTGTTGTCCTCTGATGGATTGAGTAAATACATCAAGTAAAATTTCTTGAGCTTGCATATTTGCTCAAGCCCCTGGTCACTCCATTTTGTGCAACCCTACTTGCTACATAATTTCCACACCAAAAACAAATCCACCAATGAAACCCTATTCTACCTGGCATTTTCATGGGAGGATCTGTATCCTACCTGCTAACAACTAGAGAAATTTTACCAAGAGGACATTATTCTAGGTAGTGTATTCATGCAAAAACCTATTATCTTAGTCATTATAGAACCCTCTATTTTTTGTCTTTTGACACCTAATGCAACTTTGTCGACTAAATCAATTTTAGGTAATGTACTCACTTTATTCCTTAGAAACCTCAAATCGTTTCTCTTTTTGAAATTCAGTCTGACCATTTTGTCTACCTACATTAGTTTATCATTAGAAAATCTATGTTATTCAACACATCCAGTAACTCTATCAATTATTTTTGCTATAACAAATCCACTAGGCAAAATAGTGCCAGTTGGCACATTCACTCCAATTACTTCAACATTGACTTCCAATGCAAGGTCACCTTGATTTTTGCATAAAAAAGGGGTCTAACTATGCAAACCAAAAAGAGAATATTTTGGTTGTTTTTTAGGCACCCAAATTATAATATAACTTTTTTTCTATCTATTTTTTAGGTTTTAGTGAGTCCGTTAGTTGTAGATATTTTGGAAGGCATATTCATGCAAAAGGTGTATTCACTTTTAGGTGACATATTCGCTCCAACCATAAAAATAGATAAGTACCCTACTCTTGTTTTCATAGTTTATGTATAGATTTGTTTGTTTTATTTTATCTCATCATTTACATTCTACACACATAAAAGGGGATAAATTGAAATAATCCTTAGCTTAATTGATACTTTACTTATTTTTGATAGGCATTCAAAATAAAAATTGCATGTTGTAGTGCATTTAGGTTAATTTGCACATATTTGCCTCATTTTACCCTTGATATCATAACAAAAGTATAAAAATTTGAATTGGATATAGGATAGAATTATATTCTTACATAATTTCCTTCATATTGCATTACCATGCACTTTTATTCACACTAGATTCTAAAATAGACAGCCAAAATGTAAATGTTTGAAAAAATTGAACACATCAAATAGATTAGAAAAACTCTAAATCTCTTGGTGAACCCATAACTCTAAATTGACCTTCTTACTGATGTACATTAATCTATTTATAAGATTTATATAATTTTTAGTTAGCTCTAATCGTAATGAAATAGTTTTCTATGGGCATAACATAGGCAAGTGTAGGGTATGAAAGTCCTTTTCTAGTTCAATCTAGTATAATTGCACTAATATGGTTGTCCTAATGAGGCAAGTTCTGATATTCTCCATGAGTGTGGTTTCCACATACCTCCAATTGATCTTGAGCATCTCCTGATAGTAAATTTGTACCACTCTACTTGATGATTGAGCTAGTTGCATAGGGAAAAGTGTGTCATGGAGAAGTGTTTGGGCCATTTGGATTATCTTACAGAGTTGATTCTACCTGAAAGGGATAGGTTTGAGACCTTTATCTTTTGTTGGGGCTTTTATGCTTTGCCTAGGTCCTTTTCTTAATTAAAATCTAAGTCTAGGTTATTTTTGTGTCAAATGTTTATATTCCCTTGATGACATAAGCCTATCTTCTCTTTTATGGTTCTTGTATGGCCATTTTTCAATGATACATAAGCTTTCACAATATTTTTATAGTACTTATTAAGATGATGATACCTTGATTAAGACATCAACATATCATTAATTTGAATGGTTATTAGACATATCTTATTGAATGACATGAATTACATTTTATGGAAATTGTATCTTACATTCCTTGCTAAATATCCTTTGTTTAAATGAGAACTAGTACTTCCCTTGAGATGTCATTCACTTCCTCATTTCCTCAAAATAACATGGTGATTAGCTTTAGAAGTTCAATGTGCCTGAATGATCTTTTGATTACCATAATATAACATCCACTCCCAAAACAATAATTATTGCTCTTCAAAATCACACTACCTTATGATAATTTATAAAGCAACTTGGCTCATGATGTTTAGTAAAATGAGTGAGCTGAGGTTTAGCGGGTGCGGCAGGAGTGAGGGTTTGAATTTTCTGGGCAGGAATCTCAGCCAAGGTGGTAGAGGTAGAGCAGGTATGGAAGGGGTGGGTGGGAACCTCGAGCATGGATCAAGCGAGGATCCAGAGGAAGGCGGTTAGGCTACGGTAGATTTGGAGGTGGGCATCACATGGGGGCCCGACCCTCCTCAGAAAGACCCCAAAAAAAAGATACGAAGGACAATGCGGGGCCCAAGAAGTGGCTGTCTTTTGCTGAGACTCTTAGAGGAAAAAGAAAGGAGGTTCTCTCTCTTCCACCCCTAGTTCCAGTAAATAATAAAATTTCAGCCCCGACAAGTTCCATGAGCCCTTTTCTTTTAATGGAAGAATTCTCCCTGGTAGGCAAGTTTTTGGGAGGTAGGCCGGACATGGAGACTATCAGGGCTTGGGCGATGGGTAAATGGTGACTGGTAGGCAGCTTGGAGTTGGTAGCTCTAACTCGAGGGTTCTTCATTATCCATTTTAACAATATGGAGGATGCTAACCACATTTTAACAGGAGGTCCTTGGTTTCTAGGCAAAAGGAGCCTTTTTCTTAGATGATGGGGTGAATATTTTGACCCTGAAAAGCAAAATATTAACATTGCCCCTATTTGGGTTCATCTCTCGAGTCTACCTACCCAGTTCTTCAATGAATATTGGCTGCAGGGCATAGCCAGAACTATAGGGGACCTGATCTCCATTGACCATGCGACCTTGGCTAGGACAAGGATGACTCATGCACGAATCTACGTAAATGCTAATTTGAATAATGAATTGCCAAGGTTTGTGGAGCTAGAGTATGGAGAATACTATAGAAAATAGTCGATAGAATACGAGAACAGACCGACATTCTATGCAGAATGTAAAAATCAAGGACATCTATGCAATCAGTGCCCTAACTTGGCAATGAATAGAGAAAAGTAGAAGTAGGGAATGCTAGACAGAGGAAATTTGAGGAGTTTCCCTGGCAGAGGTGATTTCAATCAGGCAAACTATGTCTACCAAAAAAATAAAAGAGAGGGTGCAGGGTCCCAGCAAGACAAAGGAAAACAATAGGTTGTTGGCAACCAAAATACTCAGGTAAGTTCCAATCCTCTAGTTTCAAATAAATTTTCAATTCTATCCAATATGGGAGTAGGAGGATTATCAGAAGACATGGAAGCCCAACACCTTCAGGCTAACCTTTCTGACTCTCTCGAATCCCCATCCAAGTCAGGATCCTCAAACCCTAATGCTAAAATTACTGTAAGCCCCATGGGCATCACAAATCCAAACCCTAATGCACGATCTCTAGAATCCACATCCAAGTCAGGATCCTTAAACCCCAATGCTAGAAATACTTCAAGCCCAGTGGGCATCCCAAAGCCAAACCCTAATGTTGAAGAACTTAGGAAGAAAGTTGAGGCATTGGAAAATAAAAATCTCATCTCCCTAACATCATCACTAGGAGCCAAGTGAATCCTACTGAGGGGTCATCCCATAGACCAGGGGAATACAAGAAAAAAGGAGAATATTTGGATGTAGGGGTGGAGATATGTGAAACTCTTCAGACTGAGGAATATGGCAGTCTAGTTCTGCAACAAATTACCTCCCCTCAGTTTAGTCCTAAACAAACCAGGAGCACTGTGAAGTCTCCTATAGATTTTGGCAGTGAAAAAGAAGAGGGAGAATATCAAATGTTGAGCATCAAAAAATTAAAACTGATAATGACATTGCCAATGGAAAATAGAGAACCTTGTTTCAACAGGTTATTCTAGGTTTTGAAGACAACAAATTAGGAAAACCCCCTCAAGGGAGGGGGAGAGGAAGAAATCCCAAACAATCTAAATGAAGTTCCTCTCATGGAACGTGAGAGGCCTCAATGGCCTGCCCAAACACAGGGAAGTCAGTGCAATAAGAAATCAAGTGAATCCAACTATTATCATGTTGCAAGAAACAAAAACTGATGAGATTCAGTAAAAAAAATAGCAAAAAAAATCTGGAATCAAGGGGAGATGGTTTGCAAATCATCCAGAGGAGCATCTGGAGGCCTTATGACTTTGTGGGATCCCTGGATAGTAGAAGGCACCATTATTCAGAAAGATGATAGGGTTCTTAGTGTTTTATTTAAGGAAATAAATAGCAACAGGTCATGGATCCTTTCAAATATTTATGCCCCGACTTCAATTCAAGGGAGAGCTCTACTGTGGGAGTACTTAGGCAATCTGAGTGAAATCTTCCATAATGTCCCCTGGATTCTGGCTAGGGATTTTAACACTCCTCTTTACCCTTCAGACAAAATGGGTGGAAATGGACCACCTATCAGGAGCATGGATGAGTTCAATGACTTTGTGAACTCCAACATGTTGATGGATGTAAAACTTAGAGGAGCGAATTATACCTAGAGCAATCGACGGATAGGGTGTCATCTCATTCAAGAAAGGCTTGATAGGTTTTTTCTATCAAAGGAGGCTACAACTTTGTTCGGTGATTCTACCCTGCAAGCCCTTCCTAAAATTGCCTCTGATCATAATCCCATTTTGTTGGAGATCCCTAACTCTCTATCCTTCAAGAAACCTTTCAGATTTCAATCTATGTGGATCAAACATTCCAGTTTTAGAGATAACTTAAGTCAATGGTGGCAACAACCTGTCAGGGGTAGTGCAACTTTTAAACTTGCTGGCAAATTAAAGTTTGTTAAGGAAAAGCTTCGAACTTGGAACAAAGAGGTCTTTGGGAACCTCTTTGAAAATAAAAAATAGGTTGTTGAAATTTTGAAGATAATTGATCAGAGGATCCAACATGGTGATGCTGATGAAACTACTAGGCAGGAGGAACGAACAAAACTAGCAGAGTTTCATAACATTTTGGCCTGTGAGGAAATCTATTGGAGGAAAAAATCAAGGGCTCTTTGGTTGAAATATGGAGATTCAAATTCCAAGTTTTTTCACGTCACCACGCTTAGAAACAGAAGCAATAACAAGATAAAATTTTTAAAAAAAGCAGATGGTTCTATTACTCAAGACTTAACAGAAATCAGAAAGGAGGCAGTAACTTATTTCAATTCTATCCTTGGTCAGGAATCACAGTGCAATGAGGAGGCCAAATATATTCTCTTGCAATCCATTCCTAGCATAATAAATGAGGATATAAACCTTAAGCTTCTAGCTCCATTTTCTGATGAGGAAATTAAGGAAGCCTTGTTTAGCATGGAGCCAGACAAAGCCCCGGGACCCGATGACTTTCCCCCTCATTTCTATCAAGATTTTTGGGACATCGTAAGTGAGGATGTAATTTCTATTATCAGAGAATTCCAAGCAAGCAATCATATCCCAAAAGGTATCAACTCTACTTTTATTTCTCTAATTCCTAAGAAGCAAACCCCTGAATCTATGGCTGACTTCAGGCCAATCAGTCTGTGCAATGTTTCTTACAAGATCCTAACTAAAGCCATTGCAAATAGAATGAGAGATATTCTACCCCACATCATAGATCCATGCCAGGGAAGCTCTGTCTAGGGTAGGTCAATCTTGGATGGAGTTATCATAGTTCATGAAGCTCTGCACTCTACTCATAAGACTAACAGGTCTATTTTTGCCCTCAAGCTTGATATGAACAAAGCATTTGACAGGCTAAATTGGGACTTTCTGATTGTTGTCCTCCTTAAGTTTGGTTTTCACCACCAATGGGTTAATTTGATCAAAGAATGTATTTCTAAAGCATGGTTCTCGATTCTAGTTAATGGAACAACTGCTGGTTACTTTCAAAGTCGTAGAGGAATTCGGTAGGGGGACCCTATCAGCCCCATGTTATTCATCATTATGGCAGAAGCTTTAGGCAGAACCATAAAAAATGCTTGTAGTTCAAGGCTAATATCGGGAATCAAGGCAACATCTCTCACTAGGGCTGTTTCTCACCAACAATTCATCGATGATACCCTTATATTGACTAAGGCATCAGTGGTTGAGGCCAAAATAATTAAATACATCCTGCAACTCTACGAGGATGTTGTTGGTCAGAAAGTTAATTTTAGTAAAAGCAAGTTATATTTCTTGAACACCCCCATTCAGAGGCAAGGAAGGATTGCAAAAATTTTAGGGTGTGATATAGCAAACCTCCCCACTTCGTATCTTGGTCTCCCTCTTTTCATTGGTTCTTCGAGAGAGTCAATGTGGGACAAGGTTATTGAAAGAATTCAAAAAAAACTTGTTGGATGGAAAGGTCATCTTCTATCTCAAGCAGGAAAGTTGACCCTCACTAAGGCCTCTCTTCAGAGCATTCCAGTCTATTTCCTCTCCATTTTCAAAGCCCCTATGAAGGTTTTCCAAAAAATTGAGAAACTCCAAAAAGAATTTTTATGGACTGGATCAGAGGAGAAAAAAGGATACACCTTGTAGGATGGACCAAAGTGTGCAGACCCAGGGAAAATGGGGGCTTAGGTCTGAGGAGAATTGCTCATATAAATTTAGCTTTACTAGCTAAGCAGGCATGGCGTCTCATTTTTGGTGAAGAAAATGAATGGACAACTATCATCAAATGAAAGTATCTTCAAAATATGGAATTTCTAAGTGACTCAGTTCCAATCAGAGGTTCTGCTTTTTGGAAAGCAATTCTTAATTGTAAGGAAATCATCAAAAAAGGTTTAAGATGGGTTTTAGGCAATGGTGAGAGGATAAATTGCTGGAATGATAGGTGGGCTAAGGATGAACCACTGACGCAATATCCTAACTTAGCCCGAATCAGAGATATCATAGAAGAACTCATTGGCAGAAAAGTCTTCGATTATATGGTTGAGGACAGAGGTAGAATGAAGTGGAAACAAATAAGAATTCAAGGATTTCAAGTGGAATCAAATGATCTTTGTAACATTCTCGGGCAATATTTTATCCCCATGAGACCCAAGGAAGATCAAGTGACCTGGGCTCCTACGAAAAATGGGCAGTTCACTATTAAATCAGCTTACAAGCTTATGCTTGATGACGAGGATTTTGTCCTCCAAAAGGACTTAGTTTGGATAAAAAATTTAATTCCAAAAATTGTAGTCTTTTCATGGCTGGTTATCCAAGGAAGAATTCTAACCATTGATAATATGATGCGTAAAGGTATTTGTATCACTAATCATTGTTATCTATGCAGGGCTAATTGGGAGACCATTTATCACATTTTCCTTGAGTGCCCTTTTTCCTTGACTATCCTAAGTGGGGTTTTTCAGGCCTTCAATATTTCATGGGTTAAACCAACCATCGTACTTGATTTGTTCATCTAGTGGCCTTACCCCTTTTCAAGCCAAAGACTTAGATACATGTGGAAAATTTGTCTCAATCACTATCTTTGGCAGGTGTGGTTAGAAAGGAACCATAGAGTCTTTAATGAGTCTATCCATGATCATCAAACTATCATTGCCAGGATCCTATCCTTTGCCAATGAGAATGTGAACCTTATCCCTTTTGATAGTTGTAAACCTCATCTGCAGGAGACCATGATTGCTCAATATTTAAGCTTAACCTTGTTAGATGAGTCTGTGCCTAGGGTAGTCAACCCCAGAGCCAATGTTAAGTGGTCTCCACCTCCTACGGGTTGGTTTAAGCTTAATTTTGATGGAGCAGCTAAGGACAATCCTGGAAGAGTAGGCATTGGTGGCATTGTGTGAGATCATAATGGGAATATGATGCTTGCATTTTCTGAATATTTGGGAACAAGGACGAACAACGAAGCTGAAGCTAGAGCTATGTGGAGAGGCCTTCAAATGACTCAAGACTTAGAAGGCAATTTGATCATAGAAGGAGACTCTATGCATGTTATAAATCTCCTCAATAATTGGAAAACACCTCCTTGGAGGATTAAAACAATTGTTGAAGAGGCTAGGATCCTTTTCCAGGGAAGACAGGATAGAAAAGCCCAACATGTCTTTCGGGAAGCTAACAAAATTGTTGATAAGTTGGCCAATTTGGGTGTCGATGGTGATGAACTTTTCAAATGGGAACACGGTGTCCCGAGTGAAGTAGAGGAGCTTATTCAACAAGAATGCCAAGAATGATAGTCAAATTTACCAACAGGGAAGGCACTGTAAGTTCGAAGGCTAGGAGTATTCCCATCTCTTTTTTGAATTGGACTCACAATAAAAATTATCTGAGCTGTCAGTCTTCATGGATGCTGCTTGGAAATACCACAAAGACTAATGGGGATAGTCACATGTCAGATAACATGGCTCCTAGTCATCTTAGTAATTTGAGGTTGGTTGATAATCATAGGGAAGGAAAGAAATGACAATATAAGACTTCGAACCAAAGCCACGTGGACCACCAGATAGCCACCGCCATAAATCTAGCCAGCAAGTTCACTTCTCCAAGGCTGATTGGCCAAGATAGTATGTGGTACCAAAGCATGTCATATACGAAAGAAAGCAATTACCAAAGAATTATTAAGAGTAACTGTCAATACAGAGCTTGTGGGAGTTTTTTTAGTACTCTGCTATGTGTGTCTGCAGCTTTTTGTTTCTCCATTGTCTCAAGGAAGGGATCCGTGTCTGTTTATTTTTTGTAATTATGATGCATGTGTGTTTTCTCGGGGTATACCCAAAATGTTGTATGGGAAGTTTCTTTTTGATAACAGGCTATGTGCCTTACCGGATGTAATGGCTTTGGCGGCATGTAGATTTTACATATATAGGATCCTTAGTAAGGATATGTTCATCAACAACCCTGGGCTGATTTTTGTAAAAGGTTTTGGGTCAACCTGTAAAACCCGGTATTAATGCTATAGTATCTTATCTACCAAAAAAAAAAAAATTATTGCTCTTCACTTTATTGATAGGATGTTAATCCATATTCTTTACCAACAATGCTTTTAATAATATCTTGGATTGAATGCACTCCTTTTGGATACCTCCTCCTAAGCTATGACCAACCTAACCTACAATCTGCATTTTAATCTAAAACATAAATTTACAAAAATACATAGAATTTCTCATTCAAACAAGAACACACACAATGGAGTGAGATGAAGTACAATTTATTTTCATGAATGTGTCGTAGGTTACAAGGAATAGAACTATCTATCCAATGACTCTTTTATTCATTGTTCTACCTAGAATTTGTTCTTTGTAATAACCAGATGCACTCTCTTCTTTCCTTGTTGTCCAACTTCTTTTTAGTCTATCTACCCATACCATTTATCTCTTATTTCTCTGGCATAGGTCATCTTAGACCACTACTCAAAACTCCTAACCTTCCAGATCTTTCTCTATTCCTATACCATTTGTTTTTCTCTCCCTAAATCTCATCTTCTTCTATTTCGTACATTCGTTTATTTTTCCCTCCCTAGATGTTTTATTCTCTTCTTGTCTATCTTATTGTATTGCTTCCCTTTCCTTCTAATAGTTTTAGGAAAAATATTCTTTGCTCCCCACATCTACCACAACATATATTCCATTTTCTATAGACAATTGTAAAATGATTTGTGTTCCATTGAATTCTCCTACATCATATATGCATTTCCAATTCTTTAATGTAATCATGCCAAATATGTGCTCCATTTCCTCCTAGTGTTAGCTATTTTTCTATGAGTCATCCTTATTTCCATAAATTAGTGCTCTCGATTTATACCACCTATGCTAATACCATATTTTCTTAAGTATTGATATGATCTATTATGTTTTGTGGAAGTTGATAGTCTCCTCTTCTGCCCAACCAAGGATCTTTTCCTATCCTTACTTCCTTTTCATTCCCTAATTTTTATGCCAAGAAATTTTCAACGAATAGGAATGCTCTCACTAGTTAATTCCAAATAATTATGGCTTTTGAATCTAATTTATTCTATAGTTTAATCCAATATACAAAGGAAAATATGCCTAAATATTTTTCTTGAATTACTTCTTTCCATAATCCTTTGTTAGTTATCAATCTCCATAAACTCAAGAAGAGGTATAGAATTTATTATTAGATAGATTTATCACTACAAATTTTACTTTTATAATAGCCTAAGTGACCTTGATGGTGGAGGCTTGGGTACTATATGTAGGATATCCAAGTTTCAAATCCAAAGGAGGGTAGGCTATATATATCCTCTAGGTAGGTACCACAACATAAGTGCCTCCTCCCATGCATAGTGAACCTAGAGGAGTACAATGTAGTTTGATATGCACAATGCTTATGGATAATATTTGAATATAATGCAATATAAATATATTATTAGAGGATATCATAAGGTAGTGGTTAGGTTCAATATATGTCCCCCTTCTCAAAAAATACTTTGACCTTGAAGTATCATAAAAATTTATGAAATGGCAATGGATATTTTATTTTCTTGTTTGGATTCCTTATAGGTTCCTTTAAGACAATGTCAAAAAGAGATCAACTCTTTCTTGAAGTATGAGAAGGTATATGATGATATAAAAATTATAAATATTGAGAAAATTTTCTAATAGAATAAGAAATAATTCATCCTAAGTCAACCTTGGTTTGAGTGGAAATATTTTGAGAATTATCTTTCATCTTAAATCCATGAGTACCTTCTAAAATTTGGAATATATGATCTATTTTAATAAGAACCAAAACCTTTTTGTCTATTAATATTGAGATATGGTGTATGTGAATACGATAATTGTGGACTACTTTGATATAGATCCTTCATATAGCTTAGATATTTTGGAATTAAAAGTGGTTGTTTATATGAATTAGATTCTTATTATCATTTTGGATGATGTGGATGTCTATAAATAGATTTTTGAAATGGAAAGCACTCTATATGAGAAGTATGATAATACTTATGAGTTTGATATATAAGACAAGAACCATTGGTTTTATATTATTTAATATAATTTTAGGTTGAATTTTAGGTAAAAATGGTTGTTTAGATTTTGTACCTCCATCGATGAAACTTGAATAGTCCTCAACAAATGTTTCATTAGTGAAAAAAGGCATTGATATCATTTTAAAATTATTTTTTTTGTCACTTGATATTCTTGGCTTCATTGAGAATATCATCATTTTGTTTACTAAGGTGAGTGATTTCTTGCTTTGTGGATATAAGTATTTCAAAAAAATATATCTCATTTTAAACATGAGTTTGTGTTGTTTTTGTAGTCCACTTCCCTAGAAATATTCCTTCAAATTTATCCCAATTGAGATTTGATTTTAGTTCAGATTTAATATGTGACCACCACATCGTTTATTTGCAATCTAAATATAACCATATTAAACTAGGAAATGTAACAAAATTTTTAAAAAACACAAACATTGAATTTTCATTACCCGTAAACCTTGAAAGTTATAGATTCATACATCCTATATATTTTAGAATTGTTGAAATAAAATTAGGCTTATTTTTAAGGTTGAGACTAAAGTCCTATACTTTTCTTTAATTGTTTTAAATGAGTTTATCTAAATTTATTTTTTAATATAATAAAGCCTTTATTTCTTTTTATTAAAAGTGTATCTTGATAAATACTATGAATTCTTAATAAATACCTTTTTGTGTCTTTGAAAATTTGGATATTTTTTACACTTTTATAAAACTTGAATCACACCCTTTTGTATCTTAGGTCTCACCCTCTTGTATCTTGGGTCACACCCTTTTGTATATTGAATCATACACTTTTTAATATTGAGTTGCACCCTTTGGTATATTATGTTGCAGCCTTTGGAATATTAGATCACACATTTTGGTGTATCAAATGACACCATTTATTTATTAGATCACACCCTTTCATATCTTTGATCACACTCTTTTGTATATCAAGTAATACCATTTTATATATTCAATAGACTATTGTTAAATATGAAGCAATTTAGATGAATACCAATGAGATTTGAAAATATCTACTTGAAAAACATTATCCATAGGTAAAAATTGTCTTAGCCATAAGCCAAAATGATTATAGGCTACAATATCAAACAATCCTAGTCACCAACTATAAGTTGAACCATAGGTTCAAGAGCATGACTCTAGTAGTGGTTAGATTCACTATAAAATGGGAATATAAGTGGGCAAACATTTTTTTAATTATGGACAACATATTTTTCTTTTATTAAATCTTATGCTTTATTGTATTCTAATAATTCCATTTAGGACAATGCAAAGAGGTGTAATTTTTTCGATGCACTATTAAGTCATTGGTCACACTTTGTGGGATTCCTCACCCCTATTAACATCGATTTTGGGCATGTGTGTGGGAGGTTGGCCCTCTTGCTTTCTAATCAGTTAATGTGAATATGCAAATCTAGTGGCATATTCCATGATTGTAATTATGTTCACGTTAATACCTATCTATCTTGTTAGTGTAGTTTGTGTGTGTGTGTTTGTGAATAATCCCATATTAACTGTGTTGTAGAACTTGAATGGTTTATAAACCCCAATACTTGCCATACTCTTTGCCAATGGGGTACCAGGCTTAAAGGTGCAAGTCCTTGGTCATACTTTATGGGATTCCTCACCCCTATAAACATCGAGTTTGTTCATGTATGTGGGGGGCTGGACCTCTTGCTTTCTAATCGATTAATGTGATTATGCCAATCTAGTGGCATATTCCATGATTGGAATTTTGTTCACGTTAATACCTATCTATATATCTACTACAAATATTTTAAAAATGAGATATTAATTTATAATTAAGTACAAATTGAGAAGTTATTTAGACTCATCCATAAATTTGTGGTTCATATGATATGGTTTTTAATTTTTATAAATAAATATCATTTAAGATCAGGAATCACATGCAAATTAAATTATTTTTAAGTTAATGTTCATAATAACATTTTTGGTATTTATTTTTTAATTTGGTTATATGGGATTGAGATAAACCTTGACATATATTACTTCATAACTCCATAGTGGTATTATAATATCTTTAGCAATTATGCATATATCACATATCGATATTAAAACCTAGGTCAAAGTCTAAGAAAGTAACTAATTGAGCTCATGCCATTTAATAAAATATTCATATTCACCATGGCATTTGAACCTTTATCCAACTAATTTACCTAAATTCTAAGGTCATTATTTTCATCAATATTTATTTATATTGTTTTTTATTTTATTTAACATCTCTTTATTTTCAATATTATTTTAAATAGTTTGTATATTATTTTTTAGGAAAATTTGATAGTTGTTATAAAATATATATAGATATTTTATTTAATTTTAAATTTAAATTTGCATCATTATTCGTAATCTTTAATATTATGAGCTTCTAATAGCAAGACTCAAATTCAAATATTATTAAGTAATATAATATCACTATATGGTTTTTTGAAACTATAGTAATATGATGATGATGTAATATAGGTGGGACCCATTTAAATTCCATATAACTAATTAGAAAATATATATTAAAGCAATGAAGTTTATTATTGTTATACATTTTTATAATTATACAATTACATTAATAAATATAATCTTTATCATTGTAGCACCCTAAAATTGGCATAGTTAAACCTTAGTAAAAAGATAAAATTTTGAATTTTAACCCAAAACTACCCGTTACCCCCTCCCCTTGTTTTTTGTGCCATTTTTAGGATTTGTTTTGACCGTTGGACGATATTGTCGTCGATCAAACGAAATCGTCCCAGATCTGACGAATTCATCTGGAACAAAATGTCTAGATGATTTCTTCCTAAAACAAAATTTTCATAATTAGATTTAGTTTCAAAAGCTTCTCTAACTTGGGCATAAAGCATGTCTACGCAGTTAGAGTCTCCCCCATTGGAGATCTCCCAAATTGGGATGATCTCCAACCTCCTAACCTCTCCCTAATCCTATATAAACTGGGATTTTCTCATTTTATCCCCCTGAACCCCCTAGCTGACTGATTTCCCTACAAATTTAGTTCCTTGTGCATTAGAACATCCTCGCACCATCGTTTGCATTATGTATTTCAAGTTTTATTGCAAGAATTTTACTATTTTTTAGCCAAAGCAAGATCAGATCGTCGAAGGCGATTCTCGATGATTTTGGACGATCCTGTCGAGGATCAGTGATGATCTCGTATGATTGGAGGTGATCCTAACTGTAGTCCATATTGGGGGAAATCAGAGCCCGAAGTTTGCATTTTATTATCTTTTCTCTTCATTTTCTTATGCATTAACTTGGTTTATTTTATTCTTGCATCATGGATTTCACCTCATTTAGTATAGATGCATGCTAAAGTTAAAATAAATTATTAAAGTAATGCATTTTCCTTTAATCGTTATTTGGATCTGTCATTTAGGTAAATTTACTATCATTTCTATCATTTCCCCTTGCTTTTGCAGTTGCATTTTTTGGTTTTTGGTATTTGTCTCTGTGACTGCAGGTTTCTGACGAATTCGTCTGACGAATTCATCAAATCGACGATGATATCATCTGATCTCAGATGACCGACTAATATTTGAGTTGATTCTATGAAATTTCAGATGATTACGTATGATTTGAGATGATTTGGACTTCTACAAAACTTAGAATCTACATCAGACATCCAGAATTAGGTATATTCTATATCATTTAGCATATTTTCTATTTTTAGCACTTACTTATGTTCTTTGTATTCATATAAATCAGCATTGGCATATAGAATAGCTTAGATTCATCTTGGTCAAACCTAGGAATTGAATGATTAAAGCACAAAATGAACACATCAAACCTACTCTCAACCTAGGCGTGGAAACTACCACTCAAAAGTTTCCTAGTGAACCCACCATCCATAAAAAATTCACCCTTATACCTCTCCCCCGAGAGGCACGACCTTCAAAGGGCCTCTTAGTCCGAGGTATTGTCCCATTCTTCTCACATTTCCCTTTTAGGCATGGATCCTATAGCCTGAAGATAAGGATGCAAAAAAATTGGAGCGATACATTTTGGTGAACCCGACATGAAAACTAAAAACTTTTTGAAAACAATCCAAAAAAAAAAATGCATTTAGAATCATCCGATAAACAATTAAGCTTGCATATCATATTTAGATGGTAGATTATAATAAAATATGAGTTGTCACCATTAATTTTGACAATCAATTAGCATCCATAGAGATTACTTCTTTTCTTAGAGTATCTCAAACATATAGAGTCCCACATTTATGGGATGAACTTAATAGGAGATTGAATATTATTTCATCTAGATCAACCAAACTTAGGCAAATCAAGAGGTTTGTCCTAGATAGAATCTTGGATCCTGATCAAGTAACCTTATATCATGAACTTCAGAGAGCTTGCCATAGGTGGTTAGCAGATAAAAGAGCCCTTGTGTCTTTCGAGTTGTACACCTTTGAGGAATACCTCAACAATGCAATTGTAGTACATAAATTTATATCTCGTATAGAGGATCAAGAGGTCATTCTTATGGATATAAAGAGATGGAATAGAGTTCCTAGAGTTGTGTTATATCGAGAGTATTGTCATGAGCTCTATTTTTATAAGTCAGAGTCAGAAGTAGATAACATCACCATAGCACACTTTGTCAAATTCTTGAAAAACCATTTCCAATTTGAAGAGAAGCATTTCATGACTCCTAATGAACTTGATCCCATCAATGACATCTATAAACTATTTATAGAAAACTAAGCCATTCTTTTATTATTATTATTTCTTGCATTTAGTATGTTGTTTGTTGTCTTTATAATATTATCATAAAAACAAAAACAAAACAAGAATATAACAAAAAAAAAAATCAAAACGTTTTCTTTTAAGTATTATAGTAGGTATATAATTAAAATATATACCTCCCAAACTTTTTAAATATATATATATATATATATATATATATATATATATATATGCTAAAAACTAAGTTTAAGCATAATGACTAGACTTAGGAATGGAAAATAGACTGAAGTAGAAGAAGATTGGTTAGGAAAACCAGATGTCCTTCCTAGAGACCCAATTCAGGAAGAAGGAACACTAGACCAACAAGAAGAAGAGTTTGTTGAAGCAAATGAACAAAGAGAAACTGTTAGATAGGAAGGATCCTCATCCCCTAAAATGTCTCCAAAAGGAGCTATTAATTTTGAGAACATGGAACATTTTTGGAAGTTCCTCAATACTAATATTGGCACTCTTAATAGAGCAATCCATATGGACAAGGATCAAATTAGTGACACTCAAGCAACCCTAGAAGAAATATATCACACACGCACTAATCCCTTGTCCTTTGTTGATCAAGAAAGTGATCAAGCTAGACCATCCAATTTGGATATGGCCACTATAATCTAGAATATGCAACAACAACAGGTTACCCAGCCACCTAGAGTACCTGTTACCAAGCCTAGGTTTATTCCCACACAAAAGAAACCTTCATTCACTACTCTATTTTGCCAAGTTATTTATCAACATACCTCAAAGCAACAAAAGCCCAAAATAAAATCAAACACCAATTTCCAACAATCTGGGATACAACATAATGCTACTACAAATCTTCTTCATAATACTCTTTCTACCAATCATTTGCATAATAGCAATATAGCATCTAATCCTTACGTCACGCCATCATACGCTCAAATACCACCAAACCAATATGGTGGACAAACTAGTAATCTGGAAGCCATGGTGAAACAATTAGTCTCCCGCATAGACCAGATAGATCCCTACCGTCCCTCATACAATTATCGAGAGATGTGTAGTTAGCCTCTAGATCCTATAGTTGTAGCACAACCATATCCTAAAAAATTTCCTTGAAGAACATAGAGGGGGGGTGAACAATATAAGACTTAACCATTTATCAAATTTTACTTTAGATAGCAGTTGCATCATCATAGTATTAATCATCACAGAAAACATCACACAATGAAGACCCATTTTAACATGGTTCATCCAAGGTGGGCTACATCCACTAAAATATTTTCTCTAAAAGCTTTCTCAAAGTTCTTTTGGAATCCTTCCCAATTACAATGTTTATGAGCCTCAGCCCAAAGGAGAAACCTTCCCCTACTCAAGTATTTACCTTTGCCCCAAGTATAATCCTTCCCCTCCTCACGAATTTATGAGCCTCCTACCCAAAGGAGAATCCTTCCCCTCAGCATGAATTTATGAGCCTCCTACCCAAAGGATAATCCTTCCCCTCAACTCTAGAAATGATACTTCAAAATATCACTTGCCTCTTATTCCGCTAGCACATGGAACTCCTTTCCATAGAAGACCTCCTATCCTCAATGCTCAGCCTCAATAGACCTTTCTCCTCACTGATCACCTCCACAACAACTCATCAACTTGTACTAAACACAGTTAGTCAGTCCAGCACAAGTCTTCCTCACTCTGTCAGATCTGTCCCAAGCTCAACTCATAAAGCTTGAACAAATCAATCTTTGCTGTACACAAGCCTTGTCAAAGACTTGTCAAAACTGTCCTTAGGTTCTTCTCAAAGAACCACTTCAACTCTGTCCTCAAGTCCTCTTCTAGGACCTGTCCAAATCACCTCACAAGTCCTCCCTAGAACTTGTCCAAATCAGCTCACAAGTCCTCACTAGAACCTGTCCAAATCAGCTCACAAGTCATCACTAGAACCTGTCCAAATCAGCTCACAAGTCCTCACTAGAACCTGTCCAAATCAGCTCACAAGTCTTCACTAGAACCTGTCCAAATCAGCTTAGAATTTCATCAAGAAAAACTTGCTTAGCATGAACCCACAAAGAGAATTGTTAGAGACCCAATGTGATTCATCAACCTCATATAAGCATAAAGAGAATTTTTAGAGACTCAATATTTTCTATACTTAACTCCCAATATCAATATCAACTCAATCTCAATCTCAGAAGAATAAGATAGATGTAGTATACTTTTCTCAAGAACATGAAACACAACCCAAAAATTGCCAACCATGCAATATCTCATATAACAATGATACTCATGTTCTTTCCACAACCAATATCTTTTCTCAACCAATTAGGGCTTTAACAACAATTCTTATAGACAAGGTTTAACCAACATCATTCAACTCAACATTAACCTTGAAGCATTCAACCAATCACTACATGAAAAGGAAACTAGTAGACATCCTTTTCACTCCAAAGGTATTTGAACAAAATAGCCACCAACATAAATCACCAATGCAAAGAATAACTTTCTCAAATCAATCTCAATGGAGTAAGTCGAAATCATGTATCAAGTAAAGCATTAACTTGATCAAAACAACCTCTATGGAAGCAACTCAACCATTAATCTCAAAACAACCAACTAAGGGTTTCACCAACTCAATGCAAGTAGCAAGACTTACTAACATAAACCCTAGTGCAAAAATGCTTCCTCTTCCTCAACCAGAATTATGCATTCACCCAAAAAACTCATCAATGATTTTAATGCATAAACAATCTTCAATATCCAGAAAATGGGATTTACACCAACAAGAATACCTAGTAGACAACCTTTTCACTCCAAACTCAATTTCATAAAATACACCATCAACAATATACATGGAAGAAGTTGCCCATACCTTTGTTTGAGGAAGAAGAGAATAGTTCTTCAACCTGTTACCAACACCACCCTCAACTTTGCCACCAAGTTAGGGTTAGATCATAAAAGTAACCACAAAAATATTTATTCCATAAAACACCTTATGAATCCAATCCTTAGAAGTCAACTACCAAAAAATATAAAGCATACAAACAATATATCCTTTTACACCTTATTTCTCCAAATTAATTAAACCATGCTCAAGGAATAATAGCTTCTAAGCACTCAACAATCAAGCCAAAAATCTCAACCACACACTATCAATCTTATATCTCCAAAGAAGCATTTAAACTTAAAAATAATTTTAAATAAATCTGCCCAACCACTTCTTCTTTAACAAAATGCAGATTTTATTTAAAAAAAAACCTTACCAAAAAAATGCTTTCGAAAATCGCGGGTCAACAGTGCCTCCGAAAAAATTAAAGCACAAAAACTCTTCTCACACTCCAAGGCGGGAGTCGAACGCTTGACCTCCCTTCAAGCACCTTCGCAGAAAAGTCGTTGCCACTAGGCCAACAGAACTGGCTTGAATGCTAGCAAGAGTCTCCTTCTCCTTAACCCTTTGGCGGTGGATAAACGTGGCAAAAAAAATGATAGTCGAAGCTTTTACTTCCCAAATTTTGTGCAATTCAAATTTCTTTCACACGATTGCTTTGGACTATAGGTTATGGCTTATATAGCCAAACTTCCATGCTATGCACGACGTCGACGGGAGGATAATTCAAAATTTTCAAATTAATATTATTTTGGTGCCTTTGAAACAACTTTAGGGTTTATGAAACCCTTTTGATTATTTAAAAAATAATCAAAGGTCTTTTAGACCTTAGACCTTAGGTGGAGAACCCATTAAATTATTAAAATAATTTAATCACTAAATAAAATAAATAATTAATTAAAAAACCTTAAAAAGGTTTTATTAATTAAGTTATTTAATTAATAAGTGTCTCTAGCCTTTGCATTAAGCTGAGAGTGGTTTTGAGAAAAACCTTTAATTCATCCACCTAGTTTTAATAAAAACCCTTAAACCTGCCATGGTTTTGATAAAAACCTTTTCATCTGCCACATGGAATCTCTCCGAAATATTCTAGAAAATATTATTTGGAATCCTCAACCTTTGAAGCCAATAAATCCTCTTGACATTAATGTCAGTTCCTTTTTACATCAATAACAACTCATAGACAAGAAGCTAGGATCTCAAACCCAAAATTGCCAACAATCTCCCCCTTTGTCATTGATGGCAAACCATGCTTCTCAACAACACTGAAACTCAAAACTGCTATATAGAAATCAGCTCCCCCTAACTTGAGGCTCTCCCCCTTACTCATATCTCTCCCCATTTGTCATCAATGGCAAAGGGTCACCTTTGGGGCTTGGGACTAAGAATGAGCCTCTTAGCTTAGTCCCTCCCCCACATCCTATTGAGGTGATTAATTCTGGGGTGGGAGTAAAACTCCCAATTTATCCCTTAAATACTCAAATGTATCTCTTGGAAGAGGTTTGGTGAAGATATCAGCAATCTGTTCTTTAGTAGGCACATACTCTAACTTAACTTGCTTATCTTGAACTTGTTCTCTTAGAAAATGATACTTGATAGGAATATGTTTTGTTCTTGAGTGCATTACCGGATTCTTGGAGATACTTATGGTACTTGTATTATCACATAATATGGATATGGGTTGATCATGCTTTATTTTGAAGTCTTCCAAGGTGCTTTTCATCCATAAAATCTATGTGCAACAAGATACTGCTGCTATGTACTCTGCCTCTGCTATAGATAAAAAAACTGAAGGTTATTTCTTACTTAATCAAGCAACCAAACTCCTTCCCAAAAAGAAATATCCACCACTAGTGCTTTTCCTGTCATCAATACTTCCTACCCAATCTACATCTGTATAAGTTTTGAGAGTAAACTTATCACCCTTGGGGTAACAAAGTCCAAGGTCCATAGTGTGCCCTTCAAATATCTAAATATCCTCTTGACTGCCATAACATGAGTTTATTTTGGAGCTACCTAAAATCTTGCTACTAACCCAACTGCCTGCATGATATCTGGTCTGGTAGCTGTAACATACAGTAAAATGCAAATCATTGACCTGTAAAACATCTGATCTACTGCTGGATATTCATCATCTTTGCTCAAATTGCACCCTGTAATCATTGGAGTACAAACTGGTTTGCTATCCATCATACCAAAATGTTTTAACATCTCTTTTATATACTTTCCTTGAGAGAGAAATATACCATCTTTTGATTGGGCAATCTGAAGACCTAAAAATAAAGATAACTCTCCAATCATAGACATCTCAAATTCCTTCTACATGTTGTTAGCAAAATCTTTACACATTTGAGTATTGTTTCCTCCAAAAATAATATCATCAACATAAACAACCAAAATCAACATATCATTGCCTTCATTTTTAATATATAGATTGCTATCTGCCATACCTTTTTTGAATCCCTGTTCATGAAGATACCTGTCAAGTCTTGAGTACCAAGCCCTAGGAGCTTGCTTTAACCCATACAAAGCCTTTTTCAACTTGCACACATAGTCTGAATGTTCTAAAAGTAAAAATCCTTCTGGCTGTTCTATGTAAACTTCTTCTAACACACCATTTAAGAAAGCTGACTTAACATCCATTTGATACACTTTGAAAGACTTGAAACTTGAGAGAGCTAAAAACATTCTGATTGCTTCAAGATGAGCAACTAGAGCAAAGGTCTCTATAGACACCAAAACAGCACCAATCCGATTATGTGACAACAAGCGCTGATCGCATTGACACAAACAGCCCCTAGGGCAGCCCCCAGAGGTCAAACAGTGGTCCTAACCACTCCCAAAAGCAATTTTGAGGGTCAAAAGTCAATTTTGCACCTTTTTGGCACCTTTTTCTCTATTCGTCCCACCCAGGGACGAATTCAGACTGGTATTCGTCCCACCCTGGGATGATTAAGCAATCGCTCCAGGGTGGGACGAATAGCAGGTTTGACTGGCAAAAAGTCAAACCTCGGCAACTCCGCCAGTTAACTGAGGCTTCAGGCCATGCAATTGTGAGGAATGACTCCAAATCAAGAAGAGAGACTTCAATCATGCATGTATTTATTTTAGAGACCTCATGCAAGAAGCTTTTTTATCAAGGAGTTAGCTTTTCTCTAAAAATAGGACAGTTAACTCAAGTGGCGCCCTCGCATGCGCAATTCAAACAAGGAGACCCTAAGGTCTATAAATTGGGGAGTTTTCCCACCCAAAATATATACAGAGAAGGAGCATTTGAGCAACGAAGTGCTGCCAATTTCATACCTAACTGCGATTTGTGCTTTTACATCCTTAATCTCTCATTCGAAAGGGAGGTTATTGGGTGACTATTGGAGGCGCAAATCCGTACCCAAAACCTGATTTTTGACCACAAATATCCACCAAATTTTTTGACAACACCCCATAACCAGTTTTGGACCCATCCCAAGTGGATTGGTGCCGAAACAGTGCTTCAATCGGTGGGCGTCCTGCCCCCGGGCGCTCCCCAAACTATCACAGTGCTAATCGCCCCACCCCGGGATGATTAGAAATATGTGATAGATTTCTTTTTTTTTTATTTTGCATCTGATTCTAGATAGGTTAAATAGGTTACAGTTCAAATTTCATGTCATTCTGATTATTTTTGACCAGGTTATTGTTGTTTCCCGCTTTCACTAACTTGCAGATGCCATCTTCAAAATCTGGATCCTAGAGGCAAAATTGGAGAAATATGAGCATCTGGGTCATCCCAAAATGCCCCCAATTAGCTAACCCCAAGTTTTTAGGTCATTTGGAGCTTCCTAAGTAGGACATTGAAGAGGGTGCTTTTTGGCCAATTCTCACAGTCCTATTCGTCCCACCCTGGAGCGAGTACAAATCTGTGAGGAATTTTTAGACTGTTCTTTTTGCAATGGTCTTCTGATGATATTTTTATGCTTCTTTCAAAGTTTCAGGTCAATCAGAGGTCATTTGATAGTCGTTTTATTATTTTCATGCATTTACTGACAGTAGGCCTTGGGAAATACATGTTTCATTTGGTCTGTAGGTATTATTAATATTTTTTGTTTCTTTGAACGCAGGTTTCCGATAGTAGAGGAGCAGGAAAGAGCAAAGAATCACATACAACAGTGGCGGTGACGTTTTGGTCCGCCCATCTTACATGTGGGCACGCGGAAGAAGGATTGTTAGCCATGGATCTTGTGACAAGAAACACATTTGACTCTCCTATCCCCTAAAAAGGAAGGAGATGTATTGTAACACAATTTGTAAAGCGTATCAATAAAAGAGATTACCATATTTCTATTGCTTTTATCTTGTGTCAATTTGCATACGTTATTTCTTGTTCTTGTGGCATATTCCTTTTTGTTTCCGTATCCTCGTGCTTTCAGTGGCGATCACGGTGGGACCTGTGTCCTTTGATTTTTAAAGATTAAATTTCTGATTAAAGTTGCTTGTTTTTTTGCTTACAGGTACCAAGTTTTCCAAAAGCTAGACTATTTCGGGCAAAAATTCAGAGATATCCGACTTGGGTAGAGAAAAGGTAGAGGTCTTAAACACCTTTGGTCAATTCTTTGCTTTTGTGTTCTTTGTTTATTTGCTTGCATAGGAGAGTTTAGATGCTTGCCTGTTTCATTTTTTTTGCAACTTAAAATGAACCCCACACACCACGTGGTAATTTAAACCAAGGAGTTGGTCGTAAAACCCCAACCCTTGAGCAAGACCAAAGGTGGATTCCATTATCACTTTGGCTTGAGATATTGCATCCATTACCCCGATCGCGACTGTTGCTAGACGTAAATCCTGACGAAAGCTGACCAAGTGTAGCTAGGGTGATTCCTAGCGCATGAGGATAAGTCTTCTATGGTAGGTGTCATAAACAGAGCGATTCCCCTTCCGTACCGCCTATGTTCCACGTATCATCTGCTCTCACGTACCTATAGTCTCCCTCACGTAAGGGCGGGTATATAGAGAGGTTGGTATATCGGTCCGACAATGGTATATTGAAGGGGCGACCATTTTGGGAGTCATAAGAGCCTTCATGTTGCATTTAAATGTTCTTCACAAAAATCTTCAAAACAAAAAAAAAAATCATCATCAAAAACACACTAAAACCAGTCTAGGACACACCATTAATCTTTAAAAGAGATAATCATTGCTTTGTGTGTGTATGTTCTTTTCTGCTTAGTGTAACAAAAAAAAAAAATCAAAAAATCATAAACAAAAGATAAAAATCTACGTAGCTTGTAGAGAGTCATTACCATGGTATTCACCCATAGTCAAGCCCACTCACGGGCAGACGCTGCGGAGAATGTCCAAGGAGGCACGAGTCACCTCCGTTACAGTCCCAAGGATTTGGTCATACCACCTTGGCGACCTGACACACAAGGCAGTCCCCTCCACACCTTAACGAAAAGGGACTATAGGGGCACCTCTTCTAGGGGCACTCCTGTTCAGCATAGCACCCGACCACACACCCTTCCATGAGGGGTACATCCGTAGGAGAGCTCCCTTAGATGCTCGCTATGAGTGGTCACCGCGCGATGAAGCGCTAGGTCAACATAGGGTTCGACGGGAGGAACCACATGATTACATTATCCCTCCTTCACCCCCTCTAGTTGTCAGGACTACAAGGACAAATCCAGAGCACAAGGCTCCTCAGGCGAGGCGAGCCAACTCCGCCCGTTCCTTTTTCACTTACGAAAGAGAGCACGAGGAAAACCCTTACCTTCCTCAAGAGCAATATACATCACGGGAGCAATACGCCTCCACAACTGCTAGCTATCAGGATCACCTACTGAGGCCAAAGCCTCGAGGGAATGCCACTACCCCCAACAGAGGGAGGCGGCCTATAGAGATCTCGGATCACCATGACCGAGATAGATATCTAGGAGAGGCATCTAGGCCTTCTAGACATGAGACGATAGGACCAACTATCTTAGAATCTGCCAAGCATATCGCACGTCGGATGCAACTCACGCTACTTGAGCTAGAACGACAACAGTTAGAGCAATGGTATCTTCTAAATAAAGAGTGCATTCAGCGCCAGAAGGATGAGTTGTTCCAACACACTATGCAAGCGAGGACTCCAACCCTTCGCACGCATAAGACAAAACATTATGAGGGACACAACCCCTCGATGCGAGAGAGGTCACCGTGACCTTATCAAGCGCTACCCCCAATGCCTCCTAGATAGGAGCGGGAGGCTACTCCCTCGATTCCTCAAGCACCCACCCGGGTTCATGGGCCACCCTCAAAAATCCCTCAAGAAGCCTCTGAGGAATCTGAGCAAGAAAAAGAGTGGACTAAAACGCAATACCAAGGCAGGGGGGTGCTATCCGGCTACCCCTCCATAGGCCCCATGTTCCTCAATAGGAACCAACCAAAGAGGAGGAGCCCAAATCCCCCGATACATGCAAAGCATTAGAGCACTTAGAGTCGATAGAGACCAAGATCTTGGGGTCCCAAAAGCCCAACTTATGCGAGGCTCCTCTTGAAGAGGATCAGCCTCTGACCGTAGAGCTACCCGAGGATGAGGTCTTCCATGTCTCAAAATTTCCAGAGAGCTTAATGGAAATATTCCCCTTAGAGGCACCAATCGAGCAAGTGCCACATCAAAGCAATCAGGTCCCCCTGCAACGAGCGAAACAACTCCATGAGGACCACATCAATCTGCTCGAACAAGAAGAGCCTAGCATGTCACAGGCAATTGTCGGGGCCAACAAGGGCCTTTGGTTTTCTGATAGAGATTACGAAGCTGACACTGAGATGGAATATCTCAATCATGCATGATGGCACAATCACCCTGTAACCCATGAAGAACTGATGGCACAACTAGGTACAAGGCTAGGGCATGAGTGGCACGTTAACCCAATGCACTGGAATCAAACGTTGAGTCCGCCACTTTGGATAGACCAAGAGCAACTTCCACCTGGAGACCCCATAGCCACATCAGTGCCGAAGGTAGACCCTGTCCTCTTATCCATGCATAGGGCCGATCCATTCATGCCAATCCCTCCAGAGCCAGATCCGATGCACAAAGATCATCAAGCTGGGGGTACCTCTATTCCCTGAAGAGCAAGTGGATTACACCAAATGCTCCAAAGGTGTCCATAAACCCTTTGGTCAACCCAAAAGCTCCAAGGATTATCGCAATCACTTGGTCACCCCAAAAGCTCCAAGGATTATCGCAATCACTTGGTCACCCTAAAAGCTCCAAGGATTATCGCAATCACTTGGTCACCCTACAATCTCCAAGGATTATCGCAATCACTTGGTCACCCTAAAAGCTCCAAGGATTATCGCAATCACTTGGTCACCCTACAATCTCCAAGGATTATCGTAATCCCTTTGGTCACCCAAAAGCTCCAAGGATTATCACAATCGCTTGGTCATCCCAAAAAGCTCCAGGGATTATCACAATCGCTTGGTCAACCCCAAAATGCCCCAAAGGTGTCCATAAATCCTTTGGTCAACACCAAAAGCTCCAAGGGTTACCATAACCGCTTGGTCAAAACAAATATTCAAAAAATAAACAAAAACAATAAAATCATCAAAAATCACAAAAAAAATTGCATTTCAATTCTATGCATACTCATAAAATCATCAAAAATAACAAAAAAATTGCATTTCAATCTCATTCATACAAAAAAAAAATCACAATACAAAAATATAGGTTGCATTAGGCATCGCATCCATACATTGCATAGTTTTAGGTCATACAAGTCAAAAGCACCATAGATTGTCATTACTTGGCAATTCCATCAATTTCCACATCAAATCCATTTTCCAAACGCATACATCCAGAATAGCATCATCACCATTTTTTTTAGCATAGTCAGTTGTCTCCTAAATGTATATAGGGTTTTCGTCATTCAGTTGTCTTTAAATTTCTAGCCAAAAATTGTACAAAGTTAAACAGATTTTACACGGGAAAGTTTTACTTGGATCACGCCTTGTTACGTAGCATCCCAACACAAATTAACACACATAAAATAATTCCTAAGTTGTGTGAACGCAAGAGAAACCTACAAAGTAGTCTAGGGTACCATAGGTGAAAGATTAGCCTATTCATCCCCCTGTGCGAATGGTTCCAGAATGCTGAGAATTGACAAAAGGACGAGCTCTTCCCTATCCATTCCCCTTAATAAATAGTGGTTTTCACCACTTCCACAAATCCCAATCATAGTTGGTCCCCAAAGTTGTAAGGATTCGTACTACACGTCCCTGCCAAGGATGGGTAGTCATCCCCAAGACCTAAAAGGATCAACGCCATTCAAAAACACAATTCCAACAAACCATCATCACAACCATCTCCACTCACCTTTGGTCTCCAAGTTGTAAGGATTCGTACTACACGTCCCTGCCAAGGATGGGTAGTCATCCCCAAGACCTAAAAGGATCAACGCTATTCAAAAACACAATTCCAACAAACCATCATCACAACCATCTCCACTCACCTTTGGTCCCCAAGTTGTAAGGATTCGTACTACACGCCCCTAACCAGGATGGGTAGTCATCCCCAAGGCCTAAAAGATCAATGCCCTTACTTCATAATCTCCATTATCCCCTTGGTTCCCAAAGTCGTAAGGATTCGTACTACACGTCCCTGAACAGGATGGGTAGTCATCCCCAAGGCCAACAGGATCAAGGCCATTCACAAGTTCAAACTTACAAAGCTCAAAATACAAAATCAAATAACAGTGGTTATCACCACTATTCAAAATCCTTGCTCAAAAAGAAAAATAAATAGAAAAATAAATAGTGATTTTCATCACTATATAGACGAGCAAGTCTCCCAAATCATTCAACCAACAAATAACTTGAACTTGAATCCCTGGAATTCTCAGCATTCAAAAACCATCTAGGTGATCCTCATTACAGGTTTGGTTGATAGCCTACCTGGCAATGGTGGTATCCTACCCGCATGACGATATGTCCGTCACATTAGCTTTGCATGTGTGCAGACCAATATTTGCATGTGGATGAGCTAGCTTATGGTACCTTAGATTGTCACGTGGATTAATCTTGCTAAATACAACAATGGAGTTAGTGGAGCTAATTAGGTGATCCTCAGTACAGGTTTGGTTGATAGCCTATCTAGCACTGGCGGTATCCTGATAAATACCACATAAACGAACTCAATTGCACACACAGGGATGTAAAATAACTTGGTTAAATTCAAGTCGGATTTAGACCTTGTTCAAAAGTCTTGCGAGATAAATGTACAGTCTTGGCTAGTTAGTTAAAATATCTGCATCTCAGAAAAGCTTAACTACATTTTCAAACAACTGGTACATTTCATTCCATACATCACCATCAAAATATATGCAAAATACAAAAACAAAGTTTTCACATGCAAAGTCATTTCACAAAGTCATCCCATTAGTACAGCAAGTCAGTCAAATCTTGTACAGTCTATGGTGCATCGACAAGTCATCAACAACTCATTTCATTCATTCCACATGCATACATCATACAAATTAGACACATCGCATTCATAAAAGCATTTGCATACATCAATGTAAATACATATACATAAAAACAAAACAACAAAAAAATGCACAAAAATGCACCAAAAAGAGCAATAAAAGTGTCCGATGAGAGTGCTTTTACACTTGACATTTCGGGCATGCAAAATAGGCATTGGGGTCACAAATTGTCACTATCCTACTCCCTAAGAAGGCTATCATAGCCGGACCGCTCCACGGGAAGCCGGATTTTTGAGAATTTCATCCCCAAACGGCGTCACCAAAACGGGTCAAAACCCACCCAAAAATAGCAATAACATTGTCAAACGAAGGTGCACTTGCGCTTGACATTCTTGGCATCCAAAATAGACATTGGGGTTACAAATTGTCACTATCCTACTCCCTAAGAAGGCTACCATGGCCGGACCGCTCCACGGGAGGATGGATTTTTGTCAATTTCAGCTCCAAAATGCGTCACAAAAAGGGTTTAAACCCACCAAAAATAGGTCAGAATGTTCGAAAACTGCTTTCGCATTCAATGGTAAACAATTGAAGGCACCCTTACCTAAGTCATCTTGGGTCAAGCGACTCATCACTTTTCTCATGTCGGTCATTCCCTCATCGATTCGTCGCTTGAGGGGGTAGTCACACTTAGTCGCCAATCAACAACAACATACCCAATCATGGAAATGACACGCATTCAAAGGATCATTGACAAAGACAATCACGCCCCTGCTTGGGGCAGCAAACAAGCAACAATCACAAACTGATCAAACACTTGGCATTCGTGAATCATGAACTCAAGGTTCCCCACGGACAAAAGGTTGCGCCCTTTGCCTATTCATGACTGATCAATGTCCAAGCTCAAGTAACACCTCACTAAACAAGGTTAACACTTGAATTTAGTTCCTTAGCTCGTCAGAAGCAAGGATTCAAGAATGCGTGCCCTTTCCATACTTGGGGCATCAAGAGTTGGTTAGGTTACTGAGAAACCCTAATCATTAGTGCTTTGGTTATCTATTTTTGCTCGACGCTGTGCCTTGCACAGCGCTTCCCAAAAAGGGGCATCTGTAGACACCAAAACAGCACCAATCCGATTATGTGACAACAAGCGCTGATCGCATTGACACAAACAGCCCCTAGGGCAGCCCCCAGAGGTCAAACAGTGGTCCTAACCACTCCCAAAAGTAGTTTTGAGGGTCAAAAGTCAATTTTGCACCTTTTTGGCACCTTTTTCTCTATTCGTCCCACCCAGGGACGAATTTAGACTAGTATTCATCCCACCCTGGGACGATTAAGCAATCGCTCCAGGGTGGGACGAATAGCAGGTTTGACTGGCAAAAAGTCAAACCTCGGCAACTCCACCAATTAACTGAGGCTTCAGGCCATGCAATTGCGAGGAACAGCTCCAAATCAAGAAGAGAGACTTCAATCATGCATGTCTTTATTTTAGAGACCTCATGCAAAGAAGCTTTTTTATCAAGGAGTTAGCTTTTCTCTGAAAATAGGACAGTTAACTCAAGTGGCGCCCTCGCATGCACAATTCAAACAAGGAGACCCTAAGGTCTATAAATTGGGGAGTTTTCCCACCCAAAATATATACAGAGAAGGAGCATTTGAGCAACGAAGTGCTGCCAATTTCATACCTAACTGCGATTTGTGCTTTTACATCCTTAATCTCTCATTCGAAAGGGAGGTTATTGGGTGACTATTGGAGGCGCAAATCCATACCCAAAACCTGATTTTTGACCACAACTATCCACCAAATTTGTCGACAACACCCCATAACCAGTTTTGGACCCATCCCAAGTGGATTGGTGCCGAAACAGTGCTTCAATCGGTGGGCGTCCTGCCCCCGGGCGCTCCCCAAACTATCACAGTGCTAATCGCCCCACCCCGGGATGATTAGAAATATATGATAGATTTCTTTGTTTTTTCTTTTGCATCTGATTCTAGATAGGTTAAATAGGTTACAGTTCAAATTTCATGTCATTCTGATCATTTTTGACCAGGTTATTGTTGTTTCTCGCTTTCACTAACTTGCAGATGCCATCTTCAAAATCTGGATCCTAGAGGCAAAATTGGAGAAATATGAGCATCTGGGTCGTCCCAAAATGCCCCCAATTAGCTAACCCCAAGTTTTTAGGTCTTTTGGAGCTTCCTAAGTAGGACATTGAATAGGGTGCTTTTTGGCCAATTCTCATAGTCCTATTCGTCCCACCCTAGAGCGAGTACAGATCTGTGAGGAATTTTCAGACTGTTCTTTTTGCAATGGTCTTCTGATGATATTTTTATGCTTCTTTCAAAGTTTCAGGTCAATCAGAGGTCATCTGATAGTCGTTTTATTATTTTCATGCTTTTACTGACAGTAGGCCTTGGGAAATACATGTTTCATTTGGTCTGCAGGTATTATTAATATTTTCTGTTTCTTTGAATGCAGGTTTTTGACAATAGAGGAGCAGAAAAGAGCAAATAATCACATACAATAGCGGCGGTGACGTTTTGGTCCGCCCATCTTACATGTGGGCACGCGGAAGAAGGATTGTTAGCCATGGATCTTGTGACAAGAAACACATTTGACTCTCCTATCCCCTAAAAAGGAAGGAGATGTATTGTAACACAATTTGTAAAGCGTATCAATAAAAGAGATTACCATATTTCGTATTGCTTTTATCTTGTGTCGATTTGCATACGTTATTTCTTGTTCTTGTGGCATATTCCTTTTTGTTTCCGTATCCTCGTGCTTTCACAAAGTCATCCCATTAGTACAGCAAGTCAGTCAAATCTTGTACAGTCTATGGTGCATCGACAAGTCATAAACAACTCATTTAATTAATTCCACATGCATACATCATACAAATTAGACACATCACATTCATAAAAGCATTTGCATACATAAATGTAAATACATATACATAAAAACAAAACAGCAAAAAAATGCACAAAAATGCACAAAAAAGAGCAATAAAATAGCCCTAACAGTGTTCTATCAGAATGCTTTTGTACTGGACATTCCGGGCATGCAAAACCAATGTTGGGGTAATAAATCCTCACTATCCTATTCCCTAAGAAGGCTATCATAGCTGGACCGCTCCACGGGAAGCCAAATTTTCGAGAATTTCATCCCTAAACAGCGTCACCAAAACGGATCAAAACCCACCCAAAAATAGCAATAACATTTCCGAACGAAGGCGCTTTTGTGCCTGACATTCTTGGAATCCAAAATATATGTCAGGGTTATAAATCATCACCATCCTACTCCCTAAGAAGGCCACCATGGCCGGACCGCTCCACGGGAAGATGGATTTTTGACAATTTCAGCTCCAAACGATGTCGCCAAAAGGGTTAACACCCGCCAAAAACAGGTCAGAATGTTTGGAAACTACTTTCATATTTAATGGTAAACAACTGAAGACACCCTTACCTAAGTCATCTTGGGTCAAGCGACTCATCACTTTTCTCATGTCGGTCATTCCCTCATCAATTCGTTGCTTGAGGTGGTAGTCACACTTAGTTGCCAATCAACAACATACCCAATCTTGGAAATGACATGCATTCAAAGGATCATTGACAAAGACAATCACACCCCTACTTGGGGCAGAAAACAAGCAACAATCACAAATTGATCAAACAGTTGGCATTCATGAATCATGAACTCAAGGTTCCGATAGACAAAATGTTGCACCCTTTGCCTATTCATGACTGATCAATGTCCAAGCTCAAGTAACACCTCATTGAACAAGGTTAACACTTGACATTAGTTCCTTAGCTCATCAAAAGCAAGGATTCAAGAATGCGTGCCCTTTCCATACTTGGGGCATCAAGAGTTGGTTAGGATACTGAGAAACCCTAATCATTAGTGGTTTGGTTATCTATTTTTGCTCGATGATGCGCCTTGCACAACGCTTCCCAAAAAGGGGCATCTATAAACACCAAAACAGCACCAATCCGATTATGTGACAACAAACGCTGATCACATTGACACAAACAGCCCCTAGGGTAGCCCCCAGAGGTCAAACAGTTGTCCTAACCACTCCCAAAAGCATTTTTGAGGGTCAAAAGTCAATTTTGCACCTTTTTGGCACCTTTTTCTCTATTCATCCCACCCAGGGACGAATTCAGACTGGTATTCGTCCCACCCTGGGACAATTAAGCAATAACTCTAGGGTGGGACGAATAGCAGGTTTGACTAGCAAAAATTCAAACCTCGGTAACTCTGCCAGTTAACTAAGGCTTCAGGCCATGCAATTGCGAGGAATAGCTTTTATTCAAGAGGAGAGACTTTTGTCATGCATGTCTTTATTTTAGAGACCTCATGCAAGAAGTTTTTTTATCAAGGAGTTAGATTTTCTCTGAAAATAAGACAGTTAACTCAAGTGGCGCCCTCGCATGCACAATTCAAACAACGATACCCTAAGGTCTATAAATTGGGGAGTTTTCCCACCCAAAAGATATACAGAGAAGGAGCATTTGAACAATGAAGTGCTGCCAATTTCATACCTAACTGTGATTTGTGCTTTTACATCCTTAATCTCTCATTCGAAATGGAGGTTATTGGGTGACTATTGGAGATGTAAATTCATACCCAAAACCTGATTTCTAACCACAAATATCCACCAAATTTGTCAACAACACCCCATAACCAGTTTTGGACCCATCCCAAGTGGATTGGTGCCAAAACAGTGCTTCAATCGGTGGGCATCCTGCCCCCGGGTGCTCCCCAAACTATCACAGTGCTAATCGCCCCACCCCTGGACGATTAGAAATATGTGATAGATTTCTTGTTTTTTTCTTTTGCATATGATTCTAGATAGTTTAAATAGGTTACAGTTCAAATTTCATGTCATTTTGATCATTTTTGACCAGGTTATTGTTGTTTCTCGCTTTCACTAACTTGTAGATGCTTCAAAATTTGGGTTCTAGAGGCAAAATTGTAGAAATCTGAGCATTTGGGTCATCCCAAAACACCCCCAATTAGCTAACCCCAAGTTTTCATGTCTTTTGGAGCTTCCTAAGTAGGACATTGAATAGGGTGCTTTTTGGCCAATTCTCATAGTCCTATTTGTCCCACCCTGGAGCGAGTATAGATCTGTGAGGAATTTTCAGACTATTCTTTTTGCAATGGTCTTCTGATGATATTTTTATGCTTCTGTCAAATTTTCAGGTCAATCAAAGTTTATTTGATAGTCATTTTATTATTTTCATGCATACACTGACAATAGGTTGTGGGAAATATATGTTTCATTTGGTCTGCAGGTATTATTAATATTTTTTGTTTCTTTGAACATAGGTTTCTGACAGCAGAGGAGAAAGAAAGAGCAAAGAATCACATACAACAGTGGCGGCGACGTTTTGGTCCACCCATATTACATGTGGGCATGCGGAAGAAGGATTGTTAGCCATGGATCTTGTGACAAGAAACACATTTGACTCTCCTATCCCCTAAAATGGAAGGATATGTATTGTAACACAATTTGTAAAGCGTATCAATAAAATATATTACCATATTTCTAGTGCTTTTATCTTGTGTCGATTTGCATACATTATTTCTTGTTCTTGTGGCATATTCCTTTTTGTTTCCATATCCTCGTGCTTTCAGTCTCTTCAAAATCAATACCTTCAACTTGATCATATCCTTTACAAACTAACCTTGCTTTGTTTTTGACAATCTTACCATCCTCATTGAGTTTGTTCCTAAAAATCCATTTGGTACCAATGACATTCTTATCCTTAGGTCTTGGAACCAATTCCCAAGTTTCACTTTTCTCTATCTGATTTAATTCTTCATCCATTGCTTTTGTTCAAAACTTATCTGCACAAGATTCACTAATATCCTTTGGCTCAATTTGAGATAGTAAGGAGATATCTGTGGAAACATGTGAGGAAATAAATCTTCTTCTTGTTTGTCTGCTATCTAGATTACAAATGATCAAATCTTTTGGATGATGTTTCTGAACATACCTGGAAGGAGTTTTGGGGAGAAGTTGTTGTCTTTCTTCTTCTTCATCTGAAACCTCTCTAAATTCCTCTTGACAATTATCATCATCAAATTCCTATACTGACTCTCGTATTCCTATCTTCTCATCAACTGTCACATTTATGCTTTCTATGATAGTATAAGTTCTTTTGTTGTAGCATTTGTAGGCCTTGCTTTTTTTGGAGTAACCAAGAAAAATCCCCTCATCACATCTAGGATCAAACTTCCCCAAGTTCTAATCTTCCCTTCTGATGAAAAATTTACTACCAAACACTTTGAAATATTTTACTGTAGCTAGTCTCCCTTTCCATAGTTCATAAGGAGTTTTATGATGATTTACTCTTAACTAAACCCTGGTGATAATATAAACTGCTGTACTAACTACCTCTTTCCAAAAATTGTTTGAAAGCTTTGATTCATTCAGCATAGCCCTAGCCATATTTTCAATAGTTCTATTCTTTCTCTCAACTACTCCATTTTGTTGAGGAGTTCTAGCTACTGAAAACTCTCTTTTAATTCCTTTTTGTTCACAATACTCCACAAATTCATTTGAAGTAAATTATCCTCCTCTATCTGATCTCAAACATTTGATTTTCTTATCAGTCTCATTTTCTATCATTTCTTTGAAAGCTTTAAATTTCTCAAGAGCTTCAGATTTTTCTTTTAGAAAAGTAACCCAAGTCATTCTAGAAAAGTCATCTATAAAAAGCATGAAGTAGCTTTCTCCCTGAATTCTTTGAGTCCTGGTGGGGCCACATAAATCAGTATGAATAAGATCCAAGGGTTTGGAATATGAGTACCCCTTAGATTTAAAACTAGTTTTGGTCTATTTCCCATGTTGACAAGGACCACAAATGGTGTTTTGTGGTCTCTTTATTTTGGGTAAGTCTCTAACAGCCTTCTTGTGACTAATATTGACAAGGTTATCAAAACTCAAATGTCCCATTCTTTTGTGCCATAACCAACTCTCATCTTCTTGAGATATACAACACTTTTCCCTTTTTATCTCACTTAACATGTAAAGATTGTTAGGAGTCCTTTTAGCACTAGCAATGATTTTTCCATTCTTTTCTTTACTTATCTCACATCTATCTGAAAAGAAGGATACTATGTGCCCTTGATCACAAAGTTGGCTCACACTCAGAAGATTATGTATAAGACCTTCTACATAAAGCACATTTTTTGTTTTGGTTTTTCCATCCAGACTAAGAGTTCCTTTCCCACAAATATTTGTTGACCTTTTATCTCCAAAACTAACTGTCCCTCTATTTGTTTCTTTCAAAACCAAAAAAAAATTATTTTTCACCAGTCATATGTTTGGAGCAACCACTATCAAGATACCATTTTTCCTCTTTATCTTGAGCATGAAAAGTAGTTTGAACTATCATAGATCTAGATTTGATTTCATTTCCTTTCCTAGTAAACTCTTTGCTAGATCTATCCAAATTACACATTCTTGCTACATGACCAAAATTATTGCACTTGTAACACATGATATCTTTATTCACAAGAGGTGAAAAAGAATTAACATTTCCCTTATCATGGTTATTCACAAACTTATTTCAATGCATAGCTTTGTGACCAAATTTTTTGCAAGAAAGACAATAGCCATGGAAAGTATTATGTAACCTATTTTGATGCCTTGGATTATTGTTCTTGTTGGAAATTTTGGGTTTGAGATCCTAGCTTCTTGTCTATGAGTTGTCATTGATGTCAAAAGGAAATGGCATTAATGTTAAGAGGATGTGGAGAGATTCCATTGGCAAGGGTTTTTCATTAAAACCAAACCGGTTTTTATTAAAACCAAGTTAAATGGTTTTTATTAAAACCAATGGAGGTTCTCTTTATTATTTATTTAATTATTATTTAAAACCCTTCAAGGTTTTAATTAATTAATTATTTAATTAATTAAGGGAGAAATTATTTTTAATTTATTAAAAATACTTTAAGGGTTTTTAAACCTTTTTTGAAAAGACTTTTGATTAATTTCGAAATGGTCTTTATTTCCGCCGACGTCAAGGTGTCTTCGAAGAGACTATTTATTCTCCAACTCCTAAGGTTGGAAGGCTAATTAATTCAAAATTCCTTGAATGCAATTTGTGGTGTTTGTGCTCTGTATTCGTTGCGATCGAAGGAAGACTTAGAAGCACGTGTGGTTGAAAAGTCTTCGAGAGTTTTTTCGAGGGTGAAGTGGAGGGAAGTTCACTTGTGAACTTCATAGCCTGTGTGGGCTAGTGGCAGCGAAGGCTGCTTTTGGGCACTGCATTGGCGGAGGTCACCATTTCGAGTCTCGCGGGGGTACTTTGCTAGAGTAACACGTTTTTATTAAAACGTCTTTATGCTGTGAAATTCGGAGTTTCTTGGACAACGATTTATTAGCTTGAAGGTTCAATTATCTTCTACTCCAATAACGTATGGGCACATTCTTCTTATGAGTATGATTGGTGCATGTTTTCTAAAATAAGGTTGGAGTGAAAAGGTATTCTACTAGGTATCCTTTGGCTAGGTGTAAATCCTATTTTATGGTTTGTTGAAGACTACTTATGCATTGTTATCCTTAAGGAGAGTTTTTGGTGAATGCATAATTTTTGGTTTGTGATAGTGGAAGCTTTGTGCACTAGGGTTTATATTTGTGAGTCTAGCTACTTGCATTGAGTTGGTGGAACCCTTGGTTGGCTGTTTTGAGTTTGATGGTTGAGTTGCTTCCATAGAGGTTGTTTGATCAAGTTATTGCTTTACGTGATTCATGATATTGGGCTTACTCCATTGAGTTGATTTGAGCAAGTTATTCTTTGCATTTGGTGATATTGTGTTGGTGTCTATTTTGTTCAAATATCTTTGGAGGGAAAAGGATTTCTACTTGTTTCCTTTTCTTGTGATGATTGGTTGAATGCTTAAAGGTTGATGTTGAGTTAAATGGTGTTGGTTGAATAAACCTTGTTTGATGAGCATTGTTGTTGAAACTCTAATTGATGGTGAAAAGAACATGAGTATCATTGTTATGTGATTCTTTACATAGTTGGCAATTGTTGGGGCTTCATGTTCTTGAAAGAAAACATTCTATCCTATCCATTTCAGATATTGAGTTGAGTTTTCAAATTTGAGATTGAGATTGAGCTGAGTTGATTTGAGTTGATTTTTGAGATTAGGATTTGAGTATAGAACATATTGAGTCTCTAAAAATTCTCTTTATGCTTCTATGAGTTTGAAAAATCACATTGGGTCTCTAACAATTCACTTTGTGATTTCCTACTAAGAAAGTTTTTCTTGGTGAGCTTGTTGAGTTTTTGGGCAGGTTTTGGTGGGGACTTGTGAGCAGTTTTGGACGAGGTTTTGGTGGGGACTTGTGAGCAGATTTGGACAGGTCCTAGTAGAGGACTTGTGAGCTGAGTTTGATAGTTCTATCAGAGAACTTCAGGACAGAGGTGCATTGGTTCTATGAGAAGAACCTAAGGACAGATTTGACAAGTCTTTGAGAAGGCTTGTATGCAGAGGATTGATTTGTTCAAGAGTTGGACAGATCTGATAGACAGAGGAATACTTGTACTAGACTGACTGACTATGTTTGGTATAGGTTGGTGAGCTGCTATGGACGTGATCATAGAAGGCAGAGGTCTCTTATGCTAAGCATTGAGGACAGGAGGTCTTCGATGGAAAGGAGTTCCACGTGCTGGAAAGAGGTAGAGGCAGTTTATCTTCTGAGGGATCATTTCCAGAGCAGAGGGGAAGGTATCTCCTTTGGGCCAAGGCTCATAAACATTGTAATTGGGAAGGATTCCCAAAGAACTTTGAGATAAATTTTAGAGAAAAATTTTTGTGGACGTAGCCCAACCATTTTGGGTGAACCACATTAAAAATGGGTCTTCAATGTGTGATGCTTTTTGTCTTGATTAATGTTGTGTTGATGCCACTACTATATAAAGTTAAAATTATTAATTGGTTAAGTCTTATACTATTCACCCCCCCTCTCAGTATAAGTCCATGTTCTTCAGTTCTTCTTGTGATCAACTTGAATCCATTGCTCTTCTATTTGAAATTTGATCTTGCTTGAAGTTCTTGTTTCTTGAATGGTGATACTATCCTCCTTTTGCTTTCTAAAAGGAATATTCTATTTGAGAACCAGCTGTTCCAACTTAACTCTAAGAGACACCACTTCTTCTTCAAGTTTCTTGCAATCAACTTCCTTACCTTTGAGAACTTCTGTTAGAACTTGTTTAACCTTCTTCCCTTCTTCAGCTAGAATATTAAATTCTGTGAGATTTTGAGATAGTTTTGATCTTACTATTTCTTCTTCCTGACTTTGTTGCCTTAGAATAGAATTCTCTTCCCTAATTTTTTCAATATTTCTTAAGGCCAAAAATAATTCACCTTTTAGATCGAATTCAATCTCTTCATCACTTTTTGTATCTGTATGTTTCTCTATTGGATCCTTCTCCAAGCTGTTAGGCTCTTCCTAGAGAGACATGCTCTGATACCAATTGAAGAACATAGACTTATACTGAGAGGGGGGGTGAACAGTATAAGACTTAACCATTTATCAATTTTTACTTTAGATAGCAAGTGGCATCATTATAGCATTAATCATCACTGAAAACATCACACAATGAAGACCCATTTTAACATGGTTCACCCAAGGTGGGCTACGTCCACTCAAATATTTTCTCTAAAAGCTTTCTCAAAGTTCTTTGGGAATCCTTCCTAATTACAATGTTTATGAGCCTTAGCCCAAAGGAGAAACCTTCCCCTACTCAAGTATTTATGAGCCTCTGCCCAAAGGAGAATCCTTCCCCTCCTGATGAATTTATGAGCCTCCTGCCCAAAGGAGAATCCTTCCCCTCAGCACAAATTTATGAGCCTCCTACCCAAAGGAGAATCCTTCCCCTCAGCTCTGGAAATGATACTTCAGAAGATCACCTGCCTATTATTCCGTTAGCACATGGAACTCCTTTCCACAAAAGACCTCTTGTCCTCAATGCTCAGCCTCAAAAGACCTTTCTCCTCACTGATCACCTCCACAACAACTCATCAACCTATACTAAACACAGTCAGTCAGTCCAACACAAGTCTTCCTCACTCTGTCAGATCTGTCCCAAGCTCAACTCATAAAGCTTGAACAAATCAATCTCTGTTGCACACAAGCCTTCTCAAAGACTTGTCAAAATTGTCCTCAGGTTCCTCTCAAAGAACCACTTCAAATCAGTCCTCAAGTCCTCTATTAGGACCTATCCAAATCAGCTCACAAGTCCTCCCTAGAACTTGTCCAAATTAGCTCACAATTCCTCACTAGAACCTGTCTAAATTAGCTCACAAGTCCTCACTAGAACCTGTCCAAATTAGCTCACAAGTCCTCATAAGAACCTGTCCAAATCAGCTCACAAGTCTTCACTAGAACCTGTCCAAATAAGCTCACAAGTTCATCAAGAAAAACTTGCTTAGCATGAACCCACAAAGAGAATTATTAGAGACCCAATGTGATTCATCAACCTCATAGAAGCATAAAGAGAATTGTTAGAGACTCAATATGTTCTATAATTAACTCCCAATCTCAATCTCAACTCAATCTCAATCTCAAAAGAATAATATAGATGTAGTATGCTTTTCTCAAGAACATGAAACACAACCCAACAATTGCCAGCCATGCAATATCTCATATAACAATGATACTCATGTTATTTCCACAACTAATATCTTTTCTCAACCAATTAGGGCTTTAACAACAATTCTTATAGACAAGGTTTAACCAACATCATTCAACTCAACATTAACCTTGAATCATTCAACCAATCACTACATGAAAATGAAACTAGTAGACATCCTTTTCCCTCCAAAGGTATTTGAACAAAATAGCCACCAACATAAATCACCAATGCAAGGAATAACTTGCTCAAATCAATCTCAATGGAGTAAGCCCAAATCATGTATCAAGTAAAGCATTAACTTGATCAAAACAACCTCTATGGAAGCAACTCAACCATCAATCTCATAATAGCCAACTAAGGGTTTCACCAACTCAATGCAAGTAGCAAGACTTACTAACATAAACCCTAGTGCAAAAATGCTTCCTCTTCCTCAACCAAAATTATGCATTCACCCAAAAAACTCATCAATGATTTTAATGCATAAACAATCTTCAATATCTAGAAAATGGGATTTACACCAACAAGAATACCTAGTAGACAACCTTTTCACTCTAAACTCAATTTCATAAAATACACCATCAACAATATACATGGAAGAAGTTGCCCATACCTTTGTTTGAGGAAGAAGAGAATAGTTTTTCAACCTGTTACCAACACCACCCTCAACTTTGCCACCAAGTTAGGGTTAGATCATAAAAGTAACCACAAAAATATTTATTCCATAAAGCACCTTATGACTCCAATCCTTAGAATTCAACTACCAAAAAATATAAAGCATACAAAAAATATATCCTTTTACACCTTAATTATCCAAATTAATTAAACCATGCTCAAGGAATAATAGCTTCTAAGCAAATCTCACTCAACAATCAAGCCAAAAATCTCAACCACACACTATCAACCTTATATCTCCAAAGAAGCATTTAACCTTAAAAATAATTTTAAATAAATCTGCCCAGCCACTTCTTCTTTAACAAAATGCATATTTTATTTAAAAAAAAAACTTACCAAAAAAATGCTTTTGAAAATTGCGGGTCAACAGTACCTCCAAAAAAATCGGAGCGCAAAAACTCTTCTCACACTCCACGGCGGGAGTCGAACGCTTGACCTCCCTTCAAGTGCCTTCGTAGAACAGTCATTTCCACTAGGCCAATGGTGCTAGCTTGAACGCTAGCAAGAGTCTCCTTCTCCTTAACCCTTTGGTGGTGAATAAACATGGCAAATAAAATGATAGTCATAGCTTTTACTTCCCAACTTTTGCGCAACTCAAATTTCTTTCACACGATTTCTTTGGACTATAGGTTATGGCTTATATAGCCAAACTTCCATGCTATGCACGACATCGATGGGAGGATAATTCGAACTTTTCGAATTAATATTATTTTGGCACCTTCGAAACAACTTTAGGGTTTATGAATCCCTTTTGATTATTTAAAAAATAATCAGAGGTCTTTTAGACCTTAGACCTTAGGTGGAGAACCCATTAAATTATTAAAATAATTTAATCACTAAATCAAATAAATAATTAATTAAAAAACCTTAAAAAAGGTTTTATTAATTAATTTATTTAATTAATAAGTGTCTCCAGCCTTTGCATTAAGCTGAGAGTGGTTTTGATAAAAACCCTTAATGCATCCACTTGGTTTTAATAAAAACCCTTAAACCTGCCATGGTTTTGATAAAAACCTTTTCATCTACCACATGGAATCTCTTCGGAATATTCTAGAAAATATTCTTTGGAATATTCAACCTTTGAAGCCAATAAATCCTCTTGACATTAATGCCAGTTCCTTTTGACATCAATGAAAACTCGTAGAAAAGAAGCTAGGATCTCAAACCCAAAATTGCCAACATTCCTATGCCTGTCCTACCTATATACAAAGGAACCGACGATCCCATAGAGCATCTTCGCATGTTTAGGATAGCATCTCATGATATATCATATGATGACTTGTTATTACTAAATGTGTTCCCAAAAAGTTTAGGAGGAATGGCATTGGAGTGGTATTATCAACTACCCACTCATTCTTTGAGGAATTTCAAAGAAACAACCGAGTCTTTCGTTCATCAATTTAGTGCCTACATTGAAAGGCATGTAACTATTAAAGATTTATACAACTTAAAACAAGACAAAGATGAATGTTTTTCTGATTTCCTAGCTCGATGAAGACAGTTGATAGGAAAATTACACTTTGTGTTACCTTATCGAGAAATGTTGGATATCTTTATCAATAATTTACAAGAACAACTATCCTATGAGTTATCAATCGCTACCTTGACCACCTTCAATCAAGCTATAGACTTAGCCCGAAGAGTGGAAGATGCTCTCATTAGGAGAGGATAGCTTAAAAGAAAGATTATGAGAAAACATCTAGAAATCAATATAAGAATAAACAAGTTGTGGGCGATGGAGTCATTGATAGCAAAAATGTTGCCAATGTTAATACTGCAAAAACAACGGAGAAGTTCATACTAAAACCTCCTGATAAACCACCTCAAGAATTTACTAGGTTAAATCAACCTCTATCGACCATTCTACCATAATTATTAGAATGAGGTTTGATTCAATTACCAGCTATCTGGGAACCTGATCCAACTATACCTAGATACAGAGCTGATTTACACTATGACTTCCATAGAGGACTTGGACATGCTACCAACACTTGTAAAATATTAAAACATAAAATACAAGAATTAATTGATAACAATGAGATAGATGTGTAAGCCTTTCAACCTAAACAAAATCCTCCCAATAATGCTCAAAATAACATCCCCAAAATCAGAATCAAAATGCCAATCAATCATTGGACATATTTCAACATCCTTTACCAAAGCATGGCAAAGAAGTGACTAATCAAATTGAACATCATAATGTTCCTCCTCCTACCCGATATGTAGAAACTATTAGTTGGCATTCACCTACTCATGATGTGGAAATATTTGATACAAATTTATCCATGGTTACGACTAGACCTCTATATAACACTCAAACACCTGATCTTAGTGATACAGAATATGATTTTGAGAGTGACATGGAAATAACTTCAAATCAATCGAATAGCTCTGAAGATGAATCAGATCCTATTCAACCTATCACAAGTTCTATGGTTCCAGAAGAACCATTTCCAAGAAGAGTCACTACTCGACCATCGTCTCACCAATTACTTTCTAATGAACAAGCAATAAATGCTATACCAAGACCTATTCATCATATGCAAAATAATATTGTTGGTACCATCAGAGCTATTACTAGACAACAAGCTCAAAATTCTCAACAAGATCACACTCAGAATGATGGATCCGCTCCATTTATTTTGAAATTTTCTAATAAAGGAAATCAGGCACCTAATGTTCAATCTAAACCTCCTTATAATATTAATGAACAATTATCAAATACTACAACTAGAATTTCCCTCGTAGACCTTTTAAGATATTATCCTACACATAGGGATGAGTTAATGCTCACATTAAGCCAAATGATGGTACCACAAAATATTCAACCTGAACCCATGACCAATACTATCATAACTCGTGAAGTTGATTGTATTGACTTTCGGGATAGAGATATACCTCAACATAGTTTACATAAAGATAACCCCTTATATATTACTTCCCTAATTGGAGATGTAGCAGTTAAAAAAGTCTTGATTGATAATGGTTCATCTTTAAAAATTTACACTTTTGACTTCTACCAAATATTTGGGTTTAGAAGTGATGAGATGAAAAGAACTGATATGATCATAAAAGCCTTCAATGACAAAACACAAGAAATGTGTGGAGTTATTACTATGCCATTGCAAGTTGGTCCAAGAACCTTAGACACAACTATGTTTATTGTACATTGCCCTGCATCATACAATATACTCTTGGGTTGCCCTTGGATCAACACGATGTGAGTTGTTCCCTCAATTTTATATCAATGTGTTAAATTTGAATTTAAGAATCGGTTGATTACCATCCATGGTGATCCTAGAACCTTTGATATGTGTGCTTTGGAAGAACCTATTGGAGTTCAATTTTTCCCTGCTCTATCATCCACATATCCTAATTCTAATCATCCATCTAAACATGTGAAACACACACCCATAACATCATCTAATTTTTATCAACTCCACCTCTACATATAGTTCAACCATATACTGAACAAACCACATTAGGACTTCCAAAATATCTTAAACCCACAACTAATGCTTCTTATTTTAATCCTATAACTTCCATACCTATAGAATCATCCATTGAAATTTCTACACCATCTACATCCACTAAAGACATACTTTCTGCATCCCATGATGTAGGAAATATTCCTTCTACCTCTTACGCTCTTACTGATGAGCTCTTACCCGATTTATCTAAAATTCTTACATAAAAAAAAACAAACACTACTATGCAAGATTCACTTATTTTAAATAAATTTCCACCCTCTCCTCGCACCTTGGGTCTCCCACAGCCTATGGGAAGTATTTACCAAGTTGGGAGTTGCGCTTTTATTTATAAGGGATATGACTGGGGAAGAATACCTAGAAACATCAAGACACATTATGATGGATATGCTCGATGTTATTTTACTAATGAGTATATTAAAGCTAAGTCTATAATGCTTAAATTGGGATACAAAGGGAAAGGTTTGGGACCTTCCAAAAATGGTATGAAAGAACCTTTTGAGGTAGAACCATGGCCCGCCTGATGTGGTGTGGGCCCATTTCCTAGTAAAGGTCGGCCCTTCTCATTTGAGGATGATGACCATCTCATATGTTACCAAGATTATTTGGATAAACGTAATGCCTTGCGTTTAATAAATAAGCCATTTACATGTAATATGCTATCCATAGCTTACCCTAAGATGATCGCTAAATCTGACAATGAGTTGGAGGGAGATATTTTCCATGATGTCTCCGTTGAGGAATTATTACATAACAGATTTTATTTTGATGGCTCTATACCTAGTATAGCCCAGCTTGAGGCCACGACTCCTCAAGAGGAATTATCCAAACTAACATTGGAAGAATTACAATAATTGGGTGTTTCACCCGCCCAACCTAATTTTGAGAGAGATCTACACATGGAAGTAGAATACATCAAAAAAATTAACATTGGAACTAAGGATAATCCTCACATAATCAACATTGGATCAGAATTAAGTCAAGAAAAACAAGATAAATACATTGCAGTTCTTAAAGACTATGAGGATATCTTTGCTTGGACATATGAAGATATGCTAGGTTTAGACCCTTCCGTAGTTATGCATCACCTAGTAGTCCATCCAGATGCTAAAACTGTTAAACAGAAACTTAGAAAAATGCATCCTAAAGTGGCCTTACTAGTCAAAGGGGAATTAGAAAAACTCTTGAAGGTTATTTTTATACAAGCCATTGATTATGCTGAATGGATCTCAAACGTAGTTCCGATAACTAAGAAAGAAGCTACCAAAGTTAGGGTTTGCACAGACTTTAGAGATATCAATGTTGCATGCCCTAAGGACGATTTTCCTCTTCCCAACATGGATCAGATTATTGATTTTACTTCTAGGAGTGGAATGATATCCCTAATGGATGGATTTTATGGTTATAATCAGATCAGGATAGCTCCTGAAGATCAGGCTAAAACAACCTTTATTACCCCTTGGGGGACCTTTTGTTGGAAAGTGATGCCATTTGGTTTGAAGAATGCAGGTGCAACATATCAACGAGCCATGACATATATTTCATGATATGATGCATGATATTCTACATGATTATGTAGATGATATTATAGCTCGTTCCATCGAAGAAGATGATCATTTAGATGACTTGAGAAAAATCTTTGATCAGTTAAGGGAATATCTTATCCGACTGAATCCAGCTAAATGTATATTCGAAGTTAAGTCCGATAAATTATTGGGGGTTATAGTTTCTTTACATGGCATCAAAATTGACCCTCTCAAGATCACGACTATCACTGATATGCTTGCACCCACAAATATATCTAAATTATGAATTCTACAAGGTAAACTTCAAGTTATTCGTCGCTTTGTCGATAAGTTGGTGAACAAAACAGGACCCTTTCTTAAGCTTCTTAAGAAAGATGTCTCTTTTCATTGGGACAAAAAATATTAGGAAGCATTTGACCTCCTCAAATAATATCTCCTTAACCCTCTGATGATTTCACCACCTAGACCTGATCGCCCATTTATCTTGTACATTTTTGCTTCAGATTTTGCCTTAGGAGCAATGTTAGCTCAACTTGATGATGAGAAGAAAGAACATGCTAATTATTACATTAGCCAAACATTAATTAGTTATAAAACTCGCTATACAGTATTAGAGAAGTTATGTCTAGCAATCGTATTTTCTACATAGAAACTATGCCATTATATGCTCAGTCAAAAAATGTATGTTATTGCTAAATTCGATCCTTTGCGGTATCTCATGAGTTGACTGTACTTATCTGGTCACACCGCAAAGTGGGTTCTTGCGCTCAATGAGTTTGAAATCACATTTATAGGACAAAAGTCTATTAAGGGTCAAATCATAGCATATCAATTAGTTGTTGCACCCTTAGAGTCTACCCATCCCCTCATCATTGAGTTTCTCGATGAATGCCTTAAATTAGAGGTAGACCATCTAGAGCAATGGTCCTTATACTTTGACAGAGTCTGATGCATGAGTGGGCTAGTGCAGGTATTATTTTAATATCTCCACAGAAACATCTTATACCTATATCCTTCAAATTAATGTTTGCTTGCACTAATAACACTGCTAAATATGAGGCTCTAATGCTTGGATTATGGGCTGCCTTGGCACTAAAAAATTTAAAATTTATTAGTTTTCGGTGACTCTCAACTTGTCATAAATCAAATAAATGATGTTTATCAGACTAGAGATGATAAATTATGCCCATATAAAGCATATGTCCTACAATTATTATCCCTATTTGATCAAGTTACCTTGGAAGCTATTCCTCGAACTAGCAACCGTGCGACTGATGCTATGGCTGCAGCTTCATCCCTTTTGCCCTTGGAGTTAGATGACAAATATGCTACCATAATTTTTTGTCAACTCCAGGAACTTGCTTCAAATAAATCATTCTTAGAACCTTTAGATGTGTTTCTAATCAACGAAACTACTCCTAAACCTTGGTACATTGATATATTTAACTTTCTTCAAAATAGGACCTTCCTCGAAGGTTGTAATAGCAACAAGCACCGGTTATTATGTAGACGAGCAAGTTGCTTCGTAATTATTGGTAATACCTTGTATAGGAGATCTTTTGAAGGCATCCTATTAAGATGTTTGAATCTAGAAGAATCTAGATCAGCTTTGAGTGAAGCCCACAATGGATCTTGTGGGGGACATTTCAGTGGTAGTGCCATTGCCAAGAATCTCCTTAGGATAGGATATTTTTTGCCTACCATGGAGAATGATGCACATGATTATGTGTGCCATTGTGACAAGTTCCAAAAACATGTTGACCTTGTCCATGTGCCTACACAAGAGCTATAGGCTATTTCATCTCCTTGGCCCTTTTCAAAATGGGGCTTAGACATCATTGGAAAAATCAACCCTGTGTCATCTTATGGACACAAATTTATCATAACCGCTACCGAGTATTTCACAAAGTGGGTTGAAGCTATGCCCTTAGCTTCTTGCACTAGAACACAAGTATCCAAATTTATTTTTAATCAAATTATTTGTAGGTTCAGAATTTCTACAAATCTCATCTCAGATAATGGAACTTGTTTCAAAAATAAATATGTCAAGAAATTATGTCAAAAATATAAAATTCAACATGGTTGGTCCACTCCCTATTATCCTCAGGGTAATGGCCAAGCAGAAGCATCTAAAAAAACATTAATCAAAATCCTCAAAAGACTGGTCAATAAATCTAGCCGAGATTGGCACATTCAACTATATCTTGCTCTGTGGGCTTATCGAACTAGTGTTCGCACTGCCATGGGCACTTCACCTTTTGTTTTGGTTTATGGCGTTGAAGCTATTTTTCACTTTGAATTAGAAGTTCCTTCTTTGGCTCTACTACTTCAAGATACTAAAGTAGGAGATGAATATCATGCTGGCAAATTTAGTCAGCTGGACTCCTATATGAGAAGCGCATCAATGCTTTGGAGCATCTTTGAGCCTACCAAAACAAGATTAAATGAGCATACCTCAAGAAAGTTCATCATCGATCCTTTGAGATTGGTGACCTCGTCGTAAAAGAAAATCAAAAAAATACTAATGCAACCAAAGATCTTAAAGGTAAATTTGAACCTAACTGGCTTGGGCCATATGTCATCACTGCTAAATTTGGCTCAGGAGCATACCGATTAGCTACCTTATATGGTAAATATCTTAAATAACCTATGAACATTATGTATCTCAAAAACTATTATGCATAAAATCTGCTCATTTCATCATTGTATATATTTTTGTTTTGTGTAGACACCAAAACAGCACCATTTCGATTAAGTGATTACAAACATTGATCACATTGATATCACAGCTTTTAGGGCAGCCCTTAGAGGTCAAATAGTGGTCTTAACCACTCACACAGCAGTTCGGAAGATCAGAAAATGAGCAGAGCAAAGTCGGTCGTTCTAAAGCCTTTAACAAACTTCTTAGCCTTCTTCAAAGCCTTTATCCGCGCCAAGCCTTTTGTCAAAAACCAAGCGGGCCCAAAGTGTCGCGATATCGCGACACTTTGGGCCCCGACCCAAAGCGGGCCCAAAGTGTCACGATATCGCGACACTTTGGGCCCCGACCCTAGCGGGCGGCCCAAAGTGTCGCGATATCGTGACACTTGGGGCCCCGACCCAGCGGGCCCAAAGTGTCACGATATCGTGACACTTTGGGCCCCGACTTAAGCGGGCCCAAAGTGTCACGATATCGGGACACTTTGGGCCCCCACCCAAAGCGGGCCCGAAGTGTCGCGATATCGTGACACTTTGGGCCCCCCACTAAGCGGGCCCAAAGTGTCGCGATATCGTGACACTTTGGGCCCCGACCAAATCGGGCCCAAAGTGTCACGATATCACGACACTTTGGTCCCCGACCAAGCGGGCCCGAAGTGTCGCGATATCGCGACACTTTGGGCCCCGACTGTCGCGATATCGTGACACTTTGGGCCCCGACCCAAGCGGGCCCAAAGCGTCACGATATCGTGACACTTTGGGCCCCGACCCAAAGCGGGCCCAAAGCGTCACGATATCGCGACACTTTGGGCCCCGACCCAAAGCCGGCCCAAAGCGTCGCGATATCGTGACACTTTGGGCCTCAAGCCGACACGTCACCAAAGTCAAAACCATGCATTCAACCATTCAAGGAACGACCGCCACGTGGCACCTCTACGTGTCCCTTCTCGAAGAAAACCTCGCGGGTCTGTAAAACGGTGGATTTTACAGTGAACATTAATGAGACAAGCGGTTTTAAAAAATATCCGATCCGAGGCCACGCCTCATAACTGCGATCTGTCAGTGCGAGCCATGTCCCATAATGGCCCGATAAGGATCAGATTCGAGCGGCGCCTACGAATTTAGGGTTTCAAACATTAATTTTCTCAGAGGCCGAACCCTCTATAAAAATCGGCTCGATACGTAAAACGAAAATGAAGCATTTTCTAGAAAAAGAACGAACTGCTGTGAAACTAAAACGCCTGATTACAGTCATCTGAATCTTCAGATACGACATAGGATTACAATAATCCATTAATTTGCCGACAACACGTTATCCGGGACTTTGAGTCAATTCCTAGTGGATTGGCGTCGAAGTCAGATTTTTACAGGGCGGCCCGCTTGGGCATCCCACATATGTTCGTAGTGCTAATTCAATTTATGCTATTTCGAATGGATTAAAGCCGTTTACGTTTTGTATATGCTGTTTTCAAACGCGTTTAAGAAATAGTTTATGTTTTATCATGTTCGAATACTTGCTGTCGTCAAATATGATTAAAATAGTTCATGCTCTATAACATATGTTTTCGAATATGCATGCTATTCTCTGTAACAGTTGCAGGCAAAGCAGTTAATCAGTCTTGTACGTGCATTTCTCACTGCTCTCTACAGTCAAACGTTCTGTCTTCTTGTCGCAGGTGCTATTAACGGTTTACTGTTTCTTTTGCAGCAAGAACAGCAGTAAGCAGAGACTCATTAAACATCAAGCGGCGGCAACACTACAGCCCGCCCATTTTACATGTGGGCATGCGGAAAGAGATCACCGTTCATCCGGTGTAACTGAGAATATTGCATTAAAGAGATTTATTGTAACCGGGCTGGAATCTTATTAATAAAAGGGGTTGTGCTCCTGTTCTTTTAATTTGATTGTATCCGTGTCATTTCACGTATAAATCTGGTTTTATTTTTATTACATCTGAACACTGTTTTCTTTATTCCGAAATCTCATGCTTTCATTTTGCATGTTGTTTCATTCTAGTTATTCACATAAAAATTTCAAAAAAAAAAAATCACATTGTGTTTCTTTCAATTCATAAATTAAAATCAAAATATAAAAACTTCAAAATCATCAAAATCTTTAAAAACATATTTTATTTTCGTACCTATCAATTCTCGAAGTATTGCAGTCATATTTTTAGTTATTTTGGATAAATTAGCATTTATTTGGAATCTCGCACCTTCACACTCACATGAATAAATATCTTGATTTTATTTGGTATGATTATTAATCTCTCTTATATCAAAGCCCACATTTGAATTAAATAAAGTTTTGAGCATAGAGAATTGATCTTGTTATTTACTTAAACCAAGTATATCTTTTCACATTAAAATTATTTCATTGCAAATTCAATATGATGCTACATAGTAGAAATGATTTCTTGAGAAAAAATTTTCCCCTGCTATCCTATCATGCACATGGTCTAGAATCTTTGAGAATTGACAAAAGGACAAGCTCACCCCTACCTAGAATAAAAATCCCTTGCTCTACAGCCAATCTAAGCAAGTATCCCTAGCATAGGAAGAAAAAGAAAAGTCAAAGAAAATGAGAAAAAGAAAAATATCATTTTGTACCATCACAATAATATTTCAGCATTATCTCAGTTCCTAGAAAAAATACAAAAAAAAAAAGGAAAAAAAAATCAAAAGCAAAAAGAAATAAAATCCCTTTCCCTACCCCTTGAAAAGAAAAGAAGGGTGAATGATCTTGAATCCCTGGAATTCTCAATTATTCAAAAACTGTGAGGTAAGCCCCATAACAGGCGGTTTGTGCCCAACCTGCTTGGCCTTGGGTAATCCCTAGCATGGTGATATGTCTATCACATTAGCGACCTTCTTTTGTACAAACCTATGTCTGCTTATGGATCAGCTAGCTCTTGATGACCTAACTTACATAGTAGTCTGGTACGGTTACATGCATATAAATCATGGTCAACGAACACTTATTTGGTTAATTCAAATTACTTGTATCAAATTATCTTGCTCAAAATTGGTGAATGAACAATATAATTGCACACACATTTGTATTTGAGAGATTTTGCATCATTATGGTAAATCAAGATCGGTAATGAACTCACATTTGCACATGAGGGTTCCTTATAAATCTACATTTTGTCTTTGAGATAATTTAAAATATCTTTGCAATTCTTTTCAAATCATTTCATCTTCTTATTTAAGAACATTTGCTCCACATAAAAACAATTAACTATATTTCTTTCCAAAAACCAAAATTTTATTTCACATCTTCAAAAACCTAGTAAATAAAGTCATGTTTATATATTATTATTTTTTTTTTATCTCAAAATAAAAAATCAATCATGCAATAAAACTAAATTATCAAATTCCTTCTTTGGATTTTGTGATGATGGTATAAGTCTATACCTATAATTCTATGCCTAGTGCAAACCATTGTTCTAATTTTATTTTCCCATTCATTTTAAATTCATAAAAAATTATGGCTTACATCATTATGTTACACAATTGTTCTTTCAAAAGAACGCAAATTTTTCTATTTCATTTAATTATGTCAACATTCAATTTTACAATGATGGTATAATTCCTAGAGAATTATTCAAAAAATTTATCACGCTTAGAAATTTATGCCTAGCAAAAATTGTATTTCTTTTAAATATCTCATGCATAATATTTTTATGAAAATCTGAAAACAAATCATCACCATCATCCTTTTTTACCATCACAACACAAAGTATTAAGACAGTATCTTAAGCACTCTTTTACTTTTAGCAATATTTCTATACTGGGATTAGGTTGACGACCTAGCAAGCGACGACTCCATGAAATGGTCTATAACAACGATAATGTCCTTTGAAATTATTGTTAGAAGTCCATTTATTTTTTCATCCAATCACACCAAAAACAACCAATTTTTTACATCAGATTATTTCATTTAAATTTTATAGCATGATATAAAATTATAATATTTCCAAACAACATAATTCCATGAATCATCAATCAAAAACCAAACAATTCAAACATTAAAGCACCATACAACATATACACAAGTCATATCATCAAAAAGACCATATATATATATATATATCAAAAATATCTATACATCATATTACAACTGGAATGGTATGCCACAATAAATACCCTGGCATACTCAATCCTCTCAACAAATAATAATAATATATGCAATCCAGTCTATCACAGCTAGCCTCGAGAAGCCCTCGAGCTCTTAGCCTCATCTCCTCTCCCACCCTAAGGTGGAGGAGGTGGTCCCATAGAGGTCCGCATTGTGTCTCGGGTCCTCACCGTCAATCATGAGGATGTCCTCGATGATCCCACCTGATCGGCCCTACAATGTCAGCTGGCAGCTATAACCTCTGGCTCTCTAGAACCAGCTGATAGTATGCTCCTCGATAGAATGCGGTTTGAGCCATAGACCATGCCAAATCCTGCATGTTAGCCCCTTCACTCTGAACCCTGAGCCATGTAGCCTCATATTGTAGAGTCTGCATCTGATCCCACAGGGGGCAACCTCATCCTAGAGAGTCGTTGTTTCGTTGCTCTCCCCTACCTCGACACCCTTGCCCTTATCGGGCGATGGTGGCCTCTCCCCCTGTTGAGAATGGAGTCTCTCCTCCCTTCTCCCTATCTGCTATGGTCTCTATGGAGCCTGTGGCATCCTTTGGAATCTCTCTTGTAGAGACCATCGTTGCTCTCTCCCATCATGACCCCATGTTGCCTCAATAGCAGCTTGGCGTTGCCTCCCCATCCATCACACAATCACATGCACCGGACCCTGTGCCCTCATCATCTAAGAATGGTGGATGCCTACATACCAGGCATCATATCTATCAGTGACCCTAGCATCGTCACCATCCACTAGCTATATGGGGGCATCATCTATGTCTTGGCTCCAGAATTGCTACATATTCAGAGCCCCGCTCAGTGTAGTATTATCCCGGACAGTCTGAGAGTACTTGTAATCCATGAGGGAAGGGATCCCCTGCTAAAGACTAAAATGTCATATAACTCGGTCATAGCAGTGGAGCTCTACCTCTCCTCACTCCATCCTTAGCCAGTAGACTCACCTGATGTGAGCCAACTCATACCATCCTATACCCACCCTGGGTGCTCTCTCCATGGCCTCCAGGTGATTTGGTCTGGGATGAGGTCGTATGGCAACCTCTGAGACATCAGTAGATCTATCCACCATTATGACCCTCTCTGGATCCACCAATAGAAAACCTGAGGCCTCTCTCGGTCAACCTCTATCAGTGGGAGTCCTACCAGCCTCCGCACCGCAATGTGCTCCTAGCACCAAACCTGTAGTAGTGATGTCAGAACCAGACATTGGCCTCCCTTGTATACGACCCCATGCAGGATCCTATACAAGTGGCATAGTACAAAGCTCCCCCATGTGAATTTGTACCTATGGTCTCTCATGTCATAGACCACATATGATAGGATCCAGGGTAATCTATACCCGCTCTGATGGCATAGCAGTAGGCCACCCACTATCCCTACCAATACCTGAGTCAACCTAGATGCCCCAGGCATCTACCTCAAAGACTTGATGTTCACTCTGCCCTTCTCCAAGGCGAAGCTCGAGTCTCCGCTTAGCCTCATCATCACCTGGACCTGATTGGATGTAGGAGTCATCAACCGTCCATGTATGGGGATCCTCAAGATCCTCCATACATCCTCTAGTGTGGGAGCCATCTCCCTTGTCGATAACCAAAAGCAGGACGAACTCGAATACCACATCTCTGCTAGGGTTGTTAGTAGCCCCATGTCTTTTGGTACTTGTGGTATCTCTACCACATGCTATAATTTGACCTATGCCAGTCGGTCTTGCTTCGCTTGATCGAGCGTGGCCACATCGTCTCTTAGCCCCCTGTATTTCCATTCTCGACTCTTTAGTAATCCCCTCTACAAAACAAACAATAAAACAATAAAATTTATTAATAAACCAATTATTAAAGTCAAATAAATGCAATTCAAACAAGCTTAATTTCATAAAAATGATGAATATCGTCCACCATTGGATGATATCGTCCCAAGAAATCATCTTCGATTTCACAATTTGGGGATAACCCCCTGTTGGATGGGATCACCCCTAGTTTATCGATTTCGCCCTCAAACGAAATCGATGATCTAGGGATGATTTTGACGAAATGAGGACGATTTCATCCTGACGTCGTCGATGGCCTAAAAATGGCCACGATGCCCCAAACAATCAAAATTTAAAACAAAAAATTGCACAAATAAAATCCAAACATAATTCACTAGGATTAGATCCTTACCCATAGCCTGCACCAGACCTCTACCGATCGGTGCACTGTCTCAACCATTTTTGTCTACAAAGCTCTCAATTAGTAGAAATGAACAATAAAAATGAATCAGGATTTTACCCTATTTTTCTTAATTTTATTTTAAAAACAACATTTTTAGTTTTTCTTTTCCACGCTTTTACCTCAAACGTTTGATTTGGGTAAAAACACGGAGGGGGCACCATAGCAAGTAGTTGTACGATTCGACCTAGAATCATCATCTAGAAAATCGAGTAAATTTTTCTTTCTCGTAAAAAAAGAAGAACTCGTATTTAATGCATTTTCTTTGAAAAATTTGCTAAAGAGGGGGCAAAATGTAGCACCCTAAAATTGACACAGTTAAACCTTAGTAAAAAGATAAAAATTTGAATTTTAACTCGCTCCCCTTGTTTTTCGTGCCATTTTTAGGATTTGTTTTTACCATTGGACGATATCATCGTCGATTAGACGAAATCATCCTAGATCTGATGAATTTGTCTGGAATAGAACATCTAGACAATTTCATCCCAAAACTGAATTTTCATAATTAGCTTCTGTTTCAATAGCTTCTCTAACTTGGGTAGAAAGCGTGTCTGCGTAGTTAGAGTCTCCCCCGTTGGAGATATCCCAAATTGGGATGATCTCCAACATCCTAACCTCTCCCTAATCCTATATAAACTGGTATTTTCTTATTTTATCCCCCTAAACCCCCTGGCTAACTGATTTCCCTACAAATTTAGTTCCTTGTGCATTAGAACATCCTCGCACCATCGTTTGCATTATGTATTTCAAGTTTTCTTGCAAGAATTTTACTGTTTTTCAGCCAAAGCAAGCTCGGATCATCGAAGGTGATTCCAGATGATTTTGGATGATCCTTTCAAGGATTTATGATGATCTCGTATGATTGGAGGTGATCCTAACTGTAGTCCAAATTGGGGGCAATCAAAGCCCGAAGTTTGCATTTTCTTATCTTTTCTCTTCATTTTCTTATGCATTAACTTGGTTTATTTTATTCCTGCATCCTGGATTTCACCTCATTTAGTATAGATGCATGCTAAAGTTAAAATAACCTTTAATAATTATCTGGATCTATCATTTAGGTAATTTTATTGTTATTTCTATCATTTCCCCTTGCTTTTATAGTTGCATTTTTTGGTTTTTGGTATCTGTCTTTGTTACTACAGGTTTTTGACAAATTTGTCTGATGAATTTGTCAGATTGATGATGATCTCATCTAATCTCAGATGACCGACTGAGATATGAGATGATTCTATGACATTTCAGATGATTACGTACAATTTGAGACGCTTTGGACTTCTACAAAACTCAGAATCTGCATCAGGCATCCAAAATCAGGTATACTCTATCTCATTTAGCTTATTTTCTATGTTTAGCACTTAATTATGTTCTTTTTATTCATATAAATCAGCATTGGCATATAGAATAGCTTAGATTCATCTTGGCCAAACCTAGGAATTGAATGATTAAAGCACAAAATGAACACATTAAACATACTCTCAACCTAGGCATGGAAACTGCCACTCAAAAGTTTCCTGGTGAACCCACCATCCATCAAAAATTCACCCTTATGCCCCTCCCCTAAGAGGCACAACCTTCAAAGGGCCTCCCAGTCCAAGGTATTGTCCCATCCTTCTCGCATTCCCCTTTCGGGCGCGGATCCTATAGCCTGAAGGTAAGGATGCAAATTTTTTGGAGCAATACAATCATTAATATGATACAATAATTATAGCCACTATAAAGTCAAATACCTTAAATTCATTTAGGTATCATATTGTAGACACCAAAACAACACCAATCCGATTATATGACTACAAGAACTGATCGAATTGGCATACATACCCCCTAGGGCAGCCTTCAAAGGTTAAATAGTGGTCCTAACCACTTCCAAATTAGTTTTGGAAGGTCAAAGGTCAATTTAGCACCTTTTAAGCACTCTATTCCCTATTCGTCCCACCCTGGGATGATTATAATCCTATTCGCCCCACCTTGGGATGATTAGCAACAATTGATCCAGGGTGGGGTGAATAGCAGGTTTGACTAGAAAAAATTCAAGCCTTGACAAATGGCATCCTAGATCTGCCACTCAACTTTGCCTTCAAGGCATGCAATTGTGAGGAATGGTTTCAAATCTGAGAGAGGGACTTTAGTCAAGCATGCCTTGATCATGGAGGCCCTAAATTAGGGAGGAATATTCTCTCCCCCAAGAAAGGCATGGTGAGCCAAGTGGCACCCTCACATGCGCATTCAAAGGAGACCCCTGAGGTCTATAAAAGGGTGAGCCTCCTCACCCCAAAATAGAATAGATCTGGAGCATTTGGAGCAACATAGTGCTGCAAAATTGTACCCCCATTCCCATTTGTGCTTCTTACATCCCTAATTTCTCTTTTGGAAGAGAGGTTATTGATAGAACACTAGGAACATAATCTCGACCCAAAACCCAAACAATTGATCACATTCCCACACCAAATTTTCTGACACAACCATCTAGGAGGTTTTGGACCCATCCCACTTGGATTGGTACCAAAACTAAGCCCCAAATGGTGGGCGTCCTACCCTCGGGCGTCCCCCACACTATTGCAGTCCTAATTTTCCCACCCCAAAGCGATTAGAAATATACAAAGTATTTCTCTACTGTTCATTTTTCATTCTATAATATTTCATGTACTTATGTTGCTGTTCAAGTTTCATGTCATTCTTACTTGATTTGACTATGTTTTTATCATTTTATGCGTTTACTAACATATAGAGAGTGCTTTAAGATACAAGACAATCTGGGTAGAATATACCAAATCTGACCTTTTGGGTCGTCCCAAAATACCCCTTTTAGCCTAACCCCAAGTTTGTAGGAGTTTTGGAGGCCTCTAGGTAGGAAATTTACAAGGTTGCTCTTGCACGTTTTGTGACAGTCCTAATTGATGAGGCCTGGAAATGCCTCAATCATAACATGTTTTGAACACTGAAATTGCCTACAAACTCTTATGTTTAATCTGATATGCTAGTTAAGTTGATTCAATATGTTGTGTATTAACTATTTGCATGATAAATGTATCTGAAATACTATATTCTGATTTTTACTAACTTTTTGCATAAGTTTTATGTTATTTTGTTATGACTTGCTAAATGAGATATGCTTAGGTTGATAGCAGCATTTCACTAATCATGTTTTGATATGTCTCAAACATTTATTTTACCTAAATCTGGCAACAGTGCAAGCAAACTGTTACTGTGCAACAAAAACTGGTTTTTCCCATGTAAATTCCAGCCAGCTGCCAATGAATGGCAAGGCATGGAATTCACATATGGAAAAAGATGAAGACCATTGAAATCTGATCCTGAGAGATAACCCACCTGAGAAATGCAGAGGAAATCATTTAAAGAGCACACATTTGTTCATTCCGAAGTCTCTTCGGAATGAACAGATATCTTCGAAATGAGAAAACACAGTGTCTTCGGAATGAGCGGATCTTCGGAATGAGAATTGCAGTCTCTTCGGAATGAGCCACTTATCTTCGAAATGAAAATAGAATGTGCTTTTTGACTTGTTGACCGATTTTTGATGCTGGAAAAAGGGAAATAAATATTGAAAAGGGTAAGGGAAAATATCTCCCATCTGACTTTGTCGTCCTTGCCGACCAAAGCCACCATTTATGGAAAGATCAAGTTTGATCTTCTTCTAGGATAAAACCAGGAATTGTTGCAGCATAATAGGATTAGATCTTTTGAGATATTCTCAGTTTGTCAGTAGATCTTAGGACATCTATAAATATGGCTCCCGTTCAGGTTGAGCTAGTAGAAGATAGAGAAAGCAGAGAGTAGAGAAATATAGGAGAAAATAGGCAATAATCAGAAAAGTGACTGTTACAGTCCTGTAACAGGTTTTCAGTAGAATTATTGTAATCATGTTCTTGAATCAATAAAGTGTACTATTTCTATTTCATATTGCTTGTAAATGAGTGTGAGTAAGATCTAGAGAGAGAGACTCATACCTTCTTCTGGACAAGGAGGCTGGCCACTTCCAGACCTAGGAGGAGGACTAACAACAGGTTTTTATTTTGATTTTGTTGCAGTAGAATGAGTTGTAGAACTTGTCATTTCATTTCTTTGTAAACAACTAATAGTATTTGCAATCTTAGCTTATTTTATGTTTAGATTAATCTTGTGATTAATGGTTTGGTTGTAATCTCCACTTTCAGCAAAGCTTTCAATTTATTGTAGACTGTCATTTCTAGAATTTACTATTTTCTGTAATTTCTTGCATTTTGTGTTTTGTTGTCAACCCCTGCATAGAAGATTGACAACCTTCTATTATAGAGCCTTGACAGGGTTTCATTTCCATGCTATAATTAGGTTTCCATTGCTGCAAAAGTAAATAGATTTCCTTTCTGCAATTATAATCAGACTTCTAATTCTGCAACTGTTATTTTTGCAACATAATTAGGTCTCATTCTGCAATTGTAATTAGGATTTCATTTCTGTAGTTAATGATTAGTTTCCATTTTTGCAACTATATTAAGGTTTAATTTATGCAATTTAGAGATAGGAATGTCCTAAATCCCCCACACAATCGGTTTCACCAATAAGACCTGTTGCTCCAGATTGACCTAAGTTATAACCCTGTTCACCCCTTCTTCCATAGATAGCCTTGTACACTACCCTGGATTGACAAATTCATTGAGAATTAATGATGTGTATAATGACTACGCATCATTTTGGCACCATTGCTAGGGAATTGTGTTGCTAGAAGGTGACAATAGTCCAATAGCTATTAATTAGACTGAGCTGTGAAGATTCAGGATAAAATCTGAATAGAACAATTGGTTAAAGTAACAACTATTGACCTATAATTTATGTCATTTAAGAGTAAACATGAATGAGTAAGTCTAGGGATGAAAAAGGTAGAATTACCCAAAAGGATCCCTGGCTTGTTCCATTAAGGAGATCTTCATGCCTAAGGGGTGAATCACCTATGTTTGAACTACCAGAAATATTGAAAGAAAAATCACCAGTCTCACCATCATTAGAACATTCTGAGAAAGAAAAATCACCAGCTTCATCATCATTAGAACATCCTAAGAAAGAAGAATCATCAGACTCATCATCAACAGAGGATCTTGGACCTCTTGAGAGTGAAATTTGGATAGGTTTAACTGTTCCCAAGGAACAGGAAACTATGGCAGAGGGAGGCAATCTAGATAGAGATGGCCAACATGGCTATGTCCATAATGAAGGAGATGATCAGGATATGCCCCAACCTTCCAGAACATTTGAATATCCTATCCATTTGAATCCAACACAAAACTCTCCCATGAAAACCATTTCACCTTCAGTACTTCCAACCTTTCGAGGTGTTGTATCTCAAGATCCTGATCAGTTTTTGTTTGAATTCAAAGTAGTGTGTCAAACCTATGACTATGTAAATGACAATCAAAAACTTAAGGTTTTTCCCTCAACACTCAAGGACTCAACATTACGTTGGTTCATGAGCTTAGAGCCAAATTCCATCCGAACTTGGGATCAAATGGAAACTATGTTTTTAGACAAATATCAGGAGTATTGTCATGTAAGGAACAGGAAAGATGAGTTATTCAAGATTAAACAGGAAGATGATGAAACATTAGAAGACTATCTTGATAGGTTCTCCTTTGTTCAAAGGAGATGTGGACTTGTAGAACCAGAGTTATGTAAAACCATATTTTTGAGAGGATTACAAGATGAATCCAGAGAAGTATTGGATTTGATGGGAAAAGGGGATGTAAATACTCTCAGTAATGAGGAAATTGTGGGTCTCTACAGGAATTACTCTCGCACTAAGCAGGGAAGAAGAAAAAAGAGTACAAATGGCACTGATGTGAAGGACCTAATAGAGGAACTTGCAAATTTTAAAACTGATATTCTAGTGCAATTAAACACAACTTTGGGGGAAATGTCTGCAAAAGCAAAAACCATAGAACCTTTGGCAATTTATTGCCCAAGATGTAGAAATAAACATGCTTTGCAGGAATGTCCTTTGAATAAAACATCTATCTCAACCATTTGTAGTATCTGTTCAAAGAAGCATTCAACTGATAAATGCCACCTGCTACCACAACTCAAAACTGTGTTAGAAAATCAGACTGAGGAACTCAACTATGTTGGACCAAAACAAGGGGGAAATTTCTCTCAATACCAAAATCCCCCTCATTTTCCTACAAATTGGGGGCATAATCCCTGGACTATGCCTTGGGGACAATCAGAACCACCCCAACGTCCTTGGAATTATCCTCAATGGACAAATTCCCAAGAATGGCCACAAACAAATTGGAGTAATTCAGCCTGGAATCAGAATCAGAATAACCCATCATGGAATCAAAACAACCCATCCTAGAATCAGAATCAGACTAATCCACATTGGATGCAAAATCAACCACAGTGGAGTCAACAATACCAGTCCTATCCAAGGCAACAAAGAAATCAAGGTCAAACTCAACATTTGTTGCCTGCACCTAATCAAAATTTTCAAGAAAAATAGAACCAACCACAACAAACACAACAAGTGAAACAACCTCAACTTCCAGCTCAATCAGTCACTAATCCAAACAACATGAGACAGGCATCCCCTGTCTATGTGGCTGAAGCTGAAGAAAATGTTGAAATAAATGTTCTTGATTGTAGTAACATCCAACTTCATTCAGGAAAAGTTGTACCTGAACTTGTTTCAAATAAAATCAAGGAAAATGAAGAGCAAGAACCTTTGGAACCAGTTAGAGTTAAACCAACAATAGAGAAAGAAGAAGAAAAAATAGACCCATAGGCAGAACAATTACCTTCATCAAGGATAATTCCATATCCTGAAAGATTCAATACCACAGCAGAAAATTCTGAGTCAGACCTGGTCAAGGAACTTAGAAAGTTAACTATATCATTGCCCTTATTGCAAGCCATTAAGGATATACCAATGATTAAAAGTACTATTCGAGATTTGTGCATTAGAAGAGCAGGAAGAAAAAAGAAAGCATTTCCCAAGACTATTCAGGTTGAAGGAAAGATAGTTGATCTCTTGTCTGGAAAACTAGTACCTCCAAAGTATAGTGACCCAGGAAGTCCAGTTATCATAGTTACCATAGGTTCAGTACCAATATCAAATGTCTTAGTAGATCTAGGAGCTGCAATAAATGTCATGACCAAGGATATAATGAAACAATTACAGCTCAAACATCTCAGCCCCACATTTACAGTTTTAGAAATGGTTGATAGGTCAGTTGCAAAACCCGAAGGTATCATTGAAGATGTTCCTATAGAAGTTTCTTCTTGGGAATTCCCTACAGATTTTTTGGTTTTACAGCCAAGAAATTCAGCACATGGATATCCCATCATTTTGGGAAGACCTTGGCTTGCAACTGCAATAGCCTTCATAGACTGCAGATCTGGAAAAATGACTATTTCAAATGGTATTGATCTAAAACAGATCTCTCTGTATCCTCCTGCAAAACCATCTAGCAAATTTTTAGGTCAGTTATGGTTTCCTGATTCAGATGAAGAATCAGAGGAGGTTATTTCCACACTAGCCACCTTGGTAGTAAGGGAACACACAGAAGACCTCCATGACACAAAAAATTTAGAAAATGAAAATATCCTAATGAATGTTCTGCATGAACAAGGGTTAGAAGAGGAAGCAATAAATATCCATCAGTTGTTAAGGAATGAGGAGAACCAAAATTTTGAAGGTGAACCATCTGTACTATCATAGGAAAACTCTGTTTCACTACCACATGGGTGGCACCATCACCTGATTTTTCCTTCTCACTGTTCCATACAGGATATGCTTCCATCAGGAAGTAATGAAACAGAAACTTCTTATTTCCTCCCATCTCAGCAGTGTCCTCTTAATTCCCTAATCACCAGGTATGAAGAAGTGAATTCAGTCCTTCCAAATACAAAACAAATAGAAGTCCAGCCAGGCAAATTTTTGAACATTTACAACTGGCTTACTAGGGAAGAGGAAGAAAAATTGATAGTTGTCTTGCAGAAGCATGTTCATGCTTTTGCTTGGGACTATAAAGATATGTCAGGAGTTCACCCTGATATATGCACCCACAAAATTTATACTGAAGAAGTCAAGCCAGTAAGACAACCCCAGAGAAGACTGAATCCTGCCCTAAGGGATATTGTAAAGGAAGAAATTGAAAAACTTCTGGAGGTAGGATTCATTTACCCAATTTTTGATAGCCAGTGGGTCTCTCCATTGGTTATAGTTCCTAAGAAAAATGGAAAAATGAGAGTATGTGTAGACTATAGAGAGCTGAATAAAGTGACATACAAAGACCATTTTCCATTACCTTTCATAGATCAGGTGTTAGATACCCTTGCTGGAAAGAAATACTTTTGTTTTCTTGATGGATTTAGTGGATATAATCAAATTCAGATTGCACTTGAAGATCAAGAGAAAACAACCTTTACCTGTCCATGGGGAACATTTGCCTATAGGGTTTTACCTTTTGGTTTGTGTAATGCCCCAACAACATTTCAACGAGCGGTCTTAGCAATTTTTTCTGATCTGACTACCAACGGTGTTGAGATATACATGGATGATTTCACAGTATGTGGACAGACTTTTGACTTTACATTAGAAAACCTTGACAAAGTTTTAACTCGCTGTGAAACATACCAGTTATCCTTGAATCCAGAAAAATGTTTTATGATGATGAAGGAAGGAATAGTTCTTGGTCATCACATCTCTCTTCAAGGGATCCAGGTTGATCCAAAGAAGGTGGAAATTATCAAGAATCTTCTTCCTCCTAAAACTCAGACTGATGTCAGAAGCTTCCTAGGACACATTGGTTTTTACCGTAGGTTTATTCCCAGCTTTAGCACAATAGCCAATCCCATGTTTGCCCTATTGACTAAAGATTCTAAATTTTCCTGGACTGCAAGGTGTCAGGAATCATTTGAAGCTCTGAAAGAGAAATTAGTAACTCCACCTGTGTTAAGAGGACCTAATTGGACATTACCATTTCACATACAGGCTGATGCTTCCAATACAACAATTGGAGCAGCATTAGGACAAATTGACAATGGTGAACACTATGCCATCTACTACATTAGCAAGAATTTGACAGGAGCTGAGAAAAATTATACCACAACTGAAAAAGAATTCCTAGCAATAATTTATGCCATCAACAAATTCAGGCATTACATCACAGGTTATCAAATATTTATTCACACAGATCATACAACCATTAAGTATTTGATGAATAAGCCTATGGTAAGTGCAAGAATTATTCGTTGGTTACTGTTGCTGCAAGAATTTGATATCACTATAATCAACAAACCAGGAAAAGCTAATGTTGTAGCAGATTTCTTGTCCAGATTACAGAACACAGATGAAGGGGAATTAGTTGAAGACACCTTTCCTGATGAAAAATTATTTGCTATATCAGTCCAATCACCTTGGTTTGTAGATATAGCCAATTATTTGGTCACAGGGAAAGTTCCTCCACATTTCACTTCAAAACAAAAAAAACAATTGATCAAACAGAGTTCTTCTTTTGAATGGATTAAGGGTATACTTTTTAAGTGCAGTCCTGACCATGTGTTACGTAGGTGCATCCGAAAGGATGAGGTATATGATATCCTTAGGGCTTGTCATGATGAACCCTCAGGTGGACACTACTCTGTAAAAAGCACAATTAGGAAAATCTTAGGGACAGGATATTATTGGCCATCTCTTCACAAGGATGTGAAAAAGTACATCAGGCATTGTGATGCATGCCAAAGAATGGGGAAACCCACTCATACAAATGAAATGCCACTGCAGCCTCAATTGGTTTTAGAGCCATTTGAGAGGTGGGGGCTTGATTTTGTAGGACCTATTGATCCACCTTCTCAAGGAAAGGTGCATATTCTAGTATGCACTGATTACTTGACAAAGTGGGTAGAGGTGCATGCTTTCAAACATGCTCATGAAGAGAAGGTCGCTGATTTCTTGTATACTCAGATTTTTTAGAGATTTGGAGCTCCCGGGTCTATCACCACAGACCAAGGACCCCAATTTGCATCTAAAGTCATTGAGGCATTTACAGAATTATATGAAATCAAACATAGAAAATCATCACCTTATCACCCACAAGCAAATGGCCAGGTTGAGGTAACAAACAGGGAACTAGAACGAATCTTGACAAAAATAGTAGCTTTTCATAGGAGAAACTGGCTAGATAAATTACCTGAAGCAGTGTGGGCTTACAATACTACTTGGAAATCCACTACTGGATTCACACCTTATGAACTAGTCTTTGGTAAAAAGCCCCTCTTACCTATTGAATTTGAGCTACTAACATTGCGCACAACATTGGAAATTGGAATTGAATTGTCACAGGCACAAACAGACAGGATTCTATAGCTGAATGCATTGGATGAACTTAGGTTGGATGCTCTGCACCAAACTGAAGTAATTCAAGAGTAGAGGAAGTTGTGGCATGACAGTCACATTCAGTAGAGGAAACTTCAACAAGGAGATTGGGCTTTACTATTTGATTCTCGCTATGAGGACTTCCATGGAAAGCTGAGAACTAGATGGCTTGGACCTTACCAGATTGAAGAGGTATTTGACAATGGAGCAGCTCGTTTATCTCCTATTGATGGGTCACAGAGAAAGTTGGTAGTGAATGGACATCGCCTCAGGGTGTACCATACACCTCTAACTAAAGAGGAATTCTTGCAGCAGCTTGATAGTTTGGATACACAACAGGTGGAAGAAATTTCCTCTTCCACTTCAAAACAATCAACATGATCATGGATTTCAAGAAAAAACAGAAAAATACAAAAAAAATCAGAAAACAAAAAGATGAATAAATTCTGATTATGAATTCCTTCATGGGCATGATTTCAGGGAAATCATGAATTCCTTCATGGGCATAGTCAGAATCAAGAAAAAAAAAATCAAGAAAAAAGAGAGAAAAGGAGAGGTAAAAAAAAAAGGAAACCAAGAAAAAAAAAAGAGAAAAATGAATAACTCAGTAGTGAAAACCTTTTCTAAGGCACTACTGGGTTGGTATGCATGAAAACCAGTTTTCTGGCATGCATAACCTTGAAAATTTCTGAACCATCATTGTACAAATTCACCAACTGCACTTGTTTTGAAATATTGCAGAAAATCTCAGTAGAACATCAACAAAGGCAGTCATTCTTCCAAAACTTGCATTAACTTGTTTTAATCAGGTATATATTTCTTACATTTCTTCATTGTAAATGATTGGTATATAGTATATAACAATTAACCATTAGCATAAAAGGTATCCATAAGAGTTGGCATACTTAAAACATGTTTTGAGCATGAGAATATTGATTTCTGCCTAATCTTTGGAACAAGAATGCCAAAAATAGTGCCTGCTATCTTCTTCAGATTAATTGTTGTATTGTCTTCGGATTGAAATTGTCTTTGGAATGACAGCAGAATGAATGTTGCACTTTGTCTTTGGAATGAAGCTTTGTCTTCGAAATGACGATTTGTCTTTGGAATGAAGCTTTGTCTTCGGAATGACGATTTGCCTTCACAATGAAGCATCATCTTCGGAATGAAGCTTTGTCTTCAGAATGAAGCAAGATTTGTCTTCAGAATGTAGCAGGATTTGTCTTCGAAATGAAGTTCTATCTTCGGAATGACGATTTGCCTTCGCAATGCAGCCTGATCTTCGAAAGAGGATTTGTCTTCGAAATGAGGATTTATCTTCGAAAAGAGGATTTGTCTTCGGAATGAGGATTTATCTTCGGAATGAGGATTTGACTTCGCAAAGAAGCATGATCTTTGGAATGAAGACTTGTCTTTGGAATGAGATCATAATCTTTAGAAAGAGCATTCAATATAACATCTCCACGTGGCATCCAAGGAAGAAAAAAATACGATCAAGTAAAAATTCTTTTGGCTGCATACGATAAATGAACACGTGTCAGTTAGGATGTGGTTTGTTTTTGCACCCATTTAGAAAGTACCAGAATCACGGGGGACGTGACCAACAGTATGCCACCATTTTTTGATACTAATAAACATGCACGTGAAAGTCCGTAGGCGAAACAAAAAAACTAAAAATGAGTAAGGTGGATCTGACGGCAAGGACATCTATGCAACCATTGATGGACATGTGTTCGGAGAAAAAATAGAAATGCATGCCACCCTTCTTTCTAAAGACATATTTGCTAACGCAAAATGATTACGAGGTACAGTGCTCAGATTACGGTTCATTCCGAAGAAGAAAAACAGGGCAATTGAAAACTTGGAACCAAACCCTGCAAGTCTGCAAACACCAGAAACCAGAGATCCAACAAAGGAATAGCAACAGAAGTGAGCGGTTTTTAATATACCAAGACAGGAAAATGGGGCGAAAGATGAAAATGGAACCAACAGATACCACCCACCTCTAGGAGAATCCAGAAGTGCTACAAATTTTTGAAGATGGAGGGCTTATGCCATTTTTGGATAAGTTTAATGGGTCCTCTGAATATTTGGCCGACATGTTCACCCACACATTCAGAAACAACCGGGCACACATTAACGACATGACCATTGAGGTAACCCCTGAAGTTTTGAGTCAAATTACTGAGCTGCCATTAGAAGGTCTTCCAATTTCTAGGTCTAGCAAAAATACATTGGTGAATATAGTTAATCAATTTCTGGAAGAAAATGATAGGGAGCCAGAATATTTAACACATAATAACACATGCAAGGGGGTAAAAAGGGCCAGCCTGCAAGAACCCTGGGATGAAGTGGCCACATGGGTAATCAAATTTCTAACCTATGAAGGGCAGTATGTACTATTATCAGGGCATCATCTAAAAATTTTAAACCATCTCAGACATGGTAGGCAACAACCAGAAGTTAGGGTAAATCTTCCCCTATACCTGCACCAAGAATTGAAAAACATGGCAAAAAGATATCAGGAAGGAAAAGGGAGCCTTCGCCACCATGGTCTCATCAAACTAGTTTGCCAGCACCATTTTAGAGGAAACCCTAGGAGCTTTGATAGGTTTTACTCTACCCTAAATGATGTAATTTTTGGAGATGAGGATGAGGAGGAAGAAACAGATGTTGTTGATGCTATTGTAGAAGAAGAAACAACTGTTGCAGAGGTCTGTTGTAGAAGAAGAAATAGAAACTACTACAGAGGCTATTGCAGAAAAAGAAACACACCCAACAGCAGCAATAGAACACCTTGCTCCAAAACCTTCAACCTCATGAGCCAAGAAACAAAAGAAAAGAGGGTCTGGAACTGGTAGCAGAATAGAAAAATAGAAGAAGGTCCATTTTTTTAAAGTTGTTACTGATTTGTCAGAACAGGGAAGTGAAGCACCTAGCCCAATAGGGGAAGAAACAACAAGGGAAACAGAAGCATCTAAAACTGTCCCCACAACCCCTATTGTCACCAGAAAACAAAGCAAAAAGAAGAAGTTTGCATCTAGAACTAGGAGGTCTACAAGACTCCACTTGAGGGAAATGGCAGAATAGGTCATAGAAGAAGAAGGTGGACAAAGCAGTCTAGATGTCACAGAAATACAACCAGCCCCTAAAAACTTTCCAGAATTCCCTGAACAGATAATTGAGGAAGAGGTTAGGCAGGATAGCTTGGAGGTGGCTACAGTTCAACAGGCCACAAAAATGGTAGATACAATTATAGACAGTTTCATAGAGCCTTGTTGGCATTTTTGCCACATTGTTTTGATTGTTGATTATTCATGCATAAATTGTAAAGTTCTCACTCCTCTGTGTTTCTCTACGAGTTTTGGTGCCAAAATAGCTAAGTCCGAAGACTGCCGTGATATCGCGACCAAAAATAGCATGGAGAGCACGGGTTCAAAACCGTCGCGATATCGCGACATGTCGCGTTATCGCGGGTCTTTAGAGGAGAGAGAAGCCAAAGTCGAAGAATGTCGCGATATCGCGACGTGTTCCAAAATCATGGTCAAAGTGGTCAACGGAGGCAGAGCAGTAAAATTGTCGCGATATCGCGACATGTCGCGTTTTCGTGACTTGCGATGGCCATGGAGCAGAGTGATAGAAAAGGTCACGAAATCATGACATAATTGAGCAAAGGGCAATGACAATGAACCACGTCGCGATATCGCGACAGAAAAGTGAACAAGGGGCAAAATGTAAAAACGTCGCGATATCGCGACATGTCGCATTATCGCGGTCAAGGTGGACAGAAAAGCATAAGGCATGAAAGACGTCGCGATTTCGTGACATTTTTGAAGATGAGGCCAAGCAAGAGGAAGACGTCGCGATTTCATGATAGAAAGTGGCAACAGTAGAGAAAGCAAGGAAACGTCACGATTTCGTGACATATTGTGGAGAAAAGGCTAAATAGAGAAGGATGTCGTGATTTCGCGACATGTCTTGTTTTCACGATGTGAAAGCATGGAAAGAGCAAAATGGTACGGAATGTCATGATTTCGTGACATGTTCTATTTTCGCTGCTTGTAAGAAGAGAAAGGCACAAAAAGTAGAAGTAGTCGCGATTTCGTGACATGTCGCATTTTCGTGACGAGAAGCAGTGAGAAAGCCAAAGAGAGAAAGATGTAGCGAAATCGTGACTTGTCGCATTTTCATGGTTTGAAACAGTGAAAGGACAACATGGGGAAAGAACATCGTGAAATCGCGATAGGTCATAGTTTCGCGAGAACAAAGCAAAAGGAGCAGAATAGTATGAAACGTCATGATTTCGTGACGCGTCACATTTTCGCGACCTAAGGTGACGAAGGAGAACAAAGAGCCGAATACGTCACGATTTCGTGACATGTTTGGTTTTCGCGACCCAAAATAGCAAAAGCGTACGGAGGAGGAAAACGTCACGATTTCGTGACATGTCGCATTTTCGCGACCCATCATGGTTTCGCGCCAGAAAGCAGTTCAACGGCCCGATGAAGTATTGCGATTTCCAAGGATTAAAAGCTCTCCAGAATTTAATGTTTTGCTGCTTTCCAATGTGAGCAAGATAGAAGAACGTGCTCAGGCCTGTAGCTTTCGAAGCCACCAGAATTGAAGATGCCTCCATTATTCAAAGCTTCTGTTCATGATTTTCTAACGGTCCAAGCATGCTCCGAGAATGACCATTTAATGAAGACGACCGGTTCCTTGTTTCATTCAATTTTTGATTTCTCCGAGGCTGGTTTAAGGGGATCATTTCCTTATTTTTGTTGCACATTTTGTAGATCTCGAGGAAGTTCGTTTCATGTTTTAAATGCTACAAAGAGGCAAGACCTCTATAAATATCAATGTATATCTCAGAAAGAGGCATTGAGAGAGAGACTTTTGCTGAAAAACTTTTCAAGTTCTTTGCATGAATGAAAGATATTTGGCCTCTGGTTTTGCAAGCAACTTTCTATGTGTTTTTCCTTCTATCTCATGCATTCCTCATTTATGCTCGTATTTCTTATCTGCTGCTTAATTTGAATTCTGCATCTGAGTTTAAATATTGCTAGTGAGGAAGTGAGTTCTGGAATGCGATTCTGGAGGTTATCTGTGCAAGGTTGTAAGTGGATTACGTTGCTATATCTTTTGTTATATGTTGTTAGTGTGCTTGAGGTTATCTGCTGCTAATCTTTCTCGATCTGATAAATTCGGCCTGTGGCTATATTTCCCATCTCTTTCCGTAATTTCCCATTTCTTTCTGCATATTTCCAATTCCTTTCCTGCAACTTTAGTCTGAAATCAAGCTTAGATTTAGTAAGGGAACCAGCCCTCTCTGGAGATTGGTTTGGGAGACATTTCTTTCTCCTAGCCTTTCAATGTTGGCCGGGTCTAGGGTGCATTTCGTATAAAATCCTTTCCTATGGCAGATTCGTGACCAACAATTTTTGGCACGCTCGGTGGGACAGACTATTTCTGTCTCAGAGAGATCCCATAGTATTGAGGGTTTAATGTTCGCCTTCATGCCGTATAGTTAGAACATTTGGTGACTCTGCAATACCCAAAAATCTCTGAACGTGGATACAATGAAAGCTGTACTTCATGATCACGAGATCGAAGTCCAAAAAAGTTGAAAATCTTGTTGAGTTTTTTGAACTTGATAGCACAAAAAGAGGTGAACACTCTAGGTTGGTTTCCCCATCGCTTGCATCATCTGCCATATCCACACAAATCCCTGGTATTGTTACTAGTTTTCCATCTTCTCAGTCACATCCACTAGTCCCAATGGCCCAGTATCCTCAACCTAGGCAGTTTTCAGCATGGAATAGTTCAAGAGCCTTGAATTTGTAGGCTCAAAATCTAGTTCCTCAGGCTGCTTTGAAAGCCTTGCCAACCTATGATGGTACTGGTAAGACTGCATATGAACATATTCATGATATAGCTTCTTTGGCAGCCATTCATGATATAACAGATGAAGATGTGATGGTGAAGTTATTAGTACTATCCTTGAGAGGAAAATTGTTGTACTGGTACCGATCTCTACAACCAGGCACTATTGCATCATGGGATCAGCTAGGAGAACTGTTAGTTAAGAATTTTCATGAACAAGCTGATCCATTTTCATTGTTGCATCAGTTTAACGCAATTCAGAGGCACCCACAAGAGGCGATAGCAGATTTCAATGTTCGATTTACTAGAAGCTGGCAGCGAGTGCCTGAAGGTCTTCGCCCTACCCATGAGCAAGCTACATTCTACTATCTTCGAGCGTTCAACACAGACATTGGCTTGGCGATCAGGCAATCCAATGTGATGACCTTCCCAAAACTATTCGAACAAGCACAAAAGGCAGAGGCAGACTTGATTGCAATCGGTAGGCTTCCTCCAAAGGTAGCAATGCCCATTTTACCTGATATTCCACAACATTTATATCCTAGTTCATTTTTGCAATCTATGTCTTCCATGTATCCTGTTCCATCATGGAGCTCCAGTGCACCTCAGATTGCACCCATCCCAGTTCCTCAGCTCCCTACTCCAACAAATCCCCAGTTGCCTGCACCCAACATTCTGCCATTCCTCGCTTCCACTTCATTCCCAGCATTACCGATGCCACCAGCACCTTTGCCCTTACCAGCACCTCCTACGCTTGTAAATCCTGATCCTTATACAACACTCTTGCAAGAGGTAAAATCTACCAATTCTGCAATAAGAGCAATGGGCAATAAGATCACACTTATTGAAAGGAAGCAAGCTGAGCGAGATTTCTAGCCCAGGAGATTTCAACCTCCGTCGATCACTAGAGAACAAGCTGCTTCAACAAGCAAAGCACCCGAGAAGAACCTGACTATTTTGGCAAATGAAGATGCAGTCCTTGCAGAAAGAACATATTGGTGTTCAACATGTAATGATCCACATGGCGAAGACACTTGCATGGTTCATTTGAATTATGTGCAGACATTGGCCGCTAGCTCTTCGGGAGGGCAAGTCAACATGATCTCTGAGATAGGTCATAGCTTAATGGTTCCATCCGAAGAACAAGTTTCAGTTCTCACAAGGACTGGAAAGAAGCCTGTCACAGTAGATCCTGCTGAGCTAGAGCCATTAAAAGTGCCAGCTGATTTGAGAAAACAAGTGAAAACTCCTATGCCAGTATCAAAGCTAGATGCGCCTATTTTACCAAAAGATCCTGTTCCACATAGAGTACAAGAAAAAGCTGCAGCTACACAGGCAAGATCGAAAGCAGAGGAACAAGCAAGAGAAAAGCTGAAGTACCCATCATTGACTAAAAGGTTGAGAGTAGAAGCCACTCAGCAGTATCGGAGCAGATATGACCCCCCCGTTGAAAAGAAGGAATCTGTTGTGGCTGCATACAACATTGTCGAAGAATTGAAGAAGATCCCAACAAAGGTTAGTCTTTATGATGCATTACAATTGCCTGGACAGGTAGATTTATTGCAAGAATCCTTGAAATCTGTGAAGGATAGTGAGAAGAGCCCTACCCAGACAATTTATGCTCAAGCATTAACCACCTCAATCACTGGTAAGAATAGACCACCCCCATTTTATCTGTCACTTCGAATGGAGGGTTGGATCATGCATAACTGCATGATTGATTTCGGTGCCGCTACAACTGTCATGCCAAAGGCAGTTTGCGAAGTTATGGGTATGGAATACACACGAAGTAGCCCTGGAGTCTTGCAGTTAGATGGTACTCCTATGAAAATAGTAGGGGTAATCAAGGATGTCTCGATTATTTTACACAGTATGCCTCAGATTACAGTCATTCAAGAGATAGTTGTGGTTGATCTAGAACCGTATTTCAGTATGTGCTTATCAAGAGAGTTCATTGCCAAACTGGGAGGAGGCTACCTTTCACTGGATTATTCTCACCTAGAAATTCCTTTCAAAGGGAGAAGAATTCAGATTTATAATGAAAAGCCTTCCTCTTTTCATATAGAGAAGCTGGAAGAAGCAGAAAAGTTCACACAGCCTGTCAACATGCTAACCGAAGAACCAGAAGATCCTATTTTGATGGATGAACCTTGCTTAGAGGATGTGTTCTCAATGCTTGACTTTAATGCCATGCTGGAGACTGAGATTGGCTGTTGTTCCATTACAAAGCCTGAGGAGGTTGAACTGAAGATGCAAGATGATCAGAATTTTGTGCCTGATCAATTCAGGACTCTGTACTTTGATGCTACGAGCTTCACAGATAATGTAGCAAAAAAATTGGAGAGTGAACAATTGCAGATTTTTGGTGGTTCCAAATTGATTGTGAATCAAATTCTGAACAAATGCAGGCTAGAATCAGTAAGAATGGCGTATACGTCCTCTGTTCCAGAAGCTGCTATCATTAATGGAAGGACATTGGAGCATGAAGAGTCTGGAGATCAGCTGAAATACAATCAGATTTGGTCCGGTCACTGCAGGTTCACCGGATAATCACCTAAAACTGGGTTTGTGGTGGTGGCATGCCAATCATGTCGTAAAATTTTGTATATAGTAAAAAAAAAAAAAGAGAAAAAAAAAAAAAGTATTGTGGATTTCCTCTGTCAACTTCGGCTCTTTTTGCATGCGAGCCCGTAGGTACGTTTATTTCTTTCTTTTTTCTTCTTCCTTCCCAAAAGATAGTGGCTTCCATCAATTTCTTCCCTCCACTCCCTTATTTTCATTCCCTTCCTCGCTCATTCTTTCTTCTACTATCCGTAATTAAGCCACTACTATTGTTTCTATTTCCCCCTCTGATATTCCCATTTCTTTATTTCCCTTTTCTTCTAATCCTTGTTTTCTTTTCAGCATTTATCCGTAGTTCATACCGCATTTTTCACCATCTCATCTACCTTCATTTCATTATTCGTTTTTCCTCCATCCCCATAGATGGTGACACAGTAGCTCCCTCTTTAGTTGTTGTATCTACCGCTTTCACTCCTTCCACTCCCACCATTCCATCATTTACTATTTCCATTCCATAGTCCTCACTCCTCATTCCGTTCATTTCTATTTTGCAACCCCGGTGCTTTCATAATTGTCATGAAGATCCTTTTACAACACCTGGTGAGCTAGGCCAAATACAGATTTATTTGAGTTTTCAGTAAGTCAGCAAGAGTTGTTGCAGCAGTCCGCAGAGATGTTCCCCATCAGTCAACATTCACTTTCCTGCTTCTCAGTTTTCTTGACTCTGTTGCCCAATGGATTCAGGCTTGGGATTCATGCATACAAGAACTGTATACCCCATGAGCCGCCAAGAATGTTGGCATTTTTGCCACATTGTTTTGATTGTTGATTATTCATGCATAAATTGTGAAGTTCTCACTCTTCTATGTTTCTCTACGAGTTTTGGTGCCAAAACAGCTAAGTCGTCGCGATATCGCGACCAAAAATAGCATGGAGAGCACGGGTTCAAAACTGTCGCGATATCGCGACATGTCGCGTTATCATGGGTCTTTTGAGGAGAGAGAAGCCAAAGTCGGAGAATGTCGCGATATCGCGACGTGTTCCAAAATCATGGTCAAAGTGGTCAACGGAGGCAGAGCAGTAAAATTGTCATGATATCGTGACATGTCACGTTTTCGTGACTTGCGATGGCCATGGAGCAGAATGATAGAAAAGGTCATGAAATCATGACATAATTGAGCAAAGGGCAATGACAATGAACCTCGTCATGATATCATGACAGAAAAGTGAACAAGGGGCAAAATGTAAAAACGTCGCGATATCGCGACATGTCGCATTATCGCGGTCAAGTTGAAGAAAAAGCATAAGGCATGAAAGGCGTCGCGATTTCGTGACATTTTTGAAGATGAGACCAAGCAAGAGGAAGACGTCGTGATTTCATGACAGAAAGCGGCAACAGTAGAGAAAGCAAGGAAACGTCACGATTTCATGACATATTGTGGAGAAAAGGCTAAATAGAGAAGGATGTCACGATTTCGTGACATGTCTTGTTTTCGCGATGTGAAAGCTGGAAAGAAAATGGTACAATGTCGTGATTTCATGACATGTTCTTTTACTTGCAAGAGGATGAAGTCCAAGGAAGAGAAAACGTCACGATTTCGTGACATGTCGCATTTTCGCGACGAGAAGCAGTGAGAAAGCCAAAGAGAGAAAGATGTAGCGAAATCGTGACTTGTCGCGTTTTCGCGGTTTGAAATAGTGAAAGGACAACATGGGGAAGAACGTCGCGAAATCGCGACAGGTCATAGTTTCATGGGAACAGAGCAAAGAAGGAGCAGAATAGTACGAAACGTCATGATTTCGTGACGCGTCGCATTTTCGCGACCTAAGGTGACGAAGGAGAACAAAGAGCCGAATACGTCATGATTTCGTGACATGTTTGGTTTTCGTGACCCAAAATGGCAAAAGCGTACGGAGGAGGAAAACGTCACGATTTCGTGACATGTCACATTTTCGTGACCCGTCATGGTTTCGCGCCAGAAAGCAGTTCAACGGCCCGATGAAGTATTGCGATTTCCAAGGATTAAAAGCTCTCCAGAATTTAATGTTTTGTTGCTTTCCAATGTGTGCAAGATAGAAGAACGTGCTCAGGCCTGTAGCTTTTGAAGCCACCAGAATTGAAGATGCCTCCATTATTCAAAGCTTTTGTTCATGATTTTCTAACGGTCCAAGCATGCTCCGAGAATGACCATTTAATGAAGACGACCGGTTCCTTGTTTCATTCAATTTTTGATTTCTCCGAGGCTGGTTTAAGGGGATCATTTCCTTATTTTTGTTGCACATTTTGTAGATCTCGAGGAAGTTCGTTTCATGTTTTAAATGCTACAAAGAGGCAAGACCTCTATAAATATCAATGTATATCTCAAAAAGAGGGATCGAGAGGAGAGACTTTTGCATGAAAAACTTTTCAAGTTCTTTGCATGAATGAAAGATATTTGGCCTCTGGTTTTGCAAGCAACTTTCTGTGTGTTTTTCCTTCTATCTCATGCATTCCTCATTTACGCTCGTATTTCTTATCTGCTGCTTAGTTTGAATTCTGCATCTGAGTTTAAATATTGCTAGTGAGGAAGTGAGTTCTGGAATGTGATTTTGGAGGTTATCTGTGCAAGGTTGTAAGTGGATTACGTTGCTATATTTTGTTATATGTTGTTAATGTGCTTGAGGTTATCTGCTGCTAATCTTTCTTGATCTGATAAATTTGGCCTGTGGCTATATTTCCCATCTCTTTCCGTAATTTCCCATTTCTTTCTGCATATTTCCAATTCCTTTCCTGCAACTCTAGTCTGAAATCAAGCTTAGATTTAGTAAGGGAACCAACCCTCTCTGGAGATTGGTCTGGGAGACATTTCTTTCTCCCAGCCTTTCAATGTTGGCCGGGTCTAGGGTGCATTTTGTATAAAATCCTTTCCTATGGCAGATTCGTGACCAACAATTTTTGGCACGCCTGGTGGGACAGACTGTTTCTGTCTCAGAGAGATCCCATAGTATTGAGGGTTTAATGTTCGCCTTCATGCCGTATAGTTAGAACATTTGGTGACTCTGCAGTACCCAGAAATCTCTGAACGTGGATACAGTGAAAGTTGTACTTCATGATCACGAGATCAAAGTCCAAAAAAGTTGAAAATCTTGTTGAGTTTTTTGAACTTGACAGCACAAAAAGAGGTGAACACTCTAGGTTGGTTTCCCCATCGCTTGCATCATCTGCCATATCCACACAAATCCCTGGTATTGTTACTAGTTTTCCATCTTCTCAATCACATCCACTAGTCCCAATGGCCCAGTATCCTCAACCCAGGCAGTTTTCAGCATGGAATAGTTCAGGAGCCTTGAATTTGTAGGCTCAAAATCCAGTTCCTCAGGCTGCTTTGAAAGCCTTGCCAACCTATGATGGTACTGGTAAGACTGCATATGAACATATTCATGATATAGCTTCTTTGGCAGCCATTCATGATATAACAGATGAAGATGTGATGGTGAAGTTATTAGTACTATCCTTGAGAGGAAAATTGTTGTACTGGTACCGATCTCTACAACCAGGCACTATTGCATCATGGGATCAGCTAGGAGAACTGTTAGTTAAGAATTTTCATGAACAGGCTGATCCATTTTCATTGTTGCATCAGTTTAACGCAATTCAGAGGCACCCATAGGAGGCGATAGCAGATTTCAATGTTCGATTTACTAGAAGCTAGCAGTGAGTGCCTGAAGGTCTTCGCCCTACCCATGAGCAAGCTACCTTCTACTATCTTCGAGCGTTCAACATAGACATTGGCTTGGCGATCAGGCAGTCCAATGTGATGACCTTCCCAAAACTGTTCGAACAAGCACAAAAGGCGGAGGCAAACTTGATTGCAATCGGTAGGCTTCCTCCAAAGGTAGCAATGCCCATTTTACCTGATATTCCATAACATTTATATCCTAGTTCATTTTTGCAATCTATGTCTTCCATGTATCCTGTTCCATCATGGAGCTCCAGTGCACCTCAGATTGCACCCATCCCAGTTCCTCAGCTCCCTACTCCAACAAATCCCCAGTTGCCTGCACCCAGCATTCTGCCATTCCCCGCTTCCACTTCATTCCCAGCATTACCAGCACCGCCAGCACCTTTGCCCTTACCAGCACCTCCTGCACCTGTAAATCCTGATCCTTATACAACACTCTTGCAAGAGGTAAAATCTGCCAATTCTGCAATAAGAGCAATGGGCAATAAGATCACACTTATTGAAAGGAAGCAAGCTGAGCGAGATTTCCAGCCCAGGAGATTTCAACCTCCGTCGATCACTAGAGAACAAGTTGCTTCAACAAGCAAAGCACCCGAGAAGAACCTGACTATTTTGGCAAATGAAGATGCAGTCCTTGCAGAAAGAACATATTGGTGTTCAACATGTAATGATCCACATGGCGAAGACACTTGCATGGTTCATTTGAATTATGTGCAGACATTGGCCGCTAGCTCTTCGGGAGGGCAAGTCAACATGATCTCTGAGATAGGTCATAGCTTAATGGTTCCATCTGAAGAACAAGTTTCAGTTCTCACGAGGACTGGAAAGAAGCCTGTCACAGTAGATCCTGCTGAGCTAGAGCCATTAAAAGTGCCAGCTGATTTGAGAAAACAAGTGAAAACTCCTATGCCAGTATCAAAGCTAGATGCGCCTATTTTACCAAAAGATCCTGTTCCACACAGAGTACAAGAAAAAGTTGTAGCTACACAGGCAAGATCGAAAGCAGAGGAACAAGCAAGAGAAAAGTTGAAGTACCCATCATTGACTAAAAGGTTGAGAGTAGAAGCCACTCAGCAGTATCGGAGCAGCTATGATCCCCCATTGAAAAGAAGGAATCTGTTGCGGCTGCATACAACATTGTCGAAGAATTGAAGAAGATCCCAACTAAAGGTTAGTCTTTATGATGCATTACAATTGCCTGGACGGGTAGATTTATTGCAAGAATCCTTGAAATCTGTGAAGGATAGTGAGAAGAGCCCTACCCAGACAATTTATGCTCAAGCGTTAACCACCTCAATCACTGGTAAGAATAGACCACCCCCGTTTTATCTGTCACTTCGAATGGAGGGTTGGATCGTGCATAACTGCATGATTGATTTCGGTGCCGCTACAACTGTCATGCCAAAGGCAGTTTGCGAAGTTATGGGTATGGAATACACACGAAGTAGCCCTAGAGTCTTGCAGTTGGATGGTACTCCTATGAAAATAGTAGGTGTAATCAAGGATGTCTCGATTATTTTACATAGTATGCCTCAGATTACAGTCATTCAGGAGATAGTTGTGGTTGATCTAGAACCGTATTTCAGTATGTGCTTATCAAGAGAGTTCACTGCCAAACTAGGAGGTGGCTACCTTTCTCTGGATTATTCTCACCTAGAAATTCCTTTCAAAGGGAGAAGAATTCAGATTTATAATGAAAAGCCTTCCTCTTTTCATATAGAGAAGCTGGAAGAAGCAGAAAAGTTCACACAATCTGTCAACATGCTAACCGAAGAACCAGAAGATCCTGTTTTGATGGATGAACCTTGCTTAGAGGATGTGTTCTCAATGCTTGACTTTAATGCCATGCTGGAGACTGAGATTGGTTGTTGTTCCATTACAAAGCCTGAGGAGGTTGAACTGAAGATGCAAGATGATCAGAATTCTATGCCTGATCAATTCAGGACTCTGTACTTTGATGCTGCGAGCTTCACAGATAATGTAGCAAAAAAATTGGAGAGTGAACAATTGCAGATTTTTGGTGGTTCCAAATTGATTGTGAATCAAATTCTGAACAAATGCAGGCTAGAATCAGTAAGAATGGCGTATACGTCCTCTGTTCCAGAAGCTGCTATCATTAATGGAAGGACATTGGAGCATGAAGAGTCTGGAGATCAGCTGAAATACAATCAGATTTGGTCCGGTCACTGCAGGTTCACCGGATAATCACCTAAAACTGGGTTTGTGGTGGCGGCATGCCAATCATGTCGCAAAATTTTGTATATAGCAAAAAAAAAAAAAAAAAGAAAAAAAAAAAAAAAAAAAAGTATTGTGGATTTCCTCTGTCAACTTCGGCTCTTTTTGCATGCGAGCCCGCAGGTACGTTTATTTCTTTCTTTTTTCTTCTTCCTTCCCAAAAGATAGTGGCTTCCATCAATTTCTTCCTTCCACTCCCTTATTTTCATTCCCTTCTTCACTCATTCTTTCTTCTATTATCCGTAATTAAGCCACTACTGTTGTTTCTTTTCCCCCTCTGATATTCCCGTTTCTTCTTTCCCTTTTCTTCTAATCCTTGTTTTCGTTTCAGCATTTATCCGTAGTTCATACCACATTTTTCAATCTCATTTACCTTCATTTCATTATTCACTTTTTCCATCCCCGTAGCTAGTGACACAGTAGCTTCCTCTTTAGTTGTTGTATCTCTTGCTTTCACTCCTTCCATTCCCACCATTCCATCATTTACTATTTCCATTCCATAGTCCTCACTCCTCATTCCATTCATTTCCATTTTGCAACCCCGGTGCTTTCATAACTGTCATGGAAATCCTTTTACAACACCTGGTGAGCTAAGCCAAATACAGATTTATTTGAGTTTTCTATAAGTCAGCAAGAGTTGTTGCAGTAGTCCACAGAGATGTTCCCCATCAGTCAGCATTCACTTTCCTGCTTCTCATTTTTCTTGACTCTATTGCCCAATGGATTCAGGCCTGGGATTCATGCATACAGCAGAACTGTATACCCCATGAGCCGCCAAGAATGTTGGCATTTTTGCCACATTGTTTTGATTGTTGATTATTCATGCATAAATTGTAAAGTTCTCACTCCTCTATGTTTCTCTACGAGTTTTGGTGCCAAATCTGATATCGACCAAAAATAGCATGGAGAGCACGGGTTCAAAAGCGTCATGATATCGTGACATGTCGCGTTATCATGGGTCTTTAGAGGAGAGAGAAGCAAAGTCGAAGAATGTCACGATATCGTGACGTGTTCCAAAATCATGGTCAAAGTGGTCAACGGAGGCAGAGCAGTAAAATTGTCACGATATCGTGACATGTCGCGTTTTCATGACTTGCGATGGCCATGGAGCAGAGTGATAGAAAAGGTCACGAAATCGTGACATAATTGAGCAAAGGGCAATGACAATGAACCTCGTCATGATATCATGATAGAAAAGTGAACAAGGAGCAAAATGTAAAAACGTCACGATATCGCGACATGTCGCGTTATCGCGGTCAAGTTGAAGAAAAAGCATAAGGCATGAAAGACATCGTGATTTCATGACATTTTTGAAGATGAGACCAAGCAAGAGAAGACGTCGCGATTTCATGAAAAGTGGCAACAATAGAGAAAGCAAGGAAACGTCGCGATTTCATGACATATTGTGGAGAAAAGGCTAAATAGAGAAGGATGTCACGATTTCGTGACATGTCTTGTTTCGCATGTGAAAGCAAGCAGATCTGATTTCTGACATGTTTTGGAAGAGAAAGGCAAAAGTAGAAAAGTTTCGTGACATGTCGCATTTTCGCGACGAGAAGCAGTGAGAAAGCCGAAGAGAGAAAGATGTAGCGAAATCGTGACTTGTCGCATTTTCGTGGTTTGAAACAGCGAAAGGACAACATGGGGAAAGAACGTCGTGAAATCGCGACAGGTCATAGTTTCACGGGAACAGAGCAAAGAAGGAGCAGAATAGTACGAAACGTCACGATTTCGTGACGCGTCGCGTTTTCGCGACCTAAGGTGACGAAGGAGAACAAAGAGCCGAATACGTCACGATTTCGTGACATGTTTGGTTTTCGTGACCCAAAATGGCAAAAGCGTACGAGAGGAGGAAAACGTCGCGATTTCGTGACATGTCACGTTTTTGTGACCCATCATGGTTTCGCGCCAGGAAGCAGTTCAACGGCCCGATGAAGTATTACGATTTCCAAGGATTAAAAGCTCTCCAAAATTTAATGTTTTGTTGCTTTCCAATGTGTGCAAGATAGAAGAACGTGCTCAGGCCTGTAGCTTTCGAAGCCACCAGAATTGAAGATGCCTCCATTATTCAAAGCTTCTGTTCATGATTTTCTAACGGTCCAAGCATGCTCCGAGAATGACCATTTAATGAAGACGACCGGTTCCTTGTTTCATTCAATTTCTGATTTCTCCGAGGCTGGTTTAAGGGGATCATTTCCTTATTTTTGTTGCACATTTTGTAGATCTCGAGGAAGTCCGTTTCATGTTTTAAATGCTACAAAGAGGCAAGACCTCTATAAATATCAATGTATATCTCAGAAAGAGGGATCGAGAGAGAGACTTTTGCTGAAAAAAATTTCAAGTTCTTTGCATGAATGAAAGATATTTGGCCTCTGGTTTTGCAAGCAACTTTTTGTGTGTTTTTCCTTCTATCTTATGCATTCCTCATTTATGCTCGTATTTCTTATCTACTGCTTAGATTTGAATTTTGCATCTGAGTTTAAATATTGCTAGTGAGGAAGTGAGTTACGGAATGTGATCCTGGAGGTTATCTGCGCAAGGTTGTAAGTAAATTACGTTGCTATATTTTGTTATATGTTGTTAATGTGCTTGAGGTTATCTACTGCTAATATTTCCCGATCATATAAATTTGGCCTGTGGCTATATTTCCCATCTCTTTCTGTAATTTCCCATTTCTTTCTGCATATTTCCAATTCCTTTCCTGCAACTTTAGTCTGAAATCAAGCTTAGATTTAGTAAGGGAACCAGCCCTCTCTGGAGATTGGTCCGGGAGACATTTCTTTCTCCCGACCTTTCAATGTTGGCCGGGTCTAGGGCGCATTTCTTATAAAATCCTTTCCTGTGGCAGATTCGTGACCAACAAGCCTCCTGAACAAGAGCAGACAAATGTTGCAGAGGAAGAGATAGCTATTGAGTATCAAACTGTAGCTAACTTGTCTGCATCAGATTTTAAAGAAGAAACAGATGAGGAAGACATCATAGAGTAGCTAAGAGCAACAAGAAGTGTTTTCAAAACACAAACTAGATGGATTGAAGAGAGAGAAAACATCATTGAGATGCATGAAAGGAAAATTGTAGAATTATAGTAGGAAGTGGCAGAATTGAGAAAAAGGCTATCACAATCTAAAAAATAGCCAACTGTATCCATTGATGAGGATGATTTGGGTCAATTGCTTGTGGATTTATCTAGGTTAGATGACTCTATTGAGGCAGACATAGGTGCTCATTATAAAGTAGCACCCTTTAATTATGAAGAAATGCCTTCTTATTCTGAAGCATTACTTTCTCATTCTGAAGATGCTTCAGAATTGGCAAAGAGCATAGAAAAATATACTGGAGATGAGTCACTAGCATAGGAACAGTCCAAGTAGCATTATAAAACTGTTCAAGTAAGTATTCCTTCTATTGATGTCCCTATATTTCAAACTATTACACCTTCAATAGAAATAGCAGATAAGGGGGTGCAAGTGGAATTACTATCTGATGACCAACCAATAGAAATAGTAGATAAGGGGGTACAGGTAGAATTATTGACAAATGATCAACCAGTAGAAGTGATAGAAAAAGGGGTTCAGGTAGATCTGCTACCTAGAGTTCCACCTGTAGTTAGACTACCTAATACTGTATCCCTAGAACAATATAATGTAGACATAGCCAGTTGGGTGATTAGATATGATAAGCTTGCCACTAAGACTAAAAAATTCAAATTGGAAGGAAAATAGCTAGAGGCAAAGGAAACAAAGATCTAGGTATTAAAATAAAAAGTGACTGATTTATGTCAGATCGCTAAGTTTTTGGTCCAATTCAGATAATCAGCTAGATTTTATAGTCTTATTCTGAAGGAGAAATACCTCAGATGGTAGGTCATGAGGATTAGCTCAGGCCTCCCATATAAATTAGACACAACTGTAGATTTCCTAAAAGCATATTTTGACAACCCTATAGAGCAAAAGAATCTCCTATGTGAACTATTTTTACATAGCTTCTTTATTCTAGAAGAAGTAGAATTTCACCCTCAAATTTACATTGGAGATGTTAAATTGAGGGAACTCATCTCCACTTTATAGAATCAGTTTTATTGGGACTAGGAGAAAAGGCAGAATAAAGAAATTGAAACAAGAGCTAAATTGTTAGTCAGAAAAATTCAGCCAAATCACCCAATTATCACCAGACAACACTTCACCATGATGAACAAGGATGATGTAAAGAGAATGTACTTGAAAAACTTGAGGGACTGTGTGACTAGATTCCAAAAATTTTGTAATGACAATTTTGTGCTAGCATTATTAGTATGTAGAAACAGATGGGCTAAACTTTCCATGTCTTTATAGAAAAGAGAACCCATATCCCCCATCAACTTAGAATGGTCCAGAAGAAGGACAAAAGGAGTGATACAGTTGATTGAAATCATGCAACATCATTGGATAGGTCTCATATTTAGGCCTCCAACCATCATCACTCTAGTTCCATTCTACTTTGAAGAAGATGCCCAACCTGATGAACAGTTTGAAGAATGGCTCAGAAACATTCAAGAGAATAGGGGATATTATATAGGCAAGAAGTTGTTCTACAGGTCATGGAATTTGAACATGGACATATGTGATTCCATAGCCCAATAGAATGCATGAGGACATGCATTAATATAAGTTGGGGAGAAAATGATGAGGCCTGGAAATACCTCAATCATAACATATTTTGAACATTGAAATTGTCTACAAACTCTTATGTTTAATCTGATATGCTAGTTAAGTTGATTCAATATGCTGTGTATTAACTATTTGCATGATAAATGTATCTCAAATACTATATTCTAATTTTTACAGCTTTTTGCATAAGTTTTATGTTATTTTGTTATGACTTGCTAAATGAGATATTCTTAGGTTGATAGCAGCATTTCACTAATCATGTTTTGATATATCTAAAACATTTAATTTACCTAAATCTAGCAATAGTGCAAGCAAACTGTTATTGTGTAGAAAAAATTGGTTTTTCCCATGTAAATTCCAGCCAGCTGCCAATGAATGGCAAGGCATGGAATTCACATATGGAAAAAGATGAAGACCATTGAAATCTGATCCTGAGAGATAACCCACCTGAGAAATGTAGAGGAAATAATTTAAAGAGCACACATTTGTTCATTCTGAAGTCTCTTCGAAATGAACATATATCTTCAAAATGAGAAAACATAGTGTCTTCAGAATGAGCAGATCTTCGGAATGAGAATTGCAGTCTCTTCGGAATGAGCCACTTATCTTCGGAATGAGCCACTTATCTTTGGAATGAAAACATAATGTGCTTTTTGCCTTTTTGACCGATTTTTAATGTTGGAAAAAGGGAAATAAATATTGAAAAGGGTAAGGGAAAATATCTCCCATCTGACTTTGCCGTCCTTGCCAACCAAAGCCACCATTTATGGAAAGATCAAGTTTTATCTTCTTCTAGGATAAAACCAGGAATTATTGCAGCATAATAGGATTATATATTTTGAGATATTCTTATTTTGTCAGTAGATTTTAGAACATCTATAAATATGGATCCCATTCAAGTTGAGCTAAATAGAAGATAGAGAAAGCAAAGAGTAGAGAAATATAGGAGAAAATAGGCAATAATTAGAAAAGTGACTGTTACAGTCCTGTAACAGGTTTTCAGTAGAATTATTATAATCATGTTATTAAATCAATAAAGTGTATTATTTCTATTTCATATTGCTTGTAAATGAGTGTGAGTAAGATCTAGAGAGAGAGAGACTCATACCTTCTTCTAGAAAAGGAGGCTGGCCACTTCCAGACCTAGGAGGAGGACTAACAACAGGTTTTTATTCTGATTTTGCTGCAGCAGAATGAGTTGTAGAACTTGTTATTTCATTTCTTTGTAAACAACTAATAGTATTTGTAATATTAGCTTATTTAATTTTTAGATTAATCTTGTGATTAGTGGTTTGGTTGTAATCTCCACTTTCAGCAAAGATTTTAATTTATTGCAGACTATCATTTCCAGAATTTACTATTTTCTATAATTTCTTGCATTTTGTGTTTTGTTGTCAACCCCTGCATGGAAGATTGACAACCTTCTATTACAGAGCCTTGACAAGGTTTCATTTCCATGCTATAATTAGGTTTCCATTGTTGCAAAAGTAAATAGATTTCCTTTCTGCAATTATAATCAGACTTCTAATTTTGCAACTGTTATTTTTGCAACATAATTAGGCTTCATTCTGCAATTGTAAATTAGGATTTCATTTATGTAGTTAATGATTAGTTTCCATTTTTGCAATTAGATTAAGGTTTAATTTATGTAATTAAGAGATAGGAATGTCCTAAATCCCCCACACAATCGGTTTCACCAATAAGACTTGTTTCTCCAGATTGACCTAAGTTATTACCCTGTTCACCCCTTCTTTCGTAGATAGCCTTGTACACTGCCCTAGATTGACAAATTCATTGAGAATTAATGATGTGTATAACGACTACGCATCACTAATCATCCCACCTCGGAGCGATTAGAAATCCATGCATGATTTCCTGACTGTTATTTTTGCAATGTGTCCTTGATGATGTCTTGATGCTTCTATCAAAATTTGGGTTCATTATGACATGTTTTGACCATCGTTTTACTATTTTATGTACTTACTAGCTGGAGGCTTTGGGGATTGCATGTTTTCCTAATATCCGCATATGCTATTAACTATTTTTTGTTTCTCTGAGCATAGGATCTCACCACCAGGAACACCATAGGGGCATCAAGGAACCACAAACACATGGACGCAAGTGGTGGCAACGTTTGGCCCGCCCATTTCAAATGTGGGCATGCAGAGGACACTGGAAGCGTACCATCCGTTGATGTAAAGAACTATATCAAACGCTCCGAGCCCTAGAGGGGGGGAGACATATTGTAACTAGATTGAAAGCAACATTAATAAAAATAGGCCCCACTTTTTTTTGCTTACATCTAGTTTCATTTATGCTTTGTTTCCTACATGCATTTGTTTCTCGCATTCGTAGGGCTTAGCATCTGCACCATTTGTATCAATTTCGTTTGCATCATAATCTGGTACGTCGTCACCCCACATTCGGATTTTAGTGGTGATCATGGTGGGACCCTATCCCCTACTATTAAGATCAAGTTTCTGATCCAAATTTTTGTGGATTCTTTGTAGGTGTTACTCCTTCGGGCGTTGGACTGCTACTCGTGCCACCCTATGATGAATATAGACCTGGAATTCATGCCACCCTAGGATGAATACGTATTCACCCCACCCTGTGATGAATATAGACCTGCTATTCATCCCACCCCAGGACGATTAGAGCTCTATGCATTTTCCGAGCAGAAACTCGTAGAGGCAACTCGGTTTGGGCAGAGAAGAGGTAGGTCTTCTGAACATCCTCTATGTTTTTTCTGCTTTTTGTTTTTGCATATTTATGTTTTCTTTGCTTTCTTGCAATAAAAAGAAAAGAAAAAATAAAAACATAGAGTAAATTACATGGAAGGAACCTAATTAGGAATGCATTCTTCTCTGGTTTGCTTGCATGATACTTGCACCAATGGCAAGTCCTCATCATAGGTGTTAGTTCTAGGTAGGTTTTGTGATTTCCTTCTTGCTGCTAATTGTTTTTGAAAGATAAAACATACTTTAAAGCATTGCATTAGTGAAAATCATATTTTGCTGTATGTTTTCTTTCTTTACATGATTAAAAGGAACCACACACACACCACCTAATAAAATTAACATCAAGGAGTTGGTCTTAATACCCCAACACTTGATCAAGACCAACGGTGGATTTCATCACCACCTTGGCTTGGATTTTGCATACATTTACCCTGATCGCGACTGTTGCTAGACGTAAATCCTGACGAAAGTTGACCAAGTGTAATGGGGGTGATTCCCCATGCATGAGGATAAGTCTTCTATGGTAGGTGTCAAAAATAGAGCGATCTCCCATTTCATACCACCTATGTTCCACGTACTGTTCTGCTCTCGCGTACCAATAGTTTCCCTCACGTAAGGGCGGGTATATTGAGAGGTTCGGTATAATGGCCTGGCAATGGTATATTGAAGGGGTGACCATTTTGGAGATACAAGAGCCCTCATTTTGCATGTATAACAAAGTTTCCTTTACGAGATTCACACAACAAAAATCAAACACATTAGACCAGATCTAGGGCACACATTTAATCTATAAATGAGATAATCATTTCTTTGTTTGTGTGGTCCCCTTTTGTTTGGTGTAGCATAAAAATTGTAAAGGAGATAAAAATACACATATCTTTCTAGAAAGACCACCACCATGGTGTATACCCATAGCCAAGCCCAATCATGGGTAGAAGTTGCGAAAAGTGTACAAGGAGGCACAAGTCACCTCCGTTATAGCCCCAAGGACTTGGTTATACCACCTTGGCAGCCTGACCCACAACGTGGTCCACACTATGCCACTACAAAAAAGGACTATAGAGGCACCCCTTTGAGGGGCACTCCCATTCAACACAAACCCTCTTAGGAGGAGTACATACATGGGAAGGCCCCCTTAGACACTCATTATGAGTGGCCACTACGTGATGAAGTGCTAGAGCAGCATAGGGTTCATAAGGAGGGACCACATGATTATATCATTCCTCCTCCACCCCTCATTACTGTTAGAACTAATAGGCCAAATCTAGAGCACAAGGCTCTTCAGATAGGGTGAGCCAACTCCACCCATCCCTTTCACATGTACGAAAGGGAGCACGAGGAAAACTAGTATATTCCTCAAGAGCAATACACCACATGGGAGCAATGCGCCTCTGCACCTGCTAATTATCAAGATCACCTATTGAGGCTAGAGCCTCAGGTGAATGCTGCTAACCTCGACAGAGGAAAGTGACCCATAGAGATCTCGGATCACCATGACCGAGATAGATATGTAGGGGAGGCATCTAGGCCTCCTAGACATAGGACGGCGGAACAAATCGACTTGGCATTTGCCAAACATGTCGCCCGCCAAGCGCAAATCATGCAGCTTAGGCAAGATCAACAGTAGTTAGAGCAACTGTATCATCTTAACAAAGAGTGCATTCAATGCCAGATAGATGAGTTGCTCTAGAACACTATGCATGAGAGGATTCCAACCCCTCGCATGCATAGGATAGAAATTTATGAGAGGCACAACCCCTTAGTGCGGGACAGGTCTCCATGACCTTATCAAGTGTTGCCTCCAAGACCTCCTAGACCTGAGCGGGAGGCCACCCCTAGAACCAATGATGGGCGCCTTCCTCGGGCACCCGTCCATGTTTATAGGTCATGCCCAAAAACTCCTTAAGAAGCCTATGAGGAATTTGAGCGAGAAGAAGAGAGGGCTGAAATGCCCTACCAAGGTAGGGGGGCGCTACCCGGCTACCCCTCCATAGGCCTCAAGTTCCTCACAATGCACAATGGGAACAAACCAAAGAAGAGGAAATAAAATCCTCTGATGCATACAAAGCACTGCTAGAGCGCTTAGAGTCTATGGAGACTAAGACTTCGGGGCCCCAAAAGCCCACCTTACGCCAGCTCCGTAGTCACCCTATGCATCCTTTAGTTTTGGCACCCCCATACCCCGACCACTTCAAAATGCCTCAATTGGCAATTTTTAGAGGGGATGAGGATGCCCAAGAGCATGTAACAAGGTTCCTGAGTCAATGCTTTGGCATTCAAGACAATGATGCATTGCTTTTGAGAACGTTTATAACCACGTTCATAGGCCCTACCTTGGATTGGTTTACCCAGTTGTCGAAGCATAGCATCAATAATCTAGACCAGCTAGTGGACGCGTTCCTTGAATGTTTTGCCTTCAACACCAAGAAGAAGGCATCCTTAAGCGACCTAGCTGGCCTTAAGTAGTATGATGATGAGACCATAGCCACTTATGGGAATCGATGGAGGACATTGCTTTCAAAGCTACCTTACCTCCCTCCCATGGCCGACATGACTCAGATGTTTTCAAAGAGTTGCATAAGGTCGATCTCCATGCTATTGTAGCTGCAGAAATATGCCACCCTAGAAGAAGCCCTGGCGCAAGCCAAGATAATTGAGGAGATCAAAATTCAAGACGGTGAGATTGCCAAGCCATGCAAGAAGGAGTGGACCAAAAATGCCAAAATTGGGCCCACGCAACCGAAACCCGCCATGGTCAATCAAGTTGCCATAACTATACCATCGCCTGCACAAATGACACAGCCCCCAAAGGCTAATTATCAGGCAGTTCCTCTTGCTAACTATGAAAAGGAAAACCACAAACAAGAGAAAAATCAGCAGCGTCACCCTAAGTGACAATTCACACAATTCACAGAGTCTAGAGACTCCTTGTTTGACCGCTTGTTCATGGAAAACCTGATAAACTTGTCGGAAAGTCGACCCATAGACCCCAACGCGCCAAAACCCAAGGGCTATAGGGAAGATTTATATTGTAGATTCCATCGACAGAAAGGACATGACATCTTCACTTGTTGGAAATTCAAAAACTTAGTGCAAGACTTGATAGACAACAAAATGCTCATGGTGGATAATCTCGTAGCGTTGAGCAACCAATAGATGGAAGTCTTCAAAGACCCCCTACCTACCCATGATGCGCAGGCAAAGACTTTACAAGTGAATGAGGTAACACAAAACTACCCCATGCAAGGGTACGTGGGGATGATAAGCATCGTGACACGGAACAAAAGATACCCAAACATGGCTACACCCACTGCAGCTACAGGAGATGTTCCATCAACGTCACAACCTCCACAACACCCTACGCAACCTCCCCCGCCTAGACCAGTGGCCACGATTCGGACTAAGCTTACTCAAAGTTTAAGGACCACGTCGGCTAGGCTCTCCATTTATGAGCTCATCCAACAATCACCGCCCCATCGGGAGGCTCTGATGGAGATACTCAAAGCCATTGAGCTACAACCCCATGAACCCAATTCTTTCAACAACTTTGTGGGACATGTGAGACAATGCACAGAACCAGTCATAACCTTCAGGGAAGACGAACTAAAATTGGTGACTAGTGATATGGTGGATCCACCCCTGCACGTCATCGCACGGGTCAACGGGATTCCATTCAAGAGGGTGTTGGTGGACACTGGCTCGTCCAACAACATAATCACGATAGCGGCATTAAAACATCTTAAGTTGCCGACATCCCACATTGTGGCATCCACCTACACTCTTCGAGCATTCAACGACGCGTTATGCTCGATGGTTGGCACAATTGTCTTGCCCATCCAAGTAGGACAAAAGACCATTCCTACATTGTGTCACATCCTTGAGGGTGAGATGGCCTACAATATCTTGCTAGGCCGGCCTTGGATCAGGGACATGAAGTGTGTCCCTTCGATAGCCCATCAATGCCTCAAGTACACATACGAAGGGCAAGTACATGTAGTCCCAGTAGACTTAGAGCCCTTTAAGTTTTGCAATGTGGTGCAGCTGATGCCACAATCGACCCTCCCATCGACACATTTGGACTTTCAATTGAATCCGTCCACTCAGGGTCTGATTCTGCCTACATCCCCATTGTTGAGTCCCTCAAGTAACCGACCTGGCCCATCTTTGTCATCTGTCCCTTCACCAACAATGCCACCTATGGTGGCCACACCGAAGGACAATGGGAAGAAGCCCCTAGAGGAGGCACCACCATTAGTCTCAACCATCTCTACCGAGGAGGTACCTAGCCGAATGGAAGTTGAGACACCTGATTCACCCAACATGGAGTGGACTCAGGGAGAACTCCCATTCCCTCCCCCTCAACCATCGATGATTACCATTGAAATGGCCAATACGGGCCTGGGGGAGTACCTAGTGTAGAACATTGTGGCAACACCCACACTCGAATCCATGCAAGACATGGGGAGACCTCGCCTCCCCATCGGCACTATCATCCCTTTAGGCTACCCACCAAATCAGACCAACTTTGTATATGGGGGCCTCGAGAACGGCCTGGAACCCTACCTACAAGAGGAAGAGGATGAAGAGCCATTTGTTGAGAATGTTGACTATCTATCCAACCCAGAATTCGCCTTGAAATACCTAGACCAATGTAATTGGCATGGATATGGATTGGGCAGATACGAACAAGGAATGCACACTCTTTGTCAACCAAGATACCAGATGCCATATGATAAATCAGGAGTAGGGTTCAACCACCCTTTGCCCCTCAACATCTTGGTAGAAACCATGCAAGGCTTAGGTCTAGGCAATAGGGATGGGTTGGCACAAGATCCATATGCCAATCCCAACACTACATACACATTGGGGAATTATTTCCCATTGTTAACAACAAACCTTGTTGACCTCAACAACCCCTCCCCTTGGATCGAGGAAGGGGAAAGTTCAAGAAGTAACCTCCAAGAGGGATATGAACAAAATCAAGGGAGCTCTTCAGAAGATGAGTCGGATTATGAGGTAGCACCTTGGGACCCATTTGAGTTCGATAGCAATCACTCGTAGGTGATGCCCATCGACGATTATCAAGAGGACTTCATGGCAATGTTCCCCTTTAATGTTCCAATCGGGCAATTGCCACCTCCAGAGAATCCAACCCTCCCGTAGAGAGAGAAACAACCCAGAAGGGACCAAATCAACATGCTTGAACAAAATGAGCCTCCCATGCCGGCCATAAGGCCAAGTGATCAAGAAATGCCTAGTGGGAGGCTATACCAGCCATAGGGGCACATAGTTGTTGGAGCCAATGAAGGCCTATGGATCTTTGATAGCGACTATGAGGATGAGACTGAGATGGCATATCTCAACCATATGAGGCAACAGGAATACCCCATAGACATCGATGGTATGTTTGAACATCTAAATATGGGACCAAGGCATAGGTGGCATTTAAACCAAGTACAGCTAAACCAAGTGCTTCATCCACCACTTCGGGCATACAGAGAGCACCTCCCACCTAGAGACCCTATAGGGCCACCAGTGCCAAGGGTAGACCCTGTCCTTCTATCCACACATAGGGCCGATCCTTTTGTGCCAGTACCCACAGAGCCAGATCCGGGGCACAAGGATCACCAAGGATGTCCGAATCAACACCCGCACGGTAATGGAGACCAAATTCATTCCATCAACATGATCTCCATTGATTTAACCGCCCCCATCCACAATCCAACTGATCCAACATGACCATTGTATCTAGACCTAGATGCCATAGACTGGGATCGTGCTGACTCACCACCATCCCCATAAGAGTACTTGCATTGTGGTGAGATGTTTCATTTTACCCCAAGGATAGCATATCAACTGCCTCTCGAGAGGAAATACCCTCCTTCACATATCAATCAAAATTCAACAAGATGACATCCACACAGACCCAATTAGACTACTTACGCTACTCAATGAATAGACGTAATACTCTGAGCATTTACGTATCTATCAAACAACTAAGAAGCATCAACATGATAATTCCAAGGGTTCCTCTAAAGAGAACAAAAAATTCTAACTTGCACCCCATATAAGGGACAATTTCATGGCAAATTGGTTAGGTCCTTATGTAATCAATAATAAAATAGGACCTGGAACATATCGGCTCACCTCTCTTGAAGGAATCAAGGAACTAGAACCCTTGAACATCAGTAATTTGAGGCCATTCCACATTTAGAGATCCATAGCCCACACCAAAAGCTCCAAGGATTCCCACAATCGCTTGGTCACCCAAAATGCCCCAAAGGTATCCATAATCCCTTTGGTCAAACCAAAACTCCAAGGATTCCAAATCCTTTCAACCTAAAACCCAAGATTCCACAATCGCTTGGTCACCCAAAATGCCCCAAAGGTATCCATAATCCCTTTGGTCAAACATCAAACCAAATCTCCAAGGATTCCAGCATTCGCTTGGTCAACCCAAAATGCCCCAAAGGTATCCATAATCCCTTTGGTCAAACCAAAAGCTCCAAGGATTCCCACAATCGCTTGGTCAACCCAAAATGCCCCAAAGGTATCCATAATCCCTTTGGTCAAACCAAAAGCTCCAAGGATTCCCATAATCGCTTGGTCAACCCCAAAATGCCCCAAAGGTATCCATAATCCCTTTGGTCAAACCAAAAGCTCCAAGGATTCCCGCAATCGCTTGGTCAACCCCAAAATGCCCCAAAGGTATCCATAATCCCTTTGGTCAAACCAAAAGCTCCAAGGGTTCCCACAATCGCTTGGTCACCCAAAACGCCCCAAAGGTATCCATAATCCCTTTGGTCAAACCAAAAGCTCCAAGGGTTCCCACAATCGCTTGGTCACCCAAAATGCCCCAAAGGTATCTATAATCCCTTTGGTCAAAACCTCCAAGGATCCATAAGAATCACTTGGTCCGCACCCATTCGGGTTAAACCACCATAAAGAATATTCAAAAACAATAGATAATCAAAAATAACAAAAAAAATTGCATCTCACTTTCATGCATATTCTTAAAAATCAAAACACCAAAAAAGAAAAGAAAAACTGCATTAGGCATCGCATACATACATTGCATATTTGCTGGTCATACATGTCAAAAGCACCATAGATTGTAATTACTCGGCAATTCCATCATTTTCCAAATTCAGTCCATTTTGTAAAAAGATCCATCAAGAATAACGCCCTTCGCATTTTTGCCATATCATAGTCAGTTGTCTTCTAATGTCTTTAGGGTTTTTCGTCATTCAGTTGTCTTTAGATTTCTAGTCAAATGCTGTACAAAGTCAGACCGATTTTTACAAGGTAGAGTTTTACTTGGATCACGCCTTGTTACATAGCATCCCAACACAAGCTTAAAACACATAAAAATTCCCAAGTTGTGTGAACGCAAGATGAAACCTACAAAGCGGTCTAGGGTACCATAGGTGAAATGTTATCCTGCTCATCCCCCTGTGCGAATGGTTCAAGAATGCTGAGAATTGACAAAAGGACAAGCTCTTCCCCATCCAATTCCCCATAATAAATAGTGGTTTTCACCACTATCAAAAATTCCAAACACCTTTGGTCCCCAAAGTCATAAGGATTCATACTACACGCCCCTGAGAAGGATGGGTAGTCATCCCCAAGGCCTAAAAGGATCAATGCCATTCACAAGCAAAATCCCAAAAGTCCACCATAAAAAATCCCAAAACACCTTTGATCCCCAAAGTCATAAGGATTCATACTACACGCCCCTGAGAAGGATGGGTAGTCATCCCCAAGGCCTAAAAGGATCAATGCCATTCCAAAGCAAAATTCCCAACCACCTTTGATTCCCAAAGTCGTAAGGATTCGTACTACACGTCCCTGAAAAGGATGGGTAGTCATCCCCAAGGCCAAAAGGATCAATGCCATTCACAAGCCAAAAACCCACGAGCTCAACTTTGAAATCAAAATTCAAAATCTAAATCCTCAAAAGGCAACAATAAAAAAAAATAATAATAATAGTGGTTATCACCACTACTCAAACCCCTTGCTCAAGAAAAAAAAAGAGAAAAATAAACAGTGATTTTCATCACTATGTATGAGAGCAAGTATCCCAACAAGTTGAGCAACCGAAAGATGCCTGAGCTTGAATCCCTAGAATTCTTAGCATTCAAAAAACCATTTAGGTGATCCTCATTACGGGTTTGGTGGATAGCCTACCTGGCAATGGCGGTATCCTAAACGCATGACGATATGTCTATCACATTAGCTTTGCGTGTGTGTAGACCAATGTTTGCATGTGGATGAGCTAGCTTATGGTATCCTAGATTGCACCATAGATTAATCTTACTAAATACAACAAAAGGAGTTAGTGGAGCTAATTAGGTGATCCTCAGTATAGGTTTGGTGGACAGCCTACCTGGCACTGGCGGTATCCTTATGAATACCACATAAACGAACTCAATCGCACACACAGGGATGTGAAATAACTTGGTCAAACTCAAGTCTGATTCGTACCTTGTTCGAAAGTCTTGTAAGATAATGTACAGTCTTGATTAGTTAGTTAAAGCATCTGAGTCTTAGAAAAACCTTAACTACATTCTAAAACAATTGTTGTACATTTCATTACTTACATCACCATCAAAAAATACAAAACAAAAAATTACAAATGCAAAGTTATTCCATAAAGCAATCACATAGTACAGAAAGCCAGTTAATCCTGTATAGTCTATGGTGCCATCGCCTGTATACCAACAAATCATTCCATCCATTCCATATGCATACATCCATATCATATAGCTAACATCATCCGCAGTCATAACAACATATGCATACATAAACATAAATAAAGGTGCATAAAAGAAAAATAAACCATGACAAGCATATCATCAAACCAAAAATGAGTCATGTATATATATCGAGTCAAAATGCCCTTAGGCTACAATAAGAAGGTCCTCTGACCTCACAAAAAAACCAAAAACTCAAAATCCCCAAAGCCTAGGGAGTCGACCACCATGATCACGTAGGATCGGTGCGACTGGAACTACCCCCAATAGTATGGGTCCTATGGGACCTCTCAGGGCGGCTGCTGCTAGCCCGTGCACCATGCCCACCAATGCTACCCTCATCCAGCCGCCTATGATGAGAGGATGCAGACTGCTCAGTCTCACTGCCTCTCGTACGGTGCGACGAACCACCTCCATCGAGCTCAGGTAACTATCCACCGAGGCGGACAACCTCTATCTCTAACTCCACCCAGTACCGCCCCCACTCCACATCTTGTTGGTGATACACAGCCAATGCGTTGTCCCATTGTGCCAACTGAGCCCGTAGGAGATCCCTCTCTTACAAAACATCTCTATGCTCCTCATCCCATCTCCATAAAAGATCCTCCAATCGTGCTATCTCCACATGAAACCCAGCCTCCACATCCCCTAGGATAGCTTGAGGCATGGGCACCTCCGGGATGGCCTGCTGCTCTAGCACCCACTGCTCCGGGACATCCTGTACATCCAGTTGCTCTAGAACCCCTACATCATCTCCATCACCAGTGAAGTCATCGACCTCCACCATGTCCGCATCATCCAGTGGAGCCCCCAACCCTCCATCGGTGCCTCTGCACCCCCACCTCCTACTGTTGCCACATCCGCACCTCCTAGAGGCCCCTCACCCCGCCATCACCGCATAGTCCACCATCGGTCATACTCTGTAGTTACCCCGACATCGTCCATATTGGGTACATCAATAACTGCATCAGACCCCTCACCCAACGGCTCAATGATCGGCCAGACTAGGGTCCTCTCATCCCCACACCGTCGATAGATCAAGGGATCACCAGGAAATCCTTGGCGCACCCCAAACTGTCGCATCACCCGAACATATGGGAAGTACTCCTACTCTGTCCCATGACGCCCAATCAGCCATCTACCCCTACGCACCCGTCGGAGCCACTCTCCAGCCTCAGGCCAGGATGGACAGTCTCGATACGGTCGCCAAAACACCTACCCTAGCATCAGATGAGAGAAGGCATCAGTATAGTGACCTACGTCACCTGCCCATCGTCGACTCTATCCATGCTCCTCTGACCGTCGCCATAGATTGGCATACCCAATCTCCCGATCCACCATCTCACCTCGGGTGGTCCAAGGCAAACCCTACGGCCACTCCATAGCTATGTGCTGCCACCCTAGAACTACAAGAGATAGTTGCACCCGATCCCCTTTCGCCTTCGATAGCGGACCTCATACAACTCATCGTATAGCTGTGCCAACAATGTCTGACCCCACCTCATAATAAGTGGAGCTGATGTCGGACACTCCACCAAAGTGAAAACCAACTCCAGCAGGTTCCAAGGGAACCTCACACCTGAGGAGTCTGAAAGCAGCATATTGGAAATGAGGGTCATGAGTAAAGCATGCCTCACCCCCAATACGCCCTTCTCCAGCCACCACCGCACCAGAATACCGCCTATCTAGCAGTCAGCCTCAACCCTTTCCATAGCCCTCTCCACCCCCATCTCCCCCACCCGACCAAAACACCATGTTAGTACTACTATCCACTGGTCCCGGTGGGTCATCCGGATAGGAAGCCCATCTATCAAAATCCGTAGAATCCGATACACATCCTCCAGAGTCACCGTCATCTCCCCTATTGGGAGATGAAAAGTATTGGTGCGGGGATCCCACAAATTGATCAGGGCAATCAAATATGCCCGATCCCCCACCACAGGCTCCAAATGCGTCACCTACTTGAGCCCAAGGGCATCAAGCCACTCCCAATCCCCAACTGTCAAGGCCTCTCGAGCATCAGAGAAAATAGTCGACTGGCGATACCGACTCTTCACAACCTAAAAAACAATAAAAAACAAACGATATTAAGTACATACTTAATATAAACAAAAACAATACAATAAAACTATACAAGAAAAACAAAGTACAAAAAACAAAAGTACAACAAAAGTATAGAAAAACAAAGTACAACAAAAGTACAAAAATACAAAACATTCAAAACAAACTGTACAACAATGACCGCAAACATAAATAAACTATACAAAATCATACTAGGGTTTCAACCTTAGTATGAACAAAAAAACAAAAAAATCAAAATAAAACAACAAAATCATCCTAGGGTTTCAACCTTAGTGTGAACAAAAAACAAAATCAAAAACAAATAAATTCATCCTAGGGTTTCAACCTTAGTGTGAACAAAAACATACACTAAAACAAAAACAATCCTAGGGTTTCAACCTTAGTGTGAACAAAAACACATAATAAAACAAAAAATCATCCTAGGGTTTCAACCTTAGTGTGAACAAAAAAACAAAATAAAACAAAACATCGTCCTAGGGTTTCAAACCTTAGTATGAACAAAAAACATAATAAAACAAAAAAAAACTAATACTAGGGTTTCAACCTTAATATTAATGCAAAAACAATACAAAATATAAAAATTAATACTAGGGTTTCAACCTTAGTATTAACACAAAATACAAAACAAATTATATGCAAGTTTTTAACTTCATATAAAGCAAAAACAAATAACAGGAAGGGAGAAGGAACATCATACCGGTCTCGCCTCGGCTCCTCCGCTCGAATATCCGGTTCTCGCACTCATGGTGTCCGCAAAATTTTGGCAGTGCTCCGCTACGCAAACTCGCACTCCTCCTCCCCACAACTCCAAAACACCAAGAAAAAATGTTGCAAATGAGCCCAAAACCTAGTTTTGGTCCTTTTATAGGCTATTAGGCCTATAATAATTCCACCCTGGGATGATTACCAAATTGGTATTCGTCCCACCCTGGGACGATTACAGAGCAAGAAATAAAGCAACAAAAATAGAATCCAAAAAATGCACCAAAAATAGCAATAAATTTGCCGAACAAAGGTGCCTTTGCACCTGACATTCATGGCATGGAAAACCATCGTCGGGGTCACAAATGATCACTATCCTACTCCCTAAGAAGGCTAGCATAGCCGGACCGCTCCACGGGAAGGAGGATTTTTGATAATTTCTACCCCAATAGGCATCAACAAAAAGGGTCAAAACCCACCAAAAATAGGTCCGATTGTTGGAAAACTGCATAAGCGTTCAATGAAAAACAATCTAAGGCACCCTTACAAACGTCATCTTGGGTCAAGCAACTCATCGCTTTTCTCATTTTGGTCATTCCCTCATCGATTCGTCGCTTGAGGGGGTAGTCACACTTAGTCACCAAATCAACAAATACACACCCAATCAAGGAAATGGCATGCATTCAAAGAATCATTGACAAAGACAATCACGCTCCTGCTTGGGGTAGCAAACAAGCAATAATCACAAGCTGAACAAACACTTGGCATTCTGGAAGCATGAAGACAAGGTTCCCCAGATAAAAGGTTGTGCCCTTTGCCTATTCATGACTGAACAATGTCCAAGATCAAGTACACCTCACTAAAAAGGTTACACTTGAGTTAAGCTCCTTAGCTCGTCAGAAGCAAGGATTCAAGAATGCATGCCCTTTCCATACTTGGGGCATCAAAATTTGGTTAGGTTACTAAGAAACCCTAATCATTAAGTGCTTTGGTCATCTATTTTTGCTCAGCACTGTGCCACACACAACGCATCCCAAAAAGGGGCATCTGTAGACACCAAAACAACACCAATCCGATTATGTGACTACAAGCACTGACCGAATTGGCATACATACCCCCTAGGGCAGCCTCCAGAGGTTAAACAAGTGGTCCTAACCACTCCCAAATCAGTTTTGGAAGGTCAGAGGTCAATTTGGCACCTTTTAAGCACTTTGCTCCCTATTCGTCCCACCCTGGGATGATTAGAATCCTATTCGTCCCACCCCGGGATGATTAGCAGCAATCACTCCAGGGTGGGACGAGTAGCAAGTTTGACTAGCAAAAAGTCAAGCCTTGATAGATCCACCACTCAACTTCACCTTCAAGGCATGCAATTACGAGGAACGGTTTCAAATCTAGAGAGAGGGACTTCAATCAAGCATGCCTTGATCATGGAGGCCCTAAATCAGGGAGGAATCTTCTCTCCCCCAAGAAAGGCATGGTGAGCCAAGTGGCACCCTCGCATGCGCATTCAAAGGAGACCCCTGAGGTCTATAAAAGGGTGAGCCTCCTCACCCCAAAAAGAGAATAGAGCTGGAGCATTTGGAGCAACGGAGTGCTGCCAAATTGTACCCCCATTTCCCCTTTGTGCTTCCTACATCCCTAATTTCTCTTTTGGAAGAGAGGTTATCGGGTGAACACTAGGAACGTAATCCTGACCCAAAACCCAAGCAATCAGCCACAATCCCACACCAAATTCACTGACACAACCCCCTAGGAGGTTTTGGACCCATCCCACTTGGATTGGTGCCAAAACTAAGCCCCAAACGGTGGGCGTCCTACCCCGGGCGCCCCCCGCACTGCTGTAGTCCTAATCGTCCCACCCCGGAGTGATTAGAAATCTGTGAAGGATTTCTCTACTATTATTTTTGCATTCTATCATATTTCATGTACTTATGCTTCTGTTCAAGTTTCATGGCATTCTGACTTGATTTGACTATGTTTTTATCATTTTATGCGTTTACTAACATATAGGGAGCGCTTTCAGATACAGGACAATCTGGGTAGAATCTGCCAAATCTGACCTTCTGGGTCATCCCAAAATGCCCCTTTTAGCCTAACCCCAAGTTTGTAGGAGTTTTGGAGGCCTCTGGGTAGGACATTTGGAAGGTCACTCTTGCACGTTTTGTGATAGTCCTAATCGTCCCACCCCGGAGCGATTAGAAATCCATGCATGATTTCCTGACTATTATTTTTGCAATGTGTCCCTAATGATGTCTTGATGCTTATGTCAAAATTTGGGTTCATTATGACATGTTTTGACCATCGTTTTACTATTTCATGTACTTACTAGCCGGAGGCTTTGGGGATTGCATGTTTTCCTACATCCGCATATGCTATTAACTATTTGTTGTTTCTCTGAGCATAGGATCTCACCACCAGGAACACCAGAGGGGCAGAAAGGAACCACGAACACACGAATGCAAGCGGCGGCAATGTTTGGCCCGCCCATTTCAAATGTGGGCATGCGAAGGACACTGGAAGCATACCATCCGTTGATGTAACGAACTGTATCAAAATGCTATGAGCCCTAGAGGGGGGGGACATATTGTAACTGGATTGAAAGAAACATTAATAAAAGAGGCCCCACTTTGTTTTTCTTACATCTAGTTTCATTTATGCTTTGTTTCCTGCATGCATTTGTTTCTCGCATTCGTAGGGCTTAGCATCTGCACCATTTGTATCAATTTCATTTACATCATAATATGGTATGCCTCCATTCTGCATTCGGCTTTCACATATCATATTTTTGAAGTTGCAATCCATAAATTAATTGTAAGGCTTTGCATAATACAAGAAATTTTGAAAAGCTAAATTGAAAAATTACTATTGTTATGAAATTTTGAGTTATATTTTAATAGGTTCTAGCTCTATCAGTAGTTTTATACTAGGATAAACTTCTTATATGGTTGTGAACATATTATTATCTATCATCATATTATTTAATTTGATTATAAACTTCAATAATAAAAAATAAGTGGCCATTTGAATTTGAAACAAGATGTAGGATGAAGCATTTTCACGTTATAATGTTCTAATATTATGAAATAATCTTAACATTTTTTATTGAAGTTGGGGCAAGTTATGGGAAGCAAGAGTTTTAAGCCAAGGTTTTTATTTCATGGGTTAATATTGAAAGATAAAAGTAAAAGGATAAAGCAGTATTTAATGTCCATGAGACCATAGGCCATATAAGACAACCTTCATAGAGGATTTTATTTACCTAATATATGTTTTTCCAATAACCTCTTATCACCAAAGTATGGTGTACAACTCTACCCACATTGGATTCAAACCTTGAGTTCCAAAATATTACCATTAGGTCCACTCAAGTTGTGCCTAGAAATTTGGGATAATTTTTCTATAAAACAAGGTTCTACTCCTATGGGTAAACCTTAATATTTGTACTTCAATATAAGAATGAATGATTGAATACGTTTTCCTCTATCTATAAGACTTGGTTTGAAGTCTCCATGGGTTGAGATTGAGTGGTCGAGATAACTTGTATTTCTAGAAAATGGCTCAGGTTAAATCTAGGTGAACATATGGGCCTAATATGTATAATTCATAGGTGCTTAACTTCAAGTAAGTTATCTTGTCACTGTAAACTGAAATTCATTGTAATATATTAATAATATTAATAAAAAGAGACTTGAGGGGATAACACAATGGTTTGGACTTTGGATTTTCTTCGGGAGGTCCAAGGTTCAAACTATGGCATGTGTGAGTGTGCGAGGGGTGGGTGTGTGTATGGTTGTGTGTTAAATTTCATATTTATAAGCTTAGCTCTCCCCTTATGAGAGGTCATGGTGGGATGGGGGTGCCTAGCCCTGAACATCAATCATAAGGGTTTCTCACACTAATTAAATCCACAATATATATATATATATATAGAGAGAGAGAGAAAGATATGCCATAGGTGTGTATAAAGATATTTTTAAACATATTTTAAATCATTATTGTTAAACCTATATTATTTACAACATAAATATAATTGAAATACTTTTTTATTTCTATTGGATTCCATGGTGGTATATCTTTGGGTTTTCATCCAAGAGACCCAAGTTCAAACCATTGCACAAGGCACTAAGACCCTTTAATAACTTTTGCTTTACCCTAAAAATTTTCCTTTTTGGAAAAATATAGTTTGGGTTTTCATCCATGAGATCCAATTTCAAACCACACAAGGGACTAGAACCCTTTCATAACTCATGCTTTACCCTAATTTTTTTTCATTATTGGAACAATATTGTGCTATATATTTAAATTTTCATCTAAAAGACCTAGTTTCATACAATTACACAAGGAACTCAACACTTTTTTAAAAACCTATTTTACCCTTAGACCACATAAGGTACTAAGACCTTTTCAAAACCTATGCTTTACCCTAAAATATTTTATTCTTATTAAGATACCATAGTGGTATGTACTGGTTCTCATACAAAATGCCAATTTCAAACCACTACACAAGGGATTTGGACCATTTCAAAAACCCATATCTTTACCATAAAATTTTACCAAGACCATTTCAAAACCTATGTTTTACCCTAAAAATTTTATCCCTATTGAGGTACTATAGTGGTATATCTTTGGGTTCTCATTCAGGAGACCCAAGTTCAAACCACTTCATAATGAAAAGGGGCCCTTTAAAAATAAACCATGCTTTACCCTAAAATTTAATTTTTATGGTATATCTTTGGGTTCTCATCTAGGAGACTGAGGTTCAAACCACTACATAAGGAACTGAGAGTCTTTCAAAACCCATAATTTACCTTAATATTTTTTGCTTTTCCCTAAAAATTTTTAAGCATATTTATATGTATACTTACAATAAATTAATACATAAAAATGATTTAAATATAAAAGATAAATTAATTAAGAACTATTATAACATAATATTAATTACTTTTTAAATAAGAAATGTATGGGTTCTATTGGGCTCCCATTACAAAAAACAAAACATTACATTTATAACAGGTTAATTAAATCATATCCAACTTTATCTTTCTATCAAAGATATTCTTCATCTTCCTTAAACTACTAAGTTTCCACAATCAACCCCTTTTATATCATATTCCTTATGAAATTTAAATTATGTCAAGATGAAATTCAACACTACCAATGGCTAAATATTCACTGCCCAACTTTTATATCTATAAATATCTTGTCTATAACAACCTTACATTTTCTTAATGCTTTTTTTAGGGTTCTTATTCATTTCACTAATATTCCAAGATATTAATTTCATGGTTATTTTTTATTTTTATTTGTGGGTTTAGTCCCACTTCTTGTTAGCACTTGTAATATTTGCTTTTGTTTTCCCATATCAATATCCCTTTGGGTTTCTTTTTCTCTTTGTTTTTGCTTCTTGTGTTTTCCTTTTTTTTTCATTTCCAACAATATTTTCATCTTCATCAATCTCTTCAATATTATCACACTAATCATAGTAAGACTTATCATCTTTAGGTTTTCCTTGTCCAGAAGAATTTGAAGTGCAAGGAATAACCTCAAAAATATTTTCTTCTTTATGTTGCCCTAAAAATCCTAAAGTGCAAGGATGCTCTTCTATAGCAATTGCATTCTTATTGTACTCTAAAAAACCTAAATTGTTATGGGTTTCCTCCATACTTATTTCTTTATTATAATACTCTTGAAACCTTAAAGTACAAATGATAACATATTCATCCCTTTCACTTTTATTATTTGAGGAAAATGAAGATTATTTACCTAGAATAAAATTGATCTCTTTTGCTATCTTTATTTTAGTATTTCTCTCCACATATTCTTTTGCACCTTTAATTCCTTCTAAACTTGCCAAATGATATTGTAGATAGGATTTCTTTACCTCTTATTTTGGAGTGGAATATCCTTGATCTGATATAACTTCTATTACTATATAATTTCTTTGCTTCATATTTAAGTTTATCTCATGGCTAGAATTATTTTGTCTCTTTCTTCATAATTTTCACTTTACAAACTCTTGCCATGTGTCCAATATCATAACAATTGTGGCAATGAAATGTGATATTTTATAATCTACTTGTTGATCCCATTCTCTTGATTCATATTTTATATTAATGTATTATGGCAAAGGTTTTTAAATATCCATAGCAACACATATTTGAGTATATATAGCATGTTTTTTCTCCTTAGTAGTTATTCATTCCTTAATGAATTCCCCTAGGGTATTTCCAATATTCTTTAGAACATTCTTATTTATAAACTAATATGGAAGTCCAAAAAGCCCAACCCATATTGGAAGCTTCTTAATAGTTTATGTTTTGACAAAAAAAAATTCATTTCATGGTCTCAAATAAAGTGAATCTCTTCCCCTAAACCATGGGCCACCAACCATTATTTTATCCCTAATTTTTAAACTAGAAAATATGATGAGGAAAAAACCTTTAGGAAGAAAAATCATAGAGTAATTTGAATTTAATCCCCACTTCTAATTGATCCAATTTTGAATCTCCAAAAACCCTAGCTATGATCTATGGAACTTACATATTAACCCTCTACATTTAAGAACCATTATATCATGCTTAATCATCTCATATTTGATACTCACTAATGGTGTAACATTTGCTACTTGGATCGAAATTGCCATGTATCTCCTCTTCTGCTTATCTCTAGCTTGGGCCTTCATAATTTCAACTAGGACATCCTAACTTCTCATTAGGGCTTTCAAATATGACTTTCCTTTCATACTAGCTAATGGGGCTTGCTCTCGGATTGCACTTCCTCTTGGCTTGCATTTCCTCTAAACTTTCACTTACTTCCAGCTTGCACTTCCTCTTGGCTCGCAATAACCCTTGTATCTTATTTTTCTTGACATTCTTTCACCTCATAAATTTTTTGAAAATAATGTTCCATGCATTCATGGTAATGGTTTAAAGTATTTATGCACTCTAGATTAACCCGTTGTTCTTTTGCCATAACTGAATCTTGGTTTTCACTCCCTCTTAGCTCACACTTTCTCTTAACTCGCTCTTCCTCCAAGATTGCACTTGATTTTCTTCAATTGGATCACACTTTGCTCACACTTCTCCCTCACTCCCAGTTTGCACTTACACTTTGTGTGCTTGATTCATAATGGAACATCCACCACACTAGGATTTCTTTTATCCATATAGTTTTTATATATCAATTTATTCCTCTCTTTTTTTTAGCATGTAGCTTGGGTTATTTTTGCAAACTGTCCTTCATGGAGGATGATTATAATTATTTTCTTCTGGATTTTTTTATTTAGATGCCTAAAATTAGATCACCTATTCCACATTAATTTTCAAAGCAAACTAAAAAAATTATCCAAGTAAATCATAATAAATCACCCAACCCCAAAAATTGTAAAAAAAACCCAGCAGGGATAAATCTATTGATTTAGAGTGAATCCACCTTGAATAAAATCCACTTTTAGCCTAACATATTTGCAAACATTCAATGTGGTTATATCACAACCTTCCGATTCTACAACATCTCCAACCATATCCATAGGGATGCCCACCATAGGTAACCTATTTTCAACATCTCCTAATGATGCAATTCCCATCAATACTACAAATCCCTTTCTTACTCACAACATGGGACTTATCCAAGTCCCTCCCACCATAACATCAAGTCAAAACACTTCAAATATTATGAATATGCCTTTCATATCACAAACTCTTAACCACTTGTGCAACCATTGATAACATTGCCTACACCACCAAACCCTCCATCAAATGATATTCTAGATATCAACACTAAAATATTAGACTTAGAAAAGAGGGATTCCAAGTTCAAATAACTTGAGCATAAAATTGCTTCTCTTTAAGGAAAATCCAAGTTAAAGTACTCTTTTGAAGAGTTTTACAATGAGCCGTTAGATCCAACAATAATTAATCATCCATTTTCAAAGAACTTTGAAATTCCTAAATTTTAAATGTATAATGGAAATCAAGACCCCATTAACCATATAAGGCTATTTTAAATAGATTGTAGTGAAATCAATCATGATGAAAAACTCCTCCTTAGGTTACTCCCTAAAAGTCTTAGTGGTTTAGCTTTGGAATGGTATTTTTAGATACCTCATCATTCCATCAAGAAGTTCAAGAAACTTATGGAATCTTTCGTTAAACAATTTTTTATCTACATAGAATATAAGGTCACTATGGATGACATTTATCAACTCAAAGAATCTAAGACAAAGAGATTCTCAAACTTCTTGGCCAAATGGAGAGGCTTAGTAGGAAGACTTCGATATATTCCTCCTCCAAAAAAACTCTTACATATTTTCATATGAAACCTTCATGAAAAATTGTCATATCCCTTGGAAATGACAAACCTAACATCTTTTGAAGAAGCTATCAATATGGCTAAAAGAGTAGAATCCATCCTTATATTATGAAGGAAAATCAACTATAACAAGAAATAATATGAGAAAACCCTAGCAAGGAACAATACAAACAAACATTTTGTAGGAGATGGTGTAATTAACTCTTTTCAAAACAACAACATAGACACTACTCAAGATGTTCCTCACAAGTTAGTCATTCAAAGATAAGGAAAACCCCAAAGATAGTATACAAATACTAGACAAAGTCAAGCATCTATGCTAAATATGCTCTTTGATTCTAAATTGGTGGAACTTTTGCCTATTAGACTTTGGGATTTATCCAAAGAAAAACCATTTTGGTATAGAATGGACAAATATTGTGATTTTGATCATACGAAGGGACACATAACCAAAATATACAAAAATTTAAAGAACGTTATCCAATACTTCATTGAGGAAGGAAAAATAACATTCAATAAACCAAAATATCCCAACAAAATTATGGGGATATTTCAAGGTCCATTGCCAAAACATGATCAAAAATCAACCAACCTTGTAGGCACTATACATTTATCAATATCTTCCTACGTTGTGACTAGGAAACAAGCAAATAATAAATTTTTGGATCAACCTCCATTGGCTATCTTAAGAACAAAGAACAACATACCTAATAAGTCACATTTGGTGCTCACACCTTCTCAAAACACCTTGCATACCTTCGATATCTATCAACAATTAGATGAGGTGCCCGCAAATACCTCCCTTTTAGAATTGCTAAAAATATCACCCTACCATAGGGAAATATTGCTAAAAATTTTAAGTGAGCAAGAAGTTCCTCAAGATATATCTCTAAATGACATCGTCAACATGGTTGGGCTAGATGAAGTAAACAATGTTATCTTAGCATTTCATGAGGTAGATACCCCTCTTGAAACCATATTAGGAGATTCTCCTCTGTACATCATAACTCAAGTAGGCGATAAATATATCAAGAGTCCTAGTGGACAACAAATCAGACTTGAATGTATGTAACATTAAATTCTTATAAAATTTTGACTTAACCAAAATTGATTTACAAAAATTTTACCTCACCATTAAAGCCTTCGACAATGAATAATGGGAGGTTTTAGGCGCAATTACTTTACCTATCAAAGTGGGGGCTCATACCCTAAACACCCTCTTCTATGTCATATCATTTGATGTAACATATAACATACTCCTTGGAATACCTTGGAAATATACTATGAGTGTAGTGCCTTCTACCTTACATCAATGTCTCAAATATGAGTATCGAGGGAGGATTATCTATGTTCATGAAGATCCGAAACCTTTTTCCATGTGCAACTCTATCGATCTACAAGAGATTAATATTTTCCCTTCCATACAATAAGAAATATCAAGTGTTCAACCAAAATTAGACAAAGAAAAAGAAATATTAGGAGAAACTCTTATAAACTTAGGGGATACTCCCAAATCATCCTCTTCCAATGATCAAGTCAATCTCATTTATCAAAATTTAGATCCTTTTATGGAACTAGTAAGCATGGTCCTATCTCCTCATGACATAGGCACGCCTAATAGAAAAGGACTCAAAATCCAAATAGGATCTTGTACTTTCATTTATGGGGGAACTACCTTTGATGAAAAGATTCAAGGGTGCAACTTCATGCCAAGTGAATGAACATACGCTACATGCTACATATCATCTTCATTATCTATAGCTAAACAAATGATTTCCAACATGGGTTATCAAGGTAAAGACCTAGGTCATAATGAACATGGTATCAAAGAATCCCTAGAAGTCAAACCTTGGCCAGCATGATGTGGGATTAAATTCATCCCTAGAAAAAATGAACCTTCTCCTCTATCAGAAGAAGACAATGAAGATAATTATCCCAAGTCACTACATGGCTCTCAATGTGGTTATGAGGATGAAGAAGAACAATGGTCACTCCTTAACCAAACACCCCATAAAAAAATATGGTTTGGTAGCATTAACATGCTAGAATTGGTTCATCCAGAATCAATAGAAACCATAAAATTTTGAAGATTCTTTGGATAATTTCCCTATAGAAGAATCTTTGAAGCATATCTTCAACTTAAACTCAGCCCAACTTCCTGGGTTGGAACAAACATCTATGAATCCATAATAACTGGAAGAGTTAGGGATAATAGATACCCCTCTTCATTTTTAATATGAATCACAAACCTTAATCGAAGCAAAAATATATGTTAACATCGAAATGAATCAAGATCCTCACCTTATCAAACTTGGAAAAGTCCTAACTCAAGAAGAGCAAATATAATACACAAACCTACTAAAATAATTTTCTAATATATTCACTTGGAGATATGATGACATGCCAGGACTTGACCCTTCGCTGGTAATCCATTATTTGGTAGTGCACCATGATGCCAAACCCATAAAACAAAAATTAAGAAAAATACATCCAAGAGTCGCTCGTTCGATAAAATATGAACTACAAAAGTTACTAGACATTGGATTTATAAAGGCCATAGATTATTTGGATTGGATATCCAACATCATTCCTGACACTAATAAGGAAGGATCCATTTGAATTTGCATAGGCTCTAGAGATATAAACAACACTTGTCCAAAATATGAGTTCCATTTACCAAACATTCACTACAAGATCTGAGATGATATCTTTAATGGATGGATTCTTGGGCTACAATCAAATTAATATTGCACTAGAAGATCAATCTAAAATGGCTTTCACTACCCCTTGGGGAACCTTCTACTCTCAAGTCATGCCATTTGACCTTAAAAATATAGGGGCAATATATCAAAGGGCCATGACATACATATTTTATGATATTATGCATAAAATAGTAGAAGACTATGTGGACAACATCTTGGGTCAATCTCAGGTAAGACAAAACCATAGTCTAGATATTAGATGTATTTTTGAAAGATTACGAGATTATAAATTCTGGCTAAAACCTCAAAAGTGTATCTTTAGGGTAACATCAGGAAAAATATTAGGATTCATCATATCCTATCTGAAGACACCAAAAAAATACCAATCCGATTATGTGACTGCAAACATTGATCGCATTAACACACACAGCCCCCAGGGCAGCCCCCAAAGGTCAAAAAGTGGTTCTAACCACTCACACAATAGTTTTACAAGTCAGGGATCAATTTGGCACCTTTTAGACACTCTGTTACTTATTTTCTCCACCTAGAGACGAGTGCTTATTAGTACTCGTTTCATCCAGGGACGAGTGAGTATACTTGTTTGACTCAGAGACGAGTGTGTATTGGTACTCGTTTCACCTAGAGACGATTACCAGTGCTCGCTTCTAGGTGGGACAAACAATAGGTTTGACCGGAAAAAAGTCAGATCTTGGTGCATGACAACTCAGAACTACCACTTAGCTTTCCCTGCATGGCATAGGAGTGCGAGTGAGTTCTTTTGACAACTCATATCTGCCAATTGACTCTCCCTTCACTACATGGGAATGGGAGTGAGCTTTTTAAGACAACTCAGATTTTCCACTTAGTTATCCCTTCATTGCATGGGAGTGCGAGTGAGTTTTTCTAAACATACAAAGACATGCATAGAGACAATTAAGAAGCCCTTAATCAAGAAGAAGTCTTCTCTTCACAAAAAAACATTCATGCAAAGAAACACTTTTGCATGTTAATTCAAAGAGACCCCTTGGGTCTATAAAATGGTGAGCTTCCTCACCCAAAAGATATATAGAGAAGGAGCATTTTGAGCGACGAAGTGCTACTAATTCACTTACTTGCGATTTGTGTTTTCAACATCCATAATCTCTTAATCGAAAGAGAGGTTATTGGGTGAATTTTGAAGGCACGAATCAAGAACCAAAATCTAATTTTTTTTATCACAATATCCTACCAATTTGCCGACAACACATCACATCAGGTTTCAGACCTATCCCAAGTGGATTGGTGTCGAAACAAAGTTTCATCCGCGGGTGGTTTGCCTTCGGGCACCCCTTGCCTTATTTCTTTTGGTGACTATTTCTTTTGTAGTATTTAGCTAGTTTCATGTTTATGATTTTGTCAAGTTTTCAGTTTATTTAGACTCATTTTAACCATCGTTAGATTTATCTTTTATTTTTCATACATAGGTGCTACTGATTCTTTGTTTGTTTCTTTGAACGCAGATTTTCAGCATTAGAGGAGCAGCGAGGAATCTACCTTTACCAACGCAAGCGACGACAATGTTTTGGTTCGCCCATCTTATATGTGGGCACGCGGAAGAAGGAATTCTGAAACAAGTTGTAAAAGACCAACATTTAATGCTCCTATCCCCTAAAAAGGAAGGAGACGCATTGTAACACAAATTTGAAAAGCATATCAATAAAAGGGTCGTATTTTATATTGCTTTGATATCTTGTGTTCATGTTATTTCTTTTTACGCATTTTTCAATAACATAGGGTTTAAGCGTTATTTTAGTTTCATTTACATTGCAATTTTAGTCTATCCTTTTTGTTTCCGGAATATCATGCTTTCAATGGCGATCACGGTGGGACCTCTGTCCTCTATTTTTTTTTAGGTTAGATTACTGATCTGAAATTGCTTTTTTTGATTACAGGTACCTATTTTTCAATTATCAGATTGTTATTCGCTTCTGCAAGTGATGATTACAGAATTGGTATTCGTTTCACCCAGAGACGAATAAGCAGTTGTCTCACCCTGGAACGAATACTGTTTTGATATTCACCTCACCCAGGGACAAGTATAGTTTTGTGCATTTTTTAGAGCAAATCAGAAACATCCTGTTGGGTAGAGAAGAGGTAGGGGTTTTTAAAGCTTCTGTCAAATTTCTATTTTTTTTTGTTTTCTATTTTTCAGTTTTGTATGGCTTAGGGAAAGATTTCTTTTTCGTTTGCCTGTTTCAATTTTTGCAAATTAAAATGAACCCCACACACCACGTGGTATTTTAAACACAAGGCATTGGTCGTAAAACCCCAACCCTTGAGCAAGACCAAAGGTGGATTCCATTATCACTTTGTCTTGAGATATTGCATCCATTACCCCGATCGCAACTGTTGCTAGATGTAAATCCTGACGAAAGCTGACCAAGTGTAGCTAGGGTGTTTCCTAGCTCATAAGGATAAGTCTTCTATGGTAGGTGTCATAAACAGAGCGATTCCCATTTCATACCACCTATGTTCCATGTATCATCTGCTCTCACGTACCTATAGTCTCCCTCACATAAGGGCGGGTATATAGAGAGGTTGGTATATCGATCCGGAAATGGTATATTGAAGGGGCGACCATTTTGGGAGTCATAAGAGCCTTCATAATTGCATTTAAATGGTTTTCATAAAAATTCTTTAAAAACATTAAAAAAAACAATAAAAACACACTAAACCAGATTTAGGGCACACTATTAATCTTTAAAAGAGATAATCATTGCTTGTGTGTGTATGCTATTTTTTGTTTAGACAAAAAAAAATCATAAAAAGAAAATCATAAAAAGAATTTTTGCATCTTTAGGTTAGCATTACCATGGTGTTTACTCATAGCCAAGCCCAATCATGGGAAGAAGCTGTAGAAAATGCACCAAGAGATATAAATCGTCTCCAATATAGCCCTGAAGACTTGGCCATCCCGCCTTGGCGGCAGGGTACACAAGTTAGTTCACACCATGCAGAACATGGCTCTAGAGGCACCTCCTTGAGGGGCACTCCAACCCATGCAGTCATAGAACATGGTTCTAGAGGCACCTCCTTGAGGGGCACTCCAACTCATGCCATCAATAGACAAGACTATAGAGGCCCCTCCCTAAGGGAAACTCCTAAGCAACAAGAATATTTTCAAAAAAATAACCAATATGTAGCACTTGGTCTAAGTACGAGGCCTCCTTTGGAAGTTCATTTTGGGTGGCCTAGTGATGAAGCATTGTGTACTACTCTAGAACAACAAAGGGTCCAAAAGGAGGAACCATATGATTTTGTTGCTCCTAATTTACCCTCGATTAATGTCGAACACAGTAGACCATATCTAGAACATTAGGTTCTCCCGATAGGGCAAGACAATTATGCCCACACTTTTTATGCATATCACAGAGAGAGCGAGGAGGATTACTACGTTCCTCAAGAACAGTACTCGGTGCGAAAATGATGCATGTATGCACCTACTTTATATCCAGATCGCTCATTGAGACCAGAGATTCAAGTCAATGTTGCCAACCTCGACAGAGGGAAGCAACATATAGGGGTCTCAGAGCACCATGATCGAAATAGATATGTAGGGGAGACATCTAGGCCTCCTAAACAAGAGACGATGAAACAAAATGACTTGGCATTTGCCCAACTAGCCGCCCGCCAAGTGCAAATCACATGGCTTAGGCAAGACCAATAGAAATTAGAACATTTGTGTCACCTTAATCAAGAGCGCATTCAGCGTTAGACAACTGAATTGCTTCACAACAATGCGCTTGAGAAGGCCCCAGTTCCTCATGCACAGCAATCTGAGATGTATGTGAGGCACAACCCCCTAGTGCGAGACAGGACTTCGCGACGTCGGCAAGCACTACCTCCAAGACCTCCTAGACCTAAGCGGGAGGCCACTCCTCACAACCGTGATGGGCATCCTCCACGGGCACCCATCCATGTTTACATGCCTAGGCCAAACACTCCTCAAGAAGATTATGAGGATTATGACCAAGAAGAAGAGCGGGCTGAAACGCCCTATCAAGGCAGAAAGGATGCTACACATTTATCCCTCCAAAGGCCTCAAGTTCCCCGCAACCCATAGCGGGAGCAAACCAAGGAGGAGGAGATTACGTCCTCCGATGCATACAAAGTGTTGTTAGAACGCTTAGAGACTATGGAACTCAAGACTACTGGGCCCCAAAATCCTACCTTACGCCAACTCCGTAGTCATCCGGTGCATCCATCAGTGCCAGCACCTCCATACCTCGAACATTTCAAGCTGCCCCAATTGACACTCTTTAGAGGGTATGAAGATGCTCAAGAGCATGTGACTCAATTTTTGAGCCAATGCTTCAGTATACAAGACAATGATGCATTGATATTGAGAACATTCATAACCACATTCACAGGATCTACCTCGGATTGGTTTACCCATCTACCGAAACATAACATCTACAACTTGGATCAGCTAGTGGATGCATTCCTAGAACATTTTGCTTTCAACACAAAGAAAAAGGCGTCACTCAGTGATATAGCTAGCCTCAAGCAGTATGAGGAGGAATCTATGGTAGCATATGGGAATCAGTTGTGGACATTGCTTTCAAAGCTGTCTTACCGCCCTCCTATGTCCGACCTAACTCAAATGTTCATGAAGAGTTGTTTGCGATCGATCTCTGTGCTATTGCAGCTACAGCAATACACCACTTTAGAAGAAGCTCTAGCGCAAGCTAGAGTTATCAAAGAGATCAAGATACAGGAGGGCAAAATTACCAAGCCTAAGAAAAAAGAGTGGAACAAGAGCACCAAAATAGGGAATACGCAACAGAAACCCACTGCGGTCAATCAAGTTGCTATCAATGCCTCTATGCCTTCCCAAGCAATGCAGCCTCCAAAGGCTAATTATCAGGCGGTGCCTCACAATAACTATGAGAAAGATAATAAAAAATAGGATCAAAATTAGCAACGTTGCCCTAGGCAGTAATTTACACCATACACTGAGTCTAGGGACTCCTTGTTTGATTGTTTGTCAGTGGCAAACTTGATTAATCTACCAGAGATTCCAACAATCGATCTTAATGCGCCAAAGCCTAAAGGTTACAAAGAGGATATTTTCTATAGATTCCACAGAAGGAAAGGGCATGAACTTCATGCCTGTTGGACATTTAAAGGTTTAGTGCAAGATCTCATTGATAATAACACATTGGTAGTGGATAACCCCATCGCACCCAACAACCAAAAAATGGGTGTTTTCAAAGATCCTTTACCCACACATGATGCAAAAGCAAAACCTCTTCATATCAACGAAGTGCAACAAAATTGCCCCATGGAGGGGTATGTTGGGATGATTAGCATTGTGACCAGAAACAAGAGACACTCAGGGGCTGCCCCCGCGACAGCCATAAGGGAAGTTCTAGCCACGTCACAACCTCAATCGAATCCTACATAATTGCCCCTGCCTAGACCAGTGGCCATGATTTGCACTCGACTTACTCAAAGTCTATAGACCACATCAGCTAGGCTCTCCATTTATGAGCTTATTCAAAAATCGGTGCCCCATCGAGAAGCTCTTATGGAGATATTAAAGGCAATTGAGTTACATCCCCACAAAGCAAATTCGTTCAACAATTTTGTGGGGCATGTCAAACAGTGTACTGAACCAGTCATTACCTTTAGGGAAGATGAGCTAAAAATGGTGATTGGAGATGTAGCGGATCCACCCCTGCACGTTATTGCGTGGGTCAACGTGACTCCATACAAGCGGGTGTTGGTAGACATTGGTTCGTCCAGTAACATTATTACAACCGTTGCACTGAAACATTTAAAGTTGCCAGCCTCTCACATTGTACCTTCCACTTATACTCTTTGAGCATTTAGTGATGTGATATGCTCGACAGTTGGTACAATTGTCCTACCCATACAAGTGGGACAAAAGACCATTCATATGTTGTGTCACATTTTAGAAGGTGAGACGGCTTACAATATCTTGCTTGGGCGGCCTTAGATCTGGGATATGAAGTGTGTCCCTTCAATTGCTCATCAATGTTTAAAATACACATTTGAAGGACAAGTGCACATGGTCCCTGCAGATTTGGAACCTTTTAAATATTGTAACTCAGTGCAAATCATGCTGCAGTCGACCCTTCCTTCAATGCATGTGGATTTCTAGTTAAACCCATCTAATAGGGGTCCGACTAAGCAAGAATCTCCATTACCAAAACAATCAAATTCCCAGGCGGGTTCATATTCTTCATCTGGTCCTCCCACAATGACACCACCTACGGTGGCCACACCAACGGAAAAAGGAAAGAAGCCCTTGGAAGCGGAACCACCTTTAGTCTCCAACATCTCTACAGAAGAGATGCCTCATAGAATGGAAGTTGAGACACCTCGTTCACCCCACATGGAGTGGACTCAAGGAGAACTCCCATTTGCTTCCTCTCAATCACCAACGATTACTATTGAGATGTCTAACACAGGCATGGGGGAGTATATAGTGCGCAATGTTGTTGCAACGCCCACACTTTAGTCTATGCAAGACATGGGAAGACCTCGACTCCCCATAGGCTTCATGGTTCCTTTAGGCTACCCACCTAATCAGAAAAACTTTATTTTTGGGGGCCTGGATCATGGCGTTGAACCTTCCCGACAAGAAGAGGAATATGAAGATCCCTTTATGGAAGATGTCAATTATCTGGCTAACCCAGACTTCGCATTATGATATCTTAGCCAATGCAATTGGCATGGATACGAGTTAGGCAGGTATGAACAAGGAATGCATATTTTGTGCCAACCAAGATACCAAATGCCTTATGATAAGTCAGGAGTAGGGTTTAATCACCCTTTGCCCCTCGACATCTTGGTCGAAAACATGCAAAGCCTAGGGATAGGCAACAAGGATGGGTTGGCATCAGATCCATATGCCAATCCAAATACAACTTATACATTGGGGGATTATTTCCCATTACAAACAAATAACCTTGTTGACCTCAACAACCCTTTCCCTATGGCTGAACAAGGAGAAACCTCACGGACTCACCCACCAGAGGAAGAAGGACAAGACCACGAAGGGTCTTTTGAAGATGAGTCAGAGTATGATCATTCGCATGAATATCCATTGAATGAAAATCAGGAAAGATTCTTGATGATGTTCCCATTGAATGATCCTAGTGAGCATAGGCTACCTCAACAACAACAATATCCTTTGGACATAGATGACATGTTTTAACACTTACACATAGGTCCAAGACATATGTGGCATCTCAACCCGGCATAGTTATAGAAATTACTGCACCCACCACTCCAGGTATCTAGAGAGCATCTTCTGCCTGGAGACCCTATCAAACCATCAGTGCCTAGGGCAGACCCTATTTGTAGGTCCGCACATAGGGCTGATCCCTTTGTGCCAGTGCCTACAGAGCCAGATCCAATGCAACAAGAGCATCTAGAATGTTAGAGTTATCACACTTGCGGTAATGAAGGTTACCATCATCTCATAAACATGGTCTCCATTGACTTGACCACCCCCATCTATGATCCAGCCAATCCAACACGATCATTCCATCTAGACATAGAAGCTATAGATTGGGATCACACTGACACACCACCATCTCCATCAGAGTATTGGCCTTGCAATGGGATGTTTCATTTCACTCTAGGACAGACTCAGGATGTCTTTCATGTTGAAGAGGAACTTGACGTTCCTAATGATGATCTTAATTCAGCAAACGATATCCATCTGATCCCAATTCCACACTAGTTGGAAGACGGATCCCATATATCGGTCGAAGCAATGAATGATGTAGACATCGGCACAGATCCAACGAATCCACAGATTCTCAAGCTGGGGGTAAGTCTTTCCATTGAAGAGCAAGCTGATTATGTTACCATTCTTAAGGAAAAGAAGGAGGTTTTTGCATGGTCATACAAGGATATGCCGGGACTAGACCCACAGCTAGTCATGCATAATTTAATGCTTGATCCGACAATCAAGCCAGTAAAGCAAAAACTACGCAAGATGCATCCAACAGTGGCCTTAATGGTAAAGGACGAGTTACAAAAGTTGTTGGATGCCCAATTTGTCATCTGTGTGGATTATCCTCCATGGTTGTCTAACATGGTTCCTATAAAGAAGCCCGACGGGAGGATTTGCATATGCATCAATTTTTGAGATCTTAACAAAGCGAGTCCTAAGGATGATTTTCCCTTTCCAAGCATTGACACATTGTTAGATGCCACAGCGGGCCATGAAATGCTTTCCCTTATGGATGGTTTCTCAGGATACAATCAGATTCATATCAATCCTGAGGACCAACTAAAAATGCATTCACAATGCCTTGGGGGACATTTTGCTATAAGGTTATGCCTTTTGGTCTTAAAACTCTAGTGCCACTTACCAACGTGCCATGAAATACATCTTTCATGATTACATGCACAAAACTTTGGAAGATTACATGGATGATTTGTTGGCCAAATCTCTTTTGCACCCAGATCACATCGGTGACTTGAGCAAGGTCCTTAATTGCCTCATTGAACATAAAGTCAGACTAAACCCTAAGAAGTGCGTCTTTGGCGTCACCTCTAGAAAGCTCTTGGGTTTCATAGTCTCCAAAAAAGGAATCGAGGTCGACCCAAACAAAGTCAAGGCAATCCTTGAAATGTGTCCCCCAACCACCATCAAGCAGCTCAGGAGTCTGCAGGGAAAGGTTGCATCGATCAAGCGCTTCATAGCGTAGTTAACTGACAAATGCTGACCATTGAATAAATTATTGCATAAGGGGGTCACATTTCATTGGGATGACGAGTGCCAGTCTACCTTTGATGACATTAAACAGTACTTGGATTTGTCGCCAGTATTGGCACCACCTAGACCAGGAGTGTCGTTCTATTTATACATCTTAGCCACTGAGGTGGCACTAGGCACCATGCTCTCCCAGAAAAATGAACTTCACAAATAACAGGCTACATACTATCTTAGCCGCACCCTGGTCAGTTATGAACTTAACTATGCATACGTTGAAAAGCTCTACTTGGCAGTGGTGTTTGCTACCAAAAAACTACACCACTACATGCTTAGTAATAATACGTATGTTGTGTCTAAGGAGAATCTATTGCGATACATGATGAGTCATACTTATCATAGTAGCCGCACGACAAAATGGATCATGTTGTTGATGGAGTTTGATATAGAGTTCATTGGACAAAAATCCATAAAAGGTCAAGTCATCACCGATAAACTAGCTGAGGCTCCTCTTGAAGACGATTAGCCTCTGACTTTTGAACTACCTGATGATGGGGTCTTCCATGTTTCAGAATCGCCAGATTCTGATGAGCCTGAGTCACAGTGACATAACCCTATTCTTTGATGGTTCTAAATGTGAGCAAGGGGGTGGCGTAGGAATTGTATTCTTCACTTTGCAAGGTGCTCCAATGCCCTTGTCATTTAAATTAGACTTCCCGTGCACCAACAACAATGCAGAATACGAAGCCTTGCTCATAGGTCTTCAGACAACAATCACCATGAACATTAAACGATTGAACATCTTTGGTGATTCGTTGTTAATTATCAATCAAGTAAAGGGGATATTCCAATGTAAATGTCCAGTTCTACAGGCCTACAAAGCCCTTGTGGACAAATTCTTGGCACAACTTGAATGGTATGACATCGAGGCACTCCCTCGATCATCAAATCGTTTTGTGGATACTATGGCCTCCTTGGGGTCACTCATCCTGCAAGACCCTTCTGGTGAAATGACAACCATTCAGGTTAAAACATTATCACAATCTATGATGGAGCGTGCAAGCTCTGATCTGACACCAGGAATCCACATGATCTAGATTGAACCATCTTTAGATAAGTTCTTTCGAATTCGATATTGTTTAACTCAAGCCAACTAGGGGTCCTTGTTCTCCCCGACCCCTCTTACTAGCAACACCACGTTGTTTTTACAAGTTCTTTCCTACTCAGCTTTTGTTCGGGATGGACTTCAAGAGGGATTGGCCATTCATACTATCGAGGTTTCTGATCAGCAATATTGGTACACACCCATTTGGGATTACCTCAAGCTAGGTACTCTCCCACTTGGATTGACACCAGTCGTGAAAATATCATTCAAATAGAAAGCGGCAAAGCATATCTTGTTAGGAGACATTTTGTATCGTCAAAATTATGAAGGAATCCTCCTTCATTGTTTGGACCAACAAGAGTCCGCTTGGGCGATCACCCAAGCTCATGATGGTACATGTGGTGGCCACTTCAGCGGTATGGCCATCGCAAAGCACATTCTTCACATGGGTTATTATTGGCCATATTTAGAGCGATATTATTGTGCATATGTGAAGTGCATGAAGTGTCAGCACCATGCTAATTTGACACACGTACCTTCTTAGGCCTTGCAGTCGATTCAATCGGTTTGGCCTTTTTCGCAGTGGGGCTTTGATTTAATTGGAAAGATCTCCCCTGCATCGTCTGGTCATCACACGTTTATTTTAACGTCCATAGAGTACTTTACCAAGTGGGTGGAAGCAATTCCGCTAACCACTACGACTGGATCCCGCATTGTGGAATTTATTTTGCATAATATCATATGTCATTTTGGTATTCCATCCAAGATCCTGTCAGATAATGGGACACCATTCAAGAATAAAGATGTGTGTGCTTTGACCACAAAGTACAAAATTTAGCACAACTTTTCAACACCCTATTATCCGCAGGTGAATGGGCAAGCAGAGGCATCAAACAAAACACTAGTCGCCATTCTCAAAAATACAGTTGTAGACAATCATAAATACTGGCACATTCAGATCCCGCTTGCCCTATGGGCTTATCGCACCAGCATTCGAACGCCCATTAGGGCAACTCCATTTTCACTGGTGTATGGCTCTGAGGCAGTCATGCCTTTTGAGTTGGAAATCCCTTCCCTACGCATTTCAATGCAAGAGTTCATTGATGATGATACTGTGTGACAGGCCCGGTTAGATCAACTGACGTTGCTCGACAAACGACGTGTTAATGCTCTTGAGCATTTGCGTATCTATCAAGAGCGACTTAAGAAAGCATACAACATGAAAGTCCACCTTAGGGAATTTCAAGTTGGTGACTTGGTCTTAAAAGAGAACCAGCAGAATTATAATTTGTCGTCCCATCTATGGGACAAGTTCACGGCAAACTGGTTAGGTCCTTACATCATTGACAATAGAATAGGACCTGAAACATAACGGATTGCCTCTATTGAAGGAATCAAGGAAACAGAACCCTTGAATATCATTCATTTGAGGCCATTCCACATCTAGAGAGCCATAGTTCAACACAAAAAGCTCCAAGGATTACCGCAATCGCTTGGTCAACCCAAAAGCTCCAAGGATTACCGCAATCGCTTGGTCAACCCAAAAGCTCCAAGGATTATCATAATCGCTTGGTCAACCCTAAACACCCCAAAGGTATCTATAAACCCTTTGGTCAAGACAAAAGCTCCAAGGATTATCATAATCGCTTGGTCAACCCTAAACGCCCCAAAGGTATCTATAAACCCTTTGGTCAAGAAAAAAGCTCCAAGGATTATCATAATTGCTTGGTCAACCCTAAACACCCCAAAGGTCTCTATAAACCCTTTGGTCAACACCAAAAGCTCCAAGCATTACCATAACTGCTTGGTCAAAATAAATATTCAAAAATAAACAAAAACAATACAAAAAAAAAAAAAACAATTGCATTTCAATTCCATGCATATTCAAAAAAAAAAAAAAAAAAAAATCACAAAAACAATTGCATTCCAATTCCATGCATATTCAAAAAAAAAAAAAAATCACAAAAACAATTGCATTCCAATTCCATGCATTCTCATAAAAATCAAAATCACAAAAACAATTGCATTCCAATTCCATGCATTCTCATAAAAATCAAAATCACAAAAACAATTGCATTCCAATTCCATGCATTCTCATAAAAATCAAAATACAAAAATATAGGTTGCATTAAGCATTGCATCCATACATTGCATACTTCGATAGGTCATACAAGTCAAAAGCACCATAGGCTGTCATTACTTGGCAATTCCATCATTTCCACATCAAATCCATTTTCATAAACGCATACATCCAGCATATCACCATTTTATTTTAGCATAGTCAGTTGTCTCCTAATGTATATAGGATTTTCATCATTCAAATGTCTTTAAATTTCTAGCCAAAAACTGTACACAGTTAAGCAGATTTTACATGGGAAAGTTTTACTTGGATCCCACCTTATTATGTAGCATCCCAACACAAATTAACACACATATAATAATTCCTAAGTTGTGTGAACGAAAGATGAAACCTGCAAAGTAATCCAGGTCACCATAAGAGAAACGGTTATCTTGCTCATCCCCCTGTGTGAATGACCCCAAGAATGCTGAGAGTTGGCAAAAGGACAAGCATCCTCCCTACCCAATTCCCCAAGAATCCCAAGAGTTGCAAAACATCAAAAATTTGCAAAACATCAAAACACTAAAATTTGACATCTTATAGTGCATACATCAAAAGGCACAAACAATAGTGATTCTTGTCACTCCATATCTAAATCCCTTGCTAAAAAATAAAAAAAATAAAAAAATAAAAAAATAAAAAAATAAAACAAAAATAAACAATGATTTTATCACTACAAAAGAGCAAGTATCCCAATACAATTGAAGAAAAGAAGGGAGTTGAACTTGAATCCCTGGAACTCTCAGCATTCAACAGGTCATGAGGCAAGCTTCAGTATCGGTTTGGTTGATAGCCTATCGGTCACTGGAGGTAAACCTCCTGCATGAAAATATATCTGCCGCATTAACTTGGGTGCAGATCAATGTTTGCATGTTGATGAGCTAGCTTATGGTATCCTAGATGACGCCGCAGATTAATCTGACTAAATACAATAAAGGAGTTAGTGGAGCTAATTAGGTGATCCTCAGTACAGGTTCGGTTGAAAGCCCATCTGGCACTGGCGGTATCCTGATGAATAACACATAAACGAACTCAATTGCACACATAGGGATGTGAAATAACTTGGTTAAATTCAAGTCGGATTTAGACCTTGTTCAAAAGTCTCGCGAGATAAATGTACAGTCTTGGCTAGTTAGTTAAAATATCTGCATCTCAGAAAATCTTAACTCCATTTTCAAACAACCGGTACATTTCATTCCATACATCACCATCAGAAAATAGACAAAATACAAAAACAAATTTTTCACATGCACAAGCATTCCACAAAGTTATCCCATTACTATAGCAAGTCAGTCCAATCTTGTATAGTTTATGGTGCATTGACAAATCATTAACAATTCATTTCATTCATTCCATATGCATACATCATACAAATTAGAACCATCGCATTCATAATCGCATATGCATACATCAATATAAAAACATGCACATAACAATAAATCATGAAAAATGTACAAACACCAAAAAGAGTCATCTGTATATATATATCATAACAAAATTGCCCGTAGGCTACAGTGCACCGGTCCTTGGACCTCGCTCCCACAAGCCAAAAACTCAAAAACCCCCAGCCTAGGGCGTCGGCCACCATGATCACATAGGATCGGTGTGACGAGAACTACCCCTTGTAGTATCAGTCCTCTGAGACCTCTTAGGGTGACTGCTACTCGCCCCTACATCACGCCCACTAGCACCTCCCTCATCTCACCACCTGCGACGGGATGATGTTGACTGCTCTATCCCGTTGTCTCTCATCCGATATGACGAGCCACTCGTCGAAGGCTCTGGTATTTGCCCACCAAGGTGGATAATCTCGCTCTCCATCTCCTGCTGATGTCGACTCCACTCTACCTCCCACCTATGATAGTACATGATTGCATCATCGTGCTGTGCTAGCTGCACCTACAGGAGATCCCTCTCCCGTGCAACATTCGTATCACCCTTTTGTCGACGAGACGCAGCCCCTACGCTCTCCCACTCTGCCAACTGCATCCATAGGATATCCCTCTCCTGTGTCATCTCCCCAAGCTCTCCATATCATCTCTGTAACACCTCCATCAATCGTGCTACCTCAGTGCGCAACCCCGCCTTTGTATCCCCCGGCATGACCGGCTGCCTCGACCTCTCTAGAGCATCAGCCTGCTTCGAAGCATCTTGCATCTCTAGCTGCTCCTCATCCCCAAAGTCCTCTCCTACATCTGCAACCTCCACCATATCCACATTAGCAGGAGCTCCCCAACCCTCTCTTGGTGCCTCTGCACCCTCTCTGCCTCTCGCTGCCTCATCCCCTCCCAAAGGCCCCTTACCTCGCCATTGTCGGAGCATCCACCACTCCTAGTACTCAATAGTCACTCCGACATCATCCACTTCTAGAATATCCAATACTATATCCACCTCCTCCCCCAACGGCTCGAGGATCGACATAGCTAGGGTCCTCTCATCGCTCCAACGTCGATAGACTACGGGTTCTCCAGGAAACCCCTGGCGTACCCCAAACTATCGTGTCACTCAGAGATAGTGAAAGTATTCCTTCTCTGTCCCATGTCGTCCAATGACCCATCTCCCCCTCTAGACTCATCGAAGTCACTCATCCACCTCTGGCCATGTGGGACAATCCCGATATGGCCTCCACACCACATCTCCTAGAGTCAGTCATGCCAATGCATCTCTGTAATGGTCCATGTCTCCTGCAAACCACCGACTCTGCCCTCGCTCCTCATATCGATACCATAAAGCACCATAACAAATATCTCTGTCCACCATGTCAACCTGTGTAGTCCAGGGTAGCCCTTGTGGTCGCTTTACAGCTATATGCTGCCATGCCTAGCACTGTAACAAGTAACTGTAGCCAATCCCCTTCTGCTTCCGACAGCGGACCTCATACAACTCATCATATAATTGAGCCAAAAGTGTCTGGCCCCATCTCATGATCACCGGCTCTGTCATCGGACATTCCACTAACTGCCACACCACCTCCAATAGGTTCCATGGGAGCCTCGCTCCTGACGAGTCTGGCAGGAGCATGTTAGAAATAAGGCTCATAAGTAGTGCATGCCTCACTCCTAACACTCCCCTCGCATACCACCATCGTACCAGAATCCCCCCAATTTGACAATCCAGCTTTGCCTTCTCCAACGAGCTCATCCCATCCACATCCTCCCTGTGTCCAAAATATCGAGTCAGTATAGCCGTCCTCTGACCTTGTGGAGTCGTCCAGATGGGAACCCCGTCTATCAAAATCTAGAGAATCCGATACACGTCCTCTAAGGTGACTGTCATCTCCCTTATTGAAAGATGGAAGGTGTTCGTCCGAACATCCCATAGGCTGATCAAAGCTATAATGTACGCCCGATATACAAAAAATGCATCCAACAGTGCCACATGCTTGAGCCCTAAGGCATCAAGCCACTCCCAGTCCTCCACACTCAGTGCCTCGCGGGCATTAGAAAAAATAGTCGGTACCCAATGTCGACTCTTCACCACCTACACATCACAGAAAATAACACACATCAAAAACATGCATCAAATTACCATCACATGTACAAAAATGCATAACTGTACAGTAACATCTTTCATTCACATGTACATCCATTAAAAAAAAAAAATCATCAAGTTTTCATCTTACATTTCATCAAAAACAACAAAAATTTGACATGGTGTACCTACGGTTTTACCTAAGTTTACCATTTCAAACAAATATTTTTTTTCCATTTTTCATATTTAATTTCATAAAAATCACACAAAATTCGACATGGTTTGTCTACGGTTTCGACCTAAGTTTACCATTTCAACAAAAAAATTCATCCATTTTCATTTTTTAATTCCATAAAAATAACAAAAATAACAAAAAAATTCGACATGGTTTACCTACGGTTTCGACCTAAGTTTACCATTTCAACAAAAAAAAATTCATCCATTTTTCATTTTTTAATTCCATAAAAATAACAAAAAAAAAAAAAAAATTTGACATGGTTTACCTACGGTTTCAACCTAAGTTTACCATTTCAACAAAAAAAAAAAACTCATCCATTTTTCATTTTTTTAATTCCATAACAATAACAAAAAACAATTCGACATGGTTTACCTACGGTTTCGACCTAAGTTTACCATTTCAACAAAAAAAATCATCCATTTTTCATTTTTTTAATTCCATAAAAATAACAAAAATAAAAATGGGCATGGTTTACCTACGGTTTCGACCTAAGTTTTACCATTCACATAAAAAAACATTTTTATAATCGTGGTTACCCTAACGTGTTACTCTAAGTTTCATTTTGGGTTTATCCTATGGTTTTCCATGTAAGTTTCCATCGGTTTGCATCCATGTTTCATTTGGTTTCATGGTCTTTCAATCAAATTCATTCACCTTTTAATTTAATTAATTAGGGTTCCATGTCTTAAACAAAAGAAAAACATAATAAAAACACATTTGCATTTTTCAAATTCAAACTTGAGGAGATAGTTCACTTACTGGTCTTACCTCGGCTCCGCCGCCTAACGACCCGGTCTGTGCACTCATGGTGGCTGGAAAATCCGACAACGTTTCGTGTCAGAAAATCTACCTCCTCCTCCCCAGAGCTCCAAATCGCAATCGCTGAACAGTGCAAATGAGCCAAATCCGTCATTTTCACCTATTTATACTTTTTCGCTTGTTGGTAATCGTCCCTGACTAGAGCAAGCACTTTTTCCTTGGAGGCACGCTCGTCCCACCCTAGGACAAGTACAATCATGGCGTTCGTTCCCCCACGGGACGAATAAAAAAAAATAAAAAATCAAAAACACCCAAACTATAAAAATGACAAATGCCCACAAAATCACTAAAAATTTCCGAACAAAAGTGCTCTTGCATTTAACCTCTTGGCATAAGAAAACTGATGTCGGGGTATACCTTGTCGTTATCCTACTCCCCAAGAAGGCTACCATAGCAGGACCGCTCCACGGGAAGATGGATTTTTGCCAATGTTAACCCCAAATGGCATTCCAAAATGAGTTCACACCCACCAAAAATAGGTCAAAACAATCGGTAAACTGCTCGAGCATGCATCGGACAACATCTAAAGGCACCCTCACTTAAGTCATCTTGGGTCAAGCGACTCGTCGCTTTTCTCATGTCAGTCATTCCCTCATCGATTCGTCGCTTGAGGGGGTAGTCACACTTAGCTGCCAATCAACAACAATATACCTAATCTTGGAAATGACACGCATTCAAAGGATCATTGCAAAAGACAATCGCACCCCTGCTTGGGGCATCAAACAAGCAATTATCACACAAACTGATCATATACTTGGCATTCGTGAATCATGAACTCAAGGTTTCCATAGACAAAAGGTTGTGCCCTTTGCCTATTCATGACTAATCAATGTCTAACTTCAAGTAATACCTCACTGAACCAAGTTAATGCTTGATTTAAGTTCCTTATCTCATCAAAAGCAAGGATTCGAGAATGCATGCCTTTTCCATACTTGGGGCATCAAGAGTTGGTTAGGTTACTGAGAAACCCTAATCATTAGTGCTTTGGTTATCTATTTTTGCTCAGCACTGCACCATGTGCAGCGCTTTCCAAAAAGGGGCATCTGAAGACACCAAAACAACACCAATCCAATTATGTGACTGCAAACATTGATCGCATTAACACACACAGCCCCCAAGGCAGCCCCCAGAGGTCAAACAGTGGTTTTAACTACTCACACAATAGTTTTACAAGTCAGGGATCAATTTGGCACCTTTTAGACACTCTGTTACTTATTCACTCCACCTAGAGACGAGTGCTTATTGGTACTCGTTTCATCTAGGGACGAGTGAGTATACTCGTTTGACCTAGAGACGAGTGCGTATTGGTACTCGTTTCACCTAGAGACGATTACCAGCGCTCGCTTCTGGGTGGGACGAACGACAGGTTTGAACAGCAAAAAGTTAGATCTCGGCACATGACAACTCAGAACTGCCACTTAGCTTTCCCTGCATGGCATAGGAGTGCGAGTGAGTTATTTTGACAACTCATATCTGTCAATTGACTCTCCCTTCACTGCATGGGAATGGGAGTGAGCTTTTTAAGACAACTTAGATTTGCCACTTAGTTATCCCTTCATAGCATGGGAGTGCGAGTGAGTTTTTCTAAACATACAAAGACATGCACAGAGACAGTTAAGAAGCCCTTAATCAAGAAGTCTTCTCTTCACAAAAAAACATTCATGCAAAGAAACACTTTTGCATGTTAATTCAAAGAGACCCCTTGGGTCTATAAAATGGTGAGCTTCCTCACCCAAAAGATATACAGAGAACGAGCATTTTGAGCGATGAAGTGCTACTAATTCACTTACTTGTGATTTGTGTTTTCAACATCCATAATATCTTGATTGAAAGAGAGGTTATTGGGTGACTTTTGAAGGCACGAATCAAGAACCAAAATCTGATTTTTCTGACCACAATATCCTACCAATTTGCCGACAACACATCACATCAGGTTTCGAACCTATCCCAAGCGGATTGGTGTCGAAACAAAGTTTCACCCGCGGGTGGTTTGCCTTCGGGCACCCCCCGCCTTATTGCTTTTGGTGACTATTTCTTTTGTAGTATTTAGCTAGTTTCATGTTTATGCTTTTGTCAAGTTTTCAGTTTATTTAGACTCATTTTAACCATCATTAGATTTATCTTTTATTTTTCATACACAGGTGCTATTGATTCTTTGTTTGTTTCTTTGAACGCAGATTTTCAGCATTAGAGGAGCAGCGAGGAATCTACCTTTACCAACACAAGCGACGACAACGTTTTGGTTCGCCCATATTATATGTGGGCACGCAGAAGAAGGAATTCTGAAACAAGTTGAAAAAGACCAACATTTAACGCTTCTATCCCCTAAAAAGGAAGGAGACACATTGTAACACAAATTTGAAAAGCATATCAATAAAAGGGCCGTATTTTATATTGCTTTGATATCTTGTGTTCATGTTCTTTCTTTTTATGCATTTTTCAATAACATAGGGTTTAAGCATTATTTTAGTTTTGTTTACATTGCAATTTTAGTCTATCCTTTTTGTTTTTCAGAATCTCGTGCTTTCACTATCATAGGATTGAAGTTGATCCCTCCAAAATCATTGCCATAAAAAACATGTTCACACCTACAAACTTAACTAAATTATAAAGCTTGCAAGGTAGAATACAAGTTATTCATAGATTCATATCGCAACTTGTAGATAAATGTCAACCTTTATCTAAATTATTGAAGGAGGGGATACAATTTGAATGGGATGAAGAATTTCAAAAAGCCTTCGAATCTCTAAAATCTTAACTCTTGACACCATCTATAAACACACCACTATTGCTATACATAGTAGCCACTGAGCATGCCCTCGAGGCTTTATTAGCCCAATATGATGAACAATACCAAGAGAGCAATCTACTACATCAATAGAACTTTAGTAAACTACAAAAATTACTACACACCATTAGAGAATATTTTCTTAGTAGTTGTCTTATCATATCTCAAACTAAGATACTACATGCTTAGTCAAAATACCTACATCTTAAAAATGGTAGACCCACTTCGTTACCTTATTTCAAAACCTTACCTATTTGGTAGGACTACAAAATGGGTCATAACCCTCAATGAATTCAACATAGAATTCATCAATCAAAAATTGCTAAAGGGATAAGTTATAGTTGATCAACTTGTTGCATCCCCTTTAGAATCAAAACATCCCATAAGCATGTCTTTCCTAGATGAAACAATCTTCTCAATAGAAGCCCAAGAACCTAAAACTTGGATCTTGTACTTTGATGGAGCTAGATGTGCTAAAGGCACAGGGGTAGTAATTATCCTAGTCACCCCACAACAACAACTCATTCTATTATTTTTTAAGCTTCGCTTCTCATGTACTAACAATACAGTAAAATACGAAGAACTCATCCTAGGTCTTTGCACTACAACAAAGCTAAATGTTAAGAATATAACAGTGCATGGTAATTTAAAACTGGAAATCAACCAAGTGAATGATACTTATCAAACCAAATATAAAAATATAAAACCATACAAAGACATTGTAGACATGTTGAAAAATCACTTCAACCAAATCACCATAGAATCCATTTCATGAACTAGCAACCATCACGTTGATGCTATGGCTACAACTGCATCTCTTATTCCCTTATATTTGGAATATGAAGAAGCTTTCATTACCATAAGATCAATTAATGGATCTTATACCATCAAAGCATGTCTACAACCTCTCAACATATGCACTATCAAAGCATATACACCACAAGAACCATGGCATCAATACATATTTAAATTTCTCAGAGAAGTAATATTCCTTGAAGGATCCAACTCTCAAAAGCGAATATAATTTAGGCTAAAAGCTTATCAATATATCATCATTGGAGATATAACCATTTGAAAACAATCCCAAATAGAGATAGACTTGGCAAGAAACTTGCCAAATTTTGGAGGAGATTGGTGAAGACCTCAAGACTTTCATATTATTTATAAGAAGCCCTCGATTGAAGTCATAGTTCAACAAGGATATTGAAGGAGAAAGGAGCTAGACATTACCACCAAATCTAAAAGGTTTGAATATTGCCTTTGAAGGGTAAAATGCTCATATGAAGAAAGGATATCTGTTGGTTTCTATAATAGAATATTGAAGGTTTCTTGAAGGAAAACACAGCTACAATTTCGAGGAGTTTCCTATAAATATTTGAGATTCAAGGATAGCATTTTAGTGGAGAAATTTATTGTGAAAGGGCATCAATTAGGACAATATTACTAGCTACAAAACTTTAGATTTATAGAGTGCATTCTGAAGGATAGTTAAAGTCACCTACTATAGATTTAGGGTAGCAAGTTAGAGGGTTTCAAAGCTGCAAATAGGTGAGTTAGAAAACTATTTTGTATAGTCAAGAAGAGCTGAAAATTCATCCAGTAAAAGGTAGCAATAAGGTGGATCTAATGACCTTGCAATCCTTCATCTACAAAGTTAATTAAGGTAAGAAAATTTGGTGCAATAGTTTCATTACTGAACATTAATTTACTTAGCTCGATTAGTAAGTTTCATTAAGCACCATATTAGAGTTAAAGTTGCAAGGATAAGGTTACATATTAAAGTCTTCAAGAAAGTGTAGAAGATAGTTTCTTATAAGGTTAATACCTACACATTGAAATAGGAGTTAGATATATTTCAAAAAATATACAAATATCATCTTCCTATTATCAACTAGAAGCAAATAATATTACACTCTAAAGCATTGACTTTGGTGTAAGTTTCAAATTAATTTTAAGAGTTCTTCAAAGGAGCAATAAGGAGAAATTACTAGTGCATGATTTAAAGTTAATTAAAAGGTTCATAGGGTAAGATCAATAGTGCACTATACTATTTACTCTTAAAATTTATTAAGTGCATTGGTTGTTATGTTAAGGTAGAAGACCAAAGTGCACAAATCAGCCTAATATCAGTGTCTAAAGACACTATTCAGTGCAAATAACCTGCAACTTATTGTGGCATACAGAAGCCACCTAAAAGAGTGATATACCTCCAAGGAGTGGAGAAGAAGACGACATCTCAAATTAGGAAAAAAATCTACAAAAGGAGACTAGGAGAGTCTCAAATTAAGGAGCAATTAAGAAACATATTATAGGTTATTACAAAGATGTTTATTGCATGATACTTGTCTTCTAATTTACACCAAAATAAGACAAAGGATTAAGTATCTTAAGGATACACTACGTAGGTCATTGGTATATCTACAAGCGACTGTCATTAGCAAGGGTAAAATCACAAGTAAAATTATGTGAGAGGTGAGCTATTCGATGCAAAGGTAAAATATGCATTAACCATTCACCATTAACTTGAAATTAGGTTACAAATGATTTAAATAAACACAAAATAACCATACTAGAGAAAAGGGGGGAATAGGAGAATTTTAAGGGAAGGGAGAAGAAATTAAATTAAAACTCTCTTGCCGCCCAAAGATGCTATCGTCCAACTGCCTTCCAGGTAAAGTAAAAGGTAAGTAAACTTACCCAAGGTAAAATACTCTATTTAACCTTTTACCAATGGTAATTTTCCAAAATTCTTCCCCTTAAAGTTGAGAGGACTGACTATACAGTCTCTCAGCGTTATAAATTGAGCTTTAGCCATGCCTTTGGTGAAGATGTCTACTAGATTATCCAAAGTGTTGCAGTATTGAAGCTCAACTATCTGTTGTTCCACCATATCTCTTATGAAGTGATACTTCATATCAAAATGTTTTGACCTTTTGTGGTGGATCGGATTATATGCCAACTGTATGGCACTAATATTATCATAATTCATTTTGGTTGGACCAATTTGTTTTTCAGCAATCTCTTCAAGGATTTTCCTAAACCATAGGATTTGAGTACTAGCATGGGTAATGGCTATATACTCAGCTTTTGTAGATGATAATGCTACAACAAATTGCTTCTTGGAAATCCAAGTTATTAGTCCTGAACCTAGACTAAAACAGTTCCCTGATGTAGATTTTTTGTCATCTATATTACTGCCCCAATCACTGTCACTATAACCAACTAACTTCATAGAGTTAGACTTGTGGTAATGGATTCCAAAATCCAATGTACCTTTTACATATCGTAAAATTCATTTGGTTGCTTGAAGATGCAGCTCGGATGGGCATGCCATAAACCTTGATACTAGAGAAACATCATACTGTATATCTGGCCTAGTGTTGGTGAGAAACATTAAACTCCCAACCATGCTTCTGAAATTGGTCATCTCAACTTTTGGTGCTCCATCATCTTTGCTTAGCTGGATTCCATGTCCTGTTGGTGTTACAACTGATTTACACTGCTGCATAGCAAATTTCTTGATCATGTCATGAGTATATTTCTGTTGACATATGAAGATCCCATTCCTTGATTGATGTACTTCCATTCCTAGGAAGTATCTCATTAATCCGAGATCCTTCATCTCAAACTGATTCATCATGGAGTTTTTGAACTCCATATTCATTTTATTATTACTACCCATAAATATTAGATCATCCACATATAAACAAACATTCTTCAGGTAGTATAGAGTTGGTTCACTCTTGCTTTTTATGAAACCATACTCGCTAAAATAGCCATCAATTCATGAGTACCACACTCGTGGTGCTTGCTTGAGGCCATAAAGTGCTTTTTTCAATTTATAAACAAGGTTCTCTTTTCCTTGTTCTTGGAAACCTTGAGTTTGTTTAACATACACCTCTTTTGTTAGGTATCCATTTAAAAATGCACTTTTCACATTCATGTGTTGAATGTTCCATCCTTTATGGGCTACCAAGGAAAGAACAGTTCTCATTGTTTCTTGTCGAGCAACTGGAGCAAAGGTTTCCTCATAATCTATTCCATATTTACGAGTAAAACCCTTAGCTACTAATCTTGCCTTGTGCCTTTCAATGCTTCCATAAGCATTGAATTTGGTCTTATAGACCCATTTACATCCAACACATTTTTTTCCCTTGGGAAGCTTCACAAGCTCCCAAGTATCATTCTTTTTAATTGAGGATATTTCCTCTTCCATGGCATCTTGCCATATACTTTCAATACATGCTTTTTCATAGCTAGATGGTTCTAGCTATGCAGCAACCAACAAAGCATAATTGACTACATCACCCCTTGGTTCATGAGACTCATCATCTCCTGACATTTGAAGATTTTCAAGTATTGAAAAAATGTCGTCCATCTCACTAGCTTGACTCCTAGTGTATCTTTGTTGGAAATTCCTATCCAACATTTGAGAAGATGGATGACTCTGTAGTATGCACTTTCCTCTATTTGTTTCTTTCCTTTGAGAAACTGGATCAATATCCATCGGACTTGGAGCGCTTACAGATCTTTGAAATTGTTTCAGAGAGTTTGGGGGTGCCAAAAAATGAGTCCCTCTTGGACTTGGTGTACCACTTGATGTACTTGAAGATTCCTGATGTGGACTTTGTGGAGGGGAACTATTTCCACTACTTTTCTTGGGGTGTACAAATGTGGAACTTTTTGAATTAGAGTCTATATCAAAAAATTTTCTATGACCCCATTCTCCCCCTTCATCAAAAATTACATCCCTGGAGATAATTATTTTATGTGTCTTGGGATTGTACAATCTATACCCTTTGGTCAATTCACAATACCCTACAAAAATACATGCTTGACTCTTGGGATCAAGCTTCTTTATCTTCTCCTCAGGAATGTGTGCATAAGCTAAAGAACCAAATACTTAGAAATGTTTGACATTTGGTTTCTTACTGTACCATCCTTCATAAGGAGTGATACCATCTAAAATAGAAGTCGGACTTCTATTTAGAATATATGCACTCGTTCTCACTGCATCTGCCCAATAGCTGTATTTTAGATGCTTTATCTAAAGCATCGTTCATGCCATTTCAACAAGGGTGTGATTCTTTCTCTTGGCCACACCATTCTACTATGGGGTATAGGCAATGGTGAACTGCCTTTTTATCCCATTTTGCTTACAATAATTTAAAACTTCATTTGAGGAGTACTCTCCTCCTCTATCAGTGCGAAGACATTTGACATAGTAGTCACATTGCTTTTCTACATTATTTCTAAAGTCTATGAAGCAATCAAATGCTTCATATTTGTGTTTCAAAAAATAGATCCAGCACATTCTAGAATAATCATCTATGAATGTTAGAAAATAAGAATTGTTTCCAAGGCTTTTTGTTTGCATTGGACCACAGATGTCCGAATGTACTAGCTGAAGAGGATAGCTTGCTCTCCACGCTTGGCCTCTTGGAAAATTCATTCTAGAGTGCTTTCCCAAAGCACATGCTTCGCATACCTTCTTATGTTCTTGAATTTTTGGTAGTCCTGTCACCATAGCTTGTGATGTTAACATTTTCAAGCTATCGGAATTGAGGTGACCCTATCTCAAGTGCCACAATACACTTGGATTTGTAAAAGCAATGTTTGCAAGTTGAGCTCCCCTTGGCTCACCAAATTTTAGAGGGAATAACCTATTCTTTGTCATAGGTACTTCTATGATGACTCTGTTACAATTTTTTTTATCAAGGATTGTACATTTTCTTTCATCAAAAACTAATTTGTAATGCTTCTCCATCATTTGGCCAACACTTAACAAATTGTGTTGTAGCTGTGGAGTATAGTATATGTCATTCACTTTTTTAAGGCCTTCTTTTGTTGGAACATCCATAGCTCCAATGCCTTCAACTTGCAAAGATTTATTATCCCCTAACTTAACATGGGATTTGTAATTTGAATCTAATGTAGCAAAGAGATTTTCTTTGCCACTCATGTGGTTGGAGCAACCAGTATTCGAAATCAATGTATCTTTAAGATTTTGATTTGACTGTCCATAAGAGAGAAAAATATTTGATGGACCTTCTTCTTCTTTGTAGAATGTGCCATATTGACTGCTTTGATCTTTTGAAGACTTTGACCAGCAGTCATGAGTGAAGTGTCCTTGTTTCCCACAATTGAAACAAGTTGTTTTAGTCTTGTTACTTCCTTGTCCTTGATTTACACGACCTGCATTGCCACTTTGGTTCTGATTGGCTCCTCTATTTTTATTTCCACCTCTGTTTTTATTTCCTCCTCTATAGGAGTTGATTTGGTCTTTGCCTCTTTGTTGTTGTCCTCTGCCTCGGCCTCTTCCTTGTCCTCGTCTTGCAGCTTCATTCAAAGTGAAGGCTTTGTCATCACCTCCATAGCTTTTTGAAGATGCTCCTTGAAGTCTCTCTTCATGTGATGTTAATGATCCAATCAAACTATCAAATGTAAGAGTAGAAAGGTCTTTTGATTCTTCAATTATGATGGCAATGTGATTCCACTTAGGAAGAAGTGTTCTCAACACTTTCTTCATAATTGTTTCAACTTTTGTGTCATCACCTAAAGTTTGCATCATATCAACTACTACTTTGACTCGTACATAGTAGTCACCGACGCTTTCATTTTCCTTCATTATGAGATTTTCAAAATCTCTTTTTAAGGTCTGAATCCTGACTTGCTTCACTTTATCACTTCCTTGGAATCCTTCTTTCAAGGCATTCCATGCATCTGTGGCAGTTAAGTAAGATGCAATTCTAGGAAAGATACTTGGATCTAATGCCGCTTGAAGATGGTATAAGACAAAAGAGTTATTTTTCTATGCATCTTTGAAGATCTTCTTGTCGGTTGCACTCAAAGTAGTCCAATCTGTTGGAGTAGTGTAACCATCTTCAATACTATCCCATAGTCCTTTTCCTATGAGTAATGTCCTCATTTTGATGGACCAGTACTCATAATTATCCCCACTGAATTCGGGGATTGGTAGATTGTTATTTGATCCCATTACAATCTACTAAAACAAGAAACCTTTCCTATATAGTCTTATTTCAAAAATACTTTACAAACTATCAAGCCTTGTTTGATTTACAATCATAAACAACTCACTCTTGTTGTTGTGATTTAGCAATTACAAAATTGTCAGCAACTTGTTCGTCATCGTCACTGATCAATATAATTTTAGGAGGAGGTTGTAGGATTTCAACTAAATTACAATAATGAGTATATTCAGATCCTTGTGGAGCAATCTCCACTGTGTCGAATTTTTCAAATCTGCTCCCAAAGGAGTCATCTTCTGAATCTGCTTCATATCCTAGATCAGGATTTCTCTGTTGTGCAATAACCGTGTTTTGCAACTATGAAAAGACTGAATTTATGCCTAGTGTTCTCACGTGCTCATCAAAGCTTTCAGCGTTTGTTCTCAGTAACAAACTACAAAGTGCTTGGTAACATCCTTTTGATCTTATCATTTAAGAAAATTTCCTAGAAATTTTCTTTTACAAAGATTTCCTCTTAGGAAATTTTACTAATTTTTTTTTTTTTTACCTCTTAAAGCGTAATTTTTTTTTTACAACTATTTACTAATTTTTTTACCTCTTAAAGCGTAATTTTTTTTTTACAACTATTTCCTCTTAGGAAATGTCAATCATCAACTCAAATGATAAATAAAACCTTTCAAAAAATTTTAAATTACCTTAAAGGTTTTTAAAGAAATTTTATTTAAAAAAAACTTTTGACCCCGTCGAGGTTCGATCGTGCGACCTCACGGGCATCAAGGCAAAGGGTAGCCGCTGTGCTACCGGGTAGATCTGAGAGTACTAGCTGGATACCTACCTTTATTGCATTTGTGTAGAACGTGAAGCAATGTTTTGGCTTCGTGCTTCGACACGAAGCAAATTTTTTTATTTGGGACTTAATAGTCCCACATCGTCGATGCGACAATGTTGATGCTCTTTAAAAAAAGCAAAGCACTGTATGTGCTTTGATTTCCTACGGGTAGTCCGCAGACTACATGATATTTTTGCCATGTACTGTGCATAGGTCACCTCGGGCCGTGCATAGGTGGCCTCTCCAACGAACCACCTCGGGCCGCGTGTCACCCTCTCTAATGTGCCGCCTTGGGCCATGTGCCACCTCATAAACAAATTGCCTAGGGCCACATGTCTGCTTGCGCATGTCACATCCAGTTCCACCAGTGCCTTGGGAATCATGCTGATCTGCTCCTACAGGCCGCCTTAGGAATCGTGTCGATCTGCTCTTGCAGGCCACCTTGAGATCTATGCCACCGCCTCGAACTGTGGGTCCCATCGCCTCGAGATTCGGGCCGGTCTCGGCTCTCGGCTCTGATACCAAATGTGAGAGGTGAGCTATTCGATGCAAAGGTAAAATATGCATTAACCATTCACCATTAACTTGAAATTAGGTTACAAATGATTTAAATAAACATAAAATAACCATACTAGAGAAAAGAGGGGAATAGGAGAAGTTTAAGGGAAGGGAGAAGAAATTAAATTAAAACTCTCTTGTCACCCAAATATGTTGTCGTCCAACTGCCATCCAGGTAAGGTAAAATGTAAGTAAACTTACCCAAGGTAAAATACTCTATTTAACCTTTTACCAATGGTAATTTTCCAAAAAATTATTTAAAAGAAGTATCATCCAAAAGGTACAATACCCACGATTAGAAAGGGTAAAATCATAATAAAAATTTCTTAAACAAAGTGCCATACAAAGGACACAATACCCACCATTAGCAAGGGTAAAATAAAAAGTGCTTAAAAGAAGTACCATCCAAAGGGCACAATATTCATCATTAGCAAGGGGAAGCACAAGCCTAAGTGGTTAAAATAAGATCCATCCAAAAGGATTGATATCTACTCATCAAGGTGTTAAAAAAAACCATAGCTTAGTGCTACAAAATCATGAGAGCAACACCATTACGAAGGACACCTATCACAATGTAAAACCTACAAAAAAAAAGAGAATAGTAAGGTAAGGCAAGGGTCGATAGTGCAAGTTGGAAAAAAATAAAGATAGTTGGCAAATACAAGGTGAGTTACCCAAGCACTAAAATAACTCGAAGGGCCATCCATATATATTGGAAAATAACCATTTCCAAGAAGCCAAGATAACCTATGAATAGAGTTAGAGAGAATAGGCACTAAAGGAAACAAAGAAGCCAATATAAGCTCTAGGGTTAAAATGAATGTTGAGCTATTTGATTCCATGCAAAGAAGGTGCTTCCATTTATCTTAACATTGCCAAGAATCGAGTACCACTTGGCACTAGGGAAGAGAAAGCATTCATATTCTCTTATAACGCTTACGCTCAAGAAGATGAGTGCTCAAGGTTGATGAAATATTTTGTTAATGATTATTCAACAGTCAAGTAAAGGTTGTAACCACCCAAATAAGGCATACATGAACATAGCCTCCAAAATTCCATGAAGTATGTATTTCTAGAAATAACATACCACTCAACATTCATAACAAAGGAGGTGTAAGGTGTTTAATAGTTGAAGACACAAATGGATAGTGAGAGAGAAGTGTAGAAGAGGAGCGATTCAATCTAGAGTGGTCAAAGCACACTAAAGAAAGGATAAAACCATCTTAAAAGGAGTGCTTGAATGTTGAGCATTAATTTCTCATTACCATATGTAAGAGATCAATAAATTCAATGCTCAGGTTCAGATAGAGAATTAAATCAAAGGGCCAATCACAGTGTAGCATAAAACATTCACATGAAGGTAAATGTTTATATAACTTTATATTTACCTTCTTTGAGATTAAGGAGTTATAAGGTGGTTTATTATTTAAGGTTGATATTATTTATTATTTTATTGAAGATATAATCAAATTACAACCTTAGATATTAGAAATCAAACCTAAAATTTATTTCCTTGAATGATATTTCAAAAGTGCCCAAGTAGAAATATACACATTATAATATTTTCTTTCATTAAGGAGAGATAAGGCATAGTATATAAGTGTTGGAATATATTACATCATTTGGTTCTCTAATAATGTACCTTCATGGGTACATATTTAGATTAGTATTATGTTATGATATAAATAGTTTATTAGATTAATTTAATAAATGCACAAGTGTTAGAATGTGTAATGATGTAAATGTGCATGTAGTCCACATGTACAAGTCTTAGGGTTGAGTGAGAGGCAAGGAATCTTTCTTTCTATATAAAGGCCTCATTGTGAAAGTTTTTAGAGAGAGTGTTGGAGTGCATATGTTTGAGTAGTAGTAGTCACAATGTAGCTCCATATTGATATCATGGAGGTGTTTCAAACTCCATGATAGGAGCATTGTAATTTTTATGAGCTTTCTTATATGAGCATTTCTAGATATTTGTATCAAGTTTTCTATCATATTTTCATGCATGAAAATTTCCTTTATCATAGTTACAATATTAAATTCTTATTTTTATAATTGTGATCACATTTACTTAAATTTTAAGGCTCTAAAACTGAATAATGGTATCAGAGACACGGTGGATCAAAGAAAATCACAAAGTGATCACCATTACTATTGTTGAGTATTTGCAAACTGGATCAGCCATAGTGCGCCACTATATGCAATTACCATAACAATATATTTTTGATATAAGTAGCTCTAGGTAGAATAATAGGAAATAGATAAATCCACATGATTTATTTGGCTAGATTTTTTCCACAAGTTGCAAAAACTAGTGAATATTAGAACTCGGTATTGCATCCACTAGTTTGGCAATACAACTAGTGAAGATTATTTTTCAAATAGTCATAGGAATTTTATTATCATCTCTAATATTTCGATGCAAGAGAGAAAAGAAATTTTCAAGAAAAATATTGGGTTACTATCATCTAAGTTTTTATTGTTGCATAAAATTAACTCTTAGAAGTTGGGAAGCTTCCTACAATAGATAGAGAATAACTCCATCTTCGTTACTTGAAGGTCAACATTACTTTCCTCATATAGGAATTAATCCTTTGTGTAGAAAAATAAGGATTGAATATTTGAAGGTCTAAGGATAAATGTCCCATTGAGATATTTGTAGATAGAATACTCCTAGTTAAAATATTGAGGAGAAGATCTAGTGGCCAAGGAAGCCACATTGAAGATTGCAAATCTAGGAAAGATATCCTAGAAAGAAGACCCCATTGAAGATTGAAGAGACTCAAGGAGAAGATTACTAGAAAAAATTAGATATTGGTGATCTCCATTGAATACTAAAAACTTTACATTGAAGAAGAGGAGCATTGAAGGTCCTATTTAAGAACTTATATATTGGAATATTAAGCATTGAGAAGAACTAACAAAATTTCTATTGTAAATTTTAGTAGTAGTATATTTAAGAGATCCTAGAAGAAAATATCACTATAAAACTTCCATAGTTGAAAATTGAAGATTTTGAAGCTGCAATATTAAAGACCTTGTAGAGGTCTCAAGGAGAAAAAATAAGAAGGCTTGGTGATCCTCATTGAAGGACTTCCTAAAAGAACTGATTAGATAAATTACTACCAAAATAGAAGCTAGTGATAGCTAAGGAATTGGGACAATCATTGCCATCCAATGATATGACCAAAAGAGAAGGTTTGGCAAGAATATTGTCAAAGCACAAGGTAGTTTGGAATAGATATCAATATTGATAGATTGTTTGATGAGGAGATCTAGTTTGAAGTCAAAATTCTACAAAGAAAATGAGATAGAAAAACTGCAAAATATGAGAGATTTGGGGGCCATCATTGAATGGTTCTTGAGTGAACATCTCAGTTGTGGTTTGGGGGATTATCCTACCAAATTTTTGGGATTCAAGGATAGCTTTTGAGTAAAGGTATTGACTACTTTACAATATCAAATATCTCATATTTGGTGATAGAAAAATGCAGCAATTTGGGCAGCATTAGTGACTGCTAAATATTAAATTTTAGAGGTACATCCTGAAGGAACATTTTAACCACCAAGTTATAGTATTGGGTATCATATTAGTCAAGTATTGAAGCTACAAAAATTTGAGCAAGTGAGCTGTATTGGACAGCCTAGAAGAGTTGCAATAACATCTACAAAAGGCAACAAATTTGGGTGACAATTCATTATCATCATCATCGTCTACAAGGAAAAATATATGCAACAAGAAGGTGCAAAGGTTCATTAGTTGAGATTTTTATATTTGGATTTATATTAAAGTTATAAAGCACCAGTTACAAAAATTTAAATGTTGCATCAAAATTTTTATTTCAAGTCTTCAAAGATAGTGCAAACGTTATAGTCTACAAGGTTCAAACCTGCACATAGAAGAAAATAGAAGTTAGGTATATTTCGAGAGAAAGAAACATATCAACATTCTATTGCTTATTCTAATAAAAATAAGACTATAAAATTGCACAAATCTATAGTGCAAATATTTTATTTAGAAGCTTGAATTTGAAATAGAAATAATATACAAGCAAAGAAGATATTATAAAATATTAAAGGAAATAACAATATCATTTTTATCTCAGATAGAATAGTAAGCTAAAGTTAGATTTCACAAGAGCTCTTTTGAAGAAGGAAAAGATAATTTACTTGTAGAATATTGTGGCAAAGGAGTAGCCACCAAAAAGGTTAAGTATTACCTCCAAAATTTGGAGAAGAAAGTCAGCATATTAAGGCAAAATAAAATCTTGAAAGGGAGAAGAAAATCCAAGTCTAAGGTGCACTCGAAGGCCACATTTAAAAAAGGATTATTTCAGTATATTTGAATAGGAGTAAAAATAGTTTTTGAAAGCTATCTTGGACAACACAATTGAATAGAAAAAGTTGAAGCCTATAGTTTGAGTGAGTTAAAGGCTCATATTACAAGCATAGGGGAGTAGTCATAATCTATGTATAAGATTCATCTAGAAATAACTCTATGCAGTTAAGAGGTATATTGGACAACAATAGATAAATGTAGTAAGGTCTCCAAGTGGACATCCTACAACATCCTAAAATAAAGCCTCAATAAGAATTAGGAAGAGCCATTCAAAGGCTTAAAAATCCAATTATCTAAGGTGTCTAAAGAAACCCAACGAAGCACCACTACCACCAGAGTTATCACCTATACGGAGCATAAAAATTTGACCTGCAAAAGAGCCAATACAAGTGAAAGAATACAAGGATATAATAGATGTCATTTTGCAAATGGTTTATCATCACCAAGGAGGATTGATTACCATTGAAGCAATCTGGAAAAATATATGTATTGACATCTAGTATTTCCATTGAAAATATCATGAGTATTCTACCTAAGGAGAAGATGTAGATAGCAAGAAATATTACCAAGGAGTAAGCATTAGAAAAGCACCAAAAATAAAATTAGACTAGTCCAAAGTAATTGAAAATAAGATAAAAATTTATCACAACATAGAAGGAGTGGTTTCATGCACTTTGGAGGAAGAGTGCCACATTGAAGAGAAATTTTTTAAGAACACAAGCTTATACTGAGAGGGAGTTGAACAGTATAAGACCACTTTTTACTTTTCTTTTCAAATCAATATTATGCAGTGTATAGATAGCATTATCAATAGCAGTAATAAAATCAATGCATAAAACACCATACATAATAGAGACACCACAATTTACGTGGTTCACCCAATGTGGGCTACTCCACGAAAAAAATATTTTACTAAAATTTTCTCAATCAATATCTTGGGAATCCTTCCCAATTACAATGTTTATGGACCTCTATCCAAAGGAGATGTTGATCCCCTAATATCAAGTTCATGGATCTCTTCCAAAGGAGAACCCTTTCCCCTTTTGCTCTGGCTAGTGATCTTCTAGAAGACTATGTCTCTCTATTGCATTGATTGGTGGATCTCTCTCCACTTGAAGACTCCTCACTCAAATCTGTATTCATTTATCTTGGTTGCTGGATATCTATCCACTGAGATTATTTTCTCTATACTCTGTCACCTCCAAAGCTCTGTCTCAATACTATACTAAACATACTCCAGTCAGTATAGCATAGATCTGCTCAATATCTTATACTAAACATAGTTCATTCGGTCTAGAACAACTCTGATCAATATCTTGCACTAAACATAGTTCATTTGGTATAGCACAAGTCCACTCAAATTTACACTAAACATAGTTCATTCGATCTAGCACAAATTTGATTAATAGGTCCACACAGAACCTGCTCAAAACTTCTCAACAGGTCCACACAAAACCTGCTCAAATCTACTCAACAAGTCCTCTCTAGGACTTCCTCAAATCTGCATAGCAATCTTCCACAAAAGCTTACACAAAATCAGTCCACAAGCCTTCTCAAAGACGTACCTCAAATCAATTTAACAAGCTCACACAAAACTTGTCCAATCTCATAAAATCATAAATATAATTTTTAGAGACTCAATATGTTATATACTGAATGCTCAATCAATATCTCAATTCAATATCATAGAAGCATAAAGAGAATTGTTAGAGACTCAAAATGTTCTATACTCAAATCCCAATCTCAACTCAAATCAATCTCATAGAAGCATAAAGAGAATTGTAAGAGACTCAATATTTTCTATACTCAAATCCCAATATCAACTCAAATCAATCTCATAGAATCATAAAGAGAATTCTTAAAGACTCTATATGTTCTATTCTCAAATCTCAATCTCAACTCAAATAAGAATATAGAATAGTTTGTTTCATGGAACTTGGAAAATCACTTTACACAATTACTTGACTAGGCTCAATCAACTCTACTCAACAAATCACCTCAAGGAACAATCCTTTCCACAAACCCTAGTCCAAGCATGTATCAACCAACTCAATTTTTTCTCCAACAATGCTCAACAATAAATCTCACATAACAATGATACTCATGTTCTTAACTCAAGTTCAAGTTCTTTGCATGACCAATTGGCTTCAACAATAATGCTTATAAAACAAGGTTTAATCACAAATATCAAACTAGAAAACCTTGAATAATTAAACCAACAACTCCTCAAAAAGGAAACTACAATAAATCCCTTTTCTCTCCAAATATATTTTTATAAATCAATCACCCAAATAAATCAATGAATAATATTACCCATACCTTTTTGATGCCTTATGAGTTGTCCACTAAATCTGCCACACTCAAAAAATTTTATTTTTACAATCTCAACAAGGATTAGAGGTCTTGAGTAATAATAAAATAATAAAAATAATATCTCAATAACACCTTATTACTCCTACTCAATAAAATACACCATATCCTCTTATGCAAGATATAAACCCTCAAAAGAATGAATCAAACTTACTTTTGAAACTCCTTGAAAAAACCAAAAATATCTCCTTGCACACATATTATTTCTCCCTTTAAGCAATATAAACAAATAGCTCTCGAAAATAGCTTTCCAATGATATATAATATGATATACTTCCAAAAATAAAATCAGGAGAAACTCTATATTTCCTAGGGCATGCCATATCCTTATTTCTCCTTAGGCAAAATTAAAATATTAAACAACATCAAAAATTAAATCCACTTGCCTTACCCTCGATGGGATTCAATATCCCAATGTTCTCCTTCCAAAAACCTTAGCTACAACCAAGCCGTCGTTGGCCATGCGCCTTGACATGTCTAAAATGGCACGTCCACTATAAAGTTTCTGTGAACATCGCTCTTCTGAAAAACAACAAGTGCTTCTTCCTTGCAATCCAAAATGCCAAGAAAAAATTGAATGTGGGACATCCTACTTAGTACCAAGCCAACATACCACTAGGCCACACTGGCCTTTGCGCTTAGAGCCTCCGAACCTTCACACCTTTAGCCTTTACGTAAATCGTAAGGCCTTCGAAAAACAAAACCTTTTTGCATGTACTTCGAATAATAATTGCAAGGGATTGCCTTGGTGAATATTTTTTATGGAATTTATATAATGCCTTTGTCCTCTTTTGCAATCACGTCGGTGCTTCAAATAATTTCGACGTCGGTGTGATTTTTAATTTATAATTAATTTAAATTTAAATTTAAATTTAAATATTATAAATTAAAAAGAACCAACCTTAGGTTTAATTTAATTAAACCTTAGAACCTTGTCTTAATGCCCAATCTTGGTATAATTAAATATTATTTATAAAATTTAAATTCCTTGTGAATTTAAATAATTTATAGATAATTATTAAACCTCCTTTTCAACATTTGCAATAACCCATATTGGGTTTTTATAAACCAATCACTTAACCTGTGCTCCCAATAATATTAAAATATTATGAAGCCTTTTTCCTTTCACTTCTGCACTGATGAAGATTTTTCCTGGATGACTTGGGCAACTTTATTTCTTGTTGAATTCCTTAATAATAGTGATAACTCTATCAGGTGACATCAATGACAACTTTGACTTATAGGACTCAAAATGTCCAACAAGTTTTAGCACCCAACATATATCATAATATCTCATATTTGAAATTCCAGCAAATATAAGTGAAACAAGTACTCAACATTAGTAAAAAATATGAAAATAGCATTGATAATGCTCCATATATGAGAACCAAATGTCGAGAAAGAAATTAGGAGCATTGATAACAGGTAATAATCATCGAAAGGGGGAATAATATCTAGAGGCGGGAAAATTTTTGAGCAGGCGAGAGGCGATGTTCTAGGGTTTATGGAGCGAAGGAAAATCCAGGGCATCAGGTGGGTTGCCGTAGTGTTTTGCTGGTTATTGTGGATCTGAAGGAAAGTCTGCTACCCCAGGAGGGTCCAATGGGGACTCCTCCGGATCCTCTCTCTGGGAGAAAGAGCTCTTATGCTGAATTGCTAAAAGAAAATTCTTCGTCTTCTAATGACGAAGCTCAGAGAAATACTCTTCATACGCTCTTCAAGAATGCTGGAAAGAGCTCAACAGCACATCGAGTTAATGGATGCCTTCCGCAATCCGCCTCAAGACCCAAGATTGTCATCGAGCCAAAGATGGTCGAAGACACAATCATATATAGAGCCAACCATGATCTGATCTGTAAATTCATGGGTATTCGCCCTACCCTGAATTTCTTGCATACCTGGGTCAGACAAAACTGGGAGCCTCATGGTGAGTACTCCTTATGGTTTATTAGCAATGGGTATTTCATTGTTAGTTTTTCTTCTCTAGCCGATAGAAACAGGGCTTTTGAATCGAAAAAGAGGAACCACGGTCCGACAAGGTTATTTGTTCAACCCTGGAGAGTGGGTTTCGATCCTCGTATTGAACCCACGGTTGTCCCGGTTTGGATCCGGTTGTATGCTCTTCCAATGGAGTTTTGGGGTGAGCGAGTTTTGGAAATGATCGGTAACTCCCTCGGTAGACATCCGGGCGTCTCCAAAGACACCATAGAAGGAAACACAACTATTTTTGCAAGAATTTGTGTGGAAATGGATATTAGCCGGCCTCTACCGATAGAGGTGGAGCTGGAGCAGCGGGACTATCTTGGATCCAACGGCTAGATTATGAGGCTCCGCCCTTCAGATGCGAGTTTGCCACAAACATGGGCATTTGGCCCGGTTTTGTCCAAATATTTTGAACACAAAAATGGAGGCCCCGCTTGGAATGCCAAATCGCCCTAGGGAGGGTAAGTCTACTCTTACCAAAGAACCAACCAATACTCCTCAGGGTAATGATGTTCAGAAAGATGGCTTTGAACAGCCCAAAAGAAGGAGAAAGCAAAAGAAAAATGGTAAGGAGCAATCACAACTCAAGCCAACCAATAGGTATGAAATTTTTAAGACACTAGTGGACCAAGAGGATCAAGTCATGGAAGGAGTGGATGGGAATATTGAGGACAATAACATCCACGCTCATGCTTCTCCTTCATCTCCCACCGTCATAGAACAGGTGATTGAGTACACTGAGTTACCGCAGCCAGAGAATGCAGGGGGCATTGATAGTGCACTCCCAAGCGCAGCCAATAATCAAGGATGTCAGCATGGGAATAGCAGAAAAGAACGAGAGAAAGGCCAGCCCTAGGGATAACTCAGGTGGAAAAGAGATCCAAAAATAGCAACTCTCAAGGAGCGGGCAGAAAATCAAATAAGGACCTGCTAGCAGTTCAAGGAGACAAGCTGATCACTGGAGGATCGGTGAGGACAATTGATTCTTACTGCTCTCAAGGTTTTCAATGATTATTAAATCATGGAATATTAGGGGTTTAAACAGTAGAACCCATCAATCTGTTGTTCAAAGACTCTTAGGAAAATGCAAAACAGATTTTTTGCTTATCCAGGAGACCAAAATGTCGTTAGATCTTATGAGTAAAACAGTTAACAGAATTTGGAGGGGTGCTGGTCATATGGATGTGGCGGCCCAAGGTGCCTCAGGGGGGATTGTCACTCTTTGGAACTCTCTGGAATGGACTGCAATAGAACATATAGCCTGGAGGGGTGTTCTCACATCTCATTTTAGGAATAATGTCACAGCTGAACATGTTTTAATCACAAATTTTTATGGGGCTCAAACCCTTGATGGCCAGAGGCTTCAATGGAAAGTTGTGCATAACATGAGGACCTCAAGGGATGATTTAGACTGGATTATTGCTGGGGATTTCAATGCTAAATTATCTTCTAGAGATCAGGAAGGAGGAACCCCAATTTTGGACCCAGGGGATCGACTTCTGATTGCCCAAGTCCCAGGCTTTTCACCTAGTGGATATTAAAGGCCCTGGACCCAACTTTACTTGGACTAACAAGAGGAGGGAGCCACATAGCCGGAAGGTAAAGCTAGACCATTTTCTGGTTTCAGAGGAGGCATTCGTAAAATGGAATACAAAATTCTAGATTTTGGAGGGCCCGATTTCAGATCACTTTCCCATTTTGTTGGAGGGAGGGATTACGACAGGGCAGCATCACAAACCCTTTAAATTTGAGAATTTTTGGTTACAAAAAGAGGATCTTCGAAAGAAAATTCCACAGTGGTGGGAGGAAGGTCGTCTACCTTTTGGGACAACAATGTTTAGATTCCACAAATAGCTTCATTATGTCAAAGCTCAACTGAAACAATGGAGGCAAGCTAACAAGACAGACTTCCAGATCCAAAGAGCTCCTTTGGTGGCCAGATGGGATGAGGTTCAAAAACACTTTAGGGAAGGAACAATTTTAGAGCAGCTCAAAGCCGAGGATGATGCCTTGCGTAAAGCGGTTGAGGACATTGATAACCAAGAGGAGACCTACTGGAAACAGAGAGCAAGAACCACTTGGTTATTGGAAGGTGATAGAAATACCAAATTTTTCCATCGGTCAGCCTGTGCTAGGAGACAGATGAATAACATAGAAGCTCTTCAAGATGAGAATGGACATTCCTTTGATACTCTTCCTGGTATGCATTCCCATTCAATGGATTATTTTTCTAAACTTTTTAAGGCAAGTATGGAGCAAGATGTAGAGGCTCAAAATGAAGTGATTGATGTCATACCCTCTGTTATCTCTGAAGAAGAAAATCAGGCCCTTCTTAAACCCATTGGTAGAGAAGAACTGAAGAATGTGGTCTTTGGAATGAGTACCGGCAAAACTCCAGGACCAGATGGCTTTCCAATTGAGTTTTTTCAGGCCTTTTGGGATACTTTGGATGAGGATGTTTTGGCTGTCGTAGAGGAGTCCAGAGGTAATAAAAGAATGCTTAAGGCATTAAATCATACCTTCATCACTTTAATTCCAAAAGGGGAGGAGGGGGTTCATATTTCAGATTATAGACCTATTGCCTTATGCAATGTGATTTATAAAATAATCACAAAGGTAATGGCTGAACGGCTAAAACCCCTTTTACATAACATTATCTCCTCCGAGCAAGGGGGTTTTGTAGAGGGTAGGCAGATCTTGGATGGGGTGGTTCTTGCTCAGGAGGCAATCCATACAATGCAAAAATATGGTAATAAAGGAATGTTCATTAAATTAGATATGTCAAAGGCCTATGATAGGGTGGAGTGGAGTTTCTTGTCAAAAATGATGGCAGCCTTTGGTTTTTCTCAGGATTGGATAGATTGGGTCATGAGTTGTGTATCTACGCCGTCTTATTCAGTATTAATCAAGGGTCTTCCCTCGCAACCTTTTGGAGCCTCTCGAGGTCTTCGTCAAGGGGATCCTTGCTCTCCCTATCTTTTCCTCATTTTGGCTGAAGGATTAGGTAGACTTTTCTTGAGGAGAAGACATCAAGGTTTGCTAACAGGTATCAAGGTGGGTGAGGAATTTTTGACTCACTTACAGTTTGTGGATGATACGAGGATTGGTTGGAGTGGCCGGCTTCGGGGAAGCAAGAGTGATCGAGAGATACTCTTAATGTCTACCTTAGGGCTTCAAACCAAGTCATCAATGATAAAAAATCCAAAGTGGTCTTTCTTAATCTTGATCAAAGGCTCCGGGACAGAGTTCTAGAGATCTTGGGATTCACAAGGACTTCTCTTCCAGTGGTTTACTTGGGGGTTCCTTTGCATTTCAAAAAACTAAAAATGGATATCTGGAAGGATCTTTTGGATGGTATCAAAGATAGAATGAATCATTGGTCTCACAAATGGTTAAGCTATGGGGGTAGATTAACTTTTTTACAGTCAGTCATTCAGGCCATGCCAATTTACAAATTTTCTATCCTGGCTGCCCCTCATAAGATATGGAAAGAGCTGGACAATATGGCTAGAATATTTTTATGGGAAGGAGCAAAAGGAGAGAGGAAATGGGCCTTAGTTGGTTGGGATAAAGTTACCCAGCCCAAGGTAAAAGGAGGGTTGGGATTGAGAAGATCCAAGTTCAATAATAAAGCTTTGGCTGGAAAGCTATACTGGAGGTGGATTTCCCAACCAACCTCCTTATTCAGCAGAATCCTAACTAGTAAATATTTGGGTCATGTTAACCCCAATGAGGTGGGTCGTTTCCCTTTGGATGGCCCTGGATCCCTAGTGTGGCAGGCTCTCAAGCTAGGATCTCAGGTGGTTAAAGATCGATTGTTTTGGAAAGTGGGGAGAGGGGAGAAGGCTCATTTTTGGACAGACTCTTGGGATCAGTACCCACCCATCATTGTTGAATTTCTTGAATTGCAACCAATAAAAACTGCCATAGAAACCAAAGGATGGGTTAACATTGACAGTTACTTCATCACTAGTCAGCTGGGGGAGTATAAGTTTAAGAAGTTTAAGAAGCTGGAGGAGTGGCCAATTTCAATCCCTCCGGAGTTGGCACCCATCATGACTAAAATCTTGTCAAAAATATTTCTCACAGGTAGAGACGAGGAGGATGAATTAGCTTGGGGCTATGGGAGCCTTGGTGTCTTTACAGTGAAGGACGGATATGAGAAGATCCTCCCAGAGCCTCCCCCCCATTCATTCCCGATTGAGGATTGGAAAAAGATTTGGCACTCCAAGGGCTGGCCGAAAGTAAACTTTTTTGCCTGGCAGTTTATGCACAATGGAATTCTCTCTTTTGACAATCTCAGATGTAGAGGAATCATCGGTCCATCTCAATGTGTTTTATGCTACAAGAATGAGGAAACAGCTGATCACCTGATGTTTGAGTGCCCTTTCACGCGTCAGATTTGGAAGCGTTGGCTTTCTTGCTATAAAATTCAAGTTAATGGTGACTTGAATCGGACTAATATCTGGAAAACATGGAAGAGGGGTAGATTTAAATCTAAAGCTCTTCGAATTGGTTGGGAGCTTGGACTAAACTTCATTTGGTGGCAAGTGTGGTTGGAGAGAAATGCGAGAATTTTTAGAGAAATTTTTTCCTCGTTAGATGGAGTTTGGCAGATTATCTGGAGCAAGGTTACAGAAACTGTTGTTGTCTATGCTATAGAGGAAACTCAGGTTGTTACTGGGCCAATGGAAGAGGGAGTTGAAGAACAACAGGGATAGGACAGAGCTAGTTGGAAACCACCACCAGAAGGCTGGATTAAAATTAATACTGATGGAGCTACAAAGGGCAATCCGGGTAGTGCTAGAATTGGAGTGGTTTGCCGGAATCATGATGGATCAGTGCTATATTGGGAATTGCAAGGCTTGGGAAGAGCCACAAACAATGAAGGAGAAGCCATAGCTATTAAATCCGCTTCTATTTGGGCGGTGAAACAGGGCCACAGGAGGATCATTATTGAATCAGACTCTCAAATAATGGTTGGAGCTCTTGATTGCATGAGAAACTTTGCTTTGAAAGCATGGAGGTTGAGGATCCTTGTCTCTCAAATTAAGGAATTATGGAAGGAATTAGATGATGTGATCCCAGTTTATGTGAGTCGAGATTTAAACAACGCGGCCGACTTCCTGGCTAAGATGGGTGCTGAGAAGGAGGCAGGGGTCCAGCTTCACAGTGATATGGCTATTGAGGATGAGGTGATCAGGCAGGGTCTGGAAAGGTCCTTGAACAAATGATCAAAGAAAAAGCAAAGGGAGGGATGTTGTCGCGATATCGCGACGTGTTGCGCCATCGCGGTCACTAGAGGAATGTTGTCATGATATCGTGACATGTCATGATATCATGACATGTTGCGTCGTCACGATCGCTGGAGGGAAGTTGTCGTGATATCATGACATGTCACGATATCGTGACATGTTGCACCGTCACGATCGTTGGAGGGAAGTTGTCACGATATCGTGACATGTTATCGTTGGAAACCCAGACTAGAGGAAAGTTGTCATGATATCACGACATGTTGCACCATCACGGCCGCTGGAGGAAAGTTGTCATGATATCGTGACATGTTGCGTCATCACGGTCATTGGAGGAAAGTTGTCATGATATCGTGACATGTTGCATCGTCAGTAACTGGTGGAAAGTTGTCACGATATCGCGACATGTTGCGCCGTTGGAAAGTTGTCACGATTTCGTGACATGTTGCGCTATCGCGATCGCTGGTGGAAAGTTGTCATGATTTCGTGACATGTTGCGCCATCGCGGTTGCTGGAGGAAAGTTGTCGTGATATCGTGACATGCAGCACCGTCATGATCGTTGGAGGAAAGTTGTCATGATTTCGTGACATGTTACGCCATCGTGATCGTTGGAGGAAAGTTGTCGTGATATCGTGACATGTTGCACCATCGCGGCCGCTGGAGGAAGTTGTCATGATATCGTGACATGTTGCATCATCACGGCCGTTGGAGAAAAGTTGTCGTGATATCGCGACATGTTGCGCCGTCGTGGTCGTTGGAGGAAAGTTGTCATGATTTCGTGACATGTTGCGCCGTCGCGGTCGTTGGTGGAAAGTTGTCGTGATATCGCGACATGTTGTGCCGTCACGGCCGTTGGAGGAAAGTTGTCGCGATATCGCGACATGTTGCTTTTTCGTGGCCAAAGGTGAGAAGGTGTCGCGATATCGCGACATGTCGCATTTTTGGGACCAGTTGCATCATCTGTCCATGCCGATCCCCTGCTAGCTAGTTATTGATTTAGGAGATTTGGCTCCATTGCAAGTCTTCTTCTTCTTTTGTAAGTTTGTGTTCTCTTTGAACTCGGCTGGGAAGAGTCTCTTCCCATATTGTAATTGATCTTTGTTTTAATACAAGTTTTTTCAAAATTTTCAAAAAAAATAATCACTGAAATGGAAGGAATCAAATCCCACATATCATAGGTGTTGGGAGGAGGTGCAATAAGAATCATTTTAAATAATATAGAAAAGACAAGTGCCACTTGGCATTTCCATTCCATAATACACCAAGCTTATTATGGTATCCACATACATAGCCTTTGGAAGAACCAAAAAACATTTAAAGCAAGTAGAAAGTCACTATTTAAAAGAGCACATAGAGTGACAAGGAAACTAGCAAAGGAGACATGATTACTCACTGAAGAAGGACTAACTTTGATATGAGTTCAAGGTACATATAGTGCACATAATAGTCAAGGGAAAAGAGTGATTTTACAGCACATATTCAGTGAGCATTCAGTTGGATAAAGGCATACAAACCAGCCTATCTACAAGAATGATAAAGTACACAAGCAAGGTGAAGAGTAACAAAAGTAATCAGCCTTGCAAACAAGATACATTCCAAGCAACTTACAAACCATAATCAAGCATCAAGAAGGTGAAAAATATTTGTAGTCATATTGAAAGTTTGATATCAAGTGCATTATATATTCTAGAAATATTTAGTAATAGGAGTAAGAAGGTGTTAAAAAGAAATATCTACATAATATATTGGTTATATGAAAGAAATTATTAAAACTAGAAGTATTTAAACTATTTCCATTGCTTCAAGAACATTTGCAAACTTTAAAAACACACAAGGAGATATAAGTATTAGAAAAATATAGTTTACAAATAGTTAGTATTTCTAGAACTTCTAATTAGGGATATATGAGGAATCCTACTTCAATTGAATTTATAGAAGTTTAGAAACCTATCATTGCATTGAATAATAGTTGAATATTATTGCCTACATTTATACTATTTGGAAGATCAATATTATTAATCTCATGTTTAAAGGAAAGAGACAAAAAAATTAACTACATACTTTATTGGTAAAGAAAAGTTATTCAACTTTTAAAATTGCATTTTTTAAGGGATTTCTACAAATCATTGGTTGCAAGAGATAGAGGTGAATCATATTTATACCATATATCATTACTAGGGATATATAAGGTAGTCTACTACAAAGGATTCATCAAAATATTTCTAAAATAGAAACTAAGAGAAATGTCTACGTCAAGTAATACAATAAACAATGAAATGAACACTATTAGAAAATAAAGAGAAAGTTTCATAAAAGGTAGAATAAATAATTCACTTATAAAGTTTGAAGTAAACTTAGACCCTACTTAAAAAATGATACATAGTGAAGCTTTAAAATATAGATTTGGAAAAATGGAACATTACTACATTCTTGACTCACTGAAGCAATCGATAATGGAAATAATGAAATTAAAATTCCTTTAGAATATGGAAGCATATTATATATGGCACTACTTACATTCAAATGTTATATGAAGAAACACATGGTTATACTCAGAGGGGGGTGAAAATTATAAGATAAAACTTTTCTCTTTTCTTACCAAATCAATAACTTGAAATAATATCAATGCAGTAATGAAACAATGCACAAATCACCACACATATAAGAGACAAATATTTTACATGGTAACACCCTCTCGGAAGAAAACCACGGTAAAATATTTCTTATATTTTTCTTTAATAAATTTTATGGGTACCAACCCATAAGAGATACCAATCCCATATACAAGGTCATGGGCAACAACCCATAGGAGACACCAATCCCCTATCCAACTTCATGGGAACCAACCCAAATGAGATACCAATCCCCTATCCAAGTTCATGGGCACCAACACACAAGAGACACCAATACCCTTTACAAGTTCATGGCCACCAACCCATAGGAGACACCAATCCCTTATACAAGTTCATGGGCACCAACCCATAGGAAACACCAATCCCCTATCCAAGTTCATGGGCACAAGCCCATAGGAAACACCAATCCCCTATAAAAGTTCTTGGGCACCAACCCATTTATTTTTTTTTCAAAAAATGATCATAACCACTACTAAAATATGTTCCCAAATCTACTCACAAACATTGCTCAAATATGCTCCTAAATATGCTCACAAATACTTCTCAAATCTACTCTAAAATCTGATCAATAATGGCATCAAATTCTTCACCTTTTCTTGAGTTTGCTTTCTTCAACTAAAAGCAATTCACACATATTCTACCCATAATTCGTTTAACCTCCTGAACATATAGAGAATGATATACTGGTGTTGGAAGCTTCAAATGGCCAAAATATCCTTCACATTCATTAAGTCTATCACTTCCACATGTCTCACATTTATTACATTTTAAAGGTAGCCCAATTCTAGCATTAGATAACTTACTTGCATGTTGAATTGGAGATGCTAATACCTTGCTTTCACTCTTTTATACTTCATGTTATGGCATCAAAATATGATCAATTTTGGTCATCAATTTTTGCTCTCAAATCTGACTCAATAATGATGATATTCCTTTTGTTTGTGCTTTCCAAATCTGCCTTAACAAATTATTTTCACTTATTTTCAAGTGTAGTAAAATCACAATGGGTCAACAATAGATTGCACAAATCTAGCCCCAATCAAATTTGAAATTCAAACTATCACTATAGGATCCTTTAGATTTCTACCACGTGATGCGCAAAGTGCCTGCACCCTCCAACTGGGCATGCTCGTGTATAGCCAAATGTCATGGGCACCATGAGGTGCTCACAATAAACAATTCATGCATGAGCTCTTTTATTATGTCCCACACCCTTGGTAGGGTAGATGTGGGATTTACAATTCCCATGAAATATGTCAACCAAAAGTAAAACCGTCTACCAAAGATTATATTGTCCTCGCTATTCTATCAACCTTAGCAAATTTGAAATATGTTACTTGCATGTTTTTCTCCTTGTGCTTGAAGGTAATTTCCTACTCACTTTCATTGTGACATTCACTGGACGAATAGTCTCACAATATTCATACTTGTGATGAATAACTTGAATATTTCAACTTTACTCCATCCCTTAGCATTCAATAGTCTCTTTGGCTTCGTTCAATGGTGCTTGAATCTAAAACTCTTTCTTTCTCCTAGTTGGTGACTCCATGTATGCAGAATCCAATGGACTTTACTTGCTTCATGTACTAGTGCTAGCTCACCACACTTTACTGCACCACTCTGAATATTTGTTTTAGAGATGTTCGTAGCTTTTATATTAAAGACTATCGAATGAAACCTTTTTGTTATCACCGCTCCTCAACTATACCCCAGATATTCAATGATGGTGATCTTATCTTCAATATTTGCTCTATTATATGATGCTTGGATTGCAAGCTCCTTGCCTCTAGACATAAAAAAAAATCACCACTATGTATTCAATTTTCAAACCTTAAATGGTAATGCATAGCTCCAAGTATCTCACTGTTGCTCCTCTCCAAAAATGCTTGGCTTGACTCAAGCTTGATTGCCTTGTGTTGTGGTCCTTCTGGATGCTTCACTTTCTCATTGATTGCTCGTTATGCATCGTGAAAAATATCTTCTCAATATATGGCTTTTCCATCAATTAAATGGTGCCTTTGGTGTTGCTATACTACAGTGAGGTGCATGAATTCCATTGACTTTCCTCCTACAAATTCGTGAGACTTTCATCAGTGTTGTCTTCTACCTTTTATTTCACAACTTTGGTGTTCTTATTTCACTACAAACACAAAACCTCCTTGATGTCTTTGCTAGCTACACACTTTGATGTCTCTCTAGATATTATTAATATTCTCTCCTTCAATGTTTGATATTTTCTAGCATTGTCTAAGACTTTTCATGCTCCATCAATACTGTGCTTGAAACAATATCTGTTCTACAAATTCCTCATTGCCATGTTGTCACTCTCATAATATTATTTCACTGATCACATAGTCTCCATGGTGCTATGTATATCAAAGATATTCGATCAATCATTACCTCAAAAATAAATTCTAGCCTTATATTAATATGTAAACATTTTCACTTGCTTTTGGTGCCCAAGGTCAACCCACTTTATTTTTCAATAATATTTATATTTAAATATTTTGATCAAACATTTATTTTTATTTTAAAACATTACTTTAATATTTAAATATTTAATTTAAATATTAAAGCATACATCACCACTTTAATATTGAAGCATATAATGGTGCCTTTGACATCAATGACAACTCAATATTTCTAACAATCTCCCCTTTGTCATTGATGGAAACCTTGCAAAGAAAATTGTCTTTTATTGCAATAGGATCACAAACTACCCCCCTTGACAAGCTCCTCCCCCTTAATCTAATTCTCCCCCTTTGACATCAATGGCAAAGGCTCCTTGAGGATGAAGGATAAGACACTTGACAATGCCCCTTACTACCTGGTCTTCTTGATATGTTCAGTGATGATATGGGAGTGAAACTACTCCCAAATTACAATGCTCCTTTTCTTGTTCCATTTTATTTTTCTAAACTTTGGAGGACATATCCTTTTGAACAATTTGTCCATCCTCCTTCTTACTTGATTTTGGTAGTTCAGGGAACACCGTTCTACACCATCTAGTTGTATGTCCAAAATTATTACATTTGTAATAAATTATGTTGTAATCCATGAGAGGTGCAAATGAATTGACATTCCTCTTGGTGAAGCCAAAATAATTTTTAGCATGAACCCTACAATGTACAAATTTATGACCAAAATGGTTACATGAAAAACAATAACCTCAAAAGAAATATTGAAACTTGTCTGATTGCCTTGGAGGATATGATCGTATTGTTCTCTCATTGTTGTTTTTGTGATGGACCTTGTTCCTTGATGATGCTTTGTTTTCTTCCTTCTCGATGCTTCCACTTCTCAACACATCAGCATAGGTCTTAGGATCTTATTTAATTATTTTCTTTGATGCCTCTATTAATTTTGAGCTTGACTCCCCCTTTTATTTCTTTTGACCTTCTCCACAAACAAGTCCAGTATTTATAACCAAAGATCTTTATTCTTTGATAATATCATCCAAACTTTATGTTATTTTCTCAAGCATAATATTTTTTTGTAGCTTAAATTAGATTCTTCCACTTCCTTCCTTAAAGAAACAACTTCATGTTTTAGTTTTTCACATTCCAACTCTTTTGCCTTTAACTGCTCAACCATACCTTCTTCAATTTACTTTACCTCTTCAACTTTAACTTTCAAGTCAATGAGTTCTTGCGATAACTTTACCTTTGTCATCTCATCCTCTTGTACTTGAGTCTTCAATATTGATTTCTTCTTTCTAAGCCTTTTCAACTCTTCAAGAGCAACAACAAGTTCCTCTTCTATGTCAACTATGGCTTCCTCTTCATTTTATGGATCTCTCTTTTCTTGATTTTTGTCAACTAGAGCATCTTCTTTCTCATCTATATCCAAAAATAGGATTTCTTATCTTTCACTATCGAAGAGTATTTCATCATTGTTGGAATAAATGCTTGCTTCCTCAACATAAAGACTCTTATTTTACCTTTGAAATATCTTCTTTTCATGCTTGATTTGATCATGCCTATTTTTATTTTCATGATAAAATTTTCTTTCTTTATTTTTATTGTATTCCTTTTCTTCTTCACTGCTACTACTTCCAGCTTGTGGGAAATTAGATGCATAGTAATCAATGTTAACATAATTAAAATATATCACAATATGCATACCTTTATGTTTTCTTGGACCCTTCTTATTTATTCACACAAAGTTAGCTTCTTCTTCACTACTTGATTCTTTAATTAACTTTGGTTCTTTATTATTTGTCTTCTTTGAACCTTTAAACACAACCTCCCATTTGGATGTTTTATTTTTTTCAATCCTCATATTATAGGTTGTAAGAATTTTGTGTAGCTCATCCATATTTAAGGTTTTAAGATCCTTCATTTCTTCAATCGTTGAGACCTTTGCATCAAACCTCATAGGAAGTGACCTTAACATTTTTTGAATAATCTTAGAGTCTTCAATACTTTCTCCAAGTCCATGAATGGTATTGACAACTTCATCAATATAGAGTAGATATCTAGAAATATCTTCCTCATATTTCATCTTCAAGTCTTCAAACTTCCTCCTATGGGTTTGAAGTTTTGTCATTTTAGCCTTACCATCTCCTTCATATGTTCTTTGTAGATTGTTCCATATTTATTTTGCTGAGGTGCATTGCATGACTTTCACAAAATCTGATTCACATAACCCACTTAATATTGCATTCATTACCTTGGCATTATTTTCAAATGGTTTCTTGTCATTTTGATCCGTGGCAAGGGTTGCATGTGGTTTGAACCCATTGTAGCACCCTAAAATTGGCGTAGTTAAACCATCAGTAAAAGATAAAAAAATTGAATTTTAACCCCGAAACTGCCCGTTAACCACTCACCTCATTTTTCGTGCTATTTTTAGAAGTTTTTTTGACCATTGGACGATATCATCATCGATCTGATGATATCGTCCCAAATCGGACGAATTCGTATGGAACAGAACATCCAGACGATTTCATCCCAAAACTAAATTTTCATAATTAGCTTATGTTTCAACAACCTCTCCAACTCGGGCGAAAGCATGTATGCACAATTGGAGATTCCTACATTGGATATCTCCCAGATTGGGATGATCCCCAACCTCCTAACCTCCCCCTAATCCTATATAAACTTGGGATTTTCCCAGTTTATCCCCCTGGCTGATCATTTCCCTACAACTTTAGTTTTTGTTGTGTTAGAACATCCTACCCCCCATCATTTGTACTTGTGTTTTCAAGTTTTATTACAGGATCTCACTGTGTTTCAGTCGAAGGAAGCTCGGATCGTCGTAGGTGATTCAACCACAATTTTGGATGATCCTATCGAGATCGGTGATGATGTCGTACAATTGCAGATGATTTTGACTATAGTTCATATTGGGGGAAATCAGAGCCCTGAGTTTGCATTCTCTATATCTTTTTCTTATTTAATTGTGCATTAGATTAATTCACTTATGTTCTGCATCTTGGAGTTCACCTCATTTAGCATATTTGCATGATAAAATTCAAAATAAATTATTAAAACATTGCATCCCATTTGATTTTATATCTGGATTTATCATTTAAGCCTTTATATTCTTATTTCTATCATTTTGTATCATTCTTGCAATTGTATTTTTGGTTTTTGGTGTTTGTTTTCAAGATTGTAGGTTTCTGACGAATTCGTTAGGTCACTAACGATCTTGGCTGATCTCAGACGATCTCCTATGCTCTAGATGATTCTATACAATTACAGATGATCCTGTCATATCCAGGATGATCTGGACTCCTACAAGCTTTAGAATCTTCATCAGACATCAGAAATTAGGTGCACTCTTCTCCATTTTAGATATTTTTTGTATTTAGGATTCATTTATGTTTGTTGTCTTCATATAAACCAAAAATTTCATATAGAATAGCTTAGATTCATTTTGGTCAACCTAGGAATTTGAATGATTAAACATAAAATGAACACATCAAACCCATTCTCAACCTAGGCATGGAAACTGCCACTCAAAGTTTCCTAGTGAACCCCACCATCCGTCAAAAATTCACCCTTATATCCCTCCCTCGAGAGGCGCAACCTTCAAAGGGCCTCTCCGTAAAAGGTATTGTCCCATCCTTCTTGCATCCCCATTTCGGGCACAAATCCTTTAGCCTAAAGGTAAGGGTATGAAAAATTTGGGCGATACATTTTGGTGAACCCGATATGAAACTAAAACACTTTTTGAAAACAAATTAAAAAAAAACACATTATTAAGAACATCTAGAATCATTAGAAAATCGTTAAATTCACATATCACACTTATATGGTAGATTATAATAGAAGACGAGTTGTCACCATAAATGTTGAAAATCAATTAACGGCCATAGAGATTACTTCTGTGCTTAGAGTACCTCAAAAAAATAAAGCCCAATCTTTGTGGGATGAACTTGATAGGAGATTGGGCATTATTGAATTAATATCTGTAGAACTTAAGCAAATTAAGAGGTTTGTCCTAGATATAATCCTGGATCCTGATACAGGTGACTTTGTATCATGAACTTTAGAGAGCGTGCCATAGGTGGTTAGTAGATAAAAGAGCACTTGTGTCTTCTGAATTATACACCTTTGAGGAATACCTTGAGAATGTAGTTGTAGTGCATAAATTTCTATCTCGTATAGAGGATCAAGAAGTTGTTCTTACGGATAGAAAGATATGGAATAGAGTTCCTAGAGTTGTGTTGTATCGAGAGTATTGCCATGAACTTTATTTTTACATGTCAAAGTTTGAAGTAGATCATATTACCATAACACAGTTTTCAAATTCTTGAAAAAACACATCCAATTTGAAGAGGAGCATTTCATGACTCCTGATGAACTTGACCCTATCAATGATATCCATAAACTATTCATAGAAAACTAAGTCATTATTTTTACTATTGTTATTTCTTGCAACTAGCATGTTGTTTGTTATTTTTATTCTCGCAAAATAATAATATAATCACACACAAAAAAAAAACAAAAGCAAAACATTTTCCTTTTAAAGTATTATAGTAGGTATATAGTAAAAATATATACCTCTCAACCCTACCGCATATATATATACGTATATATATTTTCTAAAACCTAAGTTTATCATAATGCCTAGAATTAGGAATGGAAAACAAACCGAAGAAGATGAAGATTGGTTAGGAATACCATTAACTGACTAAAATGTCCCTCTTGAGGACCAAGTTCCGAAAGAAGGAACCCTAGACCAACAAGAAGAAGAGCTTGTTGTAGCAAATGAACAACAAGAAACTATTAGATAGGAAGGATCCTCATCCCCTAAAATGTCTTCGAGAGGAGATATCACTTTTGAAAATATGGAACAATTTTGGAATTTCATTAATACTAATATTGGTGTTTTTAATAGATCAACCCATATGGACAAGGATCAAATTAGTGAAACTCAAGCAACTCTAGAAGAAGTATTTCAAACATGCACTAATCCCTTGTCCTTTATTGATCAAGAGAGTGATCAAGTTGGACCATCCAATTTGGATATGGCAGCTATGATTCAGAACATACAACAACAACAGGTTACCCAACCATCTAAAGTGCCTGTTAATAAGCCTAGGCTAATTCTTGCACAAAATAAACCATCATTTACTACTCTATTTGCCAAGCTCTTGATCAACATGCCTCAAATCAACAAAAACCCAAAACAAAACCAAACACCAATTACCAACAATCTGGGGTACAACATAATACTATTACAAATCCCCTTCATAATACTCTTCCTACCAACACTTTGCATAATAGCAATATAGCATCTAATCCTTATGTCACAACATCATACACTCATAGATCCCATACCTATGTCCCACCGAACCAATATGGTGGACAAACTAGTAATATTGAAACCATGGTGAAACAACTAGTTTCCCTTATGGACCAGATAGATCCCTACCGCCCCTCATACAATTATTGAGAGATGTGTAGTCAACATTTAGATCCTATAGTCGTAGCACAACCATATCCTAAATATTTCCCTATGCCTATTCTTCCCATATATAAAGGAACCGAAGATCCCATAGAGCATCTTCATATGTTTAGGATAGCATGCCATGACATATCACGTGATGACTTGTTATTAATAAGAATATTCCCGAAAAGCTTGGGAGGAATGGCATTAGAGTGGTATTATCAATTACCCACTAATTCTTTGAGGAATTTCGAAGAAACTGCCGAGTCTTTTGTTCATCAATTTAGCGCCTACACCGAAATATATGTGACCATTAAAGATTTGTATAACTTAAAATAGGGCAAAGATGAATGTTTTGCTGATTTTCTAGCTAGGTGGAGACAGTTGATAGTAAAATTGCACTTTGTGTTACCTTATAGGGAGATGTTGGACATCTTTATTAATAATTTGCAAGAGCAACTATCTTATGAATTATCAACTACTACCTTGACCACCTTCGATCAGGCTATAGACTTAGCGCGAAGAGTGGAAGATACTCTCATTAGGAGAGGCCAGCTTAAAAAAAAGATGATGAGAAAACATCCAAAAATCAATATAAGGATAAACAATTTGTGGGTGATGGAGTCATCGATAGAAAAAATATTGGTAATTTTAATGCTACAAAGATAGCGAAGAAGTTTGTACTGAAACCTCCTGATAGAACTCCTCAAGAATTTACTAGGTTAAATCAACCTTTATCAACTATTCTATCGAAATTATTAGAATGAGGTTTGATTCAATTACCAAATATCCAAGAACCTAGTCCAACTATACCCGGATATAGAGCAGATTTACACTGTGACTTCCATAGAGGACATGGACACACTACCAACTCTTGTAAAATATTAAAACATAAAATACAGGACTTGATTTATAACAATGAGATGGAGGTGCAAGACTTTCAACCTAAGCAAAATCCTCCTAATAATGTTCAAAAGAACACCCCACAAAACCAGAATCATAATGCCAATCAGTCATTAGATATATTTTAACATCCCTTACCAAAACATGGCAAGGATATGGCTAATCAAATTGAACATCATAATGTCCCTCCTACTACCCGATATGTAGGAACTATTAGTGGGCATTTACCTGCTTATGATCTTGAAATATTTGACATACCTTTATCCGTGGTTACAACCAGGCCTCTATATAATATTCAGATACCTGATCTTAGTGATACAAAATACGAGACTGAAAGTGATATGGAAATCACATCAAATCAATCGAATAGTTCTGAAGATGAATCAGATACTATTCACCCTATCACTAGTTATATGGTTATAGAAGAACCATTTATAAGAAGAGTCACTACTATAACATCGTCTCATCGATTACTTTATAATGAGCTAGCTATAAACGCTAGACCAAGACCCATTCATCATCCATAGAATAATATTGTGGGTACCATCGGAGCTATTACTAGACAACAGGCTCAAAATTATCAACAAGATCAAATTTAAAATGGTGGATCAACTCCATTTGTTTTGAAGGTTCCTAATAAAGGGAATCATTCACCTAATGTTCAACCTAAACCTCATTATAATATTAATGAACAATTATCAAATATTACAGCTAGAATTTCCCTCTTGGACCTTTTAAGATCTTCTCCTACACATAGAGATGAATTAATGCTCACATTAAGCCAGATGATGGTACCACAAGACATTCAACTTGAAGCCATGGCCAATACTATAATAACTCATGAAGTTGATTGTATTGACTTATGGGATAGAGACATACCTCAACATAGTTTACATAAAGATAACCCCTTGTATATTACTGCTTTAATTGGAGATGTAGCAGTCAAACGAGTTTTGATTGATAATGGTTCATCTTTAAATATCCGCACTTTTGACTTCTACCAAATATTTGGGTTTAGAAGTGATGAAATGAAAAGAACTGATATGATCATAAAATCTTTCAATGAAGAAACACAAGAAACGTTTGGATTTATTACCATTCCATTGCAGGTTGGTCCGAGAACCTTGGATACAACTATGTTTATTGTACATTGCCCTGCATTGTACAATATACTCTTGGGTCATCCTTGGATAAATGTGATGCGAGCTGTTCCCTCAACCTTACATCAATGTGTTAAGTTCAAATTTAAGAATCAATTGGTTACCATTCATGGTTATCCAAGACCCTTTGATATGTGTGGTTTGGCAAAACCTATTGGAGTTCAATTTTGCCCTGCTCTATCATCCACACATCCTAATTATCATTATCCATATAAATGTGTGAAACTTACACCCAAAAAGTCATCTACTTCTTCTCCATCAGTTGCACCTTCACATATAGCTCAACCATCTTCTGAACAAACCGTATTAGGACCTAAGAAAGATCCTAATCCCACAACCAATGTCTCTTGTTCTACTCCTATAACTTCCATACCTTTAATAGACCCATATATCGACTCCTCTACATCGTCTACATCCACCAAATTCATATTTTATGCATCATAAGGCGTAGGGAATGTTCCTTCTACCTCTTATGCTCTTACTGACGAACTCTTACCTGATCTATCTAAAAGTCTTATATCAGAAGAAACGAATGCTTCTATGCAATATTCTCTTATTTTAAATAATTTGCCACCATCTCCTCGTACCTTGGGCCTCCCACAACCTATGGGAAGTATTTACCAATTCAGGAGCTATGCCTTTATTTAGAAGGGATATGACTGGGGTAGAATACCCAGAAACATAAAAAATTGTTATGATGGATATGCTCGATGTTATTTTACTAATGATTATATTAAAGCTAAACCTATAATGCTGAAATTGGGATATAAAGGGAAAGGTTTGGGACCTTTCCAGAATGGTATGAAAGAACATTTTGTGGTAGAATCGTGGCCCGCCTGATGTGGTGTGGGCCTATTTTCTAGTAAGGGTCAGCCATTCCTATTTGAGGATGATGACCAAATTATATGTTACCAAGATTATTTAGATGCACGTGATGCCTTGTGTTTAATAAATAAGACATTCACATGTAATATGCTATCTATAGCTTATCCTGAGATGATCGTTGAATTCGACGATGATTTGGAGGGAGATATCTTTCATGACATCTCTGTTGAGGAATTATTACATAATGGATTTTATTTTGATGGCTCTATACCTAGTATAGCCCAGCTTGAGGCCATGACTCCTCAAGATGAATTATCCAAGCTAACCTTGGAAGAATTACAAGAATTGGGCGTTTCACCCGCCCCACCTAATATTGAGAGAGATATACACATGGAAGTAGAAAATGTCATAAAAATTAACATTGGAATCGAGGATAAGCCCCACATAATCAACATTGGATCAGAATTGAGTCAAGAAAAATAGGATAAATACATTGCATTTATTAAAGAATATGAAGATGTATTTGCTTGGACATATGAAGATATGCCAGGGTTAGACCCTTTTGTAGTTATGCATCACCTATTGGTGCACCCGGTTGCTAAACCTGTTAAACAGAAACTTAGAAAAATGCATCCTAAAGTGGCCTTACTAGTCAAAGGGGAGTTAGAAAAACTCCTAAATGTTATTTTTATACAAGCCATTGATTATTCTGAATGGATATCGAATGTAGCTCCAGTAACTAAGAAAGAAGCTACTAAGGTTAGGGTTTGTATAGACTTTAGAGATATTAATGGTGCATGCCCTAAAGATGATTTTTCCCTTCCCAATATGGATTAGATCATTGATTTTACTGTTGGGAGTGAAATGATATCCTTAATGGATGGATATTTTGGTTATAATCAGATCAGGATAGCTCCTGAAGATTAGGTTAAAACAACCTTTATTACCCCTTGGGGGACTTTCTGTTGGAAAGTGATGCCATTCGGGTTGAAGAATGCAGGTGCAACCTATCAACGATCCATGACTTATATATTTCATGATATGATGTATGATATACTACATGATTATGTAGATGACATTATAGCTCATTCTACTGAAGAAGATGACCATTTAGATGACTTGAGAAAAGTATTTTATCGGTTAAGGGAATATCTTATCCGATTGAATCCAACCAAATGTATATTCAGAGTTAAGTCATGTAAATTATTGGGGGTTATAGTTTCTTTACGTGGCATCAAAATTGACCCTCTCAAGATTACGACTATCACTGATATGCCCGCACCTACAAATATATCTGAATTACGGAGTCTACAAGGTAATCTTCAAGCTATCCATTGCTTCATCGATAAGCTGGCAGATAAAACTGGACCCTTTATTAAGCTTCTTAAGAAGGATTTCTCTTTCCATTGGGACAACAAATGTCAGGAAGCATTTGAACTCCTCAAATAATATCTTCTTAACCCACCTGTACTTTCACCACCTAAACCTGATCGCCCATTTATCTTGTATATTTTTGCTTTAGATTTTGCTTTAGGAGCTATGTTAGCTCAACTTGATGATGAGAAAAGAGAGCATGCTAATTATTACATTAGTAGAACATTAATTAGTTATGAAACCCGCTACACAACATTAGAGAAGTTATGTCTAGTAGTCATATTTTCTACATAGAAACTACACCATTATATGCTCAGTCAAAAAACATACGTTATTGCTAAATTCGATGCCTTGCGGTATCTCATGAGTCGACCTTATTTATCTGGTCGCACAACAAAGTGGGTTCTTGCGCTAAGCGAGTTTGAACTCACGTTTATAGGACAGAAGTCTGTTAAGGGTCAAATCATAGCAGATAAATTAGCTGCTGCACCCTTAGAATCCACCCATCCCCTCGTCATTAAGTTTCTTGATGAATGCCTTAAACTAGAGGTAGATCATTTAGAGAAATGGTCCTTATACTTTGATGGAGCCCGATGCATGAGTGGGGCTGGTGTAGGTATTATTTTGATATCTCCATAGAAACATCTCATACCTCTATCCTTTAAATTAAAATTTTCCTATACTAATAACACTGTTGAATATGAGGCTTTCATCCTTGGATTATGAGCAACCTTGGCACTAAAAATTAAAAATATATTAGTTTTCGGTGATTCTCAACTTGTTATAAATCAAATTAATGATGTTTATCAGACTAGAGATGATAAATTACACCCATATAAAGCATATGTATTACAATTAATATCTTTATTTGATCAAATTACCTTGGAAGATATTCCTAGAACTAGCAATCGTGCGGCTAACGCCATGGCCGCAGTCGCATCTCTTTTACCCTTGGAGTTAGATGACGAATATGCTACCATTATTATTCATCGAACACAGGAACCTGTTTCAATTAAATCATGCTTGGAACCTTTTGACGTGTTTCTAATAAAAAAAACTACTCCTAAACTTTGGTACACTGATATTCTCAATTTTCTTCAAAATGGGACCTTCCCTAAAGGTTTTAATAGAAACCAGTGTCGGTTATTACGTAGATGAGCAAGTCGCTTCATCATAATTGGCAATACCTTATATAGAAGATATTTTGAAGGTATCCTATTGAGATGTTTGAATCTAGAAGAGTCTAGATTAGCTTTGAGTGAAGCCCATGATGGATCTTGTGGGGGAAACTTTAGTGGTAGCACCATTGCTAATAAGCTCCTTAGGATAGGATATTTTTGGCCTACCATGGAGAATGATGCACATGATTACATGTGCCATTGTGACAAGTGCCAAAAACACACTGACCTTGTCCATGCATCTGCACAAGAACTACAAGCTATTTCATCTCCTTGGCTCTTTTCAAAATGGGGCTTAGACATCATTGAAAAAATTAATCATGTGTCATATGATGGACACAAATTCATCATAAGCACTACTGAGTATTTTACGAAGTGGGTTGAAGCTATGCCCTTAGCTTCTTGCACTGGAACTCAAGTTTTCAAATTTATTTTTAATCAAATTATTTGTAGGTTCAAAATTCCTGCAAATATCATCTTAGATAATGAAACTTGTTTCAAAAATAAATATGTAAAGAAACTATGTCAAAAATATAAAATTCAACATCGTTGGTCCACTCCCTATTATCCTTAGGGTAATGGCCAAGCAGAAGCATCTAATAAAACATTAATTAAAATCCTCAAAATATCGGTCAATAAATCTGGTCGTGATTGGCACATTCAATTATATCCTACTTTGTGGGCTTATCGAACTAGCATTCGTACTCCCATGGGCACTTCACCTTTTGTTTTGGTTTATGGCACTGAAGCTATTTTTCCCTTTGAATTAGAAGTTCCTTCTTTGGCTCTGCTACTTCAAGATACTGAAGTAGGAGATGAATATCGTCTTTGGTAGATTTAGTCAGCTGGAACTCCTATATGAGAAGTGCATTAATACTTTGGAGCATCTTCGTGCCTACCAGAACAAGCTCAAATGAGCATATCTCAAGAAAGTTCATAATCGATCCTTTGAGATCAGCGACCTCATCTTAAAAGAAAATAAAAAAAATACTAATGCAACTAAAGACCTTAAAGGTAAATTTGAGCCTAACTGGCTTGGGCCATATATTATCACTGCTAAATTTGGATCGGAAGCATACAGGTTAGCTACCTTAGATGGTAAAGATATTAAAAAACCTATGAACATTATGCATCTTAAGCGCTATTATGCATAAATATGGTAATTCCATCACTGTATATATTATACATATTGTCTTATTTTAGTAATTCATATAAAAATTTCAAAAACAGTAATATTATGTATTATCTTAATTCATAAATTAAAATCAAAATATAAAAAAATCAAAATCATCAAAATCCTCAAAAACATCTTCTATTTTTGCACCTATCAATTCTTGAAGTATTGCAGTTATATTTTTAGTTATTTTGGATAAATTAGCATTTATTTGGAATCCCTCACTTTCACACTCACATGAATAAATATCTTGATCTTATTTGGTATGATTATTAATCTCTCTTATATCGAAGTCCATAGTTGAATTAAATAAAGTTTTGAGCATAGAGAACTGATCTTGTTATTTACTTGAACCAAGTACACCTTTTCACATTAAAATGATTTCATTGCAAATTCAAAGTGATGCTACACAGTAGAAGTGGTCTCTTGAGCGAAAAGTCTCCCCTGCTATCCTATCATGCACATGGTCTAGAATATTTGAGAATTGACAAAAGGACAAGCTCACCCCTACCCAAAATAAAAATCCCTTGCTCTACAACAAATCCGAGCAAGTATCCCTAGTATAGAAAGAAGAACAAAAAAAAAGGAAATTCAAGAAAAATCATGAGAAAAAGAAGCATTGTTTCAGTATCATTTTGTACCACCTCAGCAATATTTCAGCATTATCTCAGTGTCAAGCAAAAATACAAAAAAAAAAGAAAGCAAAAAGCAATAAATCCCTTTCCCTACCCTTTGAAAGAAAATAAGGGTGAATGATCTTGAATATTTGGAATCCTCAATTATTCGAAAACTGTGAGGTAAGCCCCATAACAGGTGGTTTATGCCCAACCTTCTTGGCCTTGGGTAACTCCTAGCGTGGTGATATGTTTGTCACATTAGCAACCTTCTTTTGTACAGACCTATGTTTTCTCATGGATCATCTAGCTCTTGATGACCCGACTTACATAGTAGTCTGGTACGGTTACATGCATATAAATCATGGTCAACGAACACTCATTTGGTTAATTCAAATTACTTGTATCAAATTATCTTGCTCAAAATTGGTAAATGAACAATAAAATTGCACACACATTTGTGTTTGAGAGATTTTGTATCATTATGATATATTAAGATCGGCAATGAACTCACATATGCACATGGGGTTCCTTATAAATCTAAATTTTGTGTTTGAGATAATTTAAAATATTTATGCAAATCTTCTGGAATAATTTGATTTTCTTACTTGAGAATATTGGCTTAGCGTAAAAACAATTAAATACATTTTTTCAAAAATCCAAAATTTCTTTCAAAGCATGTTCAAAAATCTAGCAATAGAGTCACATTTATATATTTTTTACTTTCTCAATGATGGTATAGTTCCTAAACCTAAATTGGAATTTATGCCTAGTGCAAGTCCTCATTTTTTTATTTTTTATCTCAAAATCAAAAATCAACTATGCAATAAAACTATTACATCAATTTCTTCTTTGGATTTCGTGATGATGGTATAAGTCTATACCTAAAATTCTATGCCTAGCGCAAGCCATCGTTCTAATTTTATCTCTCATTTATTTAATCCATAAAATCATATGGCTTAAATCATTATGTTACACAATTGTGCTTTAAAAAGAACGAAAACTTTTCTATTTCATTTCATTATGTCAACATCCAGTTTTGCGACGATGGTATAATTCCTAGGCAATTGTTCAAATTTATATCACACTTAGGAATTTTATGCCTAGAAAAAATAATATTTTTAATATTTCATGCATAATATTTTCATGGAAATCTGAAAACAAATCATCACCATCATAATTGTTCATCATCACAACACAAAGTATTAAGAAAGTCTCTTAAGCACCCTTTTACTTTTAGCAATATTTCTCTCATACCGGGATTAGCTTGATGACCTAGCGAGCAACGACTCCATGAAATGGTCATGTAACAATGACAATGTCCTTTGAAATTATTGTTAGAAGTAACTTTATTTTTCATCAAATCATACCACAACAACCAATCTGTTTACATCAGATTATTTCATTTAAATTTTATAGTATGACATAAAATTATAATATTTTCAACGACATAATTACATGAATAATAAATCAACCATTAAAATATTAAAACATCATAAAACATATGCACAAGTCATATCACAAAAAGAACATATATATATATATATATATATATATATATATATATATATATATATATATCAAGAAGTCCATACATCATATCAAAATAGATTGATATGCCACAATCTATACCCTGGCATACTCAATCCTCTCAAAAATATATGGTCTATGTACAATGAGCAACTAGTCTCGAGAAGCCCTCGAGCTCTCAGCCTCATCTCCTCTCAGAGTTCATGTTGTATCGTGGGTCCTCAACATCGATCGTGATGATATCCTCAACGACTCCATCCTAATCGGATCTACCATGCTGGATAGCAATGGTATTATTTGCTCATCTAGAACCACATGATAGTACAACCCTTGGTAGAACACGATCTGTGCAACAGCCTGTGCCAACTCTAGAATGCTCACCCCTCTGCTCTGAGCCCTGTGCTGTGTCACCTCATACTGAAGAGTCTGCACTTGAGCTTGTATGCGGGCATTCTCCGCCTAGAGAGCTATCATCTCGATGCTCTCCACCACCTCTACACCCTTGCCCTTATCGGGTGATGGTGGCCTATCACTCTACTAAGAAGGGAGTCTCTCCCTCCTCTTCGATTGTTGCTATCTCTCTAGAGCCTATGGTACTCTTTGGCGTCTCTCCTGAGGAGGTCATCATTGATCCCTCCATATATGACCCCTCGCTACACCAATGGCAGCCTGGGATCACCTCTCCATCCATTGCACTACAACGTACATCGGACCCTATGCCCTCGTCATCCGAGGAGGGTGGATTCGTGCATACCAGGAATCATACCTGTTTGATACCCCCATTTTGTCCCTATCTACTGGCTGAATGGGGGTATCATCAGTATCCTGACTCTAGAACCGCTACATGTCTAGAGCCCCACATAGTCTGGAAGTACTCATAATCCCTAAGAGAAGGGATCCCATACTATAGACCAAACTACCTCAAAACTTGGTCATAGAGGTGGAGCTCTACCTCTCCCAACTCTATCCTCAACCAGATGACTCACCTAATGTGAGCCAACTCCTGTCCATCCTCTACCCACCCTGGATGCTCTCTCCATGGTCTCCAGGTGATATGATCTAGGGTGAGGTCATCTAGCAACCTTCAGGACATCGATAGATCTATATGCCACTGTGACCCTCTCTGGAGCCACCAATAGAAAACTCGAGATCTTTCTTAGTCAACTCCTATCAGTGGAAGCCCTATCGGCCTCTGCACCATAATGTGCTCCCAGCACCAAACTTGTAGTAGCGATGTCAGCACCAGACATCAACCTCCCTTGTATACAACCCCGTAAAGGATCCTATATAAGCGGCATAATACAAAGCTACCCCAAAAAAACTAGTATTCGTGGTCTCTCATGTTGTAGACCACATCTAATAGGAGCCACGATAACCTGCATCCACTTTGGTGGCATAGAAGAAGGCCACCCACCACCCTTGCCAAAACTTGGGTTAATCAAGATTCCCTAGGCATCTGCCTCAAAGCATTGATGTTCACTCTGCCCTTCTCCAGGGTGAAGCTTGGGTCACTACACAATCTCATCATGGTGTGGCCCTGATTAGCCGAAGGAGTCATGAAACAGCCCATGTATGGGGATCCTCAAGATCCTCCATACATCCTCTAGAGTGGGATTCATCTCCCCTATTGGTAGTCGAAAGCAGGATGACTCTGGATACCATCTCTCTGCTAGGGCTATCAGTAGCCCCATGTCTATAGGAATTTTTGGCATCTCTACCACATGCTACAGTCTGACCTCTGGTAGTCTATCTTGCTCAGCTTGATCGAGCATGGCTAAGTCATCCTTGAGACCCTATTATTTCCACTCTCAACTCTTTAGAAATCCCCTCTGCAAAATAAATAATAAAACAACAAAAATCATTAATACATAATCATTAAAATCAATTAAAATAAATTTCATCTCATAAAAAAAAGATATCACCCATTATTGGATGATATCGTACCAAATTTAGTTAAATCATCCTTAATAGGATGAAATCGTCTCCGATTATTCAATTTGGGGATCGCCTCTTATTGGACGTGATCGCCCCTATTTCTCCGATTTCGTCCTCAGACAAAATCGGTGATATAGGGATGATTTCGGTGAAAGTGGGGCGATTTTGTCCCGACGTCGTTGACGGCCTAAAAACGATCATGATGCTAAAAAATAATTAAAATTCAATTAAAAAATTAAACAAATCAAGCTAAAAACATAGTACACTAGGTTTAGATCCTTACCCACAATACGCACCGGACCTTTGTCAATTTGTGTGTCATTTCTACCATTTTGCCTACAGAGTTCTAAAATAGCGAAAGTGAACAGTAAAAATGAATTAGGGTTTTACCCTATTTTTCCTATTTTTATTTAAAAACAACATTTTTTTTAATTTTTGTTTTTCACGCTTTTACCTCAAATGTTCGATTTGGGTAAAAACTCGGAGGGGGCACCATAGCAAATAATTGTACGATTCAACCTAGAATCGTCGTCTAAAAAATGGAATAAATTTTTGCTTTCTCGTAAAGTGTGAAGAACTCATCTTTAACGCATTTTCTTCAAAAAATATGCTAAATAGGGGGCTAAATGTAGCACCCTAAAATTGGTGCAGTTAAACCATCAATAAAATATAAAAAAGTTGAATTTTAACCTCAAAACCGCCCATTAACCACTCACCTCATTTTTCATGTCATTTTTAGAAGTTGTTTTGACTATTGGACGATAACGTTGTCGATCTGACGATATCGTCCCAAATCGGACAAATTCGTCTAGAACAGAACGTCTAGATGATTTCATCCCAAAACCAAAATTTCATAATTAGCTTGTGTTTCAACCTCTCCAACTTGGGCAAAAGCGTGTATGTGCGGTTGAAGATTCCTACATTGGAGATCTCCTAGATTGGGATGCTCCCCAACCTCCTAACCTCCCCATAATCTTATATAAACTTGGGATTTTCCTAGTTTATCCCTCTGGCTAATAATTTCCCTACAAATTTAGTTTTTTATGTGTTATAACATCCTATCCCCCATCATTTGCACTTGTGTTTTCAATTTTTATTGTAGGATATCATTGTGTTTCAGTCGGAGGAAGCTTAGATCATCGCAGGCGATTCAACCATAATTTCATATGATCTTGTCGAGATCGGTGATGATCTCGTATGATTGCAGATGATTTTAACTACAGTTCAGATTGGGGGCAATCAGAGCCCTGAGTTCGCATTCTCTATCTCTTTTTCTTATTTAATTGTGCATTAGATTAATTCACTTATGTTCTACATCTTGGATTTCACCTCATTTAGCATATTTGCATGATAAAATTTAAAATAAATTATTAAAACATTGCATCCCATTTTATTTGATATATGGATTTATCATTTAAGCATTTATATTCTTATTTCTATCATTTGGTATCATTCTTGCAATTGTATTTTTGGTTTTTGGTGTCTGTTTTCATGATTGTAGGTTTCTAACGAATTTGTCAGGTCGTTGATGATCTTGGTTGATCTCAGACAATCTCCTATGATCTGGATGATTCTGTACAATTACAGATGATCCTATCATATTCGAGATGATCTGGACTCCTACAAGCTTCAAAATATTCATTAGACATCAGAAATTAGGTGCACTCTTCTCCATTTTAGATATTTTATGTATTTAGGATTCATTTATGTTTGTTGTCTTCATATAAACCAGAAATTTCATATAGAATAGCTTAGATTCATTTTGGCCAACCTAGGAATCTAAATGATTGAACATAAAATGAACACATCAAACCCATTCTCAACCTAGACGTGGAAACTAACACTCAAATTTTCCTGGTGAACCCCACCATCTATCAAAAATTCACCCTTATACCCCTCCCTCGAGAGGTGCGACCTTCAAAGGGCCTCTCCATCCGAGGTATTATCCCATCCTTCTTGCATCCCCCTTTTAGGCACGGATCCTTTAGCCTAAAGTTAAGGGTGCAAAAAATTTGGCCGATACACCCATCCACAATAGATTGCCATATATCGTAGCCATGTGCTATCAAATATGTTCACATCCTCATACTCTAGAAAGCATAGTTAGTCCCATTGAACAATGGAGTCCTATTTGACAAAAAATGTTCATGGTAAGCCATGCGTGTTCTTGTAAGATCTTCCTTCAAGCGGTTAGGCTTTTACAAAGGAATCTTCTCTTATACCAATTGAATAAACACACACTTATATTGAGCGAGGGGATGAATAGTATAAGATAAAACATTTTTCTTTTCTTCCCAAAGCAATAACTTGAAATAATATAAATGTAGTAATGAAATAATGCACAAATCACCACACAATTAAGAGAATTTTTTTACATGGAAACACCCTATCTGGAGAAAACCATGGTAAAATATTGCTTATATTTTTCTTCAATAAATTTTGTGGGCACCAAAACATAGGAGACACAAATACCCTATACAATTTCTTAGGCATCAACCCACAGGAGACACCAATACCCTATCCAACTTCATGGGCACTAACCCATAGGAGAAACCAAACTCCTATCCAAGTTCATAAGCACCAACCCATAGGAGACACCAATCCCCTATACAATTTCATGGGCACAAACCCATAGGAGACACCAATCCCCTATCCAAGTTCATGAACACCAACCCACAGGAGACACAAATCCCCTATACAAGTTCATGAGCACCAAACCACTTATTTTTTATCCAAAAACTAATCACAACCACTACTCAAATCTATTCCCAAATATGCTCACAAATACTGCTCAAATATTATCCCAAATATGCTCACAAACATTGCTCAAATCTGCTCCAAAATCTGATCAATAATGACATCAAATTCTTCACCTTTTCTTGAGTTTGCTTTCTTCAACTAAAAGAAATTCACACATATTCTACCTAGAATTTGTTTAACCTCCTAAACATATAGAGAATGATATACTAGTATTGGAAGTTTCAAATGGCCAAAATATCCTTCACATTCATTAAGTTGTCACTTCCACATGTCTCACATTTATTACATTTTAAAGGTAGCCCAAGTCTAGAATTAGATAACTTACTTGCATGTTGAATTGGAGATGCTAATACCTTGCTTTCACTCTTTTATACTTCACATTATGGCATCAAAATCTGATCAATTTTAGTCATCAATTTATGCTCTCAATAATCATGATCTTCCTTTTGTTTGTGCTTTCCATATCTGCCTTAACAAAATTATTTTCACTTCCTTGTAAGTGTGACCAACTCACGGTGGGTCAACAACAGATGACATAAATCTAATCCCAATAAAATTTGAAATTTAAACTATCACTGTAGGATCCTTGTTAGGATCTTAATCCTAACTTTTATTATTATTAATTTCATTCATTTAATTAATGGACCATCGCGTCCTTTCACCATCATGACTATTATATAGGTTTATATATGCATTTATAGGTGTCATTGGGCATCGAAGAACATAAATATTTATATCTCCTTGTGATCACTTGGAAGGGTGACCTCCATTTTAAACAATGATTCAATAAAAATAATTTTATTTTATTCATTTGCTTTCATTTTCTACTTTCTTCCATTGATCTCCAATTGCTAGGAACTAGGTTCCTAACAACTGATATCAAAGCAGGATCCATCAGGTCCTTTCACCACCATTTTTTTCAATTTTTTTCCACCATATTTGTTCATTCACTGCCAAGTTCACTAGCATCATCAACGTCTTAATACGTTTTCCATCCACACTGTCCACCCACATTGTCCATAGTAGACCCACAACTCACACAAACTCCATTAAAGACATCAATAAGAAAGAGAACCAAACTTTATAGCACTACTAGCAAACGAACGTAGGCATCATAGGTTAAAACCAGTACAAAAGGTATAAATGAATAATATACGTGCCAAGAAATTGATTGAAGCCCTCAAAACAACATCATATATTCTTGTTGTCTCCGATCAGGTACCAAATAGAGAAAATCAATAAAAAAATTCACAAAAAATCTTTGTAGCATTAATTTTACATTTTTCGGTAAACCATCAAAAATACCATGAAGAATTATAAAAAATACATGATAATATAAAGTTTAAATAATAATAATAATAAATTGATAGCACTCCCACTTTTCTGACTCCAGCGAAAGGGTAACAAAGCATAAAAAAATTTTAAAGCCTTAAAATTTTTATCCCACATGCAGTAATAATTTGATATATAATGGTTTAAAAGAGCAAATATTTATATACCAAATTGTGACTTCGGTCATACTAGTCAACCAACCCTCACACGGTCGAATCCACTCCTAGATGTGACACTTGTCTCAAATCCACCTCACCTCGCTTAGCGTGCCCGACCTTCACCTTTCTGTATACCCCTTTGCTCTGCCTCACCTTGCATGCCCCACCTTCGCTTGTCATATACATCTCTGCTCCACCCCACTCTTTGTACCTCTCACTTCCACCTTGCACTTGTGCCAGTCATCGATTACTATCATAGTCATCAAGCCCACCAAAAGTTCAAAAAAATTTATCGCAAACATTCAAAATTCCTGCCATAGTTGTTAAATCCTGCCAAACCTTAAAATAAAATTCAAAAATGGGAACTATCGATCTCAGGAGATTCTCAAATACACGCAAAATGGATCTTAGGAGATTGTGACCCCACAAATTGGATCTATCTAGAAGACCAATATTTTTACCTCTATCAAATCCATAAAGTCCAAAATATTCACATTACATCCTTCCACCTAGAAAGCACTGTTATGCAATGGTAACAATGGTAAAAAAAGACAAATGGCATCCCCACATGGAAAAAATTTACAAAAATATATAATGGTATGATTTAGCCCAAGCAAATTTGAGGATTTCATAGGAGCCCTTACCAAACTCTGCCAAACCACTACAGTATGGGAGTACCAAGCTCAATTTAAGAAATTAACAAATTTTACATCAAGGCTAGATGCATCATTCTTCCAAAGTTGCTTTATTAGTGGTTTAAAAGAAGACATTCAATTAGAAGGGTAAATTATCAATTCTACCAACATGTTGCACACTATTGCATCAGCCCAAATGGTGGAAGAAAAAATCAATAACCAACGTTGACCCGAGAGACAATCAATAAAAAAATCTCAAAATTCCTACACCACCATAAATCTAAATAGATTTTTACCAATTAAAATAACTAGCCTTGAAGAAATGAAGGAAAGAGGAGAAAAGAGCCTTTGTTTCCATTATGATGAGAAATTTATTTCCAACCATAAATGCAGTACCCCAAACTCTATATATTAGATACACTTGACCAAGGTAATCCCAAAGAAGAAGATATTATTGAGGTAGAAGTAGTGATAGAAACTCTAGAAGATAATATAGAGGACACACCTAAAATTTCCTTTAACACCCTTACTATTTTCTCCTCCCCTATTCCTAACTGGCTAGACCAAGTCCATGAAGAATGGTTTAATGATCCTACCATGAACACATTAATTCAACAACTTCAACATAACTCTACTAGTAAACCCCACTACTCTTGGAAATATAACATACTTAGGTACAAAGGGTGTATTTTCCTATCTCCTACATATTCATATCATACCAAACTTCTCCATGAGTTACATGCCATGCCCATGGTAGGACACTTAGGATTCCTCAAAACTTATAGAAGAGTGATTAGATATTTTTATTGGATAGGCATGAAACAAGATATTAAGAAATTTGTGGATGAATGTGAAACTTATCAAAGACAAAAAGGTGAAACAATAAATTATCCTAGCCTTCTACAACCTCTTCCTATCCCAACTAAAACATGGGTCTATATTTCCATGGATTTTATTGAAGGCCTTCCAAAATATGTAGGAAAAACCACTATTCTAGTTGTAGTAGATCGCTTATCTAAATACACTCATTTTTGCCCTGTGGCTCACCCTTACACGGCTAGTACTATAGCCCAAATTTTTCTTGATAATATTTTCAAACTTCATGGCATGCCCTCTACCATAATCAGTGATCGTGATCCTACATTTACTAGTAATTTTTGGAGAGAATTATTCAAACTCCAGGGAACTCAACTTCATATGAGTTCTGCTTATCATCCACAAACTGATGGTCAAACCAAAATTGTTAACACATTTTTGGAGACCTACCTACATTGTTTTATTTCTACACAAACCCTTCATTGGGTTAAATTTCTTCCCTTAGCCGAATAGTGGTATAATACCCCATACCATTCCACCATTAATATGACACCATATGAAGCATTATATGGCCAAACACCACCTTCCATTACATCTTACATTCCTAGAAGCTCAAATGTACCAATAGTGGATTCTCACCTTTCTACTAGAGATGACATTTTTTGCCTTCTCAAAGATAATTTAATCATTGCATAAAATAATATGAAGCAACAAGTAGACCAACATTGAACAGAGAGAACTTTCCAAGAGGGTGATATGGTGTTCCTTCATCTTCAACCCTATCGTCAAACTTTACTCAAAATCAAAGTATCTCAAAAGCTAGCTTTTAAATTTTACTTTCCTTATAAAATCCTTCAACATATTGGAACCATTGCTTACAAACTCGAGTTACCAGATTCTTCAAAATTCATCTTGTCTTCCATGTTTCTTGTCTTAAAGTAGTACTTGGTAACAACATTACTATACAAACTCAACTTCCCGAGTTCACCGATGATGGAACACTCATGGTCCAACCTGAAGCTATCCTGGATCGTCATACTCACCAACTTCACCATCACACCATCACAGAGCTTTTGATTCAATGGAAAGGTTTACCTTCTAAATATGCTACATGGGAAACACTTCATAACATTTAGCAACAATTTCCCCAATTTTTTCTTTGAGGACAAAGCTCTTTTAAGGGGGTGGCTTGTTAGGATCCTAATCCTAACTTTGATTATTATTAATTTCATTCATTTAATTAATGGACCATCATGTCCTTTCACCATCATGACTATTAGATAGGTTTATATATGCATTCATAGAAGGTGTCATTGGGATTATAGGTAATTCTAGTAGTGATTAAATTATCCTTGAGAAGGCAAAAAATGTCATCTCTAGTAGAAAGGTGAGAATCCGCTACTGGTACATTTGAGCTTCTAGGAATGTAAGATGTAATGGAAGGTGGTGTTTAGCCATATAATGCTTCATATGGTATCATCTTAATGGTGGAATGGTATGTGGTATTATACCACCATTCAGCTAAGGGAAGCCATTTAACCCAATGAAGGGGTTGTGTAGAAATAAAACAACGTAGGTAGGTCTCCAAACATTTGTTAACAATTTTGGTTTGACCGTCAGTTTGTGAATGATAAGCAGAACTCATATGAAGTTGAGTGCCCTGGAGTTTGAATAATTCTCTCCAAAAGTTACTAGTAAATGTAGGATCACGATCACTGATTATGGTAGAAGGCATGCCATGAAGTTTGAAAATATTATCAAGAAATATTTGGGCTATAGTACTAGTCGTGTAAGGGTGAGCCACGGGGCAAAAATGAGTGTATTTAGATAAGCGATCTACTACAACTAGAATAGTGGTTTTTCCTACAGATTTTGGAAGGCCTTCAATAAAATCCATGGAAATATCGACCCAGGTTTTAGTTGGGATAGGAAGAGGTTGTAGAAGGCCAGGAGTATTTATTGTTTCACATTTTTTTCTTTGACAGGTTTCACATTCATCCACAAATTTCTTAATATCTTGTTTCATACCTATCCAATAAAAATATGCAATCACCCTTATATAAGTTTTGAGGAATCCTGAGTGTCCTGCCATGGGCATGGCATGTAACTCATGGAGAATTTTGGTATGATATGAATATGTAGGGGATAGGAAAATACACCCTTTTTACCTAAGTATGTTATATTTCCAAGAGTAGTGGGGTTTACTAGTAGAGTTATATTGAAGTTGTTGAATTAATATATTCATGGTAGGATCATTAAACCATTCTTCATGGACTTGGTCTATCTAGTTGGGAATACTGGAGAGGAAACCAGTAAGGGTGTTAAAGGAAATTTTAGGTGTGTTATTTGTATTATCTTTTGGAGTTTCTATCACTACTTCTACCTCAATAATATCTTCTTCTTTGGGATTACCCTGGTCAAGTGTATCAAATATATAGAGTTTAGGGGTACTACATTTATGGTTGGAAATAAATTTCTCATCATAGTGGAAACAAAGGCTCTTTTCTCGTATTTCCTTCATTTATTCAAGGCTAATTCTTTTAATTGGTAAAACTCTAGCTAGATTTATGGTGGTGTAGGAATTTTGAGATTTGTTCATTGATGGTCTCCTGGGTCAATGTTGGTTATTGATTTTTTCTTCCACCATTTGGGCTAATGCAATAGTGTGCAACATGTCGGTAGGATTGAGCATTTGTACTTCTAATTGAATGTATTCTTTTAAACCACCGATAAATCAAATTTGGAAGAATGTTGCGTCTAGCCTTGATGTAAAATTTTCTAATTTATTGAATTGAGCTTGGTACTCCCGTACTGTAGTGGTTTGGCAGAGTTTGGTGAGGGCTCTTGTGAAATACTCAAATTTGCTTGGGCTAAATTGTACCATTATATTTTTTGTAAATTTTTTCCATGTGGGGATGCCATTTGTCCTTTTGTACTATTGGTACCATTGCATAGCGGTGCTTTTTATGTGGAAGGATGTAATTTGAACCTTTTGGATTTTATGGATTTGATAGAGGTAAAAATATTGGTTTGCTCGATAGATCCAATTTATGGGGTTGCAATATCTTGAGATCCATTTTACGTGTATTTGAGAATATCCTAAGGGAATGGACTTGCTAAATTCAAAGTTGGGCTGAAATATCCTGAGGGAATGGACTTGTTGAATCTCCTGAGTAAAGTATGGTAGAATGGTGAGTGTCTCCAATCCGCATCAAAATGCATTAAAATTCTAGTGGAATGATGCAAGTATTGTTTTCCGCATGACAAAAAGAGATAATTCTCAAAATAAGTGAAAGCATCTCCAATATGGGGATTTTCAAAGCTAAAGCAAAGTGAAACAGAACCAAGATAAAATATCCATGCGTGAAATGAGCTGTGTCAGTGGAATCAAAGGTGCATTTAATTCATCGGTTTCAAAGCCAATGTGGAGCCAAGCATTGATTTCATGGCCATGCCACATGGAGAGGAAAGAAAATCCTACATTCAATGCTAATGAACTCGTACTCAAACCAAAGAGTAATTGAAGAGATGCAGTGAGGTGGCAATGCGGTTTGAATTTTAACCATTGAAAAATTAGAATGCCATCGTTGAGCCACCAAAAGTAATGAGTGGAAGTTGAAAAGTGTGCTAGTGGGTAGATCATACAAAAGTCACATTAATGGTGAAAGATACATGCACACCAAGAGATAAAATAACTAGAAGGCTCGAGCAATATTCATTCAATAGCAAATTGTATTCATAGAGTAGAGAAGAGTGAAATAGTACTCAAGAGATTTCACTGTGAATTCCAGAAAGAGCTTAATATTTTTACTATTAGGATTGCCTCCAAAGATATTTAGGAGGTTGAAACCTAGGAGAGAAAGGTACTAGCTCCATACATTGATAGAGCAAAAGTTGTGGTGGATACTAAAATAGTCCTCATAGAGAGAACAAGGCTCAAAAAGAGCGTTACCGATAGATTTAATAAGGGAGCTACTTTGTTTGTAGAAGATAGATGTGTTGTCCTTTCTTACCTATATTTTTACATTTGTGATTCCATTCATCCCTATCTAGAATTAATGTGAGAAGCGGAACACATTTGATTAATTTTATGAAGTATAAATACAAATAATAGGGCCAGGATTAGCCCAGAGGTTGTGGAACCACCCGAGAAAAATATAGGTGGAGTTGTAACAAATAAAAACTAGCCTAATATTAATCAATATAACAATATAAGATTGTTACGATTGAATTAATTAACATATGAAATATTGAAATATATTCTAACATCCCCCCTTATTACAATATTTTAGAAAACATGTAACTACTAGCTATACTAGCATCCCCCCTTTATTTTGAAATACATAGAGAATTTTGAAACAATTCAAATTTGACATGTGCAAGTGCCTTAGTGAATATGTCTACAACTTGAGCATTGGTGGAGATGTGCTGAATTTGAATGTGGTGCCTTGGTACTTTGTCTCAAATAAAGTGAAATTGTGTATCAATGTGCTTGGTTTGTTCATGATGCACTGGATTCTTAACAAGGTTTAAAACACCCATGTTGTTGCATAACGAGTGTATTGGAGATTTTGATGAAAGATCCATACTTGTCAAGATGCGACACAACCATATCACTTTGCATACAGCTTTACATGTGGTGTGATATTCTGCCTCTGTTGATGAGATAGCAACCACCTATTGCTTCTTGTTGTGTCAAGAGATAGGACCAGATCCAAGATGAAACAAATATCCTGAAGTTGATTTACAATCATCAAATGATCCGGTATAGTTGGAGTCCATGTATCCCTGTAAGAGGAATTTTTTATTCTTATTATATTCTAGGCCATATTCCATTGTGCCATGGACATAGTGAAGAACTCACTTTGCTACTTTATAGTGTGTAGTCTTAGGTTCTTTCATGAAACCCAAAAAATAATTAATAGAAAATATGATATCCAGCCTAGTGTTGGTTAGATATATGAGACTCCCAATCAGCTGACAATAGATAGTAGCATCTACCTGAGGTGATTTGTCATATCGCGATAACTGAAGACCTATTTCCATTGGTGTTGCCATGGGCTTGCAGTCAGTCATGCGATATTTTTCTAGTAGTGTCTTGGCATATTTTTTCTGGGAAACTTTGATGTAGTGCTCCCTCTAGTTCACTTCTAGGACAAGACAATAATGGAGAAGTCTGAGATGTATCATTTCAAAAGATTCACTCAAATCCTATTTGACAAAAGAGATCATTGTTTCTAAACTCCCTGTTATAAGCAGATCATCAACATAGAATACAAGCAACACTATTTTAGAGCCTTGCTTCTTGAAATAGAGGTTTGTATCTGATGGATATCTCTTAAATCCATGCTACAGTAGGTGATTATCCATTTTTATGTACCAAGCCCGAGGGGCCTGTTTCAAACCATATAAGGATTTGAATAATTTGCAAACTTTCTACTATTGGCCTTCCACTTCAAATCCTTTCGGTTGAGTCATGTAGACTTCCTCTTGGATATCAAAATTTATAAAGGCACTCTTGACATCCATTTGGTGTACTTTCCACCCATATTGTGCTGCCATAGCACAAAGAACTCGAATGGTTGTCATCCGAGCAATAGGTGCAAAAGTTTCCTCGTAGTTAATGCCTCCTCTTTGAGCATAGACCTTTGCAACAAGTCGGGCCTTATGCTTATCTATTGTCACATCTGCCTTATACTTGACTTTATAAACCCATTTGCAGCCTATGGGCTTCTTTCTGTATGGTAGATCGACAAGCTTCCAAGTTTTGTTTTTCATCAGAGACTTATACTCAGCATCCATAGCGGCCTTCCACTGAGGCTCACCAAGAGCATATCATACTGATGCAGGTTCAAGTTCATCTATTGAGGACATAAACACCCTATCATCATCAATATCCATATCTTTTGTATCTCTCTCTGGATCTACATAAAGTTCCTCAAAAGACTGACATAGATCATCAACCCTAGTAATCTCTATTGCAGCTTTCTCTTGTCGAGCCATGCTACGAGTATGAGGCCTATACAAATTCAAATATGGTGGAGTGGATAGCTTAGAGTCTCTAATCATACTTGTATACCACTTTGGATTCTTCTTCTATGGATATGAAGAAGATGAAGAAGGACCTCTAACCTTGGATGAAGGATACTTCTCAACCTTAGTTTCCACAAGGTCTAGGTATACATCTGATGTGTTTTTTGATGTGAAAGCCTCACCAAAAACTACATCTCTACTAATGTGTATCTTCTTGTTTAAGGGATCAATCAATAAATAACCCTTGGAGTGCTCATCATACCCCAGAAGAATGCACTTTAGTGTCTTCTCATCTACCTTCTTCCTCTTTTCTTTTGATATGTGCATGAATGCTTTACAACCAAAAATATGTATATGAGAGATGGAGGGTTTTCTGCCACTCCATGCTTCCTATGGAGTCATTCCTTGTAGGCCTTAGTGGGTGCCCTATTCAAAAGATATACTGTTGTGGTGACTACTTCTTCCCAATATTGTTACCCAATTCTAGCTCCTATGAGCATGCAATGAACCATTTACATGATGGAACGGTTCCTCATTTTAGAAACATCATTTTGCTGAGGAGTATAAACAGTAGTCAACTATCATGTGATCCCATTTTTAGTAAAGAACTCAAAAAATTATTTAGAGGTTAACTCCCCTCATCGATCTGAGTGGAGGGTCTTGATAGACGTCCCTGACTCCTTTTCAACAGATTTCTTGAATTGCTAAAAAAATCCAAATGCTTCAGACTTCAGTTGAAGAAATAATACCCACATCTTTCATGAGTAATCATCCACGAATAACTAAAAATACCTCTTACCCCCACAACTGTTGGGACTTAAAGGACTACACAGATCGGTGTGAACCAACTCCAGAGGTTTATTTGCTCATGTAGAGCTCCTTTTAAAAGGCACTATATGCTACTTTCCTACAAAGAAATCAGAACAAACTGGTAATGTGGTAGAAAGGGAAGGAAGACCCTTTACCATTTCATACTTACTTAATTCAAGTAAGTAACCAAAACTCATATGTCCATATCTCTTGTGCCATAGGGAATTTGCCTCCTTTTTAGAGACAATCATGGCTACATCTAGAGAAGAGATAGTATCTAGGGAAAATAAGCCATGCTTATATGAAGCGGTCGCAATGTTCTTACCCTCCTGGTGATAGAACACTTCTTGCCCCCCTCAACACTAAAGTTTACAACCATATTTTTGTCTAGAATTTGTGTGACTGACAACAAGTTGTTCACCAATCCTGGAACATAGAGAACATTCTCAATATGGCACTTGCCATCAGGAAGAGTAACAGATACTATTCCTTCTCCCTAAACCTTGTAGGTTTTATCATTGATAATAGTGACATGTTTGCCCTCTTTGGCCTCAAAAGATTCAAACTGTAATTTCTCACCAGTCATGTGCTTACTGGCTCTAGAATCGACATACCAAATAAGATTCGTCTGCTTGGATATTGTGATAGTCATGAGGACTTTGTGTGCTCTTAGAATCTGTGTCAGATTCTTCAACAACAACATTCACTTGCTATTGTTTGTTCTTTTGTGGTTTGTTCTGGCCTTTTTGTTTTGATTATTTATTCTTATGCCAACATCTGTTTGTATCATGACCTTCTTTGTCACAGATCTTGCAATATCTCTTTTTCTATTGATGTTGAGTTTGTTTCCCTTTTGAATCCTTTTGAGAACTACCTCCCTTCTAAAAATTACCCTTCTTCTTGTTTTACCCCTTCCTGTTGGTGTATAGGGTAGTGTTAGAAGAATCATCTCGTTGTAGTTGGTGTGCCTCCTCTTATTGAAGCATATTTACCAACTCAACATAGGTAACTTGTCTCTGTGATACATGAATGGAGGTAATAAACACTCTAAAATAATCTAGAAGAGCTCTCATTACCACTGAGGTAAGGAGCTTATCATCAATTGGTGTTGCTAAGGAATTCAATTTTCCTTTCAACTCAGACACTCTGCAAAGAAAGTTTTCAATTGTCTCTCCTTGTTTCATGCTTAGACTATGTAATTGATACTGAAGGAATAGAATGGTGGAGTCATTCTTCCCTTCATATATAGTTTTAAGATCATCCCATGCTGCTTTACTATTTGGACAGTCAGCAATATGAGGTTGAACTTCATCAAAAACATCAAGCAAAATGAGCACCTTTGCTTTGCTATCTTTCTTGTCAAAGTATTTCTAATCAATAGTTAGAGTTGTTGCTCCAGCTGTAGATGAAGGTCTTACTGTTGTTCTAGAAAAAATTTCCCAAAGATCATCCATCTCTAGGATTTTCTTCATTTTGTTTTTCCATGGTGTATAATTTGGACCTTTCAATAACTAATGAGCATTAGTCATTAGTTTTATAGACATTATGAAGTTTCCTTATAACACCAAATGGTCACCCCTTCGATATACATTAATTCCAGGTTGTTATACCATATAAAATACCCACCCTTACGTGAGGGAGACTATAGGTATTTTGAAAAATTAGAAAAATTACCCGCCCTTACGTGAGGGAGACTATAGGTAATTTTAATGATTATACGATACGTGGTACTTAGGCGGTACTAAAAGGGAATCACCTCGTTGATGGCACCAACCTTAGAAAGCCTTAAATACACATGTGTGGGGTGTAACTTCCCCTAAACACTTTGTATATCCAAATTTTTGTCTGGATTTAAGCCTAAACATGAGAGTGATTGAGGTAGTGGATGGAGTGAAACAATAGCAAAAGAAACTGACACTTTCTGTATCTCTCTACTGAATGTGAATTTGCAAAAAAATATGGGTTTATTTTTTAAATTTCTTTTTTTTTCTTTTTATGCTTTATGCTTTAGAAGTAAATGCTAAAAAATGAAAGCATCCATACAACATTAAAGCATAAAAAATGACCCTAGGTGTCGGTTACCACCGAGAATGCACCTATTACAAGTTTTGCCAAGTTTCTTGTAGAAATGCTTGAAAAAAAATTGCTCACTATTTTCCCTTCAATATTTTGAGAAAAAATCACTCCCAATCCCCCCTTGATTTGTCAAAAAAAAAACACTCCCCCCTTTAAAATTTTATTTTATAAAGAATTTTTCAAATATTCTTTTATAATGAATAGTTAAAAAAAATAACTTGTAATTTTCATAGTAAAAAAATATTACTCAAAAAAATAACCTTTAAAAAACTATTTAAAGAAAATTAAAGTTGCATTTAATTTAACTAAAAATTAAAGAATTAAGAAAAAAAACTTTAAAAAAATAATTTTTTTTTATACCTTTGTGCATGGGGGTCGACGGGACTCGAACCCACGACCTGAGGGCTCCCGGAGCCCTTACCACTTGGATCACAACCGGTGAGCTAGTGGGCTGATCCAAGATTAATCCTCAGTACCCTCCGCCTTAAACTGCGTTCGAAGGTGTAAAGCCTTCCGTGACGGCGCTCCCTCCTCCACCATTTCTCGGGCGGAGCGAAGGTGGTATTTTTCGGGCAGATCCACCAACAGCTCGAGGGTGGCACAAAGGAGGCACTATGGTGGCGTGCGAGTGGCGAAGAGGTGGCAGGCTCATAGTGATCTAAAAAACCTAGCTAAATAACTCAACTCAAAGCATTTAGAACAATCAAAATCTTTAAAAAATGCAAAATAGGGGAGAAAAAACTAGCTCAATGTCTGCCTTTGATACCCGATGTGTGAATAAAATTGGTATTGGAGGGTTTTGGAGGACTTGGATCAAATTCTGATCCATCCAATGTTCTCTGATTGGCCTCTACCTTCCAAAAAAACACTCCTTCGAAGGCACTACGACCACAGTTAACGAAAAATAGGAGGTGCAATACCGGTTTGACATCGTTCAGAGGTGATAGAGAAGAAAATGATGTGCTGTGTTGGTTTTATTTCATTTTTTTGGAGGTTTCGATGTATTTTATCCCACACAAATGGGAAGGCCAATCTTATAAGGGTTTATTAGACCCTTTACTCCACAATGGAGTATCTCTTCTCAGAGAGAGGCTCTCACCCGAGAGGGTCGTGGGGTAGCCACGATGTTGGATTCCATGACATGTAGGCCCTTTTGATTATCGATCGTGCGGTCGATCTTTGCCCTTTCGATCTCCTCTTTCGACCTTCGATCCTCTTTCGACTTCGATCGAGTGCTTCACCTCTTCGACCGAATGGTAAAAAAAAATTCAATGAAAAAAATGAGAAATTAAAAAAAATAAAATTCTCAACCTCCCTAGCCTATCAAATTATGAGAAATAAATTTCTCAAACTCCCAAGCTATGCCTCCAAATCGGCGATTCTCAATGCTACTATAAGATCATTTAAAAAATGAGAGTTGCGGAGAGAGTGGTGTTTGCTCTAATACCATGTGAGAAGTGGAACACATTTGATTAATTTGACGAAGTATAAATACAAACAATAGGGCTAGGATTAGCTTGGAGGTTGTGGAATCACTCGAGACAAATATAGGTGAAGTTGTAACAAATAACAACTAGCCTAATATTAATAAATCTAACAATATAAGATTGTTACGATTGAATTAATTAACAAATGAAATATTGAAATATATTCTAACAATTAATAGTTGCAATAGTTAAATTTTATGATCCAATGGGCAAAGTGGTGAAGACCTCTAATGGCAAAACCCTCTTTAGTATCACCACCTCCTTCTGTCATAATATTTTTACCCTAGGGTTAGAATCGTCAATGATACCAAAGGAATTTAGGGTGACTAACCAGACTAGGTATTACTCTTTAGAGAAAAGAGCCAATGACGGTGAGTCATTTAAAATATGGGTTTATAAGCATCTCAATGCTAAGTCCAGGAAGAAATTACCTGAAGTCCCAATCCCTATTGATGAATTTTTTAACCCTGTGTTGTTCTCTATTTTGGCCTGTATGGAGGGTTTAGATTTTGAAAGAATGGTGTACAATTGGAAAATTTCCATAGTCTATTGCATTTCTGATGAAATAATGTATGAGGAAGGCATGGAGGAAATAGGGACTAGGGTGATTTATTTTTATTGGTCAGCCTTTCTTACCCAAAGGATACATGAATAGTTGGTAAGGATGAAAAGAGGCTCTGATGCTCCTAGATTCAAGCATTGATCAAGTCTGGTATGGATGTTCTATGCTGCCATTAAGGACAATATGCCTTGGATTTTGGTTAGGGATAAAACTAGTGATGGGGAACCCTTACCAATTTACTATTGGACAAGCCACTTGAGAAGTGGTGAGTCTTTTTACAAATTCAATTTGGAATTCCTTGGACCCCCCTTGAAAATAATGTATGGGGAGTGCCCTAGATTGCTACCTCTGGCTAAGAAAATTTTGGGAGTGGAGGGTGTTCAGGAAGGAGACAGGTATTTGTTTACTTAGGGTACAATTATCAGACTATATGGTTTCATGGATAAACCTTTTCTCCTGCCCCATTTTGTTACAAAAAGGCTCTTTACCTTAGAATATTTGAGGTATGCGGAGTACATTGATTTGAATTATGGTTCTAGAAGAAAGAGAAAGTCTTTTCTTACACACTACACTATGGAGGACATTACTATCACAAAGAAGGGGCATAGTGAGTAGATTGACCAATAAATTTATGGGTTAGGTCTATTTTACGTTCCTAAAAGATGGAGTTATGACCCTAACAATATTTTCACTGCAAATAATGTATCCCTAAATGGAGAAAAATCTTACAAATTTGAAAATAGGCCTAGGGCTCATTTCAAACAAGGTAGAAACAATGACGAGACCGCTCTTTTGGAGTGGATGTGTCAAAAATGGGTCAACTTCCTCCATGTTTAGATTCGTATGAACAGTTTGTGGATTATTATCTAGACAAGAAGAAAATTCATTTGCTAACAAAGGCCATCATTCACAATATTGAAGAGAAATATGGAAAGCAAAAGGACTATCAACCTGATGAAGATGCTACTAAAGAAGAGAAAAAAGTAGAACCATGGAACATAGCAAAAGTTACAGATTTATGGAGAATGAGAGTTGAAATTAGAAAACCTAAGTCCATATTTGACATGAAGATTGATAATGAGTTTTCCAATAATTATGATGAAAATATCAAAACCTGGAAGCAAAAGGACATCAGAAACATAGTGTAGATAGTTGAAAATTCCAAGGCTAGTTCTAAATATCTCTCTCCATCCATAGATCAAGAAAATCCTTTAACAACAACTGAAGTCTTGAAAAAATTTCATCCTACCATTGAATAAGTGGAAAAGTTTCCTAAGGAAGCTCAACTTCTGAGCAAAATGCAATATTCTGATGAAAAAGTTGTCAGCACTCCAATCATCGAAGTAGTGTCTAGGCCTAAATGTGTAGCTCTATGGGATAACCTCTAGATATAAACATTGACTGGAGACATAAGGATGATAATTTCAAGTTCACCCCCCTTTCTTTCACCACTACAGTATCAGTAGAATTGCATCCCATTTCTGAGCAAGTCTTGCTTACTAGAGTAGTACAAGGAGATGAAACAGAGGAATATTCAGAGAGTGAGATGGATTCCTTTCAATTTATTCATAGAAGAACTAAAAGAGCTCTATAAATAAAGGAAATAAAAGTTTTAGAAAACAAATATTGTATATGGAGGAGATTGCCAAAGATGTAGCTATTTTAGCTACAAAATAATTGACTCATCAAGAGTAGTAGTAGGAAATAGAGGCAGAACAAAAGCACCCTACATTTGTAGATGAAGGTATGGTTTCTAATATCTCTTCTCCTCTTCATCCTCCTGAATCCCCAAGGAAGTTTCCCTCCCTTTCTGGTCAAGAGAATGTGTCAAGGTACCTTCTCCCTCTCACTGTCCATCCCATGTTTCATTATTTGTCACTAAATTACAAGTCACCTCATCTCCCCCAAATTCACCCCAAATCCCACTTTCATAATCTAAGATTCCCACTTCATCATCATGCATCACTTCATCTTCACTATTGAAACCATCCCATCAAAGGGAAAAAATTTCCAAGCACCACCATTCACCCAGTTGTTAGTCTTGCATCAATTCCTATGAGTTTACCAACAACAACAATGGTAGTAGTTATAGATTCCACTATTGTTACACAAACTGTTGTAATTACTTCCACACCTCCATTGTCAATGGTTCATTCTACCCTTATATTTCTAGTATCTTCATCTCCCATGACTACTAGTTTTTCAAGTCCTATCACTTTTCCAAAAGAGCAGGTAACTGCACATAAAGTAAATGATTTCTAGGTAGAGAAGCTTTCTAAGCCTTCCAGAAGGATGGTTGTAAAAAGAAGAAGCATGTATGTTGATCCAATTTCTAGGAAGAGGGTATTTAGGTCTATGACTCCACTTGTAATTCAGCCTGAAACTGAGATGATTGTCCAATATTATCAAGAGAAAGAGGTCACCAAATATATTAACAAGCTTCCTGAAGAAGATGATTTTATTATAGCTAGATCCCACTTAGACACATTCTATATGAAAAATGATATAGTCATAGATAAGGTGACCAAACCGGAGAAGCATATTGAAAAGCTTCAAAAAAATCTAAGTAATCAAAAGGAAGTAGAAAAAGACTCTAAAGAAGGAGACTAAGGGCTGGCAGGAAAAGTACCAAGAAGCCAATAAACTCAAAGATCATCTAAGAGAGCAAAAGAAGCTAAATGAAGAACAAACAAAAGAAATTCAAAGTTTGAGATAATAGCTTCAACTTGAGAGAGCTAAGTCTTCTAGTTTTTCCAAGGCCGGTTTGAAGAAGATTAGAAAAGAATTGCTCTTTGAGGTCCAAGAGAAATGTTTAGGGCTTTAGCTTATGATTGACTACCTTGATGATGCCAACCACTTACTCCCCAATGTTCATAGAGATCTAGATCAGATCACCAGAGAGTTGTAGCCTATGGTGATTCCATTAGAATATATGTATAGGTTGGTTGATAGCAGACTCAATGATTATGCTAAACGAATTACCAATAAATAATGGAATCTCATCAGAGTTGCTACCAAAATCATGGTCAAGAAGCATAGGGCACTTCAAAGAGCCTAGCTATTATTTGATAGGATTGAAGGAGTGATTCAGGATGTTGTGGATGTGAATAAAGAAATGATTCAAGTTGGCTTCAAAGTCCTATGGATGGAGGATCACAACTTGCTATCTATGGAAGACATCCAAAAGAGCGTTAATGAAAATCTAGTATATGAGTCTGGAATTGATTCTCTTAAAGAGCCACTATCCCAAAAGCAAGCTGCCCAAGTAATTGTTAATTCTACTAGATTAAGAGATCGCATTTAGGAGGATATTTGAGAATTACAATATGTTTATAAGCAGCTCAAAGAAACATCAAACCCCTCTAAAGTAGCCTATAAATAGGATTTACAATATTTAAAATTTATGATTCAGTTGGTTGGTGATGCTTATGGAGGAAGTAATAAAAAACAACCTTCTCCAGAATAAGAAAACGAAGAAGAAGAAGAAGAGGCCGAGGAAGAGGCCCATGAAGAAGCAGAGCAGGATGGAAATGATACAGGTCTGGAAGGGGCCCACACTTTGTTTTTGTTTTTGTACATATGAAAAAGTTTTACATTTTTGTTTTTTGATCTGACAATTGTCAGAGATAAGCAATAAAGGCATGAAGCCTAGAAAGGCACAAAGAGCAGTAGATTTTATATGAAGGTATTTTTGCAATAAGGCCTTATAATAAGAGTAGAGTTATACCTAATTTTTGAAGACAACGATGATAGACCTGTATTTTTGGTATAATCTCCTTATAAGTAGATGAGTCATGATGTTTTTGGCATGATCTCTATATGAACCTTTACCCTCTAAATAGACTATTAGATTTTTTAGAGGGTAGTGTTTGTATGGAAGTTATTCTTTAAAGCATTGTTTTTGAAGATGAATATTTTTTGACTCCTAAGGCCTAATGGATAAGACTCTAAGTTCCATGGCTTTGAAAGCAAAACCACCTAGGAGGCACTAGAATGTAGGCCCAAAATGGTCACATACTTAGGAAAATTTTGAATTTTTTTCCTAAGTCATGAAGTTCTCATTTCACACACTTTGTAGTGTATTTTGGAGCGGATCTATAACAAAGGCCACAAACCCACCCAATACTTAGTAAATATTTGCACTTGGAGTAGAACTGCACAAGTTTCTTATGTTTTGGCTTTGGACTGGTGACGTGTCCTGAATCACAATTTTGTGAAGAAGGATGACCTTAATGTAAAATAAATGTGGATTCATGACCACTTGATATTTTGAATACCTTGTGAGTGGCTAAGTGTTGGAAAGCTTGATTCTGGAGAGCGCAATGAATATTTTTACCCAAGATGGTAACAAAACGTAGAATACGAAGTATAAGCGATGCGGATCTATGATGAAGGTTTGTTTTGACTAAATTTCTTCTAGAATGGTGACAAGCAACATTTTACTCTGAATCCAGTGCGAAATGGAGAAGAAGTCACTTTACACTGTAATAGATCTAGAATGGAATCCACAAAAATTTTAAAGGAGATATGATGTCATCAACTTTTTTGTGTGGATTGATGAATGCTTCATCGCCAATGAAGAGAAACGAAGGATAAGGAGTGGATTTCATCTTGCTTCACTTTCTAAGCATTTTGATGCCATAGCGGCATTTAGCTATTTCTAAGGCATGGAAGGTGACATCATCATTTTTAAAAGCAGAATGACATTGTGTTCTCTCCCACTATTACATCAAGATTATTTCAGATTTAATCATAGCCATACTATAGGGGAGATCAACGGTGGAGATTTTGCTAAGAAATTTGAAGTATATAAAAGTAATTTCTCACTGAAGTTATAACATTCAGTTGGATGAGGAAGCTGAAGCATCAAGGGTTTCAAGAGAATTAAAACCAAATATGGTTATATATCAACGGTGGTAGAGGACTTCCAATAAATATTGATGATGTATATGCAATATCCAAAGGCCATAACTCTAGTTAGCCTTGAACGACCAGCAACTTGTAGAGTTTTTAAGCTGCCATGGCAGTCTACTTGTAGTGGATTTCTTGGAGGTTGAACCAATAAGAGAATGCCAAAAATAACTCTCTATAAAACTATAAATAGAGGTCGAACCCTCATTCTTAAGGGTTATCTCTAGTGTGTTTGCCTATGCTACTATAAATATTTCTAAGGGCTAATGGAAGGAGCATTACATTTATCTTCACCTCAAATTTTATGTCTTCATACTTTGATATTAGAGTTTTGAATTCTTTAGTTGTATTTCTGTGAATACTTGAATGGTTAGTTTGTGCCAAATTAATGGATTACTAACTACTAGGGTAATTGAAATTTACTTCTAAATTTGATCTTTATTGTTAGGGAGTGCATTTCTATAAAATCTAGATATTGGTGAATTTTGTTATTTGGATTATCATTATTTAGATATTAAAATAGTTGTCTACAACATTTCTTTGATGTTATTTAATGAATGAAAGTACATTTAATTTGGGATAATGTTTTTCTGAGTAATGTGTCTTTAATTTGGTTTTTCAAAACTTTTTGCTGTAGTGCAATGTTGTTAGCCTATCTGTCCACTATTTTTCATATTTTCTAACCCTAATCCTTTTCTTACCCTAATATCTAAAACCCTAAGTGATCATAATTGTGTCAAAAAACTTTTGAATTGACAAGTAACCAGCCTACTCTGGAGGTTGGATTGAAAACTCCTCTTTTGGTCCATCCAATGTTGAGTGTTGAGTTGTAGCTATCGGGGGCAAGCCTGGATAGAGAGTAGAAATATAGATAGTTGTAGTATTGAGTAAATCTTGATGCAATTCAGTGCCCAATACATATCACAAGGAGGTCCTACGCCCTTGTCTTTTAAACTTGATTTTTCCTATACTAATAATAATGCTGAATACGAGGCTCTAATATTGGGCCTTAAAATAGCTATCACCATGAAGATTAAAAATATTAATATCTTTGGTGATTCCTTGCTCATTGTAAATCAAGTAAAATGTATTTATCAATATATATGTCCCATAATAAAAGCTTACAAAAAGTTTGTGCACACATTACTAGCCCAACTAGATTGGTATGACATTGAGGTAGTCCCTCGTATGTCTAATCACTTTGCAAATATAATGGCATATTTGGGATCCTTAATCCCTTAGAATCCTTCTATTGATTTTACTACATACATGTTAAAATTCTCTCACAATCAATGATGTTGTGTGAGGCTCCAAACAATAAAGAATCATTCCACATGATTTAGATAGAACCAAATCACAAGTGGTTCTACAAAGTACAAGAATTTCTAAAATAGTCATCCTAGGGGTCCTTGATCTTGCAGGTACCTTTAGAGAATGGCACTACCATTCATCATAAGGTTGTCTCAAAATCCATATTTGTGCATAATGAATCACAATGGGAACAAGTTGTTCAATCAGTTGAATCTAAAGCTTATCAAGATTGGCTTATCCAAATAAAATATTACCTAAAACTTGGAGGTATCCCTCAGGGATTGTTGCATGCTATAAAATGAGCATTTACATAGAAAGAAACTAGGTATGTCTTGGTAGGAGATATTTTGTATTGATGAAGCTACGATGGAGTCCTCCTTCATTGTCTCAAGCCCCAAGAATCTACATGGGCAATATCGGAATCTCACAATAGTACCTATGGTGGTCATTTCATAAGCATGGCTATAATTAAGTGTATCCTTAGAATGGTTTATTATTGGCCCATTATGGTGAAGGATTATTGTGCATATGTCAAGAAATACATAAAGTATTAGTATCATGCTTATATTTCACACCTGCCATCTCAGGCATTACAACTGATTCAATCAGCTTGACCTTTTTCTCAGTGGGGATTCAATCTAATTAAGAATATATCACCTCCATATTTGGGCCATCACACACTGATTATCACGTTCACTAAATACTTTACAAAATGGGTGGAATCAATCCCTTTGACCACTATGAGTGGAGCTCATATTGCGGAGTTCATACTCCATAAAATTATGTCATTTTGGTATCCCATACAAATTAATATTGGATAATGGAACATCATTCAAGAATAAAGGTGTGTGGGCTTTAAAAACCAAGTATAACATTTAAAACAACTTTGCAACACCATATTATCTGCAAGAAAATGGGTAAGAAGAGGCCTCTAATAAAACTGGAATTTCCATATTGAAGAAAATCATCAAGGAGAATCATAAGGATTGGAAACTTCAATTACCTCTAGCTTTATGGTTTTATCACACTAGCATTCAAACACCCACTAGGGAAACCCCATTTTTTTAGTATATGGCACTGAGGCCATTATGCCCTTAGAACTATAAATTTCATCATTGCGAGTCTCATCGAAAAATTTCATCGATGATGATACATCACAACAAGCTTACCATGAAGAACAAAAGCTTATACTGAGAGGGGGGGTGAATAGTATAAGACCAAATTTTACTTTTCTTTCTCAAACAATATTTTATATCAATGGTAATATTTTTTTTGAAAATTTTAAAAAAACTTGTATTAAAACAAAGAACAATTACAATATGGGAAGAGACTCTTCCCAGCCGAAGTCAGAGAGAACACAAGCTTACAATAGTAGAAGAAGATTTGCAATGGAGCCAAATCTCCTGAACCATTATCTAGCTAGCAGGGGGGTCGGCATGGACAGTTGATGCAACTTGTCACGAAATCGTGACACTATTCTTCTCCTTAGGCCGCGAAAATGCAACATGTCACGATATCGCGACACCTTTCCCCTTTGGCCGTGAAAAAGCAACATGTCGCGATATCGCGACATTTTTCTCCTTTGGCCGTGAAAATTCAACATGTCGCGATATCGCGACACTTTTCTCCTTTGGGCACGAAAAAGCAACATGTCGCGATATCGCGACACTTTTTCTCTCTTGGCCGCGATGAAGCAACATGTCGCGATATCGCGACACTTTATCTCTTTCGGCCGTGACGGAGCAACATGTCGCGATATCGTGACACTTTTTCTCTCTTGGCCGCGATGAAGCAACATGTCGCGATATCGCGACACTTTTTCTCTTTCGGCCGTGATGTTGCAACATGTCGCGATATCGCGACACTTTTTCCTCCTTTGTCCGTGACTAAGCAACATGTCGCGAAATCGTGACACCATTTCTCCTTTGGCCGCAAAAATGCAACATGTCGCGATATCGCGACACCTTTTCTCCTTTGGCCATGAAAAAGCAACATGTCGCGATATCGCGACACCTTTTCTCCTTTGGCCGTGAAAATGCAACATGTCACGATATCGCGACACCTTTTCTCCTTTGGCCATGAAAATGCAACATGTCACGATATCGCGACACCTTTTCTCCTTTGGCCATGAAAATGCAACCTGTCACGATATCGCGACACCTTTTCTCCCTTGGTCACGAAAATGCAACATGTCACGATATCGCGACACCTTTTCTCCCTTGGCCATGAAAATGCAACATGTCGCGATATCGCGACACCTTTTCTCCCTTAGCCATGAAAATGCAACATGTCACGAAATCGCGACACCTTTCCTCCCTTGGCCGCGACGAAGCAACATGTCGCGATATCGTGACAACTTTCCACCCTTGGCCGCGACGAAGCAACATGTCACGATATCACGACAACTTTCCACCCTTGGCCGCGACGAAGCAACATGTCGCGATATCATGATGACTTTCCACCCTTGGCCGTGACGAAGCAACATGTCACGATATCATGACAACTTTCCACCCCTGGCCGCGATGAAGCAACATGTCGCGATATCGTGACAACTTTCCACACTTGGCCGCGACGAAGCAACATGTCGCGATATCGCGACAACTTTCCTCCCTTGGCCGTGATGAAGCAACATGTCACGATATCGTGACAACTTTCTGCCCTTGACCGCGACGACGCAACATGTCACGATATCATGACAACTTTCCTCCAGTGACCGCGACGACGCAACATGTCGCGATATCGCGACAACTTTCCTCCAGTGACCACGACGGTGCAACATGTCGCGATATCGCGACAACTTTCCTCCCTTTGCTTTTTCTTTGATCATTGGCTCAAGGACCTTTCAAGACCCTGCCTAATCACCTCATCCTCAATAGCCATGTCACTGTGCAACTGAACCCCTACCTCCTTCTCAGCACCCATCTTAGCCAGGAAGTCGGCCGCTTTGTTTAAATCTCTACTCACATAAACTGGAATCACATCATCTAATTCCTTCCATAATTCCTTAATTTGAGTGACAAGAATCCTCAACCTCCAAGCTTTCAGATCAAAGTTCCTCATGCAGTCTAGAGCTCCAACCATTATTTGCGAGTCTGATTCAAGAATAATCCTGCGGTGGCCAAGTTTCACTGCCCAAACAGAAGCAGACTTGATGGCAATGGCTTCGGCTTCATTGTTAGTGGTTCTTCCCAGGCCTTGCAATTCCCAATAGAGCACAGTCCCAGCATGGTTCTGGCACACCACTCCAATTCCGGCTCTACCCGGATTGCCTTTTGCAGCTCCATCAGTATTGATTTTAATCCAACCTTCAGGGGGAGGTTTCCAACAATTTTTGTCCTATCCCTCTTGCAGTTCAACGCGATCTTCCATAGCTCCAATGTCAATTTGAGCTTCCTCCTCAAGCATGAACAGCCACAGTTTTGGTAACCTTGCTCCAAATGGTCTGCCAAACCCCGTCTAGAGCAAGTAAAAGTTTCTCTAAAAATTTTGGCATTTCTTTCCAGCCATACTTGCCACCAGATAAAGCTTAAACCGAGCTCCCAGCCAATACGAAGAGCTTTAGATTTGAATCTACCTTTCTACCATTTTGCCCAGATATTCATCCGGTTCAAGTCACCACTTACTTGAATTTTAAAGTATGCAAACCAACGCAGCCAAATCTGTCGGGTGAAAGGGCAACCAAACAGCAAATGGTCAGCAGTTTCCTCGCTCTTGTAGCATAGTACACATTGAGAAGGGCCGATGATACCTTTTGATCTGAGATTATCAAAAGTGAGGATTCCATTGTGCATGCACTGCCAGGCAAAAAAGTTAACTTTCGGCCAGCCTTTAGAGTGCCAGATTTTCCTCCAGTCCTCAACCTGAAAAGTATGAGGGGGGGCTCTGGGAGAATGCTGTCATATCCGTCCTTTACTGTATAGACGCCAAGACTCCCAAAGCCCCAAGCTAATTCATCCTCCACGTCTCCCCCTGTAAGAAATATTTCTGTCAGAATTTTAGTCATGATGGGAGTCAAATCCGGAGGGATTGAAATGGGCCACTCATCCAACTTCTTGAACTGCTTAAACTTACACTCCCCTAGCTGAGTAGTTGTGAAATAACTTTCAATACGGATCCATCCCTTGGCTTCAATGGCTGCTTTTATTGGCTGTAATTCTAGAAATTCAGCAATGATGGGTGGGAACTGATCCCAAGAATCTGTCCAAAAACGAGCCTTCTCCCCTCTTCCCACTTTCCAAAATAAGCGGTCTTTAACAACCTGAGACCCTAACTTGAGAGCCTACCAAACTAGGGACCCAGTACCATCCAAGGGGATGCGAGGTACATCATTTGGGTTGGCCTGTCCTAGGTATTTTCTAGTTAGGATTCTACTGAAAAGGGAGGTGGGTTGGGAGATCCATCTCCAGTATAGCTTTCCAGCCAAAGCTTTATTATTCAGCTTAGATTTTCTCAAACCCAGACCTCCTTTAACCTTGGGCTGGGTAACTTTGTCCCAGCCCACTAAGGCCCACTTTCTCTCTCCCTTTGCTCCTTCCCATAAAAACTTTCTAGCCATCCTGTCCAACTCTTTCCATATTGTAATCGGGGCAGCCAGGATAGAGAAATTGTAAATTGGCATGGCTTGAATGACTGACTGTAAGAACGTTAATCTGCCACCATAACTTAACCACTTGTGAGACCAGTGATTAATTCTGTCCTTGATACACTCCAGAAGATTCCTCCATGTGTCTAATTTTAGCTTCTTAAAGTGCAAGGGGACCCCCAAGTAAACCACTGGGAGAGAAGTCCTTGTGAATCCCAGGATTTCTAAAATTTTGTTCTGAAGCCTTTGCTCCAGATTAAAAAAAACCACTTTGGATTTCTTGTCATTAATGACCTGTTGAGTAGCCCTGAGATAGACATTAAGAGTATCCCTAATCATTCTTGCTTCCCTGAAGCTGGCCACTCCCACCAAACCAGTGTCATCCACAAACTGCAGGTGCATTAAAACTTCGTCACCCACCCTGATACCCAATAATCTACCTTGTTGTCTTCTCCTCAAGAAAATTCTGCCAAGACCTTCAGCCAAAATGAGAAAAAGATAAGGAGAACATGGATCCCCCTGGCGCAGTCCCCGAGTAGCTCCAAATGGTTGCGAAGGAAGGCCCTTGATTAGCACAGAGTAAGTCGGGGTAGAGACACAGCTCATGACCCACTCTATCCAGTCCTGAGAGAAACCAAAGGCTGCCATCATTTTAGCCAGGAAACTCCATTCAACCCTGTCATAAGCCTTTGACATGTCCAGTTTTATGAACATCCCTTTATTACCAGAAGTGTGCATTGAATGGATTGCTTCCTGGGCCACAACCACCCCATCCAGAATCTGTCGTCCCTCAACAAAACCCCCTTGCTCAGAGGAGACAATGTTGTGAAGAAGAGGTTTTAGGCGCTCAGCCATTACCTTTGTGATTATTTTGTACAGCACATTACATAAGGCAATAGGCCTATAATCTGAAATATGAACCCCCTCCTCCCCTTTTGGAATTAAGGTAATGAAAGTGTGGTTTATAGCTTTAAGCATTCTCTTATTTTCTCTGGACTCTTCTACAACAACCATTACATCTTCCTCTAAGTAGTCCCAGAAAGCCTAAAAAAACTCAATTGGGAAGCCGTCTGGACCTGGAGTTTTACCAGTGCTCATTCCAAAGACCACAGTTTTCAATTCATCTCTATCAATGGGTTTGAGGAGGGCCTGATTTTCATCCTCAAAAATAATAGTAGGTATGACAGAAATAACTTCATTTTGGGCCTCTACATCTTGTACCACACTTTCCTTAAAAATCTTAGAAAAATAATCCATAGCATGGGAATGCATACCTGGAAGTGTATCAAAGGAATGACCGTTCTCATCTTGAAGGGCCTCCATCTTGTTCATCTGTCTTCGAGCACAAGCAGTCCGATGAAAGAATTTTGTATTTTTGTCCCCTTCTAATAACCAGGTGGTTCTTGCTCTCTGCTTCCAATAGGTCTCCTCCTGGTTGTCAATGTCCTCAACCGCTGTACGCAGGGCATCATCCTCAGCTTTGAGCTGGTCTGTAATTACTCCTTCTCTGAACTATTTTTGGACCTCATCCCATCTGGCCACCAATGGAGCTCTTTGGGCCTGGAAGTCTGTTTTATTAGCACGCCTCCAATACTTCAACTGAGTTTTGACATATTGTAGTTGTTTGTGGATTCTGAACATTGCTCTCCCATAAGCTGGGCGGCCTTCTTCCCACCACTATGGAATTTTCTCCCGAAGTTCTTCTTTCTGAAGCCAAAAATTCTCAAATCTGAAAGGTTTGTGATGCTGCCCCATCCTAGTCCCGCCTTCCAACAGAATGGGACAGTGATCTGAAACTGGGCCTTCTAAAATCTAAAAATTTATATTCCATTTTACAAACGCCTCCTCTGAAACCAGAAAATGATCTAGCTTAACCTTCCTGCTATGTGGCTCCCACATTTTATTAGTCCAAGTGTAGTTAATGCCAGGACATTTAATGTCCACTAAGTGCAAAGCCTGGACTTGGGCAATCATGAAACGGTCCCCTGGGTCCAAAAATGGTGTTCCCCCTTCCTGATCTCTAGAAGATAATTTAGCGTTAAAGTCCCCCGCTATAATCCAGTCTAGATCTTCCCTTGAGGTTCGCATGTTATGCACAGCCTTCCACTGCCGCCTCTGACCATCTAGGTTTTGAGACCCATAAAAGTTTGTGATTAGAACGTGTTTCGTAGTGACATTGTTCCTAAAAAGAGAAGTGAGAACACCCCTCCAGGCAAGATGTTCTATTGCAGACCATTCAAGAGAGTTCCACAGAGTAACAATCCCCCCGAGGCACCTTGGGCAGCCACATCCATATGACCAAGCACCCCTCCAAATTTTGTTGACTATTTTGGACATAAGATCTAATGACATCTTAGTCTCCTGTAAAAGCAAAAAATTAGTATTACGATTCTCTAAAAGTCTTCGAACAACAGATTGATGGGTTCCTGCTATTTAAACCCCTCACATTCCATGATTGTATAATCATTGGTTACCCTGGGAGCAATAAGAGTCTATTGGCCTCACCGATCCTCCCGTGATCGGCTTTGTCTCCTTGGACCGCTAGCAACTCCTTATTGGATCTTCTACCTACTCCCCGAGAATTGCTATTTTTTGATCTTTTTTCTACCTGGGTTATCCCCAAAGTTGGCCTTTCCCTGTTCTTCTCTCGCTATTCCCATGCTGACATCCTGAGATACTGTCTGCTCCTGGTTATGCACTACTAAAGCCCCTGAACACACCGGCTGTGATACCTCACAGAGTTCAACTACCTGTTGTATGACGGGAGGAGATGAGAGGGGGAGTTGCACGGGAATATTAGAATTTTCCTTATTACCCTCCATGCCCTCCATACATTGTTCCTCTTCGTCAACCAGTGACTTAAATATCTCATACCTATTGGCAGGTCTGAGATGGGATTGCTCCTTTCCCTCTTTTTTCTTTGTCCGTATTTTTCTTCTAGGTTGTTCAAAACCCTCTCTCTGAGCTTCCTGGCCCTGAACGGTGCTATTAGAATCTTTATTAAGTGTTGCCTTATCCTCTTTAGGCAGGTTTGGCATTCCTAAAGGGGCCTCCATTTTAGCATTCATATTATTAGGGCAAAAATGGGCCAAATGTCCATGTTTGTGACAAACCCTACATCTAAAGGGTAGGGCCTCATAGTCCAGTTGTTGAATCCAGGAGAGTCCTGCCAATTCAATTTCCATCTCTATCGACAAAGGCTGGCTGAGATCCATCTCCACACATATTCTTGCATACACCGCCATGCTCCCTTCAATTGTGTCTCTGGCAACACCCAGATGTCTTCCAATAGAATTGCCAATCCTTGCCAACACCTGCTCACTCCAGAATTCCATTGGAAGAGCATATAGTCGGATCCATACTGGGACAACAGTAGGTTCAACTCGGGGATCGAATCCCACTCTCCATGGTTGAACAAATAGCCCTGTCGGGCCATGATTTTTCTTCTCTGACTCGAAAGCCCTATTTCTATCGGCCAAAGATGAAAAGCTAACAATAAAATATCCATTGCTAATAAACCACAATGAATACTCACCGTGAGGCTCCCAGTTTTGGCGGATCCAAGAGTGCAAAAAATTCAGGGAAGGACGTATACCCATGAACTTGCAGATTAAATCGTGATTAGCTCTGTAAATGACTGATTCTTCAACCATACTTGGCTCGATGACAATTTTTGGCCTGGTTTCGACTTGTGGAAAACATCCATTCACACGATGTGCTGTCGACCTATTCCCAGCAGCCGTGAAGAGCATTTTATATGCCATTTTTTGAGCTTCATCGTTCTTTAGAGGAGATTTTTCTTTAAACAAATCTGCGTATGAGCTGCTACTCCCTGGAAAAGGAGCCGGAGAAGTCCCCATTGGACCCTCCTGGGGCACCAATCTAGCCTTCAGATCCACCGTACCCCGAAAGCACTTCTGCAATCCAGCTGATGCCCTAGATTTTTCGAAGTTCCAGAAACCCTAGTTCAGAGGAAAAAATTGCCAGAGCTCTCAAGTTTTTGTCAAAGCCTTCCCATATCAATGGTAATATTAACATTAGTAATAAAATCAATTCATAAATCATCACACACAATAGAGACACCAATTTAACATGGTTCACCCAATGTGGGCTAATCCATAGAGAAAATATTTCACTAAAATTTTCTCAAAAAATGTCTTGGTAATCCTTTCCTATTACAATATTTATGGACCCCTATCCAAAGGAGACACCAATCCTCTACTCAAGTTTTTGGACATTAATCCATAGGAGAACTCTTTCCCCTTTGCTCGTTCATGGATATATATCCATAGGATAACTCCTCCTTTGCTCTGGATAGTGATATTCTAGAATACTACTGCCTCCACTGCACTAAATTGTGGATATATCTCCATAGAAGACCTCTATTCTAACTCAGAATACCTTTGTCCTCACTACCCTAACTAATGGATCTCTATCCACTAGAGACTACTATCCTCTGCTTTATCACCTCGAAAGCCTACTCTCGGCTCTACTCAATATCTATCTCAAATTTGCACTAAACATTGTCCTCAGTCTAGTACAAATATACTCTCAAATCTATATTTGGTATAGCACAAATATTCCCTCAAATCTGCACCTAAATTCTTCCTCAAATATATCCTCAAGCTATAACACAAATCTTGATTCAATCAGAAATAAACTTTGCTTAGATCTACCTCAAGCCTTAACTCAAATTTTGAATAAATCAATCAATCAACTCTTCTCTCAAGTATTCTTAAGACTTATCTCAAATATATCCACAAGTCCTCTCAATAACTTGCTCAATCTACTCCCAAGTCTTCACTAATACTTACCTCAAATCTGTCCTACAAGTCCTCTCTTATAACTTGTCCAATATTCTCAACAATTATTCACCAAGAATTACCTTAAATTTGTCCAACAAGTCCTCCCTAGAACTTGTCCAATATGATCAACAAGTCTTCACCAAGACTTGCCTCAAATATATCCAATAAGTCCTCCCTAGAACTTGTCCAATTTTCTCAACAAGTCTTCACCAAGACTTACCTCAAATCTGCTCAACAAGTCTTCACCAAGACTTACCTCAAATCTTCTCAACAAGTCTTCACCAAGACTTACCTCAAATCTGCTCAACAAGATTTCACAAAAGCTTGCTTAACTATGTCCTTAAGCTTTCACAAAATCTTTCTTAACTCTGTCCTTAAGCTTTCACAAAAACTTACTCAATTCAGTCCTTAAGTCCCCTCTAGGACTTACTCAAATTTTTCCATAAGCTTTCACAAAATCTTATTTAAATCATTGCAAAACTTGCATACAAAACTAAAATTAATCTATTTCAGAAATTCAATCACACAAAAAAGTTTCACTCAGAATATTTTTTAACCATAGAAACATATAGAGAATGATCAAAGACTCAATATGTTTCACACTCACAATGTTTTGTACTCAAAAAAATAATTTTCCACTATCAAACTTTTAACAAAACTTGAACTATCACTCCAATGCTTTCAATCAATAATGCTCAATCAACTTTACTCAACCATTCACTCAATGAAACACACCTTGCTTACAAACCCTAACCAATTATTTCACTATACTCACAACAACTCACACTATGGAACTCAAACCTTGACTCAAGATAATTCCAATATCACATAACAATGATACTCATGTTCTTTCACAAACCCTAGCTCAAGATAGTTCTCAATTTAACATAACAATAATACTCATGATCTTTCACAAACCCTAGCTCAAAATAGTTCTCAATATCACATAACAATGATAGTCATGATCTTTCAACATCCACAAATCATGCACATGAAAACTCACTCAAATATTTCCCACAATGCTTATCAAACAATTCTTTTCACTCCAACTTTACATTTCATAACATTCAATCCAACAATATTTCACTCATAATGGAGATGTTCCCATACCTTTTGTTTTTATGGAGATATATTTTCAAAACTTGTCTTAATCACAATCAAATCCTCTTTTCCATTTTCAATATTAGATAGCAACAACCTATCTCAAAATTTCCACACAAATATTCTCCCCAATAATTATTTCACCATACAAAAATATCAAGTCTCAAGTACACCTTATAAAATCCAAACTCTCAAAATAATATCCAACATATAAAAATCAAATTCCTTTTATTAACCCTTACAATTCCAAACCTTTATTTATTTTTCTAAGGAACAAAAATATAAAATAATTTTTAATTAAGCTTATAACCTCCTATGCTTTCTACTATGCAAAAATATCACATGGCCTTTATAAAACTAGTGCCTCCCAAACTTTAGCAAAATTAAAAAATAATCAAAAGCGCTTATCTTAGTCTTTGGCCCACATCTCAAAAATATTGTGCGTGTATTAGCTACGCCCAAACTCGAACCCGTAACCAACTTTCACTGTAGCACCTTAGCCCAAGGCTAGGCTATATTTGGGCTACATGCCCACACGTAAACCTTAATTCATTCACACCCTCTTATGCCTTCACAAAATTTGGTGAAAAAACAAAACATCTTCCTCCTTCACAAAAATGGGTTGCGTGGGGATTTGAAACCATGACCTCTACTGTGCAAGTGCCTTAGCAATTCTTTGGCTACCATCTATGCTACCCAATGCTATGGAACCTCCTAGCCACATCACTTGCACTTCAACCACCGTCTACCTCTTAAAAAATTTAAAACCATGAATCCTCTCTTCTCACTTAGCAAAGAAGCGCACAAAAAATCATATATAGCATTAGCATAGTATAACAATGATAAGGGGTGAAATGAAAAATCATTTTCCCCTTTTTATACATGTTTTCCTTTGCACTTAACTCATCGATGTAAATTTGAAATTCAAATTTTGAATTTCAATTTAAATTTTAAAACCTTTGAAAACTTTGGTGCCTTTGGTTTATTTAAGTTAAAATTTTAACCATAGGTTAAAATATTTTAATTTAAATAAAATTAATTAAATCCTTTAAAAACTTCTCAATGGGTCTTTTCAAGGAAATATTATTTTAATGATTCCTTGGACCTCATTTTCTTCAGCTCATCCTTTTTCCTGAAATATTATAATATATTATTTATTTTTAAACTTGCTTCTCCTTCCTTGGGTCTTCAATATTTTAGGCTTCTTTAGGCATATAATATTTAAAATCCTATTTCTTTTAACCACTTCCTTTCCTTTTGTAAAAACAACTTGATGATATTAATGATGATGAAACTTGAACATCCACCACTTGACATCAATGACAACAAAACTTGCTCAAATTTATAACAAACTCCCCCTATCATTGATGGCAACCCTTTTTCATTTAACCATTTATTTTACCTTTTTCAGTTTTTTGATCCTCCTAACTGAATTCTCCCCCCTAACTCAAATATCTCCCCCTTTGAAATCAATGGCAAAGGGCCACCTTTGGGGCTAAATATAATACTCTTAGCTCAACCCCATCCCCCACCTTCTCTCCTTGAGGTGGTTGGTTTTGGGGTGGGAGTATCTCTACTCCAAGCATATAATGCTCTTTTTATTTGTCCACCTTCTTCCTTAATTGATCCCTTTGATTCCTCTTAATATTCCTATTACTTATTGTCTCTAGAAGTTTTTTTCTACACCACTTAGCCATATGCCCAACATTATTGCACTTATAACACTAAATTTTATGGTTCCTTGAAGGTGCAAATATATTGAAGTTCCTCCTGGTGAAGCCATATCCATTCCTGTCATGAACCCTACAATTGACTACTTTAAGATCAAATTGATCACAAGAGTAGCAATACCCTTGAAAGAGATGCACATTTCTAAAATTTCTATTAGTGAAACCATATCCCTATCTTTCATGTTTTCTGCACTGTGTAGTCTTGTGACCATACCTATGACATGAGAAGCACCGTCCATTGAAGAAACCTTACCTTGACCTCATTAGTCTCTTAATCTCTTCTTCCCTATGTTATTTATTGTTCCATTTGTTCCTTATTTGTGCATTGTTCCTTTCCTTATTGAACCTTCTATTTTCTAACTTATCCTCAGAAGTTTCACTTTCTCTTACACTCTCTTCTTCTGAAGATTCTTCTTATTTGGAGCTTGAGATTGACTCCTCTCATTGATCCTATTCAAAACCAAGTCATATCTTATTTTATGAAGATATTTGTACCTTGATAATTTTATCTAAGGTCTTTGAGATTATCCCAAACCTGTGTAGCTTGTATTTATACTCTTTCATTTCCTTACATAGTGAAGCTACCTCTTGCTCTAATCTCTCACATTCTAAATATTTTACCTCTAACTTATCTTTAAATCTCCTTGCCTTAGGTATTGAGTTTTTCAGATCTTGTATAAGCTTTCCTTTCTCTTCATCACATTCTTGAAATTGAAGCTTGAGTTTTGAGTTCTACTTTCTTACTTTTCTTAATTCCTTAAGATAAAAAATAAGCTCACCTTCAAGATCAAATTCTCCTTCCTCTTCATATTATGATTCTTATTCTACTCCTTTGTATTTAAGAGCATCTTGTAGACACCTAAAACGTGTCATGTCGAGGGCGACTACTCATATGGACATGATACAAGACCATATGGACGATCTTGGATAGACTCCAAGATAGAGCAGTGGTTCTAACAACTCAATTTAGGCATTTTGGCCTAATCAGTCTGAACCATAGCCCATACCTGCGGTCTCTAGACTAAACTACAGTTGGCACCTACGGTTTGCAGTTTGGACTACAATTGTGACCTGTGGTCTTAACTAAAGTTCAGTTATGCCTTCCATCTGAGCTAAATTGGTTGGAACGGCCAAAAAATCTAGAAGAAGGCAATTGAAGGATGAAATATTCTAGAGGCTTACATCCCAATTTTCCAAACCACCCTTCTTGGTCTTGGCTTCTCCATGAAGCCACCCCTAGCCCTAGGTGCATGCTATAAATACCCCCTCTAAATGGGGAGAATAAAAGAAGCAAGCATTGGAGATTTGAGCAGTGAATGCCTGGTGAATTGTACACTCAAACTGAGTATACTAAGAGATAGAGCTATTGCACTTAATCCCCGACCCTTTTGCCAACATTCATGATGAATTGCATTATGGATGCCCTAGGTTCTTAGGAGAGTCAAGAAGCACAAATCTAGGCAAACGAAGGCCCTTCATATTGAATTGATAGCCAAATCAGTTTGAGGACAATAAATGTGACCCTTGAACATCAATTTGGACAAGAAGATCAAACCCACTGCCCCTGATTTTGAGGGTAAACCTACCAGAGGTCAAACCACGACTGTTAGCTGCAGTTCATAGTGAAGACCACTGACCAGAGGTACGGTTTGCAACAGGTGATAGATCACCTTACTATTTTATTTTATGCACTTCTATGTTTCTATTTTGATATCTTATCCATGCATTATTTGTCTAATGATCTCCTTTATGCTATATTACAATTTGATTCAATTAGCATAGTTTAAAGGTTTTCTTTATGTTTTCTTGATCATTAGTTTAATGGCATTATCATGTATGTTTCTTTAAAGGGCCTCATCATGAGAGGCTATCTATATTTTTGATTGTGTGCTATTTTTTCTTGATTGTAGGAAGATAGGTACAAGAGGAGTCTATATCATAATCCTTCCACGTCACGAAGAAGGGGATCAACTCCACCCCAAGGCAGTTTGTGACTAGTCAAAGGGTAATATTAATACGCTTACCCTATTGAGGGCATTGGCAATTATATAGACTGTATCATCATTCAAGTGATCCTAAGAGGGGTATATTTGTAATAAAAATGCATTCATAATCAATACAAAAAATATCATTTTGTTGAATTTATGCAATGTGTCAATATTTTACGCTTTTATGATGACTATAGACTAATATGGTAAATAGGAGCATGCTTTTTGGTTATGTCAAAATGCGATCACGATGGAACTCCATATTTGTAGCCCTTGAGTGCTGAAATTCTTGATTTTTTCTTATATCATGTGCTAATCATAGCTAATAGCTATGATTATTTATTTGCCCATGGCTTTCACCTGTTGTTCACACTGCAGCTCATAGACCAGAGCTACGATTTACAATAGAAGCAGCAGACAGCAGAGAAACCACTTGGCATCAAATCAAGAGCTGAGGTAGGATATATTTTTATGCTATGTTCTATATTTTCTTCTCTATGTTTTTACAATAAGCGTTAAATCAATTGCAAATTAGGTACACTAAAGAAAAATGGTGAACGAATAGTCCTAGTTTGCCTTCGCATTCCTTCCATTAGAAAGGTGTTGCTAGGAACAGCGAACCTCTGATTGCAGTCCATCCTAGAATACAATGACCTTGATAAAAATTGAGTGGTCATTTGCATGCTTGAGGCCCAATTAGAGGCCATGTCATCGTAATCGCATGGTCATAACATCATGTAGGACATAGCATGCATAGATTTCTAAATTTGAAACGTTCCTTTTATTTTTATGCATGTAGGAATGATCATATGAATGCTCTTTTATGCATTTGTCTTTATGTAAAGTAAAACGAACCACACACACCACGTTTCATTTAAACATCAGTGGAATTAGGCTCTAGAATCCAACCCATTTTATTGATACCAATAGTGGATGTTATTACCACTTGGTTGGCTCATTTGAAATTGTATTAGTGGGATCCACTCATAGCCACGACTGACCCAAGAACTGTCCTATCCATACAAAATGACATTCACTCATCTTTGAAAGAGTGTATCATTGTGCATGGTGTGCTGGGTAAGGGTTGGTAGTACCTATGATACCTCATTGAGTATGGAATTCACTCCCATATTTAGCTTGTGCGAGTGTATAAGTGAAATCCAATTAAACTGAGAATAAAATCCAACGATTTTGCAAAACACATGAGAGTTTATCATACTGATACAACACATTTTGAAACAACATCAAATAGTTTAGGGCTCATTTTAAAATTTAAAAATAATATAAGCATATTTGTATCCCTTGTTTGATAGTAAAAGATACATCTAGATGTTAGGTACACTATGGTGGATACACGAGGTGGTCAACAAAGGTGCAAGCCTAAAGCTAATGACCAAGCCGTAACTAATTCACAAATACACGTGTCTAGTCCTCAACCACATGAGCAAATTGAATGTCATTCAGTGAGCATTAAAGGAGATAAATCAACATGAGGGGATCCCATTGAGTGTACCCCTAATATACTAGAATCAGTGCATTCTGTTAGATATAGATTAGAGCATGGAGCTTCTCAACCTGAGGGTGCTCCACTCGAAAGCCATTACAAAGACCGTAGTGCATGTGCATCCATGGGATCGACTAAAGAGTATGTCATGCAAGGGACCAGATTGGTACCCATTCACACTAATTCTATAGGGTGTACTATACCCCCACCTTCTAAGTATAGAAGGAATAGAGATCCACACATTCAGGGGCAAGTATATGGGCTCCCTGCTGAGCGTAAGTATACCCATACTCCCACACATACTATAGCATGCAATATCACCATCAATATATCAAATTTGGGAGCTAATGGAACACCACCCCATGAGAGGTGGAGGTCTAGATAGCTAGATGGTCTACGTAGTGTGTTAGAGCATCTAGGTTGCAAGCCTTTAGCTCTGCCCACTTGTCCTATGAGTGAGCATAGCTATAGCACCATTAGAACTACTAGAGAGCATGGAGAGGATTCTAAGCACCCTCATGTCTCATGTCCATGATCCATGTATGGTCACACACAACACAGGACACAACATGATGTCGATGTCATCTTCATAGATAGAGGTAAAGGCACAGTGCATCAGTTCGATGGGTATAGAACCCAAAAGGTCGCTCATATATAGCAAGCATACCAGAGGCCTCCTATAGCTGACCAAGTCAAAATATCATATCGACTGGCCTCTAAAGAGAAATGCCAACTCCTCCAATATCAATTAGAGGATGCTCACCTAGAGAGGTAGTGCATTGAATATGAATATCTTCAGGCATAGAGGGTTACTAGACAGAGGCTATATGAGCAGTGCTTGCACAAGGAGCACATCCTCATCCAAAAGGAGTGTGTAGAGCAGGAAGATAGGTTGGCTAGGGATAACCTATATTATTAGGATGAGCATAGATATCAAGTGCATAGGAAGGCTCTTTCATAAGCTGACATGCACCATGAGCGTTTAAGCATTCACACTCATATCACTACCCATCAGAGAGAGCGACCACCTTTGATCGACATTCAGAGGTAGTAACATTATGAGGAACAAGAGGGGAATAGATGCAACCAAGAATATCCTAAGAGAACCCAAGCTGAGGAGGAGGAATAGAAACACCTTTCACCTCGATATAAGAGGATTGTACCTCCTAGACCACCTCCATGCTGACTTAGGGAGGAGGAATTTCTATATTCTGAGGCTTACAAAGCTTTGGCCGAGAAGGTAAAAGAAATTGAGAAACAAGGCACGGTTGTCCAAAAGCTGACACTAAGGAAAATTCACAATGAACCTTTAGATACCTTGATGCCTATGCCCCCATATCCTGAGCATTTTGAGATGCCCAAGTTAGAAAAATTCAAGGGTGATGAAGAGACGCAAGAACATGTCATGATATTTTTGGATGCTTGCTTCTAGATAGAGAACAATGATACACTGTTATTGCATACATTTGTCATGACTCTCTCTGGTCTAGCCTGAGAGTGGTTCAACCAGCTAAAGAAACATAGCATAACAAATTTTGAGCAATTATCTGATGCATTTCTTGAATGCTATTCCTTTGGCATCAAGAAACATGCCAACCTTTCTAATTTTGCTGCACTAGCTCAACACGATGTCGAGCTAATATAACAGTATGGGAAGAGGTGGAGAATATTAATGGTAAAGTTGTCATTCTTAATTCATACCATAGAATTAACCTAAATGTTTACAATGAGTTGTGACAAGCACATCTCGCTACTTTTGGAGCTGTAGAAGCATACTACATTCAAAGAAGCTTTGGTGCAAGCCAAGGTAATTGAGGACATCAAGTTGTAGGAGGACAACTTGAAGCTCAAAACCAAGAAAGAGGGATATCAGAAGAGTACCTCAAAGCAACAGGGCAATCAGGCCCATGTGAATTAGGTGGTACTAAATCTCCAAAATGAGGATAAGGGGCAAAAGAAATAGAATTATCAAGCCCATCCTCCTCTTGCGCAATACGACTAGTGCAAGAATAACTACAAGGGCAAGAACAAAGAGCAACACCCACCTCGCATATTCATGCCATTGATGGAATCATTGACATAAATTTTTTGTCAACTCTATGAGGCCAAGGCAATAAGATTACCCGAAGTCAAGATGGTTGATCCTAATCAGCCCAAGCCCAAAGACTATCAAGAAGATCTATTTTGCATATTTCATAGAGTGAAATGCCATGACATCGAGGTATGTTGGTATTTCAAACATATTGTGCAAAATATGATAGAAAGAGGAGAGCTTGTGGTACCAATAAATCCCTAGGTGTCAGACAACCAAAACATAGGAATTTTTAAAAATACGTTACCAAACCATGAGACGCCCCGTAACCACATTGGCCACGTCAATCAAGTGCGAGTCGAACCACCTACCTAGGGGTTCATTGGCATGGTCAATGTTTTTACTAGATATGGGAGGTACGAACAACCAAATCAACCTCATGCTCACATTAAAATATAGGCCACACCCCAATAGTGGCAGGCACAAAATATTCCAAGCCCACCAACGAGACTGGTGGTGACCATTAGGAGCAGGTTGGTTAAAAACCTACAGATGAATCCTGTGAAGTTGTCAATATATGACCTTATACAATAGTCCATTAAGAATTGGGAGACTCTTATGGACATTATGAGGTCCATTGAGGTATAGTCCAAGGATGTACAAACATTCATGAACTTAGTGCAGCACGTACAATAGTGCCAGGAACCAATGATCGAATTCTATGATCATGAAGTGAAAATGGTTTCTGCAAACGTGGCTGACCCGCCACTACATATCATTGCATGTGTTAACTACGTGTCGTTCAAAAGGGTCTTTATTGACACTAGTTCATCAATCAATATAATCATGACTAAGGCACTACACCATTTGAAATTGCTTAAATCACTTGTCATACCAACCACCTTTACATTAAGAGAGTTTAACGATGCACTATGATCTATGGTTGTCATGATTGTCCTACCTATTTAGGTGGGACTAAAGACCATTCCAATAATGTGTCATGTGATAGAGGGCACTTTACAGTATAACATCCTACTAGAGAGGCCTTGGATTCATAAAATGTGTTGTGTTCCCTCAATATTGCATCAGTGTGTCAAGTATGTACACAAGGGACAAGTTCATGTGGTTTCATCAGATGAAGAACCATTCAATTTTGTGAACTTAGCATATTTTCTAGGGGGATTTATACTCCCATCAATGCACTTGGACATACAGCCCACATTGTCGATAAGGGTTCCAAGAGGTAAACAGGTGGTGCATGTTCAACCATCGGTATCTATATCAAATAGATATTAACATACCACTACAACTTCTATGAGACCAAGTGCATCAGCAATGCATCAAGATGATGAGAAATTAAAGATGAAATTGGGTAGGAAAGAAGCAAATAACGTGCCCAAACCAATCACCGCTGAGGCTACCACTCCCATGGAGGTGGAGGAAGCCCACAATCAAGTTGAGGATCACCTCAACCTACTTCTCTTGCATTTTTAGTAGGGTCATCTACACCATGGGTGACTATTCACCTAGCCAATACAGGTCTGGGTGAGTACCTCATGCAAAATGTGATCTTTGGTCCTATTTTAGAGACTGCACAAGATATGGACTAACCGATAGCCCATAGATATCTAGTTGGATCTATAGTACCATTGGGCAAGCCACCCAAACAAATAAACTTCATCTATGCCAGGTTGGATCAAGTTCCAATGTGAGCACCCATGGAGGTGGATGATGACGAACAGTTCATGATGAACGTTCAGTACTTGTCCCAACCAGAGTATGCCATGCGATTTTTTTAGCTCTATCATTGGCATGGATATAACCTTGGTATTTTTGAACAAGGATGAAGAACTCCTCTTGAACTACATTATCAGTTGGCAACTGATAGGTTCATATTGGGATTGCAAATTTAGGACATGATGATTTACTCATTGCATCATTGAATCATTTATACCTAAGTCTGGGGGACGATGTGGATTTTAATCCATATAATCCTAACATGTCTAGTCTTTGGGGCAGCAAACCAATGGTGTTAGTCATCACCATTGAGAGACCGAAGCTTGAACATGAAGAGTTCTCAGAGTAGAACCCCAGAGGCAACCTAGGTCATCAAAATTGTATCACAATCGATGATACTGGTATGCAGGGACACAACCCTACCATTCTAGGTGATCTTGATTTAGGAGATATTTTTAGTGAATATGGAGAGGATTCCACCTCTGAAATAAGTTGACCGAGTTATGATGCAGATGGCGAGTCCTCAAATGATGATCAATATGATGAGGAAATTGATCGATCCTTCGTGGTTCCAATGTTTCTATGCCATTTGCTGCCTAGAGAGCAATTAGATGAGATACAAGAGAATTTTATAGTTGATAGTGATTATGAAGACAAGACAGAGTAGGCCTACTTAAGGCCTCATCTAGCTAATCTCCCAATATTTATGGATATGATAGAGTGGTCTGATCATAGTAGTAATCATAGCGATGAGGTTGATATGACTAATTCGAGGCTTGTATACCTGCTACATCTATTGCTTGCAGAGTCAAAGTATGTTATAGAAGAAGTGCCTCTTAACATTGATCAATTTGAAGAAGAAGCAGAGCCAATTTTTGCATAGGTGTCATATATACGATTGTTTTATTCTATTTATCTAGATAGTGATGATAGTGACCACAAAATCAGATACATGGGACCACATTTGGCAGATCACCCCTTGCATATGGGGGGAAGTGAAGGATTATATCTATATAGTGATGATGAGGATTCATTGGAGATGGTCTATTTAGGGCCTCATAATCTATGTAATCAGAATCCACCTCAAGGTCTGCCACCTATTACAGCTGTAGGTTTGTGTCAAGAGATTAATCTCTAGTACCACCTCAGGGAATGAATAAATCTATAAGAGGAATATCAAACTCTTTCTCCATATACCTACATATGCTGAGCTACTTGAACTAAGAGATCCCATTTTGTAGTTAGTGCACAAGGAGGATCTATTTGTTTAGGCATCCCACAGGGAGGACCCATTCATCCTCATACCATCTGAGCCAGATCTTGGGTACGAAAGCTACATAGATGATGTAGAGGTCATTCCTTGTGGTCTTGTTGGCATTTTTGCCACATTGTTTTGATTGTTACTTATTCATGCATAAATTGTTGAAGTTCTCACTCCTCTGTGTTTCTCTACGAGTTTTGGTGCCAAAACAGCTAAGTTCGAATACTGTCATGATATAGCTACCAAAAGCAGCATGGAGAGCATGGGTTCAAAACTGTCATGATATCGCGACATGTCGCGTCATCACGGGGTTTTAGAGGAGAGAAGCCAAAGTTGGAGAATGTCACGATATCGCGACGTGTTCCAAAATCATGGTCAAAGTGGTCAACGGAAGCAAAGCAGTAAAGATGTCACGATTTTGTGACATGTCGCATTTTCGTGACTTGCGATGGCCATGGAGCAGAGTGATAGAAAAGGTCGTGATATCACGACATAATTGAGCAAAGGGCAATGACAATGAACCTCATCGCAATATCATGACAGAAAAGTGAACAAGGAGCAAAATGTAGAAATGTCACGATATCGTGACATGTCGCATTATCACGGTAAGGATGAAAGAAAAGCATAAGGCATGAAAGACGTTGCGATTTCATGAAATTTTTGAAGACGAGGCCAAGCAAGAGCAAGACGTCGCAATATTGCGACAGAAAATGGCAACACTATAGAAAGCAAGGAAACATCATGATTTCATGACATATTATGGAGAAAATGCTAAATAGAGAAAGATGTCACGATTTCATGACATGTTCTGTTTTCGTGAGGTAAAGGCAGCAATGAAGTAGAACACAAGAAATGTCGTGATTTCATGACATGTATTGTTTTTACGATGTAAAACAGTGGAAAGAACAAAATGGTACGAAATGTCACGATTTCGTGACATGTTTCGGTTTCACTACTTGCAAGAGGATGAAGGCCAAGGAAGAGAAAACTGTCTTGATTTCGCGACATGTTGCAGTTTCATAGGTATACAGAAGAGAAGGGCATAGAAAGTAGCAGATGTCATGATTTCGTAACATGTTGTATTTTCATGATGAGAAGCAGTGAGAAAACCAAGCAAGAGAAAGAACGTCATGAAATCACGATAGGTCATAGTTTCGATGGAGCAGAGCAAGGAAGGAACAAAATAGTATAGAACGTCGTGAAATCGCGATGCATCGCATTTTCATGACCTAAGGTGACGAAGGAGAACAAAGAGCCGAATATGTCACAATTTCACGACATGTTTGGTTTTCGCGACCCAAAGTGGCAAAAGCGTACAAATAATGAAAATGTCATGATTTCATGACATGTCATATTTTCGTGACATGTTTCCAATTTCACACCAGAAAGCAGTCCAACGGCCCGATGAAGTATTGTGATTTCCAAGGATTAAAAGCTCTCCAAAATTTAATGTTTTGTTGCTTTCCAATGTGTGCAAGATAGAAGAATGTGCTCAGGCCTATAGTTTTCGAAGCCACTAGAATTGAAGACACCTCCATTATTCAAAGCTTCTGTTCATTATTTTCTAACGGTCCAAGCATGCTCCGAGAACGACCATTTAATGAAGACGACCATTGCCTTGTTTCATTCAATTCCTGATTTCTCTGAGGTTGGTTTAAGGGGATCATTTCCTTATTTCTGTTGTATATTTTGTGGATCTTGAGAAATTTTGTTTCATGTTTTAAATGCTACAAAGAGGCAAGACCTCTATAAATATCAATGTATATCTCAGAAAGAGGTATCAAGAGAGAGACTTTTGCTAAAAAAAAATTCAAGTTCTTTGCATGAATAAAAGATATTTGGCCTCTGGTTTTGCAAGAAACTTTCGGTGTGTTTTTCCTTATATCTTATGCATTCCTCCTTTACACTCGTATTTCTTATCAGTTGCTAAATTTGAATTTTGTGTCTGAGTTTAAATATTGCTAGTGAGGAAGTGAGTTCTGGAATGCGATTCTGGAGGTTATCCGTGCAAGGTTGTAAGTAGATTATGTCACTATATTTTGTTATATGTTGTTCGTGTGCTTGAGGTTATCTGCTGCTAATCTTTCCCAATCTAACAAATTTTTCCTGTGGCTATATTTCCCATTTCTTTCTGCATATTTCCTATTTCTTTCCTGCAACTCTAGTCTTCAAGTTCATAAAATTTAGTAAGGGAACCAGCCCTCTTTGGAGATTGGTCCGGGAGACATTTCTTTCTCTTGGTATTTCAATGTTGGTCGGGTCTAGGGTGCATTTATGTTAAAATCCTTTCCTATGGCATATTCATGACCAAAAGTTTTTGGCACGCCCGATGGGACAGACTGTTTTTGTCTCCCAAAGATCCATAATCGGTGAGACTGATTGTTTCATTGTTTAATACCCGGAGGTATCAAGATTTTTGATGAACTGTCTTGACCTCAAAAGTGGAGATTGTAAGTTCATCTGGCGACTCTGTTGAGCTGAAGATCCGAATTTCTTGATCATAGATGCCTTTTGAATCTAAAAGAAGACACCCTAGAGGAATCAAGGTTTGGTGAGCAGCCTTGACCTCACAAGTGAAGAAAAGAATGTGCACTTGGTGACTCTGACTTGGCGACAGCCATGATCTCGCAGACCACTGCTATAATGGCAAGGGTATGTCCTAGATGGGATGATCCTGGCCCTTTGAATCTCCAAATTCGGCACGAGATTCCCAAAAGTGCCCTGAAAGCCCTAACAAAATACAATGGCACCAAGGGAATGGCCCGAGAGCATATTGACGATGTTGCTGCTTTAGCGACCCTCCATGATATAGTTCACGAAGATGTCATGATCAGACTTCTGGTTTTGTCTTTGGAAGGAAGGGCATTGCAGTGGTATAGATTGCTTGGGCGTAAAAGCATCAGCTCATGGGATGACTTAGCGGGAGCACTAATCAGAATATTTGATGAGGATCCCTTTAACGGCTCTCAAGATCCCTTTTAGCTTTTAATGTACATCATGAGAGCACCTCTAGAGAGCATCACAGACTTCAATGTCCAATTTTGTAGAAGTTGGAAGAGAATTCTAGAGATGATCCGACCAACACCCGCCCAAGCCCACCTCTTCTATGTTCGTAGTTTCCACCCGAACATAAGCCTCCTCTTGCTGCAATCATGAAAATGTAGATTCCCTCAAATATTTGAGGAAGCATTAGAAGTGGAGCACCTTCTGCTCCTATCAAGAAAATTACCGTGGGGAGAAACCCCATCACCTTATTTGGTAGTCACCACTCATGTCTACCCTATGCAGTATTTATCATGGTAGATTCCTCATATTGTGTAGAGACCTAAAATGCAATTATGTGGAACTCAAGAGGTAGATTTCATCCAAGGCCAACGATGGGCATATGCAAGCACTGTCCCAACAATAAATAATATGATTGCTTGCAATTTATATCAGGAGATAAGCAAAGAAGAAGAACAAATTCAAGTGGCAGAACCTGAGCACAAAGAGGGCACAATTTTGCACAACACGCAAGTGTTCAGCCAGAGCCCATTAACTACGCCTCATCAATAGGCTGAACCTGAAGAGATCCTAGAGAAAGGACTATCGTCGAACAATTCTTGTTATCGCATCAAGGGGTTGGAGGAACCTATACTCAGCCCACAACCGAGGGACTCTTAAATATGGTGGTATTGGCTTCAACAATTACTGCAACTGGTACCTACAGGAGCCCTCCATGTGGCAAATATTTTTGCTACATTATTTGTTGACTATGTGGTTACTGGCATGCAGGATAACTTGCCCCTGTTTGCAACATGGAGAAATTCAGGAGGTCATCCCAAATTCAAGGACCGACTCAAGTATGATCATATCTGGTCCAGTCACTACAGGTTCATCGGATAATCACCTGAAACTGGGTTTGTGGTGGTGGCATGCCAATCATATCATAAAATTTTGTATATAGCAAAAAAAAAAAAGAGAGAAAACAGAAAAAGAAAAAAAAAATATTGTGAATTTCCTCTGTGAATCGTCAACTTTGGCTCTTTTTGTATGTGAGCCCGTAGGTACGTTTATTTCTTTCCTTTTTCCTCTTCCTTCCCAATAGATAGTGTCTTCCATAAATTTCTTCCCTCCACTCCCTTCTTTTCATTCCCTTCCTCGTTCATTCTCTCTTCTACTGTCTGTTATCAAGCCACTACTATTGTTTCTACTCCCCTCTCTGATATTTCTGCTTCTTCATTTCCTCTTTCTTCTAATCCTTTGTTTTCTTTTCAGCATTTATCTGTAGTTCCCACCCCTTTCACCATCCCATCCACTTCCATTTCATTATTCATTTTTTTCCCCCATCCCCATAGCTGGTGACACAATAGCTCCCTCTTCAGTTGTTGTATCTACCGCTTCCACTCCTCCATATTTGACCATTCCATCATTCCACATTCCCATTCCACGACCTGCACATTTGCTAGCCATCACTCCATTCATTCCGTTCATTTCCATTTTTGTAACCCAGGTGCTTTCATCACTGTCATGGAGATCCTTTTACAGCACCTAGTGATTACCCTGCTCGATCGAGTTAGGTGCAATGCAGATCCACTTGAGTGCCAAATATCAGCAAGATTTTGTTGCAGTAGTCTACAGATATGTCTCCCATCAGTCAGCATTTTGTTCCTCCAGTTTTTCTTGACTCTGTTGCCCAATGGATAGGCCTGGGATTCATGCATATAGCAAAACCGTATACCCCGCGAGCCACCAAGAATGTTGGCATTTTTGCCACATTGTTTTGATTGTTACTTATTCATGCATAAATTGTTGAAGTTCTCACTCCTCTATGTTTCTCTATGAGTTTTGGTGCCAAAACAGCTAAGTTCAAAGACTGTCACGATATCGCAACCAAAAGCAGCATGGAGAGCACAGGTTCAAAATTGTCGTGATATCGCAACATGTCACGTTATCATAGGTTTTTAGAGGAGAGAGAAGCCAAAGTCAGAGAATGTCGTGATATCACAACGTGTTCCAAAATTGCGGTCAAAGTGGTCAATGGAAGCAAAGCAATAAAGATGTCACATTTTTACGACATGCGATGGCCATGGAGCAGAGTGATAGAAAAGGTTGTGATATCGCGACATAATTGAGAAAAGGGCAATGAAAATGAACCTCATCGCGATATCATGACATGTCACATTATCGGGTTAAGGATGAAAGAAAAGCATAAGGCATGAAAGACGTCATGATTTCGTGACATTTTTGAAGATGAGGCCAAGCAAGAGCAAGACGTCGTGATATCATGATAGAAAGTGGCAACACTAGAGAAAGCAAGAAAACGTCATGATTTCATGACATATTATGGATAAAAGACTAAATAGAGAAATATGTCACGATTTCATGACATGTTCCATTTTTGTGAGGCAAAGGCGGCAATGAAGGAGAACACAAGAAATTTCACGATTTTGCGACATGTCTTGTTTTCACAATGTGAAACAACGAAAAGAACAAAATGGTATGGAATGTCACGATTTCACGACATGTTCCGGTTTTGCTACTTGCAAGAGGATGAAAGCCAAGGAAGAGAAAACTGTCACGATTTCGTGACATGTTGCAGTTTTGCGGGTATACAGAAGAGAAGGGCACAGAAAGTAGTAGATTTCGCAATTTCGTGACATGTCGCATTTTTGCGATGAGAAGCAATGAGAAAACCAAGCAAGAGAAAGAACATCACAAAATTACGACAGGTCATAGTTTCGATGGAGCAGAGCAAGGAAGGAGAAGAATAGTACAAAACGTCATGAAATCGCGATGCATCGCATTTTTGCGACCTAAGGTGACGAAGGAGAAAGAGCCGAATACGTTGCGATTTCACGACATGTTTGGTTTTCGCGACCCAAAGTGGTAAAAGTGTACGAAGAAGGAAAATGTCGCGATTTCACGACATGTCATATTTTCATGACATGTTCCCAATTTCGTGCTAGAAAGCAGTCCAACGACCCGATGAAGTATTGCGATTTCCAAGGATTAAAAGCTCTCCAAAATTTAATGTTTTGTTGCTTTCCAATGTGTGCAAGATAGAAGAACATGCTCAGGCCTGTATTTTTTGAAGCCACCAGAATTGAAGATGCCTCCATTATTCAAAGCTTCTGTTCATGATTTTCTAATGGTCCAAGCATGCTCCGAGAATGACCATTTAATGAAGACGACCAGTTCCTTGTTTCATTCAATTCCTGATTTCTTCGAGGCTGGTTTAAGGGGATCATTTCCTTATTTTTGTTGTATATTTTGTGGATCTCAAGAAATTTTATTTCATGTTTTAAATGCTACAAAGAGGTAAGACCTCTATAAATATCAATGTATATCTCAGAAAGAGGTATCGAGAGAGAGACTTTTGCATAAAAAACTTTTCAAGTTATTTGCATGAATAAAAGATATTTGGCCTCTGGTTTTGCAAGCAACTTTCTATGTGTTTTCTCTTCTATCTTATGCATTCCTCATTTATGCTCGTATTTCTTATCTGCTACTAAATTTGAATTCTGTGTCTAAGTTTAAATATTGCTAGTGAGGAAGTGAGTTCTGGAATACAATTCTAGAGGTTATCTGTGCAAGGTTGTAAGTATATTACGTCGCTATATTTTGTTATATGTTGTTCGTGTGCTTGATGTTATCTGATGGTAATCTTTTCTGATCTGACAAATTTGTCCTGTGGCTATATTTCTCGTTTCTTTCTGCATATTTCCTATTTCTTTCCTGCAACTCTAGTCTTCAAGTTCATAAAATTTAGTAAGGGAACCAGCACTCTCTAGAGATTGGTCTGGGAGACATTTCTTTCTCTCGGAATTTCAATGTTGGCCGGGTCTAGGGCACATTTATGTTAAAATCCTTTCCTGTGGTAGATTCGTGACCAAAAAGTCCTAAAGATCAATTCCATTCCATAAACATGGTCTCCATTGTTTTGACCACTCCACTCCATAATCTAGTAGATCCGTCCAAACCATTGCATCTAAACATGGATGCTATCGATTGGAATCATGCTGATTCACCAGTAGATCCTGAAGACTTCTTCAGAATGAAGAGATGTTGCAACCATTTCATTTTGGACTAGGCTATGCTTATGATTTCTATCACACTAAACATACTTCCAATGAAGAATGTATAAATCTAGTTTATGACATCCATTTGATCCCTATGCCTCATTAGCTTGAGGAGGGATCCCATATGTCAGTAGAGGAAACCTTCGAAGTGGATATCAGTAATGACCCCACCAATAAAATGAAGGTTAAATTTGGAATGAGTCTCACTCCAGATGAGCGTGCTAGCATCATCCCTTTGTTGAAAGGGATACCTAACCTTTTTTCTTGGACATACAAATATATTCCTGGTCTAGACCCAAAATTGGTTACTCATAACCTTTCGCTAGACCCATCCAAGAAGCCTATCAAGTAGAAGCTCAGAAAGATGCATCCAACAGTAGCCTTAATGGTGAAATATGAATTGCAAAAAAAATTGGATGTAGAATTTGTCATTTCCATCGACTATCCAGAATGGGTATCCAATATGGTGCCTATGGGAAAACCATATGGAAGGATCCGTATTTGTACAATTTTAGAGATCTCAACAAGGCAATACCCAAAGATTCATTTTTGTTGCCCAATAATATCTATGCTCTAGTAGACTCTACTGTAGGTCATGAAATGCTCTCCTTAATGGATGGTTTTTCTGGTTACAATTAAATTTAGATTAATCCTAAAGACCAGCACAAAATTGCGTTTATATTTCCATGGGGAACATTTTGCTATAAAGTTATACCATTTGGTCTCAAAAATGCTGGTGCCACATACCAGCAGGCCATGACATGCATTTTTCATGACTATATGCACAAAATTCTTGAATATTATATCGATGATTTTCTAGCCAAGTCATTGCTACGAGAAGAGCATGTGAAGGTCTTAATAAAAGTCTTCAATCGCTTGATAGAGCACAACATCAGGCTAAATTCTAAGAAGTGCATATTTAGCATAACTTCTAGAAAATTACTAGGGTTCATCATCTCCAAGAGAGGCATCGAAGTAGACCTAGCGAAGGTCAAGGCCATTTTGGAAATGTGTCCTCCCATCAATGTTAAGGAATTAAGGAGCCTTTAGGGCAAGGTAGCCTCGATAAAGTAATTTATCATCCAACTATCCGATAAATGTCAACCCATGAATTGACTGCTACATAAGGGTGTCCCATTCAACTGGGATGAGGATTGCAAGGTAGCCTTCATTGAGATAAATCAATACCTGGTGACGTCACCCGTGTTAGCTCCACCAAGGCTAGAAGAGCCTTTTATACTATATATATCAGCAATAGACTTTGCGTTAGGGACCATGTTGGCCCAAAATAATGTACAAGGCAAAGAGCAAGACATATATTACATTAGCTGAACCTTGGTGAGTTACGAGCTAGGATATGCATATGTGAAAAAACTATGTTTAGCAGTAGTTTTCGCTACCAATAAATTATGGAACTACATGTTGAGTCATACGACATATGTGATATCAAAACAAAATCCTTTGTAGTATATGATGAGCAAGACATATCATAATACACGTACTGCAAAATGGATCATGTTATTGATATAATTTGATCTGGAATTCATAAGCCATAAGTCCATTAAGGGATAGGTCATAGCAAATAAGTTAGCTGAGGTGCCATTATCCAATAGTAGGCTTCTAACAATCAAGCTTCCGAATGATGTAATTTTTGTAGTATCCAAAGCTCCCGAACCTGAAGAACCAAAGAACAATGTTGATATGACTTTGTTCTTTGATGGTTCAAAATGCAAGCAAGGAGCTAGCACAGGGATAGTGTTTTTCACATTGCAAGGAGCTCTGATGCCCTTGTCATTCAAACTAGACTTCCCATGCACCAACAATAATGCTGAATATGAAGCCCTACTTTTGGGCCTCCATACGACTGTCACCATGAATATCAAGAGACTAAACATCTTTGGTGATTCCCTACTCATAATTAACCAAGTTAAGGAACTATTTTAGTGTCGATGTTTGGTATTGAAAGCCTAAAAAGATCTTGTTGCCATATATTTGGCTAAACTAGAATGGTATGACATCAAGGCAATCCCTCGTTTTTCAAATAGGTTCACAGACACCATGGCATATTTGGGATCCTTAATCCCTCAGAATTCATCTTCCGACTTCACTACCATCCATGTCAAGATGCTCTAACATCCTATAGCAGAGTGTGCAACATTTTATAACAAAGAATCGGTCAACATGATTAATGTGGAGCCAAAAGCTATTTAGTTTTGCAAAGCTGAAGACTTTCTCAAGAAAGTACCCTGGGGTCTTTAACCTCCCAGAGTCCTATGGGGAGTGGCACCACCATTCACCACCAGGTTGTTTTTCAATCTACATTTACAAAGATAAATATGCATGGGGAGCAAATCATCTTAGCAATCAAAGCTGAGGCTCATCATAATTGGATGTCATAGATTCAAGAATTCCTAAGACTTGGTTTTGTCTCGGAGGGACTGTCGCGTGTCAAAAGATGCACATTTAAATAGAAAGTGACTAAATATTTCTTGATAGGAGATATTTTGTACCACCAAATTTATGATGGATTTATCCTTCATTGTCTTGAGCCCCAAGAGTCATCTTGGGCACTTTCATAAGCTCATGATGGTACGTGCGATGGCCATTTTAGTGGCATGGCCATCGTTAAGCGCATCCTTCGAATGGGTTATTATTGGCCCACTATGAAGAAGGATTGCAATGTGTATGTCAAGAAATGCATCAAATGTTAGCATCATGCTAATCTTATGCACTTGCCATCATAGGCCCTATAGCCCATCCAAGTGGCTTGGCCATTTGCTTAGTGGGGGTTTGATCTAATTGGCAAGATCTCTCCTCCATCATCAGGTCGACATACATTCATTATTATGGCTATTGAGTATTTTACAAAGTGGGTGGAATCCATTCCCTTAACAATGACCACTAGAGCTCGCATAGCAGAGTTCATAATGGAGCATATCATAAGTCATTTCGAGATACCATCCAAAATAGTTTCGGATAATGGAACTTCTTTTAAGAACAAAATTGTGTGAGCTTTAACATCTACGTACCACATCAAACATATTTTTGCAACTCTATATTATTCGAAATAAAATGGGCAAGCTGAGGCCTCAAACAAGACTATGATAGCCATCTTAAAAAAGACAGTGCAAGAACACCACAAGGATTGGCATATACAGTTGCCCCTTGCATTATGGGCTTATAGGACAAGCATTCAAACTCCCACTGGGACAACTCCATTTTAACTAGTATATGGCACTGAGGCCATTATGCCCTTAGAGTTGGAAATTTCAACGTTGTGCATTGCATTGAAATATTTCATCGATGAAAACGCCGCACGACAAGCTCGACTAGATCAATTGAAACTACTAGATGAACATTGCATGAATGCCCTAGAGCATCTTCATGCCTATCAGGAGCGATTAAAATTAGCTTACAATATCAAATTCCACCATAGAGACTTTGAAGTTTGGGATCTTGTGCTGAAATAAAACCAATGAAACTCAAATTTACCGCTCAATATGCGAGACAAATTTGCGGCTAATTGGCTAGGACCCTATATCATATCTAAAAAGATTGGTCTAGGTACCTATCACCTGACGTTGCTAGAGGGTTTTGAAGAGCTTGAACCTCTCAACATAATCTATATTAAGGCATTCTATGCTTAGTGAGTGTAGTAGAAAAGGCTCCAAAGGCATCTGTAAGCCCTTTGGTCAGTCAAAAAGGCACCAAGGATTTCTAAAAAATCGCTTGGTCAACCCAAAGGCTTCGAGGGTTTCTTAAAGCCACTTGGTCATCCCAAAAAGGCACCAAGGATTTCTAAAAATCGCTTGGTCAACCCAAAGGCTCCGAGGGTTGCTTAAAGCCACTTGGTCATCCCAAAAAGGCACCAAGGATTTCTAAAAATTGCTTGGTCAACCCAAAGGCTCCAAGGGTTGCTTAAAGCCACTCGATCATCCCAAAAAGGCACCAAGGATTTCTAAAAATCACTTGGTCAACCCAAAGGCTCCGAGGGTTGCTTAAAGCCACTCGGTCATCCCAAAAATGCACCAAGTATTTTTAAAAATTGCTTGGTCAACCCAAAGGCTCCAAGGGTTGCTTAAAGTCACTCGATCATCCCAAAAAGACACCAAGGATTTCTAAAAATTGCTTGGTCAACCCAAAGGCTCTAAGAGTTCTTATAGCTTCTCGGTCATCCTAAAAGGACTCCAAGATCTCTTGATGAGAGTTTGGTCAACTAAAGGTTCCAAAGGAATTTGTAAGCCCTTTTGTCAATCCAAAAAGCTCCAAGGATTTCTAAAAATCGCTTGGTCAACCCCAAAAATCTCCAAAGGCATATATACTCGTTGTTTGGTCAAATATGAAAGCTCAAAAATTCATAAAAATTTGAAAATATATGAAATTCCAAAAAAAATGATAAAGCATAAAATCCAAAAACATTTGCTTTTGTTGTTTGCATTTTCATACATGCATTCACCTCATCATATTGCATTTAGGAATTTATCATCCATTGCATTCCACAGTAGAGTGTAATGTGTCTATCAAAATCTTTAAAATGATCGTATGTTTGTGTTTCAATCATGCACCCTTGCATTTACAATAATTCATTACATTCATACACGATACCTGTTGTGGAGAAATATGTATCTATATTAAGTTTTCCAGTCACTCAAACATACCTAGTTGGTTATTCAGATATTGTAGAAAGCTTGCTTTGCTTTTATATACAAGGTCATTAGTTGGGATAGAGCTTCAACATATCAGGATCCCGTCACTAAGCAAAACAATATAAAATCCTGCTAAGACAAGAGATGACGAAAGTTGTGAAAGTAGTCTTAGGTATCTAGAGAGATGGGTTTTATGACCTGCTTGTCTTGCAAATAGTCGGTCTAGAAAGGTGAACTTTATAAAAAGGACAAGAATTTCCCCTATACATTCCAAAGTTACAAATTTTAAATCCTAATTTACAAAGTGCAAATTTCAAAGTACAAAGTTCAAATCAATGTAAAGTGAAATAGTGAATCAAAAGCACTATAAAAATCCCTTGCTCAAATTAAATAGTAACACGTGGAATAACAGTGATTTTTATCACTACATATGAGCAAGTAAGAAGGGTGAGAACTTGAATCCATGGATTGTCCACATTTTGAAAGCCATAGAGTGATCCTCGATCACAACAATTGGTTGGAAGAGTCTCACCTACAATCGAAGGGGTAGTTCTATTAGGTGATCCCCAAATGTAGCAATGGGTTGAAAGATTCCCTCCTACATTTGGAGGGGTAGCCCTGATCAATTTTCAAGATGAGCTAGCTATAGGTGCCTAGGTTCATCTAGCTATATAAGTCTAATCAAAGCTAAAACAAGGATGGTATGATCATATGAGGAACCCTATCTCACATATGGGTTGAAAGAGTCCTGACTGACATACGGGGTATGCTTATGGTCTATCTGAAAATACTCACATGCACACATAGGGATAATGAATAGTTGGATCTATTATGACAAAAGCCTTGTCCAATAAAAGCCTTGTACAATTAGTATGTGATTTTTGAAGAAATCTACTAGGGTGTTTGAGTCTCATGGAAAACCTCAAAAGGTCCTCTAATAGCAACAAAATACCAAATATCATTAGACATTAAAAATACGAGTCATTCATTCATCAGAATGTATTTTACAAAGCACAATCAAACATATAGGATAGATACTGCATGAATATCAGAAATGATGTTTAAACGACCACTAACTATATAGTGCAACAAAGAAAAATATACAGAATGACATATTAATTCATTAGCATTATGCCAATCCATTTTACTGCATTTCATATATGGGTTATTAATTGATTAAGTTCTTGTAATGAGAATTATCAATTATTTTGCATGATTTTTATACATTCAGTGGTGTCGTATTTTAAATTTTTTATACACAGTTTACATTCATTCCTTATGTTTTAAGTGATTAAAGCATATAGGTTCATTCCCATTAGATTACAATTATGTATATAATGCATTACCATACATTGCATATCATACCATAACTTCATAAAAATAAATGCATGCCCACAAAGCAAAAACAAATATGCGTTAAAAATAAATAGTGCATCCATATGCATACATCATACATGGCATCTAATCATATAGATCACTACATCTCATAAATATCATCATAAATAAGATAGCTATCTAGTGCATGTCATCCATGATGAGTGTCGTTGAGTCTCATCATTTAATCTCAATGATTTATCAATCCGGGGTGGTGTCCAAGGCTGTCTACGATAGAAGGCTAGGGCAGAGTACAATTCAGGCATTCATATTTCAAGCATTTATTGGGTGAGACAGATTTGGTTTAGCATTTTGGTGTCACACTAAACCTAATCTACAGAATGGAAACTTGTAAGAAATAAAAACTAATTCTAATTTCAAAAAATTAAAGTTAACTACAATTGCATGAATTGAAATTGCTGAATTGAAATCTAATCTACTTTTGTAGAATTGAAATAACAGAATTGAAATTGCTAAATTGAAATGTTGCTAAAATGAAATCCTAAATTACACTTGCAAAATTGAAACCTATTTTACTCTTGCATAATGGAAGTGATGCTTGGAAATAAAACACCTATCAATGCCCTGCCACAAAAGGTCGTCAAGCTTCTACTACATGAATTGACAGCAAAATGAAATATGCTGAAAATGAAAAGTTGTTAAAATAGAAAAGCAGGGAAAATATAGAAAGCAAAGGAAAAATGCTTAATATAATTTTTTATCTGACATACACACAAATGCTATACACAAACATAATAGAAAACATAAATCACATAATACAAAATAAAAACAAGAAAATGAAATCTGGCAAACAATCTATTAATTCTGCTACAGCAAAATTACAGATTAAAACCTGCCATAAAATCCCTCCTTCTAGATCTGAAAGTGGGCCCATACTTCCTGATCTAGAAGGAGGTGAAAAGCACTCCTTAACTAATTAACACTCAGAACAAAAAATGATAAAATAGCTACACTTTTATTGATGACAGAATATGCTGAAAACTGTTACAGAAAATTGCTGTACAGTCCTAATTGTTGCTATTGAAAACTCTCCTCTATTCTAATTCCTAACTGGATCAACCAAGGAGGGAGATGTGTTATTTATATAAATATTTACAACATATCCCATGCTCAAATCAACCTATGTGCTGCTCTACAGTGATTTGCCAATAATTTTGGATCTGAAATAAATGCAAATCTGGACAGTTTGTGTTGCAGTAGTAGTCATTGGCCCTTAGAAAGCATCTTCAATGGTGGGAGTACATGGGAGAAGTCTAGAAATATCTCACACATCTTTCTTCACTTCAGAATATGCCATTTCTATCTTGCAAACAACTTCCTATTATGCTGCAATTATTTTTGTGTTTATCCTAGAAGAGGATCAAAATTGATCTTTTCCATGAATGGTGGCTTTGGACGGCAAGGACGGAAAAATCAGATGGGAGATATTTTCCCTTAACCTTCTCAACCTTCTTTCCCTTTTTCCACCGTCAAAAATAGTCAAAAATTCAAAAAGCACTTTTCTGTTCTCATTTCGAAGATAAGTGGCTCATTCCGAAGAGACTGTATTTCTCATTTCGAAGATGTCTTGTTCATTCCGAAGATCTTCGGAATGAACAACTGTGTGCTCTTCAAATGATTTTAGCTGCATTTCTCAAGTGGATTAGCCCTCAGGATCATATTGCAATAGCCTTCATTCCTCTCCATGTGTGAATTCCATGCCTTGCCATTCATTGGTAGCTTGTTGGAATTTACATGGTAAATTACTACATTTTCCAGTTCTGCTGCATAGTTGTAAAATATTGGCATTTCTTGCAAATTCAAACAAATTAGAACATGGAAAAATTATTCAAATATCAACATGAAGGAGTACATCAAGTTGCTACTAAATTTATACACTTCATTCACCAAGTAACCATGCTGAAATAGTGCAACAGTGCTGCACAATTGCCCCTGCTCTGTTATACCCTATTGCTGCCTATTTAGACCATGTGGGAATGCTTCTAAATAGGTTAGATGTCTTCTGTAGTCCTTATAAACTCATTCCATCCATATCCTCATGCTTTTCTTGACAACTTCAAGGTGTTCCTATAAAGTGACAACTTGCTAATTTTTATATGGCTATTTTTTTTCAGATTTTCAGATTTATGACAGTCCTAAACTTTTGGTTTCAATGTGGATTTGAAACAAGTTGAAGGGCAGGAAAACATTCAAAAACCATTGAGAAGTTAATGGATATCAGCATACCACATTTGGTTAATTGAAATGCATGTTCTTACTTGCTACTTAATCAAGCAAAATCAGTCACAAAATGCTGAAAATAGTCAAAAATAGAGATATAGTATTCCTAACATAAAATCATGTAAACACTTAACAAATAGTATATTTTAGTCAACTATTTGGCAATTAACTTATCATATGGTAGTCAAACATTGTGCAATAATGAGGCACTTTTGGGCCTCATCATCCCCCCAACTTGAACTGATGCATGCCCTCATGCATCTTAGTAGGCCATAGTAATATGCGGGTTTTATTCTTGTGAACAACATCCTTTGCTACCTGCTAACTGAGAAATTCCTCCTTGCTGCACTATATCAAGTATTTTGCAATTAAGCACATGTATGATTCTTTTTCTGTCTTTCTACAAGTTTTAGTGTTGCAAGGTACCTCTTAAAGGCTTGATATCATGTGATTCATCTTGCAATAGTCTTATTGTGGAACCATATTTGGCAGATGCACTACTATTGATGGAATTTTCTATTCTTAACAACATTTTAGCCTGAATGCTTATTTTTGTTGTTTGCATATTTTGAACAAAATTGATAAAATTTTTGGATTTGAAATGCTTGAGGGATGTACTTACTTGTGGTAGAGCCTTATAAACCTCAATATTTGATGTACCCTACTCTTTTTGCTATTCTGTAGCATTTTCAGCAATTTTGGTACAGTTTCTGCTCATTCCAAAGATATCCTGCTCATTTCGAAGAGACTGTATTTCTCATTTCGAATATGTCTGCTCATTTCGAAGAGACTGTATTTCTCATTTCGAAGATGTCTGCTCATTCCGAAGAGACTGTATTTCTCATTCCAAATATGTCTTCTCATTCTGAAGAGACTGTATTTCTCATTCCAAAGATGTCTACTCATTTCGAAGATCTTAAAAAAAATGCAGAAATGACCTCCTATGCAAAATTTAGCTACAGATTCTATTGTGGGCCCATATCTAGAGTGTATAAGCCTTCCATAACATCAAAAATCCCTCCTTCATCCTTTTGTTTAGATGCTATTATTTGTTTTGTATGTTGCTATTTTATTCTAGTAGTACTAAAAATAGAACCTTCAGGTGCATTTTGTTGATTATCCTCCTTCAATTTATCAGACAATTATGAGATATAAACTTGCAGTTCTCCTTCTGAAACTTTCCCTACAAATTGAAATAGAATTGCTGCCATGTCTGTCCCAAAATCAGGTTTTTGCATAGTTTTGGAATTTCCATGCAATTAAGGGCATAAGGGGGTGTTTCTTGACATCTTGAACATGTTTCATTTTCAACTTGCCAATATTGTATGAATAGTTTATGCCAAATACCGATTATCATACATTAAATGCTAAATGCTTACTATGACTTAAATGCAAGAAACACATACCTTACTGTCCTAAAAATTAATCATGCACCTTACAAGATGCTTCTGATGATTGTTAGCAGGCTATCTAAAAACATAAAAATAACACATGTGCAATGTGAGATTTGTACAATGGTGGAATAATGATGGGTAGATCAACAAGGCAATGCATGCCGAAAAATCGGTTTTCATGCAAGCCAACTCAGTAGCGCCTCCAAGAAGGTTTTCACTACTGAATTATTCATTTTTTTTTCATCATTTTTTTATTTTTTTTCCTCTTTTTTTTTCATTTTTTTTTCATCTTTTTTTTTTCATTTTTTTCATCAGAAGAGGCTGCCATTTCTGGTTTTCAACCAAATTCTGTCCTTTTTTTTTTTTCAAGTGCTTCAATGAGAGAGAACATCTCTCACTCTTATTTGGATAAGACCAATCCTTATTTTGCAAAAACATGTCAATTGTTGTATGAAAACACCATCTCTTTCTGTTGAAACCTGCAACATTGATGCAACCTTCCTTTCTAAATGAGCAGTAAGAATCTTCTTACATCATAATTGCCTCCTTATTGCTAGAAATGAAGTATTGGCTTCATTGTTCCTCTTCCTTGCTGAAATTGATGCTTGTCCTCATGTATCCCCATTTTGTGGGACATGCCTCTGCTGCAAATTTTTTTTCTCTTTTTTTTTCAATTTTTCTTGTCTTGCTTGTACCCAAGAAGGAAGTTCACAAACAAGACTATTCTTCTTTTTGCTTTTCTTGTATTTTTTTTCTTTTTGTCAAACTTTTTATCATTACTCCGAATCTGATATTGAAGAGAAATTCTCTTCCATTATGTGTACATCCAATGGAATCTCCTTCAAGAACTCCTCCTTAGTTAATGGTGCATGGTATACCCGAAGGCAATGTCCATTCACCACTAACATCCTCCATGAATTACCAATGGGAGAAAGAAGTACTACTCCATATCTAAAAACTTCTTCAATCAAGTGTTGTCCATGCCTCCTAGTCTGCAAAATCTTGTCAATATGTACGTGAAACAATTAAATACCAATTCCCAAAAGATGTTAAGTGCTTACATCAAGATAAAATCTTGATATACCCTTGTAATTCCATGTAAAGGGATTGAAATATTGTTTCAAAATAGCAACAATTTTGCTTTTTGTTTATAAGTCAGCTAGCTAATAATGTTCAAGAATTTTCTTGGTTGCACTTCAATTTGTTTCATTCCTAGGAGGACAAAATTTACCCCTTTGTAATTTTACTAAGGAGTTCAATGGAAGTAAATTTTCTATGTGCAGTTGTTCTAGTTTTTCTCCTTTATCCAAGGCTAATTTCTGTGTGTTTGGACTAAAGGTTTTCTGTGTATCTCCATTGATTTTTGTCTCTTCAAGCTCAGGTAAGTTCTTGTTTGAGCACAGTTGGATGTTGCTGCAGTCAATAACATTTCCTGTAGTTTTTTTTTTTTACCAGATTCAGCTACATGGACAGGGGTTGCCTGTCCTGTATTATTCATATTGGCCATAGGTTGGGCTGAAGGTGGTGGTTGATTTACTTGCCCTATTTGTTGTTGTTGGGATCTCTCTTTGAGAAGAATTCAGATTAGGCAACAAATTTTGTATCTCTGAGTTGTGGAAGTAAATGGCATTCATCAATGATATGTCCCTATGAACAAATGCTACAGGTAGCTGATATGGCTATTTTGTTCAAGGGATAGTCTTGTATATCTACCATGATATCTTTCCAACACCTAGTACAAATTTGTTTATACTACCCTGATGATATGGATATAAAAAGGGCAGTACTAGCAGATGGCTCTTCTAAATTTTTTAAGAGATCTTATGTTTCTTGATAATGAGGATGATGAATTCTTTCTATTTTTATCAAGAATTTCAAACATAGGCAATTTAACCCCCAAGTGTGAAGATCACCTCCCTATGGTTGCTTGTTTTCTAAATGGACTGAAATGCAACTATCAATAATTATTATTTATACCATCTATTTCATTCAGATTTTACTTTAAACTTCCTAAGTTAGCACAATAATAATTATTTGACTGATTTTACCCTCTAACAACACCATGATCCCTAGAAATGACACCAAAATGATGAGTGTCATTGAGTCTCATCATTTAATCTCAATGATTTATCAATCCGGGGTGGTGTCCAAGCATCTATGATAGAAGGCTAGGGTAGAGTACAATTCAGGCATTCAAATTTCAAGCATTTATTAGGTGAGACAGATTTGGTTTAGCCTTTTGGTGTCACACTAAACCTAATCTGCAGAATGAAAACTTGCAAGAAATAAAAACTAATTCTAATTTCAGAAAATTAAAGTTAACTACAATTGCATGAATTGAAATTGCTAAATTGAAATCTAATCTACTTTTGCAGAATTGAAATATCAAAATTGAAATGTTGCTAAAATGAAATCCTAAATTCCAAAATTGAAACCTATTTTACTCTTGTAGAATGGAAGTTATGCTTGGAAATAAAACACTTGTCAATGCCCTACCACAAAAGGTCGTCAAGCTTCTGCTACAAGAATTGACAACAAAATGAAATATGCTAAAAATGAAAAGTTGTTAAAACAAAAAAGTAGGGAAAATATAGAAAGCAAAGGAAAAATGCTTAATATAATTTTCCAGCTGACATACACACAAATGTTGTACACAAACATAATAGAAAACATAAATCACATAATACAAAATAAAAACAAGAAAATGAAATCTGGCAAGCAATCTATTAATTCTACTGTAGCAAAATTACAGATTAAAACCTGCCATAAAATCTCTCCTTCTAGATCTAAAAGTGGGCCCATACTTCCTTATCTAGAAGGAGGTGAAAAGCACTCCTTAACTAATTAACACTCAGAACAGAAAATGATAAAATAGCTGCACTTTTATTGATGACAGAACATGCTGAAAACTATTATAGAAAATTGTTGTACAGTCCTAATTGTTGCTATTGAAAACTCTCCTCTATTCTAATTCCTAACTAGCTCAACCAAGGAGGGAGCTGTGTTATTTATATAAATATTTACAACATATCCCATGCTCAAATCAACCTATGTGCTGCTCTACAGTGATTTGCCAATAATTTTGGATCTGAAATAAATGCAAATCTGGACAATTTGTGTTGCAATAGTAGTCATTGGCCCTTAGAAAGCATCTTTAGTGGTGGGAGTACATGGGAGAAGTCTAGAAATATCTCACACATCTTTCTTCACTTCAGAATATGCCATTTCTATCTTGCAAACAACTTCCTATTATGCTGCAATTATTTCTGTGTTTATCCTAGAAGAGGATCAAAATTGATCTTTTCCATGAATGGTGGCTTTGGATGGTAAGGACGGAAAAATCAGATGGGAGATATTTTCCCTTAACCTTCTCAACCTTCTTTCCCTTTTTTCCACCGTCAAAAATAGTCAAAAAATCAAAAAGCACTTTTCTGTTCTCATTTAGAAGATAAGTGGCTCATTCCGAAGAGACTGTATTTCTCATTTCGAAGATGTCTTGTTCATTACGAAGATCTTTGAAATGAACAACTGTGTGCTCTTCAAATTATTTTAGCTACATTTCTCAAGTGGATTATCCCTCAGGATCATATTGCAATAGCCTTCATTCCTCTCCATGTGTGAATTCCATGCCTTGCCATTCATTGGTAGCTTGTTGGAATTTACATGGTAAATTACTGCATTTTCCAGTTCTACTGCACAGTTGTAAAATATTGGCATTTCTTGAAAATTCAAAAAAATTAGAACATGGAAAAATTATTCAAATATCAACATGAAGGAGTACATCAAGTTGCTACTGAATTTATACACTTCATTCACCAAGTAACCATGCTGAAATAGTGCAACAAGGTCTTGCACAATTGCCCTCTGCTCTGTTATACCCTATTGCTGCCTATTTAGACCATGTGGGAATGCTTCTAAATAGGTCAGATGTCTTCTGTAGTCCTTTTGAAATCATTCCATCCATATCCTCATGCTTTTCTTGACAACTTCAAGGTGTTCCTATAAAGTGACAGCTTGCTGATTTTTATATGGTTGTTTTTTTTTAGATTTTCAGATTTATGATAGTCCTAAACTTTTGGCTTCAATGTGGATTTGAAACAAGTTGAAGGGCAAGAAAACATTCAAAAACCATTGAGAAGTTAATGGATATTAGCATACCACATTTGGTTAATTGAAATGCATGTTCTTACTTGCTACTTAATCAAGCAAAATCAGTCACAAAATGCTGAAAATAGTCAAAAACAGAGATATAGTATTCCTAACATAAAATCATGTAAACACTTAACAAATAGTATATTTTAGTCAACTATTTGGCAATTAAATTATCATATGGTAGTCAAACATTGTGCAATAATGAGGCACTTTTGGGCCTCATCAATCCATACATCACATCATATAAACATAGCATCAACATAAGCATTGCATCCATGTGCATCAAATAAACATAAAGTCAAAAATATACATCGACACACATAATGAGCCATAAATGATCAATTCATATATATATGTGTCCAAAAGAGTACATAGAGAGTGTATCAAAATTCCCGTAGGCTACAAAGTGTGTAGGTCCTCGACCTTACACCCAAAATAAATATGGCATATCAAAAATGTATTTTGCATCTAGTAGAGTCCAGATCTAGTCTGCTCCCCCTGTATCGGAGCTCTCACCACCTTCCTCAGCATTGCTCTCTGGAGCCTAATCTCCTGTCTGCTCTAGCACCCATGTTGGGTCCTATTGTGGATCTTCCCTACCTCCAAATCCTAAGGCACCCAACACATGAGAAACTGGTAACTAAAGTAAGCTAGTCCTCTCACCGGTGGTGCCTGAAGTCTGCCCTACATCTCTAGGCCTGGCACGCGATTTCACACCATGTGAGCTAGAGTACCTATGTGTCCTCTTAGTCCTATGATTCCTATTAATTGAGCTCACAATAGACTATCCAGAGGTCCTATACCTAGTCCACTGAGACTCTAAAGTGAAAGGATCCTTAGGAACCTATAGCCCATGCATCTCAATGTAGCCGACTAGCTGATCAACATGAGCAAATCAGGTTGCACGCATCTCATTGGTCCTCATGACCATGTTACATAGTTGCTCCACCTTGACCATAGAATCTTGACCACCTATTGAATTTGCTTTTGGTGTTGTCGTAGGCCCCATAGTAGCATAAGGAGGCAGCATAGCCTCCCTTAATGCCCGAAGGATATCCCTCTTTACCTTTGTTGTAGTTCGCTATGCCTAGGATAACTCCAATGCAATCTATAGTATCTAAACTTGGGCCTTTGCATCTATGGCCTGCATAGTAATATCTTGTATCTGATACTACACCTCAGTTAGGCGCATATCCCTATCATCTACTCTTGCCTCCAGAGTGGCGATAATAGTATCTCACTCTAGTTGTTGTGTATGGAATCGTCCAAGCTGACTCTACAAGTTAGCCACCTAAGCTAATAGTAGCCCCTATATGCTATCAAGAGGGACCTCACCCTCATTTGGAGCCTCCTCATCTAGTTTAATCTTAAGAGTCTCCTCAGTAGTGGCCTTTGTACCCCAGCTACCCTCTGTCTATTGGTGCACCCTATGCCCATCGAGATCCACCTCTACCTCTGCCTGATCTGGATCTTGGCATAGAGGCCCTCACATATACCATATGAACATGGACCACCACCCATCATACTATGGAGTGGTCTTAGAAATCTCAATTCCAGTCTCCTTGTAGTCATCAGGAGTATCTCATAAAGGCTCTAAAATGATCCACTGTAGATTAGTCTTCACGACCATGCACTGGTATTTGATAGGGATTTCTAGAATGTCCTACACCATGCCAAACTATCATAAGACATGAGAGTAGAAATGATACTCTCTAATCTTGGCATTTTGGCCAATAAGCCACATGTCTTTACGAGCCCATTGAATCCTCTCATCCGCCTCAGGCCATGTGGGGCAAACCATGTAGGGGTGCTAGATAATGTCCCTTGACCCGAGCGATGAAAATAAAGTAATGTAATGCTCAACATCACCAGCATGGATCCTACTATGGGTGCCATCCCCCTCATAAGGCTAGCATGTAGTATAGCACTCATGATCAACATCTATCTTCGCAATGCATAGTGGAAGATCTATAAGATGATCAATCTGGATGTGCTGCCATCCCCAGATCTACAATAGAAGACTACAAATGATGCCCTTATAGCTATGCTTAGTAATCTAATACAACTCCCTATAGATCTGACATATCAGGGTGCTCCCCCATGATAAAAGTAGTGGCTCTTTTGTAGAGCTCTAAAGAACCCTCCAAGTAGTGGACAGGAGGTTCTAGGGAATCCTCGTGCCTGAAGAGTCTGGAAGGACAATATATACTATCAAGTGCATGAAGAGGGCTTCCTATGTAGATAAGACATCCTTAAAATACCAGTCATTGATGTGCACCCCTCCATGGTTAATCGCATCCTCAGCATCCTCACTTTGGTTGCTGAAGATAGCATCGAAAACAACCTCCTTTACCCCAAAGGTAGAGGAGATGATGGTCTCACCATCGATGGGGATCCTGAAGATCCTATAGATGTCCTCCAGGGTAATATTCATTTCACCTATAAGCAGGTGAAATATGTTGGTCCATGCATTCCAACATCATGCAAACACATTTAGGTAGGCTTGATCTACCCTAATAGTGGGTAGATCCATGATGTAGCCAAAACGGATAGCTCAAAACCAATCTCGGTCATCATCAGAGAGAGCCTCATAGAGATTCTTCAGAATATTAGACTCTCAGGCTCTAGAAGCCAATTTATAAAATAAAAAGCATAATGTAAGACAAATTATGGCTAAACAGAGCAAAAAAAATGCTAAAAATGATAAAAACATCTTAAAATAAATTAAAAAAAACAATTTATAGTTGTCAAACTGTGGGTCAACCCTATGGTTCGCATGCGGTCAATTTTGACCATTGGGATTTTTAAATACTAACCGTAGCTTAAACCTACGATTCCTAATTTGCTAATTGGGAATCGCAGCTACCAGCTGCATTTTAGGAAAGGCACCCATTTTGGGTACCCTCCTAGTCCACTAAATTGAAAAATTAAAAACTTAAGGTAACCTAGACTAGTGGGGTTCATTACCAACAATTTAGTGAGGTTCATTACACGCATTACTTAATGTGATTCATTTTACTGGTATTGAGTGTGAGGTCTCAATTTCAAGTTACCTTACCCGCACCCTAGCATTAGCTAGTAGATGGCTGATCAGGATCTGCCATCGAGGTAGACGAGTATAATTATGGTATAGTGTGGTAGCATTTCAGACCAGGGAATGTTCTTTCACTCTAGCAACTCTCAAGTTGCTAATGCTTGTAAGAAAATAATGAAACATTTCAAATGGGAATTCAATTTATAGGTTCTGCTAGTCTCAATGAATTGCAGTTGACACTTGCAGTTTCAAAACTAGGGTTTTTCACCCGTAGGTATGACCCATGGTTCCCAAAATTTGAAAAATTAAACCATAGGCCCTACCTGTGGTCTGCAGCTAGCATTAAATGCACTAAAAACCCATTGTGGGAAGGTCTAAAAAAGCATATTAATGACTCCCATTGGATACAAATTCAAAATCAATGATTAAAATTGCAAATTTGGTGATGTTAAAAGCACCGGGATCAATCAAATAAATGCAAAATTAAAACAAAAAAATCAAATAATTAAAAACCAAATGTGCCTCGTATTCAATGACTTATCCTATACGCTTGGTGGTTGCAGCGAGTTGCGATCCATGCAATCCGGCAAGATGAGTAAATCACCATAAGGACATTTGGGATAAAATTGTCATTTCTTTTATGACATCTTTCAGCAAATCATCAAAAAATATGATTCAACACAAGTCTAATTGCATTTGTATCATTTTGATTCCTTAATATGGCTATTGTATCCTGACTACTCCATGGGATATAAATGTGCAAATACTACTAAGAGTTGCAATCATAAGTTGAACTAGGCCTAGCCAAGGCATTAAAAGGCTTGAATCTAAATTTTTTCAGGATCGTTCATTATGGTCAAACGATTTCATCGCTTCATACATTGTCATTACCCTCATTGACTCATCACTTGAGGGGGTATTCATAATTTCATAATCATAATCAAAGTCAACAGAAGATCCCTGAGATCGTAGATTCCTTGATCTTGTCAAAATTGCTTTTGTTCTTGCAAATCATTATCAACAGCTATCATAATCTTCCCCCTTTGCTTGGGATAAATAGTAAATATGATAATTGGTTTGTAACTCTCATCCTTTATATTTATGGGTCAGAAGATACCCATACTTGGCATATATGCTATCTGAAAGTCTGATGATGAGTGCAAACTTATCAAAATGTAAGCCTTTCATGAGTTGGAAGCAATGATTCTAAGATGCGTGTCCTTTTGTTGGACCTAGAGCATCTAATGTTGATCCAACTAATGATCATCATAGAACCTTAGGCATCATTTTAGGATGTATATTTTTACTCAGCATTGTTTGATCTCACAATGCATCTCAAAAGGGGAATCTATAGACACCTAAAATACATCATGTCGAGGGCGACTACTCATATGGACATGCTACAAGACCATATAGAGGATCTTGGATAGACTCCAAGATAGAGCAGTGGTTTTAACCACTCAATTTAGGTATTTTTGCTCTAATTAGTCTAAACCACAGCCTAGACCTGCGGTCTCCAGTCTAAACCATGTTGACACCTGCAGTCTACATTCTGGATCGTAAATGTGACCTACGATCTTAACTGAAGTTTAGTTAGGCCTTCCATTCGAGCCAAATTGGTTGGAACGAAAAAAAAATCTAGAAGAAGGCAGTTGAAGGATGGAATATTCTAGAGGCTTCCATCCCAACTGTCCTAAACACCCTTATTGGTCTTGGCTTCTGCATAAAGCCACCCCTAGCCCTAGGGGCATGCTATAAATACCCCCTCCAAATGGAGAGAATAAAAGAAGCAAGCATTGGATATTTGAGCAGTGAAGCCCTGGTGAATTATACACTCAAACTAAGTATACTAAGAGATAGAGCTATTGCACTTAATCCTTGATCCTTTTGCCAACATTCATGATGAATTGCATTATGGATGCCCTAGGTTATTAGGAGAGTCAAGAAGCACATATTCGGGCAAACAAAGGCTCTTCATATCAAATTGACCACCAAATAAGTCTGAGTACAATGAAGGCAATCCTTAAACATTAATTTGGACAAGGAGATCAAACCCACTAACCCTAATTTTGATGGTAAACCTACTAGAGGTTAAACCATGGTTGTCAGTCGTGGTTCACAGTGCAGACCGCTCACCAGAGCTACGGTTTGCAACAGGTGATATATCACCTTACTCTTTTCATTTTTGTCTAGTTAAATAGGTTAGATTAATCATTTCTTAGGTTTAATTATAGTTTAGAAGAATTCTAACTATGGGAATTAGCTTAGAATAGTTAGTTTATGATTTGCATTAATTAGGACTTTTGTGGATATTTTATGCACCTCTATGCTTCTATTTTGATATCTAATCCATGCATTATTTGTCTAATGATCTCCTTTATACTATATTACAAATCTTGATTCAATTAGCATAGTTTAAAGGTTTTCTTTATGTTTGCTTTATCATTAGTTTAATGGCATTATCATGTATGTTTCTTTAAAGGGCCTCATCATGAGAGGCTATCTATCTTTTTGATCGTGTGTTGTTGTTTCTTGATCGTAGGAAGATAGGTACAAGAGGAGTCTATATCATAATCCTTCCACATCATGAAGAAGGGGGTCAACTCCACCCCAAGGCAGTTTACGACTAGTCAAAGGGCAATACCCTATTGATGGCATTGGCAATTGTATAGACTGTATCATCATTCAAGTGATCCTAATATGGGTATATTTGTAATATAAATTCATTCATAATCAATACAATAAATATCATTTTGTTGAATTTATGCAATGTGTCAAGATTTTATGCTTTTATGATGACTATATACTAATACAGTAGATAGGAGCATGCTTTTTGGTTATGTAACATCTTAATTCCTTTCTAATTCATATTCAATAGGAGCACCTCCTTCTTCTTCTATTTCCAAAAGAAGACTTTATTCTTCTAGACCTTCAAGAGCATCTTCATATTCATCTTCACTGAAATTGAACCCATTCCTTGTGCAATGATATTCAAGATGACCAAAATTTCCACACCTAAAACACTTGAGAATTATTGGTTCCCTTTTTACCTTTTTCTTAACATCTTCTTTTTCTACTATCAAAAATAGAATTTCTTCTTCTTATTCATTATCTGAGGACCTTTTATAACTACCACTTGAACTCTTGCTTCTCTTATCTGCATAGAAACTTTTCTTATGCCTTGGGAAAAACTTATTTTCTTGCTTGTCTTGTCCATCCTTGCTTTTCTATTAATACCTATATTTTCTTGCTTCCCTATTCTTATGATCCTATTTCTCTTCACCACTGATATTTCCAGCTTCTGGATAGTTAGATGCATAGTGACCATATTTACCATAATTGAAATGCTTAAATTTTTTTGTATCTTTATGATTTCTTGTGTCCTTGTTCCTTTTGCCATAGTTTGCTTCTTCATCACTGTATAACTCATTACTTGAATCTAATTTCTTATCCTTTGTCTTCTTTGTAACATTAAAACCTACTTATTTATTTGGGATAGGATCATTTCCTATTATCATCTCAAAAGTTGTTAGAGTTCCATGTAACTCATCCCTTGTTAAAGTTTCAATATCTTTTGTTTCTTCTATGGCTAAAACCTTTTCACTATACCTCTTGGGAAATGACCTTAAAATATTTTTAAAAACATATAATTCTTCAACTTTAAACCCAAGTCCTTGCATGGAGTTAATAACCTCATCCACATGAAGTAAGTAGGTAGAAATTTCTTCATCATCCTTCATTTTCAAGTCTTCAAAATTTTTCTTGTGATTTTGCAATTTTGCCATCTTGACCTTTTTGTCTCCCTCATATATTTTCTTCAAATTTTCCCAAATATCTTTTATTGATGTGTAATGCATAACTTTTACAAACTTTGATTCACATAAACCACTTAAGATTCTATTCATTGCCTTTGAATTATTTAGATGTAGGAGTTTACCATATTTATCTATAGGTGAAGTTATTGGTGGTGTGTACCCATCCTAAACTGCTTGCCATATATCATTTATTTGTGCCATTAGGTAAATATTCATTCTTACACTCCAAAATACATAATTTTTTCCATCGAACAATGGTGCCTTATTTCCTAAAGATCCACTCTGAGAATATATCTGTGTTCTTGTAAGTTTTCCTTCAAGTTGTTAAACTCTTATGAAGGAACCCATGCTAATATCAATTGAAGGACAAAAGCTTATACTAAGAGGGGGGTGAATAGTATAAGACCAAATTTTACTTTTATTTCTCAAATAATATTATACAATATATCAATGGCAATATCAGTAGCATTAATAAAAGTAATATACAAATAATCACACACAATAGAGACACAAATTTAACGTGGTTCATCCAATATGGGCTACTCCACGGAGAAAATATTTCACTAAAATTTTCTCAACAAATCTCTTGGTAATCCTTCCCTATTACAATGATTATGGACCCTTATCAAAAGGAGACACTAATCCCCTAGTCAAGTTCATGGACACAAATCCATAGGAGAACTCTTTCCCTTTGCTGGTTCATGGATATCTATCCATAGGAGAACTTCTTCTCCTCTACTCTGGTTGGTGATCTTCTAGAATACTACTACATCCACTACACTGGCTTATGGATCTCTCTCCATAGAAGACCTTTATCCTCACTCAGAAGACCTCTGTCATCACTTCCTTGGCTAATGGATATCTATCCACTAGAGACTATTGTCCTCTGCTCTATAACCTCCAAAGTCTGATCTCAACTTTGCTTAATATCTATCTCAAATATAAACTAAACACTATCCTTGATCTAGTACAAATATGCTCTCAATTCTATCTCTGGTTTGGCATAAATTTATCCTCAAATCTGCACCAAACTCTATCCTTAAATCTATCCTTAAGCCTTAACACAAAGCTTGATCCAATCACAAATCAAATCTACTTAGATTTGCCTCAAGAATTAACTCAAATCTTGAACAAATAAATCAATCAAATATGCTCTCAAGTCTTCTCAAGACTTACCTCAAATCTATCCACAAGTCCTCTCAAGAACTTGCTCAATATGCTCCCAAGCCTTCGCTAAGACTTGCCTAAAATATATCTAAAACATCATCTCTTAGAACATGTCCAATATTCTCAACAAGTCTTCACCAAGACTTACCTCAAATATATCCAACAAGTCCTCCCTAGAACTTGTCCAATCTAATCAACAAGTCTTCACCAAGACTTACCTCAAATCTATTTAACAAGTCCTCCCTAGAACTTGTCCAATCTGCTCAACAATTATTCACCAAGACTTACCTCAAATATTCTCAACAAGTCTTCACCAAGACTTACCTCAAATCTTCTCAACAAGCTTTCACAAAAGCTTGCTTAACTTTGTCCTTAAGCTTTCACAAAATCTTTCTCAATTCAAACCTTAAGTCCCCTCTAGGACTTACTCAAATCTGTCTATAATATTTCACAAAAGATTATTCAAATCACTATAAAACTTGCATACAAAACTCAACTTAATCTCTTTCATAAAACATTTTCAATCACACAAACAAGTTTCACTCAGAATCTTGTTTAACCATAGAAACATATAGAGAGTGATCAAAGGCTCATTATGTTTCACACTCACAATATTTTGTACTCAAAAAAACAATTTTCCACTTTCAAACTTTTAACAAAACTTGAACTATCACTCCAATGCTTTCAATCAATAATGCTCAATCAAATTTACTCAACCATTAACTCAATGAAATACACCTTGCTTACAAACCCTAACCAAGTGTTTCATTATACTCACAACAACTCACACTATGGAAATCAAACTTTGACTCAAGATAATTCCAATGTCACATAACAGTGATACTCATGTTCTTTCACAAACCCTAGCTCAAGATAGTTCTCAATTTCACATAACAATGATACTCATGATCGTTGAAAAACCCTAGATCAAGATAGTTTTCAATATCACATAACAATGATACTCATGATCTTTCAACATCCACAAATAATGCACATTAAAAATCACTCAAACATTTCCAAAAATGCTTATCAAATAATCCTCTTCACTCCAAATTTGCATTTCATAACATTCAATCCAACAATATTTCACTCATAAGAAATATGTTCCCATACATTTTATTTTTATGGAGATATATCTTCAAAAACTATCTTAATCATAATCAAATCCTCTTTCCCATTTTCAATATTAGATAGAAACAACCTATCTCAAAAATTTCACACAAATATTATCCCCAATAATTATTTCACCATACAAAAATATCAAGTCTCAATTACACCTTATAATCTCCAAACTCTCAAAATAATATTCAAAAATGAAGTTCTTTTACTAACACCTTATAAACTCCAAAATATCAAAATAATATTCAAAAATCAAGTTCTTTTACTAACACCTTATATACTCCTAAAACTCAAAATAACATCCAACATATAAAAACCAAATTCCTTTTATTAACCCTTATAACTCCAGACCTTTATTTATTTTTCTAAGCAATAAAAATATAAAATGATTTTTAATTAACCTTATAACTCCTTATGCTTTCAACTATGCAAAAATATCACATGGTCTTTATAAAACTAGCACCTCCCAAACTTTATCAAAATTAAATAATAATCAAAAGCGCTTACCTTAGTATTTGGACCATGTCTCAAAAATATTGTGCACGTATTGGTTGCACCCAAAATCAAACCCACAACCAAATGCCACTGCAGTGCCTTAGCCCAAGGCTAGGCTATTGTTGGGCTACATGCTCACACATGATCCTTAGTTCACACACGCCCTCTTATGCCTTCGCATAATTTGATGAAAAAATAAAATGTCTTCCTCCTTCACAAAAAGGTTGCATGGGGATTCGAAACCATGACCTCTACTGTGTGAGAACCTTAGCAAGTCTTTGGACATCGTCTGTGCTACCCAAAACTACGAAACCTCATAGCCATGTCACTTGCACTTCAACCACCATTTCCCTCTTAAAAATTTTAAATCCATGAATCCTATCTTCTCACTTAGCAAAACAGCGCACAAAAAATCACATATAGCATTAGCATAGTTCTAACACCTTAAAATTGACTCACTTCATTTCACACATTTGCATGAAAAATATAAAAATTACAAAAATTGTATTATGCATTTATTACCTTAAAATCCATGTCTCTTTGATGATATCATACTATGATCAACAAGATCATAGTACAACCTTCAAAATTGTAGCATGATTTCAGACAATACGATCTCTACGATCGATGTACGATATTGTCGATCATAATACGATATTACCCTAAAACAAAAAAATTAAAATTAGAAAAATATAAAGTTAGTTAAATGGTTTCTTACCTCTGCCTGTGTAACTGCACGGGATCTACGAGATCGGATCTGTTTGATTTCACCCAAGCTTGGAAGGAGTTGCAACAACCCAACATCCTCCCTATTATGGACACTCTTCCCTGCATATTTAATAAGACCATCCCCTCTGCAATTATCTTGGCTCCATCACACTTTAGAGAACTTAGTCCAATTTTGCATCTAGCTCTAGTTATTTCAATTTTTCTTGCAGGATCGAAGGTGATCATCGCAGATCGGATGATGTAGTATTGTGATCGTAGTACAAACTTGCAGGTTTAGAGTACGATCTTTCTCCAAAGGCTATGATATTGTCTATAGCTTTCTTGGGAGAAACCCCAAGCCCTGGTTCATAGTTTCTTTTCATTTTGTCATTAAATATACATTTCATTTAGCATATTTATCACATAGGAGATTCAATTTAATCATCTGCATCCCTGGAGTTCACCCAATTGCATGTAATTGCATATTTTAAGTAATTCATACTCATTCATTTGTCAAATTCATATCACCATTAATGTCCATAACATCTATTAGATCTAGAACATACTTGTTAAGCATAATTTTAAGTATAGAGTTATAGATCAATCTATTTTCTATCCTTCACCCATGCATTTGTTGTCTTCTATCAAAATCGGATCATTTTGTCTCTGTTCGGATTACGATCTTGTAGAATCGTAATATGATATTGCAATATCATAATATGAAATCGCCTGTTTTTGTACGATTTGAACTGCATAAAAAAATCATAAACTTCATCAGACATCCGGATTAAGGTAAGATTTTTAAATCACTTTAGGCATTGTATTATCTTATTACATCCTATTTTCTGTCATTCGTTGCTTGCATTTAAATTAAAAAGTGCATATAGATTAAGTTAGTTGCATATTGGCCAAAATTATGCTTGTATGATATTGGATTAAAAATGACACATTTAAACAAATTCATAAGCCTAGGCATGAAAACTACCACAAAACATTTCCTGGTGAACCCAAAATCCATTTGTTGAAAAATCACCATAAGAAAGTACAACTAAGTACTTCTCTTTGAGGTGTAGACCATCCATTCTCCCATTCCCCTCTAAGGCATGGATCCATATAACTTGAGGAAAGGAGTGCGAGAATTTTTGGCCTACATTCTTTGGTGAACCCGACGTGAAACATAGGCATTTCTTCTAATATTCTAAATAGTTACAAAAAAAAATAAAAAAATCAAACAAAAACATTAGTTAAAACACATAACTTTGCATCCCATAGATGGTAGATTACAATAGTAGAAGAGTTGTGCTTATAGATGTTAAATTATTACTAGACAGACAAGAAATTACTCAAATACTTGGACCTGACGATATTTTCTCCTTACAACAGTGGAACGAACTTTGGAAAAGACTAGACATCATAAAATATCATGAGCCTAAACTTAAGAAAATCATAAGATTTGACTTGTCTAGAATCCTGGATCTCGATAGTGCACCCTTTTATTTTAACCTTCAGAGAGCATGTGATAGGTGGCTTGTAGATAAGAGAGCTTTCATTTCCCCAAGCTTTTATTCCTTTGAATATTATTTGGAAGATGCAATAGTAGTACATAAATTTTTATCACGTGTTGAAAATTGAGAGGTTGTCTTGGATGATAAGAGAAGATTTAATAGAGTTCTCAGAGTTGTGGTTTACCGAGAATATTATCATGAACTTTACTTTTATAGGCCAAATTGTGAAGTCAATTGCATTACTATAGCCCATTTCATAAAATTCTTAAAACGTAACCTTAAGTTCAAAGAAGAACATTACATGACACCAGATCAACTTGAACCTATTAATGATATATAGATTTTTTCAAGAAAATTAAGGCATAATATTATATAGGTGTGTTTGCTTTGTTGTTGTAACTTAAAAAACCAAGAAAATTATAAAAAAATCTTAAAATCAAAAGTCAATCATAGTATTTTATTTATTTAGTTTGGTATATATACCATATATACCCCAAAAATTTAGCACACATATATATAAGATATATATTTTCAAAAACAATTATTCTAAAACAAGATGCCCAAATTAAGAAGTGGTAAACAAGTAGATAATGATAATATGGGAGAACAAGAACAAGATTACTTTGAATATAGAGCATTTATTTAAGAAGACGTATCTTCAAAATATGAAGATGATAATGATGAAGATGAAATAAAATATCCTAAGGAACCTATTTTAGATGAAAAGGGAAATGTAAAATTTGGATCTCTTTCAAATTTTACTCAATTCATAAAATATCATATAGAGGAATTTAGGCAAGCAGTACACATGGATAATTCAGGAGAAGGTGATATGGAATTAGCTTTAGCATCTACATTTTAGATACATACAAATCCATTATCTTATATACCTTCAATAGACCAAGATGATAATCAAGCAGGACCATCTACTCAAAACATGGTACCTTTGAATCATAATGTTTCAAAACCAAAAACACAGTCATATAATATGGTTGTTAGCAACACTAAAGTAAGATTTAAACAACAAAAGCAACCATTTTCTTCTATATTTTCTCAATATATTAATCAACAAATATCAAACTAGAAACAAAAGGTAAAACAAGTACAAAATACCAACCATCAACAAAAAACTCAACAAAACATAGTTCCCACAAACACTTTACACAATAGTGTTTCAGTTGGAAATATTTACACAACACCCACTTATTATCAAAGACATAATAATATGGTACATCCAAATCAATTTTATGGACAACAACAAAAAGGGCTTGAAGCTATGGTAAAACAATTAGCTTCTTGCCTAGACCAAATAGATCCCTACCGTCCCTCATATAGTTATCAAGAGATGTGTAGTCAACCTTTGAATCCTATTGATGAGTGTCATTGAGTCTCATCATTTAATCTCAATGATTTATCAATCTGGGGTGGTATCCAAGGCTGTCTATGATAGAAGGCTAGGGCAGAGTACAATTTAGGCATTCAAATTTCAAGCATTTATTGGTGAAGCAGATTTTGGTTTAGACTTTTGGTGTCACACTAAACCTAGTTTGAAGAATGAAAACTAAAATAAATTATAGGAATTGAAAACTAATTATAAGTTGCAATAATTGAAATCTAACTACAATTGCAGGAATTAGAATTGCTAAATTGAAAGTCTAATCTACTCTTACAGAATTTAAATTGCTGAAATGAAATCCTAAGTTACATTTGCAGAATTGAAATCTAGTTACTTTTGCATAATTGAAATGATGCTTGTAAATGAAACTTATTCTAAAAACACTGTCAATGCCCCGCCACAAAAGGTCATCAAGCTTCTGCTACAGGAATTGACAGCAAAATGAAATATGCTGAAAATGGAAATTTGCTAAAATAGAAAGTAGGGAAAACATGGAAAGCAAAGGAAAAATGCGTAATATAATTTGTCAACTAACATACACACAAATGCTATACACAAACATAATAGAAAACATAAATCACATAATACAAAATAAAAACAAGAAAATGAAATCTGGCAAGCAATCTATTAATTCTGTTGCAGAAAAATTACAGATTAAAACCTACCATAAAATCTCTCCTTCTAGATCTAAAAGTGGGCCCATACTTCCTGATATAGAAGGATGTGAAAAGACCTCCTTAACTAATTAACACTCAGAAGAGAAAATGATAAAATAGCTGCACTTTTATTGATGACAAAACATTTTGAAAACTATTACAAAAAATTATTGTACAGTCCTAATTGCTACAATTGAAAACTCTCCTCTATTCTAATTCCTAACTGGATCAACCAAGGAGGGATATATGTTATTTATATAAATATTTACAACATATCCCATGCTCAAATCAACCTATGTGCTGCTTTACAGTGATTTACCAATAATTTTAGATTTGAAATAAATGCAAATCTGGACAGTTTGTGTTGCAGTAGTAGTCATTGGCCCTTAGAAAGCATCTTCAATGGTGGGAGTACATGGAAGACGTCTTGAAATATCTCACGCATATTTCTTCACTTTAGAATATGTCATTTCTATCTTACAAACAACTTCCTATTATGCTGCAATTATTTCTGTGTTTATCCTAGAAGAGGATCAAAATTGATCTTTTCCATTAATGGTGGCTTTGGACGGCAAGGATGGCAAAATCATATGGGAGATATTTTCCCTTAACCTTCTCAACCTTCTTTCCCTTTTTCCACAGTCAAAAATAGTCAAAAAGTCAAATAGCATTCTTTTGTTCTCATTCTGAAGATAAGTGGCTCATTCCGAAGAGACAGTATTTCTCATTTCGAACTTGTCTTGTTCATTTCGAAGATCTTCGAAATGAACAACTGTGTGCTTTTCAAATTATTTTAGCTACATTTCTCAAGTGGATTAGCCCTCAAGATCAGATTGCAATAGCCTTCATTCCTCTCCATGTGTGAATTCCATACCTTGTCATTCATTGGTAGCTTGCTGGAATTTACATGGTAAATTACTACATTTTCTAGTTTTGCTGCACAGTTGTAAAATATTGGCATTTCTTAAAAATTAAAACAAATTATAACATTGAAAAATTATTCAAATATCAACATGAAGTAGTACATCAAGTTGCTACTGAATTTATATACTTCATTCACCAAGTAACCATGCTGAAATAGTGCAACAGTGCTGCACAATTGTCCCTACTTTGTTATACCTTGTTGCTGCCTATTTAGACCATGTGGGAATGCTTCTAAATAGGTCATGTCTTATGTAGTCCTTTTGAACTCATTCCATCCATATCCTTATGCTTTTCTTGACAACTTCAAGGTGTTTCTATAAAGTGACAGCTTGCTGATTTTTATATGGTTGTTTTTTCAGATTTTTAGATTTATGACAGTCCTAAACTTTTGGCTTCAATGTGGATTTGAAACAAGTTGAAGGGCAGAAAAACATTCAAAAACCATTGATAAGTTAATGGATATCAGCATACCACATTTGGTTAATTGAAATGCATGTTTTTACTTGCTACTTAATCAAGCAAAATCAGTCACAAAATGCTGAAAATAGTCAAAAACAAAGATATAGTATTCCTAACATAAAATCATGCAAACACTTAATAAATAGTATATTTTAGTCAACTATTTTGCAATTAACTTATCATATGGTAGTCAAAAATTATGCAATAATGAGGCACTTTTGGGACTCATCATCCCCCCCAACTTGAACTGATGCATGCCCTCATGAATATTAGTGGGCCATAGTAATATGCAGGTTTTATTCTTGTGAACAACATCCTTTGCTACCTGCTAACTGAGAAATTCCTCCTTGCTGCACTATATCAAGTATTTTGCAATTAAGCACATGTATGACTCTTTTTATGTTTTTCTACAAGTTTTAGTACTGCAAGGTACCTCTTAAAGGCTTGACATCATATGATTCATCTTGCAATAGTCTTATTGTGGAACCGTATTTGGCAGATGCACTACTACTGATGGAATTTTCTATTCTTAACAACATTTCAGCATGAATGCTTATTTTTGTTGTTTGCACCTTTTGAACAAAATTGATAATTTTTTTTTTGATTTGAAATGATTGATGGATGTACTTACTTGTGGTAGAGCCTTATAAACCTCAATATTTGATGTACCCTACTCTTTTTGCTATTCTATAGCATTTTCAGCAATTCTAGTACAGTTTCTACTCATTCCAAAGATATCCTGCTCATTCTGAAGAGACTGTATTCTCATTTCAAAGATGTCTGATCATTTTGAAGAGACTATATTTCTCATTCCAAAGATGTCTACTCATTCCAAAGAGACTATATTTCTCATTCTGAATATGTCTACTCATTTCGAAGAGACTGTATTTCTCATTCCGAAGATGTCTGCTCATTCCGAAGAGACTATATTTCTCATTTTGAAGATGTCTGCTCATTCCGAAGATCTTCAAAAAAATGCAAAAATGACCTCCTATGCAAAATTTAGCTACAGATTCTATTGTGGGTCCATCTCTAGAGTGTATAAGCCTTCCATAACATCAAAAATCCCTTCTTCATCCTTTTGTTTAGATGCTATTTTTTGTTTTGTATGTTGTTGTTTTATTCCAGTAGTACTAAAATAAAACCTTCAGATGCATTTTGTTGATTATCCTCCTTCAATTTATCAGACAATTGTGAGATATAAACTTGCAGTTCTCCTTCTAAAATTTGCCCTACAAATTGAAATAGAATTACTGCCATGTCTGTCTTAAAATTAGGTTTTTGCATAGTTTTGGAATTTCCATGCAATTAAGGGCATAAGGGGGTGTTTCTTGACATCTTGAACATATTCCTTTTTCAACTTGTCACTATTGTATGAATAGTTTATGCCAAATACCGACTATCATACACTAAATGCTAAATGTTTACTATGAATTAAATGCAAGAAACACATACCTTACTATCCTGAAAATTGGTCATGCACCTTACAAGTCGCTTTTGATGATTGTTAGCAGGCTATCTGAAAACATAAACAAACATAACACATATGCAGTGTGTGATTTGTACAATGGTGGAACAATGATGGGTAGATCAACAAGGCAATGCATGCCGAAAAATTAGTTTTCATGCAATCCAACTCAGTAGCGCATCCAAGAAGGTTTTCACTACTGAATTATTCATTTTTTTATTTTTTTATTTATTTTTTTCATCATTTTTTTATCTCCTTTTTTTTCATTTTTTTCATCAGAAGAGGCTGCCATTTCTGGTTTTCAACCAACTTTTGTCCTCTTTTTTTTTCAAGTTCTTCAATGAGAGAGAACATCTCTCACTCTTATTTGGATAAGACCAATCCTTATTCTGCAAAAACATGTCAATTGTTGTATGAAAACACCATCTCTTTCTGTTGAAACATGCAACATTGATGCAACCTTCCTTTATAGATGAACAGTACAAATCTTCTTACATCATAATTGCCTCCTTATTTCTAGAAATGAAGTATTGGCTCCATTGTTCCTCTTCCTTGCTGAAATTGATGCTTGTCCTCATGTATCCCCATTTTGTGGGACATGCCTTTGCTGCAATTTTTTCTTTTTCTTTTTTTCAATTTTTCTTGTCTTGCTTGTACCCAAAAAGGAAGTTCACAAACAAGACTATTCTTCTTTTTGCTTTTCTTATAATTTTTTTTTTTTGTCAAACTTTTTATCATCACTCTGAATCTGATATTGAAGAGAAATTCTCTTCCATTATGTGTACATCCAATGGAATCTCCTTCAAGAACTCCTCCTTAGTTAATGGTGCATGGTATACCCGAAGGCAATTTCCATTCACCACTAACATTCTCCATGAATTACCAATGGGAGAAAGAAGCACTACTCCATATCTAAAAATTTCTTCAATCAAGTATTGTCCATGCCTCCTAGTTTGCAAAATATTGTCAATCTATTCTTGAAATAATTAAACACCAATTCCCAAAAGATGTTAAGTGCTTACATCAAGATAAAATCTTGATATGCCCTTGTAATTCTATGTAAAGGGATTGAAATATTATTTCAAAATAACAACAATTTTTCTTTTTGTTTATAAGTCAGCCAACTAATAATGTTCAAGAATTTTCTTGGCTGCACTTCAATTTGTTTCATTCCTAGGAGGACAAAATTTACCCCTTTGTAAAATGGAAGTAAATTTTCTATGTGCAGTTTTTCTAGTTTTTTTCTCCTTTATCCAAGGCTAATTTCTGTGTGTTTGGACTAAAGGTTTTCTGTGTATCTCCATTAATTTTTGTCTCTTCAAGCTCAGGTAAGTTCTTATTTGAGCATAGTTGGATGTTGCTGCAGTCAATAACATTTCCTGTAGTTTTTTTTTTTTATACTAGATTCAGCTACATAGATAGGGGTTGCCTATTCTATATTATTTAGACTAATCACAGGTTGGGCTAAAAAAAAAAATATATTTTTGGTTTGCACAATAAGACAAGAAGTGTATAACTTTAGCAAATCAACTACTTGTCAGGTAGGATCACCTATAATGAGATCAACTATTGTCTATGTAGGCTAAGAATTGCTAGGTTGCAGTTTAGCATGATAAAATCCTAACAATCTTTAAGTAATAATGGAAAACTCTAGGATCATCATTAATTTGTAAACTCATATTTTGATTGTGCAAAAGTTTTTGTGATTTTTTTTTTAGCTTACATAGATAGAGATTGTCTGTCCTATATTATTCATATTGGCCATAGGTTGGGCTGAATGTGGTGGTTGATTTACTTGTCCTGTTTGTTGTTGGGATCTCTCTTTGAGAAGAATTCAAACTAGGCAACAAATTTTGCATCTTTGAGTTATGGAATTAAATGGCATTCATCAATGATATGACACTGTGAAAAAATGATACAAGTAGCTGATATGGCTATTTTGTTCAAGGGATAGTCTTATATATCTACCATGATATCTTTCCAACTCCTAGTACAAATTTATTTATACTACCCTGATGATATGGATATAAAAATGGTAGTACTAGAAGATGGCTCCTCTAAGAGATCTTATGTTTCTTGATAATGAGGATGATGAATTCTTTCAATTTTAACAAGAATTTCAAACATTAGCAATTTAACCCCCAAGTGTGAAGATCACCTCCCTGTGGTTGATTGTTTTCTAAATGGACTGAAATGCAACTATCAATAATTATTATTTATACTAGCTATTACATTCAGATTTAACTTTGAACTTCATAAATTAGCACAATAATAATTATTTGACTACTTTTACCCTCTAACAACACCATGTTCCCCGACAACGGTGCAAAAATGATGAGTGTCATTGAGTCTCATCATTTAATCTCAATTATTTATCAATCCGGGGTGGTGTCCAAGGCTATCTACGATAGAAGGCTAGGGCAGAGTACAATTTAGGAATTCAGATTTCAAGCATTTATTGGTGAAGCAAATTTTGGTTTAGCCTTTTAGTGTCACACTAAACCTAGTCTGAAGAATGGAAACTAAAATAAATTACAAGAATTGAAAACTAATTCTAAGTTGCAAGAATTGAAATCTAACTATAATTGCAGGAATTGGAATTGCTAAATTGAAATTCTAATCTACTCTTGCAGAATTTAAATTGCTGAAATGAAATCCTAAGTTACATTTGCAAAATTGAAATCTAGTTACTTTTACATAATTGAAATGATGCTTGTAAATGAAACTTATTCTAAAAACACCTATCAATGTCCTGCCACAAAAGGTCGTCAAGCTTCTGCTACAAGAATTGACAGCAAAATGAAATATACTGAAAATGGAAAGTTGCTAAAATAGAAAGTAGGGAAAACATGGAAAGCAAAGGAAAAATGCATAATATAATTTTTCAGCTGACATACACACAAATGTTGTACACAAACATAATAGAAAACATAAATCACATAATACAAAATAAAAACAAGAAAATGAAATCTGGCAAGCAATCTATTAATTCTACTACAGCAAAATTACAGATTAAAACCTGCCATAAAATCCCTCATTCTAGATCTAAAAGTGGGCCTATACTTCCTGATCTAGGAGGTGAAAAGCACTCCTTAACTAATTAACACTTAGAACAGAAAATGATAAAATAGCTGCACTTTTATTGATGAAAAAACATGCTAAAAACTATTACAAAAAATTATTGTACAGTCCTAATTGCTGCAATTGAAAACTCTCCTCTATTATAATTCCTAACTGGATAAACCAAGGAGGGAGCTATGTTATTTATATAAATATTTACAACATATCCCTTTCTCAAATCAACCTATGTGCTGCTTTACAGTGATTTGCCAATAATTCTGGATCTAAAATAAATGGAAATCTAGACAGTTTGTGTTGCAGTAGTAGTCATTGGCCCTTATAAAGTATCTTCAGTGGTAGGAGTACATGAGAAAATTCTAGAAATGTATCACACATCTTTCTTCACTTCAGAATATGCCATTTCTATCTTGCAAACAACTTCCTATTATGCTGCAATTATTTCTGTGTTTATCCTAGAAGATGATCAAAATTGATCTTTTCCATGAATGGTGGCTTTGGACGGCAAGGACGAAAAAATCATATGGGAGATATTTTCCCTTAACCTTCTCAACCTTCTTTCTCTTTTTCCACTGTCAAAAATAGTCAAAAAGTCAAAAAGCACTTTTCTGTTCTCATTCCGAAGATAAGTGGCTCATTTCGAAGAGACTGTATTTTTCATTCTGAAGATGTCTTTTTCATTCCGAAGATCTTCAGAATGAACAACTGTGTGCTCTTAAAATGATTTTATCTGAATTTATCAAGTTTATTAGCCCTCAAGATCATATTTCAATAGCCTTCATTCCTCTCCATGTGTGAATTCCATGCCTTGCCATTCATTGGTAGCTTGCTGGAATTTACATGGTAAATTACTACATTTTCCAGTTTTGCTGCACAGTCGTAAAATATTGGCATTTATTGAAAATTAAAATAAATTAAAACATGGAAAAATTATTCAAATATCAACATGAAGGAGTACATCAAGTTGCTACTAAATTTATACACTTCATTCATCAAGTAACCATGCTAAAATAGTGCAACAATGCTGCACAATTGTCCCTGCTCTGTTATACCCTGTTGCTGCCTATTTAGACCATGTGGGAATGATTCTAAATAGGTTAGATGTCTTTTGTAGTCCTTATAAACTCATTCCATCCATATCCTCATGCTTTGCTTGACAACTTCAAGATGTTCCTATAAAGTGACAATTTGCTAATTTTTATATGGCTGTTTTTTTATATTTTTTAGATTTATGATAGTCCTAAAATTTTGGCTTCAATGTGGATTTGAAACAAGTTGAAGGGTAGGAAAACATTCAAAAACCATTGAGAAGTTAATGGATATCAGCATACCACATTTGGTTAATTGAAATGCATGTTTTTACTTGCTACTTAATCAAGCAAAATCAGTCACAAAATGCTAAAAATAGTCAAAAACAGAGATATAGTATTCCTAACATAAAATCATGCAAACACTTAACAAATAGTATATTTTAGTCAACTATTTGGCAATTAATTTATCATATTGTAGTAAAAAATTGTGCAATAATGAGGCACTTTTGGGACTCATCACCTGCCATTGTAGCACAACCTTATCCTAAGCATTTCCCCATGCCTGTTCTCCTGATATATAAAGGAACTAAATATCATATAGAGCATCTTCGTATATTTAGAACAACATGTCATGATGTCTCCAATGATGATTTGTTGTTGCTAAAGATATTCCCTAAAATTCTGGGATGTATGGCCCTAGAGTGGTATTATCAAATACCCAAAAAATCTTTAAGGAATTTTGAGGAAATAGTGGAGATGTTTGTTCATTAGTTTAGCACTTATATAGAAAGGCATGTGACCATTAAAGATTTATACAACTTAAAACAAGGAAAATATGAAAGCTTCACTGAATTCTTGACAAAATGGAGACAACTTCTAGGAAAAATACACTTTGCATTACCTCATCGGGAGATGCTAGACATATTCATAGGCAGTTTGCAAGAACAATTATCTTATGAACTTTCTACTGTGACAGTAACCACATTTGATCAAGCCATTGATTTAGCTTGAAGAGTAGAAGATGCCCTCATTAGAAGAGGTCAATTTAAGAAGAAATATGAAGATAAAACTTCTAAGAATCAATACAAAAACAAACAAGTAGTAGGTGATGGAGTTATTGACAGTAGAAACAATTCAAATGTTAATCTTACAGAAGCCATAAAGAAGTTTGTATTGAAGGTTCCTGATAAACCACCAAGGGAATTTACAAGATTAAACCAACCTTTACATATGGTTTTACCTCAACTATTAGAACAAGGTTTGATACGGTTGCCTAAAATAAGACAACCTGATACAACCGTAGCTAGATTTAGGGTCGATTTACATTGTAACTTTCATAGGACTGATGGTCATTCAACCAACTCATGTAAATGGTTAAAACATTTGATACAAGATCTAATTGATAAAGGTGAAATGGAAGTAGAAAGTTTTCCTCCAAGAAATGCTCAAAATAATACACATAAACCTCAAAATCAAAATGCAAATCAAAATTTGGATATTTTTCAACATCCTTTACCGAAACATGGTAAAGAAGTCGTAAATAAAATGGAACACCATAATGTTACTCATCCAACTCGATATGTGGGAACTATTAGTGGTTTTTTACCCCATAAAGATTTGCAAAAATCATGTGTAAATACTGAATCTCAAGTTACTATTAGACCCTTAAGAAGTTGTCAAATTACACCTTTGGAAAGTGATGAAGAAAGTAAAATAGGAAGTGAAGCAGAGATTGATTCAAATAGTTCTGAATATGAATCAGATCAAGTCATACCTATTATATATTTATTGGTCCCAGAAGAACCATTTCCAAGAAGGATGACTACTAGACCGTCATATCAACAATGGCTTTCAAATGAGCAAGTAGAAAATGCTAGACCCCATTTTGGTAATCCACGACATAGTAATATTGTAGGTACCATCGGAGTGGTTACAAGGCAACAAGCACAAAATCAAAATTCTTAGGATCAAAGTGAGAAAACAACCCCATTTGTATTAAAAAATCCTACTAAGGGAAATAATGTAGCAAATCCACAACAAAGATATCCATATGATATAAATGAGCAATTAGCTACTATCACAACAAGAATATCTCTTTTGGATCTCTTAAGAACTCCTTCTATGCATAGAGAAGAATTAATGAAAACTCTAAGTAAGATGATGGTACCTGAAGATATTGAACCTAATGCTATAGTAAATGTTGTAACTTTGGATGAAATAAACTTCATAGATTTATGTGATAAAGATATCCCTCCTCAAAGTATGTATAGGGATAATCCTCTATACATCACAACATTGATTGGAGACGTAGGATTTAAGAGAGTCTTAATTGATAATGGATCATCACTAAACGTATGCACATATGGTTTATTTCAAAGGTTTGGATTTAAGAAAGAGGATATGAAAAAAATTGAAATGATTATTAAAGCATTTAATGATGAAACTCAAGAAACATGTGGAGTTATGAAGATCCCATTGCAAGTTGGTCCAAGGATTTTAGATAGGATTGTATTTTTTGTACCTTGTTTTGCATCATACAACATTCTTCTAGGTCGACCTTGGATCAATGCAATGAGAGCAGTACCTTCCATGTTACATCAATGTGTTAAATTTGAATTTAAAAATAAATTAGTCACTATTCATGGAGATCCTAGACCATTTGATATGTGTGCTATGGTAGAACCTGTAGGAGTTCCATTTTGTCCTGCTATGTCTGTTGTCCATCCTAGTCCATCTTCATCATCAAAACCTTCTAAAGCTAAATCACCTTCTAAATCCACATCATCAAAAACACAGTATAAATCATCAACATCATTATCATCATCACCTTCTGAACCTATAGTTAATCCATTTCCTAAATCTATAATAGCATATCCACCTCTTGAATCTACAACATTTAAATTTATAGCATCTAAAGAACCAACCAAGGAATATAATCCATCTACTTCATATGCCATTTCGGATGAAGTATTATCGGATTTATCTTTGGTACTGGCAACAACAAAAGAAGTTAATTTTGCTACCCAAGACTCCTTGGTACTATATAAATTACCACCATCTCCTTGAACATTAGGCTTACCAAATAAGGGAATCATCTATCACATTGGGAGTTGTGCCTTTGTTTATGTAGGATATGATTGGGGCAAATTTTCAACTATAAAAATTACAATTGATCAAGATGGATTTGCTAAATGTTATTTTTATTTATGGAAACATAAAATAAAAACCAATGATGTGTGATATGGGTTATATAGGTAAAGACTTAGGAATTCATGAAAATGGTATAAAAGAACCTTTGGAGTTCAAAGAGTGGCCAGCCTGATGTGGTCTTGGTTATATACCTACAAAAATAAAACCATTCCCATATGAAGATGATGACCACCTAGTAACATATCAAGAATATATGGAGCAAAAAGAACCATTTAAAATGATACATAATTGTAATATGTTAACTATGGTCTATCTATAAATAATTGCTTCTCTGGATGAATGTTTAGAGGGGGATATTTGTCATGATATATCGTTGGATGAGGTTGTAAAACATAATTTTTTTCTTTGATGGATCAATTTTGTGTTTAGCTCACATAGAAGCTACTAACCCACAAGAAGAATTAGCAAAATATACACTGGAAGAACTAAAATAAATGGGAGTGTTACCCACACCTCCTAAATTTTAAAGAGAGTTGAATATTACCGTAGAAAATTTCATCAAAATTAACATTGGAACAGAAGAGAATCATCATTTGGTCAAAATTGGATTTTATTTAAGTGAATAAAAACAAAGGATATATATTGAATTTCTTACTGAATATCTTTATGTCTTCGCTTGGACATACACAAATATGCCAGTCCTAGATCCTTCTGTAGTTGTGCACCATCTAGTAGTGTGCCCTGATGCTAAACCTGTAAAACAAAAACTTAGAAAAATGCATCCTAAATTAGCACTAATAGTTAAAAGTGGGTTAGAGAAGCTTTTGAATGTAAAGTCTAGACAATCTATTTACTATGTTGAGTGGATATCAAATGTCATTCTAGTAACTAAGAAAGAAGCTACTAAAATTAGGGTCTACACATATTTTAGAGATATTAATGTTGCATGCCCTAAGGATGATTTTCCTCTCCCTAATATGGATCAAATCATAGATTTTACAGCTGGGAGTGGGATGTTATCTCTTATGGATGGTTTTTTAGGATACAACCAAATTATAATAGCTCCTAAATACCAAGCTAAGACAACTTTCATTACACCTTGGGGGACCTTTTGTTGGAAAGTCATGCCCTTTGGTTAAAAGAATGTTGGTGCAACATATCAAAGAGACATGACATATATTTTTCATGATATGATGTATAAAATTTTGTATGATTATGTTGATGAAATTATAGCTCACTCAACTAAATAATATGATCACATTAATGATTTAATAAAAATCTTTGATAGATTAAGAGAATACCAGATACGTTTAAACCTAGAAAAATTTATATTTGGAGTAAAATCGGGAAAATTATTAGGATTCATTGTTTCTATGTGAGGCATAGAAATAGATACTTTAAATATTAAGGCTATCTATGATATGACACCTCCTAAAAACATATCATAATTAAGAAGCTTGCAAGGAAAGTTACAAACTATTTGTTGCTTTGTCGACAAATTGGTAGACAGAACATAACCTTTTCTTAAATTACTTAAGAAAAAAAATTATTTCCAATGGGATAAGCAATTTCAAGAAGCTTTTGATAGCATTAAGAAATACCTTTTTAATCCTCCAGTGCTTGTTCCACCTAGACCAGATTGTCTTTTCATTTTATATATTTTTGCCTTAGAACTGGCACTTGGAGCTATGTTGGCTCAAATTGATGACAAAAAGAAGGAACGGGCCACATATTATATACGTAGAACTTTAATAAATTAGGAAATGAGATATAATCCATTAGAAAAACTTTGTCTAGAAGTTGTGTTTTCTACACAAAAATTGCGACATTATATGCTTAGTCAGAAATCATATGTCATTGTTAAATATGACCCATTAAGGTACTTGATGAGTAGACCATACTTATCAGGATGCACAACTAAGTGGGTTCTTGATCTTAGTGAGTTTGAACTTGTATTTATTGGCTAAAAATCCATAAAAGGCCAAGTTATAGTTTATCATTTAGTTGATGCTCCTATAGAGTCTACTCATCCCATGAATATTGAATTTCTTGATGAGTGTCTTAATTTAGAAGAAGATCATTCTAAAACTTGGACATTATTTTTTGATGGAGCTAGATGTATGAGTGGTGTAGGTGTAGGTATCATATTAATATCTCCTCAAAAGCACCTAATACCTTTATATTTTAAATTACAATTTGCATGTACTAATAACACTACAGAATATGAAGCCCTAATCCTTGGATTACGAGCTACTTTAGCTTTAAAGATTAAAGTTTTATCAGTTTTTAGGGATTCTCAACTCATGATAAATCAAATCAATGAATTTTACCAAACACGAGATGAGAAAATTTGCCCTTATAAATAATATGTGCTTAATATTATTTCATTATTTGAAAAGGTGACTTTAGAAGCCATTCCTAGAACTAGCAACCATGTTGTCGATGCTATGGTTGTGGCTGCCTCTTTACTACCTTTGGAGTTGGATGATGAATATGCCACTATCATTATTTGTAAACTCCAAGAACCTGCTTCCTCTAAATCCTACTTAGAGCCATTGGATGTATTTTTTATTAATGAAATTACCCCAGAACCTTGGTACACAGATATTTTTAACTTTCTACAGAATGGGATTTTCCCTGAAGGATTAGATAGAAACCAACGTAGGTTACTACGTAAGCGAGCTATTCACTTCGTAATCGTTGGTAATACCTTATATAAAATATATTTTGAGGGTATCCTATTAAGATGTTTAAACTTAGGAGAATCTAAGAAAGCTTTAAGTGAAGCCCATGATGGATCATGTGGAGGACACTTTAGTGGAAGTACCATTGCTAAAAAACTCCTTAGTATGGGCTATTTTTGTCCTTCTATGGAAAATGATGCTAATTATTATGTGTTTCATTGTGACAAGTTTCAAATACATGCTGACCTTGTCCATGCTCCTACTCAGGAACTCCAAACCATAGCTTCTCCTTGGCCCTTCTCTAAACAAGGTTTAGATATTATTGGTAAAATCAACCCTATCTCATCTGATGATCATAAATTTATAATAGCTACAACAGAATATTTTACAAATTGGGGTGAAGCTATACCTTTAGCTTCTTGCATGGGAGTGCAAGTCTCCAAATCCATCTTCAATCAAATCATCTATAGATTTGGAATTCCATCTAATATTATTTCTAACAATGGTACATGTTTCAAAAATAAATATGTTAAAAAATTATGTCAAAAATATAAAATTCAACATAGGTGGTCTACTCCTTACTATCCACAAGGAAACAACCAAGCTGAAGCATCTAATAAAACACTAATAAAAATACTAAAAATATTGGTTAAAAAAATAGGTTGTGACTGGAACATACAATTATATCGTGCCTTGTGGGCTTATCGAACTAGTGTTCGTACTCCTACTGGTGCTTCACCTTTTGTCTTGGTCTTGCTTCACCTTGGGCTTATCAAATTTTTTTTTTGAGTTAGAAGTTCCTTATTTAGCTCTTTTACTTCAAGATGTTGAAGTAGGAGATGAATATCATGTTGGTAGATTAAGCCAGTTAGAATTTCTAGATGAAAAGTGCATCCATGCTTTAGAGCATCTTCATGCCTACCAAGACAAATTTAAAAGATCATATGCAAAGAAATTCCATAATAGATCATTTGAAGTTGGAGGTTTAGTCTTAAAAGAAAATCAAAAAAATACTAATGCAAGAAAAGACCTCAAAGGAAAATTCCAACCAAATTGGCTTGGACCATTTATCATCACTACTAAATTTGGATTAGGTACACATAGATTGGCTACCTTGGATGGAAAATATCTCAAGGAACCCATGAATATTATGCATCTGAAAAGATATTATGCATAAAACCAACAACCTCATTATTGTACATAGTTGTAAATATTTTTTCAAAAATAACCAAAAAAAAATTACAAAATCTAAAAATTCCCAAAAATATTTCAAAGCATTATTAGATCAATATTTTTGCATTTATTATCTACTAATATTGCAAGTTATATTTTAATTTACTTCATATAAATTCAAAATTTTATCTTGAACCATGCACTAAAACTCATATTTAAGAAATTTTGATTTTGTTGTTTTGATTATAAATCTCTCTTGTATCAAAGAACACTCTTACTTCATTAAATAATTTTTAGTATTACGAATGATCTTGTTACTTCTTAAACCAAGAACACACTTTTACATATTAAAAATGATTTGTTGCAAATTTGATAAAAATGATACTGCTTAGTAAATCTTAAATACCTTAAGTGAAAGAGTTTTTCTTACTATCCTATCATGTGCATGGTCTATAATACTGAGAAATTGGCAAAAGTGCAAGCTCCTACCTACTTGAATAAAATCCCTTGCCCCATGTCTAATCTAGGCAAGTATCCCAAAAAAAAAAAAAAAAAAAAAAAAAAGTTAAAATTAAAAAAAAAATGAAAAAAGAACAAAAAGAGAAAAAGAAAAGCAATAAAACCCCCTTGTTCAAAACAAAATGAACAAAATCCCTACCCCTTGAAAGTGAAGAAAAGAAGGGAGTTTGAATTTGAATCCTTGGAATTTCTCAATTATTCGAAAATCATGAGGTAAACCCCATAACAAGTGATTTGTGCCCAACTTGCTTGGCATTGGGTAATTCCTTCTCACATGGTGATATGTCTATCACATTCGTAATTATTATTTTATATATACCAATGCCCAAATTTGGATTAGATAGCTTTTAATAATTTGATTTACATAGTAGTTCAGTGCCATTGCATGTGCAAAATTATTGTCAAATGAACATTTCACTCACACACACATTGGTTCATTTAAGTTTGCTTTATCACTACCTTACTCAAAATTGGTAAATTAACATTCACAAAGCACACATATTTGTTACTTGAGATATTGTGTATCATCATGACAATCAAAATAGACAATGAATTCACTTGTCACACACTGGTTCTAGATAAATTTGAATTTGTCTTCGAAATAAGTTAAAATATTTCTTTGGAATTTTGTTAGACAATTAATTTCAATCCTTTGCATTAGCTCCTACAAAGTATCTTATCATCATAGTACAATAATTCATCTCAAATAAAATTGCCAAATCAAACATAATCATCATGCATTTCATTTTGATTTTCACGATGATGGTATAGTTCCTAAGTAACTATTTCTCTTCAAACTTCACAATTAGGAATTTTATGCCTAGCGCAAGTCATCTTTCTAATTTTTTTTATGTCCAAAATTAGTCCATATATTTTCATAAAAATTACATAATATTTTTGGAGCATGTGACACAATGATTTATTTTACATTACTTTGCATTTTAAAAAGAAAAAATAATTTCATATCATCATGCATTTCATTTTGATTTTCACAATGATGGTATAATTTCTAAGTAATTATTTCATATAATTTCACACTTAGGAATTCTATGCTTAGCACAAATCATATTTCAAATTTTTCATGCTCACATTAATACGATTTCACAACATCTATCAAACATCTTGTCCCAAAACAACATCAAACATTTCTTTCTCATCATAAAGCCTTAAGATTATTCTTAAGCACATAATATTTTGGTATTATCAATACAAAAATTCCTCATAACAGGATCTACTACATGACCTAGCGAGCATCGATCTCCACCAATGGTCATATAACAACACAACATCCTTTGAGGTTCATTGCTAATCCCTCAAATCTATCATCACACAAAAACACATTTCTCAAAAAACACTTTACAAAATCATTTTCCTTTTATGTTAAACATGATCAAAATGTTCAAAAATCAAAGCATGACTACAAGAAATTATGTAACACAACCATCATAAGAAAATGTAATAAATCATCCAATAAATCAAACAAATTCACATAATACAAGAAGAATAATATATATATATATAAGAAAATTTCGAGTTTTCCACCAAACATAGAATTTGGTGTAAAAACTCGAAGGGGATAACATAAATATTGTATTTCAAAAAAAAAACTTACATAAAAACTTAAAATCATCAACGAAAATTATAATAAATTTTTGCTTTCTCGAAAATGTGTCACACTTGTATTTAACGCAATTTATTTCGAAACTGCGCTAAAGAGGGGGCAAAATGTAACACCTTAAAATTGACTCATTTCATTTCACACATTTGCATGAAAAACACAAAAATTGCAAAAATTGTATTATGCATTTATTACCTTAAAATTTGTGCCTCTTTGATGAGATCGTATTATGATCAACAAGATTGTAGTACGACCTCCAAAATCGTAGCACAATTTCAAACAATACGATCGACTTACGATATTGTTGATCGTAATACAATCTTACCCCAAAACAGAAAATTTAAATTAGAAAAATATAAAGTTAGTTAAACAATTTCTTACCTTTGCCTGTGTAACTGCATAAGATCTGCGAGATCGTATCCATTTAGTTTTTCCCAATCTTGGAAGGAGTTGCAACAACCCAACCTCCTCCCTATTCTAGACACTCTCCCCTACCTATTTAATCAAACCATCCCCTCTGTAATTCTCCTGGCCCCATCGCATTTTAGAGAACATAGTCCAATTTTGCATCTAGATCTAGTTATTTCAATTTTTCTTGTAGGATCGGAGGTGATCTTCGCAAATCGGATGTTGTAGTACTATGATTGTAGTATGAAATTGAATGTTTGGAGTATGATCTTGCTCAGAAGGCTACCATCTTGTCTACATCTTGCTTTGGGGCAACCCCGAGCCCTGGTTCATAGTTTCTTTGAATTTTATCATTAAATATACATTTCATTTAGCATATTTATCACATAGGAGATTCAATTTAATCATATGTATCCCTAGAGTTCACCCAACTGCATGTAATTGCATATTTTAATTAATTCATACTCATTCATTTGTTAAATTCATATCGTCATTAATATCCATAACATCTATTAAAACTGGAACATACTTGTTAAGCATAAATTTAAGTATAGAGTTATAGATCAATCTATTTTCTATCAAAATTGGATCATTATGTCTCTCTTCGAGTTATGATCTTGCAGAATAATAATATGATCTTGCAATATCTTTATATGATATCGCCTGTTTCTATACGATCTGGACTGCATACAAAAAGCAGAAACTTCATTAGATATCTGGATTAAGGTAATATTTTTAAATCACTTTAGGCATTGTATTATCTTATTACATCCTATTTTCTATTATTCTTTGCTTGCATTTAAATTAAAAAGTGCATATATATTAAGTTAGCTGCATATTGGCCAAACTTAGGCTTGTATGATATTGGATTAAAAAGAACACATTTAAACAAATTCATAAGCCTAGGCATAGAAACTACCACAAAACATTTCCTGGTGAACCCAAAACCCATTCATCAAAAAATCACCATAAGAAAGTACAACTAAGTACTTCTCTTTGAGGTGTAGACCATCCATTCTCCCATTCCCTTCTAAGGCATAGATCCATTTGCCTTGAGGAAAGGAGTGTGAGAATTTTTGGCTTACAATAGCATAGCATTGGTAAGGGGTGAAATGAAAAATCATTTTCCCCTTTTTATACATGTTTTCCTTTGCACTTAACTCGTCGATGCAAATTTGAAATTCGAATTTTGAATTTAAATTTAAATTTTAAAACCTTTGAAAACTTTGGTGCCTTTGGTTTATTTAAATTAAAATTTTAACCATAGGTTAAAATATTTTAATTTAAATAAATTAAATTAAATCCTTTAAAAATTGCTCAATGGGTCTTTTCAAGGAAATATTATTTTAATGATTCCTTGGAACTCGTTTTCTTCACCTCATCCTTTTGCCCGAAATATTATAATATTATTATTTATTTTAAAACCTGTTTATCCTTCCTTGGGTCTTCAATCTTTTAGGCCTCTTTAGGCATATAATATTTAAAATAAATATTATATCATATTTTTTTTAACTACTTCCTTGACTTTTGGAAAAACAACCTTATGACATTAATGACGATGAAACTTGAACATCAACCACTTGACATCAATGACAACAAAATTTGCTCAAATTTCCAACATGCCTCAATCAATTGACCCTTATTGATGAACAACAAGTTAATGCTCTCGAGCATCTGCATGTTTATCAATATCACCTTAAACGAGCTTATAATACTAAAGTCCATCTAAGAGACTTTAAATTTGAGGATATTATGCTTAAATAAAATCAACAAAACTCAGACCTACTACCTCTGTTAGTCTCACAATGACACTGAGAGGGGGGGTGAATCAGTGTAGCTATTTTAAATTCAAATCTACAACTCTTAACGCCGAAACAATGAAAACTTAAAATCAGATAAAGCAAATATAACAAGAGAGCTTTCCACAACACACGATGTAACGAGGTTCACCAATTTGGCTACTCCTCAAAAATGACTGCTTGGACTCCCGTCCAAATCCAGTCTTTGCAAAATACCAATTTTACAATCAATTTACTAGCACCCACTGGAAGGAGCACCAACTCTTGATTTATCTGCACCAACAGAAAGGAGCACCAACCCTGATTTATCTGCACCAATAGAAAGGAGCACCAACCCCTGATTCCAAGCACCAACTCGGACTGCAATTTTGAAACTACAAGATTGACATAAAAATGCCTTCGCTTATACAAGACCCTGACTGGTCTATTGCTAACCCAACCTCTCTCGCTATTCACCAAAACACCACACACACTCATGGCTCTACTTGCTGCACTTTTATGGCCCTCTTATAGCCCTCTTGCTATGCTTCTTAATGCACTCTTACGGCTCTCTCGGCTCTTCTTAATGCTCTCTTACAACACTCTTCTAACCCTCTTTACGTAGCACTCTTCAGCATTTTTTTAGCAATCTAATTCTCCATGTAGACCTCCTTTTATAACAAAGTTCTGACTTTTCTCTGTAACTACACCTGTAACTGTCGTACCGACTTCTTCTATAACTGCACCTGTAACTGTCGTATCGACTTCTTCTATAACTGCACCTATAACTATCGTATCGACTTCTTCTGTAACTACACCTGTAACTATCGTATCGACTTCTTCTGTAACTACACCTGTAACTGTCGTATCGACTTCTTCTATAACTGTCACATATCTTATTTTGGCTGGGTTCTCTTCTTAGCTCGTGCCAAAATGACCTGTCATGAAATCGTGACACTTCTGCCTCTTTGTCCTCTTCTCGGAGTTTGCCCATGAAAACACATGTCACGATATCATGACACTTTGCCTCCTTGCTACTCTTCTTGGCTTGTACCTACGAAAACACATGTCGTGATATCGTGACACTTTCGTCTCTGTACTCTTCCTCTTTACTTTTGTCGTGATATCGTGACACTTTCGCCTTCTTACTTTCTCTCTCCTCCTTTAGTCGTGAAAATGTGACATGTCGCGAAATCGTGACACTTTCTCTCCTTTGCTCTTTCTCTTGCCTTCGGGTCACGAAAACCCGACATGTCGTGATATCGCGACACTTTTTCTCCTTAGCTCTTTCTCTTGCCTTCGGGTCACGAAAACCTGACATGTCGTGATATCGTGAAACTTTTTCTCCTTAGCTCTTTCTCTTGCCTTCGAGTTGTGAAAACCCGACATGTCGCGATATCGCGACACTTTTTCTCCTTAGCTCTTTCTTTTGCAATATGTTGCGAAATCACGACACTTTTTCTTTTAGACTCTCTCTTGCAATATGTCACGAAATTGCGACACTTTTTTTTCTGTACAATCTCTCTTGCAATATGTCACGAAATCATGACACTTTTTCTTTCGGACTCTCTCTCCTGCAATATGTCATGAAATCGTGACACCTTTTGTCCATACAATCTCTCTTGCAATATGTCATGAAATCGTGACACTTTTTCTTTCGGACTCTCTCTCCTGCAATATGTCATGAAATCATGACACTTTTTCATCCGTACAACCTTCCTTGCAATATGTCACGAAATCATGACACTTTTTACTTACCTCTCTCCTCAATATGTCATGAAATCACGACACTTTTTCTCCTACAACCTCTCTTCCAATATGTCACGAAATCACGACACTTTTTCTTTCTCTCTCTCCAACATGTCATGAAATCATGACACTTTTTCTTGCTTACACTTCCTCTCTGAATATGTCACAAAATCGTGACACTTTTTCTTACTTGCCTTTCTTTCTTCCAACATGTCACGAAATCATGACAATTTAGCTTGCTTGTGCTTTCTCTCCGAACATGTCACGAAATCATGATAGTTTTGCTTTCTTCTCAACATGTCACGATATCGTGACAGTTTTGCTTTCTTCTCAACATGTCACGATATCGTGACAGTTTTTCTTTCTTTTTCTCTCTCTTCCAACATGTCATGAAATCGTGATAGTTTTTCTTGCCTGCTGTATATGTCGCGATATCGTGACACTTTTCTTACTTGTCTTTTTCTTTGATCTTTTGCTTATGGGCCACTTCGGTTTTCTTGGACAATCACTGTACAAACTCTGAGCAACCTTTGAACTCCTATATTTCTGCATCTGAAAGGCTTTGAACTTCCTGTCCATTGCATCAATAGATCTAACTGACTGTGTTGACAACAATGACAATACTGTTGCACCTTGCTCAACAATCTCCCCCTTTGGAATTGTTGGCAACACCAACACACGTGCAATTTCCTTGGAATTCTTCTCCCCCTTTGACAATAATACCAAAGGGTTGCTACAGACTCCCCTTGAGTCCATGCACAACATTCTCAGGCACAAATTATTGTAGTTAGCAAAAATTACAAACATGAGCAAAAAGATAATCAAATATACAAATGCTCCCCCTGAGAATGTGGTCCCGATTGCTAGTCAATGCTTGGGAAGCGTGACCACTCCCAATTTATTGTGAAGGTACTCAAAAATTTCCTTGGGCAGCGGTTTTGTGAAGATATCCGCTACTTGCTCTGTAGTTGGGACAAAATCCAACTTAACTTCACCTTTCGCAACTTTCTCTTTCAGAAAGTGATATCGGATAGCAATATGTTTTGTACGAGAATGCATAACCGGATTCTTTGAAATGTTAATGGCACTGGTGTTATCACACTTAACTAAAATTGGCTCACTAAAGTTAATGCCAAGATCTTTCAGGGTTTGCTTCATCCATAAAACCTATGTACAACACATTGATGCTGCAATATATTTTGCCTCTGTTGTGGATAAGGAGACTGACTCTTGTTTCTTACTGTGCCATGCGACCAACCTGTCTCCAAGATAGAATGCACCTCCACTTGGTACTCTTTCCGTCATCGACACATCCTGCCCAATCTGCATCCGAATACGCAATAAGGGTGAAATCCTTACCTTTCGGATACCATAACCCATACTCCATAGTACCCTTCAGATATCGAAGAATCCTCTTCATGGCTGTCACATGAGTCTCCTTGGGACTAGCCTGAAATCGTGCTACCATGCAAACTGCCTGCAAGATATCTGGTCTAGTAGTTGTCAAATATAGTAGGCTCCCAATCATAGATCTGTACATGGTTTGATCAACATCTGGAGATTTGTCATCCTTGCTCAACTTACAACCTGTCATCATGGGAGTGCTAACAAGCTTACAATCCTCCATTGTGAACTTTTTTAGCATCTCTTTCACATATTTAACTTGAGAAATAAATATGCCCTTCTCATTTTGATTAACTTGCAGTTCGAGGAAATATGAAAGTTCACCAATCATAGACATTTCAAATTCTTTCTGCATCTTATTTGATAAATCTTTACACGACTCATCATTGTTGCTGCCAAAAATGATATCATCTACGTATACAACAAGGACAATGAGATGGCCATTCTCTATTTTGACATACAAATTGCTGTCCACCATACCCTTTTTGAACCCTTGTTGAGTAAGATAGTTGTCTAGCCTTGCATACCATGCTCTGGGTGCCTGTTTCAAGCCATACAGTGCTTTCTTCAACTTGCAGATGAAGTTGGGATTATCACCGAGTTGGAAACCATCTGGCTGCTCAATATAGACCTCTTCTTCAAGTTTTCCATTCAAAAATGCTGATTTCACGTCCATTTGATAAACTTTGAAATTTTTGTGAACTGCTAAAGCCAGAAACATTCTAATTGCCTCAAGTCTAGCCACTGGTGCAAAGGTTTCTTCAAATTCAATACCTTCAACTTGTGCATAGCCTTTATAGACCAATCTTGCTTTATTCCTGACTATCTGTCCATCTTCATTCAATTTGTTTTGAAAAACCCATTTAGTACCGATTATATTTTTATTTGCAGGTCTTGGTACTAACTCCCAGGTTTTGTTTTTCTCAATCTGATCTAATTCTTCATTTATTGCCATCATCCAACTTTCATCTTTGCTTGCTTCAACAACATTTTTGGGCTCAATGCTGGATAATAGAGAGTAGTTACTTACTACTCTTCTTCTTGTCTGAACACCAACTGTGGGGTCTCCAATTATTTGCTCTCTAGGATGATTTTTCTGCTAGTTGCCTGTTTTGAATTTCTTGTTTTCTACCTCTTCTGAAACACTACTTAAATCATCTGAGTCAATTTTTTGTTTCTTTTCCATTTCCTCTTCCTCATCTCCTTCAATAACCTCTTCATAAATTGGGTAGTTTTCTTCATAGCTAATTTCTCGTTCCCTACCTTCATCAACTTTAACATCGACACTCTCCACAATTTTCTTTAGCCTCTTGTTGTAGCATGTATAGGCTTTGCTTTTTGTCGAATAGCCAAGAAAAATACCTTCATTAGCTCTATCTTCAAACTTACCAAGATTATCTTTAGTTCTTTTGATGTAACACTTGCTGCCAAAAACTTTAAAATATCTTGTTGTTGCCTTTTTACCGAACCACAGCTCATACGGAGTTTTGCTTTCATGTGTCCTCAACATGCACCTATTTTGGATGTATACCACAGTATGGACTGCCTCTTTCCAAAATATGTCTGCTATTTTGCTCTCAATCAACATAGTCTGTGCCATTTCTTGCACTGTCCTGTTCTTTCTTTCTACCACACCATTCTACTGAGGTGTCCTTGCTGCTGAAAACTGTCTCCTAATCCCATACTTTTCATAGTACTCTGCAAACTCCTCTGAAATGAACTCTCCTCCTCTATCTGATCTTAAACATTTAATCCTTTTTCCTGTTTGATTCTCAACTTGTTTTTTGAAAATCTTGAACATCTCAAAGGCATTTGATTTAAGCTTCAAAAATAGTACCCATGTCATCCTGGAATAATCATCTATGCACAACATAAAGTATTTGTCACCATTTATGCTTTGCGTTCTCATGGGTCCACATAAATCAGTATGTATTAGTTCTAAAGGTTTGCTTGTGAAGTACTCTTTTGTTTTAAATGTGGCTCTAGTTTGCTTCCCCTTTTGGCATGAAGCACAAATGCTATTTAATGGTTTGCCAATGGTGGGAATATCTCTCATTGCCCCTTTTGAGCTGATTTTTACTAGATTGTCAAAATTGATATGACCGAGCCTCTTGTGCCATAGCCAATTTTCTTCTTCCTGTCCAATCAAGCACTCTCCTTCTAAAGTCTCTGAGAGAGTATACAGGTTGCCAGATGTCCTTGATCCAGTTGCTATCAACTTTCCATAGTTTGTTGTTCTGACTTCACAACCCTGCTTCTTGAAAATTACTTCATGACCTCTGTCACAGATCTGACTTACGCTTAACAAGTTGTGCTTCAGACCAATCACAAACAAGACTTCTTTTGACTTGATTTTTCCATCACTGATCTTAACTGATCCTTTGCCAATTATCTTAGCTCCATCATCATTTCCAAATTTTATAGAACCACCTTCATATTTCTGTAACTTCTCAAATTTTTGTTTGTCGTCTGTCATATGACTGGAGCATCCACTATCAAGTATCCATGGTGTAGATTTGTTCTATGCTTTAAATGTTGTATGTACGATCAAGGATTCCTTTTCTTCCTTGGGTCACTCCTTTTCTTTCCACTCTGGTTTGATTACAATTTTGGTCACTTGTTTTGACTTTTCTTTGTCAGTAGCCTGTGCATGTTTTTCGAGAAATTTTCTATTTTGTTTCAAACCATTTGGTTGAAATTTTCTTCCCTGATGTTTATTTGCTGCATATGTACTTCGACAATTTCTTGCAATGTGCCCAAAATTATGACAGTTATAACATTCTACTGCATAATCCATCAATGGTGAAAAAACATTTCTACTGGTAAAGTTCCTTTGTCCTACATTATACTTGCAATCAACAATCTTATGTCCATAACCATTGCATTTAAAACAATAACCATAAAATAAATGAGTGAACCTGGGTGATGGTCTTTGCCATTTTGTAGTGGGAGCCACAAATCTTCTTCTCCTTTGATGAGTGACATTGGTGAATCCATCATTGTCAATACTCCTCTCGTGCCTGGCATTATTGCTTTCTTTAGCATGATTCATTTTTTCTTGATCAATCCTGATCTTATCTTCATTATTTATGGGTTCTACAGTTATGGCCTTTGATCTATTTGATGATTCTCCTTTGATGAAGCCCAAACCAAATTTGATGCCTGTAGTCCTTTGGCTATTTATAATCTTATCCAACTTTACAGAACTTTCTTCAAGTTTGTGATAACAACTCACTTTTTGATTCATCTCTTCTAGCTGCATCTTTAAACCAACAATCTCTTCTTCTAACTTACTGCACTCATCTATTTTCATGGTTAATTGTACTTTGATATCTTTAGATATTTTCTTAGATTCGTCTATCTGTACTTTCAAGCTGGTTATGATTTCATTGGCATCCTCAAACTTTCTTGAAATTTTCTTATTATTTTTTCTTTCTATACTCAGCTCTTTAAGTGCAGTGATCAGCTCACCTTCCAGATCTACTTCAGCCTCAACCTCAAGTTCTTTATCACATTCCTATTTTTCTTCAATTTTTTCTTCTTCGAATGCCATGAAAAGAGCTTCACCTATTTCTTCTTCAGAATCCTCACCGGAGCTGTCTTCTGAAGGACTGACATTCTTGGATATGAAACTTTTCTTCTTGAAGTTGCCTTTTCTAAAATTTGGTTTCTTCTTCCAGTCACTTCTTTCTTGGTGTGAACCTTCATCACTTTTGTTTTTCTCATTAAGTGGACATTTAGCTGCAAAGTGCCCAATGCCTCCACAATTGAAACACTTAAATGGTAGCTTTCCTCTGTATTTTCCTTTTCCCCTTATTAGTTTCCGAACAAAGTTTGCTTCCATTTCATCTGATGTCTCTTCTTCCTCGGATTCTTGTTTTGCTTTTATATTTTTATGTGCTTTAAAAGCAGCTTCTCTGTCTATGGGTTTAGTTCTTCCTATTCTCATCTCATATGCAGTCAAAGAACCATGCATCTCATCCATACTAAAAGTATTTAGATCTTTAGCTTCTTCTATTGCTAAAACTTTAGAATCAAATCTTTGGGGAAGAGATCTTAGTACCTTTTTTACGATGACAGCATCTTCCCTTTCCTCGTCGAGTCCTCTAATCGCATTCATGATTCCATTAACTCTCAGCATGTATGCCTCTATGTTCTCATCATCATTCATTTTTAATGCTTCGAACTGAGCTCGATGCGTTTGTAACTTGGCCTCCTTGATCTTGCCGTCTCCTTCATGAATGCTCCTTAGTCTATCCCACATATCTTTTGCCATTTTACAACTCATAATTTTTATCAGTTCGCTGTCCACTAAACCGCACATGATAGCATTCTTTGCTTTAGAGTTATTCTCAAACAGTTTCTTACCGGCAGCATCGGTTGGAGGAGTGGTGGGTATTGTGTATCCACTATCTACTGACTCCCAAATGTCGTATCCCAAAGCACATAGATATGTCTGCATCCTGAGTCTCCAAAATGCATAATTAGTTTCATCAAACAATGGTGCTTTGTTTGATGAGAATCCTTCACCACCTACCATTGTCTCACTTCCAAGATCACCTTAGCCGATTAAGCTTGTTCAGGAACTTGGCTCTGATACCAATTGTTAGTCTCACAATGACACTAAGAGGGGGGGTGAATCAGTGTAGCTATTTTAAATTCAAATCTACAACTCTTAATGCCAAAACAATGAAAACTTAAAATCAGATAAAGCAAATATAACAAGAGAGCTTTCCACAACACACGATGTAACGAGGTTCACCAATTTGGCTACTCCTCAAAAATGACTGCTTGGACTCCCGTCCAAATCCAGTCTTTGCAAAATACCAATTTTACAATCAATTTACCAGCACCCACTGGAAGGAGCACCAACTCCTGATTTATCTGCACCAATAGAAAGGAGCACCAACCCCTGATTTATCTGCACCAATAGAAAGGAGCACCAACCCCTGATTCCAAGCACCAACTCGGACTGCAATTTTGAAACTATAAGATTGACATAAAAATGCCTTCGCTTATACAAGACCCTGACTGGTCTATTGCTAACCCAACCTCTCTCGCTATTCACCAAAACACCACACACACTCACGGCTCTGCTTGCTACACTTTTACGGCCCTCTTACAGCCCTCTTGTTGTGCTTCTTAATGCACTCTTACGGCTCTCTCGGCTCTGCTTAATGCTCTCTTACAACACTCTTCTAACCCTCTTTACGCAACACTCTTCACCCTTTTTTAGCAATCTAATTCTCCATGCAGACCTCCTTTTATAACAAAGTTCTGACTTTTCTCTATAACTACACCTGTAACTATCGTATCGACTTCTTCTGTAACTGCACCTGTAACTATCGTATCGACTTCTTATATTGTAACTACACCTATAACTATCGTATCGACTTCTTCTATAACTGCACCTGTAACTATCGTATCGACTTCTTCTATAACTACACCTGTAACTATCGTATCGACTTCTTCTGTAACTATCACATATCTTATTTCGGTTGGGTTCTCTTCTTAGCTCGTGCCAAAATGACTTGTCATGAAATCGTGACACTTCTGCCTCTTTGTCCTCTTCTCGGAGTTTGCCCACAAAAACACATGTCGCGATATCATGACACTTTCATCTCTGTACTCTTCCTCTTTACTTTTGTCGTGATATCGTGACACTTCTGCCTTCTTACTTTCTCTCTCCTCCTTTAGTCGCAAAAATGTGACATGTCGTGAAATCGTGACACTTTCTCTCCTTTGCTCTTTCTCTTACCTTTGAGTCACGAAAACCTGACATGTCGTGATATCGTGACACTTTTTCTCCTTAGCTCTTTCTCTTGCCTTCGGGTCACGAAAACCCGACATGTCGCGATATCGTGACACTTTTTCTCCTTAGCTCTTTCTCTTGCCTTCGGTCAAAACCCGACATGTCATGATATCGCGACACTTTTTCTCCTTAGCTCTTTCTTTTGCAATATGTCACGAAATCGTGACACTTTTTCTTTCGGACTCTCTCTCTTGCAATATGTCATGAAATCATGACACTTTTTCGTCCGTACAATCTCTCTTGCAATATGTCACGAAATCATGACACTTTTTCTTTCGGACTCTCTCTCCTGCAATATGTCGTGAAATCGTGACACTTTTTCATCCGTACAATCTCTCTTGCAATATGTCACGAAATCGTGACACTTTTTCTTTCGAACTCTCTCTCCTGCAATATGTCATGAAATCGTGACACTTTTTCGTCCATACAACCTTTCTTGCAATGTCACAAAATTGTGACACTTTTTCTTTTGGACTCTCTCTCCTACAATATGTCATGAAATCATGACACTTTTTTGTCTGTACAACCTCTCTTGCAATATGTCACGAAATCATGACACTTTTTCTTTTGCCTTTCTCTCCAAATCCTTTTCTTCCTTGCAACATGTCATGAAATCGTGACAATTTTTCTTACTTGCCTTTCTCTTCGAACATGTCACGAAATCATGACAGTTTAGCTTGCTTGCGCTTTCTCTCCGAACATGTCATGAAATCATGACAGTTTTGCTTTCTTCTCAACATGTCGCGATATCGTGACAATTTTGCTTTCTTCTCAACATGTCACGATATCGCGATAGTTTTTCTTTCTTTTTCTCTCTCTTCCAACATGTCGCGAAATCATGACAGTTTTTCTTTCCTGCTGTATATGTCGTGATATCGCGACACTTTTCTTACTTGTCTTTTTCTTTGATCTTTTGCTTATGGGCCACTTCGGTTTTCTTGGACAATCATTGTACAAACTCTGAGCAACCTTTGAACTCCTATATTTCTGCATCTGAAAGGCTTTGAACTTCCTGTCCATTGCATCAATAGATCTAACTGACTGTGTTGACAACAATGACAATACTGTTGCACCTTGCTCAACAGCCTCATCTGAGAGATAAATTTATGATCAATTGGTTAGGTCCCTTTGTCATAACGGAGAAGATAGGATGAGGAACATATCACCTATATTCACTAGGAGTTGTTGATGAGCCCAAGCCTCTCAACATTCTTCACTTATAGGTAGTTTATACTTAATTCATAAAATAATAAAAACAACATAAAATTATCAAAATTTCAAACAAAATAGAAAACACAAAAATATTTGCATTGTGTTATCATGTTGTGCGACCCCAAGAGGTGTGCACCCCAAATGACCTACTTGTAATATTTGATTTATTATGTATGCTACCACTTGCACAAAATGAAAATACTGAAGCACATGCAACACATAGAATAAGAAACAAATAAACATGCTTTATTTATTGATATCTTGGATTCTCGGTTACAGGTTCATCCCTTTGAGGGATACCCATCATTTTGATACAAACATTTACACAAATATAGAGCAGCGATCGGATATATTCCCCACAAGGGAATGGTGTGTCTACGTAGACCTCCTGGTCCTGTACACAAAACTGTATGAGGGTTTACAGATGCCTCCTTCTCTAAATTTGGTCATGGAGGGATATTTTATGCTCCTACTACTTCCATCTAGTCCTGATGATCTACACCTGCATTCATGAAAACAAAAAAAATACACTCAGTAGGATGGGCTACCTCTCTGGATGAGACCTTTGTTAGTGGATCTGAATACTCATGATACTAATAATGAAATATAAACATAAATAGAATAAGAAATGGATGATAATATAATGAAATGCAAAATAGAAGCGTAAATGAAACCAGACCTAAACTATGATAAAGCCATAAATTAAGCCATAATAAAGTTATGCTAACATCAAGGGGAAATAATTATTATACTCTAATTTATGTCTATAGGACACTATCTAAGATAGCGGCCATGATGTGAAGCTCTCCTCCTTGAAGAACACAAGCTTATACTGAGAGGGGGGTGAATAGTATAAGATCAATTTTTACTTTATTTCTAAATCAATATCAATTAATGTCCTTAATTGGAATAACCAAATATAGAAGTGTGTATTAATAACTCATATAGAAGTAGTAAGCAAGAGAACAAGTCACCACACACAATTGATACACAATATTTAATGTGGTTCCCCCAATGTGGGGTACTCCACAAGCTGATCTCCTTATAATATTTCACATAGAAATATCCAATACAATTATTTCTTTGATCTGCTAAAATCTAGACAATAACAAGTTCACACAAAAATTTGTCCAAATATGAATAACAAGCTCACATAGAATTTGTCCAAAGCTGAATAAAAAGCTCACACAAAACTTGTCCAAATCTAAATAACAAGCTCACACATAACTTATCCAAAGTTGAATAACAAGCTCACACAAAACTTGTCCAAATCTGAATAACAAGCTCACACAAAACTTGTCCAAATATGAATAACAAGCTCACACAAAACTTTTCCAAAGCTAAATAACAAGCTCACACATAACTTGTCCAAATATGAATAACAAGCTCACACAGAACTTGTCCAAATCTACTCTAGCAAGCTCACCAAGAACTTGCCCAAAACTGCTCCAACAAGCTCACTAATAACTTGTCCAAATTTACTCTAGCAAGCTCACCAAGAACTTGCCCAAAATAGCTCCAATAAGCTCACTAAGAACTTGCCAAAAACTATCCCAAATATGTCCATAAATCTATCCCAAAACTGTCCACAAAGCTTTCTCAAATTTGTCCACAAATACCTTCTCAAAGGCTCAATCAATCATGCTCAAGTAGCACTCAAATATCATCCACAAATATATCAAGGTAAATATCAAAGATGAACTCAATGATGAATGGCAATGTACTCTTAAATGGATGACAACAATGATCCACAATGATCTCAACTCAACTCAACTCAAATCAAATCATAGAAGCATAAAAATAATTGTTAGAGACTCAATATGTTCTAGGCTCAATCTCAAATCAACTCAACTCAACTCATAGAAGCATAAAGAGAATTGTTAGAGACTCAATATGTTCTAAACTCAATCTCAACTAATCACCACAAGGGACAATTCTTCCTCACATAACCCTAGTCCAAGTATGTATCAACCAACTCAAATGTTTCCAAAAATGCTCAATTACAAATATCACATAACAATGATACTCATATTATTTTCTAACTCAAGTTCTTTCACAACCAATGGGCTTCAAAAACTATGCTTATAAAACAAGGTTTAAACACAAATATCAATTTAGAAAACCTTGAAGCATTCAACCAACCACTTTCAAAAAGAAAACTATAAAAAATTGTTTTCCCTCCAATGTTATGTCAGAAATCAACCACCATAGACAATCAATAGGAGAATGTGCCCATACATTTTATGAAGATGAAGAAACCCCTTTGGAAAATCTGCCACACTCAACACACTTTGAAAAGAACAAAACAACCTTCACTTGAACCCTTTTTCAAAAACAAAAATATATCTTTATGCGTATCTTATTTCTCCTTCTAAACAAAATAATCAAATAGACCTTGAAATAATCTTTCCAATGATATATAATATGATATACTTATAAAAGAAAAATCAATAGAAATATTTCCTTTTCACAATATGCACCACAAACCTTATATCTCCTAGGGAAACCTTAGAAAATAAAATATTTGGAAAAATTAATAACTAGTCTTTAACCTCAACAGGATTCGATCTCCTATTGCTGCCCCTGCACCACTCAAACTATGGTGCCAACGACCACGTGATCCAACCGCTCACATAGAAACCAAGAGCACAAGACCTCCTTCTTGTTTCCTCTGAACTTACCCTCAAAAACCATGTGTGCAAAAGGTTCTCTCTTTTGACCTTGCAAAACCAGTGCCGGCGGGATTCGAACTTCGGATCTACTGGCGCTTAAACACCTTACGTGCCTTACTCTTGCCACTAGGCCATAAGCGCCTACGATGATAGGTAAGGAACCTCCCTTACCTTTGTTCCCTCTTCTCTTCACTGGTTTTCAAACGAATACGACACTTATGCTCCCTTAGTGCTTTGAACGAATTATATTTATCGAGGACTTAGGGAAAATAAAAGTCTAGTGGAATATTTATATATGCCCACCTTTTTATTTTGACATCGGATATAACTTAATATTATTTGCCTCCTTTTTGATGTCAGTGATAATAAAATATTAATTTTAATTTTAATTTTAAATGATTAAAATTTAAACTTAAATATTTAAAATTAATTATCTCCTTCACCGAGGCACATTTTTCGATGAAATGAAAAGCCAACCTGGGTTTTAAAAAAAAGCCATTTCAAATATGCCATCCATAGTTTTAAATAAAACCTTTTATTTTTCCTACCTTGGTTTTCACAAAAACCTTGTAAATAGCCATGCTTTCCAAAATATCATAAATGCTTATTTATGAAATATTTTGGTCACCAAAACTCAATTTTATCCATGTGACATCAATGATAACATAAAATTCCTCAAATTACCTCAAATTTCCAACACTCCTTGTGGTTAAGGAATTTGTGCGCTATTATCTTTACCAAAATTAATGTTCAAGGGTTGCCAAATGTGTCTCCTACACTGATTGGAAATTGGGAATAGTGAATCTGAAAACTGATGCATGGGCGTAGCTCAACTGAATGGCACTCCAATGCTCCTCAAAGTGCTAAATATTTGCCCTCCATTTTGATAGGGCTTTTTTTCTTCACTCTAAAACTTTGTGGATCCTTCACTTTTCATGGGAGAGTCTATATGTAGACTTCTCTCTCAAATCTAGAAATTTGCCTTCCTGGAGAAGCTTCAGTCCAAATTACATGTGACTGACCATCCTGGGTGAGGAGCATCAGTCTCATACTAGCATGGAAGGGGTAATTAAGAGAAGCTCAAGAAGCTCCTCACCAAAATCCACCCACTATCCATGTAAATATGTAGTTAGACTGCATGATTTGGGCCCGTATTCATGGCCAAACTGTGTGTGACCCTGCCCGTTATTAGTTTTAGCTGCAAGGTGTGGTCATTGTATTCTTTAGCGGCCAAGTGTTCTAGCCACTCTTCTTGAGAGCAGCCAAGCCTGTGTGGGGCAGAACTTCCCTACTTGAGTGTTTAGAACCACTGCTTGCTCTTGGAGAGATCCAATAGGGTTCATATGGTTTGCGGATGTACCCATATGGGTAGTCTCCTAAACATGATGCATTTTAGGTGTCTATAGATACCCCTTTTTGGGATGTGCTATGAGCAAAATGTTGGACATTTTGAGTCCCTAAGCTAAAAGTTGTCATTTATGTCAAAATGACATATGTAAGTAAACACTATGATTTTTCTCCATAAAGAGCTTCATGAGAAGCAAAGGTTTTGATCAAAAGTTTTAAGAAGGGATGCATGGCATTTGGTTCCAAAAGGAGCTTCAAGGGAAGCTTAGCAAAAGGTTTTTATGAAAACCAAGGAAGGCAAGGAAAGGTTTTATTTAAAACCGTGGATTGCATATTTGAAATAGGTTTTTCTTAAAACCCAAGGTGGCTTTTCGTTTCATCGAAAAAGGTGCCGTGGTGATGGAGAAATTTAATTTTAAAGGTTTAGTTTAAATTTTAATTTATTTAAAATTTAAATTTAAATTTTAAAATTAAATAAAAGAATTTTCTCGCCATGTCCGTCGACGTCATATATTTTATCATGCAAAGGTTTGAATATTTAAAGGGGTTGATTTTATCAACCAATTATGTGACAAGAAATATTATCAGCATTTGATTATCCCCTCCTTCGCAATCGTCGTTTCACCCCTTTCGATTTCGTTTGTGCACTGCACATGGAACAAGGGAGAAAGTTTAAAGGCATAGGTGGAGAGGACAAAAATATGAGTCTCAAAGGCTTAAAGCCTCCATGTGGGAGGCCTAGCCCACACAGTGGGTGGAGAGTGTGCTAAGGCACACGATAAGGAGGAACGCGGGGTCAAAACCACTCGAATCCATTTGGCAAGGTATGCCATAATTCGATTGCCAAAATTTTTGTGTGCATGAAATATTTCAAATTTGCTAAGGTTGTGTTAAGCATCAATTTTCATGGAGAGTATAGTGGATTTAATTGTTGCACATGGCTAAGGTTTGATATTTTATTAATGTGGAATATTGCCTAAGAAGGCTTTGTGATTATTTTTTAAGTGCAAAAGTGTTGAAAGAAAGGATATAAAATATTTGAGTTATTTTATGGTATAAGTGGTTTTTGGAGTGACAAGGTTATGCAATGTTTTGATTTATTCTATTTTATGGTATAAGTGGTTTTTGGAGTGACAAGGTTATGCAATGTTTTGATTTATTTTATTTTATGTTACAAGTGGTTTTAGGAGTGATAAGGAAGTTGTGCATTAATTCTTAAGAAGGTTTTCTAATTAAAAGCCTTGGTGAATATTATTGTGAAGTGGAGTAATGTTGATTATTTTGTGATCTTCTAACCCTTGTGAGGATTGGCAAAATAATATTGTGATTGTAGCAGATTTCCAAAGAGGCTTATTCATCTTCATAAAAGGTATGGGCACATTCTCATATTTATTGATTATGATGGTTGATTATAAAATACCTTTGGAGTGAAAAGGATTGATTGTGGTTTCCTTTTTGAAAGTGATTGGTTTAATGCTTCAAGGTTTTCTGGATTGAGAGTTGTGATTAAACCTTGTTTTATAAGCATTTTTGTTGAAGCCAATTGGTTATACAAAGAACTTGAATTTGAGTTAGAAAAGAATATGAGTATCATTATCATGTGAGATTTGTGTTTGAGCATTGTTGGAAACATTTTGAGTTGGTTTATACATGCTTGTACTAGGGTTTGTGAGAAAGGGTTGTTCATTGAGGTGATTGGTTGAATTGAGTGTATTGCGTCTAGTCAAGTGGATGCATGTGGTTGTTCAAGTTCCATGAAATAAACTATTCTATATATGAATTGAGTTGAGAATGAGATTTGAGTATAGAACATATTGAGTCTCTAAAAATTCTCTTTATGCTTCTATGAGATTGATTTGAGTTGAGATTGGGATTTTAGTATAGAATATATTGAGTCTCTAACAATTCTCTTTATGCTTCTATGATATTGATTTGATTTGAGATTGAGATTTGATTATAGAACATATTGAGTCTCTAACAATTCTCTTTATGCTTCTATGATATTGAATTGATATATTTATTAAGCATTGAGTATAGAACATATTAAGTCTCTAACAATTCTCTTTATGATTCTATGAGATTGGACAAGCTCTATGTGAGCTTGTTAAGCAAATCTGAGATAAGTCTTTGATAAGGCTTGTGGACTAATTTTGATTAAGCTTTTATGGAAGCTTGCTATGCAGATTTGAGCAAGTCCTAGAGAGGACTTATTGAGCAGATTTGGACAAGTTTTGAGTGAGCTTGTTGAGCAGATTTGGACAAGTTTTGAGTGAGCTTGTTGAGTAGATTTGGAAAAGTTCTGAGTGAGCTTATTGAGGAGATTTGAGTAGGTTCTATGTGGACCTATTGAGAAATTTTGAAAAGGTTCTATGTGGACCTATTGAGTAGAATTGTACTATATCAAATGTACTATTTTTAGTGCAAGATATTGAGAAGTGTTGTGCTAGACCAACTGGATTGTGTTTAGTATAGTATTGAGATAGAGCTTTGGAGGTGACAAAGTATAGAGGATAGAGTATCAGTGGATAGAGATCCAATAGCAAGGACAATTGAAGATAGATATGAGTGAGGAGTCTTCAAGTGGAGAGAGATCTACCAATCAATGCAAAAGAGAGACAAAGTCTTCTAGAAGATCACTAGCCAAAGTAGAAGGGGAAAGAGTTCTCCTGTGGAAGAGATCCACAAACTTGAGATTAGGGGATCAACATCTCCTTTGGACAGAGGTCCATAAACATTGTAATTGGGAAGGATTCCCAAAAGAGATTGATTGAGAAAATTTTAGTAAAATATTTTCTCTATGGAGTAGCTCACATTGGGTGAACCACGTAAGTTGTGGTGTCTCTATTGTGTATGGTGTTTTGTGCATTGCTTTTATTACTGCTATTGATACTGTTATCTATACACTGCATAATATTGAATTGAAAGAAAAAGTAAAAAGTGGTCTTATATTATTCACTCCCCTCTTAGTATAATCTTGTGTTCTTCAAAAAACACAACGTGGAGCAAAAAAGTAGACCACCTAGGGCCATATTATAGGTTGGATGATGACCATTTCTCTAATAAGATGAATGCACTCTTGGCATGATTGGGTTGATATTTTTTCGACTTTGATTATGATTATTGAAAATTTTGACTACCCCCTCAAGCGACGAGTCAATGAGGAAAGGGAAATTAATGAAGTGCTGAGTTGCTTGACCAAAATGAAATATTTGGACCTCTCTAGATGGTTGCTCTATTGCTATAGGGTAGCTCTCATCTGGGTGTGACTTCAACCCTATTTGGTAGTTGCACACCTTTATCCCATGGGGCGGTCCAACCGTAATGGCCTTATTAGGGAATCAAGGTGATAGCTCTTCTGATTTGGCTTGTGTTGACTCACTATTTTGCTTATAGGAGAATTGAGATGCATCCTCACTCTCGTAGGGTGGTTCGGATGTTATATCCTTCTTTGGGTTTGAAGGGAAATGTCTCAATTCTACCATACTTATTTTACCCCAAGTGGCCTTATGGCAATTTTCCCATCTTGTTGAGTTGCATGGAGCACTAGTCGATGCAGTATCCAAGTGTATAGAACCAATAGCTGAGTACGAGGCTCATTTGGGATTTGGTTGCTTCTTGATTTTGGATTTTGAATTTTATGATGTTTTTGGATTTTGAATTTTATGATGTATGCAAATTTCTTGGTATTTGTTGAAAATTTGGATGTCTCAGACCCATAGGTGCTTTTTATGGCCTATTCTGGAGTGCTCTATGGTGACAATTTGGTGAAAATTTTCCTTATTTTTTGGCCATTGTCAGGACCAACAGCCCCCCAATTGTTGTGTGTGGCCACTGTCAGGTCCAACCGCTAAAATATTTAGGCCACTATCACTGGAAGCGGCCAAGGTACGATTTGGAAAAACAAAAGGAAATTAGGGTTTTGAGCTGTCATTTTCACTAGTTGTCAATTTGCTTTTGGATCTCTGAGGTGGATGAGACTACTCTGACTAGAATGCTACTGATTGGATGCCATGGTTGAGCAGGGTGAGGCTTCAACAAGCGGAGGAGCCAAAGCTTTACGGGTACCTTTCAAACCCTAACATCCTTTGTTATTCTTGGTAAAATGAACCTCATTAAGTTTCTTGGTAAATGAACCTCACTAACCATGTCGATAATGAAATTCACCCGTAGTTAGGTTTCATTTGTGTTTTAGACAAATGGGTTCCCTTCAATTTTGTATTTTTTGGGCTCGAGAGGAACATCATTGGTGTGTCGCCTGCTGACCACTGCTGCTTAGAGCGACTAGCTTGTATTATGGCTATCCACTGCTACTGTTAGTGGCCAGTTTAAAACCCCAACGATCAAATTTTTGACCATTGGTATCAGGCCACTACCAACTTTAGCGGCCGGGTCGTGGCTGCTCCTGGTGCGAGTGGCCAAAAAGCTTTAGCCTTTATTTTATTTTTTTAGGCAAGTTAATTGATTTCTTTGAAAATTTTGAGTTGCTTTATGAAAATTTTTGCATGATTAGGTGCATTTATTTGTTGCTCATGTAGCCTTAGCATGGTTTGATCATATTTGCATTGTTATACCTATTTTATTGCATTTATATAGTTATAGTGTGTTGATTTAAGCTATATTTTGCACTTTTAGATTTTGTCTACCCATGCTCAAGACCCGAATCTGCTCATTGATTTGTTGTTCAATATGTCTAACATAGAGTCAGCTTGGATAAATGATTTTGGGCTCTAATACGTCACTGGCCTACCCATGATCATGTTAGATCAGGCCTACTTGATGGCCCTGGCCCATCGGTGGGACCCCAGGACCAACACATTCCATATTCCTACCGGTAAGATGACGATCACACTAGAGGATGTCTATAGGATTCTTAGGGTGCCTTTCAATGGAGTACCCATTATTGCTTCCCCCATAATGGTACGAGATGTTGTATTTGCAAGGGTCTTTGGGAAGCATGCTATTGATACTCCAAGGATACTCGCTCAGGGGGAATCTCCATTTCTCATTGCTATGAGGTGGATGTCTTTGCCCAACTGCACATCTTCTTACTGATGGTTATCTACAATAGTCTTATACCTAACTACTCTAGATTGAATTTCCCATGGAACCTCTTAGAGATGGTACAAGACCTGATTGACAGTGAGTAGCCCATTACTTATGCTTGGGGGAGTGCACTGCTGGCATAGTGCTATGATGAGATGCACCATATTCAGTGCTATGGACATGCCAGTATTACATGTAGCTTGCTCCTTCAGGTATAGGGATGGAAGCACATTCGGATTGACCACCCTAGAGTACTTCCAGTGGTGATTGCTAGTTTATACAAGGGTGTGTAGTGTTGTGAATCTAGGTGGCCCAAGTCACTTGAGGAGCGCAAGAGCCAACATCACATAGGGAAGCTTGCCCACTATAGGGCATATCTAATAGGTTTACGGGTGAATGATATCATATGAAGACCATATCATGAGTGTCCTACTTGGGATGATCCTACCAATTTTAGATTGAGGACTCACCATGATCGATAGATGATTGGTTGTAAGGTTGGCATCAAGGAGTTCTTTTATTATTCTAGGGTGCTTTGATAGTATGGGATCTGGTAGGATGTTCCTCTCAAGCCAATTTTCTATCACCAAATTGCCATCAAGAAGAACCTTCCATCACCATGAGTTACAATAGTGCTTAAGGAGGATGACCCTCCTGCAGTTGATCTTGGTGTTACTGATGCTGGAGTTATAGAGGCATACACCCTTTGGTGGGGTACACGACTATGGCATGGATATGGCCACCTGGGGTAGTCTTTGGAGGAGGCTAAGGTAGATGATCCTGATGGGATCTGAGTATGGGCTAGGATAGATGAGTGGGGTCAGGCAGGGTAGCAGGAGCAGGTAGCAATGGAGCAGGTTACCAAGGAGCAGGTTGCCCCTGAGGAGGAGGAGGATTTAGCTCTCTAGGAGCAAGATTATCTCCTTCAGGATTAGTTGCACTAGGTCAAGGATGAGCTTCAGACATCCTAGATTCAGGTATGGTAGTGGGATACCACTATTGTAGAGCTTTGAAGATAGCTTGCTTAGGTTACCATCGAGTGCGATGAGACTCAGAGCCAAAATTGCACCACCTCCTATAATGCCCCAGAGACTTGGTGATCTAGATATAGGTGTGGAGATCCGACACTTGCATGGATTGATGGTAGATGATTTTTCAAAGTGCACTTGAGATGTTGCCTATATCTTGGCATTGGAGCACGAGGTCAAACTTTAGGGAGGTCATCTACCAAAGAGGCCTAGAGCAAGATGGTCCCAAAGGATCGATCGGAGTACCTCACGATAGTCATCGGCTCAGTCAAGCCATAGGACTAGTTCCAGGATAGAGCATACTAGGGTTCTAGTTCTATGCTGCCTCCCAAAGGAGGAGGTGAGGATAGAAGTGATACTAGTGGTGCAGGCCACTCCTGAGCACTATGGTCTCTTAGATATTTTGTACCTCTTTTTGGGTGTAAGGTCAGCCGACCTACACAGTTGTAGCCTCATTGGCATTTTTTGTACTGACATGTACTTATTTGGATACACTTTTACATGATATCTAGACTTTGAGACTCACCATGTGTGTATCTATTATTATTATGTTTTCATTTTTATGGATGCAGTATATGATTTTATGTGATGTGATGCTTTAGATGTTATGATGTGTATGTTGATGATGGATGCACATATGGATGTTATGATGTGTACGTGTAGATGATTATTTTATGATTTAATGCTATGTGGATCTTATAACTTATTTTTTATGATATGTGGATGCATAGCTAGCATGATTTAGATGATGATGATGTATGCATATACGGTTGTGATGCTTGTTGTTACATGCATGTTTTTTTCGAAGTGATTGTATGCATATAACCTTATGCTATTATGGTATGGAAAATGAAATATTTTATGTTATACTTATGCTCTAATGGAATTAATGTATATGCTTTAACCTCTTAAAACATAAGGTATGCAAGTGATACAATTTTTAACAATCTAATGGACGCCACCACAGAATGTAAATCAATCATGACTTAAATAATAACTCTTATAATAAGAATTAATCATTTACACCTTCTAATGTTAGATGATATGATGTGATATGCATGTACTTTATTTTTAAGCTTCTGTATATTAAAATATATCCCCAAAATAGTCAGTGGTAGTCTGAATGTCATTGCTAACATTCATCCAATATCTATCCTATTTCATGAACACCCTTTAATGAACAAAACCTCATAAAGAAAGGTGATCATTTGTTGATGGCATGTTTTGTTGTTGTGAGGGGATTTTTAAGGTTTTCCATGAGACTCAAACACCATAATTACTCTATCAAAAAGTTTGTATACTAACCATACAAAGCTTATAAAGGATAAAGCTTTATTATGCAGACCTAGATACTCATTATCTCTGTGTGTGCATATAAATATATTAGATAGAACATAACCATACCCCAATGCTAGGTGAGATTCATTTAGCCCATTGTTGTATTGGGGATCCTAAAATGTTTATCCTGATCCTAAGCTGGACTCTATTGGATTGAACCACTAGGCAATACAAGACACCTAAGACTAGATCTTCCACATGCAAACATTGGTCTGTTCAAAAAGCAAGATGCTGATGTGACATACATATCATCATGTGTAAGGATACCTTACAACTTGTTTATGTTGAGAATTCTAGGGATTCAATTTCATACTCCATTATTTTATTCATATTTATTTGGGATACTTGCTCATGGTTTGCTGATTAAAATCACTGTTTATTTTGATTTTTTTTTTGTTTTTCTTTGAGCAAGGGATTTTTGTAGTGATGATAATCACTTGTTTGTTTTGTTTTTGAATTTTGCTTTGTTTAGGATTTTTGCTTGTTTTGATTATAGCAAGGGAATTATTTGGGTAGGGGGGAACTTGTCCTTTTCCCAATTCTCAACATTCCTGAACCGATCACATAGGGAAATAAGCAAGATAAACTTTTCAACTTAGGATACCTAATACTGCTTTGTAGTGTTCATATTTCCCTTGTTTCAACTAGGATTTTAGTTTTTTTATTAGTGATAGGATTCTAAAATATACTAGGTGTTATCAAACAAACCTCACTTATCAAAAGCAAAGATAAAATTCTACACAGTTTGATAAAACTACTAGGTATGGTTGAGTAACCAAAAAATCCTAGTATATCCCTTAGAGCAATAGGGGGGTTGTTTTGAAAAACACAGTTACACACGTGGGTGATGCATGATGATGGATTTTGAAGGTGCATTATTGAGGTACAAACATGGTGTCATTTGTAAGATTGCAAACATATGTATCTAATGTAAATGTAATGGATGCAAATACCCAGTGCAATGCAACTAAGTGAATGCAAAATGCAGAATGATAATGCAAATGTTTTTGTATTTTTTATGCTTTCAATTATTTTTGAGCTTTTGATTGTTTTGAATATTTTTGATATTTTGATTTTAATTTTTTTATGTGCTTTTGATAGTTTTGAATGTTTTTGATATTTTTTATTTTAAATTGTTTTTGTGCTTTTGATTATTTTTGAATGTTGACCAAAGGGCTTATGGTGTCGTTGGGGATTTTGTGATCTGACTAAAGAGCTTTAAGATGCCTTTGGGGATTTTGTGAGTTGACCAAAGGGCTTTAATATGCCTTTGGGGCTTTTGTGAGTTGACCAAAGGGCTTTACGATGTCTGTGGGGCTTTTGTGAGTTGAAAAAAGGGCTTTAATATGCCTTGGGGCTTTTGTGAGTTGACCAAAGGGCTTTAAGATACCTTTGAAGATTTTTGTGATTTGACCAAAGGGCTTTAATATGCCTTTGGATATTTTTGTGATTTGACCAAAGGACTTTAAAATTCCTTTGGATATTTTTGTTTTTACTTTTAATATTTTCTGATTTGTTTGGATTTTATGATTTCTATTGTTTTTGAAATTTTATAAGTTATTTGAATGTTTTTGATATTTTGCTATTTTATGTATGGAAAGCATTCAAATGAATGATATTGAGGGGTTCTCGCTCCTCAAAACTCTCTAGAATTGCTAGGCGATATGCCCCAGTCCCCATATTCTTTGAGATGATATAGGGACCTACCCAATTAGCCACAAATTTGTCTCGTAGATGCAACAGCAGATTTGAGTTCTCCTAGTTTTATTTTAGCACAAGATCCCCAACCTTAAAGTATATCATATGGAATATACTATTATAAGCTCATGTTAGATGGTCCTGGTAAACATGAAGGTGCTCAAGGTCACTGACGTATCATTCACCCAGGAGGTTCAATTGATCCAAGCGAGCTTGTTGCATAGTATCGTCATTGATGAACTCTCTCAATGTGACGTGCAATATCAAAATCTCCAACTCTAAGGGCATAATGACCTTAGTGCCATATATAAGTGAAAATGGTGTTACACCAGTGGGCATCTGTATACTAGTCTTGTAAGCCCATAATGCTAAATAAAATTGTAAATGCCAATCCTTATGATTTTATTTCATCGTATTCTTTAATATGGCTACTATTATCTTGTTTGAGGCTTTTGCTTCCTTGTTTTCTTGCAGATAGTGTGGTGTCATAAAACTATGATGAATGTTGTATCTAGTTGTTAGTTCTTGAACATTTTTGTTTTTAAATGATGGACCATTATCCGAGATTATCTTGAAGGGTATCCCAAAATGACAAATCATATTATGAAGTATGAACTCCACAATCTAAGGACAAATTGTTGAGATTAAGGGGATCACCTCCACCCATTTGGTTAAATACTCAGTGGCCATTAAGATGAATGTGTGTCACCTTGAATATGAGGAAGAAATATTTCCAATCAAATCAAACCCCACTGAGAAAATGGGTGAGCCACCTGAATTGGCTGTAAGGCTTGAGATGGAAAGTGCATCAGGTTTGCATGATGTTGAAATTTGACACATTTCTTGACATACTCACAACAAGACTTCTCCATGGTTGGCTAGTAGTAGCCTATTTAAAGGATGTGCTTGGCAATTTCCATACCGCTAAAGTGGCCACCACATGTACCGTCGTGAGCCTACGAAATCGCCCAAGCTAGTTCTTGGGGTTCTAAGAAATGTAGGAGAACTCCATCATAGCTTCAACGATACAATATGCCTCATAACAAGACATATCTAGTTGCCTTCTACTTGAATTCTTGTCTCTTGGTACAATATAGTCCTTGTGGTATGACTCCCAATCTAAGGAAATATTGCAATTGGGATAGCCAATCTTGATAGGCTATAGTCTCGATAGATAAAATGACTTGTTCCTCTTGCAATTCAATTTGCATAAATACAGATTGAAAAATAACCTTGTGGTGAATAGTGGTACCATTCCCCATAGAACCCTAAAATATCAAGGATCCCCAAGGTGCCTTCTTCAAGAAGTCTTTAGCTCTACATAACCAGTCATGGTCTGGCTGTTGAGCAAGGTGCAACGATAATATTGTCATTGTTGTCAATACACTCAGATGGATAGGTTGATGCAGTGGATAGTTGTTCAAAGGTTTTTCAAAGTATGTAAAGTGGTGTTCAATGCTTATGAGAATTTTTGTGATGTTTAGGTGAAGTTGTTACAGGTTCATGCAAATTTGCAAAAGTTGCAAAAATCGTCAGGAAGTTATCAAAGTAGCAAAAAAGGAAGTTGTCAAAGTGGCAAAATGTTAATGGAATGTGTTGGATAGACCAAATACTATTTGAAGGTTTTTTTATCATTATAAAGTGTGGTTGCAGTGTTGGAATGACCGATTGCTTCATCGGTGCATTGTTGGTCATGAAACTGTAGCTGTAAAATCTACATTGGAGATCACTTTATGTTAAGACACCAGCAATGTGAAAGAAGTGAAGTTTCGTTTCCATCGCATGGACTTTTCTAGTCCCTGGAATATAGGAAGTGAGGGATGGTGGTGTTTGACCTTATAGTGCTTCGTAAGGAGTCATTTTGATGTATGTATGGTATGAAGTGTTATAGCACCATTCTGCTAGTGAAATCCACCTTACCCAATGGAGTGGTTGAGTAGAAACAAAACATCGAAGGTATGTTTCCAAGCATTTATTTACAACTTCGGTTTGGCCATCGGTTTGAGGATGGTAAGCGGAGCTCATATGAAGTTGAGTACCTTGTAATTTGAATAATTCCTTCCAAAAGGTACTAGTGAAAGTTTGGGTTGCGGTCACTAATAATTATGGAGTGCATACCATGTAATTTAAATATGTTATCAAGGAATATGTGGGCTATAGTGCTAGTGGTATAAGGATGAGCCACTGGACAAAAATGGGCGTATTTAGATAAACGATCAATGACTATGAAAATGGTTGTTTTTCCGCCTGATTTAGGTAATCCTTCAATAAAGTCCATATAAATATCTGTCCATGTTTTGGTGGGTATAGAAAGAGGTTGAAGTAATCCAGGAATAGCGATGGTCTCCCCATTTTGTCTTTGGCACACTTCACATTCTTTTACAAAGTTTTTGATGTAATTTTTCATTCCTACCCAATAGAAGGAGGTAGTGGCTCTTTTATAGGTTTTTAAGAAACCTGAGTGGCCTGCAGTGGGTGAGGTATGTAACTCATGAAGAAGTTTCCTTCGATAAGTTGAATTTGGGGTGAGGACCATACTCCATTTGTATCTTAATATATTGTCCTTCCAAGTGTATGGAGGTTTGCTACTAGGATTCTGTTGAAGTTTTTGAATTAAGGCATGGGTAATAGGATCATTTATCCATTCTTCATGCACCTCATCTACCCATTTAGGAATAAGGGAGGAAAGAGCATGGACTTGAGGCATATCTTCAAATTTTCTAGAAAGTGCATCGACTGCCATGTTGTCGTTGAACTTTTTATATGTAATTTCATAATCATAGCCAAGAAGTTTAGTAACCCATTTTTGTTGTTTCGGGGTATTAGTCCTTTGTTCCAAAAAATACTTCAAGCTATGATGGTCAGTGTGTATAATGAAATGTTGGCCAATAAGGTAAGGCCTCCAATGTTGAATAGCATGGACAATCGCCAACATCTCTTTTTCATATGTAGAGCAAGCTAAATTCTTAGGATAAAATGCTTTGCTTATAAAAGCTAGAGGTCTTTCATCCTGCATGAGTATGGCTCCCATTCCTATTCCTGAAGCATCACTTTCAATGACGAATGGTTTAGAAAAGTTGGGCATGGCTAGAATAGGGGTGGTACACATTACAGTTTTCAAGGTGATAAAGGCCTCGTCCACTTTAGGCGACCATTTGAAAGCATTTTTCTTAAGTAATGCTATTAGAGGAGCAGCGATTTTACCATAATTTTGGACAAATTTTCTATAATATCTTTTTAGTCCAAGAAACCCATGTAGAGCCTTTACGGTTTTTGGAATAGGCCAATTTTTCACTTCCTCAATTTTGGAAGGATCTACCATCATGCCTTCCTTTGAGACAATATGCCCTAAGTATTCAATTTCTTATTTCCCAAAGGAAAACTTTGATCTATTTGCATAAAGTTGATTTTCCTTCAAGATTTGGAACGCTTGTCTAACATGGTCCAAATGTTCTTCCCATGTTTTGCTATAAATCAAAATGTCATCAAAGAAAACTAATATAAATTTACGAAGGAAAGGGTGAAATACCGTATTCATTAGACTTTGAAAGGTAGAAGGAGCTTTGGTAAGGCCAAATGGCATCACCAAGAATTTGCAGTGCCCTTCATGAGTGTGAAAGGCTGTCTTAGGAATATCCTTTTCAGTGACTCGTATTTGGTGGTAGCCTGACCGTAAGTCCAACTTGGAAAAGTAAGCCGCCTCGTGGAGTTCATCTAGTAGCTCGTCTATGATCGGAATAGGAAATTTATCTTTGATGGTCATTTTATTAAGAACTCGAAAATCGACACATAAATGCCACGAACCATCCTTTTTCCTAACTAAAATAATTGGAGAGGAGTAAGGGCTTTTGCTAGGTCTAATGACTCCTACCGTAAGAAGCTCTTGTACTAATTTCTCTATTTTGGTCTTTTGGAGGTATGGATAATGATAAGGTCTAATATTAGGGGGTTGATGCCCTAGAAATAGTGGAATCATGTGATCGTGACTTCATTGTGGAGGTAGTCCTTTTGGTTCATTGAATACCGCCTTATGGTGGTCTAAAATATTTTATAACTCTAGTGTCTCGTCTTCTTGGTGACTAAGTTGAATTGAAAATAATTGGGTGACCAATCCTTTGTTTTATTTTCGGATAATTTTCTCCATTCTATGCGAGCTGACGATTTGGAAAGGTCCTAATTTCAAGCCTTGGATAATATAGGTTTGGTTCTTTGCTGTGAATTTCATCCATAGTTCATCAAATTCCCATTGGACTAAGCCCAAGGTTCTTAACCATTGTACGCCTAGTACAATGTCGCATCCCCCTAGGTGTAAGACGTACATGTCGCCTTGCATGGTATAAACACCCATAGTTATTTTTATATTTCTGCATTTTTATTTGCATGCAATTTTTCCACCGTTTCAAATCATCACTTCGAAGTTATTGCAAGGGTATTGTTGGCATTTTTGCCACATTGTTTTGATTGATGATTATTCATGCATTAAATGTTAAAGTTCTCATGCCTCTATGTTTCTCTATGAGTTTTGGTGCCAAAATAGCTATGTCCGAAGACTATCATGATATCACAACCAAAAATAGCATGGAGAGCACAGGTTCAAAACTGTCGCGATATCGCGACATGTCACGTTATCACGGGTCTTTTGAGGAGAGAGAAGCAAATTCGGAGAATGTTGCAATATCGCGACGTGTTCCAAAATTATGGTCAAAGTGGTCAACGGAGGCAAAGTAGCAAAACAGTCGCAATATCATGACATGTCACGTTTTTGTGACTTGCGATGGCCATGGAGCAGAGTGATAGAAAAGGTCACGAAATCGTGATATAATTGAGCAAAGGACAATGACAATGAACTTTGTCGTGATATCACGACAAAAAAGTCGCCAAGGAGCAAAATGAGAAAATGTCACGATATCGCAACATGTCGCATTGTCACGATAAAGTTGACAAAAAGGCATGAAAGACGTCGCGATTTCGCGACATTTTTGAAGATGAGGTCAAGAAAGTAGAAGATGTGATTTCGTGACATATTGTGGAGAAAAAGCTAAATACAGAAAGATGTCGTGATTTCGTGACATGTCTTGTTTTCGTGATGTGAAAGCGCGGAGAGAAAAAAATGGTACGGAATGTCACATTTTCACAACATGTTTCGTTTTTGTTGCTTGCAATAGGATGAAGGCCAAGGAAGAGAAAACTGTCGCGATTTCGTGACATGTTGCAGTTTCGCAGGTATATAGAAGAAAAGGACACAGAAGAGATGGAACGTCACAATTTTGTGACATGTTGAGGAAAGAAGTCCAAACAAAGGAGAATGTCATGATTTCACGACATATCAGGAAGACAACGCCAAACGAGAGAAGGATGTAGCGAAATCGTGACATGTCGTGTTTTTGTGGTTCAAAGCAGTGAGAAAGCCAAAAGAGAGAAAGAACATTACGAAATCGTGATAGATCATAGTTTCATAGGTAGTAGAGCAAGGAAGAAGAAAAATAGTACGGAGCATCATGAAATCGTGACATGTTGGATTTTTATGACATGGAAAGTGATAATGATGATGATGAGCAAAGAATGTCACGATTTCATGATATGTCACAATTTCACTGCTTGTCACATTTTCACGGAAAGACATAAAGAAGAAGGTAAAGAGCAAGAAATTGTCACGATTTCATGACATGTCACATTTTCACGGCCTAAGGTGACGAAGGAGAACAAAGAAGCCAAATACGTCATGATTTCATGACATGTTTGGTTTTCGCGATCCAAAATGACAAAAGCGTACGGAGCAGAAATACATCGTGATTTTGTGACATGTCGCATTTTCGTGACTTGTCACAGTTTCATGCCAAGAAGCAGTTCAAATGGTCCGATGAAGTATTGCGATTTCCAAGGATTAAAAGCTCCCCAAAATTTAATGTTTTGTTGCTTCCCGATGTGTACAAGAAAGAAGAATGTGCTCAAGCCTGTAGCTTTCGAAGCTACTAGAATTGAAGATGCCTCCATTATTCAAAGCTTTTGTTCATTATTTTCTAACGGTCTAAGCATGCTTCGATAATGACCATTTAATGAAGACGGACCGATTCCTTGTTTCATTCAATTTCTGGTTTCTTCAAGGCTAGTTTAAGGGGATCATTTCCTTGTTTCTGTTGCACATTTTGTAGATCTCGAGGAAGTTAGTTTCATGTTTTAAATGCTACAAAGAGGCAAGACCTCTATAAATATCAATGTATATCTCAGAAAGAGGGATCGAGAGAGAGACTTTTGCTGAAATACTTTTCAAGTTCTTTGCATGAATGAAAGATATTTGGCCTCTAGTTTTGCAAGCAAATTTTTGTGTGTTTTTCCTTCTATCTTATGCATTCCTCCTTTACACTCGTATTTCTTATCTGCTGCTAAATTTGAATTCTAAGTCTGAGTTTAAATATTTTTGGTGAGGAAGTGAGTTCTGGAATGCGATTCTGAAGGTTATTTATGCAAGGTTGTAAGTATATTACATCGCTATATTTTGTTATATTATGTTCATGTGCTTGAGGTTATCTGTTGCTAATCTTTCCTGATCTGACAAATTTGGCTTGTGGCTATATTTCCTGTTTCTTTCTGCATGTTTCCTATTTCTTTCCTACAACTCTAGTCTTCATCAAGCTTAGATTTAGTAAGGGAACCAACCCTCTCTAGATATTGGTCTGGGAGACATTTCTTTCTCCCAGTATTTCAATTTTGGTCGGGTCTAGGATGCATTTATTTTAAAATCCTTTCCTATGGCAGATTCGTGACCAATAATTTTTGGCACGCCCGGTGGGACAGACTGTTTATGTATCAGAAAGATCCCATAGTATTGAGGGTTTAATGTTCACCTTCATGCCGTATAGTTAGAACATTTGGTGACTCTATAGTACCCAAAAATCTTTGAACGTGGATACAGTGAAAGCTGTACTTCATGATCACGAGATCAAAGTCCAAAAAAGTTGAAAATCTTGTTGAGTTTTTTGAACTTGATAGCACAAAAAAAGGTGAACACTCTAGGCTGGTTTCCCCATCACTTACATCATCTACCATATCCACACAAATCCTTGGTATTGTTACTATTTTTCCATCTTCTCAGTCACATACACTAGTCCCAATGGCCCAGTATCCTCAACCCAGGAAGTTCTCGGCATGGAATGGTTCAGGAGCTTTGAAATTATTGGCACAAAATCTAGTCCCTCAAGCTGCTTTGAAAGCTTTGTCGAACTATGATGGTACTGGTAAGACTGCTTATGAGCATATTAATGATGTAGCTTCTTTGGCAGCAATTCATGACATAACTGATGAAGATGTGATGATAAAGTTGTTGGTGTTATCCCTGAGAGGTAAATTTATGTATTGGTACCGATTGTTGCAACCAGGCACCATTACATCATGGGATCAATTAGGAGAATTGTTAGTCAAAAAATTTCATGAACAAGCTGATCCATACTATTTATTGCATCAATTTAATGTAATTCAAAGGCACCCGCAGGAAGAGATAGCTGACTTCAATGTCAGATTTACCAAAAGCTGCCAGAGAATTCTTGATGGTCTTCAGCCTGTTGATGAGCTAACTACATTTTACTACCTTAGAGCATTCAACACAGACATTAGTTGGGTTTTCTGGAAATCCAACGTGACTACATTTCTAGAGCTATTCGAACAAGTGATAAAGGTGGAAGCTAATTTGATTGCTATAGGTAGGCTTCCTCCAAAGGTAACAATGCCTATCATACATGATATTCCTAAGTATTTGTACTCTGGTTCGCTTTCATAGCCCATGCCTTCCATGTATCCTACCCCATCATGGAGCTCAAGTGTGCCTTATATTGCACCTATTCCAGTTCCTCAGCTCCCTACTTCAACAAATCCCCAGTTGCCTGCACCTAGCATTCTGCCATCCCTCGCTTCCACTTCATTCCTAGCATTAACGGCGCCACTAGCACCTTTGCTCTTACCAGCACCTCCTATGCCTGCAAATCCTGATCCTTATACAACACTCTTGCAAGAGGTAAAATCTGCCAATTCCACTATAAGAGCAATGGGCAATAAGATCACACTTATTGAAAGGAAGCAGGCCGAGCGAGATTTCTAGCCCAGGAGATTTCAGCCTCTGTCGATTACTAGAGAACAAGCTGCTTCAACAAGCAAAGCACCCAAGAAGAACCTGACTATTTTGGCAAATGAAGATGTAGTCCTTGCAGAAAGAACATATTGGTGTTCAACATGTAATGATCCACATGGTGAAGACACTTGCATGGTTCATTTGAATTATGTGAATACATTGGCCGCTAGCTCTTTAGGAGGGCAAGTCAACATGATCTCTGAGGTAGGTCATAGCTTAATGGTTCCATCTGAAGAACAAGTTTCAGTTCTCATGAGAACTGGAAAGAATCCTGTTACGATAGATCCTGTTGAGCTAGAGCCATTAAAAGTGCCAGCTAATTTGAAGAAACAAGTGAAAACCCCTATGCCAGTATCAAACCTAGATGCACCTATTTTACCAAAAGAGCCTGTTCCACATAGAGTACAAGAAAAAGCCGCAGCTACACAGACAATATCGAAAGTAGAGGAATAAGCAAGAGAAAAGCTGAAGTACCCATCATTGACTAAAAGGTTGAGAGTAGAAGCCACTCAGCAGTATCAGAGCAGATATGATCCCCCCATTGAAAATGAGGAATCTATTGCATCTGCATACAACATTATCAAAGAATTGAAGAAGATCTCAGCTAAGGTTAGTCTTTATGATGCATTACAATTTCCTGGACAGGTAGATTTATTGCAAGAATCCTTGAAATCTGTAAAAGATAGTGAGAAGAATTCAACCCAAACAATTTATGCTCAAGCGTTAACCACTTCAATCATTGGAAAGAATAGACCACATCCATTTTATTTGTCACTTCGAATGGAGGGTTGGATTGTACACAATTGCATGATTGATTCTTATGCTGCTAAAACAGTCATGCCAAAGGCAGTTTGCAAAGTTATGGGTATGGAATACACACGAAGTAGCCTTGGAGTCTTGTAGTTGGATGGTACTCCTGTGAAAATGGTAGGTGTAATCAAAGATGTCCTAATTGTTTTACACAGTATGCCTTAGATTACAGTCATTCAAGAGATAGTTGTGGTTGATCTAGAATCGTATTTCAGTATGTGCTTATCAAGAGAATTTACTACTAAATTAGGAGGCTACCTTTCACTGGATTATTCTCACTTGGAGATCCCTTTTAAAGGAAAGAGAATATGAATTCATAATGAAAAACATTCTTCTTTTCATATTGAAAGGTTGGATGAAGCAGGAAAAACCATGTAGTCTGTCAACATGCTAATCGAAGAGTTAGAAAGTTTTGATTTGGTGAATGAGGTTTTGGATGAGCTTCAATTGGAAGATGAGTTTTCAATCCTTGATTTCAATGCTATGCTGGAGACCGAAATCAGTTGTTATTCTATCACAATGCCCGAGGATGGTGCAATGCAGGTATTCCTTAACCAAGACGATCAGAGCTCTGTCCCCGATCAATTATGGAAGTTGTATTTTGATGGTTCAAGATGCAAAAACGATGTAGGAGTAGGTATTGTTCTGATTTCTCCCTCTAGATTATAAAGAACATATTCATACCGTCTTACTTGGAATTGTACTAATAATGTTGTCGAGTACGAAGCATTATGCCTAGGCTTGAAAAAGGCAAGAAAATTGGGAATTGAACAGTTGCAGATTTTTGGCGATTCTGAGTTGATTGTAAACCAAGTAACAAATAGGTGTATTTCCAAGCAACTTTATCTCAAAGCATATCAAAATCAAGTTTGGGACCTATTCGAGTCTTTCACAGCTTTGAATATTCAAGCCATTTCACGAGAGCTGAATAAGCATGCTAATCTTCTAGCATCTCTTGGAGAAAATTTTTCTCCCATTGAGCAGGTAGTAAAGAAACCAAAGATAGTAAGAATGGTGTACAGGCCTAGTGTCCCAGACAAAGATACTTTCTGGAAAGTCTTCGAGAGCGATGAGCAAATCATTAACTTTTTGATTCAAGAAGCTACCACTATCAAAGGAAGAACCTTGGAGCACGAAGAAACCGATGGTCTGATTCAATTGCATAATAATCATATTCTGAAAGGTCTTATTACTCTAGAGAGTTTGTTTGATCAGCATGATCGATCTAAGAAACATCAGATTGAGATTGACAAGGAGTATATGGAGCTGCAGTTGGAACCCAATAAGGTCATTAAGATTGGGATTTATTCTACTCTTGATGAATTGCAAGATATTAGGCAACTGTGTCAAAAAATTTCTGATATTGTGGCCTGGAGTTATGAAGATCTGAGGGGATATGACAAACAGATTATTCAGCATACTATTGAGTTGGAAGGAGTCAAACCCTTCAGGAAAAAGCAGAGACCAGTGAATCCAAATATTGAGACTCTCATGAGGGCCAAACTTGTGAAAATGTTGTAGGCCAAGATTATATATCCGGTTAAGCACTCGACTTGGGTCGCTAATTTGGTTTCGATTCGAAAGAAAAATGGGGACATACGACTGAGTAGATTTTTGGAATCTGAATCGTGCATCTCTGAAAGATCACTATCCCTTGCCTCGCATTGATCAGATACTCCATGTTGTTGTTGGGGCTCAGTGTTTCTCATTGCTAGATGGTTTCTCTGGATATAACCAGATTTGGGTTAGGGATGAGGACCAATACAAGACTACATTCACAACCAAGTGGGGCACTTTTGCTTATCAGTGTTTGCCTTTCGTATTTTCCAATGCTGGGGCCACATTCCAGAGAGCCATGGACATTGCATTCGAGGAGATTTTGAACAAGATTATTGTCATTTATCTTGATGATATGACTGTATTTTCACATAAAAGGGAAGATCACTGTTCTCATATGAGACAAATATTTGGAAAATGTAGAGAGTTTGGTATTTCTATTAATCCAAAGAAGTCATTTTTTGTAGTGAAGGAAGGGAAAATCTTGGGGCATGTCATTTTAGAAGATGGTTTGGCAATTGACTCATCTCGAGTCGAAGATTTGAAGAAACTGTCGCTCCCTACCAATAAGAAAGAGCTGCAGTCTTTCTTCGGGCAGATTAATTTTATCAGGAAGTTTATTTCTAACTTTGCCCAAGTTGTCAAGCCCATGACTGAGTTGTTGAAGGACATAGAATTTAAGTGGACGACTTAGAGGAAGGAGGAATTCAAGGAGATTAAGGACAGAATAGCGTAGGCTCCTGTATTAATTAATCCTGATTATTCAAAAGATTTCATTTTGTATGCAGTTAGAGAATATGAGAGCTATGTTGCAGTACTCACACAGAAAGGAGACGATGGGAATGAAAGGCCTATTGCTTTCCTTAGTCAAGTTATCTTACCTCATGAGGCAAGATACAATTTCATTGAAAAGCAGGTATATCTTTGTCATGAAGTCTCTTAAGAAATTTAAGCACTTCATATCTCAAAGTAGGACAATTTTCTATGTTATACATCCCGATGTAAGAAATTTCATCATTCAGGGTGAGATGGGTGATAAACACGCTGGTTGGCTCACCAAAATTCAAGAATTTGATGTTGAGATTCATCCGACCAAGCTAGTGCGGGGTAAGGCCTTATGCCAGCACTTAGCAAAGACTACAAAATATGGGATTCTTGATTATCAAGCAGATGATTTTCCTGGATATAGGAATCTAGTGAACCTCTTAGTACAAGGACAAGATTGGGCTGAGGACATGATTAACTATTTCACAACTAGCAGATGCCCTTCGCAGTTAAATGCATCATAACGAAGAAGGTTTTGCCTGCAAGCTCTCAGGTATGCGTTGTTGCCTGAATGATTGTTTTTCAAGAATATTGACGACGTTCTTTTGAGGTGTGTCAAGGAATCAGAGAAGGCTAGACTCCTGGAGGAGTTTCATTCTGGCATATCAAGAGGACACTATGCAGGTAGACCAATGGCTTTAAAAATTATTTGGGCTGGTTACTATTGGCCAACTTTGTTCACATATGCTTTAAGGATTGCCCAAGCATGTGATAGATGTCAGAGGTATACAGGAAGGATTAGAAATGCATCATTGCCCTTGCATCCAATTCAGGTTGAAGCACCTTTTCAGTAGTGGGGACTAGACTTTATTGGGATTATTGATCCGAATTCTTTAGCTAAACACAAATATATCTTGATGGCTACAGATCATTTCACAAGATGGTCTAAATCTATTCCAACCAAGGTTACAAATCAATATGTGGTGATCTCTTTCATCGAAGGGCTAATCACACATTTTGGCATTCCTGATGTGATTATCACAGATAACAGAACTCCATTTGTTGGAGCTGAGCTAGCAGAATTTGCAAACAAGTATGGTGTTTTCCTGAAGATATCCTCTAACTATTACCCTCAATGGAATGGTTTTGTGGAGTCCACAAACAAGAACTTGCTACGGATTTTGAAGAGATCCTTGGGGGATAACAAGAGATCATGGCACATTCTACTAAATCAAGCCTTGTGGGCAGATAGAATTTCAATCAAGAAGTATATCAAGACTTCACCATATGCCCTGGTATATGGAAAAGAGGCAAGGTTGCCTGTTCATCTAGAATTTCTAGTTTTGCAGCAGTTGTAGGGATTTCAGGATGATGAAGCAGATATGGATTCCATGGGTATGCGGTTGGCTCAGTTGTTGCAGTTGGAAGAGCAATTTTCTTTGGCCTATGAGGAGTTTGCTAAGCATACACAGGTTATTTCAAAATGGTTCCATAAAATCATCCAATCAAGGTGGGTGATTTGGTCCTGAAATGGAATGAAAAGAAAGCCAAGCCAGGAATGCACAAGAAGTTTGATGCTCTATGGGAGGGTCCATTTCATATTCTCAGTGCCGGTGCAGCAAATTCATTTCATTTGGAAGATTTGGATGGCAGCCCACTTCCTATTTCAGTGAACGGATTTCATCTGAAGGCTTACACTCCATGAAGTATGAGTCTAGTATTACCTTGTACAGTTATTTTTCTTTTGTAAAAAAAAAAAGAGAAAACAAAACCAAAAAAAAAAAGTATTGTGATTGTCAACGTCGGCTCTTTTTGTGTGCGAGCCCGTAGGTATGTTTATTTCTTTATTTTTTCTTCTTCCTTCCCAATAGATAGTGGCTTTTGTTAATTTCTTCCTTCCCCTTCCTTATTTTCATTCCCTTCCTCTCTTCCCTTCCCTTCTTCACTCATTTCTTCTTCTATTGTCTGTAATTAAGCCACTACTATTGTTTCTACTTCCCCCCTCTAATATTCCTGTTTCTTCTTTTCCTTTTCTTCTAATCCTTGTTTTCTTTTCAGCATTTATCTGCAGTTCATACCGCATTCACCATTCCATTCACCGTCATTTCATTGTCTGCTTTTTCCATCCTCATAGCTGGTGACACAGTAGCCCCCTTTTTAGTTGTTGTATCTACCGCTTCACTCTTTCCACTACCACCATTCCATCATTTACTATATCCCTTCCATAGTCGTCATTCTGTTTATTTCCATTTTGCAACCCTAGTGCTTTCATAATTGTTATGGAAATCCTTTTATAGCACCTGGTGAACTAAGCCAAATACAGCTTTATTTGAGTGCCAAATATCAGCAAGAGTTTTTGTAGTAGTCTATAAAGATGTTTTTCATCAGTCAACATTATGTTCTTTCAAATTTTCTTGACTCTGTTGCCCAATAGATTCAGGCCTGGATTTCATGCATATAGCAGAACTGTATACCCCACGAGCCGCCAAGAATGTTGGCATTTTTGCCACATTGTTTTGATTGATGATTATTAATGCATTAACTATTAAAGTTCTCATGCCTCTATTTTTCTCTATGAATTTTGGTGCCAAAACAGCTAAGTCTGAAGACTATCGCGATATCACGACCAAAAGCAGCATGGAGAGCACAGGTTCAAAACCGTCGCGATATCATGACATATCACGTTATCGCGGGTCTTTTGAGGAGAGAGAAGCAAAGTCGGAGAATGTCGTGATATCGCAACGTGTTTCAAAATTGTGGTCAAAGTGGTCAATGAAGGCAAAGCAACAAAATAGTCATGATATTGCGACATGTCACATTTTCGCGACTTGCGATGGCCATGGAGTAGAGTGACAGAAAAGGTCGCAAAATCATGACATGTCACGTTTTCGTGACTTGCAATGGCCATGGAGTAGAGTGATAGAAAATTTCATGAAATCATGACATAATTGAGCAAAGGGCAATGACAATGAACTTCGTCGTGATATCGCGACAGAAAAGTCACCAAGGAGCAAAATGAGAAAACGTCACGATATCACGACATGTCGCGTTGTCACAGTAAAGTTGACGAAAAAGCATAAGGCATGAAAGACGTCACGATTTTGTGACATTTTTGAATATGAGGCCAAGCAAGTAGAAGACATCGTGATTTCACAACATATTGTGGAGAAAAATCTAAATACAGAAAGATGTCGCAATTTCGCGACATGTCTTGTTTTCGCGATGTGAAAGCATGAAGAGAACAAAATGGTACGGAACGTTGCGTTTTCGTGACATGTTCCATTTTCACTGATTGCAAGAGGATGAAGGCCAAGGAAGATAAAACTATCATGATTTCACGACATGTTGCAGTTTTGTGGGTATATAGAAGAAAAGGACATAGAAGGGAGAAAATGTCATGATTTCGTGACATGTTGAGGAAATAAGTCCAAACAAAGGAGAATGTCACGAATTCGCAACATATCAGGAAGACAAGGCCAAACGAGAGAAGGATGTAGTGAAATTGTGACATGTCGTATTTTCACGGTTCGAAGCAGTGAGAAAGCCAAAAGAGAGAAAGAACATCACGAAATTGTGACAGGTCATAGTTTCATAGGCAGCAGAACAGGGAAGAAGCAGGATAGTACGGAGCATCGCGAAATCATGACATGTTGGATTTTTGTGACCTGGAAAGTGATAATGATGATGATGAGCAAAGAACGCCATGATTTCACAACATGTCACAATTTTGTTGTTTGTCGCATTTTTGTAGAAATACATAAAGAAGAAGGTAAAGAGCAAGAAATTGTCGCGATTTCATGATGTGTCGTGTTTTTGCGGCCTAAGGTGATGAAGGAGAACAAAGAAGCCGAATACGTCGTGATTTCACGACATGTTTGGTTTTTGCAATCCAAAATGACAAAAGCGTACGGAGCAAAAATACTTCACGATTTCATGACATGTCGCATTTTTGTGACCTGTCACAGTTTCGTGCCAAGAAGCAGCTCAAAATATCTGATGAAGTATTGTGATTTCCAAGGATTATAAGCTCCCCATAATTTAATGTTTTGCTGCTTCCCGATGCATACAAGAAAGAAGAATGTGTTCAAGCCTATAGCTTTCGAAGCTACCAAAATTGAAGATGCCTCCATTATTCAAAGCTTTTGTTCGTGATTTTCTAATGGTCTAAGCATGCTTCGAGAACGACCATTTAATGAAGACGATCGGTTCCTTGTTTCATTCAATTTCTGGTTTCTTTGAGGCTGGTTTAAGGGGATCATTTCCTTGTTTTTGTTGCACATTTTGTAGATCTTGAGGAAGTTAGTTTCATGTTTTAAATGCTACAAAGAGGCAAGACCTCTATAAATATCAATGTATATCTCAGAAAGAGGGATCGAGAGAGAGACTTTTGCTAAAATACTTTTCAATTTCTTTGCATGAATGAAAGATATTTGGCCTCTGGTTTTGCAAGTAACTTTCTGTGTGTTTTTCCTTCTATCTTATGCATTCCTCCTTTACGATCGTATTTCTTATCTACTGCTAAATTTGAATTCTGAGTCTGAGTTTAAATATTTTTGGTGAGGAAGTGAGTTCTGGAATGCGATTCTGAAGGTTATTTGTGCAAGGTTGTAAGTAGATTACGTCGCTATCTTTTGTTATATGTTGTTCATGTGCTTGAGGTTATCTTCTACTAATCTTTCTCGATCTGACAAATTTGGCCTATGGCTATATTTCTCGTTTCTTTTTGCATTATTTCTATTTCTTTCTTGCAACTCTAGTCTTCATCAAGCTTAAATTTAGTGAGGGAACCAGCCCTCTCTGGAGATTGGTCTGGGACACATTTCTTTCTCCCAGCATTTCAATGTTGGTCGGGTCTAGGGTGCATTTATTTTAAAATCCTTTCCTGTGGTAGATTCATGACCAATAGGTATATAAATTTTTTTTCTTGTTTAGCCACCTTTGGATCGATAAAATTGTGCGTGCTACCAGAATCTAGGAGCACGGTAAGGTTTTGTTTCTTAAAATACCCTTTTACTCGCATTGTTTAAGGGGCAAAAAATTTGGCAAGGGCGTTGAAGGAAACCTTTGGTGTATTTTCTTCGTCACTTTCAAGTGTGTTGGATAATACCTCTACTTCGGGTTCAGGTTCCTCTTTAGTAGAATTCCCTTCCTCTGTGGCATCGAGAATATATAATTTTCGTGAGGCACATTTATGATTTTTGTCAAATTTCTCATTGCAATGGTAGCAAAGACCTTTAGCTTGTCTTTCCTTCATTTCCTCAAAACTCAAACATTTAATTGGTAGAGCAGGGTTAATTTTGGGGGTTGTGTAGGAGTTTTGGGTTTGTCCATTTTGCATTGTCTTGGGGTTGGTATAAGTGTTTGATTGTTTCCCCCCAGTTTATTTTGTGAACCGATTTCGTGCCTTGATTTTGTCTTTTACTAATTTCGCTAAGTCGATGGTCTCTAACATGTTTGTAGGGTTGTACATTTGCACCTCAATTCAAATTTCTTCTTTTAATCCGCTAACGAAACATTATTGAAAGAAGGCAACGTCTAATCCAGATGTTCGATTAGCTAACCTTTCAAATTTTGCTTGGTACTCGCTTACTGAAGTGGTTTGGCATAATTTAGTGAGGGCCCCTATAAAGCTTTGAAACTTTCTAGGGCCAAATCATACTAATAGGTTCTGTGTAAAGGTTGACCACGTCAGAGTGCCATTAGTTTTCTCGAACCATTGGTACCATTGGATGGTGTCATTTTCCAAATGGAAGGAGGTGATATGCACTTTTTGTATTTTTGGAATTTGATTTAGTGAGAAATATTGCTCTGCTCGGTAGATCCAGTTTGTAGGGTCTCCGCCTTCAAATTTTGGGAAGTCTAATTTGGTCGTCCATGATAGAATGGAAGTTTGTGGACCTCCTAACATTGCTCGGTTTGATGACCCATTGTTGGTTGAGTTTTCTTGTGTTGTTTCCTATTTTTGACTGATGGCATCCAGTTTAACATCCATTGCAAATATTTTTTCGAAGAGTTCTCTTGTGGTATGGGAATTCTCCTCTCTTTCTTGTTTAACTTCTTTAGCGAGCCTTTCGTGTTTCTCGTGGATGGAATCCAGTGATCGTCGTCCGTCGGCCATTGCGGTTGGTGTAGGTAATGATCAATGTGACTAGGTAACGATCAAGGTGAGCAAAAATTTAAAAATTAAATAATTGTTTGTTTTTTCAAAAATTTGGTGGGCAATGCCCTATCAACTTTTTATTTTTATTTTTGCCCCCCGAGAGTGCATAGCGGTTTGCGGCTGGAAGGACGACAACAGGTGGCAAGACTGACAGAGGCAGCTTGACAATAGACGGTAGGACTGACAGAGGCAACAATAGGTGGCAATACTAACAGAGGCGACAGCAGACTGGCGACAGCAGGAAACAAAGAGCAGGTAGGACGGACTGACAAAGGTGACAGTAGACTAGCAAAAGTAGGCAGCAGGACTGACAGCAGAGGCAGAATGGAGCACAGAGTGCACAAAGCGGCGAGGGATAATCGACAAGCAATAGAGGGTACATGCGAAGGTTGGTCAAGGGCGGGCGTGACCGAAGTCACGCTTTAATAAGCGTGCTGCCCACCTTATAAACTAGGCAAAAACTCCCGCACCCGCTATGTGGGATAATTCACTGTGAACAAAACATGATCACAAATACCCTGCACTTTCACGTCGATGACAAAACGTGATCGATTTAGCTTTATTACGTGATCGATTTAGCTTTATTTTATACTCGACTATTATAAACTTTTTCCAATATCAATTAATAATACACCTCTGATTTTTTTTTGTATATATAAAAAAAAATTATGACAGCGGAAGGTGAAATCTGAAGCTCTGATCTAGATGGTAAGACACCAGCAATGTGAAAGTTAGAATTAAATAAAAAATAAGTGTATCATTTTTGGATAAGAATCGCTTTTGGAAAATATTGAGTTTAACCTACAATATATATATATGTATTTGATGTTTTAAAATGAATATGGTGATGTACCATAAATATGAAGGATGGGGTGCGATTGGAAAGACACACCCCTGATAAATATAATTACAATATGTTAGGAGGGTCCTAACACTTTATGGGAGGAATATTAAGCAATCCATGATGAATTGGACCTTAAATGTTTTACTGGAGGTATTTGGATATACTGAGAGCTTAAGTTTTAAATTTCAGCCCAAACAAAGTTTAGAGGAAGAAACGGTGAGCGCTACAAAATGGCTTTGGAGCACTTTTTGCAGTTTGTGACAGGTGTAAAATCAACATCAAAGGCCACTTTGTCGGAGGTATATTAAGTAATATGTGAGGAATCAAACTTCAAAATTTTTACTAGAGGTATTATGATATACAAAGAGCTTATGTTTTAAATTTTAGCCCGAACGGAGACCCGAGGAAGAAACGACAGTTGTTGCAAAATGCCTTCGTAGCACTTTTTCCAGTTTTGGGCAGCCAAGTGCTTTTGCGCTTGAATACTCAAATTTATATTTTCTTGTTGTCGAATGTGTCATTTAAGTGTCTTTTCATGTATAGCTCATCCAAGTGTGAGAACGAGTAATTTGCAAAACACTTTGTCCATGAACCGTTTGACAAAATGCCTCTTCAAAATAAAAGTGAAATTTAAAAAGGTCATAACTTTTGATCCGTAATGCCTTTTGAGTCCGTTATTTTTCTATCGTGTGCATAATTTTAAAATCTATAAGAATGTTATGTATCCCAAGGGAGACATTTATTGAATTCTAAAACGATCATCTTGCATCTTGAAATTTATTAGGAAGTTAAAGTGTTGAAAGTTAAATGTATTGCAAAAAGGTTTTTAAAAGAAGTAAGTGTAAGTACAAAGAAGGGTGTGATATAGAGATTCAGATCATATGAGATTAGTCAGATTGGATGTGTAGAGAGAAGTAATGAGCTAGACCACTCAAGGTTTTTGGGAACGAAGATCAGATTTTCTAATATAGTTTTATTTTTATTGAGTGGGTGTTTGGCGATCGGGGTCGGTGCTCCTTGCAGTTGGTGTTGCTAAATTCTGGGTTGGTTGGTGCCATTACCTACAGTTGGTTCTACAAAAATATTATAAAGACCAAACATTTTTGAGGTTGTATTTGGATGGGAGTCCAAATAGTCCATTGGCACAGTGGTTTTTCCACATCGGGTTTCCACTATAAATCTGGTGTTATGTGATGAATATTTATGTTATTGCTTGTTTTTATTTGATTTCATAGTTGGATTAAATTTTTAATACACACTGATTCACCCCCCCTCTTAGTTTCATGCTTAGTTCTATAATTGGTATAAAATCAAGGTTCCTAAATAGGATTAATCGGCTAGGGTGATCTTGGAAGTGACACAATGGTAGGTGGTGATGGGTTCTCATCAAACAAAGCACCATTATTTGATGAAACTAATTACGCATTTTGGAGACTCAGGATGCAGATATATCTTTGTGCTTTGGGATACGATACTTGGGATTCTATAGACATTGGATACATAATACCCACCACTTCTCCAACCGATGCTGCTAGTAAGAAATTGTTTCAGAATGACTCAAAAGCAAAGAATGTTATAATATGTGGATTAGTGGATAGCGAACTAGTAAATATTATGGGTTGTAAAATAGCAAAGGAAATATGAGACAAACTAAAGAGCATTCATGAAGGATATGATAAGATCAAGAAGGCCAAGTTACAAACACATTGAGATTAGTTCGAAGGATTAAAGATGAATGAGGATGAGAATATAGAGGCATATATGCTGAGAGTTAATGAAGTCATCAATGCTATCATAGGACTTGGAGAGGAAATAAAAGACCCGATAATCATCAAAAAGGTATTAATATCTCTTCCTCAAAGGTTTGATTCTAAAGTTTTAGCTATAGAAGAAGCTAAATATTTGAATTCTTTTAGTATGGATGAGATGCATGGCTATTTAACTGCATATGAAATGAGAATAGGAAAATATAAACCCATCGATAGAAAATTTGCTTTTAAAGCCCAAAAAAATATGAAATCAAAATAAGAAATCGAGGAAGAAGAGACATCAAATGAAATGGAAGCAAACTTTATTCGAAAACTAAAAAGGGGAGAAGGAAAATATAGAGGAAAGTTATCGTTTAAATGTTTCAACTGTGGAGGCATTGGGCATTTCATAGCTAAATTTCCACTTAATGAGAAGAATAGAAGTGATGAAGGATCACACAGATAAAGAAATGACTAGAAGAAAAAATCAAATTTCAGAAAAGGTAACTTCAAGAAGAAAAGTTGCATCTCCAAGAATTTCAATTCATCAGAAGACATCTCTAGTGAGGATTCTAAAAAATAAATAGGTGAAGCTCTTTTCATGGCATTCAGAGAAGAAAACTAGAAAAATAACAGGAATGTGATGAAGAATAAATTGACACATAAGTGAATTTGGAAGAGGAACTAATTGCAGCTTTGGATGAATTGAAGATAAAGATAAAGGAATAAGAAAATTTCAAGAAAGCTTGAGGATACAAATGAAATAATAACAATTTTAGAAGTGTATATAGAAGAATCAAAGAAGATATTCGAAGATCTCAAAGTGCAAATAACCATGAAAATAGATTATTGCAGCAAGTTAGAAGAAGAGGTTGTTGGTTTAAGGATGCATCTAGAAGAGATGAATAAGAAAATTAGCTCTTATCACAAATGTGAAGAGAGTTCTATGAAGCTAGATAAGATTATAAAGAACCAAAAGACTACAAGCATCAAATTTGGTTTGGGTTTTGATGAAGGAGAATCATAAAATGGATCAAAGGCCACAAATGAAGAATCCACAAAGAATGAAGAAAAGAAACAGGTTAATCAAGCAAAAATGAATCATGCAAAGGAAAGCAATAATGCAAGGCAAGAAAGGAGAATTGAAAATGATGGTTTCACCAATGTCACACATCAAAGAAGAAGAAGATTTATGGCTCCTACAACAACATGGCAAAGACCACCACCCAAGTTCAATCATCCATTTTTTGGTTATTTTTTAAATGCAATGGGTATGGACATAATATTTTAGATTGTAAGTATAATGTAGGACCAAGGAATTTTGCCAGTAGAAATGCTTTTTCACATTTGATGGATTATGTAGTAGAATGTTATAACTGTCATAACTTTGGGCATATTGCAAGAAATTGTAGAAGTACATTTGCATCAAATCAATTTTAGGGAAGAAAAATTCAGCCAAATGGAATAAGAAAAAATAAAAAATTTCCCAAAAAACATGCACAAGCTACTGAAAAATAAAATCCAAAACAAGAGCCCAAAATAGTAATCAAACCAAAGTGGAAAGAAAAAGAGCAAACTAAGGAAGAAAATGAATCCTTAATCATACAGATGGCATTTAAAGTGCAGAATATATATGCACCATGGATACTTGATAGTGGATTCTCCAGTCATATGATAGGTGATAAACATAAATTTGAGAATTTGTAGTAATATGAAGGTGGTTCAATGAAATTCAGAAACAATGATGGAGCTAATATAGTTGGCAGAGGTTCAGTTAAGATTAGTGATGGAAAAATCAAATCAGAAGAAGTCTTGTTTGTGGTTAGTCTAAAGCATAACTTGTTGAGCGTAAGTCAGATTTGTGATAGAGGTCATGATGTGATCTTTAAGAAGCAGGGTTATGAAATCAGAAAGGTAAATTGTGGGAAGTTGATAGCAGCTGGATCAAGGACATCTGGAAATCTGTACACTCTCTCAAAGACTTCAGAAGGATCTTGCTTGATTGGATAGGAAGAAGATAATTGGTTGTGGCACAAGAGGCTTGGTCATATTAGTTTTGACAATCTAGTAAAAATCAGTTCAAAGTAAGTAGTGAGAGATATTCCCACCATTGGCAAACCATCAAATCGCATTTGTGCTTCATGTCAAAAAGGGAAGAAAACTAGAGTCTCATTAAAAAAAAAGAGTACTACATGAGTAAACCTTTGGAACTAGTACATATTTATTTATGTGGACCCATGAGAATGTAAAGCATAAACGGTGACAAATATTTCATGTTGTGTATAGATGACTATTCCAAGATGACATGGGTATTGTTTTTGAAGCATAAATCAAAATATTTTGATATGTTCAAGGTTTTTAAAAACCAAGTTGAGAATCAAATAGGAAAAAAGATTAAATATTTAAGGTCATACAGAGGAGGAGAGTTCATTTTAGAGGATTTCATAGAGTATTGTGAAAAATATGGCATCAAGAGACAATTTTTAGTAGCCATGACACCTCAGAAGAATGGTGTGGTAGAAAGAAATAATAGGACAATGCAAGAAATAGCACAGACTATGTTGACTAAGAGCAAAGTAGTAGAAATATTCTGGAAAGAGGCAGTCCATACTACGGTATACATCCAAAATAGGTGCATGTTGAGGATGCATGAAATAAAAACTCGTTATGAGTTATGGTTCAGTAAAAAGGCAACAAAAAGATATTTTAAATTTTTTGGCAGCAAGTGTTACATCAAAATATTTGAAGAAAACCTTGGTAATTTTGAAGATAGAGCAGATGAAGGCATTTTTCTTGGCTATTCATCAAAAAGCAGAGCTTATAAATGTTACAACAAGAGGCTAATAAAAATTGTGGAAAGTGTCGATGTTAAATTTGATGAAGGGAACGAGTAATTAGCTATGAAGACAACTACCCAATTTATGAAGAGGTAATTGAAGGAGATGAGAAAGAGGAAACAAAAAAGAAATCAAGAATTGACTCAGAGGATTCAAAAAGTGATTTAGAATTGGAAGAAAACAAGAAATTCAAAACAGGTAGCTGGTAGAAATATCATCCTAGAGAGCAAATAATTGGAGACCCCATAGTTGGTGTTAAGACAAGAAGAATATTAGTAAGTAACTACTCTTTACTATCTAGAATTGAGCCCAAAAATTTTGTCGAAGGAAACAAATATGAAAGTTGGGTAAAGGCAATAAATGAAGAATTAGATCAAATCAAGAAAAATAAGACTTGGGAGTTAGTACCAAGACCCGCAAATAAAAATGTAATCGGTACTAAATGGTTCTTTCAAAACAAATTGAATGAATACGGAAAGGTAGTCAGGAACAAAGCAATATTGGTATGCAAAGGGTATGCGCAAGTTGAAGGTATTGACTTCGAGGAAACATTTGCACCTATGGCCAGATTAGAGACAATTAGAATGTTTATTGCTTTAGCAGTTTACAAGAATTTCAAAGTTTATCAAATGGATGTGAAATCAACATTTTTGAATGAGAAACTTGAAGAGGTTTATATTGAGCAGCCAAACGATTTTCAACTTGGTGATGATCCCAACTTGGTTTGCAAGTTGAATAAAGCGTTATATGTCTTAAAATAGGCACCCCGAACATGGTATGCAACGCTAGACAATTATCTTACTCAACAAGGGTTCAAGAAAGGTATGGTGGATAGTAATTTGTATGTCAAAACAAAAAATGGTCATCATATTGTTGTTGTTATATACGTAGATGATATCATATTTGGCAGCAACAAAGATGAGTTGTGTAAATATTTTGCAAATAAGATGCAAAAAGAGTTTGAAATGTCAATGATTGGTGAACTTTCATATTTTATCGGATTGCAAGTTAATCAAAAGGAGAAGGGCATATTTATTTCTCAAATCAAATATGTGAAAGAGATGCTTAAAAAGTTCACAATGGAGGATTGCAAGCCAGTTAGCACTCCCATGACGACAGGTTGAAAGTTGCGCAAGGATGAAAAAATCTCCACTTGTTGATCACTATGTATATATCCATGATTTGGAGCTTATTGTACTTGAAATCTACTAGACCGAATATTTAACAGGTAGTATGCATGGTAGCATGATTTTAGGCTAGTCCCAAGGAGACTCATGTGAAAATAGTGAAGAGGATTTTTCGGTACCTCAAGGGTACTATGGAGTATGGGTTATGGTATCCAAAAGGTAAGTACTTTACCCTTATTGCGTATTTTGATGCAAATTGGGAAGGATGTGTAGATGATAGGAAGATTACCAGTGGAGGCGCATTCTATCTTGGTGATAATATTTTTGAGTGGCATAGAAAAAAGTAGGAGTCAGTCTCATTATCCACAATAGAGGTATAGTATATTGCAATGACATCATGCTGTACACAAGTACTTTGGATGAAACAAAATTTGAAGGATATTGGAATAAATTTTAGTGAGACCATTCGATCATGTGTGACAATACAAGTGCAATCAATATCTCAAAGAATCTGATTATGCATTCTCGCACAAAACATATTGCTATTCGATACCATTTTTTGAAGGAGAAAGTTGTGGAAGGTGAGGTTAAGTTGGATTTTGTTCCAACAATAGAGCAAGTAGCGGACATCTTCACCAAAATATTTCCCAAGGAATTCTTTGAGTACCTTCACAATAAATTGGTAGTGGTCACACTTCCCAAGCATTGAATAGCTATCGGGGTCACATTCTCAGGGGGAACATTTGTGTCTTTGTTTATCTTTTTTCTCATGTTTGTGATTTTTGCTAAGTGTAATATTTTTTTCTTGAGAATTTTGTGCATGGACTCAAGGGGATTTTGCAAAAACCCTTTGGTATTGATGTCAAATGGGGAGAAGAGTTACAAGAAACTATGTGTGTGTTTCCAACAATTCCAAATGGGGAGATTGCTGAGCAAGGTGCAACGACAGTATTGTCATTGTTGTCAACACACTCAGATGGACAGGTTGATGTAGTGGATAGTTGTTCGAAGGTTGTTCATAGTATGTAAAGTGATGTTCAATACTTATGAGAATGTTTGTCATGTTCAGGTGAAGTTGTTACAGGTTGTTAGTGCAAATTTGCAAAAGATGCAAAAATCGTTAGGAAGTTGTCAAAGTAGCAAAAAAGGAAGTTGTCAAAGTGGCAAAACATCAGTGGAATATTTTGGATAGACCCAGATACTATTTGGAGGTTTTTTTATCATTATAAATTGTGGTTGCAGTGTTGTAACGGTCAGTTGCTTCGTCAGTGCATTGTTGGTCATGAAACTACAGTTGTAAAATATGCGTTGGAGGTCATTTACGGGAGTAATATTAAGCAATCCATGTGGAATTGGACCTCAAATTTTGTACTGGAGGTAGCTATATATATTGAGAGCTTAATTTTTAAATTTAAGCCCAAAAAAATACTGGAGGAAGAAACAGTGAGCGCTGCAAAATGGCTCTGGAGCATTTTTTGCAGTTTATGTGATAGGTGTAAAATCAGCGTCAGAGGCCACTTTGTCGGAGTAATATTAAGCAATTTGTGAGGAATAAAACTTAAAAATGTTTACTGAAGGTATTATGATATACATAGAGCTTATTTTTTAAATTTTAGCCTAAAAAGAGACCCGAGGAAGAAACGAAAGCAGTTGCAAAATGCCTTCGTAACACTTTTTCCAGTTTTGGGCAGCCAAGTGCTTTTGTGCTCGAATACTCAAACTCATATTTTCTTGTTGTAAAATGTGTTGTTTAAGTGTTATTTCACATATATATCATAAAATTAAACATATTTTATTTTTGGTCAAAGTAATTTTGAGGCCTCCAAGTGTGAGAACAAGTAATGTGCACAACACTTTGTCCGTGAACTGTTTAACAAAATGCCTCTCCAAAATAAAAGTGAAATTTAAAAAGGTCATAAATTTTGATCCGTAACGCCTTTTGAGTCCATTATTTTTCCATTGCATGCATAATTTTAAAATATATAATAACTTTATGTCTCCCATGGAAGACGTTATTGAATGCTGAAATGGTCATATTACAGCTCAAAATTAGGAAGTTGAAGTTTTGGAAGTTAAAGGTATTACAAAAAGGTTTTTAAAAGGAGTCAATGTGAGTATAGATAATGGTGTGAGATGGATATTTAGATTATATAATATTAGTCAGAGTGGATGTGTAGAGAGAAGCAATGAGCTAGACCACTAAGGGTCTTTTGGAATGGAGATCATATTTTCTACTATAGTTTTTGTTTTTGCCGAGTGGGTGCTTGGCGATCGGGGTCGGTGCTCCTTGCAGTTGGTGCTACTAAAGTCTAGGTTGGTTGGTGCTATTACCTGCAGTTGGTGCTACAAAAATATTGTAAATACCAAAAATTTTCAAGGCTATATTTGTATGGGAGTCCAAATAGTCCATTGGCACAATGGTTTTCCCACATCGAGTTTCCACTATAAATCTGGTGTTATGTGATGCATGTTTGTGTGATTGCTTATTTTGATTTGATTTCATAGTTGGATTAAATTTTTAATACACACTGATTCACCCCTCCTCTCAGTGCCATGCTTAGTTATACACTGGTTCTATATGGATCATGTTAACTAATTACTTCTTATCAAAGGCCTCACACTGGATTGTTGAATGCGAGACCATTTTCATGTGAATGGTAGGGAAATCGATAGATGAATTCTGAGGGATCAATAATCCCAAAGATGTCATGGTGTCTACAAATCTATTTAATGAATGAGGGATTGCCTTAATGTCATACCATTCTAGTTTGGAAAAATATGTGTCAACAAGCTCCTTGTAAGATTTTAGGATTGGATCCTGATATTGAAATAGTCCTTTGACCTGATTGACTATGAGGAGGGAATCACTGAATATATTTAACCTCTTGACGTTCATGGCAATGGCTATTTGGAGACCCAATATTAGGGCTTCATATTTGGTGTTTTTATTGGTGCAAGAGAAGTCTAGCTTAAATGACAAGGGCATTGGAGCTCATTGTGGCGTGAAAAATACAATTCTTACACCACTTCCTTGCTCGCACTTCGAACCATCAAAGAACAAAATCATGTCCACTTCATTTTTTGGTTCTTCAGGTTTGAGTTCTTCTAATAGTGCAAATACCACATCATCAGGAAGTTCTATGGTAAGGGGCCTACTATTCTAGAGAGGCACCTCAACCAATTTATTAGCGATGACTTTTTCCTTGATGGACTTTTGGCTTATGAATTCCAAATCGAATTCTGTCAGTAGCATGATCCAATTTGCAGTACGTATATTATGATATGTCTTGCTCATCATATACTACAAAGGATTTTACTTGGATATCACATATGTTATATGGCTCAACATGTAGTGGCACAATTTATTGGTTGTAAAGACCACTGGTAAGCACAGCTTCGCTACGTATGTGTATCCAATTTCATAGCTCACCAAGGTGCGGCTAATATAATATATCACTTGCTCTTTGTCTTGCATGTTCTTTTGATCCAACATGATGCCCAAGACAAAATATATAGTGGATATATATAACAATAATGGTATGTCTAGCCTTAGTGGAGCTAGAATTGGTGATGTCGCCAAGTACTTTTTGATCTCAGCAAAGGCTTGATGAAATTCTTCATGCCACTAGAATGGAACTCCCTTGTGTAACAACCAATTCATGGGTCGATATTTATCTAATAGTTGTGCAATAAATTGCTTTATGGATGCTACTTTGCCCTGTAAGCTTCTTAGTTCCTTGATGTTTGTGGGCGAAGCCATTTCTAGGATAGTCTTTACCTTTGTAGGGTCTACCTCGATGCCTCATTTAGAAATGATGAATACCAAGAGTTTTCTAGAAGTCATGCCAAAGATGTATTTCTTGGGATTCAACATGACATTGTGCTCAATCAAGTGATCGAAGACCTTTGTGAGGGTCTCAGCATGCTCTTCATATAGCAGTGACTTGGCTAAAAAATCATCGATGTAGTCTTCCATAATCATGTGCATGTAGTCATGGAAAATATATGTCATAGCCTGCTGATATGTGGCACCAATATTTTTAAGACCAAACGACATCATTTTGTAGCATAATGTCCCCCATGGAGTGGTGAACATGGTTTTATGTTGGTCTTCGAGTTTAATCTGAATATAATTGTAACTAGAAAAATCATCCATTAGGAAGAGCATCTCATGACCTGTAGTTGTGTCTACAAGAGCATCTATGTTGGGCAACGAGAATGACTCCTTTTGGGTTGCCTTGTTGATATCCCTAAAGTCCATGCAAATGTGGACTCTTCCATAAAGTTTTCCTATGGGAACCATGTTTGATACCCACTCTAGATAGTCAATGGGAACAATAAAAACTACATCCAATAGTTTTTGCAACTCATTTTTAACCATCAAAGTGATGGTTGGATGCATCTTTCTAAGATTTTTCTTGACCAACTTCTTCATGGGGTCTATCAATAGGTTGTGGACAACCAACTTTGGATCTAGCCTTGGCATGTCTTTGTAGGTCCAAGCAAAGATATTTATTCTCTCTCTCAATAGAGGAATTATGATGTCCTGTTCTTTTGGAGATAGGCTTTCTCTAAACTTGACTTTATTTGGTTGAGAGAGATCATTGTTTATGTCCATATGGAAAGTTTCCTCTATTGCCATATGGAACCCATCCTCAAGTTGGTGAGGAGTGGGGATTAAATGAATTTCATCTACTAGATTTATAGTTACCACTGACTTAGGGTTGAGAACAACATGATAAACATCATGGGCACAGTATTATGCAATATGGAATGGTTGCAACATATCTTCATTTGGGAAGAAATCCTTAGGCTCTAAGCATGAATTAGCATGATCCCAATCAATAGTGTCTAGATTAAGATATAATAGTTTTTTAGGATCTATTAGGTTATGAAGTGAAGTGGTCAAATCAATGGAGATCATGTTGATGGACAGAATGGGATCTCCAGGACCACATGGGTGGAACTCTATATCTCGGGTGTGCCTTCTATACTCACAATGAGGCTCTAGGGGCATAGGGATCTTAGGATCTATTCAATGGATAGACAAGATGATGGGGTCATTTGATAGTATTTTCTCTCTAAAGGTGGGTGGATTTGGGTTGACCATGTAATGGATGGCATCCAGGTTTACTGGTCTCCTTATGAAGTGAAGGTTTCGGTCTATGGTGCGAAGTAGCGCTTCTTGTTCAACCAACATATTGAATTATTGGAGGTGAATCTCAAGGTAGGCCCTTTCAGCTTCACTCCTAGGTCTGGCATTACTTGTGGGAGAACCCTCATTCCTACCTATGGGGGTTGGGTGCTAGTTTGTCTGTTGATGCCTAAGATAGGCCATTTCAGTCTCATATTCAAATTCATCATTGCTTATACAAAAACCATTGGCATTGGATCTTGGTCCCAATATGGGCTAGTGGTTGGCTTACTGATGCCCTAAGTAAGCTATCTCAGTCTTGTATTTATAGTTATCATGACTTATGAAGAAACTATTGGCATTTATTGTGGGCCCTACCATTTGGTGTGCATATCTTATGAAGGTCATCTCAATTGAATCTTATGTATCATAGCCACTCTCATTCAACATGTATCCACCCTCATCTGATATGCATTCACTTTTGTCTGATATGTAACCACTTTCTACATGGCCTATCCAAACAAGGTTTTACACATATCGAGGCCCATGGTAGGTCAATTCGATCCCATATTCGTCCTCACTTGGAACATAATCATACTCCTCCTACTCATAGCCATGCATTGGCATATTCTCTCGTAGGATGGCTTTTGATGGGATTGCTTCAGGAGAGGATTTAGGGTGGTATACCACAGGTGGTGTGATATTGACCATCAACACCTATTCATCACTCCAAAGGTTTCTATGGGGGGCGATAGAGGTTCCATTCGATGTCCTCATTGAACCCAATACTTAGCCTATCTAAGGCTACTTCCAAAGAATCATTATGGCTCTACATTTGATAGCCCAAACCACACCTATCAGTAGGTAGTTGATATTATGGCTAGAAGGGTATTCGTCACCCTTGCTCATATAGGTCTAAACCATAGCCTTGCCAGTGGCACTACTCAAAATACCTCAGAGCAAACTCCATATTTGATATATAATGAACATTTGTGGTGAAAGGTTCATCCTCATTCCTTTCTAGATTAGGAGCAATGTGGGCATAATCTAGCCTAGCATATATGAAGTTATTCTAGTTGGGTGGCATTCATAAGGGAACCACTGTCCCTACTAGTAGACTTGAAATTCTTGGTTATCCCATGTCTTGTGCAGACTCAATGATTGGCATGAACATTACATTCTGCATAATATATTCACCTAGTGTTGTATTGGCTAGGTGAATTATCACCTATGGTGTATATGATGCTATTGATGATGAAGATAAGGTAGGTTGAGGTACCTCCTTGATAGTTTCCTGGGAGTGCTTCTCCTCCATGGGAGTAAGGATCCCTACAGTTGCTATGGTCAAAAGCTCGTTGGTTTCTTAATCCACTAGGGATACCTTCATCTTCTATGTTCCCTTTGCCTTATCTACAGAAGGCTTTTCAAAAGTGCTAGTAGCTTTGGATGTAGGCGGTGGTGTCGACATGGATGGGTCACCTCGCATTGATCTACTTTCTCTACCTAGTTGCGTGGTTGGGAATGAAGACCTTATGTACAAGTGTGTTGAAAAAAGGACAAAATCCATTGGTAAGTCAACTTGATGCACATACTTAGATGGCTCTTCATCATATGGCACCATGTGGACTTGTCCCTCATGCACATACTTAATGCATTGGTGCAATATTAAGGGTACACATTTCATGTCTCTAATACAAGGATGTCCCAGAAGGATGTTATATTGCATCACCCCTTCTAGCACATGACACATCATAGGGATGGTATTATGTCCTACTTTTAACGATAGAATTATTGTACCCATAATGGAGCACAACGCATCATTGAAATCCCTGAGCATGTAGGAAGTTAGGACAATGTTGGACTTAGGGATCTTCAAGTACCCTATATCCTTGGTAGTGATGATGTTGATCAAAGATCCCGTATCGATCAGAACCTGCCTGAATGGAATATCATTGATTGATGCAATAATGTACAAATGTGGATTTGTTGAGGCAATAGGGACTGTATTAATTTCATGATCATAAAAATGAATCATGGGCTTTTGGCATCATTGAACTTGCCCCACAAAATGTGTGAACATTTCTGGGTTTTGGGGCTGGAGCTTGATTGATCTCAAAATCTCCATTAAAGTCTCCTTGTGCCTAGGGGACTATTGTATGAGCTCATAAATGGATAACTTAGCCAGAGTCATCCATAGATTTTTTTCTATTATACTCCAAATAATCACCATAGGTCTCGCTAGTGGACCTGGAACATTTTCATGCACCTTTCTTGGTCAAGGTACAACTAAGATATTGTTGGGAGCCGCTAGAGGCTATGGTTGCCCATATCTCCAACTCCTGGTTGCCACATTAACCAATTTGACCCTTTTGATGCACCTCTAAATGGGTGGCTTGACCCAAACTTGGTTAACTTGGGGATCCTAATATCTAGGGGCATCATGATTTGGCAATGGGTTCTAGTATATACCCATATATCTGTTATCAGGAGCTAGAAGGTTGTCAACTTTTAGTTGTCCCTTCTCGATCATGTTTTGCACAACATTCTTGAATTCAATGCAATTATCAATGTCACACCCTTGTCTTATATGGTATGGGCAATGGTGATCTTACCTGTATCCCCTTGGCTTGGGACGATTAGGTTCAAGTAGTTGTATATCAGGAAATCTTATCCTCTATGCCTCGTTTAATTGGTTGAATATTGACTGCATAGATTCATTCAGAGGCATGAAATAACAAGGTGAACAATGTTCCTTTTTTTAGCCCTAGTTATCCTTGGGATCATAGTTAGCTGATGGGGGTTGTATTTCATAATTCAAGGGTTGTCCATTCCCCCCTTGCGGCGTGGCTAACACAACCTGATTAACTTGAGAAGACTTGTCCTGCTTCTATTTGTTCTTGTTGTTCTGATTGTTCTTTCTCCATTCTTTCTTATTGTGGAGCTTAAGGTCTCCTTCGTCAACCTTAATTTATTTAATAATCTTGGCTTGGGATAAGGCTTATTCAAATGATTCATATTGTTGCAGTTACAAGAGCAGGGAAATGTGTTTTGTGCAACTCTTTGTGAACATTCGTACAAGTTCCTCTATGGGGATGGAGAATGATAATTTTGCCATGATTTTTCTCCACCTATCCCCACATTCGATTACTGGCTCATCATCATATTGTTTCAAATTAGCAAGGTTATACAATTTTACCTTCTTGGCTCTGAAGGAGAATCATTCTAGGAATGTATTTACTAGCTACTCAAATCCGGTATTGTGTTGTTGCACCCATGAACATCATGATGAATGTTCTTAGCATCAGAGTGTCATATTTGCTAAGGTGGAAGCACACATTCATAAATTTGGTTAGATTTTCCTATGTGTCTCCCTCTCCCTTAAACTTATCCAATCTAGGCATCTCAAAGTGCCTAGGATATGCAAGACTTGGGATTGATGGGCATAGAGGTTGGTTGTGTATCTTGTCTAATGTTGGATTTTGTCCACTTGTGTCCTTCTCAAGAGACTTAACTCTCTCAGTGAGCATCTGGTATGCCTTCAAGGAAATGATCTCATGTTCCTGAAGATTAGCTTACAACGATAAAGGAGGTAGCCCGATGTTTGCCCCAATCGATTGTCTAGACTCCTCTCCTATGACCATATTTGGAGGTTCAATATGGTTTTGTTCCTAGTCCTCTATCATTTTTTGGTTCTCATTTCATTGCATTTGCTTGATGTCTAGGTGTTATTTATGTTACGAAGCATGGTGGGTTTTCTCGTATCTTTTCTCGACATCTCTTTATTGTGAGGAATCAGCATGCCTTCTAGGTTGATACCTTTCACCAGCTATGCGTGCATCTATTCGAGCTAGCATTTCTGCTAGTACCTCCTGCTCATCTCTTTCTTCTATTGAGAGTTAAACTTGTTAGTGTAGGTGTCTTTTCCTATGCTCTTCTTGCTCAAGATATTCCATGCATTCCCATTTAATGTGTAGCTCTTATTCCAACCTAATTAGGTGGTCAAAGCGATCTACTATTGAGGATTCAAGTCTTTCTACCTCTTCGCAAGAATTTCTAATGTTGTGACCTCTTGGGGAGACTCTTGTGGTATGGCTATACCTTTCTACTAGGGTGATTTTATCTGTGTACTTTATTAAAGGTTGAGTACACTCATAATCTGAAGTAGTGTATGTATTGCAAGGTCACTCTAAAGCTTCCCTTGGTTCATTGGTGTGTCTAGTGGCTACACTACGTAAAATTTATGAAGAAGAACATGCGGTAGTGATGCTTCTTAGAGATGGTCTCAAGGGAACTCGATCCAACTCATCAAGTTATCCAGTTCTCCATGGCTGCTCCCACGAATTCCCATTGGCACCAATGATCTCATGGTCGAAGGGTACTCTCCCATCTGCAGGGAGGCTGTATGATGTCTGAGTTCTATGACCGGGTGTAACCCTATGGTTTTGTCCCTTAGTGGGTAGATCTATCCTATGTGTTTCTTGTGAAGTTTGGGGTCTTGTAGCCCCTGCATGCCTTTGCAATGAGGATGGTCTTGATGACTCCTCATGTTGATGCAATGACAGAGGTCTTGCAACCTCTATATGTCTGTGATATGAGGGAGGTCGAGATGCCTCCACATGTCGGTGTGAAGAGGGAGGTCATGATCCCCGTCTTGTCTATATTATGAGATGTGCCATGAAGAATCCTCATCCCTATGTGTTGAGGAGGACCTTGAGGCCTCCTCATGTCTAAGATGTGTATCTCTTAATGGGGTTTCTTGTGGAGTTCCTCCAAGGGTTCAATTGTCACCCCTAAGACTTGCTGAACTTCATCCAACTATACTATGGGTGGGTGGCTCCACACTAGTATGAATATGAATGTTAGGAGCATTAGTATCCCCCTTGGTGTTGGACCAAGGGTGGCTACTCCATGTGTTCACCATTCTAATTATGCATTTTTTTTATTAGTTTCCAAATTACACAAACAAACAATCAAGTGTTTATCTCTTTTAAGGATTTTGAGTTCTCCCTAAATTGTTTGGTGTGTTTGTATTTTTTGTTGATCTTGACTTCTTGTTTGTATTATGGAATTAGAATGAGGGAGCTCAATCAAAGTTGAGGCTAGGAACACTAGTTCCAAACATCATTTCTCAAAAGAGTCTAGGGTTCACCGCTTAAATCCTAGTGGGCGGTTCACCTAGCTCTTCCACTATGAAATAGTGGGAGACAATTTGAACACAAGTGACCAACATCAACTAAAAAAGAGCTCTCTATTCTATCTAAGAATGTCTATGGGGCAAGCCGATGGAAGGATATGAATTCCAATGTCACCGATCTGAATTGGGGGTCGGTGATGAAATCCAACCTTACCAATGTTTTTATGGAACATGCAAGTATGTGGGGTTCTTTTTAACTTGGAAATGTAAAATGATGGATCAACCAGCATGAATACTTTACCTCTCTACATGCCTAAAAAGAATATTTTGCTTTTAGAGAGATGCATATCTAATCTATTCTATATGATTATTATGCAAGTACCTCCTACTTTGTGAATGGGTGGCCTACTGATTGGGCCACATGCAAGCAGACTGATCACATAGAAGCCTGGCATGCTGGATACTAGGACAAACCTTACAAGCATAGGCCCATTGTTCCTAGCAATTTCTAGAGGAAACTAGAGAAATCTAAGAAATATACAATGCAATTTTATTTTTATTTTCTTTGCTTTTCCCTACTTAGACTATGTTTTTGCTTGCTATTTCTAGAAAATAAATGTAGATATAAAATCACAGAGAATCAAAAATGTGTACCAACCTTAAATATTTTCCTAATGATGACCTGGCTGACCTCTATCTCTATTTTCCTACTAGTCGTTGTTGACTAGAGTGGCTGATTCTAACTTTTGACAGCTGTAGCAGCTAAGATTTGTTGGCAACTATTGACAAAAGTGGCTAGACCTATACAAAGGAAAATGCCTTAATCATTAATAAATCAATTGAAAAATAAAAACCTAGTGGGGTTTCGACTATGATCACCATTTGTGCAACCCTGGGAGGTACGCACCCTCACTACCCTACTTGTAATATTTAATTTATTATGTATGCTACCACTTGCACAAAATGAAAATATTGAAAGCACATGCAAAACATAGAATAAGAAATAAATAAAAATACTTTATTTATTGATATCTTGGATTCTCAGTTACAAGTTCATCCCTCTAAGGGATACCCATCATTTTAATATAATTATTTACACAAATAATAAAGTAGCGATTAGATATATTCCTTGCAATAGAATGGTGCATCTACGTAGGCCTCCTGGTCCCACACTCAAAATTGTACGAGGGCTTAGATATACCTCCTTCTCCATATCTAGTCCTAGAGGAATATTTTATGCTCCTATTGCTTTCGTTTGGTCCTGATGATCTGCACCTGCATTCACAAAAACAACAAAATATGCTCAGTAGGATGGATCACCTCTCTGTATGAGGCCTTTGTTACCGGATCTGAATACTCATGATATGAATAATGAAATATAATCTTGAATGGAATAATAAATGCATTTCAAGCTAAGGAAATGCAAAATAGTAGCATAAATGAGACTAGACCTAAACTATGATCAACCCATAAATTAAGCCATAATAAAGCTATGCTAACATCAAGAGGAAATAAAACTTATGCGCTAAGATATGTTTGTGGGCCATTTTTTGAGATAGTGACCGCAATGTGAAGCTCTCATCCTTGTGTTTGAGGGATTTATGTACTATTCTCTTTGCCAAAATTTATGTTCAAGGGTCGTCGAATATGTCTCCTACACTAATTGGCAATTGGGAATGGTGAATCTGACAACTGATGCATGGGAATAGCTCAACCGAATGGCACTCCAATACTCCTCAAAGTGCTGAAGATTGGTCCTCCATTTTTATAGGGCTTCACTACTTCACTCTAAAACTTCACGGATCCTTTGATTTTTGTGGGAGAGTCTATATGTAGACTTCCCTCTCAGATCTGGAACTTTGGCTTTCTAGAGAAGCTTCAATCCAAATTGCATACACCTGACCATCCCAGGTGAGGAGAATCGGTCCCATATTGGCATGGAAGGGGTATTTAGAAGAAGCTCAAGGATTTCCTCACAAAAATATGCTCATTATCCATGCAAAGGTGTAGTCATACTGCATGATCTAGGCCTGTATTCATAGCCATACTATGTGTGACCCTGGCTGCTATCAATTTTATTGGCTAGGTGTGGCTATTGTAGTCTTCAGTTGCTAGGTGTTCATGCCACTCTTATTGAGAGTAGCCAAGCTTGGATGGGGCAAAACTATCATTCTTGAGTGGTTAGGACCACTTCTTTCTCTTGGAGATATCCAATAGGGTTCATATGGTTTGTGGATGTGCCCATATGGGTAGTCTCCTAAATATGATGCCTTTTAGGTGTCTACACATGTATTTCATTACATGCAATCAATAGTTGCATTGCATTAGGCATATTCATCCATTGCACTCACATTAGGATATGTTGTGTTTAAATTCTTATTAATGACACCATGTTTGTATGAGAATCATGAATCCATACATCATTATCATTCCCGTGTGAGTAACTATGTTTTTCAACACAACCATTGAGTTGTTATAAGGTGTATACTAGGGTTTTTTAGTCTTTCAGCCATATCTAGTTCTCTTTTTAGATTTTGTAGAATGATATATTGACTTTCATAAGTTAAGGTCTAGTTTTTATAGTACCTTGCATATCTCAAAATCCAAACACAATTCTACACATTAACAATCCAAGCCTAAACAAGGAAATATGACACTACAAAGTGGCCCATGTCACCTTAAGCAAAAGGTTTTCCTTGCTCATCCTATTATGCACATGATCTAGAATACTGAGAATTGACAAAAATACAAGCTTCACCCTACCCAAAAAATTCCTTGCTCTTCCATAAAATGAGCAAATTCCCAAAACAATGCAAAATAAATAGTGATTTTCATCACTAAGAAAATCCCTTGCTAAAAAAAAAATAATAATAGTGGTTTTCACCACTAAGCATGAGCAAGTATCCCAAGTAATAAAAAGAAAATAAAGGCGTAACAAGCTTGAATCCCTAGAATTTGCAGTATTCATAAGCCATGGAGTGATCTCCATTACAACAATGAGTTGAATAAAACCTGCCTAGCAATGGAGTAGCCTTACACATGGCGATATGTTTATCACATTAGAAACCTTATTTTTTACAAACCAATGTCAGCTTATGGATGAGCTAGATTTTGGTGACTTCTATTGCCAAGTAATGTAGTCTAAATGCATTCAAACTTAGGATTATTATGACCATAGTGTGATCCTCATTACAACAATGGGTTGAATTAAAACTGCCTGGCAATGAGGTAGTCTTATGCCTCATCTAATATATTCACCTTGCACACACTGGAATAGTGAATATAAAGGTATTCTTATTAGCCTTGTATCTTTCAAGAGTCTTGTATAGTTAGTATACAACCTTTGATCAATCAAATAGGGTGTTTGAGTCTCATAGAAAACCTTAAAAATTCCCTCATAGCAACAAACCATCTCATTATGTAATCATAGTTTTTCTTATAAACTTTTGTTTATTAAGGGGTGTTCATAAAATAGGATAGATACCATATGAATATCAACAATGATATTTAGATGGCCACTGACTATTTTATGGATATATTTTAGTTTGTATAAGCTTATAGGGAAAGCCCCTACATCTCACATCATTTCATCTCACATATGCATGAATAAATGTTTAATTCTTATGATAAGGATTCACATTTTTATTCATGATTTTTATACATTTTGTGGTGTCTACCATTAGTTTTTTAAACACATATTAGATTCATTTATTATATTTTAAGTGATTAAAGCATACAAGTACATTTGCATTAGACCATCCACATGAAATTAATGCATTACATACACATTACATCCACCATATCATATAACAAAAATTAAATGCATAAATAATTAAACAAATCAAAACATGCATTTAACATTCAAAAATACATCCATATAAGCATACATAATAGTACATCTATACATATACATCATAGAATCTAATCATACATCACTCATCTAACTGTTGCATGTTATTAGTACATTGCATATATCAAACATCACATCATCATATAAGCATTACATCTATCAATGCATCCATGAACATAAAATCAAAACCATAACACATAATGAGCCATAAAAGGATATCATATATATGTGTGTGAATAATAAAGTACATCATGGTACAAAATTGCCCGTAGGCTATAACTATGTAGGTCCTTATACCTTACACTTAAAATCATGATAAATGTAACTTGATACATCAAGAGAGGCCTACACCCCCAGAGTCACCTCCACCCCTGACCTCATCTCTACGATGCTACCTAGAGCCGCTACCTATCAATATCTCTAATCAAGAAGCTGACATGTGACTGGGCTGCATTAATGACTACCTAGACTCACTCTACCTACACTATTGGGAGCTCATTTTTGTAGTCCTCTAGAATACTACCCCCACATAGCCTATCCTAAGTCTCCAGATCAATAATGTATGTTTCATATACTCTACGTTGGGTCGTAGTCTCTTCTATGAGGTTTTGTATTATCCTAATCTTTGTGTCTCCACCTAATGCTACTGGACCCTAAGTGGTTGGAGTAGAAGGTGCACCCTAACCTGTAGTTGTGACTACTAGCTACACTTGAATAGCATCCTACTCTACTATCCTAGCATCCCTCTTGATTTTCATGGCTTTTAGTTATGTGTGTAGAGTGTCCCTCTCCATCATAACCTGGCTAATCATATTCTAAGTTATCGCTACCTAGAACTTGAGGAGAGCTCTATCCTTACCATACCCCCACCATAGCTACTATCTAGTGCTCATCTAACTCTAAGTAATAGCAAGATATGTATCATCTCTACCAAACACCCCTTAAAATTCTATATCTATGTTTGTATAGCATATAACTATGCTCATAGTTGTGCCACCTCATCCAACAGGGCATCCTCCTCACCCTCCTCCTCAACATGGGACTCATCTATCTATCCTACAACTTGCCCCCACTCGCCCTCTATCCTATAATGTACTCATCACTCATCATCATATTTACCCTCCTCTATTGCCACCACTGTAGGCCTACCCATAGGACTACCTCCTTTCCACAATTGTAAAACCCTCTAGGTATCAAACTCTACATTGGTCCTCAGGTCCTCTAAGCCAATCTTGACCACTATAAGGTTTACCTCCTCTAATAGTGCCCTCACTTGAGGCAACACAAATTATGTGTTGTCATTGTGATGATGATAGAAAAATGGTTCCTCTAGAACATTTTGAGAAATCCTAAACTACCAATTCACTTGAGAGTAATGGAATTACTCCCTCAATCCCATGGTATCCAATGAGCCATCTCTCGTACCTCACCCTCACAAAGTACCCTGTCACCTCTCGCCAATCAAGGTAATCCAAATATGACCTCCAGATAACGTTCTCCCACTGTAATTGCTCCAATGACTCATTGTAGTGTGTTAATAAACCTCCATGTGGGTGAATCTTGCCAATATTTTGATCCTATGGCCACTGAGATGCATACCTAATATCATCATCCCCTCGATATTCTCGAGGCACTGGCAATCCAATGGGTCGATCTACCCAAATGTGCTTCCATACTGATATTTGAAGTAGTAGACTACATACCAATCCCATACACCTTTGATGTTGTATCTCATATATCTCATCATAGAGGTGCACCGACAGTGTTCTCCCTCATACCATAATGATCGACTACTCCTGATCGCACTCCAATAAATCTTGTAACATGTTAATAAGGTTCCAAGGGAACCTTACTCCTTAGGAATCTAGTAGTAGTACATTAGAGATAATGTACATAGCCATAGTATACCTTCTAGAGAAGATGTACCTCTCATACCACCCGTTAACTAGGATCCTCGTGGTCTAGATCTACCAAAGCCTCATCTTCTCTGGCATAAAAAATCCATTGCAAAACCCACGATCAATCCCAAATATAGAAAGAAGTGATGGTTAGTCCTTTAATAGGTATCTTTTAAATCCTATACACATCCTCCAATGTGACAACCATCTCTCATTTTGGGATATGGAATGTGTTGGTCATGTTGTCCCAACGATTAGCCAGGGTCATAAGATAAGCCTGATCTCACATCATTATCAATAGGTGCACTACCTATTTGATGTCGATCACCCTAAATCATACCAAATAATCTCTATCAAGCTCCCCTCATAATTCCATGAATAGAGTAGGATCCCTAGCTTGATCCATAAATTCTAATGCCCAACAACACAAAAATTAATAATGCAATAAAAATCAACAAAAATTACAAAAAAAAATTATCAAAAAAATAAAAGATTTCCCTAATATTAGAAGGTTGTTATGGGCCTCAATAGTTGATAGGCATAGCCATTGGACCCTAGGATGGCCACCTCAATGGTCAAATTTTTTTATTGTTGGAGTTCAAAAATGGTTTTTGGACCCCCTGACGGCCCCCTTCCCACCAAAGGGGAGCTGCCCCTACCTAGGACGGCCACACAATGGCACCTAAATGGGGTACTTTCCCCTTCTAAAAATGCAAAAAATTAATCTACCCTACCCTCCTAAGCTACCCTAATATACTTTCCTAAACTAGGGTGAAGTTCAATGCTCATAGTTTAATGAGGTTCATTATACTTATTATTAGTGAGGTTCCTTTTAATTGCAAAATTTACAAGATAAGGATTGAGATTTCTACCTTACTAGCTTTAGCTCCTCCACTCATTGAAGCCTCTACCTAATCCATCATGGTCCTCTAGCTCAAGTTCGACAACGTTCTATGTCAATATATCTCTCCTTCACCTCACAACTTACTTTTCTCTCACTACCAACTATCACAATGACAATAAAAATTTGGAAAATTGCTTTCATATTTTATAGATTTTGTGACCACCTTGGAGTAGAACGGTCACATTTTGGTGCAATCGTTGTACTTGAGATGACCCCAAAATTTGTAGATCACCACCATTGTACCCTAAGATGGCCTCTAAATGGCAATAAGTACAATCATTTTATCAACATCATGAGCTTTAAAATGGACATCTAAGCACATATAATGGTCCACTTTCATAAAAAATTCCCAAATTAACAAATAAATAAATAAATAAAATCTCAAAAGTGTCACGTACCTAGTCATTTACCCTATACACTTTGTGGTTGCAACAAATTCTTATCCATGCAATCTGATAAGATGAGTAAATTACCGTAAGGCCATTTGAATAAAATTATTCCAGGACTTGAAATATCTTCACTTCAATCTCCAAGAAGGCCTTGCAGCTAGACTTCTCCATGGGAATGAGACATCCATTTCATTCTTCTATGAAATTTCATAAAGTCATCGAACATAGTGATTCTCCTCAATATTTAATCAAGTTGCTATCATCTTGATTTCCTAAGAAAGCCATGTAGATGGAATTCTCCACAAGATAGAGATGTACAATTACTAAGAACTGGTTGAGATCACAACTGTAATAGGACTTTCTCTTTTACATTTGTTATCATATTGCACTCCTCAAACAAGTCATCTTGGTCAAGTGACTCATCACTTTCATCACTTGCCATTTCCTCATTGACTCGTCACTTGAGAGGTTAGTCATAATCAAATAATTCATAATCAAAATCAACAATCAAACACTCAATCATGCAAATTATGTTTATTTAATAATAATTGTTAACAACTATCATAAGCTTCCCTATTTACTGGGGTAAAAAGCAAAAATGATAATCTAAATCTTTTTCAGTATGACTAGCAAAACATGTAGCTTAACAATACTACCTTATTATCTTTAGATTCATCAAAGTTTTACATAAATTAAGTTCACCATTTTTTTGGAGGTAATAATTCAAAGATACAAGCTCTTTCCATGATTGGGGCATCTAAATTTGACTAGATCAATGAACATCAATCAACCTGTAATGTGATGTTAGGTTGTCTATTTTTTCTTAGTGTTGTGCTTTCACACAACACATCTCAAAAAATGACATCTATAGACACCTAAAACATGTCATGATGAGGAGGCTATCCATATGGACACCATTTCATACCATATGACTTATCTTGTACCTTCCCAAGACCTAAAAATGGTTCTAACCACTCAAGCAAGGTAATTTAACCCTATTTAGCTTGGACTATCATACCCAGGAGTGGCTTCCAGTGGTCATTGGACCTTGTGATGGCCCCCAAGCCTAGCCGCTCGACCCTGGGATGGCCTTGCTTGTAATAAACTCAAGCTCCCTAAGTCGAGCCAAGTATGTTATAGAGCCACTTACACTTAATGAATAAGCATATGGAAGCTTTCGAAAGTGATGCTTGGGATACCTAATCCTAACTAAATCTTGATCTTGGCTTCCCTTGCAAGCCAAGAATGCCAATTGGAAAAATCTATAAAAGGTGCCCAAAAACTTGAGAAAAATATAAATGAAATCAAATAGGAATGCAATGAAGTGCTACTAGTTTGAGTAACAGAGAGATCATTCTCTCATAAGCATCAAGGTGCTATCCAAATCCCATCATGAAGATTGCATTCACATCAATGGAGTTCCATTGAGTTTGAAGGTATTTCATCCATTGTGCATCATAATTCATCCTAAATTTGAGATAATTCTTGTGATTTAGCTATGCTTCGAAGAGACAAACCCTTGAACATAAAATTGATATACAAATTGAGTATCACCCTACATCGAGCATGAAGAACAATATTTCTATTCAACGGTCACTGTGCCCCACAACGACCCGCAGACATAGTCTTTGGACCCTCTGATGGCTTACAAAGATATTTTCTATACCCTATGATGGCCTCTTGGTGATATTTTATTTGTTGTCTTTTATTAGTTAGATTAGCTTTAGCAACTTTCAATTTGGTTTCTAACACAATTTAGCATATTTTCATTTAGTTTTGCATGCATTTCTTTACTATTTTATGCATTTTCCTTTCAATGGCTTACTATGAAATGGACCTCATATTGAGAGGTTCCACATGTGCTACTAATGTCTTGTAAGTGCTTTTGTGTGCATATCTTAGGTTTCCATAGGAGCTAATCATCATAAAGATATTTCCATATTTGCATCATCGAGTGGAGATCGTAAATAAAACCTCCATAATGATTTTTGAGAGTGCAAAAACTCTATGGACTACACCTACCCTTATGGGGTTTTCATTTGTAATTTTTTTCAAATTGGTTAATCCCTAAGAGGGATATTTTGTAACCTCTTGTAAAGATAATTTTTAAATATCAATGTGAAGGGCACTACATTTTTTCTATTTCTTTATCATTAAGGTTACTTGATATATCTTGTAAATTTGATTACATATTACATAGTTAGGTGCATGGTTTTTGATACTCTATATGAATAATATAGTTTTTATGAACTCACTGGGAGACCATATGACCCTTTTTGTGTTAGTCTTACAATGGCACTGAGAAGGGGGGGGTGAATCAGTGTAGCTATTTAAATTTCAAATCTACAACTCTTAAAGTTGAAGCAAGGAGAACTTAAAACAGATAAAGCAAATATAACAAGAGAGCATTCCACAACACACAATTTAACGAGGTTCACCAGTTTTGGCTACTCCTCAAAAATAGACTGCTTGGACTCCCATCCAAACATAGCCTTTGCAAAGCACCAACTTTATGTTGGCAATTTTGGGTTTGAGATCCTAGCTTCTCGTCTATGAGTTGTCATTGATGTCAAAAGGAAATGGCATTAATGTTAAGAGGATGTGTTGGCTTCAAAGGTGGAATATTCCAATAGAATATTTTTAAGAGACTCCGGAGAGATTCCGTTGGCAAGAGTTTTTCATTAAAACCAAACCGGTTTTTATTAAAACCAAGTTAAATGGTTTTTATTAAAACCAATGGAGGTTCTCTTTATTATTTATTTAATTATTATTTAAAACCCTTCAAGGTTTTAATTAATTAATTATTTAATTAATTAAGGAAGAAATTATTTTTAATTTATTAAAAATACTTAAAGGTTTTTAAACCTTTTTTTATTCTTAATTTATTAAAAATATTTAAGGGTTTTTAAACCCTTTTTGAAAAGACTTTTGATTAATTTTGAAATGGTCTTTATTTTCGTCGACGTCAAGGTGTCTTTGAAGAGACTATTTATTCTCCAACTCCTAAGGTTGGAAGGCCAATGAATTTGAAATTCCTTGAATGCAATTTGCGGTGTTTGTGCTCTGTATTCGCTGCGATCGAAGGAAGACTTAGAAGCACGTGCGGTTGAAAAGTCTTCGGGAGTTTTTTTTAGGGTGAAGTGGAGGGAAGTTCACTTGTGAACTTCGTAGCCCGCGTGGGCTAGTGGCAGTGAAGGCTGTTGTTGGGCACTGCATTGGCAAAGGTTGTCGTTTTGAGTCTCGCAGGGGTGCTTTGCTAGAGTAACACACGTTTTTATTAAAACGTCTTTATGCCACAAAATTCGGAGTTTCTTGGACAACGATTTATAATGTGTGATTAAATTTTATGAGTTTTGGCTTTTGTGATTAGCATTGAATAAAATCTTAGGAGAAATAAGGGCATATTTCTTTGGATGTATTTTTAAGATTATTCTTTGCTATGCTAAAATTAAAAATGGAGGTATAAGGTGTGAGTCTATGATTGTTGATTTATTGGCATGTTATGGTGGTTGTGTTTAAAGAAGTGGAGCTAAAAGGTGTAATAAATGAAGTTTATATTATTGCTCATTTTTTTTTATTCTAACCCTAACTTGGTTGGAATTTTGAGAGTTGTGTGTGGTGACAGCTTGAAGGTTCAATTATCTTCTACTCCAATAAGGTATGGGCACATTCTTCTTATGATTATGATAGGTGTATGTTTTCTGAAATAAGGTTGGAGTGAAAAGGTATTCTATTAGGTATCCTTTGGCTAGGTGTAAATCCTATTTTCTGGTTTGTTGAAGACTACTTATGCATTGTTATCCTTAAGGAGAGTTTTTGGTGAATGCATAATTTCTGGTTTGAGATAGTGGAAGCTTTGTGCACTAGGGTTTATATTTGTGAGTCTAGCTACTTGCATTGAGTTGGTGGAACCCTTGGTTGGCTATTTTGAGTTTGATGGTTGAGTTGCTTCCATAGAGGTTGTTTGATCAAGTTATTGTTGTACTTGATTCATGATATTGGGCTTACTCCATTGAGTTGATTTGAGCAAGTTATTCTTTGCATTTGGTGATATTGTGTTGGTGGCTGTTTTGTTCAAATATCTTTGGAGGGAAAAGGATTTCTACTTGTTTCCTTTTCTTGTGATGATTGGTTGAATGCTTCAAGGTTGATGTTGAGTTGAATGGTGTTGGTTGACTAAACCTTGTTTGATGAGCATTGTTGTTGAAACCCTAATTGATGGTGAAAATAACATGAGTATCATTGTTATGTGATTCTTTGCATAGTTGGCAATTTTTGGGGTTTCATGTTCTTGAAAGAAAACATTCTATCCTATCCATTTCAGATATTGAGTTGAGTTTTTAGATTTGAGATTTAGATTGAGCTGAGTTGATTTGAGTTGAGTTTTGAGATTGGGATTTGAGTATAGAACATATTGAGTCTCTAAAAATTCTCTTTATGCTTCTATGAGTTTGAAAAATCACATTGGGAATCTAACAATTCACTTTGTGATTTCCTACTAAGAAAGTTTTTCTTGGTGATCTTGCTGAGTTTTTGGACAGGTTCGATGGGGACTTGTGAGCAGTTTTGGACAGGTTTCGGTGGGAACTTGTGAGCAATTTTTGGATAGGTTTCGGTGGGGACTTGTGAGCAGATTTGGATAGGTCCTAGCAGAGGACTTGTGAGCTGAGTTTGATAGTTCTAGCAGAGAACTTGAGGACAGAGGTGCATTGGTTCTATGAGAAGAACCTGAGGACAAATTTGGCAAGTCTTTGAGAAGGCTTGTATGCAGAGGATTGATTTTTTCAAGAGTTGGATAGATCTGACAGATAGAGGAAGACTTGTACTAGATCGACTGACTGTGTTTGGTACAGGTTGCTGAGTTACTGTGGACGTGATCATAAAAGGCAAAGGTCTATTAGGCTAAGCATTAAGGAAAGGAGGTCTTCAGTGGAAAGGAGTTCCACGTGTTGGAAAGAGGTAGAGGCAGTTGATATTCTAAGGGATCATTTCCAGAGAAGAGGGAAAGGTATCTCCTTTGAGCAGAGGCTCATAAATTTTGATTGAGGTAAGGTATATCCTTTGGGCCGAGGCTCATAAACATTGTAATTGGGAAGGATTCCCAAAGAAATTTGAGATAACTTTTAGAGAAAAATTTTGTGGACGTAGCCCAACCATTCTGGGTGAACCATGTTAAAATTGGTGTCACTTTGTGGATGATATTGTGCATTAATTTGATATTGCTTTGGGTATATTGCTTTACTATTTTGAAGTATAAAGGAAAAAGTAAAAAGAGGTCTTATACTGTTCACCCCCCTCTCAGTATAAGCTTGTGTTCTTCAATTGGTATCAGATCCGGTGCCTTCGAAAAGTTTAACAGCTTGAAGGAAAAGCTAGTAAAGAACACAATGGATTATTCATGTATGCAAAACCTATTCTTTATGGGTTAGATTTTGGTCTTTGGAGTGCAAGGATGAAGGTTCATCTAATGGAACTTGGGAATGAATTTTAGGAAGTGATTGAAGATGAGTACACTATTTCTGAACATGGTCCTAATACTAAAGAAGAAAGGCTCCTACATCACATCAATTCAAAAGCAATGAATGCAATCCTAAAAGGCTTATAGAAAGCAGATCTCACCAAAGTGATTCACTGCAAGACAACTAGTGAAATGTGGAAAAAATTGAAGGTGGTTCATACAGGTGATACAAATGTCAGAAAGGCCAAGTTGAGACACTTCAAAGGTATGTTTGAACAAATCAAGATGAATGATGATGAAAATATTAGTGACTACATGCTTCGTATGGATGAGGTTGTTAACTCCATGAAAGACTTAGGTCTTGAGCTTGCTGAAAATGATGTTTGTGATAAGATTTTAAGATCTCTTCCTAATAGATTTAGTGAAAATATTTCTGCTATTAAGGAAGCTAAATATTTGGATAAGTTGAAAAAGGATGAGCTCCATAGTATACTTGCAGCATTTGAGTTGAGAACTCAAGTGAAGGTTGATGTCAAGAAAGAGGCAGCTTTCAAGGCTACCAAGAATTCCAAGGGTAGACAACTTCAAGATAGTGATGAGTCTTCTAGTGATGAAGAGGCATATTACAGCAAGAAATGCAAGTTCTCTAGAAAGCACAAAAGTATGAAAAATATAAGACTTTTCAATTGTGGAAAGTTTGGTCATTATGCTACTGACTGTACCATTCCCAAGAATGAAAGTGATGAAGATAAACAAGATTCTAAGAGCAAGGATTCTAAAAAGCACAAGCATCATAGGAAAAACAAATATGAGCACAACAATCAAGGAAAGAGGTATTCTCACAAGCACAAGAAGAGTTTCTACCTAGACAAAGCAAGTAAGTGTTCTAGTAGTGATAGTGAAAGTTCTTCAAGTGATAATGAAAATGAGATGTTGTTCATATCAGAAAAAGAGGAAGAACCGAAACATAGATTCATTATCATGAAATGTCTTAGATGTGGAAATTTTGGTCACCTTGAGGATGATTGCACAAATAATGATTTGGTTTCTAGTATGTATGAGGATGCTTCAAAAAACTATAAGGAAGATGCATGTATGGTTTTTGAAAAGGGTAGCACCTCTAGTGATAAGAAATCTAAAAAAGGCTTTGATGATTCAAAAAGCAAACAAATAGAGGAAGATATAGAGGAAGGTGAAGTAGATCTTGAAGGCAAACTTATTAGTGCTCTTAGTGCTTTGAAAAAGGAAAGAAAGAAGAATGCTAGACTCAAGGATAATTTAGATGAATGTTGTATGGAGAGAGATGATCTTATAGAAAGTCTTGACTTCTCTATGGCTAAGACACAAGAACTCAAGGAGGAGTTAGATTCTAAGGTTCTTGAGTATAGTGAGTTAGAATAGAAAATGGCTTCTTTGAAAGAGGAAACTAAAGAGTACAAGGATAAGCTTTATAGGTTTCAAGATAGCTCCAAAAAGGTTAAGTCACTCATCAAAGGTCAAAGAAAAACAATAGATAAAATAGGCCTTGGTTTTGTTAAGCCACACAAGGAACAAGTTGGAGAGTCTAGTAAGAGACTCCAAAAGGAAGAGAGTTCTGATGAGGAAAGTAATTTAGAAAAGGAGTCCTTGAATGATAGATGCACAGAAATAGAAAACAAAATTCAGAATGAGAAGAAGAAGTTTTCAGAACCTAAGAGGTCAATTAAAGGAAAGTTTCAAGGCAGATGTTTTGCTTGTCACGAGTTTGGTCACATGGCTTCACATTGCATGGCTCAAGTGAAGGAGGTAAATGACAGTTTCGAAGTGCTAGTTACTTTTAAGGGTATTGCTACTCTTGTCAATAGTTTGGGCACAAGGCAATTTATTGCAAGGCAAATAACGAGAACAAGTTTGGTCAGAACGGGTTTGGCCGAACAGGTTTGGTCAGAACAGGTTTGGTCAGAACAAGTTTGGCCAGAACAGGTTTGGTCATAACTGGTTTGGTCAGAACTGGTGAATTCAAAGATCAGGTTTACCTTAGAGAAACAACATCGTCAAGTGTTTCAAGTGCAACATTCAAGGTCACATAATCAGACAGTGTAGAGCTGAAATTCCAGAATACAGGAACAGGAACAGTGGCATGATCAGGTCCAAGGATCAAGGCATGGAAAAGAACAGGAATGAGAACAATAAAAAGAACAGTGATAGGAACAAGAATATGGACAAATAGTTCAAGAGAAGGTCCGGTAAGGAAGTTATAGACGTTGATGATGATCAGTGCCTAATGGGAGTTTTACTTCCACCCAAAAATTAATCACCTCATCAGGAGGTGGGCGAGGGACTAAGCTAAGAGGCTCATTATTAGTCCCGAGCCCCAAAGGTGACCCTTTGCAATTGATGACAAAGGGGGAGAGATTTGAGTAAGGGGGAGAGCCTCAAGACAGGGGGAGCTATTTATGTTGAGTTTCTGTGTTGTTGAGAAGCATGGTTTGCCATCAATGGCAAAGGAGGAGATTGTTGGCAATTTTGGGTTTGAGATCCTAGCTTCTTGTCTATGAGTTGTCATTGATGTCAAAAGGAAATGGCATTAATGTTAAGAGGATGTGTTGGCTTCAAAGGTGGAAGATTCCAAGAGAATATTTTTAAGAGAATCCGAAGAGATTCCATTGGCAAGAGTTTTTCATTAAAACCAAACCAGTTTTTATTAAAACCAAGTTGGATAGGGTTTTTATTAAAACCAAGTTAAATGGTTTTTATTAAAACCAATGGAGGTTCTCTTTATTATTTATTTAATTATTATTTAAAACCCTTCAAGGTTTTAATTAATTAATTATTTAATTAATTAAGGGAGAAATTATTTTTAATTTATTAAAAATACTTAAAGGTTTTTAAACCTTTTTTTATTCTTAATTTATTAAAATTATTTAAGGGTTTTTAAAACCTTTTTGAAAAGAATTTTGATTAATTTTTAAATGGTATTTATTTCTGTCGACGTCAAGGTGTCTTTGAAGAGACTATTTATTCTCCAACTCCTAAGGTTGGAAGGCCAATGAATTTGAAATTCCTCGAATGCAATTTGCGGTGTTTGTGCTCTGTATTCGTTGCGATCGAAGGAAGACTTAGAAGCACGTGTGGTTGGAAAATCTTCGAGAGTTTTTTTCGAGGGTGAAGTGGAGGGAAGTTCACTTGTGAACTTCGTAGCCCGCATGGGCTAGTGGCAGCGAAGGCTATTGTTGAGTGATGCATTGGCGGAGGACATCGTTTCGAGTCTCGCGGGGGTGCTTTGCTAGAGTAACACACGTTTTTATTAAAACGTCTTTATGCCATGAAATTCAGAGTTTCTTGGACAGCGATTTATAAGGTGTGATTAAATTTTATGAGTTTTGGCTTTTGTGATTAGCATTGAATAAAATATTAGGAGAAATAAGGGCATATTTCTTTGGATGTATTTTTAAGATTATTCTTTGCTATGCTAAAATTAAAAATGGAGGTATAAGGTGTGAGTCTGTGATTGTTGATTTATTGGCATGTTATGGTGGTTGTGTTTAAAGAAGTGGAGCTAAAAGGTGTAATAAAGGAAGTTTATATTATTGCTCATTTCTTTTTATTCTAACACTAAGTTGGTTGGAATTTTGAGAGTTGTGTGTGGTGACAACTTGAAGGTTCAATTATCTTCTACTCCAATAAGGTATGGGCACATTCTTCTTATGAGTATGATTGGTGTATGTTTTCTGAAATAAGGTTGGAGTGAAAAGGTATTCTACTAGGTATCCTTTGGCTAGGTGTAAATCCTATTTTTTGGTTTGTTGAAGACTACTTATGCATTGTTATCCTTAAGGAGAGTTTTTGGTGAATGCATATTTTTTGGTTTGAGATAGTGGAAGCTTTGTGCACTAGGGTTTATATTTGTGAGTCTAGCTACTTGCATTGAGTTGGTGGAACCCTTGGTTGGCTGTTTTGAGTTTGATGGTTGAGTTGCTTCCATAGAGGTTGTTTGATCAAGTTATTGCTTTACTTGATTCATGATATTGGGCTTACTCCATTGAGTTTATTTGAGCAAGTTATTCTTTGCATTTGGTGATATTGTGTTGGTGGCTGTTTTGTTCAAATATCTTTGGAGGGAAAAGGATTTCTACTTGTTTCCTTTTCTTGTGATGATTGGTTGAATGCTTCAAGGTTGATGTTGAGTTGAATGGTGTTGGTTGATTAAGCCTTGTTTGATGAGCATTGTTGTTGAAACCCTAATTGATGGTGAAAAGAACATGAGTATCATTGTTATGTGATTCTTTGCATAGTTGGCAATTGTTGGGGTTTCATGTTCTTGAAAGAAAACATTCTATCCTATCCATTTCAGATATTGAGTTGAGTTTTCAGATTTGAGATTGAGATTGAGATGAGTTGATTTGAGTTGAGTTTTGAGATTGGGATTTGAGTATAGAACATATTGAGTCTCTAACAATTCTCTTTATGCTTCTATGAGTTTGACAAATCACATTGGGTCTCTAACAATTCACTTTGTGATTTCCTACTAAGAAATTTTTTCTTGGTGAGCTTGCTGAGTTTTTGGAAAGGTTCCGGTGGGGACTTGTGAGCAGTTTTGGACAGGTTCCGATGGGAACTTGTGAGCAATTTTTGGACAGGTTTCGGTGGGGACTTGTGAGAAGATTTGGACAGGTCCTAGCAGAGGACTTGTGAGCTGAGTTTGATAGTTCTATCAGAGAACTTGAGGATAGATGTGCATTGGTTCTATGAGAAGAACCTGAGGATATATTTGGCAAGTCTTTGAGAAGGCTTGTATGCAGAGGATTGATTTTTTCAAGAGTTGGATAGATCTGACAGATAGAGGAAGAATTGTACTAGACCGACTGACTGTGTTTGGTATAGGTTGCTGAGCTGTTGTGGACGTGATCATAGAAGGTAAAGGTATCTTAGGCTAAGCATTGAGGACAGGAGGTCTTCGATGGAAAGGAGTTCCACGTGCTAGCAAGAGGTAGAGGCAGTTGATCTTCTGAGGGATCATTTCCAGAGCAGAGGGGAAGGTATCTCCTTTGAGTAGAGGCTCATAAATTTTGATTGGGGGAAGGTATCTCCTTTGGGTCGAGGCTCATAAACATTGTAATTGGGAAGGATTCCCAAAGAACTTTGAGATAAATTTTAGAGAAAAGTTTTGTGGACATAGCCCAGCCATTCTCGATGAACCACATTAAATTTGGTGTCACTTTGTGGATGATATTGTGCATTGCTTTGATATTGCTTTGGGTATATTGATTTACTGTTTTGAAGTATAAAGGAAAAAGTAAAAAGAGGTCTTATACTGTTCACCCCCCTCTTAGTATAAGCTTGTGTTCTTCAATTGGTATCAGAGCTGGTGCCTTAAAAAATTTTAATAGCTTGAAGGAAAAGCTAGTAAAGAACACAATGGATTATTCAAGTGGCAATGCAGCACCTATTCTTGATGGGTCAGATTTTGGTCTTTGGAGTGCAAAGATAAAGGTTCATCTAATGGCACTTGGGAATGAAGTTTGGGAAGTGATTGAAGATGAGTACACTATTCTTGAACATGGTCCTAATACTAAAGAAGAAAGGCTCCTACATCATATCAATTCAAAAGCAATGAATGCAATCTTGAAAGGCTTACAGAAAGCAGATCTCACCAAAGTGATTCACTACAAGACATCTAGTGAAATGTGGAAACAGTTGAAGGTGGTTCATACAGGTGATACAAATGTCAGAAAGGCCAAGTTGAGACACTTCAAAGGTATGTTTGAACAACTCAAGATGAATGATGATGAAAATATTAGTGACTACATGCTTCGTATGGATGAGGTTGTTAACTCCATGAAAGACTTAGGTCTTGAGCTTGCTGAAAATGATGTTTGTGATAATATTTTAAGATCTCTTCCTAATAGATTTAGTGAAAATATTTTTGCTATTGAGGAAGCTAAAGATTTGGATAAGTTGAAAAAGGATGAGCTCCATAGTATACTTGCAACATTTGAGTTGAGAACTCAAGTGAAGGTTGATGTCAAGAAAGAGGCAGCTTTCAAGGCTACCAAGAATTCCAATGGTAAACAACTTCAAGATAGTGATGAGTCTTCTAGTGATGAAAGGAAAGTTCTCTAGAAAGCACAAAAGTATGAAAAATATAAGATTTTTCATTTGTGGAAGGTTTGGTCATTATGCTACTGACTGTACTATTTCCAAGAATGAAAGTGATGAAGATAAACAAGATTCTAAGAGCAAGGATTCTGAAAAGCACGAGCATCACAGGAAAAACAAAGATGAGCACAACAATCAAGGAAAGAGGTATTCTCACAAGCACAAGAAGAGTTTCTACCTAGACAAAGCAAGTAAGTGTTCTAGTAGTGATAGTGAAAGTTCTTCAAGTGATAATGAAAATGAGATGTTGTTCACATCAAAAAAAGAGGAAGAACCGAAACATAGATTCATTATCATGAAATGTCTTAGATGTGGAAATTTTGGTCACCTTGAGGATGATTGCACAAATAATGATTTGGTTTCTAGTATGTATGAGGATGCTTTAGAAAACTATAAGGAATATGCATGTATGGTTTTTGAAAAGGGTAGCACCTCTAGTGATAAGAAATCTGAAAAAGGCTTTGATGATTCAAAAAGCAAACAAATAGAGGAAGATGTAGAGGAAGGTGAAGTAGATCTTGAAGGTGAACTTATTAGTGCTCTTAGTGCTTTGAAAAAGGAAATAAAGAAGAATGCTAGACTCAAGGATAAGTTAGATGAATGTTGTATGGAGAGAGATGATCTTATAGAAAGTCTTGACTTCTCTATGGCTAAGACACAAGAACTCAAGGATGAGTTAGAGTCTAAGGTTCTTGAGTATAGTGAGTTAGAACATAAAATGGCTTCTTTGAAAGAGGAAACTAAAGAGTACAAGGATAAGCTTTACAGGTTTCAAGATAGCTCCAAAAAGGTTAAGTCACTCATCAAAGGTCAAAGAAAGACAACAGATAAAATAGGCCTTGGTTTTGTTAAGCCACACAAGGAACAAGTTGGAGAGTCTAGTAAGAGACTCCAAAAGGAAGAGAGTTCTAATGAGGAAAGTAATTTAGAAAAGGATTCCTTGAATGATAGATGCACAGAAATAGAAAACAAAATTTAGAATGAGAAGAAGTTTTTAGAACCTAAGAGGTCAATTAAAGGAAAGTTTCAAGGCAGATGTTTTGCTTGTCATAGGTTTGGTCACATGGCTTCACATTGCATGGCTCAAGTGAAGGAGGTAAATGATAGTTTCAGAAGTGCTAGTTACTTTCAAGGGTATTGCTACTCTTTTCAACAGTTTGGGCACAAGGTAATTTATTGCAAGGAAAATAACAGGAACAGGTTTGGTCAGAACAAGTTTTGCCAGAACAGGTTTGGTCAGAAAAGGTTTAGTCAGAATAGGTTTGGCCAGAACAGGTTTGGTCAGAATAGGTTTGGTTAGAACTGGTGGATTCAAATATTAGATTTATCTCATAGAAACAACATCGTCAAGTGTTTCAAGTGCAACAATGAAGGTCACATAATCAGACAGTGTAGAGCTGAAATTCAAGAATACAACAATAGGAACAGTGGCATGATCAGGTCCAAGGATCAAGGCATGGAAAAGAACAGGGATGAGAACAAGAACAAGAATAGTGACAGGAATAGGAATATGGACAAAGAGTTCAAGAGAAGGCCCAACAAGGAAGTTATAGACATTGATGATGATCAGTGCCTAATGGGAGTTTTACTCCCACCCAAGAATTAATCACCTCATCAGGAGGTAGGGGAGGGACTAAGCTAAGAGGCTCATTCTTAGTCCCAAGCCCCAAAGGTGACCCTTTGCCATTGATGACAAAGGGGGAGATATTTGAGTAAGGGGGAGATCCTCAAGACAGGGGGAGTTGTTTATGTTGAGTTTCTGTGTTGTTGAGAAGCATGGTTTGCCATCAATGACAAAGGAGGAGATTGTTGGCAATTTTGGGTTTGAGATCCTAGCTTCTTGTCTATGAGTTGTCATTGATGTCAAAAGGAAATGGCATTAATGTTAAGAGGATGTGTTGGCTTCAAAGGTGGAAGATTCCAAGAGAATTTTTTAAGAGAATCCGGAGAGATTCCATTGGCAAGAGTTTTTCATTAAAACCAAACCGGTTTTTATTAAAACCAAGTTGGATAGGGTTTTTATTAAAACCAAGTTAAATGGTTTTTATTAAAACCAATGGAGGTTCTCTTTATTATTTATTTAATTATTATTTAAAACCCTTCAAGGTTTTAATTAATTAATTATTTAATTAATTAAGGGAGAAATTATTTTTAATTTATTAAAAATACTTAAAGGTTTTTAAACCTTTTTTTATTCTTAATTTATTAAAATTATTTAAGGGTTTTTAAACCCTTTTTGAAAAGACTTTTGATTAATTTTGAAATGGTCTTTATTTCCACCGACGTCAAGGTGTCTTCGAAGAGACTATTTATTCTCCAACTCCTAAGGTTGGAAGGCCAATGAATTTGAAATTCCCCGAATGCAATTTACGGTGTTTGTGCTTTGTATTCGTTGCGATCGAAGGAAGACTTAGAAGCACGTGCGGTTGAAAAGTCTTCGAGAGTTTTTTTCAAGGGTGAAGTGGAGGGAAGTTAACTTGTGAACTTCGTAGCCCACATGGGCTAGTGGCAGCGAAGGCTATTGTTGGGCGCTGCATTGGCGGAGGTCACCATTTCGAGTCTCGTGGGGGTGCTTTGCTAGAGTAACACACATTTTTATTAAAACGTCTTTATGCCATGAAATTCGAAGTTTCTTGGACAGAAATTTATAAGGTGTGATTAAATTTTATGAGTTTTGGCTTTTGGGATTAGCATTGAATAAAAGCTTAGGAGAAATAAGGGCATATTTCTTTGGATGTATTTTTAAGATTATTCTTTGCTATGCTAAAATTAAAAATGGAGGTATAAGGTGTGAGTCTGTGATTGTTGATTTATTGGCATGTTATGGTGGTTGTGTTTAAAGAAGTGGAGCTAAAAGGTGTAATAAAGGAAGTTTATATTATTGCTCATTTCTTTTTATTCTAACCCTAACTTGGTTGGAAGTTTGAGAGTTGTGTGTGGTGATAGCTTGAAGGTTCAATTATCTTCTACTCCAATAAGGTATGGGCACATTCTTCTTATGAGTATGATTGGTGTATGTTTTCTGAAATAAGGTTGGAGTGAAAAGGTATTCTACTAGGTATCCTTTGGCTAGGTGTAAATCCTATTTTCTGGTTTGTTGAAGACTACTTATGCATTGTTATCCTTAAGGAGAGTTTTTGGTGAATGCATAATTTCTGGTTTGGGATAGTGGAAGCTTTGTGCACTAGGGTTTATATTTGTGAGTCTAGCTACTTGCATTGAGTTGGTGGAACCCTTGGTTGGCTGTTTTGAGTTTGATGGTTGAGTTACTTCCATAGAGGTTCTTTGATCAAGTTATTGCTTTACTTGATTCATGATATTGGGCTTACTCCATTGAGTTGATTTGAGCAAGTTATTCTTTGCATTTGGTGATATTGTGTTGGTGGATTTTTTGTTCAAATATATTTGGAGGGAAAAGGATTTCTACTTGTTTCCTTTTCTTGTGATGATTGGTTGAATGCTTCAAGGTTGATGTTGAGTTGAATGGTGTTGGTTGACTAAACCTTGTTTGATGAGCATTGTTGTTGAAACACTAATTGATGGTGAAAATAACATGAGTATCATTGTTATGTGATTCTTTGCATAGTTGGCAATTGTTGGGGTTTCATGTTCTTGAAAGAAAACATTCTATCCTATCCATTTCAGATATTGAGTTGAGTTTTCAGATTTGAGATTGAGATTGAGCTGAGTTGATTTGAGTTGAGTTTTGAGATTGGGATTTGAGTATAGAACATATTGAGTCTCTAAAAATTCTCTTTATGCTTCTATGAGTTTGAAAAATCACATTGGGTCTCTAACAATTCACTTTGTGATTTCCTACTAAGAAAGTTTTTCTTGGTGAGCTTGCTGAGTTTTTGGATAGGTTTTGATGGGGACTTGTGAGCATTTTTGGACAGGTTTCGGTGGGGACTTGTGAGCAGTTTTTGGACAGGTTTCGGTGGGGACTTGTGAGCAGATTTGGACAGGTCCTAGCAGAGGACTTGTGAGCTGAGTTTGATAGTTCTAGCAGAGAACTTGAGGACATAGGTGCATTGGTTCTATGAGAAGAACCTGAGGAAAAATTTGGCAAGTCTTTGAGAAAGCTTGTATGCAGAGGATTGATTTGTTCAAGAGTTGGACAGATCTGACAGATAGAGGAAGAATTGTACTAGACCAATTGACTATGTTTGGTATAGGTTGCTGAGTTGATGTGGACGTGATCATAGAAGGCAGAGGTCTCTTAGGCTAAGCATTGAGGACAGGAGGTCTTCGATGGAAAGGAGTTCCACGTGCTGGAAAGAGGTAGAGGCAGTTGATATTTTGAGGGATCATTTCTAGAGCAGAGGGGAAGGTATCTCCTTTGAGCAGAGGCTCATAAATTATGATTGGGGGAAGGTATCTCCTTTGGGTCGAGGCTCATAAACATTGTAATTGGGAAGGATTCCCAAAGAACTTTGAGATAACTTTTAGAGAAAAGTTTTGTGGATGTAGCCTAGCCATTCTGGGTGAACCAAATTAAAATTGGTGTCACTTTTTAGATGATATTGTGCATTACTTTGATATTGCTTTGGGTATATTGCTTTACTATTTTGAAGTATAAAGGAAAAAGTAAAAAGAGGTCTTATACTATTCACCCCCCTCTCAGTATAAGCTTGTGTTCTTCAATTGGTATCGAGTCCAGTGCCTTCGAAAAGTTTAATAGCTTGAAGGAAAATCTAGTAAAGAACACAATGGATTATTCAAGTGGCAATGCATCACCTATTCTTGATGGGTCATATTTTGGTCTTTGGAGTGCAAGGATGAAGGTTCATCTAATGGCACTTGGGAATGAAGTTTGGGAAGTGATTGAAGATGAGTACACTATTCCTGAACATGGTCCTAATACTAAAGAAGAAAGGCTCCTACATCACAAGCAATTCAAAAGCAATGAATGCAATCCTGAAAGGCTTACAGAAAGCAGATCTCACCAATGTGATTCACTGCAAGACAGATAGTGAAATGTGGAAACAGTTGAAGGTGGTTCATACAGGTGATACAAATGTTAGAAAGGCCAAGTTGAGACACTTCAAAGGTATGTTTGAACAACTCAAGATGAATTATGATGAAAATATTAGTGACTACATGCTTCCTATGGATGAGGTTGTTAACTCCATGAAAAATTTAGGTCTTGAGCTTGCTGAAAATGATGTTTGTGATAAGATTTTAAGATCTCTTCCTAATATATTTAGTGAAAATATTTCTGCTATTGAGGAAGCTAAAGATTTGGATAAGTTGAAAAATGATGAGCTCCATAGTATACTTGCAGCATTTGAGTTGAGAACTCAAGTGAAGGTTGATGTCAAGAAAGAGGCGTCTTTCAAGGCTACCAAGAATTCCAAGGGTAAACAACTTCAAGATAGTGATGAGTCTTCTAGTGATGAAGAGGCATATTACAAGCAAGAAAGGCAAGTTCTCTAGAAAGCACAAAAGTATGAAAAATATAATATTTTTCAATTGTGGAAAGTTTGGTCATTATGCTACTGATCTGTACTGTTCCCAAGAATGAAAGTGATGAAGATAAACAGGATTCTAAGAGCAAGGATTCTGAAAAGCACAAGCATCACAGGAAAAACAAAGATGAGCACAACAATCAAGGAAAGAGGTATTCTCACAAGCACAAGAAGAGTTTCTACCTAGACAAAGCAAGTAAGTGTTCTAGTAGTGATAGTGAAAGTTCTTCAAGTGATAATGAAAATGAGATGTTGTTCATATCGAAAAAGAGGAAGAACCAAAACATAGATTCATTATCATGAAATGTCTTAGATGTGGAAATTTTGGTCACCTTGAGGATGATTGCACAAATAATGATTTGGTTTCTAGTATGTATGAGGATGCTTCAGAAAACTATAAGGAAGATGCATGTATGGTTTTTGAAAAGGGTAGCACCTCTAGTGATAAGAAATCTGAAAAAGGCTTTGATGATTCAAAAAGCAAACAATTAGAGGAAGATGTAGAGGAAGGTGAAGTAGATCTTGAAGGTGAACTTATTAGTGCTCTTAGTGCTTTGAAAAAGGAAATAAATAAGAATGCTAGACTCAAGGATAAGTTAGATGAATTTTGTATGGAGAGAGATGATCTTATAGAAAGTCTTGACTTCTCTATGGCTAAGACACAAGAACTCAAGGATGAGTTAGAGTCTAAGGTTCTTGAGTATAGTGAGTTAGAACAGTAAAATGGCTTCTTTGAAAGAGGAAACTAAAGAGTACAAGGATAATATTTATAGGTTTCAAGATAGCTCCAAAAAGGTTAAGTCACTCATCAAAGGTCAAAGAAAGACAACAGATAAAATAGGCCTTGGTTTTGTTAAGCCACACAAGGAACAAGTTGGAGAGTCTAGTAAGAGACTCCAAAAGGAAGAGAGTTCTAATGAGGAAAGTATTTCAAAAAAGGAGTCCTTGAATGATAGATGCACAAAAACAGAAAATAGAATTCAGAATAAGAAGAAGTTTTCGGAACCTAAGAGGTCAATTAAAGGAAAGTTTCAAGGCGAGATGTTTTGCTTGTCACGAGGTTTGGTCACATGGCTTCACATTGCATGGCTCAAGTGAAGGAGGTAAATGATAGTTTCAGAAGTGCTAGTTACTTTCAATAGTATTGCTACTCTTGTCAACAGTTTGGGCACAAGGCAGTTTATTGCAAGGCAAATAACAGGAACAAGTTTGGTCAGAACAGGTTTGGCCAGAATAGGTTTGGTTAGAACAGTGTTGGTCAGAATAGGTTTGGCCAGAACAGGTTTGGTCAAAATAGGATTGGTCAGAACTGGTGGATTCAAAGATCAGGTTTACCTCATAGAAACAACATCATCAAGTGTTTCAAGTGCAACAATGAAGGTCACATAATCAGACAGTGTAGAGCTGAAATTATAGAATACAAGAACAGGAACAGTGGCATGATCAGGTCCAAGGATCAAGGCATGGAAAAGAACAGGGATGAGAACAAGAACAAGAACAATTACAGGAACAAGAATATGGACAAAGAGTTCAAGAGAAGTCCCGGCAAGGAAGTTATAGATGTTGATGATGATCAGTGCCTAATGGGAGTTTTACTCCCACCCAAGAATTAATCACCTCATCAGGAGGTGGGGGAGGGACTAAGCTAAGAGGCTCATTCTTAGTCTCGAGCATTGATGACAAAGGGGGAGATATTTGAGTAAGGGGGAGGTCCTCAAGACAGGGGGAGCTGTTTATGTTGAGTTTCTATGTTGTTGAGAAGCATGGTTTGCCATCAATGACAAAGGAGGAGATTGTTGGCAATTTTGGGTTTGAGATCCTAGCTTCTTGTCTATGAGTTGTCATTGATGTCAAAATGAAATGGCATTAATGTTAAGAGGATGTGTTGGCTTCAAAGGTGGAAAATTCCAAGAGAATATTTTTAAGAGAATCCGGAGAGATTCCATTGGCAAGGGTTTTTCATTAAAACCAAACCGATTTTTATTAAAACCAAGTTGGATAGGGTTTTTATTAAAACCAAGTTAAATGGTTTTTATTAAAACCAATGGAGGTTCTATTTATTATTTATTTAATTATTATTTAAAACCCTTCAAGGTTTTAATTAATTATTTATTTAATTAATTAAGGGAGAAATTATTTTTAATTTATTAAAAATACTTAAAGGTTTTTAAACCTTTTTTTATTCCTAATTTATTAAAATTATTTAAGGGTTTTTAAACCCTTTTTGAGAAGACTTTTGATTAATTTTGAAATGGTCTTTATTTTCACCGACATCAAGGTGTCTTCGAAGAGACTATTTATTCTCCAACTCCTAAGGTTGGAAGGCCAATGAATTTGAAATTCCTCGAATGCAATTTGTAGTGTTTGTGCTCTGTATTCGCTACGATCGAAGGAAGACTTAGAAGCACGTGCGGTTGAAAAGTCTTTGGGAGTTTTTTTTTTAGGGTGAAGTGGAGGGAAGTTCACTTGTGAACTTCGTAGCCCGTGTGGGCTAGTGGCAGTGAAGCCTGCTGTTGGGCGCTGCATTGGCGGAGGTCACCATTTCGAGTCTCGTGGGGGTGCTTTGCTATAGTAACACACGTTTTTATTAAAATGTCTTTATGCCATGAAATTCGGAGTTTCTTGGACAGTGATTTATAAGGTGAGATTAAATTTTATAAGTTTTTGCTTTTGTGATTAGCATTGAATAAAATATTAGGAGAAATAAGGGCATGTTTATTTGGATGTATTTTTAAGATTATTATTTGCTATGCTAAAATTAAAAATGGAGGTATAAGGTGTGATTCTGTGATTGTTGATTTATTGTCATGTTATGGTGGTTGTGTTTAAAGAAGTGGAGCTAAAAGGTGTAATAAAGGAAGTTTATATTATTGCTCATTTCTTTTTATTCTAACCCTAACTTGGTTGGAAGTTTGAGAGTTGTGTGTGGTGACAACATGAAGGTTCAATTATCTTCTACTCCAATAAGGTATGGGCACATTCTTCTTATGAGTATGATTGGTGTATGTTTTCTGAAATAAGGTTGGAGTGAAAAGGTATTCTATTAGGTATCCTTTGGCTAGGTGTAAATCCTATTTTTTGGTTTGTTGAAGACTACTTATGCATTGTTATCCTTAAGGAGAGTTTTTGGTGAATGCATAATTTCTGGTTTGAGATAGTGGAAGCTTTGTGCACTAGGGTTTATATTTGTGAGTCTAGCTACTTGCATTGTGTTGGTGGAACCCTTGGTTGGCTATTTTGAGTTTGATGGTTGAGTTGCTTCCATAGAGGTTGTTTGATCAAGTTATTGCTTTACTTGATTCATGATATTGGGCTTACTCCATTGAGTTGATTTGAGCAAGTTATTCTTTGCATTTGGTGATATTGTGTTGGTGGTTGTTTTGTTCAAATATCTTTGGAGGGAAAAGGATTTCTACTTGTTTCCTTTTCTTGTGATGATTGGTTGAATGCTTCAAGGTTGATGTTGAGTTGAATGGTGTTGGTTGACTAAACCTTGTTTGATGAGCATTGTTGTTGAAACCCTAATTGATGGTGAAAATAACATGAGTATCATTGTTATGTGATTCTTTGCATAGTTGGCAATTTTTGGGGTTTCATGTTCTTGAAATAAAACATTCTATCCTATCCATTTCAGATATTGAGTTGAGTTTTCAGATTTGAGATTTAGATTGAGCTGAGTTGATTTGAGTTGAGTTTTGAGATTGGGATTTGAGTATAGAACATATTGAGTCTCTAAAAATTCTCTTTATGCTTCTATGAGTTTGACAAATCACATTGGGTCTCTAACAATTCACTTTGTGATCTTACTAAGAAAGTTTTTCTTGGTGAGCTTGCTGAGTTTTTGGACAGGTTCTGATGGGGACTTGTGAGCAGTTTTGGACAGGTTCCAGTGGGAACTTGTGAGTAGTTTTTGGATAGGTTTCAATGGGGACTTGTGAGCAGATTTGGATAGGTCCTAGCAGAGGACTTGTGAGTTGAGTTTGATAGTTCTAGCAGAGAACTTGAGGATAGATGTGCATTGGTTCTATGAGAAGAACCTGAGGATAGATTTGGAAAGTCTTTGAGAAAGCTTGTATGTAGAGGATTGATTTGTTCAAGAGTTGGACAGATCTGACAGATATAGAAAGACTTGTATTAGACCAATTGACTATGTTTGGTATAGGTTGCTGAGCTGATGTGGACGTGATCATAGAAGGCAGAGGTCTCTTAGGCTAAGCATTGAGGACAGGAGGTCTTCGGTGGAAAGGAGTTCCACGTGCTGGCAAGAGGTAGAGGCAGTTGATCTTTTGAGGGATCATTTCCAGAGTAGAGGGGAAGGTATCTCCTTTGAGTAGAGGCTCATAAATTATGATTGGGGGAAGGTATCTCCTTTAGGCCAAGGCTCATAAACATTGTAATTGGGAAGGATTCCCAAAGAACTTTGAGATAAATTTTAGAGAAAAATTTTGTGGACATAGCCCAACCATTCTCGATGAACCACGTTAAAATTGGTGTCACTTTGTGGATGATATTGTGCATTGCTTTGATATTGCTTTGTGTATATTGCTTTACTATTTTGAAGTATAAAGGAAAAAGTAAAAGGAGGTCTTATATTTTTCACCCCCCCTCTCAGTATAAGCTTGTGTTCTTCACTTTACAAATAGTTTACCAACACACACTGTAAGGAGCACCAACCCCTAATTTATCTGCACCAACAGAAAGGAGCACCAACCCCTGATTTACCAGCACCAACTGGAAGGAGCACCAACCCCTGATTCCAAGCACCAACTTGGATTTCTATTTTGAATCTTAGATTGACATAAATATGCCTTCACTTTTACAAGACCCTCATTGGTCTATTGCTCATCCAACCTCTCTTTCAATTTAGGAAACACATATTCCTTCTGCGCACTTACAGCTACACTCTCTCAGTCGCTCTTTCTCAGCTGCTCTCTCTCAGCTCTACTATTCTCTCTTACAACCCTCTCTTCTATATCTTTTTTAGCACACTTATATCTCTATTATAGCCCTCTTCTGTATATTTCAGCACTATACCCTCTTTCTTTTCACAGCTCCTTTTTCCTTTTATTTGGCAATACACAACACTCATTCCTCGTGCAGAGCTCAACCCTAACCCTAACTTCTTGTACATGAAAACATTCTTTCGGCTCTACTTACTATGCTTTTGATAGCATTAAATGCTTACTTACGGCTCTGATAGCATTATCTACCCACTTTATGGCTCTGACAGCCTTTTTTGCGCTTTGACAGTATATCCACTGTTCTGACAGATTTATCTTCTCATTTACGGCTCTGACCGTCTTATCTGCTCATTTACGGCTCTGACAGCCTTTTTTGTTCTCTTACAGCTCTGACAGTATTCTTCCAGCTTTGTAATAGCCCACAACACTATCCCTCTATAGAGCAGCACTCTTTCCTACTGAGCAACAACAATTTCTTCTTACTTCATTTTATATTTATGAGATAGCACTTTTTCTTTATTGACAGCACTCTCTATTAGTGGTTCACTATTTTCTCGCTCATTTGGCGTGCCCTATTTTTGCACATGCTTTCCCAACTCATATAGCACTTACTTTCCATGCACTGTTACTACACATGCTTTCTGTGCTCATCCCACAACACTGCGGACCCACTACTGTATACATATTATAATAATATTTTCTATTTGTTAATTCTTGGTCTTCGTTAGATTCTATCCGCCACTGTAGTTTCTGTCTACCTGTTACTCTGTAGCATTTCTGTAACCACCGCACTCTTTTTCACATTTCTTATTATAGCTTACATGATCTCACTGTAACTCCACCTGTAACAGTTCTTATTTTGCTACAACTTATTCTACAACTATCCCTGTGTATGCTTCTCGACTTTTACCCACGAAACTATGACATATCGTGATATCGCGACATTTCTGCCCCTTTGAATTTTTCTTGGCAGTTGACCATGAAAACATAACATGTCGCGATATCGCGACACTTTCGCCTCCTTGTTTCATAGTTCAGCTTGCATCCGTGAAAACACAACATGTCGCGATATCACGACACTTTTCACCTCCATACACTCTTCTTGGCTTGCACCAGTGAAAACATAACATGTCATGAAATCGTGACACTTTTGCTGCCTTGAGCTCTTCTCTGTCTCTTGCCCGCAAAAATAGAACATGTCATGAAATCGTGACACTTTCGCTTCCTTGCACTCTTCTCTGCTTGCACTAGCGAAAACATGACATGTCACGAAATCGTGACACCTTTCACTTCCGTACACTCTTCTCTGCAAGCACTAGCGAAAACATGACATGTCACAAAATCGTGACATCTTTCACTTTCGTACACTCTTCTCTGCAAGCACTAGCGAAAACATGACATGTCACAAAATCGTGACACTTTTTTCTTCCTTGCACTCTTCTCGGCATGCAATGGAACATGTTGCGAAATCATGACACTTTCACTGCCTTGTGCTTTTCTCTGCTTGCACCCGCAAAAATGGAACATGTCACGAAATCGTGACACTTTCGCTGCCTTGTGCCTTTCTCTTCTTGCACCCACAAAAATAGAACATGTCGCAAAATCGTGACACATTTGCCTTTGTACACTCTCTCTCCTCTTTGGGTTGCAAAAACCTAACATGTCACAAAATTGTGACACTTTTCCTCCTTGGTGCTTTCTCCTTGAACCTATCGTGAAATCGTGACACTTTTTTTTCCGTACAATCCTTCTTGCAAATTATTGCGAAATCGTGACACATTTTTGCCTTAGCGCTTTTCTTCCCTTCGGGTCATGAAAACCTGACATGTCATGATATCACGACATATTTTCTCCTTAGCACTTCCTCTTGCAAATTGTCATGAAATCGTGACACTTTTCCTTGCAAGCTCTTTCTCTCAAACATGTCATGAAATCGTGACACATTTTTGTCTGTACTGCCTCTCTTGCAGATTGTCGCGAAATCATGACACTTTTCTTTGCGAGCTCCTTCTCTCAAACATGTCATGAAATCGTGACACATTTTCGTCTATACTGCCTCTCTTACAGATTGTCGCAAAATCGTGACACTTTTCTTTGCAAGCTCCTTCTCCCCGAACATGTCACGAAATCGCGACAGTTTTCTTTGCTTGCGCCTTCTCTCCAAACATGTCATGAAATCGCGATAGTTTTCTTTGCCTGTGCCTTCTCTCCAAACATGTCACGAAATCGTGATAGTTTTCTTTGCCTGTGCCTCTTCTTCAAACATGTCATGAAATCGTGATAGTTTTTCCTGCATGCGCTTCTTCTTCAAACATGTCATGAAATCATGATAGTTTTCTTACTTGGCTTCTTTGCTTCCAACATGTCGCGAAATCGTGACAATTTTTCTACTTGCCTTCTTTGCTTCCAACATGTCATGAAATCATGATAGTTTTTCTACTTGCCTTCTTTGCTTCCAACATGTCGCAAAATCGCGACAGTTTTTCTACTTGGCTTCTTTGCTTCCAACATGTCACGAAATCGTGATAGTTTTTCTTGTGCTTTCTCTCTCTTCCAACATGTCACGAAATCATGATAGTTTTTATTGCACTTTCTCTCTCCTCAAACATGTCACGATATCACGATAGTTTTTCTTGTGCTTTCTCTCTCCTCAAACATGTCACGATATTGTGATAAAAACATGTCGCGATATCGCGACAGTTTTCTTACTTGTCTTTTTCTTTGATCCTTTGAATCTGGGCCACTTCTGTCTTCTTGGAAATTCATTGTACATGCTCTGACTGCTCTGAACTCTTGTTCACTTCATCAACCGATCTATCTAATGACCTCTACACTCCTGTCCATTGCATCAACCGATCCTCTGTCTGTGTTGACAACAATGACAATACTTTGGCTGCACCTTGCTCATCAATGAACTCCTATCCATTACACTTTGGCTGCACCTTGCTCATCAATGAACTCCTGTCCATTGCATCAACTGATCAACCTGACTGTGTTGACAACAATGACAATACTTTGGTTGCACCTTGCTCATCAATCTCCCCCTTTGGAATTGTTGGCAACACACGTAATTGTGTGCAATTACCTGTAATTCTTCTCCCCCTTTGACAATAATACCAAAGGGCGGTTGCAAAACTCCCCCTGAGTCCATGCACAACATTCTCGGGCAAAAATTATTACAGTTAGCAAAAAGCATAAACATGAGCAATATGATAAACAGATGCATAAATGCTCCCCCTGAGAATTTGATCCCGATGGCTAGTCAATTCTTAGTCTATTCTTGGGAATATGTGACCACTTCATTTCACTATTTGACAACATCATGATAAGCATAATAGGCATCAACAATATCAATAATGTGAGTAGCAACAATAACCAGTGAATGACATCATCACTGTCAACTTCACCAATATAATATGTGTAAGAACATGGCTGGACTACTGTCTTCTGAGTACCAACCCTCTGTTGCTCTGCAATCTCAAACTTGTCCACTATTAGTGAAGGCATACAATGATTGTATATATCCAACTGTTTGTTCTGCAATGCTGGCAGCATCTACAATGCATCTTGGATATTCTCAACAAGCTTGAACCTAATGTCAGCTGTTTGTCTCTCTCTTCAGTGAGAATCCAACAGGCTACCTCAATCCACTTTCAACTCTATGTAAGCATCAAATACTATACTGTAGCACAACCAAATTCCTTTTTATATTTACAACCTGATCTATGTTTTCTACAGTCACCGTAGGTCACACCTTACTTTCAACTGTGCAAATCAGGAGAAGACATTTTGTCAAACACTTTATGGCCAACCATAGTGCACCTTACTCAACCTCATACTTCTTAACCTCGGATTGGCATTTTATCAACAGTTGAAATGAAACTGTCTGTGAATTAAATATATTCACCAAGGCGTCATGAAAGATCTAACAATATTCACATCAAAGTGTAGAACAAATACATGCTGCTTTTATCAAAACACAAATACGTAGCTAGGGCATGCACGCATTCTTTCATTAAACCAAAAAATATGAACTGTTATGATCCGTAATTTTGAACAGTGGCAGAAGAATCATCAATAGTACAACAATGACATATATCAATACTACCAATGGTGACAACTCTCAATTTAATCACAACCCTTCATGGCACTTCCACAGTCCACTACATAAACCGAAAAAAAACTTTGACAACTATACAACAATTTCCTGACTGCTGGTCTTTCATCCTCAGATACCCAGACAAATACATAGGAGCATTAAAATAAAACTTTAATATTGCTCCCCCTGAGGATGTGCCACCTGGAGTTGCTTAGAGCAATGGCGGAGTAGCCTCCTTCAGTCCAAGGAGACACGATTTCCTTTCTTCTACCTTTCTCCAGACTTTCTTGAACTTGGGCTTGAGTTTTTCAATTACTTCCCTATTTTGCCCCTGTTCGTGAACTTGAACATTTCTCTTGTGGGGTTGTCTCTTGTGCATTCTTGATGGATGATTATTTTCTTTTCTTTTATGCACATGATATGTTCCCTGTCTGTGTTGCCCTCTTTGTGTCTGATGAAATCTAGGGTTTTGCCTTAGATTAGATACAGAAGTGCTTGGACAGAACCTTGCTATGTGCCCTTGACCATTACATTTAAAACATTGCACATGTTTTATTCCCTGTCTGCATTGCATTCTGTGTGTATGATGAAATCTATGGTCTTGCCTTAGATTGGATACAGAAGTGCTTGGACAAAACCTTGCTATGTGCCCATGGCCATTACATTTAAAACATTGCACAGGGTGTTCACTCAGGAAAGCAGATGTGTTTTTATCAACATAACTTTTTGATCTATTGTTCAGTCCACAATAAATTGCCTTGTGACCATAGCAGTTGCATTTAGAACAATAGCCATTAAAAGCATTATTATTAAAAGAGTGAGAGTGAGAGAACCTCTTTTGTTGTGGTTGCTTTGTTGTAGATCTTCTTTGATATTTTCTTCCTTTTGAAGATTCAACTTCAGAATTTTCTTGCTTCGATCCTTCAGCAGTGGACTTCTTCTTTTCTGTACTTTTGGAAGATGACGGTTGTTCAGCTTCATATCCAAGACCAGACTTATCCGTGGAGCTTCTTTGTTGCTTTCTCATTTTATCTAGTAATTCAGTGCTCTTCTCATATTTGAGATTTATGTTGGCCTCTTCTAGTTGTTTCTTCAATGAAACAATCTCTTCTTCTTGTTGGCAACAAACAGTCTCTTTCTCATTGATTTGAGACCTGAGAATATCTTCAATCCTTTTGTATTGTTCTACTTGCAGCTTTAGATCAACAATAACTTTGTTAGATTCCTCTTCACTTGTGCTTGCATACATCATCCTCATCATCCAGGTGTGTCTTCAAGGCTTCTTCTGATTTCTTGGCCTTTTGAACTTGTAGGAAGAGATCTTCAATCTCATCCCCATATTCTTCTAACTTCTTGGACATTCTTTTGTTCTTTTTCTTTTCTATACTCAACTCTTCAAGTGCGGAGATCAACTCACCTTCTAAATCTACTTCAATCTCAAGATTTTCATCACAAACTTTAGGATTCACTTCTTCTACCTTTTCTGGTTCAATTTTCTCTTCTACAAAAACTAAAACTGATTGGGATGCCTTTTTGAAGGAGGATCTATTCTTTTTAGCCATTGTGTACTAATCCAAGATCAACCCTGACTGATTTAGCCAAAACTGGGAACTTGGCTCTGATACCAATTGTTAGTCTTACAATGGCACTGAGAGGGGGGGGTGAATCAGTGTAGCTATTTAAATTCAAATCTACAACTCTTAAAGCTGAAGCAAGGAGAACTTAAAATAGATAAAGCAAATATAACAAGAGAGCATTCCACAACACATGATTTAACGAGGTTCACCAGTTTTGGCTACTCCTCAAAAATAGACTGCTTGGACTCCCATCCAAATCTAGCCTTTGCAAAGCACCAACTTTACAAACAGTTTACCAGCACACACTGGAAGGAGCACCAACCCCTAATTTATCTGCACCAACAGAAAGGAGCACCAACCCCTGATTTACCAACACCAACTGGAAGGAGCACCAACCCCTGATTCCAAGCACCAACTTGGATTTCTATTTTGAATCTTAGATTGACATAAATATGCCTTCACTTTTACAAGACCCTCACTGGTCTATTGCTCATCCAACCTCTCTTTCAATTCAAGAAACACATATTCCTTCTGCACACTTACAACTGCACTCTCTCAGTTGCTCTTTCTCAGCTGCTCTCTCTTAGCTCTACTATTCTCTATTACAGCCCTCTCTTTTGTATATTTTTCAACACACTTCTATCTCTATTATAGCCCACTTTTGTATATTTCAGCATTATACCCTATATTCTTTTCACAGCTTCTTTTTCCTTTTATTCGGCAATACACAACACTCATGCCTCGTGTAGAGCTCAACCCTAACCCTAACTTCTTGTACATGAAAACATTCTTTCGGCTCTACTTACTACACTTTTGATAGCCTTAAATGCTTACTTACGGCTCTGACAACCTTATCTGCCCACTTTACGGCTTTGATAGCCTTTTCTATGCTCTGACAGTATATCCGCCATTCTAATAGATTTATCTTCTCATTTATAGCTCTGACCGTCTTATCTGCTCATTTACGGCTCTGACAGCCTTTTTTGTTCTCTTACAGCTTTGACAGTATTCTTCTAGCTTTGTAATAGCCCACAGCACTATCCCTCTATACAACAACACTCTTTCCTACTGAGCAACAACAATTTCTTCTTACTTCATTTTCTATTTATGAGACAACACTTTTTCTTTATTGACAACACTCTCTATTAGCGGTTCACTATTTTCTTGCTCATTTGGCGTGCCCTATTTCTGCACATGCTTTCCCAGCTCATATAGCACTTACTTTCCATGCACTGTTACTGCACATGCTTTCTGTGCTCATCCCACAGCACTGCGGACCCACTACTATATACATATTATAATAATATTTTCTATTTGTTAATTCCTGGTCTTCATCAGATTCTGTCCGCCATTGTAGTTTCTGTCTGCCTGTTACTCTGTAGCATTTCTATAACCACCGCACTCTTTTTCACATTTATTATTATAGCTTACATGATCTCACTATAACTCCACCTGTAACAGTTCTTATTTTGCTGCATGAACTTATTCTGCAACTGTCCCTGTGTATGCTTCTCGGCTTTTACCCATGAAACTATGACATATCATGATATCGTGACATTTCTGCCCCTTTGACTTTTTCTTGGCAGTTGACCACGAAAACATAACATGTCATGATATCACGACACTTTCACCTCCTTGTTTCATAGTTCAGCTTGCATCCATGAAAACACAACATGTCACGATATCGTGACACTTTTCACCTTTATACACTCTTCTTGGCTTGCACCAATGAAAACATAACAAGTCACAAAATCGTGAAACTTTTGCTGCCTTGAGCTCTTCTCTGTTTCTTGCCTGCAAAAATGGAACATGTCACGAAATCGTGACACTTTCACTGCCTTGAGCTCTTCTTAGTCTCTTGCCCATGAAAACGATAACATGTCGCGAAATCGTGACACTTTCGCTTCCTTGCACTCTTCTCTGCTTGCACTAGCAAAAACATGACATGTCATGAAATCGTGACACCTTTCACTTCCGTACACTCTTCTCTGCAAGCACTAGCGAAAACATGACATGTCACGAAATCGTGACACTTTTTGCTTCCTTGCACTCTTCTCGGCATGCACTAGTGAAAACATGACATGTCACGAAATCGTGACACTTTTCGCTTCTTTGCACTCTTCTTTGCTTGCACCCGCGAAAATGGAACATGTCATGAAATCGTGACACTTTCACTGCCTTGTGACTTTCTCTGCTTGCACCCACGAAAACACATGTCACGAAATCGTGACACATTCACCTTTGCACTTTCTCTCCTCTTCGGGTCGCGAAAACCCGACATGTCGCAATATCGTGACACTTTTTCTCCTTAGCGCTTCCTCTTGCAAATTGTCATGAAATCGTGACACTTTTTATCTTGCCTTTCTCTCTCCTACAATATGTCATGATATCGTGACACTTTTTCTCCTTAGTGCTTTTCTTCTCATCGGGTCGCGAAAACCCGACATGTCGCGAAATCGTGACATATTTTCTCCTTAGCGCTTCCTCTTGCAAATTGTCGCAAAATCGTGACACTTTTCCTTGCAAGCTCTTTCTCTCAAACATGTCACGAAATCGTGACACATTTTCGTCCGTACTGCCTCTCTTGTAGATTGTCATGAAATCGTGACACTTTTCTTTGTGAGCTCCTTCTCTCAAACATGTCACAAAATCGTGACACATTTTTGTCCGTACTGCCTCTCTTACAAATTGTCACAAAATTGTGACACTTTTCTTTGCGAGCTCCTTCTCCTCGAACATGTCACGAAATCACGACAGTTTTCTTTGCTTGCGCCTTCTCTCCAAACATGTCGTGAAATCGTGATAGTTTTCTTTGCCTGTGCCTTCTCTCCAAACATGTCATGAAATCGTGACAATTTTTCCTTGCATGCGCTTCTTCTTCAAACATGTCGCAAAATCACGATAGTTTTTCCTGCATGCGCTTCTTCTTCAAACATGTCACGAAATCATGATATTTTTCTTACTTGCCTTCTTTGCTTCCAACATGTCATGAAATCGTGACAGTTTTTCTACTTGCCTTCTTTGCTTTCAACATGTCACGAAATCACGATAGTTTTTCTACTTGCCTTCTTTGCTTCCAACATGTCGCGAAATCATGACAGTTTTTCTACTTGGCTTCTTTGCTTCCAACATGTCGTGAAATCGTGATAGTTTTTCTTGTGCTTTCTCTCTCTTCCAACATGTCACGAAATCATGACAGTTTTTCTTGCGCTTTCTCTCTCCTCAAACATGTCACGATATCGTGACAGTTTTTCTTGTGCTTTCTCTCTCCTCAAACATGTCGCGATATCACGATAGAAAACATGTCGCGATATCGCGACAATTTTCTTACTTGTCTTTTTCTTTGATCCTTTGAATTTGGGCCACTTCTGTCTTCTTGGAAATTCACTGTACATGCTCTGACTGCTCTGAACTCTTGTTCACTTCATCAACCGATCTATCTAATGACCTCTCGCACTCCTGTCCATTGCATCAACCGATCCTCTATCTGTGTTGACAACAATGACAATACTTTGGCTGCACCTTGCTCATCAATGAACTCCTATCCATTACACTTTGGCTGCACCTTGCTCATCAATGAACTCCTGTCCATTGCATCAACTGATCAACCTAACTGTGTTGACAACAATGACAATACTTTGGTTGCACCTTGCTCATCATTTTGTTTTTATCATGAAATAATATTGAACCTATAATATGCATGGGTCTACCATAGAGGAAATAAATTTAAAAACTAGTTACAAGCAACCATAAAAAATAAACCATTACAAGAAATTTGGAGAGCATATCCAGTTGATAAAAGGCCTCATGTATAGATATATTACAATGAGGAATACCCCAATGGGTTGGTGTCATTAAGAAGAGTTAAAGTTAAAGCTTATGTACCCATAATCCTAATAATATACCCAGAGGAGCTTCAAGATCCTACCTTGGAGGTAATTAACATTGATGCCTAACAAGTAGAGATTTTTTATAGACACGGTCAATGTAGCTAAAGAAATAGTAGAAATAGTCCAACCAATTCTGAATGGTTTGGAAGATATCTCAGCCCCTCTTGAAGTAATACCTCTTGAAATAAGACCTATTGAAGAAATACCCATTGAGGTAAGACCAATAGACAAAGGCAAAGATATGTCCATTATCTTAGCTTCCATTAAAGGATAGATGACTCATGAAGATAAGCTCAGAGTGGTAGTATAATAGCCCAAATTTGTATCAAAAGCTATGGTAGTCAATAATAAATAGTTTAAATTATCCTCGGTGGTACAATAGAATATTGAAGATATTGGAGGAATCTCTAACCTACTTAGGGAGCATCAAGTTTTCCTAGTTCCAATAAATAACCAAAACATAAAAGAGTTAGGATTGAAAAATATCCTACCTCAAAAAATATCCAAAGTCTCAGTTTGGTAAAGATCGTAGAAGAAATTCCCATAGATTATTTTTATGAGAATCAACTCCAAGTGATTGATCAAGGAATATATCCTAGAGATATCCAATATCTAGTTACAAAATAATCATTACCAACAATATCCATTCCTACCCTAAACTAATATAGACTCAATGCACATTAGCAAAAAGGGACTAGCAGTCACAGAGGATTCCTTTGCCATTGTTGAAATAGTAGACTAGATCAAAGTGGGAGCAATAAAAGAGATATAAAAAGAGAATCATGAGTTAAAAGAAAGGTCAAATGAGTTGGAGGCCCAAAAGGATGAGTTGCAGGTAAAAATATAAAATCTCAAGGAATAAATATTAGATTATGAAGTGGTAGCTCAGAAGGAAGAACCTCAAGTATTAATTAGAAGAATTGATTTTTCTTATTATATTTCCAAATATAATAAGGAAGTATGTAACAAAGTATAAGATAAAATTTAGCACCTCACAAGGATTTTCAAGAATATCAATATAATTAAGACCTCCAAAGAAGACCTAAAGCACCTCTTAGAGAAAACCAATGGTATAATAAGTGCAATACTCCCCATCTATCAACAATTTAAGGAACAATATGAAGAAATAAGTGAACAATGGATAGAAATAGAAGATGGCACAAGCCTAGAGTGTGCACAAGAATTTATAAAAGTTTCAATATTCTTAAAAGATAGACCTGAATTAATTAGGAACATTAAAGAGTTAGAAATCTGGGAATATGAAATAAGTTATAAATTGGTTGAAATTGGACTATATCTTGAAGAATGCTTACAAGTGTCTAATGTAGAAGGTCTCATTCTGAATAGAATTCAAGAAATTGATTATGACTCGAACAATGAATTTTAATTGGCTAGAAAGACTAGAATTCTAGAAAAAATGGAAAATTACTTATTTAGGTTTTTTAAGGAGAATAGAGTATGGTTAGAAGAGTAAAAGAACAAAATCATACAAGACTTGAATGCAAAAAGATTTACTACAACTTTTTCTAATGAAATATGGGAGCTTATTGATATACTGAAAAAATATGCCCAAGAAAAGTAAAATAAATAGAAGAATATAAAATAGGATAGCACTCAAATGTCTCCAAGATAATTGAGGCTCTATAATAAAAATATAAGAAAAATAGGACAAAGTTCAAGAAAGGATGAAAGCTAAAATCAAAAAGTCAAATATGATCTGAAACATGGGCCCAATAGAGGAGTGAATGGGTGAAATAAGAATAGTCCCACTGAGAGGCAATGATTAATACAACTATAAGTAATTATAAAAATCCAAAGGTCTTGAGGTATCCATATGTCAAAATACTCAATGACAAGTTGTAGGCCTCCACAGAAATCAATGGAGTAGATGCAACTAGGTGTACAGTTCAAATTAAAGTAGTTATAATAGTTATAACACTTTTGAGCTATAAATAGGAGTTGCATTAGTCTTACCAAGGATCAATTTGCATAGCCAAATTATTCCAAAGGTATATTTTGGTACCCTTGTCTATTTCAATTGTATTTTCTCTATATTTTCCCTATTTCCATATCTTATTCTTCCCCATCACTTGTGCAGGTTTTGTTGAGGATGCACTCAGTTTTCTGAGATTATTTCTAGTGGTCGAATTAGTAGCTTGGAGCTCTTTGTCACTACTCTTAGGATGAAGAGTGAATTCCTCTATTACATTATTTGAACAGAGTGAATCCTTTGTATTTGTTTAAAGAGATCTAAGCACTCTACCAGACTCTAAATTGTAAAAATATTTTGAATTATAATACAAATCCAACTTCTTCCTTTGTGCAATTCATTTTCAATTGTGTGTTTGTTGTTCATTTACATGTTACATTATTTTAATGTGTAAATGGCACTTTCCTTCACTGGTTAAATCTCAATTATTCTTGTTACATAATTTAAATGAACATAATTGGACCAGTTCTTCCTTTCTTTTTCATTCTATTTCATATGATTGTTGAAATCTTGCTATAATTGATAATGGATAAGGTGGTATACTTATAAGGGTTTCTATGAATATTGGTCAAATAACCTTTAATATTTTATATTTATTGTTAAATTTAGATGAGCATAGGCATAAAAGTCACATTTTAAGCTCTCTTTTGGGTTTCCTAAACAACCTTGATCTATCTAAAATCTTATTGATTATTCAATCCTGAGTAAAGAGGTGGATTGAACAAAGTCCATAATACTTATTGGAATCCATAATTTCTTGTGGTGTGATAAACCATAAGGGACACCAAAAAATTCTCCAACAAGGTCCTAATATTTCCTAACCTAAATAATGTAATAAGGGGGGATGTTAGGATATTTTATTATGTTATTATTATATCATGCATGATTAGCTAAGAGATTATTTTAATATTTATTGCATGTAACGATATCCTAACTAGGAGTAACTATATTCTAGTTTGTAACCCTAAAGCATGTGTTAAATATGCTCTTACCTCAATAAATGAATTTCTTTTTTCCATCATTTTTTAATTATCTTAGATTATTCCAAATTGCTTGTAGTGATGTAACTCTTGATTAAATGCTACTCAATTTTTTCCTAAAGCCTTAATGGTTTTGCTTTAGAATGGTACTTTCAAATATCTCATCATTTGATCAAAAGCTTTAGAGAAGTTATGGAAGCATTTGTAAAATAATTTATGGTAATATTGTGTCACACCTAACCTTAATAACTCCTAAATAATAATACTATATACTAAAATGAAAGATAAAAAGGATGCAAGAATGCAATTCTGCAAGCAAATAAATCCTAGACTATGTGCTCTTTTCAATTTCAATGATTATAAGAAACTAAATGGGTCTTTTCCTTTGAATGAAAATAGAGAGATGATGCAAACAAACAATATAGCCTAAATTCAACTAGATGTTCTTGCAAACTTTTGCCTAAAGTGTTTAGTCAAAATAAATTGTCTTGTATTTTTTTTTATGATTAAATTGTTAAAACAAAAAACAAACTACTATGATAGAGATGAAAATAATTAAAATTAAACTATAGAAAACTAAAAAATGAAATCTTAAATAGAGGTTATATATATCTAGTATTTGAGCAATAATGCTAACTTTTTGCTATAGTGTTGCTACTAGCTCTATCATAGTTTTCCAATGCTATCATAGATGCACCTATAAAACTAGAAAAATGTAATAGGGATTAGGTTGTAGGGGGTATGTCTAATCATAGAGAGGTATATGACTATCTAGCTAGACTAAATATTTTAACAATAAAAATTAAGCCTAAAATGGAAGCAAATTTATAATCCTCATAATGGCATTTATATTTAGAAAAGCGATGGTAGTGATGCTATTGCATAAAGGTGGTGCTATCATTATATGATAGATAGAGAGTAGAAACATTGGGTTTCCTAGATATTTTTAGAACTATTATTCTTAAAAATCAAAGGCAAAGTCCTAGAGAACCTACACTACTACAAAATTTAACTCAAATGCAATATTACACCTAATGTCTATAAAATCTATAAGAGGATTTCAAGGGATTGTAGATTGAGAAAATTGATGAGGCAAATATCTACAAAAGATCCTACAAATAGAATTTTAGGAAGTCTTAACATGAATTAGAGGTGATGTCTATGAAGACCTTGTAAAATGGAGTTTAAGGATATCTATAAGGTTGGATGCTACAAGTGGATGAATGATTGTTACAAAAAACCTAATCAAAGTAGGATATGAAGTGATTTATCCAATGCAAGTAAGATTCTAAGAATATATAGTGAGATGTTTATAAAATTATACAAGGTAATCCTAAGAAGATCACCAAACAAGAGGTAGATGTTACCAATTGGTTACAAATGGATAAATGAGAGCTATAAAAACATAATAAAGGATATTAAAGTGATTAGAGATGATATTGTGAGATGTAATATATAAAAAAAAAATGTGTATTGGATGTAGATGTATGCAAAATATCATAAATCAAAGGTTAAATAGATAAATAATGGCATGTACATAGTTTTAAATGATGCAAAGTATAAACTAATATCAATAGCTACAAAATAGGTTAGAGAATAAGAAATGATATATTATGAGAAATAGAAAAACACTAAAAAAATAATAGCAATTGTAAATTACACCCAAAAAGTGTTAGCAAGACAATAATGGAAGAAGTAACAAGAAGAAAATTAAAGAGAAAAACAAGCTAAGAATGAAATATTACAACCAAATTTTAATAGAGCCTCCTCCTCTCCACCAATAAGTCCTCCTTGATTAGAAAAAATAAGAGGATGTGACCTTGCTCCAAATGCCCCTATGTCTTATTCCACTTGCCCAAAATGATATGAAATTCTCAAAATGCAATACAAAGTGAATAAGAGAAAGAAATCTTAGAGATATTTTGGAAGAGTTTTGATGCTTCAGGAATGATTGTTTTATGCCCATCTCATGGGCTTAATATAGATTTTAGAAGGGAAATTCTTAGAAGGAGATATAGGTAAAAGATACCATTTGGATAAGGGAAGGGATTCAAATTTTATAAACCTAAAGATAAGAGGTAACATGCATGATCAAAATAGAGAGTGGAGGAAGGAATCCATGTGCTGCTAGCTCATGTTGTAAAGATTCAACTCATGCAAATGATAGCACTCATTTTTTATAGTGTGTCAAATTCCAACACTCTAATAGATCTGATGGTTAGATTTTCAAACTATTAAAAATTATTCAATTTGCAATAGTGCTAGGTTTTTCAATAGCATTGCATATAGCACTATTGTAGATTATCACTACTATTATTCTAAGATATAAAACAATTGAGGTTTAGGTTGTATTGGCTTGATTGACTAAATTTCATTTTCTATGTGTCATGATTGGGGTGTTAGTTGATCGAGCATGTCAAAATTAGATGTCTATAGGAGTTTATCTAACTCCATCAGTAGCTAGTCCCTCTCACATGAAAGTGTGTTCATCTCTCTATTTCACACCTCCTTTAATCATTTTGAAGTCTTCTAACTTGATAATTTCCCTACTAGAACATCTCTTTCTAATTCTATCTTTGACATCCATCATAATATAACCTCTTGAATATCTCTAACCTCAACATGCTATGACCTACCATTTTCACCCCAAATTCCAAATGTGGTGACCTACCACTTTTAGCCCCAAAATCCAAAGGTGGTGATCTACCACTTTCCATCCCAAAATCCAAAGGTGATGACATGCCACCCTCAATCCTAAAATCAATAGGTGGTGTTTTGTTACTCTTGGCCTTATTGGAGATATTATATTATTTGGTAGTATTGTAAATATTAGTTTAGGGAGTGATTTATTATACTAGGGAGTGTTATTTATACTTCCTCTAAAGTATGTATTAATGTGTGAGATAAGTCAAGTGTCATATAATAAAGTGTGAAAGTGTGTAAAGTGTGAGTATGTAATGTGTCATGTAAATAAGTCAAGAGTCATATGTGTAGGTGTCATGTAGGAAATTCAAGAGTTATGGAAGAGAGAAGGTCAAGTGTGCAGCATATGAGGAGTCACATGTGATTATATTTTTTTGACAAATCATTGCATTAAGCATAAAACATGCTTAGCTTTATGCATGCATTAGTAGAAATTTTATTTATAATATTTCTATATTTTGTGCAATATTATATGTGATTGGTATTTGATCATGTGAGATTATTATATGTGATTAATAGTTGATTCTTTTTAAAAGGACATATAAAATAATCTAGTTAAAAATTCATCAGTGATGTCAAATCCATGGTGGCAAAATATATATTGGTTCCTAGCCAATATCAAAATTGCACTCTGGTGTGAATTATAAAATTTGATAAATCATAATATTGATATGATTATGTATTTTGAAGGAGCCAAGCCTCATAGAAGGAAGACCAAGATAAATTAGTCAAGCCTATTTTAGCTTTGAAAAAATAAATACTCATGGTAAAGAAACCATAAGTGTCACAACTATACATTTTAGCTATCTAGATAAATTAAAAAACATAGTTTCAAAATATTGAAGATTGAATACTAGAGATTGAGGAAAAGAATGGTTGATTTCACCAAATTTGAAGATATCCAGCTAAAAATATTGTTGGAATATTGTATATAAATTGAAGAAGGCTAGCTATGAATATAGGGATGAGATCACCCACATTGTTGAGGACTAAAGAAGAATTTCCAAGGTAATGCAATATTTATTTGATAAAGTTATCTGAAATGTTTTTAAAAGAATCCCATGTTAAATAGAAAATAGAGGAATGAAGCCCTTCATGGAAGAATTAATTATTAAGTTCAACATGAGAAGAATAGGTTTGATAGTCACCCGAGATTGCTAAAGAATATTGGAGAAAGAAATATTGATTTCATCCTGAGAAATTTTCAAGAAATTTATCATCAATTGATATTACATTGATAAACAAGTTTAGTTCACCCAAAGTTTGTAAACTAATTTGAAAGATATTTTAATATTCTTGCAAATCATAGAATAAAATAAGATATATTGAAAAGAAATAAAGACAACAAAAGGATAATATATACAATGGAAAAGAAGCCACATGAAGATAACATAGACCTAAGAGGATATAACATTGTATAAAAAAATATTGAGTTAAAATTCACCCTAATATTGAGCCAAGTTGATAGAAAGGAGATTACATTCTATAGTTCTAGTTATATTGAAAGGCAAAAGTTGAAGTCTTTTTAAAGTGAAAGAGGAAATGATATTCCCTAAGAATGTAAAATTGTATTTAAATACACCTAAGATTTAAAAAAAAAGTGTTAATAGCTACCACATACCAAAGAGAAGAATTTGATAGCTGCCTGAGATTATGAAGAAGATAATAAATCCAAAGAGTTTAGGAGAATCTAGAGTTTTTTCCTAGTAATTAACTATAGTCTCTTGTACAAGAGGCCAAAAATACACCTAAAGAAAAAAGAGATAAAATATTCCATGATTAAAAAGGAAAAACTCTATGGAGTCAAAGCTTTAGAATATTAAAAAGGAAAAAGAGTGTTGTAATCAGTCCATGTAGGCAAATGCAATTGCAACCATAATTGAACATTGAGAGGAAACCATGTTAGATGATGGTAAGGAAGGCTAGAGTGAGGAATTTTTAGCAATGCTTGAAATAAGATTCCAAAAAGTAGAGGCATTTCACAAAGAATTATCAAATAGATCATGATTTAAGAATCCTACCACCTATCACCTATGCTACATTTTCTAAGGATGTGCCTAAAGGAAGAGCAAAGTCATTGTAAGGAAATGAGCACAAATATAATCCTATATTTGGACCTATTAGTATAATAAGTGCCAACTTAACCATAGAGAAAGGGAAAATTGCTTCTCAAATATTTTGACCAAATCATAGAATCGTCAGGCATAGACATCGCAGTCACAATTGCACTTGTATCATCTTTTCTAGCCAATAGAGACCACATATAGGAGGTATTTAGAGATGCATTTGAGCTAGTTTCAAATAAATATTTCTTTTTATATATTGAAAATCATCTATTGATTAATGAATATTTTGTAACAACTATGGTAGAAGTTAAATTATTGCCTAACATACCAATAACAATGAATGCATATTCAATAGTTACAACCCAACAATATCCAAGGTTCTTATATGAGAAAATTCTAGTGTTATAGTCAAGTTATTTGAAGCCAAATAAAAATACAAAACATTATAATGAGTCACACTACTTTGGTACTTTTGACTATATATGCATCATGATTAAATGGAACAATTATCACCTGCTACAACAAGGTTAAGTAGATAATTATTAGAAGGTTTTATCATAATCAACATCAAATTAGAGATATTTCAAAGGATATAAAAAAGGGGGATTACATGTACCACGAGTAGCATGGTGCCATGCAGAACATACTATTGGAAGAATAAGTTCATGAATATCCATATGAAAAAATCAATAAATAATACATAATTTTGTCAAGTAGTTTCATGGATTTCAATGAAGGTTTTGAATTTCAAATATGTAGACAAAGGACATTTCAATTTGGAGTGTTCCATAATAAAATTAAATATTCAAACCTTAAAAGTATGGAATATTTGAAAGAGCATATATATATGGATAAACTACAAAGGAGTATTGGACTTTACTGGAGTCCAAAAAAATTTGAGTTAAAGTTTTTTTAGAAGAGACTTTACCAAATACTGTAATACAGGGGGTGTTGGAGATTGGTAGCATTATAAATATTACTTTAGGGAGTGATTTATTAGATTAGGGAGTGCTATTTTTTTCCTAAATAATGTTTTTATGTGTGATATAAGTCTAAGTATCATGTAATAAAGAGTGCAAGTTTTTAAAGTGTGAGAGTGTGCAATGTGTCATGTAAGTCAAGAGTCATGTGTGTAGGTGTCAAATAAACAAGTGAAGAGTTATGGAAGAGAGAATTCAAGAGTGCAACATATGAGGAGTCACATGTGATTATATATTTGTGATAAATCATGTAATAATCATAGAATACGCATAATTTTATGCATGCATCAATAGATCATTGATAAATAATATCTATGTATTTTTTGCAATATTATATGTGATCGTTATTTGATCATATGTGATTATTATATGTGATTAATATTTCATCCTTATTAAAAGGACCTTTGAAATAGTATGGCTAGAAAGCTAACATACCTCCCTTACTATATACTTTGATGGGTAAATGCTTGAGATGGTGGAATTAGAATAGGTAAGCATCTTAATCTCTACCTCCTAAATACTTCCTAAAAGTGTCTTTGAAGATAGAAATCTACCCTCCTCAATAGTCTTAGTATCTATTCCTATGTTATAGTTACCTAATGAGAACATAATATTTCATACCAAGTCTCATATCCCATAACCACAATAGCATCATCTTGTTTAGGCTCTAGGATAATGGGGTCATCCATGTCCTCCTCCATATAGCTCTCTAGATCAAGAAAATCCCTAGCTCCTAGCTCTCAATGAGCTCTTCTATACAAAAATTCCTCACAGATATCATGTACCTATTGGCATTTTTGCCACATTGGATTTTTTTTGTAGTGTGCCACATTGACATTTCGTTGTAATCATTGGTGCCACATTGAAAAGTGTTTTTTCTTTTTTAAGTGTTTTCACACATTGAACACTTTTTCCTATGGATGTAATTTTGGGTGAAGTTTGGTGCAAATCTTCCTTGAAAAGAGATTAATATTGATAAAGATAATTCTTGAGGTGATATGATCGCTGAAGCTACCAATTTTAAGCATGTGCTCTTGATTCCAGTGCAATATTGTTCATTTTTGAGGCATCGACCACTTTGTGGGCATGCATTTCCAAGGTGCCACCATGGAGATTGAAACTGGACCGATGATTTGTGTTGAAGCTTGATATGCCATGTGATAAAATTAGTAGTTATTTTATTTGGCATTTGCTCATTAGTTCATTGTTGTGGTCGAGGAGAAAGTTGTTACTATTGGTGGCTGAGTGGCCAACACTTTGCCTCCACATGTATTTAATGAAAGATGTGAAAACCTCTATAAATACTAATCAAATTCTTATTGTAAAGGGAGGTTATATATTTTGCAAGAAAACTCTCTAAGTTCTCTGCATCAATAGAAGAGACTTCGCTTATGAAATTTGCAAGCATTCTTATGTGTGTGATTTCCTTCTCTTTTTTAAAATCATTTTTGTTTATGCTCATGCTCTTGCTATTAAGTTTTGAATTTTGCATTCTGAATTCAAAGGTTGTCAGTTAGTGAGTAGATTTTGAAATGCGATCCGAGGGTTATCTCTACAAAGGTGTGAGTTAAATTCTATTGCTTTTCTTTTATTATATGCTGTTATAAAACTTGGTGGAATTTTTGCTGTTAGTCTGCCCCAAATTCTACACTTCGACCTGTGGCTATATTTCCCTTTCTTTTAGTTATTTTTCAATTTATTTCATGCATCCCTAGTCTTCAAACAGTGTAGAATTTAGTAAGGGAGCCAGCCCTCTTTGGAGATTTGTTCAAAGGAATTTTCTTTTTCCCTCGACCTTTAAATGTTGGCCGAGTCTAGGGCGCACAAGTGATGAAATCTTGTACTTAAGCAGATTTGTGACCAAAAGTACCATACCAAAGTTTCTAGTGATTCAATTCACACATCATATCTCAAACTCACCTCTTGGTCTATTTAGCCATATAACATCCAGTACCTAAATCAAATGATACCAATCATCTATCCATCTAGGGTATAGTTAGTAAGATCACCATATGAATTGATCTAGTTAAATATTATATAATGCCCTGTACACACTTTTAAAATGCTTCATGGCATAAAATCTCCCCCTTGTATTGAAGCATATTACCCAATGAAATACCACAAGAACCTCTTGGTCATCCATTTTCTATGGCAACCTAAACAATTATAGGATGGTTATATGCTCCCATGCCCCCAAAAAAAGTAGTATGCATCACACTAGGCTATTAGCATATCTATATACTATATGATGAAATGTCTAATAGAAGTGTGCTAGCACTATTGAACCCTACATGAACACAACCTAGTCATCTCTCATATCAGTAACATGATATCCTAATCCTAATGCATCACCCACTTGCTAGTATCCCCCATAAGGATGCTTGATACCAGTGCATATAATAAAGTGCTTAGTCTATCCAAATTATTCCCTATAAAAGAAACATTAATTTCAATGATAAATTACACCATCAATAAGTCCTCATGACCAATCAATCTCCATAGTCACCATTCTTGATTCTATTATATCTCTAATATGGCACCCCTAGTATGGATTCAAAGGATTTTTCAAATATACTCTAATATTATTTTCATCTCATCTATAGGAATATGAAAGGTATGTATATATGAGTACCATTGCTCTACTAATATAGTCAATAAGATTCAATTGAATCTAACCTTAGACATGTGAACGAGATAATACAACCTTATAGTAGCTAGTAACTCATAATCCATGTCATCCAAGAAACTTGTGATGCCTACTAGTCTAAGTTTTATGTGTTAATTAACATATTCTTAAGGTTCAAAATATTATTCTATCCTGAAGTATTTTATCCAAAACTGAGGAGTAAAAAAGTGCAGCAAAAAACATAGCAAAAATGCAACAACAAAAATTATAGCAAAAATTGTAGCAGTGGGACAGTAAAAATTTGAGGTACCAAAACTACTAAAAATTAAATGAAATTTTATTAGTAGATTCTACAAAATATAAAATTTCCAATGGTGTATGACACATGCAAAATAGATTTGTAAATCAAAAGTTATGATCTCTAAAATTTAACTACAAGTTTTAGAAAATCAGGGACAACAAGCATGTATTTCACAAAATTAATGGAATAGACTCTTATTTTGCATTCCAAACAAACTCAAAAGTATTACCAATATTTCTCCACAATATTCTATATATATTTTACACTATTGTACATTTACAAGAGAGAAAATGATGTTACAACACTTCATTTCACATTCTAGGAAGTCGAACAGTCATAGTGAATCTTCAAGGCCTATAAAAACTTTCAGGCTTCTTCAAATTTGTGGGAGAAATTTTGGTTTTATCCTTTTCTTAGTCAACATCAATACCCAACATACATATTTATTTTGAGTGGTGAGACAATTTTATCTCTCAATCTCAAAAATTGTTCTTTATTGACACCTTTGGTAAACAGGTTTGCAAGATGTTGTTTGGTGCTACAATATTTCAAATATACAACCTTCTTTTCCACCATGTCTCTTATGAAATGAACCTTTAAATAAATATATTTAGTTTTACTATGATGGACTAGATTTTTTGCAATCTTGATTGCACTTGTGTTGTCACAAAAAATTGTTGTTGGACTATTTTGAACTTCACCAATCTCTTCAAGTACCTTTCTCAACCAAAGTGCTTGTGTACTTGTTGTAGTAGTTGCAACATATTATTCCTCTATAGAATATAAAGCAACAATACTTTTCTTCTTTGATATCTATGTTATCAATCTTGAACCAAGTAAAAAACAATTTCCAAAAGTTGATTTTCTATCATCCAAGCAACCTCCCCAATCTAAGTCATTGTATCCAATAAGCTCCATTTTTTTGTTAGCATCATATTGTATGCCAAAATTCAAGGTTCCTTTGACATACCTCAATATTATCTTAGATACTCTCATGTGGTTTTGTGAAGGTCCATTCATGTACCCTAATATAAGTAAAACTGCAAATGCAATATCAAGTCTTTTGCAGTAAGGAACATTAAGCTCCCAACAATGCTTCTAAATAATTTTTTATTAGTTGTCCCTTCTCCATCATCTCTATAAAATACTTATCCATGTGTTACAGGTGTCCAAACTGGCTTATAATTTTCCATATCATATTTCTTCAACATATATTTTGCATATTTTGATTGACAAATGAAAATTTTACCATCACCTTGATATACTTCCACACTAAGAAAATATTACATCAGTCCTAAATCTTCATATCAAATTCCTTCATCATAGCATGATTAAAATCATTTATCTTTGAACTACTTCCAATGTAGATAAAATCATCAATATATAGGCACACAAGAAGAATATCATCATCTTTATTCTTGAAATAGAGTGTGGGATCATTCTTAGTTTTCTTGAAACCAAAATCTTGGAAACACCCATCAATTCTTGAGTACCATGCTCTAGGTACTTGCTTCAACCCATACAATGATTTCTTCAATTTCTAATTATGGTTATCTTTTCCTTACACTTCAAATCCTTTAGGTTGCTAAAAATAAACCTCCTCATCTAGAAAACCATTCAAGAATATATTTTTTGCATTGATAAACTTTCCACTATTTATTACCTGCCAATGAAAGAACCATCTAAATTATCTCTTATCTGGCAACAGGGGAAAAGTTTTCTTCATAATCCACACCATATCTTTGAGTTAATAATTTTGCAACCAACCTTGCTCTATATATTTCTATACTTACATCACTATTAAACTTTGTTTTGTAGACCCACTTGGATCCAACAATATTATTGTCCTTGGTTAATTCCACAAGTTCCCAAGTATCATTTTTTCAATGGACTTAATTTATTCTTTCATTTCTTGCACCCAAACATCATTAGTACAAGAATATTCATAACATGAAGGTTCCAAATTAGATTCAAAAAATAGAGCATAATTTACCAACTCACCTTTTGGTTCTTCATCATCACCATACATTTGGAACTTTTCCAATCTTGAAATAACTTGGTCCAACTCTTGCAATTAGCTTCATGTTAACCTCCTTTGAAATTTATTTTCCATCATTTGGTTGGTTGGATTTGCTTTGAGTATTCTCTTTACTTTTTTTGTATTCTTTGTGGGACTTGTAGATGAGCTACTTGTGCTTGAACTTGGTGTAGTCTCCTTTGAACATGTTGATGGGCTGAAATATGGTCTTGGAAGAGAAGAAGGAATATTTGAAGGTTTTCCCCCAATTATATTATCTTCTTCAACATCATATACTTTTCCTACATATTTTTTATGACTATACACCCTCCCTTCATCAAAAATTACATCTCTAGAGATTAAAAACTTGTGATTTTTTGGATTATACAATTTATATGCCTTACTTATTTTAGAATATCCCATAATAATGCATGGCTCACTTTTGGGGTCCAACTTCTTTATCAATTCATCATTCAAATTTGCATATGCAAGACAACCAAAAACTCTCAAATGAATTACAATGGGTTTTGTGTCATATCATGCTTCATGTGGAGTCTTCTTATGTAGTGGTATTTTGAAGAATCTATTAAGAATGTACATTGTTGTATCAACTACATAAGACCAATAAGAATTGCTTAAAATTTTTGTCTTCAACATGCTTCTTGTCATTTCTACAATGGTTCTATTTTTTATCTTAGGTACCCCATTTTGTTGTGGTGTATAGGCAGTAGTGAGTTGTCTCTTAGTGTCATATTGTTTGTAAAACATTATTGAATTCATATTAACAAAATTCTTCTCCACGATCAGTTCTCAAACACTTTATTTTATATCCACTTTCATTCTGAACCATTGCTTTGAAAATATTGAACATGCCAAAAGCTTCATCCTTATGTTTCAAAAAATACACACAACACTTCCTTGAAAAGTCATCAATTAATATGATAAAATATAAAGACTTTTCCACAATTTATGTTTGCATAGGTCCATAAATATCTAAATGTAAAAGTTGGAATGGGTATGAGGCTTACCATGCTTTTCCTTTTCAAAATTAATTTCTTGAATGCTTTCTAATTACACATGCTTCACACACATTGTTGTGATCTCCAAAATTAGGTAGTCCATTTACCATATCTTTTGAAGACAAAAATTCTAGACTTTTAAAATTCAAGTGTCTAAATCTGAGATTCCAAAGCTAATTCTTATCTTCAAGTGCCATGTGTGTCATGTTCATAGTACCTTTTCCTCTAAACTTCAGAGGAAATATTTTGTTCTTTGTCATAGGAACAATGGTGACCACACGGTTCCTATTATTATTATCATAAATTATACATTCATTTTTATCAAACACAACTTTATAGTTCTTTTCTACAAGTTGTCCAACACTCAACAAATTATTCTTCAAATTGGGAGCATAACAAATATCATAAATTTTCTTTATACCTTATTTAGTGTCAATCTCCATGGTGCATTTTGTAGCCACATCCAAAAAATTATTGTTCCCAATAATTATATTGATCTTAAAATTCTCATTCACATCAAAAAACAACTCTTTCTTTCCAATCGTGTGGTTAGAACAACCAGAATCTAGATACCAAACTTCTTGACTAGTTTTTTCAGCCATATCACTAGTCAAAAACAAATTACCTTGTGTAGCTTTATCCTCACATACATAGTGAACTATTCTATATCCATTTGTGGTCTTCACTCTACAATATCGTGCAATGTGGTCCATTTTATGACAATTATAGCATTCAAATATTTTTTATAAGCCCTTCCATGTCCTCTTCCAACAACAATGTCTCTTATTCCTCTTCCTCCCCTACATCTTGAGTAATTATCATTTCTTTCTCTTCCATGTGCTTTTTACTTGTTCTTGTACCAGCTTCATCATTCTCAAATAAAATAATTTATAATTAAAAGCATTCTCCTCATTTTATTTATTAGTTTCTCTTATTTTTTCCTCATTTGATATAAGAGAACCAACTAGACAATAAAATTTAAGTGTAGACAAATATTTACTCTCCTAAATATTTATTGCAACATGATTTCATTGAGGGGTATGAGATTTCAATACCTTCTTCATAACTACCTAATTCTTCAATATCTCTCCAAGGATGGCCATATTGTTCACCACATCCTCAAATCTAAGACAATAATCACCCACACTTTCAACCTCTTTCATCTGTAGATTCTCACTCTTTTTCATGGTTTGAAACATTACCATTCTCACTTGGTCACTTCCTTTGTAAGCCTCTTGAAGATAATTCTAAGCCTCCTTGGCTGATGTAGTTGTAGTAATACATGGAATTAAACTCTTATCAAGAGCATACTGAATATGGTAGAAGGCTAATAAATTCTTGTTTGTTTTCCTTTTTGTTGTCCTATCATTTCCTTGTAATGTGTTCCAATCAGGTGGTTCTTCATAACCACTCATCACTACCTCCAAAATATATTTTCCAACTAACAATGTTCTCATATTTATGCTCCAATAATCATAATCATGCTCATTAAATTATGAAATGGGTAATGACTTGTTGAAGTTGGCCATTAGACTCAAGAAACAACAAATGAAGTTTATCTTCAAAGAAATTATCCAAGAACTTGATAAAATGTTAGACTTACCATGATACCAAGTTCACTCAAGTCCAAAAACCAACCAAAATTTGATACCAAATGAAGTATTTAACCCAAAATTGAGGAGCAAAAAAGTGCAACAAAAATACAACATAAATTGCAGTAGCAGGATAGGAAAATTTTGAGGGACCAAAATTTCTCAAAATTCAATGAAATTTTGTATTTTCAATAGTGTATGACATGCATAAAATAAAGCTATAAATAAAAAGTTATGATATCTAAAATTTGATGGTAGGTTTTAGGAAATCAAGAACAACAAGCATGTATTTCACAAAATGAATGGAATATAATATTACTTTGCATTCCAAATAGACTCAGAAGTTTTACTAAGCTTTTTTCATAATCATATCTAGATATTTTATACTATTGTACATTTACAAGAGACAAAATGATGTTACAACACTTAATTTCACATTGTAGAATGTCCAATAGTCATAGTGACTCTTCAAGGCCTATAGAAACTTTTGGGCTTCTTAAAATTTGTGGGAGAACTTTTGATTTTGTATTTTTCTAGTCAACATCAATCTCCAAAATATCCATAATGAAATTCTAATATGAGAGGTGTTATAATTAATGAGTTGTCATTGATGTCAAAGGCAGATTTTGAAGGATGATGTAATTGTAAGTATGGGCAACACTAAGGTTGAAATATTGAAGTGGAAAATACTTATCCCTACCTAAGGTTGAGATATTATTATTGAAATATTTATCCCTACCTAAGGTTGAGACATTATTATTAAAATATTTATTCATGCCTAAGGTTGAAATATCAATGAGGAACACTAAGGTTGAAATATTATACCTAAGGTTAAAATATTTTGTGAGGAGGGCCGACCTTATGGAAGTGAAAAGAATTAAATATTTTGTGAGAAGGGTCGACCTTATGGAAGTGAAAATAATTGCATATATATACAATGCTGAAATTCATTTCAAAGAAGATTTTTGAGTTGGTATCCTTGACACATCCGAGCAACGATGGCAAGGGAGAAGACGAAGAAAAGGTGATAAATATTTGTGGCAATAGATGATGTGGTAAAGAGGAGCTTGAGGTGAGGAGATTGTTTCAACCAAAGTGGATGTTCGGCAAAAGGATACAATGAAGTTGAAGTTGATCATGTCACAGGAAGCCATTGAAATAGGAGAAGGTTGCATTGTTTGCGGTGAAGAGAGTGTCATCACTCATGCGTATGCTCGATGGAAGGACACAGTGAAGTTGTAGATAATTGTGTCATAGAGAGATGTTGAGCAAGAAAATATTGAGATGGTTGATCAATGTGAAAGTTATGCTGGTTGTTCACGGTGAAGATAGTGTTGGTTGGTCATGGTGATCATTGCGAGGGTTCAAAAAAATCAAGTGCAGTAGTAGTGAAAAGATCAAACAAGTGAAGAGAAGGTTTTGTGATGCATCAACCAAAGGTGGTGATCATTGCATGGGCTCAACAAAATCAAGAGTAGTGGCAGTGAGAAGATCAAGTGCAGTGAAGGTTTAAAAAGGAGTATTGTGCAGCAACAGTGAAAAGGAAGCCCAACAGAGGTAGTGCCAAAGTTTTGAAGGTGAATGATTTCAAGACTGCGTCAAAACTAATGCTAATTGTGAACGCATGAAGGAATTGAGAGGAGAGCAAAGAACTTGGAGATTGTAGCATTCTCAAGATAAAGCAACGATGTCAAGATATTATTCAGTGAACGAATATCAGGCAAGCAATTTGATTTATAAAATTTTGCTAAGGTTATACTCCGATGAACGATTTCATTTTGGTTGGCATATTTTGTGGAAATTCTAAATCCCACATTTGCCCTACCAAGGGCATGGGATATGATATAAGGGTTCTTGCATGATATGTTTATTGTGAGCACCTCACGGTGCCCATGATGCCCTACTGTACATGGGCACGCCCAGTTGGAGGGTGTTGGCACTGGCACTTTGTGTGGACCATGTGGTAGAAATCTGAAAGTCTTGGCAGTGATAGTTGATGGGAATTTATCTTGCACATTTCATCATTGACCTACTGTGAGTTGACCGCACATGTAGAGATATTAAAATCATTTTATTTGATATCATATTTGAAGGGCAATACAAAAGAAATATTATCATCTTGATAAGGCATATTTGGAGGTATAGTGAATTAATTTCTTTCTCAAGGTGATTTTAATTATTTAAGGAAAATATTTTTATTTTTATAAAGTGGGAGGTATAAGGAATTAGTAGACAAATGATATGAGTTAGAAAAGAGTTTGTTGTTTTGAAGTACTTGTGGGAATAAGTACAAGAGCATAGTCTCACACAAATAGAAGGATTATTTTTAAAATAATTCAAAGTGTCAAATAGTGCAAGGATAGAGTGAAATAATTAATGCATATCTTCACCCAAGCATTCAATTGAAGAAGAAGGATAATTCAACCATCTACAAGGAGAAAGGAAAGGTGCACAAGATAGTTACAAATCAGCATTTACAAGGTCAGTTATCAAGTGCTAGACTAGAGCTACCTTTAAAATATAATAAATGTGAGACATGTGGAAGTGATAGACTTGATGAATGGAAAGAATAAGTTTGGTCATTTGAAGCTTCCTATACAAGTACATCATCTATATGTTCAGGAGGTTAAACAAATTTTGGGTAGAATATATATTTGGTTTGAAGAGAGCATACTTGAGAAGGATTTTGGATCAGATTGTTGAGCATACTAGAGCAAGGTTTTTGGAGCAGATTTGAGCAGGTTTTGTGAGCAGATTTTTGAGCATATTTGAGCAGTATTTGTGAGCAGGTTTTGGAGTAGATTTGAGCAGGTTTTGTGAGCAGGTTTTGGAGTAAACTTGAGCAAGGGGATTGGTGTCTCCTATGGATTGGTGTCCATGAACTTGAGCAAGGGGATTGGTGTCTCCTATGGATTGGTGTCCATGAACTTGAGCAAGGGGATTGGTATCTCCTATGGATTGGTGTCCATAAACTTGAGCAAGGGGATTGGTGTCTCCTATGGATTGGTGTCCATGAACTTGAGCAAGGGGATTGGTGTCTCCTATGGATTGGTGTCCATGAACTTGAGTAAGGGGATTGGTGTCTCTTATGGATTGGTGTCCATGAACTTGTATAAGGGATTGGTGTCTCCTATGGATTGGTGTCCATAAACTTGTATAGGGGATTGGTGTCTCCTATGGATTGGTGTCCATGAACTTGTATAGGGGATTGGTGTCTCCTATGGGTTGGTGCCCATGAAATTTATTGAAGAAATTTATAAGCAATATTTTATCATGGTTTTCTCTCGAGAGGGTGTTTCCACATAAAATATTTATCTCTTATGTGTATGGTGATTTGTGCATTGTTTCATTATTGCATTGATATTATTTGAGGTTATTGCTTTGGAAAGAAAAGAGAAAAGTTTTATCTTATACTTTTCACCCCCTCTCAGTATAAGCTTGTGTTCTTCAATTGGTATCAGAGCGGGTTCCTTCATGAAAGCCTAATAGCTTGAAGGAAGATCTTACAAGAACACACATGGCTTGCCAAGAAGGTTTTTCATCAAATAGGGCACCATTATTTGATGGGACTAACTATGCTTTCTGGAGCATAAGGATGTGGACTTATTTGATGGTACATGGCTATGATATATGGCAATCCATTGAGGATGGGTTCACACCACCTACAACTCCTCCCATGGATAGAGATGGCAAGAAACCATTTGAAAATAATGCCAGGGCAATGAATGCAATATTAAGTGGGTTATGTGAATCAGAGTTTGTGAAAGTCATGCAATGCACCTCAACAAAAGAAATATGGGACAAGTTACAAAGAACATATGAAGGAGATGACAAGGTTAAAATGGCAAAACTTCAAACCCACAGGAGGAAGTTTGAAGACTTAAAGATGAAATATGAGGAAGATATTGCCAAGTATCTACTCCAAGTTGATGAGGTTGTCAACACCATTCGTGGACTTGGAGAAAATATTGAAGACTCTAAGATTATTCAAAAAATCTTAAGGTCACTTCCCATGAGGTTTGATGCAAAGGTTTCAGAAATAGAAGAGATGAAGGATCTTAAAACCTTAAGCATGGATGAGCTACATGGAATTCTCATAGCCTATGAGATGAGGACTGAAAAAGATCAAACATCCAAATGGGAAGCAACATTTAAAGCTTCAAAGAAGACAAAGAATAAGGAACCAGAATCAAGTGAAGAATCAAGCAGCGGAGAAGAAGCTAACTTTATGCGAAGGAATAAGAAGGGTCCAAGAAAACACAAAGGTATGCATTCTATGAAATATTTTAATTGTGGTAACCTTGGTCACTATGCATCTAATTGCCCACAAGCTAGAAGTAGTAGCAGTGAAGAAGAAAAGGAATATAAGAAAAAGAAAGAAAGAAAATTTTATCATGAAAAGAAAAATAGGCATGGTCAAAGCAAGCATGAGAAGAAGATCTTTCAAAGACACAAGAAGATTTTTTATGTTGAAGAAGCAAGCAATTCCTCCAATAATAGTGATGAAAGTCTCTCCAATAGTGAAAGAGAAGAAATCCTATTTTTGGCCATAGAAGAGAAAGAAGATGCTCCTATTATCAAAGACCAAGAAGATTCAAAAAATGAAGAAGAAGCCATGGTTGACATAGAAGAGGAACTTGTTGTTGCTCTTGAAGATTTGAAGAGGGTTAGAAAGAAGAACTCAATATTGAAGGCTCAAGTACAAGAGGATGAGAAGACAAAGGCCAAGTTATCACAAGAACTCATTGACCTAAAAGTTAAAGTTGAAGAGGCAAAGCAAATTGAAGAAGGTATGGTTGAGCAATTAAAGGCAAAAGAGTTGGAATGTGAAAAACTAGAACATGAGGTTGTCTCTCTGAGGAAGGAAGTGGAATATTCTAATGATAAGCTACATAGGTTTGGGAAAAGCACAAAAATTATGGGTGATATTATCAAAACACAGAGATCTTTGACTATAAATACTGGACTTGGTTTTGAAGAAGGTCAAAGAAAACAAAAGGGGGAGTCAAGCTCAAAAGGAAAAGAGGCATCAAAGAAAATTATTAAAGAGGAACCTAAGACCTATGTTGATGTGTTGAGAAGTGGAAGCATCAAGAAGGAAGAAAACAAAGCATCATCATGGTCCAAGGACCATCATAGAAACAACAATGAGAGAACCATGTGATAATATCCTCCAAGGCAATCAGACAAGTTTCAATATTTCTTCCATGGTTATTATTTCTCATGTAACAAATTTGGTCATAAAGCTATAAATTGCAGGGTCTGTGCTAAGAATAAATTTGGTTTCACCAAGAGGAATTTCAATTCATTTGCACCTCTCATGGACTACAACATCATATGCTACAAATGTAATAATTTTGGGCATACAACTAGATGGTGTAGAATAGTGTTCCCTGAAATTTCGAAGTCAAGCAAAAAGGAGGATGGTCAAAATGTTCAAAAGGGTATGACCTCCAAAGTTTGGAGAAAGAAAATAGAACAAGAAGAGGAGCATAGTAATTTGGGAGTTTCACTCCCATCTCATCATTGAAAGTCTCAAGAAGAGCAGGTAGTAAGGGGCGTTGTCAAGTGTCTTATCATTCAGCCCTAAGGAGCCTTTGCCATTGATGTCAAAGGGGGAGAATTTCAGTAAGGGGGAGCAGCTAGTTAGGGGAGCAGATTGTGATCCTGTTGAAGTAGAAGATAATTTTCTTTGTAGGGTTGCCATCAATGACAAAGGGGGAGATTGTTAGAATTATTGAGTTGTCATTGATGTCAAAGGTCAATTTGGTAGAAAGCAAACAATGGATGAAATACTCAAGGCAAATATTTATCCTAGTGATGTATTATCAAAGGTTGAAATATTTAAATTAAAGATTTAAATATTTCCAAGTGAAGCAATGTGCTAAGGTTGAAATATTATTATTATTGAAGTGGAAAATATTTATCCCTACCTAAGGTTGAGACATTATTATTGAAATATTTATTCATGCCTAAGGTTGAAATATCAATGAGGAACACTAAGGTTGAAATATTATTACTAAGGTTAAAATATTTTATGAGGATGGCTGACCTTATGGAAGTGAAAAGAATTAATATATTTTGTGATAAGGGCCGACCTTATGGAAGTGAAAATAATTGCATATATATACAATGCCAAAATTCATTTCAAAGAAGATTTTGAGAAGGCATCCTCGATACATCCGAGCAACAATGGCAAGGGAGAAGATGAAGAAAAGGTGATAAAGATTTGTAGCAATAGATGGAATGGTAAAGAGGAGCTTGAAACGAGGAGATTGTTTCAACCAAAGTGGATGTTCGAAAAAAGGATACAATGAAGTTGAAGTTGATCATGTTGTAGGAAGCCATTGAAATAGGAGAAGGTTGCGCTATTTGTGGTAAAGAGAGTGTCATCACTAATGTGTATGCTCGGTGGAAGGACACAATGAAGTTGCAGATAATTGTACCACAAAGATATGTTGAGAAAGAAAATATTGAGATGATTGATCAATGTAAAAGTTATGTTGGTTGTTCATGGTGAAGATAGAACTGGTTGGTCATGGTGATCATTGTGATGGTTTAGCAAAATCAAGTACAATAGTAGTGAAAATATCAAATAAGTGAAGAGAAATGTTTGTGATGCATCAACTAAAGGTGATGATTGTTGCATAGGCTCGATAAAATTGAGAGCAACTATAGTGAGAAGATCAAGTGTAGTGAAGGTTTAAAAAGGAGTATTGTGCAACAATAGTGAAAAGGAAGCCCAACAGAGGTAGTGTCAAAGTTTTTAAGGTGAATGATTTCAAGACTACATCAGAACTAATGCTAGCTGTGAACGTGTGAAGGAATTGAGAGGAGAGCAAAGAACTTGGAGATTGCAGCATTCTCAAGATAAAGCAACAACATCAAGACATTCTTCAATGAATGAATATCAGGCAAGCAATTTGATTTATAAAATTTTGCTAAGGTTATACTCCAATGAATGATTTCATTTTGGTTGGCATATTTTGTGGAAATTCTAAATCCCACATTTGCCCTACCAAGGGCATGGGATATGATATAAGGGTTCTTGCATGATATGTTTATTGTGAGCACCTCACGGTGCCCATGATGCCTTGCTATACGTGGGCATGCCCAGTTGGAGGGTGTTGGCATTGGCGCTTTGTGTGGACCACGTGGCAGAAATCTGAAAGTCTTGGCAATGACAATTGATGGGAATTTATCTTGCACGTTTCATCGTTGACCTGTTGTGAGTTGACCGCACATGTAGAGATATTAAAATCATTTTGTTTGATATCATATTTGAAGGGCAATACAAAAGAAATATTATCATCTTGATAAGGCAGATTTGGAGGTATAGTGAATTAATTTCTTTCTCAAGGTGATTTTAATTATTTAAGGAAAATATTTTTGTTTTATAAAGTGGGAGGTATAAGGAATTAGTAGACAAATGATATGAGTTAGAAAAGAGTTTGATGTTTTGATTTTTATTTGAGGCAAATATTGTTGAATAGGAGGAATAAGGAATTGAAATGAGTTAGAAAAGAGTTTGTTATTTTGAAGTACTTGTGGGAATAAGTACAAGAGCATAGTCTCACACAAATAGAAGGATTGTTTTTAAAACAAGTCAAAGTGTCAAATAGTGCAAGGATAGAGTGAAAGAATTAATGCATATCTTCACCCAAGCATTCGATTGAAGAAGGATAATTCAGCCATCTACAAGGAGAAAGGAAAGGTGCACAAGATAGTTACAAATCAGCATTTACAAGGTCAGTTATCAAGTGCTAGACTAGAGCTACCTTTAAAATACAATAAATGTGAGACATGTGGAAGTGATAGAATTGATGAATGGAAAGAATAAGTTTGGTCATTTGAAGCTTCCTATACAAGTACATCATCTATATGTTCAGGAGGTTAAAAAAATTCTGGGTAGAATATATTTTTGGTTTGAAGAGAGCATACTTGAGCAGGATTTTGGATTAGATTGTTGAGCATACTAGAGCAAGGTTTTTGGAGTAGATTTGAGTAGGTTTTGTGAGTAGGTTTTGGAGCAGATTTGAGCAGTGTTTGTGAGCAGGTTTTGGAGCAGATTTGAGCAGGATTTGGTGTCCACAAACTTGAGCAAGGGGATTGGTGTCTCCTGTGGATTGGTGTCCATGAACTTGAGCAAGGGGATTGGTGTCTCCTATGGATTGGTGTCCATAAACTTGAGCAAGGGGATTGGTGTCTCTTGTGGATTGGTGTCCACGAACTTGAGCAAGGGGATTGGTGTCTCTTGTGGATTGGTGTCCACAAAATTGTAAAGGGGATTGGTGTCTCCTGTGGATTGGTGTCCATGAACTTGAGTAAGGGGATTGGTGTCTCCTATGGATTGGTGTCCATGAAATTGAGTAAAGGGGATTGGTGTCTCCTATGGATTGGTGTCCATGAACTTGGTAAAGGGGATTGGTGTCTCCTGTGGATTGGTGTCCACAAACTTGTATAGGGGATTGGTGTCTCCTGTGGATTGGTGTCCATAAACTTGTATAGGGGATTGGTGTCTCCTGTGGGTTGGTGCCCATAAAATTTATTGAAGAAATTTATAAGCAATATTTTACCATGGTTTTCTCCCGAGAGGGTGTTTCCATGTAAAATATTTGTCTCTTATGTGTATGGTGATTTGTGTATTGTTTCATTATTGCATTGATATTATTTGAGGTTATTGCTTTGGAAAGAAAAGAGAAATTTTTTATCTTATACTGTTCACTGGAAGTGCATACAAGGAATGCAAGAATACAAGGCCTAGGTCTAAATGCTTTTTCATTTTTAATGCTTGTGAAGGAAGTAAATACTTATATTTTCTTTTAAACAAGAGATCAAATAGTATGCATGTAAAACAATTAAAGCTATACTAAAATGCAAACTACATGCATTCGTGTTTATTATCTAAAATTTTATAAGAGAGAATCAAAAACTTGATTCAATGGTAACTTTTCATAAAATAATCTACTACTTACACATTAATCTAATGATGCATAAAACAAATCCTAAATCTACATGTTATTTTATTTTCAATTCTTTCAATAGATGGATGTTTGCCTAGTTCTAAAGGGATTCAATACAACTTTTTTCATTTTCCTTATGTACGAATGAAGAATGTATACAAGATAAGACAAAATTAACCTAAGGTGCTAGTATATGCCTTTCGCTTTTTAGAGCTTATAGATGCAAAAAGAAATAATTTTACAAAAGGCCCTCAATTTGATAAATTTGATTACAAAATCTAGTTACAAAATACAAAAATGTAATAGAAAATCTTAAGATTAATAAATAATGCAACAATTTATGGATTTACAAATGATTTCTATAAAAATATAGACTTGATTTCCTAATGAGAAAAAATTATACAAAAACACCTCAAGATAACCTAAATAGTCTAGATTTGTTATTTTAAATAGAAAATAAAATAGAAAACAAAGTAGAGACTGAGATGAAAAAGGCTTACCTGATTAGTGACCAAATAAAATTGACATACCAACAAAATTTTCATATAGATAGAAGTGTCACACTAGAAGGGCCACGTTGAATAGAAATGCCACCCTAGACAAAACTGCCACACTAGACGGAAGCACCACACCAAATAGAAGTGTTAGGTGGAATCCAAATAGGACCATAATCAAACAACACTACTATTCTATACCTGTAAATACCAAGTCTAAAAAATAGAGATAAACTAAAATAACAATTAGTTTCTAGAGGCCTATCTTGAGATCTGCAAAAAAAATGATATTTTTGCTATAGGGATCAAGCCCCTTGGTCCTTTTATGGCGATAAAAATAAGGAATAAATAATAACATGCAAATATTTAGAATAATTAGGAAAGGAAAAAGTGAATAAAAACTAAGGAGAAAAGAGTATATTCCTACTCATATCTATATATCTACCCAAATGTGCTTGAGAATCCATGATATCTTCTAATGTGCCTTCAATGCTCCAACTAGTCTAGTAGCATATACCTACCAAAAACAAGAAACCAAAAATGCCTAGTATGATTAAAAAGTATAAAATACCAAGGTTGAAGATCAAAGTTCCAAGATTGATTGCCTAATTGAAGAACCTATTAAAAAAATATAAAGAGCCAAGATTGATTCCTTCATTGATTGAATCTTTATGCCTCGTCCAAGGGTGAATTTATAAATTTCCCCCCACCCTTAGATAATCTATTATGCAAGCATATGGAAAGATGATATATCTAAGTTCTATAGGTGAGATGTCAAGTTCTATATCCAGTTCAAAAAATAAGTGTAGTGAGATGTCCAATTCAACAAGAAGGTGTAGTGAATTTGTAGGAGTAATAGGGTATGACTCAATAATAAAAATTAATTGTATGAATTTAACTGGATTAATTGTTAGTTGCATGTCTAGTTTAAGGTAGTTAATTGCCCTAATTGGAAGTTATGCAATTTGATTAGTAGTCTAGATATACATAAATTAAGGCAATATATGGGATACATAATAGATGGGTGATGATGCATAGTTAGACCACCAAAATTTGAGTTTTATTTTTTTGTTTTTATTATTAAAAAAATACTTCATATTAATGAATAATCAGAGAATACATAATCATAACAACACTACAGTAGTTTACGAATGAGCAACAAACAATCAGATCTAACACTTTTATCAATTCTAATACAGTCCTAAATAATCTCAGACCTAAACACCTTAAGTTGACTAGAAACAAGCTCAGCAGCTTTGCTAACAATAAAAGCAACTGACACCTCCTCATTTTTAAAAATCAAACTACATATGTCTTTCCAAATACTGAACACGATATAGAGTCTGATAATATGCCAAAAAATCCTTCTGTGGATTGCACAGTCAATGGAGTCTCCAAACAACATTGTCTTCCACCTTAGCTACCCCTGAACAACATTGGCATACAACCAGACTGCATTTCTCCATACCTTTCTTGTTCTCGAACATTCCCAAAAAATATGCTTAATTGTTTTACTTTTTCCACAACTAGAACAAGCATCCGATGTAAGCGTCCATTTGGCTAGACGAGCCTTACTATGAATACCCTTCATAATAACTAACCAGGAAAAAACCTTTAACTAGATAGAAACCCAGAACATCCACACCCTAGTGAGACACTTCTTCCATTTTTTGCAACAACTCAAACCCCATCTGATGTTCAGAATATCACCAAACGGGATTCCAAGAACCATCAACTGATAAATATTAGAGGCTTTAAAACACCAAATTGGTTTTCCATATTTCCACCTCCAATCCTTCCAGATATGACCTACAAGACCATTGGAAAGCTTGTATAGTTGCTCCATCGAAAGAAGACTTTGCATTTGTTACACTGCATACGTATCGAAGGACTTCGGTTTAAATTTAACAACCAACTATTGCCACGGAGTCCAAATACCAACCAACTATTGCCACGGAGTCCAAGGACTTTAGTTTAAATTTAACAACCAACTATTGCCACGGAGTCCAAATACCAGTGTTTCCATCCCAAAGATCCACCCATTTGAAAATTCCCTTCTTACCAAGTCTCTTGCACTGCCAGGTAAGCATATCTACTGCATACGTCCCATTTTTTTCCAAAGGCAAATTGCTTTGGAGCAAAGAGTCCAACCCTATCTATCATCCAAAAAGTCTCATTTAACCAAGTTTTAAATGGGTTGTACAATGATAGAATTACTATACAGGATCTATGACACTATTGTTAGTGATAGGACTACATGTTTTGTATGGCAATGCAATACACGAGGCTATGATGTTTTACTACATGAAGCTCATTATAATTATATCTTTAACTATACTAATTAATAAATAGATAATATTATAATATTATTAGATTAATTTTTATCTTCAATTATATTAGTTAATCAGATTAATAATTTTTATAACAATATTTAATATGATAGATTTTTTTTTAATTTTAAGAAGGTATTAAATTCTATTAAATATTTTATCATATTCAATTGTAATAGATGTCTTAAGTATTTAATCATGATAAAGGTAATAACTACTAAAACTATTACTATTGGTATAAGTACATAATATTTGTTAGGTACCTCAATATATGCATGTGGGGATATAACATTATATTATATTATGGCATGGGTTATACATAAAATTATAATAATATATAAAATATTGACATATTATAATATTATGCACTTTGTAACTCATGGAAGGTGAACCATCACATTCTTTTACAAAGAGAGATGTACCCCCAATTTTATAAGTCATGAAGTATTCTTAGGAGTATTGGCTCATGGAACTAAAGATCGTATGGAGTGATTCCTTCCTGAAAGAGTATTCTTGGTGTTTTTCTATCTCAAGGGTATTATCTATTTCTTTTTTTGTTGTGTATATTGTTATTGTGAAATTTATTTGTGGATGCATGTTTGATATTTCTACATATTTATTAATGATTTATATTAATGAGAAGAAAGGTTCATAACATTTGGTATAGAGCAATGATTTTGGTAAAGTGGGGTTGTTTTTGTAGAGCTAGGGCATATTTTTTAAGAAAAATATCACATATTACAGGGGCCATATCTTTTTTTAGTAGTCATTTTCAAAATATTTTTGTTCCAACATGTAGATTATTTTGAGTACTATACAAATGACTACTTATTTTTTAAATTATGATATGTATTGAGAATCTTATGGTTGTTTGAAGTTGAGGTATTTTTGTTGTTTTTTGTCTATGCAAATTGTTTTTCAAAATAAAAAGAAAAAAATAAATTTTTTTAGTAGTTATTTTCAAAATATTTTTGTACCAACATGTAGATTATTTTGAGTATTAGGAAAATGACTACTCACTTCTTAAATTCTAATAAGTATTGTTGGCATTTTTGCCACATTGTTTTTGTTGTTACTGTTAATGTAAAGAATGCATAAGTTGTAGAGATATTAACTCCTCTGTTGTTCCTTCAAGCATTTTGAAAGGGCAAATGTAAAAATCTCTGCAAGTTTTTGTGTTGGAGCTAAGCACAGGAAACTGTCGCGATATCGCGACATGTCGCGTTTTCGCGGTCAAGACAGTCAACGGCAGCAAGGGGATAAAACTGTCGTGATATCGCGACATGTTGGAGTTTCACGGTCAACGCAGTCAATGGAAGCACTAAAATGAAGTTGTCGCGATATCGCGACATGTCGCATTTTCGCGACTTGCAAAGGCAACAAAGCAACATGATGAGAAAATGTCGCGATATCGCGACAAAAATCAGTAAAGAAGAGCAATGGAGAAATTGTCGCGATATCGCGACAGAAAAGTGAACAAGGAGCAAAATGTAGAAAATGTCGCGATATCGCGACATGTCGCGTTATCGCGGCAAGGTTGAAAGAAAAGCATAAGGCATGAAAGACGTCGCGATTTCGTGACATATTGGGCATGAAGGGCAAAGTGCGGAAACATGTCGCGATTTCGTGACATGTCGCGTTTTGGCCTAAAAGCATCAAAGTGCAAGAATACAGAAAGTGTCACGATTTCGTGACATA